>CM066036.1:56832286-58279626 GCA_033557465.1 Ichthyophis bannanicus
CGTTCGACTTTTGTGGACAGGAATGTCGCCATGAGATCCATTATCGGAACTCCCCATCGCTTTATTATCGATTGGAAAACTTGAGGATTGAGACTCCACTCCCCTGGATCTATCTTTACCCGGCTCAAGAAGTCGGCTTGCACATTGGATATTCCTGCAACATGGTTTGCTGATAATGCTTCTAAGTTTTCCTCTGCCCAGAGGAACAAGCTCTCCGATTCCTCCTCTAGTGCCGTACTTCCTGTACCTCCCTGACGGTTGATATAGGCCACTGCCGTCGCATTGTCCGAAAGAACCCGAACGGCCCTTCTTTGAATGCGATTCTGAAATGCTTGAAGCGCCAGGAAAACTGCTCTCAATTCCAACCTGTTTATTGACCATGCACTTTCTTGCTTGGACCATTGGCTTTGAACAAACTGCTTCTCGCAATGTGCTCCCCAGCCTTTTAAACTGGCATCTGTTGTAATCTGTATCCAATTCGGAGACTGCAGCTGCATTCCCCTCTCGTATACCTCTGGCCTTAGCCACCAGAGTAACGATTGACGCGCCTCCGGTGGACAGGGCAAAACTTCCGACATTGGAGCTTTTTGGTGAGACCATCTTTTCAATAACGCCCTCTGCAAGGGACGCATCCGAGCTCTCGCCCACGGAAGTAGATCCAAAGTTGCTGCCATGGTCCCTAGCAGCTGGAGATAATGCCATGCAGTGGGATTCTCTTTTCCTAAGAACTGTCGCACCAGATTCATAATTGATATTATTTGAGATTGTGGTAGGAAAACCTTCCCTGTCTTCGTATTGAAACGAGCGCCTAAATATTCTAGGTCTTGAGATGGTACTAATTTGCTTTTTGTCATATTCACTACCCAACCTAGGCTCTGCAAGAACTCTAGCACTCTTTTTGTTGCTGATTTGCTTTCTGATTGCGATTTCGCTCGTATCAACCAATCGTCGAGATAAGGATGAACAAGTATTCCCTCCTTTCTTAAAGCCGCCGCCACTACTACCATTACCTTGGTAAATGTTCTTGGAGCCGTCGCTAACCCGAACGGCAGTGCCCGGAACTGGTAATGACCCATTGGGACGGCAAACCTCAAATATTTCTGGTGCTCTTGACGAATTGGGATATGAAAGTAAGCCTCCGTCAAATCCAAAGACGTAAGAAACTCCCCTTTTCTTACCGCCGCAATCACCGATCTTAACGTTTCCATGCGAAAATGTGCTATCCGTAGATAACGGTTTACACCTCGCAGATCCAACACTGGCTGAAAAGAACCCTCTTTTTTCGGAACCAGGAAATATATTGAGTATCGACCGAACCCTTGTTGTTCTAATGGTACCGGTACTATTGCTTTTAAATCCAAAAGTTTTTGTAAAGTTTTGCGAATTTCCACTTTTTTGCTGCATGTCGTGCACGGTGACTGAACAAATAGATCGGCCACTGGACGTTGGAATTCCAGAGCGTATCCTTTTTCTATTATTTCCAATACCCACTGATCTGACGTGATATGAGTCCAGGCGGAATGAAATTGGTGGAGCCTTCCACCAACTGGAATCAAATCCGCCTGGGAGCTCCTTATCTCATTGTGATTTCCTTGTGTTGATATTCGCAGAAGAGGCTGTAAAGCCCTTTCCCGTGCTACGAAAGCTTCGAAATCCTTGATTTCTATAATACTGTCTTCCTCTTTGCATCTGACCAAAGCGGAGAGACCGAAAATGACGAAAATCTCTATATTGACCTCTGTAGGGCTGAACCATGCGCCCCTGCCTCTGTCTATCCTCAGGGAGTTTTCCCACCCTTACAATCTCCCAAATCTCTCACTAATTTTTCTAAGTCTTCCCCAAAAAGGAGCTTTCCTCTAAAAGGCAGCTTAGAAAGCCTTGCCTTTGAAGATGTGTCAGCAGCCCAGGTGCGCAGCCATACATGCCTTCTAGCTGCTACCACTGAGCCCATTCCTTTTGACAATGCTCTAATGAGATCATAGTGAATATCCGCTAAATATGCTGCTCCCGTCTCTAGCCTAGATGCACCCTGAATGGAAGCACTCTCCATATCTGTATGTAACTCTTGCGACCAGCGTAAGCACGCTCTAGCCATCCATGCTCCGCAGATTGCCGCTTGAACAGATAAAGCATTTATATCAAACATCTGCTTCAAGAGTGTGTCTAGCTTTCTATCATAACTATCCCTTAAGGCTGCCCCACCTTCTATAGGAATAGTCGTACGTTTAGTAACCGCCGAAACGGCTGCGTCAATTTTAGGTGGCTTAAATAATTCAGAATCCTTCTCCTGCAATGGATACAAGCGTGCCATAACTCTAGATCCACGCAAAGCAGCCTCAGGAACATCCCATTCCTGCTGTATCATCTCTCTTACCACTCTATGTACAGGAAAGGCTTTCTGTGATTTCCTGACTGCCAATAATAAAGGATCCTCCAAATCCAAGTTTTCCAAATCCTCTGGCTTTGATATATTCAAAGACTTTAAGGTTTCCTCAATTAAGATAGGCAACTCCTCCTTTCTGAAAACTCTCACAATTCTGGACTGGTCTTCCTGTTCCACCAGTTCCCCTTCCTCCAATCCTTCTTCAATATCATCCTCTAGATCAGAATAAATTTCCTGAGATGACATAGAAAAAGTCTTTTGCAACTTTGCTCTTTTGGCAGGAAGAGGAAGCTCATCTATTTTAAAAGGAGCAGCAACACGCTTTTCCCCTATATGTTGTTCTGCAATATTCTTTTGTAAAAGAGCAATTAGTTGCTTTGAAAATACTGAAAGTGTTTGGTCTGTTTACAGAGGGTAGTTATAGAACAACTATATTATATAGGGTATCCCTCTAATGAAATTAATCAAAGCCGGTGTAGCAGAATCCACAAGGTGCAATTAGAAACCTCTTATTAATATGCCAATTATTATTTAATCACTGGTCTCAGCCTATAGCGTGCACTGCTCAGGATACATATCGCAAGAGCTATGTGCTACAATAACATCAATGACCAGGTATAATTTTTAGAGTATGGCTTAGAAAGTGTCATGTACCAAATTTTGGGATTCTCAAAGAAAACCAGACTTATCTTAAATATTGATCCAGTTTCAGTTTTTGCCAATATTGCAGTTGCCCCAACGCCACCACTTCGGTATCCGATGCACGTTTCGTTGCTTCTTCAGGGGGCTTGCAAACAAAAATTGGCTCTGCATACAGAGGAAAATGCAGCAATTACTAAACAGATATATTTACTTTATAAGAGTAAAGATAGGAGATAAAAAATCAAACCTGAACTGGGATATCTCTGATTCAGGCTTGTGCGGGTAACAGTATACTTGATACGGCTGCCTAGCCCTCTCAAAAGACGCCGCGCATGCGAGTTGGGGGAATGCTCAAAAGGATTTAAATACTAGTAGCAAAGGATGATGTCATTCTCTGTGTGCCACCAATCACATCTCTCCATCTCACAGACAAGCTCTCCATTCGATCATACTATTCAGCCCTCCGGGGAAGACAGTTTGCAATGTGTAAATCCATTTTTGTTCCCGTAAGAGAAGCATTTTCGCTCGTGATCTCCCAGAGCTACCTCCTAGCACCCGATCAATTCCAAAACAACGAAGATCTTGAAACACATGACCTTGTTGTACACAGTGGGTTACTAAAGGGGCTTCCATCGTTTTGCAGTGAAGGCGGCTGCGATGTTCCCCCAAGCGAACCTTCAGGGGACGGGTAGTTTGTCCTATATATAGCAACCCACAAGGACATCTGATGGCATAGACTATATGGTCAGTGGTGCAGGAGGTGTAGTGCCGTAAATTATATCGCTTTTCATGATAAATGAAAGTGGCCGTGTCTTCAGTGATAGCGCAAATAGTGCATTGACCGCATTTCTGATGACCGCCCTTGACACCTTCAGTCAATGAAGCCCCTCGTAGTTTTGCTGGGCTAAGCTGTTCCTTCAAATTAGCTGAGCGCGCCCATACACAACGGACCCGTTTATCTTGTAAACCCGGGATCGTGGTTAATACATTCTGATGTTTCTTAAAAATACGTTGGATAGAGCCGCTCAAGGGGGAATAACGGGTAATCAAATTTAGATGATCTTCTTCCTGTGGCAAATTGTCAGTGGCAAATTTATACATGCAAGATTTTGAGCATCGTTGGCTCTCAAAATCCCCCAAAAGACATCAGCTCATATTATGGAAACGTTTTATCGATGACGTTTTTGCCTTGTGGGAAGGAACAGCGGCAGCTTTGATAGAATTCATAGACTGGCTTAATGGGGTGGATCCCCATATCACCTTTACTTATACGTACCATACCCAGAAGGTGGTTTTTTTTAGATGTAGAAGTTCAGAAAGGCGTTCAAAGTTGGATAACCTGGGTTCATAAAAAACCAACTGACCGGAATACCCTTCTTCACTACACCAGCCAGCATCCTAAACAATTGAAAGACAGTCTACCACTGTCGCAGTTCATTAGATATCGTCGTAATTGTTCCCGATTAATTGATTACAAGAATCAAGCAAAACAGCTAACTCAGAATTTTCAACTTCGAGGGTATCCAACGTCAGTGATTAAGGCTGCCTATAAATGTGCACTGTATAACAACAGGGTCCTTCTGAAAAACAGGAAGAAGATCATATAAATTTGATTACCCGTTATTCCCCCTTGAGCGGCTCTATCCACCGTATTTTTAAGAAACATCAGAATGTATTAACCACGATCCCGGGTTTACAAGATAAACGGGTCCGTTGTGTATGGGCGCGCTCAGCTAATTTGAAGGAACAGCTTAGCCCAGCAAAACTACGAGGGGCTTCATTGACTGAAGGTGTCAAGGGCGGTCATCAGAAATGCGGTCAATGCACTATTTGCGCTATCACTGAAGACACGGCCACTTTCATTTATCATGAGAAGCGATATAATTTACGGCACTACACCTCCTGCACCACTGACCATATAGTCTATGCCATCAGATGTCCTTGTGGGTTGCTATATATAGGACAAACTACCCGTCCCCTGAAGGTTCGCTTGGGGGAACATCGCAGCCGCCTTCACTGCAAAACGATGGAAGCCCCTTTAGTAACCCACTGTGTACAACAAGGTCATGTGTTTCAAGATCTTCGTTGTTTTGGAATTGATCGGGTGTTAGGAGGTAGCTCTGGGAGATCACGAGCGAAAATGCTTCTCTTACGGGAACAAAAATGGATTTACACATTGCAAACTGTCTTCCCCGGAGGGCTGAATAGTATGATCGAATGGAGAGCTTGTCTGTGAGATGGAGAGATGTGATTGGTGGCACACAGAGAATGACATCATCCTTTGCTACTAGTATTTAAATCCTTTTGAGCATTCCCCCAACTCGCATGCGCGGCGTCTTTTGAGAGGGCTAGGCAGCCGTATCAAGTATACTGTTACCCGCACAAGCCTGAATCAGAGATATCCCAGTTCAGGTTTGATTTTTTATCTCCTATCTTTACTCTTATAAAGTAAATATATCTGTTTAGTAATTGCTGCATTTTCCTCTGTATGCAGAGCCAATTTTTGTTTGCAAGCCCCCTGAAGAAGCAACGAAACGTGCATCGGATACCGAAGTGGTGGCGTTGGGGCAACTGCAATATTGGCAAAAACTGAAACTGGATCAATATTTAAGATAAGTCTGGTTTTCTTTGAGAATCCCAAAATTTGGTACATGACACTTTCTAAGCCATACTCTAAAAATTATACCTGGTCATTGATGTTATTGTAGCACATAGCTCTTGCGATATGTATCCTGAGCAGTGCACGCTATAGGCTGAGACCAGTGGTTAAATAATAATTGGCATATTAATAAGAGGTTTCTAATTGCACCTTGTGGATTCTGCTACACCGGCTTTGATTAATTTCATTAGAGGGATACCCTATATAATATAGTTGTTCTTGAAAATACTGAAGCAATATTAGAGGTTAAACTCGATAAATCTGAAGGAAGGCCTATAGATTCAGGCACAGGAATATCTGGTCTTGAAGATGGACCTGGCACCGGCTCTGGCAGAAGCTGCGGTGGAGAATCAATATCTCTGTTCAACGCTAAATGTTTTTCTTTTTCAACAATCGTATTTGAAGCTTTTTGCTGTTCTGCTCTTTTTTGAGAGCAATGTTTACATAAGCCCGATTCATTTAATAGCGTTTTCCTAGTACCACACAGCAAACACTGCTGTTTTCCAGGTATGCTGCAAATAAAACAAAAATCTTGGCTACAGCCCTCTTCTCTATTATGGTACTTTAAAAAATGGCTCCGTTGTAACACGCGCTTGACGCTCGAGCTCTGAATTCTAAACTGTCACTGAAAACGACCTCCGTTAAGAAATCTTTATAGCTGTATCGTTTTAAAACACCAAATTTCTAAAAACAAAAGAATATGCTTCTTTCCTTCTGAGGTCTGATAAAAGTGCCTTTAAGCCGCTCGCTATAAACCCCAAAGTAAAATAAAAAGAAATTAAGCTTCAGCCTACGTTCTGCTGATGCTAGGATTTTTAAACTGAATTCAACCGGCGATCCAAATGTAGCCGCGCTGAGACAGAAATATCAAATAGATAAAAAACTTTACCTTTGCCATATAAAGTTGTCAAGCATCTTACTTATTTTCTTATAGTTCCTCTCCTAATGACTGTAGGATCGGGAACTGCGATGCTTCCTTAAGGGAATTCAAAAATCGCGCTTTAACTATAGCCGCACTGAGAAATAAATTCCCACAGATAAACTTTACCTTTAGTTGTAAAGCTTCTTCAAGCACTTTACTTTCTTTTTTATGGCTCCTCTCCTATTAACAGTAGGATCGGGAGGTTAAAACAAGTTTCAGATTCAGCGATTTCTGCGGCTGTAAGCAATTCCTCCCGCACAGCAGAGAGAGGGAGGGCATGAGCTAGTCTTAAAGCTATATTACTCTAAAAATTAAATCCTTTCTTATACACTGTTTAAATCCTTTTTAATGGAATAAATATCCTTAATTGCTCCTCTTTAGAGCCACATATAGGCTCTTAGAACTTCAAGCTGCTTGGAGACTGAATAAACTGAAGATAGAAGTGATCACCTCTGGAAGTTATAGGGGTGACATCACAACTGTGATTATTCAGTCTCCAAGCTGCAGAGAACCTGTGATCCCAGAAATTCCGGGACTGGACTAGAGTGACGTAAAGTAATATGATATTAATCTCTCAAATTTACTGCTAATGCTCAGAGTAATATTTGCATTGTGCCAAAGAGAGCCTCCTGCTGGAGTTCATAAGATGTAACATGTATGGGTAGTTTGTCAAGATGTGCTTGGAAATTCCTCTTTATCGGGCTTGTGGCTCCCAGTATAATGGGAAATATTTCTGTATCTTTCTGCCACATTTTCTTGGTCTTTGATTGCATTTCTTGATACTTCAAGATCTCCCAGGAGGGAGAAGGCTGCCGACACCTCCAGGGCCACCCACTACGCCTCAGCCCGCTCCTGCTGCCCAATCGGGGCAGCCCGGAGCATTTTAAAAGGAGCGCCGGCCCGATCACACTCCCTCTTCGGCCTAGCAGCTCTCCCAGGAGGGAGAAGGCTGCCGACACCTCCAGGGCCGCCCACGACGCCTCAGCCCGCTCCTGCTGCCCAATCGGGGCAGCCTGGAGCATTTTAAAAGGAGCGCCGGCCCGATCACACTCCCTCTTCGGCCTAGCAGCTCTCCCAGGAGGGAGAAGGCTGCCGACACCTCCAGGGCCGCCCACGACGCCTCAGCCCGCTCCTGCTGCCCAATTGGGGCAGCCCGGAGCATTTTAAAAGGAGCGCCACAAGGCGCACCCGCGTCTGTCGGGCCCGCGCCTGAGGGCCCTTTGGCGTGGCCCTTAGGTGTGAGCCCCTCTGTACCCGGAGCATATCCAACCCAGCAGGCCCGGACTATTAACTCTGACATCCTCGAAGGATCGCTCCACCGCCTCCTTTCTCTCCTGCAACACTCCGGCTCTCCATCTGCTCTCCCGGCGGGGATCGAGCGAGCCGGAGCATCGCACCACCCCCCAGGAGCAGCTGGCCAATTGGGGCAGACGGCGGGAAAAACCTAAAGCAGCGCCGACCGGCGTGCCCGCGCCTGAGGGTGACTCTCTGGCGTGGACCTCAGTGCATCCCTGGTGATTGGTTGACGAACCTCCTACTCCTCATCTACACCACAACCAACGTGGTCTAAGGTACATATTGCAGCTTACCAAATTCCCATCTACTCTACCCCACGTGCGATCCAGCTCCCCTTCAAGCTCCAGCAACTAAAGCCTCACAAACCTACAGTGCAACATGAACTAATTCCTTGCTATTATCTCTAACTCTAAACGTAAGCAACCTTGTTACATTGCATCCATTTAATACATTGTTGCCTAATATGCGGTGTTGCCTAACATACATTGTTGCCTAATATGCAGTGTTACCTAATATGCATTATTGCCTGTTCCAAAACAAGCTGTAGATTTCTTCATGTTAGGATTTATTATAGCTCAAGCTAAAAGGTTACAACTTGTGCTGCAAACATATCTAATTTCTTGTTACTTGCACTGCTATTATCTCACAAAAGTACCCAAATCTCTGTGATTTACTGTTGCTTATTCAAACATATCTAATTCCTGTGATTACACTGCTGTTATTTCACAAGAGTACCTAAATCACTGTAATATTTACTGTTGCTTATTCAATCCTTATTGACAGACGCTATTTCCAGCTATAACTCTGTCCCTGTATTCTATCCCTTTTCTCACCTTATAAAACCCATTAGTGCTACCTAATTCCAACATCTCCCAGAATGGCCCTGCCTGACTCCTGCCCATTCACCTTATGGGTTATCCTTTCCTTATTATGTACTTCCTTATTTACCTTCCCATACGCGCTAACACTGACCCATAACACTCCCATTCCAATAACCCACTCTCCCAGACACCTATTCATCTCACCACATTTTCCCTATACCCATCATAACCCCTACTACCGTACTTGTAGACTCAAACCTATCACTACAAATCCCAACCTTATACTTAACTCTCTTTCTGACCTACCCCATCCTCCTCTCAAATGCGCCCTACTCAATGCTCGCTCAGCTAGAAATAAAATCCCCCTACTTGCCGACCTTATTTCCGATTATGACCTTGATATATTTTGCCTTACTGAAACCTGGTTCCAAGACACCGACACGGTCCTAATAAAACAATTATGCCCCAAAGCATACTCAATCAGTATATGCAACAGAGCACATGGCAGAGGAGGAGGTGTAGCCATTATATCTAAATCTAATCTACAACTGAAGAGTAGCAAATCACCTGGGCCGGATGATATACATCCAAGGGTGTTGAAAGAACTGAAATACGAGATTGCAGACCTGCTATTAGTAATCTGTGGACTATCATTAAAATCATCTCTAATACCTGAAGATTGGAGGATCGCCAATGTAACACCAATTTTTAAAAAGGGTTCCAGGGGTGATCCGGGAAACTACAGACCGGTGAGCCTGACATCAGTACCGGGAAAAATGGTAGAAACCGTCATAAAGAATAAAATTACTCAGCATGTAGATAGTCATGACCTAATGGGAGACAGCCAACATGGCTTTAGACAAGGAAGATCTTGTCTTACTAATCTGTTATGTTTTTTTGAAGGAGTGAATAATCAGGTGGACAAAAGTGAGTCGGTTGATATTGTGTATCTGAACTTTCAGAAAGCTTTTGACAAGGTCCCTCATCAGAGACTTTTGGCAAAACTAAAGAGTCATGGGATAGGAGGCAGTGTACTATTGTGGATCAGGAACTGGTTAAAAGATAGAAAGCAGAGGGTAGGGCTAAATGGCCAATTTTCCCAATGGAGAAAGGTGAATAGTGGTGTACCCCAGGAATCTGTGCTGGGTCCGCTGCTTTTTGACATATTCATAAATGACCTGGAAAGTGGAATAACGAGTGAGGTTATCAAATTTGCAGATGACACAAAACTATTTAAAGTTGTTAAAACCCAAGAGGATTGTGGAAAATTGCAAGAGGACCTTGATAAATTGGAAGACTGGGCATCAAAATGGCAGATGAAATTTAATGTGGACAAGTGCAAGGTTATGCACCTAGGGAAGAACAACCCAAACTATGGTTACACGATGCAAGGTTCCACATTAGGAACCACCACCCAGGAAAAAGATTTAGGCGTCATTGTGGATACCATGTTAAAACCCTCGGCCCAGTGTGCAGCAGCGGCCAAGAGAGCAAATAGAATGCTAGGTGTGATAAGGAAAGGAATGGAAAATAAAACAAAAGATATTATAATGCCTCTATATCGTTCCATGGTGAGACCGCACCTTGAATATTGTGTGCAATTCTGGTCGCCCTATCTTAAAAAGGATATAGCGATTTTAGAAAAGGTTCAGAGAAGAGCCACCAAAATGGTAAAGGGGATGGAAGGATACTCCTATGAAGAAAGGCTAAAAAGGTTGGGGCTCTTTAACCTGGAAAAGAGACGGCTGAGGGGAGATATGATAGAAGTCTATAAATTAATGAACGGAGTGGAACGGGTAAACGTAGATCGATTGTTTACCTTATCAGAATATAGAAAGACTAGGGGACATGCAATGAAGCTACAGGGTAAACTATTTAAGACTAATAAAAGAAAATATTTTTTCACTCAACGTGTAATCAAACTCTGGAATTTTTTACCGGAGGATGTAGTAATGGCTGTTAGTGTAGCTGGGTTTAAAAAAGGTTTGGACAAGTTCCTGGAGGAAAGGTCCATAAACCATTATTAAAAAGGGACCCAGGATATCAATGCTTGAACCAATACAAGCATTGTGGAACCTGTGTCCCTTGGGGAAACTGCTAGGTACGTATGACCTAGATTGGCCACTGTTGGAAACAGAATACTGGGCTTGATGGACCTTGGTCTGACCCAGTATGGCATATCTTATGTTCTTATGTTCTAACTCACTACTATTGAATCTACCTCCACCGTAGGCTTGGACTCTATTACAGTCTCCAACTCTACACTATCCCTGCATCTCTTATATCGAGCACCTCAGACTGACTCTTCTGATCTCTCCACAATTCTAGACACAGCCTGCTCCCCCCAACCTGCCTCACGCCCTCTCATAATTCTAGGTGACCTAAACTTATGCTCCACATCTCCAATACCTTCCTCCAAGCAATGAATGCCCTCCACTTCTCTCAAATATTGGAACTCCCTACGCATTCCAAAGGAAACATCCTTGACCTAATATTATTTCCATAACACACCCTAAACACTGACCAGGTTACACACACCATTCAACCTGTACCCTGGTCTGATCATGCTCTCATCCTCTTCTCCTTCCCTTACTCCACTCACAGAAATCAACTTCCCCTCCAGGCTCAACATACCCGTAGATTTAAACAAGTCAATGCGGCCACCTTTCAAGAGCAAACAATCCCATCTCTTGACCTACTATATGAAAAGAGCTTGAACCATGAGTCCCACATTTCTAAATGGAATGAGATCCTATCTGCAGCTTCTCTACTCCCACCTAACCAACTTTCTCAAAAACACCATAGAAGAGCCCCCTGGTTCTCTACAAATCTGAGAACTCTCAAAAGAGAGCTTAGACGTCTTGAACGTAAATGGAGACGCTCTCAAGACCCTAATGCACACATTGCCTATACAGCTAAACTCCAAACTTACTGCTCTGAAACCCTCAACCATAAAAAAGAATACAACGAAAATATTATTCAACGATCACTTAACAAACCTAGAGAGCTGTTCTCTATTACTAAATCCTTAATTAACAAGCCCTTACACCAGGATCAACCCCCAAAAATAACTGCACAAACCTTTGCCCGTCACCTGATTTCCAAATTCCTCCCTCCCCTATTTTCTAATAACCCCCAAACCTTTGCTGACTACAGCACCCAACCACATGAGCCTACCCCCTCAAACTCTTGGAGCAATTTTGACCATCTTACATTAGAAAATGTATCTAATGTCATAAATGATTTAAATGCTTCAATTTCTGCCCTCGACCCTTGCCCCGTCCCCTGGATCAAATCTACCAGAAGTTCTCTCAGCCCATACATTCTGTATATTGTTCAAACATCCCTCCAAACTGGCTCTGTACCACCACCTCTCAAGAGTGCCACCAGACGCCCTATCTTAAAAGGAACAAAGCTTGACCCTACTTCTCCTACTTCTTACAGACACATCTCTAGTATCCCATTCCTGGCTAAAATAACTGAGAAGCTGGTCCAAACTCAACTTCAGAACTATATTGATGAACACTCCCCCCTCGACTTATTCCAACATGGTTTCAAAAAGAACCATGGAGTCGAAACCCTTCTTACTTCCCTACTCGATTCCTTATACCTCCACACACAGAACCCATCTCAAGGATGTCTTCTCATATTCCTTGACTTATCAGCTGCTTTTGACTCCCTCCCTCACCATCAACTCCTAAACAGACTTCATGAAATAGGACTTAGAGGCACAACCCTGAACTGGTTCCGTTCCTACCTAGATAACAGAACCCAACAGGTTTGTATTGGAAACGATACCTCCCTCCCATTCATCCTAAAACAAGGTGTCCCCCAAGGATCCAGTCTTTCTGCCCTTCTATTTAATATCTTCCTCCAACCTGTCTGCAAGATCTTCCAAAGCTACGACATTCAGTATCAGCTATATGCAGATGACATGATGTGCTTCACCCCTTTTAACCTTTCTAACCCTGACTTTTCTAAACTGAGTGAATGCCTAACTAACCTAAAAACTTGGCTCTCCCAACATAACCTCTTAATCAACCAATCCAAAACAGAGGTTCTCCAGGTATTTTCTAATCCTACATACATCCCACCTCCCACTCTTACTATCGGTGATCTCACACTTACTATAAAAAACCAAGTGAAATATCTTGGTATTATCCTGGATCAGAACCTTTCCTTCACTGACCAAATAAAGAGAACCACTAATATAATATACGCAAAGATCTGTACCCTCCGCAACCTCAAACCCCTCCTAAGCCCTAACTCCTTTCGTACTGTCTGCCAGGCCCTCACAATCCCTTTTCTTGATTACTGTAACCATATCTATCATGGCCTCCCCAAGAACTCTATTCAACCGCTCCAACTTGCCCAGAACACGATAGCGCGGCTTATAACTAACAATCCTAGACGTTCCCACATCACACCTGTCCTCTATCATCTCCACTGGCTCCCCATCCAATACAGAGTTCAATTCAAGGTCCTCACTCTCATACATAAAATCATTTCCAATGAGTCAGCTCCATGCCTCTCCCCTCTCCTTCCCTCCTCCAACAGCACAAGATCACGCCACCCTATTACCAAAAACTTACTGACCATCCCTATAAACAAGAGACACTGCAAACAATCTACAAGTAACAAGGCCTTCTCCCTCTATGCTATATCCTTATGGAATTCCCTTCCTCACGAACTTCGGAACTGTTCAAACCACTCTGAGTTCCGAAAAAAGTTAAAAACCCATCTTTTCCTTGAACATTTTTCCCTTCCACCTTAGCTCATAACCTTTACACCTTCCTCCCTATTCCTTCTGCAACTCTCAAATTCTTTTACACAACCATATGGCTCATTGTAAATTCATATGTAAATAGTTGATCTTTGAAATTAGTTCTTCTCGTTACCATATTTATTCATCGTTATCTTGTTCCATGTAAACAGTTGAAACATACTGCTAAATATGTTCTATGTAAACCGTCTTAACTTGTAGAAAGACGGTATATAAAATTTGTTAAATAAATAAATCTTCTCCCTCGCCACGAGATTCACAGAATAATCACTCGATACCAACACTTCTATTATCAATGCCGTTCTGGTGTTCTTCTCCTTTACCACTATGTCAAGTTTTATGGCATCTAGTTTCTTTTCCATCAGAATGGGAATATCCCAGGTGAACATAACCTCTTCATTCTCTGTTATTCTCTTTGGGTCATGATCCCAGTGCTTTTCAGGGACAGTGATGTTTGTAATGTTTACAGAGTTTCCAGTGGAGGAGACGTGCTACTTTGTTGTGCCTTTCCATATAGAAATTTTCCGCCATCAGAACTTCACAGCCTGCTATTAGGTGAGTCATTGTTTCCAGCTCTTTCTTACAGAATTGGCATATGCCTGTTGTGCCAGTTTTTTCAATACACACCGTAAACCATCTCATCCAGAATCCGCTGTCATGGGCTGCAACCTTCATCTCTCCTTCCTTCTTTCTCTATCTTTTGATAACACTCTTCTACTTCCTGTTTCCTCAGCCCGTAACCTTGGTGTCGCTTTTGACTCCTCCCTTTCCTTCTCACATATCTAACAGATAATTAAAAACTGTCATTTCTTTCTCTATAACATTAACAAAATTCACCCCTTCCTTTCTGAACACACTACTAAAACACTTGTCCACTCTCTAATTACTTCCCATCTCGACTATTGCAGCCAATGTTTCCTCTAATTTTCTGTAGGTTGTGTGCGCATAAAATATCAACTGTGCAACTTTTGAAGGAAGGTTAAATTTTTGTGCGCCACATAACGACACGTGGAGTTATATACTTTAAAATTTGACTATACGTCAGAATACAGTTTGTACACCACATTGATTTTAATCAAATTAAATGAAAATAGATGATTACTAAATGAAGCAGAAAATTTCTAGTAATTACAATCACAACTTTTAAATTTGAAGACGTCTGTATTGTTTTCTATCTGAATCAGAACCGTAATTTTTGTGCGCTCTGTTGTAAAGTATGTGCGCTTGCACACGTGCACAGCTTAGAGGGAACAGTGATTGCAACCTCCTTCTTGCTCTCTCCCCTTCAAAATATTCAGAACTCTGCTGCGCGACTAATCTTTCATTAATCTCAATTTACTCATATAACCCCTCTTAGTCACTTCATTGGCTTCCCTTCCTGTATCTAATTCAAACTACAGTCAAACCTCGGTTTTCATATGCCCCAGTTTTCATAAGCTTCGGTTTTCAACGACTTTTTTTGTTGCGATTTTGTCCCAGTTCTCGTACATCCACTCGGTTTTCATACAATTTAAAATGGTCCGTACCGGGGGCGCTCAGTACAGTACAGTACTTCACTTGTTTTTGTGATCCAGACCTCTTTGCTTTCAGCGATCTTGAGCTTGAAAAATACAGTACTGAACTGTAGCAAGAATCAAAGAGTGAGTGTGGCTGGTCTCTTGCTTCCGACACTAAATTATGGGACTCTGAGGGGTCTTTCAAACGTGCCAGTCCTGCTGCTGCTGAGCATTTTTTTCCAGCTTGCAATTTGCTTTTGGGACAGAATCGGAAGCGGGGAGAGAGTCGGCAATCAGATTGCAGTACAGTATCTCTGGGTGTGCTGTCCTGTGACGATCGGGCAGGTGAGAAAAGTGACAGGAGCTGTTCTGCTGCCTAGCTGGGGGCCCGTGCTGCTGCAGCTATTGCCACATGGCTCTGGAACTCATGCTCAGCTCTGCATTCCAGGTTGCCTGAGCAGGACAGTGGTGTTTCTGGTGGCTGTGGCTGGCGCCTTTACTGGAGGCTTTTTTTTTGTGGATCCTTCTTGTTTTTTTCTTTTAAATTCCTATGCCCGATCTCCTCTCTGGGTGTCTGGCTGAAGATCTGCATCTTGATCATTGTGCCGTGCATCTGATCTTTCTCCCTTCTCCTAAGCAGACCTCTCTGGACAGATTTTTTGTACGACAGAGGTCCAGTGACTCTCAAGCTGGTCCTAGTGCCAGTAAAAGACAAAGAAGGGAAGTAACCCCGGATAGGGCCTTGATACCTGAGGTGCTTATGGAGGGGGATTCCCCTTCCAAACAATAACCTCTCCTCCTCCCTCTCCCCTCCTCGCTGTCATCCATATGCCATCAAGAGTTTTCAATAAAGATAAAAGTGATGTAAAATGTTCATTTATCCATTTCATTAGTCATTTATATTTATTTCTCATTGTTTTCTGTATGTAAAAATATAGTTATTCTCTATAAAATGTATTTTTTGTGAATATTTTTGGGTGTCTGGAACATATTAATTGGATTTACATTATTTCTTATGGGAAATATTGCTTCGGTTTTAGTCAGACTTTTTCGAACAGATTAATCATGAAAACCGAGGTTTGACTGTACTCCTTCTGACTTTTTCTTTTTTTTAGTGCTGTCAAGTCAGTGCTGACTTCTGGCTACCCAGCTGCTTCAGGGTTTTCTTGGCAATGTATCACCAGAAGTAGATTGCCAGGCCTTTTCTTCCAAGACAAATGTGACTTGCCCAAGGTCACAAGGAGTACCACTGAGAATCAAGCCCTTTATCTTCTGGGTACTAGGCAGTAGCTCTAACCACTAAGCTACTCCCTC
Organism: Ichthyophis bannanicus; assembly: GCA_033557465.1. Classification (NCBI taxonomy): domain Eukaryota; kingdom Metazoa; phylum Chordata; class Amphibia; order Gymnophiona; family Ichthyophiidae; genus Ichthyophis; species Ichthyophis bannanicus. The sequence continues at coordinate 56,848,603 of CM066036.1, forward strand.
CACTCCTTCTGACCTTTAAATGCATTCATTCTTCTGCTCCTCACTACCTATCCTCTCTCATCTCTCCCTACACCTCTCCTTGTGAACTACTGTCTTGCTCCTCTCTTTGCCCTTTTCTTCTACTGCTATCTCCAGACTTCAGTCCTTTCACCTTGATGCTCCTTATACCTGGAACAAACTTCCTAAGTCTGTGCGTCAGGCTTCATCTCTACCCCTTTTGAAATCTATGCTAAAGGCTCACCTCTTTGAGGCTGCTTTTGGATCCTGATCCCTTGTTTCCTTGTTGTTGTTGTTGAGTGCCATCAAGTCGGTGTCAACTCCTTGCGACCCTCTGGATAGTTGATCTAAACTCTGTTCGGTCTTCAGCCAAGCGGCTCATTGTTTATAGAGTGGTATCCATAGCTGCTGTTATTGTATCGGTCCGTCTTATTGCCGGCCCTCTTCTTTTATGGTGACCTTCTATCTTGCCAAGCATTATGTCTTTCTCCAATGATCTCTCTCTTTGCATGACGTGTCCAAACTATGAAAGTCGAAGTCTTGTCATCTGAGCTTCTAAGGAAAATTTAGCTTTTACCTCCTCTAGTACTGACTGGTTTGTTCTTCGAGCAGTCCATGATATACATAGAAACATAGAAATATAGAAAAATGACAACAGAAAAAGACCACATGGCCTATCTAGTCTGTCCATCCATATCAACAACTACAACAGTCCCCTTTTTTCTTTTAGAGATCCGTTGTGTTTGTCCCATGCTTTTTTGAATTCAGATACTGTCCTCATCTCTACCATCTCCACTGGGAGATTATTCCATGGATCCACTACTCTTTCTGTAAAGAAATATTTCCGCATATCACTCCTGAATCTATCCCCTTTCACCCTCATCCCATGTCCCTTCGTAGAAGAATTTGCTTTCAGTCGAAAGAGGCTCTCCCCCTGCGCATTTATGCCACGGAGGTATTTAAACATCCCAATCATATCACCTCTATCCCGCCTTTCCTCTAAGGTGTACATATTAAGATCCTTAAGTCTGTCCAAATATGCTTTATAATAAAGACCACTAACCATTTTAGAAGCCACCCTCTGTACTTACTCCATACGGTTTATATCCTTTTGAAGGTGTGGTCTCCAGAATTGCACACTATACTCCAAATGAGGTCGCACCAAAGACTTATACAGAGGCACTATCACCTCCTTTTTTCTGCTAGCCATTCCTCTCCGTATGCAGCGAAGCATCCTTCTAGCTTTTGCTGTTGCCTTTTCTACCTGTTTAGCTACTTTAAGATCATAAGACACAACTACGCCTAGGTCCCGCTCTTCTTTAGTGGACAAAAGTACTTCACCCCCTATATCATATTGCTCCCTTGGATTGCTGCAGCCCAAATGCATGACCTTGCATTTTTTTTAACATTAAATTCCAGCTGCCAAATTCTAGACCATTCTTCAAGCTTACTCTCTATTAAAAAATACGTTCAAGTATAAATGGATGCTTACTTAATCTTCAAAAATGTTATCAAAAGGCATTTACAAATGTTAACTATTGAGGTCTCAGACTTATTGTGGCTCTGCCATAGGGACTAGACATCCGCTACTAATCCTACACTCATTATACTAAAAATAGAAATCATAGAACCCTCGCCACTGTCACTACACATACAACAAGCAACTTCGAAAAATTGCCCTCCAATTTAGCAACCTTACCCGCCATTTTGAATATAATGGGTTCCGTAGAAATTTGAGATTTCCGACTACCTGCGGTTCTCAAAATGTGGTTTATGCTATTTTATGCCCTTGTGGTTTAGCATATATAGGTAAAACCACACGGGCGTTGCGGGTTCGGATTCGTGAGCATAAGAGCCGCTTAAAGCATGCAGTAATGGAGGCTCCCATAGTTCAGCATTGTGTAGAGCAACGGCATCGGTTTGAACAGCTCCGTGTTTTGTGTGTAGATCAGGTGTTACAAAGTAATTACAATGCACCATTAGACCAGATTCTTTTTAAACGGGAACAATGGTGGATCTATACGTGTGACACAGTATTTCCAAAGGGCTTGAATGCCCAAGTGGAATGGGCTCGATGTCTCTGATAGGGGATATAATGGGTGATTTCAACTGAGGGGCTTCGAGTGGGAAGTCCCTAGGGACTTGATTGAATGGCGGGTAAGGTTGCTAAATTGGAGGGCAATTTTTCGAAGTTGCTTGTTGTTTGTGTAGTGACAGTGGCGAGGGTTCTATGATTTCTATTTTTAGCATAATGAGTGTAGGATTAGTAGCTGATGTACATTTTGTTAGAGACATATTTTAGGTGGAGGTGTAGCTAATCGTGACGTTGAGACGCTCGATTGGCTGTAGGAGCGAGAACGTTTTCTATAAGGTAGGAGATGAATTGGGTAGTTCGCATGCGCGGCGTTGTGTGGCCATTCATTGATTTGGAGATTTCTTGGTGAAACGTGGGCAGCAACAAAGTTTTGAAAGGTGGGTCTGTTCCTCTTACGTGGCTAGACCTTGATTGAGTTGGTCAGAAGCAGAATAAGTTTTAAATTTAGGGTGTTTTAGGTAATAGAGTGTTGATTATTCTTATATTTGGTTTGTTATTAGGAACTGTGAAGTTGGATGGGAGTATTGGAAAGATCCCCTGATGAAAGTTAGCGTTGTGAAACGCTAGACTGGTACCAAAGGGAGGCGTCGGGATCAGTGCTCAAATCCATGAGAGTGGGCTGTTTTTTAACACAGATAAGAAGATAAGTTTTTGATTTTTTAATCATTTTGGGATTTCCGGACTGTGTTTTTCAACCCACTTATACTTATGAGGTCGTTGATGCAAAAGGGCTCACTGCCACGATAACGGATGTTTAGTCCCTATGGCAGAGCCACAATAAGTCTGAGACCTCAATAGTTAACATTTGTAAATGCCTTTTGATAACATTTTTGAAGATTAAGTAAGCATCCATTTATACTTGAACGTATTTTTTAGTACAGAGTGTGATTGAGACGTTCAGTAATTGACCACTAGAAGGAGTGTGATTACATTCTTCAAGCTTAGCTAGATCCCTCCTCATGTTATCTACACCTTCCTGGGTGTCTACTCTATTGCAGATTTTGGTATCATCCACAAAGAGGCAAACCTTATCCGACAGCCCTTCCACTATACCACTAACAAAGATGCTAAAAAGAATCGGACCAAGGACAGATCCCTGGGACACACCACTGGTAACTTCCTTCTCCTCAGAGTGAGCTCCATTTACCTGTAATATTTGTCGCCTCCCACCCAATCAATTTCTAACCCAAGCAGTAACTTTAGGGTCCATCCCTAGGGTGCTCAGTTTGTTTATAAGTCGCCTGTGAGGAACAGTGTCAAAGGCTTTAGTGAAATCCAAATACACCACATCTAGAGCTCTCCCTCGGTCCAACTCCCTGGTCACCCAGTCAAAGAAATCAATCAGATTTGTCTGACAAGACCTGCCTCTGGTGAATCCATGCTGCCTCGGATCCTGTAATCCGCTGGACTCCAGAAACCTTACTATTTTCTCTTTCAGCAGCGTTTCCAATAATTTACTCACCACCGAATTTAAACTAACCGGCCTGTAGTTTTCAACCACATCCTTACTTCCGCTTTTGTGAAAAGGCGCCAATTGAGCCTCTCTCCAGTCCTTTGGCACCACTCCCGACTCCAGCGAGGCATTGAAAAGGTCAGTCAGTGGAGCTGCTAGAACGTCCCCAAGTTCCCTCAGTATTCCAGGGTGTATCCCATCCGGTCCCATCGCTTTGTCTACTTTAAGTTGAGCTAGTTTCTCACGAACACCGACTTCTGAAAATTGTTCAAGATGTCCCTCGCTTCTGTTCCTGTTTGTGGGTGTTTTCTGAGGTCCTGTTCCTGGTTCTTCATCTGTGAACACAGAACAGAAATATTTGTTAAGCAATTCCACTTTATCCTTATCAGCTTCTACATATTCCTCCCCTGCAACCTTGAGTCTGACAATTCCACTTTTGCCTTTCGTCTTCTCACTAACATATCTGAAAAATGTCTTATCCCCCCATTTTATTGCATTTATTTATTTATTTATTTGGTAAACATTTATAAGCCGCCACTTCCAGCGATCAGCAGCGGACCATGGTGTAAATACAGGGAGTAACTTATTCAATCAAAGATACAGTATGATTTGAGGGAAGGGTACACCAGAATCACAAAGAATTTCAAATATACATTACATTTTGATCATCCAGGTGTGAGTAACAAAAATGAGCTACAATTACATAGAATTACAAATATACATTACATTTTGATCATGCAGGTTTGGGCAACAAAGTGAGCTAATAAATAAACATTTGTTTGATCAGATTTTAAATATACATTATAGGTTTTTCAAGTACATAGAATACATTTGTATATGCAATCCTGCTAACATTGACATCGGGTCTATTTTGTCTTCTAAGCTTCAGGGGTTAGGCAACTTGGGTAGTGAGAGGGTGATGAAAAAACTGTCTAGGTGATACCGTAATGTTCTTGGAAAAGGTGGGTTTTAAGCTTCTTTCTGAAGTCCTGAATATTGTTATCAGTCGTAACTCATACGGAAGCTTGTTCCAGAGTATGGGTGCAATGTACGAGTATGCCCGGTTGCTCGTTCCCATTGACTATTTCTTCCTCTTTTTGATTCTTTGCCTTCCTGACTACTTTGCTAGCTTCTCTATCTTTTTCCAAATATAGATGCCTGTCTTCCTCTCTCTGTGATCTCTTGTATTTCATGAAGGCCTCCCTCTTTTCCTTCACTTTTTCAGCTACTTCTTTCGAAAGCCATAGCGGTCTCCTTTTCCTTTTACCTTTATTTACCATTTTAACAAAAAGGCTGGTTGCCCTTAAAAGATCCCCTTTCAGTTTTGCCCACTATTTTTCTACATCCCCCAGCAGTTCCCATCCCACTAAGGACTCCCTGAGGTATTGGCCCATCTTGGCAAAGTTAGTCTTCCTAAAGTCTAAGATCCTTACCTTTGAATGGATTCTAACAGCCCTAGTCCTAATACTGAATCACACCATCTGGTGATCACTGGATGCAAAATGATCTCCCACTACAACATTAGAAACACTTTCACCATTGGTAAGCACGAAGTCCAGTATGGCCCCTTCAAGTGTGGGGTCTGTTACCTATTGCCTGAATAGTTCTCCCTGTAGAGAATCCAGGATCTCCTTACTTCTAGATGATACTGCAGCAGGAATGTGCCAATCACCATCTGGCATATTGAAACCCCCTATCAGTAGCACTTCCCCTTTCCTAGCAATGCTGCGTATGTCTTCAATTAACTCTCTGTTCCCCTCTTCCTCTTGTGAGGGAGGTCTTTATATCACACCAATGCAAATAGATTTCTTTTTTCCTCTTTCTAGTTTAACCCACAATGCCTCCTCTCTCCCTTTTAAGCTCCGTAATTCCAAAGCTTTAATAGTAATTTTTACATATAGTGCCACTCCTCCTCCCCTTCTTCCTACCCTGTCCTTTCTGAATAAAGTATAGCCAGGTATAGTTACATCCCAATCATAGTTTTCTGTGAACCATGTTTCTGTAACTGCCACTAAATCCAAGTCAGCCACTCCCACCAAAGCTTCAACATCAGGGATTTTATTTCCCATGCCACAGGCATTTATGCGCACTGCTTTCTATATGTTACCCATTTCCATAAAGGTATTTAATGTATTACTTACCTGGGGGCTTTCTTTACCCATCCCCAATGAATGTAGTTTAACGCCCTCTTCAGTAGATTAGCCAGTCTACTACTGAAGAAGCGTTGACCTTTCTTGGACAGATGGATGCCATCTCTGCTCTGCAACCCTTGGAACAGCATCCCATGGTCTAGGAAACCAAAACGCTCTTGATGACACCATCCACGCAGCCATGCATTCATCTCCAGGATGCGAGCCTCTCTGCCTTGGCCTTAACCCTCAACAGGGAGGATTGAAGAGAACACCACCTGTGCACCTAACTGCTTCACCCTCTGTCCCAGAGCCATGAAGTCACTTTTAATACGTTCCGAGGGATACCTGGCAGTATCATTTGTTCCAACATGGATTAGCAACATTGGGTAATAGTCAGTGGGCTTGATGAGTCTCGGCAAACTCTCCATAACATCTTGGATTTTGGCACCAGGCAGACAGCATACCTCTCTGGACATCAAGTGTGATCGGCAGATGGACGCCTCAGTACCCCTCAGAAGAGAGTCTCCAACCACCACTACCCTTCGCTTCCTTGTGGTCACTGATTCTGCAAATTTGGGATACTTGAGCTCTGGTTCTTCCCTTTCCAGGGATGCTTTCACCTCCTCCACTTCCAGGGCTGCATAATGGTTCTTCAATTCAAGGGCTGGAGAAGTTGGATTGGTGATTCTGCAGGCTCTGGTGACTTGTATCCAACCATTGACATTCTGTTGGCACCCATCTTCTCCTCTGCTGGAGAGCTTGGTTGCTGCAAGAAGCATCTCTCATCAATGTACTTCTCCCTGTCTTGAATGCTCCTCAGCCTCGCCACCTCCTCTCTGAGTTCCTCCACTTGTTTCCTCAGAGCTTCAGCATGCAGGCACCCTGCACATGGAACCGGTCCTTCAACTGGCATTAGGACCTCTGTCTGGACAGAGGCAGAAGCTGTAACGGGGGCAACAGCTTTAGCGATACGATTTTTCCCAGCCATTGTTCTGTTTGTGGAGCTTAGGTATCTGTTAAAGCAAAAGAGAAAGATCTACCAAGTACCAGCCGGTTTCCCAGCTGTCCTTTCAGAGAAATAGCAGTTAAATCTCTGTAATTATATTCAAAATGTGCTGCTCCAAGTCTCTGTGCTTTGTTAAATGGGGAGGTGCCCTATAAAGCAAGACTGCTCACTAGGAGTGGGTGGGAGTCGGGGTGGGTAGGGAGGGAACTAACTCCTGATTAGGTGTCAGCAGTTCCCAAAAGCTGAGAAGGTTACTAGAGTTCAACAACCTACTCTGCTCAAGGAAATATTTCTACTAAAGCACCAAAAGGAAAGTAACTTTGCTTTAAAATGATACAAAAACCCTTTTAAGAGCTCCCAGTCGGAGAGCTAGCAATTTAATAAAATAAACCCTCAAATCCTTACCGTTTGACCTGTAGAGCCCCTGTTAGGAATGCCTCAACAGGGCAGGGCTCTGGAGCCTTTGATGCAGGCCTCAGCTGCTCTCAGGTAATCAGGCCCACTAACTCCTGATTAGGTGTCAGCAGTTCCCTATGTTTGTACAGCACTGCGTATGCCTTGTAGCACTTTATAAATGTTTAATAGTAGCAGTACTAGTTGGTAAAAATGTTACGAATGTGTGCAGAAAATGGCAGGAAACCCCCACACTACACCAAGTGTCACCGCGGTCCAGCCTGAATTGTGTCCCAAGAAGATGAAATCGAGAGCTCCCAACAAGGACAATGAGGTCGTCTTGATACTCATCTCGTGAGAGCATCAGGCAGAGGCTCCATGCTGGGCTCAGCTCTACTTGCCTAAAACTGTTTCACTGGCTGGCTTTGCAGTACTGTATTTAAGGTGGCTGGCAGGCAGATCCCTCTGAGAGCCTTCTGCGATCTTTGTGAGAGAGGAGGCACAGAGGAGGAGGGAGGGGGTGTTGAGGTTGTGTGAGGCTGCTGCACTCTTCCAGATCCTTCCAGTTTGTGGCTGCTCAACAGGCCCTTATTATGATAAGAGCATGGAGATGAACCAATTTCCCCTCCTCCCATGGCTACCAAAAAGATCACAGTCTAGTGGAGCCTCCCATGTCGCTCTCAAGTGAGAGAGTCACCTTTCGATACTCAGATTGTCATTTACGAGCCTTTAACCCATCTCTTTTCCTCTCAATTCTCAGATTTTCTACAGAGAGGAGATAATCCATTCACCATCTGCTGCAAAGAAATATTGAAGAGACCTCTGGTGGCTGAGGCGTATAGAGGTATAGGAGTGATGCCAATAAAACCTGGGCTTTTCGTTGGTTCTTTGTCTCCACCAATCTGCTGGTAGGGGAAAACAACCCACTTGTCTGGACTGGTCTAGCAGGATGATATGGAAGAAACTCTTAGGAATTTCTCTTTAGGAGGAGGGGAGGGAATAAAATGCAAAGAAAATACTTGAAAGAAAATGAAATATAAACGATAGTGAAGTACAGAGGGAGAGATCTATGTCCACACTTGGCCGTGGATGAAGAAGACTGAAGGGGAGGAACAGTAGTCACTAAGGAGGGATCCCTTGCACATGCCCAGAGTTTTTCTAGACTCTTCTGGGCTCAGAGAGAAAGTCCAGCCTGGCGCCGTCAAGGATGATATCATCCATGTGTATGTAGTTGATTGTATCCTGCTTGTGCATGGAGAAACATGGTTACCAAAAAGATCAAGTTGTTTCACCTTTGTTTATCTGGTGGTTGGATCTGTCTGTTTCTAATCTCTGTGCCCCTCACATATTGGATCTGTTCTTCCGTCACTTTTACCCTCTCATTCATGGTGCTTACATTCTCCTATTTCAGCTTGCTCACTCTTATCCACCCATCCTCCCTCCCTCATTGCTCTCTCTCATCATCACATATGCGCCTCCCCCAAATGGCTTACTCCCTTGTTATTTATTTAGCAATTTTTATATCTTGCATTTCCAATGTTCAATGTGGTTTACATGAAGCTTTTTAAAGTTTAAATATTACAATAAACAAAGAGTGTTAACATGGAACAAAGTATTTAACAATGGGGTAAATGATGAAAGGGCCCTTAGGTGTGGTCCTTAGAGTGGCCCCCCGAGGGAAGGCACTCCTACCCTGTACACTTGCCAACGGCTTCCAGCATCTGCCTACACACTCACACATGACCGTCTTTCCAGCGGCAAATAGCAGAGCTCTACGTGAGTATCCAAGGCGCTCTAACCGTTGAACCTGTTTTATACTAGGTACCTCTAGACTTGCTAAGCCTTCAACTACCCTCTGGACTTGACCTATTGCTCACCTCCCACGCTGCTTCTCATCTGGTTCACACAATCACATGCCAGCCAGCCCTTCCCACAGTTCATACTACACTGGCTCACAGCTCCTCATTCTTTCCAACATACCCAGGCTCTTGACACACCGCGGCATCCTCATCCTTGTCCTACACACTCTTACCCACACGATTGCTCTCGCCACTCCTTCATTCCCATCATACACCACTCACACAACAGGCTTCAGCCTCTCTTCCCCAACCCAAGACGCAGAAACCACTATAACCTAATTAACATCCAGACAGTCCCCACTCATACCATCCCACACTCCTCCCCTACATCCTATTCATGGTTAACTCTAGTCTCAATTCTGGTTGCTTTCCCTCCATCTGGAAGTACGCCTTTGTCCGTCCTCTTCTGAAGAAGCCCAATCTCGACCCCTCTGTCCCAGCAAACTGGCGCCCAATGTCCAACCTCCCCCTTCCTTTCCAAAGTTCTTGAGAAACTCATCTTCACACAATTTTCTGCACACCTCGATTCAACTCTTTCACGTCACCCCTGTCAATCTGGCTTTAGATCTGGTCACAGCACTGAAACCACCCTTCTGGCTCTCCTCAGCGAAATCTATCAATCTCACGATCGCGGTGACTTTCTATTGCTGTCTCTTTGGATCTCTCTTCTGCTTTTGATGTTGATGATCACCGCAGCCTTCTTACTCGTTTGTCTGATCTGTTCTTCAGTGGTACCGTTCTTTCCTGTCATCCTGCACTTTTGCAGTTCAGTCAGGCACCACTGTCTCCTTCACTTCCTCTTCACTGTGGTATTCCCCAGGGCTTCATCCTCACCCCTCTTCTCTTCAATGTTTTTCTCGCACCGCTTGCCTTACTTATCCAGCAGTCCGGAATTTCCACCTATTATTACACGGATGACGTCCTGTTTTTGTATCACACTAGCTCCTTGGACCCTGACCTCACTGCCCTTGATACCTGTCTGCCCATATCACTACCTGGTTTACTGGCAACTTCCTTCACGTGAACCCCTCCAAGTCTGCTGCTCTCTGGTTTTCCTTCGGTGCTCCCTCTCCCTTCCCCATCTCCTACTCTGTCCACTTCTCCACTCTCCACTATCTTGGTGCCACCCTGGATCCCTCGCTTTCTTTCCACCACCACATCTCTGCGCTCGCCCGCAGTTCCTTTTTTCACCTTCGCAAAATCCGTGCCATCTGGTCTTCTCTCCCTCCTTCCTCCCTCACTACTGTAGTCCTTTCTCTTGTAATTTCCCCGCTTAGTCTATTGTAATTCAGCCCTTGCAGGTCTTCCACAATATCAGCTATGATGCCTTCAACTTATCCAGAATACTGCCACTCGTCTCATCACCCACTCCTCCCCATTTGATCGTGTCACCCATCTCCTCCTCAACCTTCACTGGCTTCCTATCAAAGTCCGGTTCATTTACAAGCTGCTCATTATCACCCACATTAGTACACCCCAGTAGCTTGCCAATCTCATTCACCTCCAGCCCGCTCCTCGTCTCCTCCGTTCTTCACATGGTAACCGCCTCTTCCTTCCATCTCCATCTCCGTCTCAGGGTCATCTCGAACTCACTTGCCGCTCAGCCTTCTTTTTCCTAAGTCCTGCCTTCTGGAACTCACTCCTGCACTCCCTCCGCACAGAACCATCCTTTCCCCGGTTCAAAGCCCTTCTTAAGACTCACCTCTTGCACCAGGCCTTTGACTTCTCCTCCTCCTCAGACCACCCTGTCTCCCCCCCTAGCCGTGGGTTCTACTATTGAGATTACACCCCCTCCATAGATCATTAACCTTCCCCTCCTCCCTCCCCCTCCTTCCTACTCATCCTGAAAATTGGTGTCTGATGTCTTCTTTCTGTCTCTCTCCTCCTCTTTTCTTCCTTTGCTCTCCATCTTCTCTTTCCTATAAGTTAATGGTGTTCCTTTCTCTCTTTTCCTCTTCTGGCAACCTATGTTTTATTGTACACCGCCCTGATGCTTAGGCACGGGCGGTATATCAAGCCTCACAAATAAAGATAAAGATCCCACCCCAGCCACGCACCTTCCATTCAACTTCTCAAATGTGCCCTCATTAACACTCACTCCATCCGCAACAAAATCCCCTATTCTGGTTGACTACATTAAGGATAGCCACATTGACATATTGTGCATTACAGAATCATGGCTAGATGATTCCGATACTGTCCTTCTAAATCAACTGGCCCTCCCTTCATACCAAATCTTCATGGAGTCAAAAGCTCCCCCCAGGCTGTGGCACTGTTTGGAGTTTAGGAGCCTTAGGCTTATGGGGGCCATGCCCCTGGCTTGCTGCCCCTGAGGGTGATCGGGGTAGGCCTGGAACTTGGGTTAGTTTCAATAAGCTTTCTTGGACTTTGGGTGGAAGGACTTTTCCCCCCGAAGCCTTCCGATGGGAAGGATCCAACACTTTCTTGGACAGCCTGGTCCTGGTCATGAATTCCTTCTCCAACTTGTCAGCCTTCTCCATCATGGGTTTGCTGAAGATGCTGTCTCTCCAGCATGGATCATCAGCCAACTTGTCCTGAGCCCATTGCTCTAAGTCGTAGGACGGTAGCCAGGCAAGGCGGTGGGCACTAATGTCTACCACAGCTACATGAGCTACCAACTCAAAGCTGTCGAAGGCTGCCCGAGTCTGAAACTTGGAGCACTCCCTGACCAAAGATACCAGGGTCCTGAAGCGCTCAAGGGGCTCATCTGATAGATCAGCCGAGAACCTGGCGAGCTCCTTTGCCAGGTCTCTCAGGTACATGCCCATGTACAGCTGGTATGCCTGGATCTGGGCTGTGAGCATGGAGCCCTGGAAACACTTCCTACCAAACACATCCATGGTACGGGCCTCCCTGCCAGGAGGCACTGAGGAGTGCATATTCTGACTCTTGATACAATGTATAGCCGACCCCACCACCATGGAATTGTGTGGAAGTTTTTTTTTGGAACCCAGGGATCCTGCTGACTCGATACTGTGAATCGAGTCGATGGTTCACCATTGGCACCATCCTGAACACATCCCACATCCTGAACAGCAACCGCTCCAGGAAATCCTGCACTCTTGTGGAATGGCATGCTGCAGAACACACAAATAGCAGTTACAGACCCTTCCTATAGAACTCTGGAAAATGCCAGACTAGCATCAATCATGTGAGACTGATGATTCTGCTTCTCTCCAGAGAAAGAAATGTAAGGGACAAAACACAAATGCGAAAAGACAACAGAAGAAAAAGTTGTAGATACAGAGAAAAGGGGAGTTAAGAAGGCAGAAGTTCAAAAAGAAACATACAAGGAAGGCAGGAAAACAAGTGAAGAAAGTGGAGAAATACAGGGTAAAGATGAATCTTTTTGGCAATAACTCCTACCTCGTCCTTTCTTCGGTCGGACTGGGGCATAGTATCGAATACTGATCATCTTCACAGTGCCTCTATTAGTGGTACACTTCCGAGACTGTCGTACAACATTGGTAAAAGATAGCTGCATATGCTCCTCTGCTGTACGCAGACCAAAAAACTTGGTGTTGAAGAACATGAGGGTGTTGAGGAGGACGAAAGGAGAATAGACGCCCAGCTGCTTACATTCCCACAGATGTTCTTCCTCAACTCGGGAAAATATCAGATCTAAAGGGGAAAACAAACAATTATCTTACTAATAATGACAAAAACAGGCTTATAGGCCTCATCGCTGCTAGATTTTATTCAAAAAGGTAATCCAATTCTAGCAGCAACACAGTGCATAACTGGCCCACGCTGCTGAGCATACACCCCTGTTTGAGCATTTGTAGGATACTGTTCTTTTTCCATTATCTTCCTGTTTGCTTCGCTTCCATTCTAGGTAAATGTGCACACAAGTTCCAACACCCAATCCATCACCAATAACTTCCCCCCATTTGTCTACCTTCAAACCCTGCAACAAGTCATGCTGTCACCAAAGACAGTGAGGTTGTTGCCTAGGTTCCAATGACTCTTCTGGTTGGACTCTGACAACCACTAACCTGCCCACATTAATAATTTTTGTTTCTGGGAAGCTGTGGCTGCCTAGTTTTAGCCAGTGTGTTGCTCACTCATGTTGTTTTTCTAAATTCACTCCTTGTTTTCACCCTATTACCTTGTTGACAATACTTGGCCAGCAAAACCTGCCAACACTCATCTGGTTATTTTTGGGACCGCAGATCTGCTGATATCAACTCAGCTACCCCATGACCTGCTATGTCACTAGGTTTACTTGATATCTCAACTTGTTCCTATCACTCTCTTACATATGACCCAAGTATGGTTATACTTATTCACATGTGCCGCCCTCTGCCACATCCACTGGTAAGCTATTCCACACTTGGTCCTCTAACCGGATCTACAAAGGTTACTGACAAAAACCATTTAGCCATCTCCTCCTAATTTATGTTTGATTTTTAACTCTGATCTCTCCCTGCAGATTAGCCCTGATTGCCTGTAAGCTTGATAAAGTAAAGTTATATAGAATGCAGTTGTAAGGATAGTCATGAGTGTAAATAATTTGTAGAAAATTACCCGTTATGTGCAAGTTTCAGCTGCTGTTTATTGTAAATACAATGCAGCCCGACTGCACTGTATAAGGTTCTGTTGAATGTACACAGCGCTGAAATGAATAGCGCGGTATAGAAGAGACGTTAAATAAAAATAAATATTCCTATGTTAAAATAACTGCCACTGCAAGCACATTGCCCCAGGCTAGATGTGTTTTATTTACATTTTTATTGCATCAGGTAAACAATTTACAAAGTCAAATATTTTACAAAGGAGGGGGAATTTTATAACAGGACACCTATAAAAACTTGCAAAACACTTATTTTACACATAGACACATCTGTGCTTTTATAAAATGGCTTCAAGAATAACCCCTAGCAACGAACACATTCTCATATGCAAAGTTACACCTTCTCCAAGACAGAATACATGAATCTAGCTGTACCTATGCAGGTAACACAGCCCTCAGGAAGGCCGATGTGCTCCCTGGTATATGCATTAGTACGCATGAATTCACCCACGCAACTTGCAGTAGCCATTTTCCATGTGGAAACGATTTCATTGATGATCCATGTTTTACTACAGTCAGCATAAATCAAAGCAGACATGCTCACAAGTACTCATCCTATCTTCTTCAAAATCTTTATCCCAAGCCAATATTTTAACATTCATATTGATAAATCCTCTGATCCTTATACTTTAAAGCTCCTTTCCCTTATCTCCTCATTCAACCTTCAACTTTGCTCTACTGCACCCACTCACCAGCATGATCACTGCATTGACCTTATTTTCTTCTCTAATTGTTTACCTTCTAATTTCTGTACCTCAGTTCTTCCTTTATCCCCTGCTAAGCTTCACCTTTCATCATTCCCCGCCTCAATCTCACCCAGTTTCCTCCAACCTTTTTGGAAATCTTCATGCTATTGACCCACTGGCTCTCTCCACTATTGTTTTACTTCCTCTTTCCTCCACTATCTCTTCTAAGTTTGTTGATGAGGTTGTAGTTTCTTATAACTCTGCACTCTCTTCTGCTCTGATGCTCTTGCTCCGCCCATACCAAGTCCTGTAAGATGCATTATATCTCAGTCCTAGCTATCTTCAGTTATTCGTTATCTTCATTCCTGTGCCCGCTCAGCTGAGCGCATTTGGCTCAAATCCCGTACCTTTGCTGACTTTCTACACTTCAAATTATGCTAGTCTCTTTCCAGTCAGCCTTAGCACTCACCAAGCAAACTACTATGTCCATCAGACTAACTCTCTTGCCTCTGATCATCACCGTCTCTTTTCAATTCTCAACTCTCTCCTCAATTCTCAACTCTCTCCTCAAGGCGTCTCCACCTCAGATGCCCCTTTCCCTTTCTGCCCAAACCTTGGCAAACTACTTCCATGACAATGTCCGTAAGATTACACTCCAATTCCCCATGAGTTCTGATCCACCCTCTCTTCATTCCCAACTCTTCTCCTCAACCACTGCTACCCTCTCCTCCTTCTCTAATATCTCCAATGAGGAAACCTCTCCTCTCCTCTTTTAAACTCACTACCTGATCCTCTGATCTTATTTCCACCCATATCATTAACTCCATCTCCTCCAATGTTAACCCTTCCATCTCTCATATTATCAACCTATCGCTCTCCTCTGCTACCGTCCCAACAACCTTCAAGCATGCTGTTGTCACACCTCTCCCTCAAGAAACCTTCACTAGCCCCTATCTGTTCTAATTATCGACCCTCTCCCTCCTCCCCTTCATTTCTAAACTTCTTGAATGTGTGGTTAACTGCCGCTGCCTTGACTTTCTCTCTTCTCAAGCCCTTCGGCCTGCTTAAAGAGAGGTTTGTAAATTTACTTCGATTTTAATTGGAGGATTTTTCACTCCAATATGTGATCAAATCAAGTTATCTTGGAACAATTCTAGACACAAAGTTCAATGTTCATCTGCAGGTAACAAAGGTGGTTAAGGGGATACAAATGGTTTGGAGGTTGCTAGCACTTCTAGATCCATGTGATTTTTGGACAGTTATACAGGCTTTTGTGTTAAAGCATTTTACCATATTTGGATTCTTTTTAACATCTTTGTTAGTGATATAGCGGAAGGGCTGTCGGGTAAGGTTTGCTTCTTTGCGGATGATACCAAAATCTGCAATAGAGTAGACACCCAGGAAGGGGTAGATAACATGAGGAGGGATCTAGCTAAGCTTGAAGAATGGTCTAGAATTTGGCAGCTTGGATGTAATGTTAAAAAATGTAAGGTCATGCATTTGGGCTGCAGCAATCCAAGGGTGCAATACAGTATAGGAGGTGAAGTACTTTTGTCCACTAAAGAAGAGCGGGACCTAGGAGTGGTTGTGTCTGATGATCTTAAAGTAGCTAAACAGGTAGAAAAGGCAACAGCAAAAGCTAGAAGGATGCTTGGGTGCATACGGAGAGGAATGGCTAGCAGAAAAAAGGAGGTGATAATGCCTCTGTATAAGTCTTTGGTGCAACCTCATTTGGAGTATGGTGTGCAATTCTGGAGACCGCACCTTCAAAAGGATGTGAATAGGATGGAGTCGGTGCAGAGGGTTGCTACTAAAATGATTAATGGGCTTCGTTATAAAGCATATGAGGACAGACTTAAGGATCTTAATATGTACACCTTAGAGGAAAGGCGGGATAGAGGTGATATGATTGAGATGTTTAAATACCTCCGTGGCATAAATGTTCAGGGAGAGAGCCTCTTTCAATTGAAAGCAAGTTCTGCTACGAGGGGACATGGGATGAGGGTAAAGGGAGATAGATTCAGGAGTGATATGCGGAAATATTTCTTTACGGAAAGAGTAGTGGATCCATGGAATAGTCTCCCAGTGGAGGTGGTAGAGATGAGGACAGTAACTGAATTCAAAAAAGCATGGGACCAACACAAAGGATCTCTAAAGGTAAAAAGTGGACTGTTGTAGTTGCTGTTATGGAAGGACAGACTAGATAGGCCATCTGGTCTTTTTCTGTCATCATGTTTCTATGTTTCTATGTAATTTTATCTGGGTCTTTCCACAGTGAAACAGTGCTAAGAAAAGCAGATCTCAATATAGCATGGATAGACTATAGAAAGCTTTTGATAGCATCTCACATTCTTAGATAACAAATGGCCTTGAAATGTATTAAATAGACCCTGGCTTGATTAGGTTCATCATGAAAATGTGGCAAAACACACTCCTTCTGAAGTATGAAGATGGTCAGGTTGTCATTTCTAACATCAAGATTCAGCAAGGAATATTTCAGGGAGATTTGGTCACTACTTCTGTTTTGTAGGGCACTTAATCAATTGAGTACTTTCAGCAACTCTCTGGGATATGGATCTAGCCTTAATATATTTTATTTATTTAACAGGTTTTCTATACTGCTTTATCATTTCAAAGTGGTTTATACTGTAACTTTAAACTTGGGACATTGACAACTTAGATTTTTCTGAGGCAATGGAGGGTTAAGTGACTTGCCCAAGGCCACAGGGAGTGCTAGTGGGAATTGAACGCTGGTCTCTTGGTTCCCAAGCTAATGCTCTAACCATTAGGCTACTCCTCCACTCCACCACTTTGCTTAATCCTAAAGAAGATAATAGCACAGTGGTAACATTACATTTACTGTCTGAAGATGACTTGAAGCTCTACAGTTCTAGTGACCAACACTTAGTGGAAGAACTCCAATGTTCTCCCCAGAAAGTTTTGCCAGGTGGCATGAAGCAGCAGCCAAGTGGGCCACACTAAGTCAGTCAGCTTCAGACACGTAACTAGTCATTTTTCAGGAAGTTTTATATACAAAGCATTTATTTGTCACTATTTCAAATTCATTTAAGTGTCTAATTCATAAATATTAAATTTACATATGTTGTTACGTTTTTAAGTGTTAATTACAAAATCATTTAAATCATTTTTCCATTCCTGCTCTTTATTTTGCCATGTCAATTCATCAGATTAAGTTAGCCAGGCAGTCCGTAAAATCAGTCACGTGGTGTGCTGTATCTTAAAAAGGATATAGCGGAATTAGAAAAGAGACACCAAAATGGTATAGGGGATGGAAGGATACCACTATGAGGAAAGGCTTAAAAGTTAGGGCTTTTCAACTTGGAAAGAGACGGCTTAGGGGAGATATGATAGAGGTCTCTAAATTAATGAATGGAGAAGAATAGGTAAATGTAGATTGGTTGTTTACGCTATCAAAAAGTAGAAAAACTAGGGAACACGCAATGAAGCTACACTGTATGTAACCCATTTAAGACTAAGAAGAGAAAATATTTTTTTCACTCAACGTGTAATCAAACTCAAAGTCGTTACCGGAGGATGTTAGTCTAGCTGTGTTTAAAAAAGGTTTGGCTAAGTTCCTGGAGGAAAGGTCCATAAACCATTATTAAAGAGGATCTGGAAAATCCACTGCTTACCCCAGGATAAGCATTGTGGAACCTGTGTACCTTTTAGGGAACCTGCCAGGTACTTGTGACTTAGATTGGCCACTGTTGGAAACAGGATAAGAACATAAGAACATAAGATATGCCAAGGTCCATTGAGCCCAGTATCCTGTTTCCAACAGTGGCCAATCTAGGTCATACGTACCTAGCAGTTTCCCCAAAAGACACAGGTTCCGCAATGCTTGTACTGGGTCAAGCACTGATATCCTGGGTCCCTTCTTAATAATGGTTTATGGACCTTTCCTCCAGGAACTTGTCCAAACCTTTTTTAAACCCAGCTACATTAACAGCCTTTACTACATCCTCAGGTAACAAATTCCAGAGTTTGATTACACGTTGAGTGAAAAAATATTTTCTTTATTAGTCTTAAATAGTTTACCCTGTAGCTTCATTGCATGTCCCCTAGTCTTTCTATATTCTGATAACGTAAACAATCGATCTATGTTTACCCGTTCCACTCCGTTCATTAATTTATAGACTTCTATCATATCTCCCCTCAGCCATCTCTTTTCCAGGTTAAAGAGCCCTAACCTTTTTAGCCTTTCATAGGAGTATCCTTCCATCTCCTTTACCATTTTGGTGGCTCTTCTCTGAACCTTTTCTAATAACGCTATATCCTTTTTAAGATACGGCGACCAGAATTGCACACAATATTCAAGGTGCGGTCTCACCATGGAACGGTATAGAGGCATTATAATATCTTTTGTTTCATTTTCCATTCCTTTCCTTATGATACCTAGCATTCTATTTCCTCTCTTGGCTGCTGCTGCACACTGGGCCGAGGGTTTTAACATGTTATCCACAATGACGCCTAAATCTTTTTCCTGGGTGATGGTTCCTAATGTGGAACCTTGCATTGTGTAACCATAGTTTGGGTTGTTCTTCCCTAGGTGCATAACTTTGCACTTGTCCACATTAAATTTCATTTATTTATTTATTTAGCTGTATTTATATCCCGCTTTTCACCGGGTCAAAGCGGCGTTACATAAAAAGGGGGGGGGGGAGGGAATTTACTGATGCCCAGTCTTCCAATTTATCAAGATCCTCTTGCAATTTTCCACAATCCTCTTGGGTTTTAACAACTTTAAATAGTTTTGTGTCATCTGCAAATTTGATAACCTCACTCGTTATTCCACTTTCCAGGATACTGGGCTTGATGGACCTTGGTCTGACACAGTATGGCATTTCTTATGTTGTGTTCTAGATTCACTACAGTGTGGCTGTCCCTGCTCCTGGCAAAATCCAAGGGCTTTTCTCTATCCTCATACTTCTTGATCTTTCTGCTGTTTTTGACACTGTTGACTACCACCTTCTTCTTGATACCTTGTCCTCAACTTGGTTTTAAGGGCTCTGTGCTATCCTGGTTCTCTTCTCTCCTATCGCTCTATTAGTGTTTGCTCTGGTGGATCCTCCTCTCCTGCTATCCCACTTTCAGTTGGTGTATCCCAAGGGTCTGTCTTGGACCCACTCCTTTTCTCTTTCTATATCCAGTTCTTT
This sequence comes from Ichthyophis bannanicus, assembly GCA_033557465.1. Classification (NCBI taxonomy): domain Eukaryota; kingdom Metazoa; phylum Chordata; class Amphibia; order Gymnophiona; family Ichthyophiidae; genus Ichthyophis; species Ichthyophis bannanicus. Next base: position 56,867,995 of record CM066036.1, read on the forward strand.
GGTGCACTCATATCTTCCCATGGCTTTCAGTACAACTTTTATGTTGATGACTCTCATATTTCTTTCTCTACACCTGATATCTCTCCGGCAAACCAGGCCCAGATCTATGCCTGCTTTTCTGATACCACTGTCTGGATATTTCACAATTGTTTGAAATTGATCATGGCCAAAACCGAGCTTCTTGTTTTTCCCCCTAAACCCACTTCCTCCCTTCCTCCTTTCTCAGTCTCTGTGGATAACACTCTCCTACTCCGTGTTTTCTCAGCCCGCAACCTTGGGGAAATTTGACTCCTTCCTCTTCTTCTCCACACGCATCCGACTGACAGCTAAAAAATGTCATTTCTTTTTCTATATCAGCGACAAAATTCCACTCCTCAGTCACCTCCCGTCTTGACTATTGCAACCTCCTCCTTGCTGGTCTCCCTCTGAATCATCTCTCTCCCCTTCAATCTGTTCAAAACTCAGCTGCGTGGCTAATCTTCCACCAGTCCTGAAATGCTCATATAACCACTCTTCTCAAGTCACTTCTTTGGCTCCCCTTCCATTTCCCTATCCAATTCAAACTTCTTCTTCTGAGCTATAAATGCATTCATTCTGCTGCTCCTCACTACCTTTCCTCTCTCATCTCTCCCTACACCCCTCCTCATGAACTCTGCTCTTTTGGTGGATTGCATCTCTGTCCCCTTTTCTTCCACTGCCAATTCCAAATTCTGATCCTCTCACCTTGCTGCTCGCTTATGCCTGGAACAAGCTACCTGTATATCAGGCTTCATCTCTGCCCCTTTTCAAATCCATGCTAAAGGCTCACCTTTTTGAGGCTGCTTTTGGATCCTGATCCGCTTAGTCTCCTATGTGTCTCCTTACCTTCCCCTAGTTGTATCCTTGTCCTCAGCTGTTGTATTGTCTGCCTTTACTAGATTGTAAGCCCTGATGAGCAGGGACCATCTTTTATATGTATCTGTACAGTGCTGTGTATGCCTTGTAGTGCTATATAAATGTTCAATAGTAGTAGTAGCAGGTTTTGCCCCTCCTCTCCTCCTACTTATTTAGACACATGTATGTGCTCATATGTTTTTATGTGCTTTGATATTTTATTTTATTTTGATGCATAGTTGTATTACCATGGTGCAATCATTTTGTAACTAATGTGTTTTGAAAGCAAATATATGATATTTATCTGTATATATTGATAAGACTGTTACTTTCATTTTATCCTTATTTTTACTGATTATGTCAGCATGTCTGTGTTATCTATTGTTTGTTTATTCTTTTATGTTTTATGATCTTATATCTATGTTTTTAAGATGCAACTCCTGAGGAAGGCATAGTCGAAACATGGCTGTATAGGATCCCATAAGGAATTTGTCTTTTTGAAGAAGAATCAATCCCATCTTTACCAATCACTGACCTGTGATCATTCTTTTGGGCTGCCATGTCTTTGCTCCTAATCAGCACTTTTACCACTTTTCAGTTAGTGATTAAATTTTACTTAGCAAAAACAAGTACTTCAATGAATCTATGTACTTTATTTATGGATCCAAAACTATCCAGAGTGATAAAGGAACTGCTTCCCTACTCCATTAGTTTATTGGAGCTAGTAAATGAGATCCTGGTTCAAAGCAACGTCCCCAGATTCTTAAAAAGAATAATCGATCATTTGTCCTAGTTTAAGGGATACTAAATCAGCCCTGGTAATGGCTGTGAGGTAAAGACCAATCTCTAAATCTTTCATTTACTGATAAACTGGTTGAAAAAATAATATTCCAATAGCTTCTCTCCTTCTTGGAATCCAATAGCACATTTCATCGTAGGTAGTTCAGCTTTTGTTCTTTCCATACCATTGAAACATTAATCGTGGCTATGCAAAATGAAATCATGGTTACTTTAGATGAAAGTAAAGATTTCTTACTACTTTAACTAGATCTGACAGTCACCTTTGACCTGGTTGATCACAGATTATTATTGACCCAAATGCAAGAGATTGATTGCAAACCGCTCAGTATTTACCAAAGGGTGGTATGTCAACTCTTATATTTATTATTTATTTATTTATTTACATTCTCTTATATACCGCGCTATTCTGCATCAGTGCGGTTTACATTGAACAAACTGAAATTACATTGAACAGGGCATTATAACTTGGAGATAACTATTTTACAGGGAACATGGGCTCTGGAGGGTTAAGTGGGTTGCCCAAGACCACAAGGAGCACCTGTGGGACTAGAAACCCCAGTCCTTCCGGTCCAAGGTTGCTGTCCTCTAGTGGGATTTGAACCCCCGACCTTCCGGCCTGAAGTACCTTGCCCCAACCACTAGGCCACTCCTCCACTCCACTCCACTCCACTCCATATGGTTTATGGCTATGGTTTATTTGGTACTTAATATACCGCCTTTTAGGCAAATCAAAGTGGCTTACATTAAAAGCAAAATAACTAAAATTGGGGAAAAGAAATACAATCTGAAAGTAAAGGAAAGAGAGAGAGGAGCCAAGACAGAGACAAGAGGGAGAGAGGAAGGTGTAGCAAAGGACAGGCAGGAGGAGAGAAGGGGATCGGGAAGAGGATACACAGGACTATCCTAGGGAGCTAATCAAGGGTATTGAATGCCAACTGGAAAAAGGTGAGTTTTTTAAGGAGGACCTGAAACGTTGGTAGGAGAGTTCTAGACACAAGTCGGGAGGCAAGTTGTTCCAAAAGTGAGGGATACAGAAAACAGAGGATAGAGTGGAATGGTTGGGAGCACGAGAGGCAGGCGGAAGGTAGAGATGGTTTGCATGGTTAGTACAAAGGAACCACTGGGATGAGGAGGAAGGAGAGGTAAAAGTGGTAGGCCAGAGTGCAGAGTATTGTAAATGATAGTGAGGATCTTAAATTGAACATGATAGGGGACAGGCAACCAATGATGATGGAGAAAAAGAGGGGTGATGCAATCATACTTGGAGGCAAGGGCGAGGAGGCAAAGGATGATGTTTTGTATGTCTGCAGGTGACGGATTTCATGGGTGGGCAGACCGGAGTAGATATCACAATAGTCAATGCGGGTGATTATTAGGGAAAGAGTAAGGGTAGTGAGGGCCAGTGTGGTAAGAAGGGGACGACTGGAACTAATTTGGAGCAATATGAAACGTGATTTTTGAACAATGAAGCTGATGTGATTGTGGAAAGCGTAGTTACTCATCTGTAATAGGTGTTCTCCAGGGACAGCAGGAATCAGTCCTCACATATGGGTGACGTCGACACCGAAGAAATCCCTCGTGGAAGCATCTCCCCAGCTTCCAAAGAAAGCCTTTGGGAGATGCCACCACGCATGCATGGTCCCCTTCCCGCCCAAGGGTGCCATCTTGCTCAGTCAGGTGCCATAGCTAGAGCCCAATCAAGAAGATGGCCAAAACAAATAGCAACTCCTAGGGGAGGAGGGAGGGTTGTGAGGACTGATTCCTGCTGTCCCTGTGGGAACACCTGTTACAGGGGATTAACTACACTTTTTACACGAACAAGCAGGTAGTCAGTTCTCACATATTTATTTATTTATTTATCAGAATTTTTATACCGCTTTTTCCAATAGATTAAATGCGGTTTACATTGAACAATGTTTGAGATGTACAGTAAACAGTACAAAATCAATTACATGAAACATATGAACTATGTACAATAGGTTAGAACAAAACGTTGGCTAGATCAAGTCTAGATTGCTAACTATCTACACTGAATAACAAGAAATAACAAGAAATAACCCAATCTAGAAATGCCCGCACACTGCAGTGTAGATAGATTATGTATATAGTTAACCCAGTTATCCAAGTTTGTACTCCTGTTCAATGTAAAACCTGACAGTTTGTCGTAATGGTCGTTTTGTTATGATGTAAACCGCGCTGATTCTAAATAGCGCGGTATATAAGAAACTGTAATAAATAAATAAATAAATACAGGAAGCAGAACAAGATCAAATACATGAAGCACTGAGCTATATACAGTATGTTTGATCAGAACGTTTGCTAAAACTAGCTTAAGTTGCGAACTATGTATAATGCGTAGGATTAGTAGTACACCACGGGATGGTTGTGCATATGTAATATAGGGTTATGTGGGTGATCATAAAGTATATGGCGAGGAGAAGTATGGGAATGAGCAGGGGAGTCTGTTTATGTAGGTGGGTTGTTAAGGTTAGCATTGGTAGTCTCTCGTGGGGTACCAAAATGCAATATGAAAAGGTAAGTATTTAATTTTTTATGGAATGTGGGGAGGTCATTCACTTCTCTTAGTTCATCTGGAAGAGCATTCTAGATGGTGGAGGCGAGGTGGGAGAAAGCCCTGTTATTAGTTATTTTTGGTGGATTTTCTGTAGTCTGATGGAGTTGTTAGTTTGTTTCGGCTGCATCCTCGTTTCATTCGAGTACCTAGCTCCTTGGAGATTAGTGTAGAGAGGTGTGATGAGGCTATTTCTCTGAGGAGTTTAAATGTGGTTACTAGTATTTTATAGTGTATTCGGCTCTGGACTGGGAGCCAGTGTAAATTGTATAATATGAGGGTGATGTGTTCCGATATATTAGCATTCCATGCAATGCGTGCCGCCACAAGTTGTGCCATTTGGAGGGGTCTTATGGTTTGTTTTGGTAATCCTTGGAGAATGCTGTTGCTGAAGTCAAAGTGAGGTATGATGAGTGCTTGGAGGACAGATCTAAAGTCATGTGTGGGTAGAAGAGGGCGTAGTTGCTTTATCATTTTGAGTTTGTGGAATCTTTTTTTAGTTTTTTTTATGTGCGTTGACATATTGAGGGACTGGTTTAAAAAGACCTGGAGGTATTTCACGTTGTTCTTTACTGCAATATCTGTATCTTGGATTCTGATAGAAGACTGAGGGGTGAAACTTTGGTTTCTGGTTATATAAAGTGCTTCAGTTTTTCTGAAGATGATTATGAGACATATGGAACTCCCTAGGCTCCAGGCTACCGAGGACCGGTAGAAAAAAACATGGTCCAGCCGTGAGCAGCTGCAAGCGAATCTGAGGACAGACTCTGAGGACCCCAGTGTCCAGGGAGATCCATGGCTCCGGTAGCCTGAACAAGAAGGGTCGGAGGGCAGGAGTTGCCTAAATCCCGAAGAGGTTACGGAGAACAGCCTGGCCGAAGGCACTATCCCGGTGGGACTCCCTCTCCAGGCAGTAATGGGCTGCAAAGGTGTGAACGGAAGACCAAGTGACAGCCCGGAAGACGACAGTCAGAGGCATCTACTGGAGGGTGGCAACCAAGGTCGCCATTGCCCTGACATAGTGTGTCATGACTCAGTGCTCCAGGGGAACTTTGGTCCGGCTATGAGCGAAGGCAATGCAACCCACCACCCAGACGGATATGGTCTGCTTAGTGACAGCCTGCCCCATGTGACTGGGGTCAAAGGAGATGAAAAGCTGCGAGGCTTTGCGGTGACCCTGGGTCTGCTGTAGGTAGAAGGACAGGGCTCATTTGCAGTCCAGGGTATGGAGAATAGTCAATACTGTGTCGGCATGAGGCCGCGGGAAGAAGATAGAGAGAACCACTTCCAGAATGAGATGGAAGTTGGAGACTACCTTCGGTAGGAACTTGGGGTGAGTGCAGAGCACCACCCTGTTCCTGTAGAACCTAGTGTAAGGAGGCTCGGCCACCAGCACCTGAAGTTCACGGACTCTGCGAGCAGAGGTGAGTGCCACGAGAAAGCGACCTTCCAGGACAGGTGGCGCAGGGAGCAGAATAGCCAAGGTCTCGAATGGTGGCTTGGTGAGCTGTGTCACAACCACATTGAGGTCCCATTCTGCCAGCGGCGGCCGAATGGGAAACTTGGAGAGTAAGAGACCCTGCAAAAACCTGGTGATGAGGGGCTGCATGGTCTTGCCCTCAATGGGGTGATGATTAGCCAAGACAGTGCTGAGATGCATCCTGATGGAGTTGGACAAGCCCAGACTGCGATAGGTGGAGAAGGTACTGGAGGACCGAATGCACCAGGCAAGAGAACGGGTCGAGGCGATACTCTGTGCACCACATGGCAAACCACCGCCACTTAAAGGCATAAGCCCGCCTTGTGGAATCCTTGTAAGGGGCCAGGATGATTTCTTCCACCTCCCTGGGGAGGTTTAGTGGGGCTAGGATGACCTGCTCAGCCACCATGCTGTGAGGGATAGGGCTCCCAGGTTACCCGGAGAGCTCCCGAGGGGAAATGGGGACTCCAGCGAGAGACGGTGCAACAGGGGAAACCAAGGTTGCCTGGGCCACCGCAGGGCTACAAGAATGATTGACGCCTTGTCACGCTGGACCTTGACTAAGGTCCGAGCAATTAATAGCGTGGGGGAGAAGGCATACAGGAGACCCCATACCATGAGAGAAGGAAGGCATCAGCCAACACCTGGGAGGGGCGGGGCAGGGGGCTGAAGAACTGGGGCAGCTGAGCATTGGTCAGGCTGGTGAAGAGGTCCAAGCTGGGGGTTCCCCATAGCCGGAAGAGCCTGAGCACCATCTCGGGGTGAAGACACCCCTCGTGCAGTTGAAGGACCCTACTCAGCCTGTCTGCCAGGGCGTTGTCCTGGTCTGGGAGATAGACAGCTCTGAGGAGCATCCCCTGGCTGGTCACAAAGGAGCAGAGGGCCATGGCTTCCTGGCAGAGAGGGTAGGATCCCGTGCCGCCTTGCTTGTTCACATAGAACATCATGTCCTGATTGTCTATCTGGACGAGCACTGACTGGTGTCGTAGGCGGTGTCTGTAGATCCTCAGGGTGAGGAGGGTGGCTCTGAGCTTGAGCAGATTGATCTGTTGCTGGCTCTCCTCAAGGGACCAAGCCCCTTGGGTGCACAACTCCTCGCAATAGGCACCCCAGCCCATCAGGGAAGCATCTGTTGTGAGGACCCTTTGGGGGGTTTGGGAGTTGGAAGGGCATGCCCACCTGTAGGTGCTGGGCATCCAGCCACCAGGTGAGGGACTCCGTGAGCTGGCGAGAGACTGTGACTTTGTCCCGAAGCCCACCCGTGGCCTGGGCCCACTGCAACCAGAGGCACCACTGAGCCGCCCACGTGGAGGCATGCATTGGGGACTACATGGACCATAGAGGCCAGGTGGCCCAAGAGGCGGCAGAGTGCTCGCGCTGACACGGTGCAGCGCCTCTGCACCTTGGCTGCGAGGGCAATGAAGTGGTCCGCCCTGTCGAGGGGAAGGAAAGTCCTGGCCTGCATGGAGTACAGGTGGGCCCCGATGAACTCCAGAGCCTGCGTTGGAACGAGGTTGGACTTTGGACGATTTATCACAAAGCCCAGATGCTGTAAGACCTGAGTAGTGTGACTGTTGGTTTGTCCAGCTTCTGAGGCCGTGGTCCCCTTGACGAGCCAGTCGTCGAGGTAAGGGAAGATGAAGGCCCCGTGGAGGCGGAGATAGGCCACCACCACTGCGAGGCACTTGGTGAAGACTTAGGAGGCGGAGGCGAGGCTGAAGGGGAGTACCCTGTACTGGTAGTGGTCGCCTCCTACCACGAACCTGAAGTACTGCCTGTGACTTGGGTGGATCAGGATGTGGGTGTAAGCATCTAGGTCCAAGGAGCATAGCCTGTCTCCCTGCTGGAGGTAGGGCAGCAGTGTTCCAAATGTTCCAAGGGAGAGGCATCTTGAATTTTTCCTGCACCAGAAACTTGTTGAGGTTTCGCAGGTCCAAGATGGTCCTCAGGCCCCCTGTCCTTTTTGGAACCAGGAAGTACCTGGAGTAAAACCCTTTCCCCTTCACATGGTGCGGAATGAGCTCCACAACTCTGTACCCAAGAAAGGCCTTAAGCTCTTGCCTCAGCAGTGCCTGGTGCAGGGGAGACCGAGTGGGCTCCCTGGGAAAGGCGGTGGAGGGGCCTGGTAGATGTGGAGGAGGTAGACCTCCTTGACTACCTGAAGAGCCCAGAAGTCGGTGGTTATGGAGGCCCACCGATGGGCGAAGTGAACCAGGTGCCCCGCTGTCGGGAGCTGGTCCTCCAGTGGAAGAGAGGCTATGCCGATGGCATCAAAACCCTGATCCAAGTACTTGGAGCACTCCGAGACAGGCTTTGAAAGAGTCTGGAAATGCCGGAGGTGGTCTCCATCGAGGCCAGCCATGAAGCCCCCCGAGCTCTTTGGCCAGGTCCTGGAGGAACATGCCGATATAAAGCTGATAAGCTTGAATATGGCATTTCAGCATCAAGCCCTGGTAGCATTTCCGCCCGAGAGCATGGGACTCCCTGCCCGGGGCACCAAAGAGTGAGACTTCGGGCTTTTTTGCCAGTGCATGGCTGACTCAACCATCATAGAGGTGTGGGGGAGATGCGCCTTACGGAAACCCAGGCCACGCTGGACCCGGTACATCGTGTCCAGCCGGTGGCTGACAATGGGTACTGACACAGGGGTCTCACACATCCCGAGGAGCAGCTGGGTAAGGATGGGGACCGTCAAGGTCCCCTTTGTGGTGCCTCGTACTGGAGGATATCAAGTTCCTCCATAGGAGGGTCCTCTTCCGAATCCGTCGTGAGGGAGAGTGCCCGAGCGATGTCCCTGACTAACTTGAGAAAGGAGGTGAACTTGGGTGGGGATCAGCACCTGGCAGCCAGCGGAGACGGGTCCGAGGTGAGGTCTCGGTCGGCTTGAGTCTCCAGGGATGTCTCAATGTCGGACTCCCAGTCAGAGTACTCCGAGGAGGACTCGAGGCCTGCCGGCTGTAGCTAATAGCTCCGGTCCTGGGTGCTTAGAGGCCAGGGCATGGCCGGAGCCAGAGGCGCTCGCCTGCAAAGACCTTGCATCCGAAGAATTGCGGCCTAGGAAGTCCTTGATGTCAAAGTCCCTGCAGTCTCTTTGGGGCCGGACAGCACCCACTGGGAGGCAATAAATGCAGAAACGATGCGCTCCAGCGCCAACATGCGGGCTTCCCACTCCGGGGATAGCAGCCACTGACAGATGCCGGGGTGACTGGATCAGGTGTTGAGGAGGTCCTCGATGGGACAGCTTTCAGGAGACTGAGGTCCAACGCTGGAGGCCAAGATGTCCATTCTGGGCACCTTTCAGGGATGTTCCCGCTCCGACTTCTCGGGTTCTTGCCGGGGACTGAGTGACCGGGCGCAGGACTTCCCATGCTTGTCCACTTCTACAGAGGAGGCCATCGAGGTATTCTTCTTATGCTCTTGCTCCGGGGAATCTTGCACAGAGTGCCTGCGTGTCTGTTAAAGCACTGCAGGAGCCTTGCGCAACTCTGAGGAACCTTGCGGGACCTTCAAGTGTGAGGCTACCGGTGATACCGGGGTGGAGTCTGCCTTATGGAAGATGTCATCCTGCTTAAGCCGATGGCTCTGGATGGCCTTAGCAGACATTTTCTTGCACAAGGGGCATTCCTCCTGGTCATGGTCCATGCCCAGACACCAGAGGCAACAATCATGAGTGTTGGGGAGAGACATGTTTTTTGTATACCGATCACATTTTTTAAACCTGTTGGCCACTGAGGCGAAAAGGTCCCTCACGAGGTTGAAAATGCTCACTGTGGCCAGTGGTTGAAAAAGGCACAAAAGTGCTGGAAGTAAAAATATGACAAAAAGAAAAAATTTGAGGCCTGATGCTGCAGCGGCGGGTCTCAAGGTGAGAAAGAGTCGGCGCAAGCCGGAAAAGTACAAAAATGTATGGGTTAAATCAACTTTTTTCCGGGGAACAAGACAAATGTCTGTAGGGCTCCACGGAAAAAAGGAGACTGAGCAAGATGGCAACCTTGGACGGGAAGGGGATCAAGCATGCATGGTGGCATCTCCCAAAAGCTTTCTTTGGAAGCTGGGGAGATTCTTCCGCAAGGGCTCTGTCAGTGTTGATGTCACCCATATGTGAGGGCTGACTTTCTGCTTGTTCCTGGAGAAAGTAAGTGTACTGTAGAGTCTAAGATGACACCGAGAAGTGGATAGGGCAAGAAGGGTGGAACCCAGAAGAGGCAAACAGGACGGTGGAGGGAGAGAGCCAGTAAACCAAAGCATTTCTGTTTTTTGAGGATTAAGGTTTAGGAGATGATCCAACAGCCAGATGGCCACCTGTAATAGACATTCTTTGACAATAGAAAGATCAGGAGAGGATGAGAGAGTGTGCCAGAGGAGAAGGATATCATTGACATAGTAGTGGGCAGTGAGACCAGCATCCTGAATTAGCGTGGCAAAAGGTGCGAGGAAAGCGTAGTTACTCACCTGTAACAGGTGTTCTCCGGGGACAGCAGGAGTTGAAAAACTCAGGCACAAAAAAATCAACCTTTTCTGGGGGAAGTCAGACAGTGTCTGAAGGGCTCCGTGGAAAAAAGGAGACTGAGCAAGATGGCACCCTTGGGCGGGAAGGGGACCGCGCATGCGTGGTGGCATCTCCCAAAAGCTTTCTTTGAAAGCTGGGGGGATGCTTCTCTAAGGGCTCCGTCGGTGCCGACATCACCCATATGCGAGGATTGACTTCCTGCTTGTTCCTGGAAAAAAAGTTGAACAGGGGAACAAGAACGAGAACAGATCCTTGAGGGCATCATAAGTGAGAGGGAAGGAGGGGGAGAGCGCGGAAGAGTGAGAGACCTGAAAAGAATGTCCAGGAAGAAAAGAGAAGAATCAGTGTAAAATGGTGCCATGTAAGCTCATATCATGAAGATGAGTGCAGAGCAGAGCATGGTTGGTTGATGAGATCGAATGCAGAGGAGAGATCCAGTGAGACAGCTAACTTGAAGTTACCCTGATCAAGGGAGTGGTGAATATCACTGAGAACAGAAGTCAAGATGGTTTCAGAACTGTGCACGGGGTAGAATCCTGATTGATAAGGGTGGCGTGTGTTTTGGAAAGGTAGTCAGAGAGTAGGGAGAAGACAAATTTTTCAAGAACTCTGGAGAAGGAGGAGAGGTTGGAGAGTGGATGATAGCTGAGAGTGGAGGAAGGATCCCAGGTGGGTTTTCTTAAGGATGGGGCAGATAATTGTTTTCTTCCTTTAGAGGTTGGAATAGATGGTACTGCCTTCAGCTGGTTTGAACTTATCTGAATTCCTGTTCTTTTGTTGTCAGAAAAGGCCACTCACAATCCAAAGAATATCCTCTACCTTGTGGAATGCCACAGGGATCTATCTTGGTGCCCATGTTCTTCAATCCATACTTGGCCTAACTAGCAACTCTTAACCAGAGCCTAGGACTTAGCACACACTTGTATGCTGCTGATCATTTCTCATTCCACATGGGATGTTTCTTTTATGTTACCATCAACAGCACACTCAAATATTCTTAATAACTCAGTGGATTACTTATTTTAAATACTAACAAATCAGCAGCACTCTGGATTTATAGGTATAACTATCTATGCAGATTTACCCCTATCATCTGAGAGGCTCCTACTGCCATTTCTTTGGGTGTAAAGCATCGTTACTCACCTGTAAAACAGCAGGAATATAGTCCACACATATAGGTATCGTCAGTACCGACGGAGCCTGCGCGGGAACGCTCCCCAGCGTACAATTAGGAAGCTTTTGGGAGCATCCCAAAGTGCCTGCATGCTGCCTTCCCGCCTTTCCCAGCTGCCTCTCTCCAGTTGAGTTTTAAAGCTGAGACAGAGAGAGAGGGAAAGAGAAAGAGAGATATAACTCCTAGGGGAGGTGGGTGGGTTGTGAGGACTATATTCCTGCTGTTCTCGGAGATCACCTGTTACAGGTGAGTAACTATGCTATCTCCAGGAACAAGCAGGAATGTAGTCCTCACATATGGGGACTCCCTAGCTTTAGATGCCAGGGAGAGACCCCAGAAGTTGTGTGCCCCTGTGAAAGGGCTCCACTTCCCCCCATGGATCTCTGGCATCCAACCAGGGATGGTGGGTAGGAGTTAATTAGGTATGGAACAGGTGTTGGAGAACAGCCTGACCAAACAAGGCATCCCGGCGGGAGTCCTTGTCCAAGCAGTAATGGGCTGTGAAGGTATGAACCGAGGCCCAGGTGGCTGCTCGACAGATGTCGTCGATAGACACAGAGTGCAGATGAGCCATTGAAGCTGCCATGGCTCTCACATTGTGAGCTGTGACATGGCCCGCCAGAGGAAGATTCTTACTCTGATAGGCAAAGGAAATACACTAAGCAATCCAGTTAGACAGTGTTCTCTTGGTGACTGGAAGTCCCAAATGAGAAGGATCAAAAGCAACAAAGAGCTGAGAGGACTTTCTATGTTGCTGTGTTCTTTGCAAGTAAAAGGCTAAAGCTCTTTTACAGTCCAAAGTATGAAGATTCCTTTCTGCATTTGATGCATGAGACCTTGGAAAGAACACAGGCAGGTAGACTGCTTGGTTAAGATGAAAAGGCGAGACCACCTTTGGCATAAAGTGTGGATAAGTCCTAAGGACTACCTTGTCATGATGGAACCTTGTATAAGGTGGATCAGCCACTAGTGTTTGCAACTCACTGATGCAAAGTGCTGATGTGATTGCATTGAGAAAGATAACTTTCCAAGAAAGGAATTTCAAAGAGGTAGTAGCTAGGGGTTCGAAAGGTGGCTTCATGAGCTGACCAAGAACCAGGTTTAAGTCCCATGCCACCGGTGGTGGCCTAATGGGAAGCTTAGTAAGAAGAAGGCCTCTCATAAATCTTGCTATAAGAGGATGGGAGGAAATAGGTTGTCCATTTAGAGGCTTGAAAGAAGCTGCAATAGCACTCAAATGGACTCTTACTGAATTAGTTTTAAGTCCTGCATTGGATAAATGAAGGAGATACTCCAGTAATGATTCCAGAGGTATCGCAAGGGGTTAAGACTTCTGCGAGCACCATATGGTAAACCTCTTCCACTTAAAAGCATAAGAGCGTCTTGTGGAAGGTTTCCTGGAAGCATAAAGGAACTCCTTTACTTGCTGAGAGAGGTTAAGATCATGAAGATCTTGGCCTTTAGCAACCAAGCTCTGAGATGCAGAGACTGGGGATTGGGATGCCATAACATTCCGTCCTCCTGTGACAAGAGATATGGAGCAGATCCTAACTCCAGGGAGGGAGCTTGAGAGAGATGTAGAAGCAGAGGTTACCACACTTGCCGTGGCCAATGTGGAACTATGAGAATCATATGTCCTCTGTCTCTCTGAAGCTTGAACAGGGTTTTGGGAATTAGGGGAATGGGTGGAAAGGTATAAAGGAAGTCTTGCCCCCAGTGAAGGAGGAAAGCATCCCTGGCCTGAGAGCCCTGAGCTGGAATTCTGTAACAGAACCGGGGAAGTTTGGCATTCAACAGACTTGCAAAGAGGTCTATGTCCAGGGTTCCCGAAATTTGAAAGATCTTGGCCACCTGGTCTGCATGTAGAGACCATTCGTGTGGAAGCAGAACTCGACTGAGTCTGTCTGCCCAAGAGTTCTGTATGCCTGGAAGATACACTGCCAGGAGATGAATCTGATGCTCTCTGGCAAGGGCCCATAGTCGCAAAGCTTCGTTGCAAAGCGACAGAGAGCCTGTTCCCCCCTGCTTGTTCACGTAGAACATGGCTACTTGATTGTCCGTATGAATGAGGACTGTCTTGTAGCTGAGCAGGGTGTGGAACACTCGAAGAGCAAGGAAGATTGCTCTGAGCTCCAAGAGATTGATATGCAGATGAGTCTCCTGTGGAGTCCAGGTGCCTTGGGTGAAGAGGTCTTGCAGATGAGCTCCCCAACCCATCGGAGAAGCATCTATTGTGAGAGTTGCCTGTGGTAAGGGTTGTTGAAATGGGGACCCCAACAACAGGTTTTGAGTGGACTGCCACCATTGGAGGGACAAAATAAGGTGATTTGTGTTTGCTATTTTGTCTGACAGGCACCCTGATGCCTGGGTCCACTGATAAAGTCCACTGGGCTGCTCTCATATGGAGGCGAGCATAAGGGACCACATGCACGGTAGATACCATGTGGCCTAGTTGTTGTAGCATTTCTCAAGTAGTGAGATGAGGCTTTAGCACTGCTTGAGAAGCTAACTGCACCATGCGAAGGCAACGGGCCTGGGGAAGATAGGCCCTTGCTTTTCTGGTATTCAGCACAGCTCCTATGAACTCTAGAGACTGAGCGGGAGTTAGACAGGATTTTGGGATGTTTATGGCCAGACCCAAATACTGAAGGATGCGCATTGTGCAAGATAGAGAAGTCCTGGCCTCTGACTCTGATGGGGCTCGAATGAGCCAGTCGTCTAAGTAGGGGAAGACGAATATTCCTAGAGTGCGGAGAAATGCTGCTACAACAGCCATGCATTTCGTGAACACCCTTGGTGCTGAGGCCAGGCCAAAAGGAAGCACCCTGTATTGGTAGTGCGTTCCTTGAAAAAGGAACCGAAGGAACTTTCTGTGAGTTGGATGGATGAGAACATGGGTGTACGCATCCTTGAGATCTAGAGAACAAAGCCAATCCTGACCCTGAAGGTATGGCAGCAGAGTTCCTAGAGAAATCATCTTGAATTTCTCTTTGAACATGAATTTGTTCAATTCTCTGAGGTCTAAGATAGGTTTGTAACCCCCTGTTTTCTTTGGGATAAGGAAATAGGGGGGAGTAAAACCCTGTACCCTGTTGGTGGATGGGTACTTCTTCTATTGCCCCTTGGGCAAGAAGCATAGTGACCGCTTGATCTAACAGGTTGATGAGAGAGGTCTGAGAATTGAACTGTCTTACCATTGTGGGAGGGGGCATGCACAGAAAATGCAACTTGTACCCCTCTCTTATAATGGAGAGTGTCCAGTGCTCTGCTGTTATCTGCTCCCACCTGGGGGCAAAGTGTCATAACCTTCCTGGAATGGTGGAAGGTTCTGGTCCATTGAGGGCCAGGAAGGCTAAGTTCTCTAGATGAAAGTCAAAGGCCTTGTGGAGGCTGAGACTGCTGAGGCGGTTGAGGCTTAGCAGTCTTTGCTTTCCTTTGTTTAGGTGGTTGCTGACCTTTCCGGGTAGGCTGACCTGTAGAACGTCCCTGCTGGGAATAAGAGGGATAAAACCTCTTCTTTTTTGAGAAGAAAGGCTTTTTGAAAGACTTCTTTCTCGCAGGATCAGCTGTGGCTTTGGATAGCCTATCCAAAGTGGCGTTGTCAGCATCTAATTCATTGACTTTTTCTTGCCAATTTTTGTCAAATAAATTCTCACCTGTACAAGGGATATTGCCCAGTTTGTCCTGCACCCAGAGCTCCAAATCGGATGCCTGGAGCCAGGCAATTCTACGTGCACTCAAAACAGTCAAAAGCTGCACGGTTGACAAACTTAGAAACATCCTGGGCATGTTTGACCAGTGTGAGAAAATCCTGCCTTCTATCCTCAGGAAGAAGAGGGCTCAAAACCTCTAAATCACCTGTGACTTCTTTAAGGAACATTCCCATATATAAAATATAGGAACTGATCCTGGCAGAAAGCATGGAAGCCTGGAAAGTATGACGCCCAAAGGCATCCAAAGTTCTACACTCACGTCCTGGAGGATTAGAGGCATGGCTCTTTGCACTCCTGATCCTTCTCATAGCTGATTCCACTACAATAGAGTGGTGAGGAAGCTGAGTTTTCTGGAAGCCAGGACAAGGAGGGACTCGATACATAGTATCCAGTCTGCGAGAGTGAGGAGAGGTGGTGAGAGGTATCTTCCACATTCTCAACATGAGATCATGTAAAATCTCATGGATAGGCAAGGTAGCTGCCTCCTAAGGAGCTTTTGGATATTGTAAAATCTTCAGCTCCTTAGGTCTGGGCTCTGTTTCAGGAGCAATGGACAAACCACGAGCCACCTCCCTGATAAAGTCCTGAAAGGAGATGTCCTCTGGAGGAGACATCCTACGTTTAGGAGATTAAGGCTCCTCCGGGAGAAGTATACCGGTACCGACAGAGCTATCAGAATCCTCTGAGGATTCGAAGTATCTTCTGTCCGGATGCTCTTGAAGAGCCCGATACCCGTACCGACCGAAGTCGGTACCGGGGTATCAGTAACCGAAGGCATCGCATGACTGGGTACCAGCAAAGCCGACACCGATGTCGATGTTGATGCTATCGGTACCGGTACCGGTTGAACTGTCTGACGCAGTTCCGAGGGCATCGATGCCGCAATGACAGCTGCCAGACTGTGTTCAATAGCCAGGAACCTCTGGTCTATCAACGCTGCCGATGCCTGGGTATCGGTACTGGAGGCAGCCGGTACCCAAGAGCATGGCACCAGTAGTTCTGCCGAGGTCGAGGCCTCGAGAACTTCCTGGAGCCCCGATAATGCTTTGGAAGCCGAAGCCTCCCGCCGGGGCAATTTTGCCGGTACAGAACCCTCAAGGGCAACGCCAGAGGCATCTCGATGCTTGGAAGGAGATCTACCCTTTGAGGACTGACTGGACTTATGTTTAGTTGCCTGAGATTCATGGGAGGAAGAGAAGCCCTGGAAGACGTTGATGCCACTGAAGCTGCATTGGAGGGAAAAAGGGCACTGAGCTTGGCAGCTCGGTTCTGTCGACCCCTTTTGGACACCATGGCACAAGCCATGCACTCGGAGATGGAGTGATCAGGACCTAAACATTTAAGACACCACTCGTGGGTGTTGGTGACGGAGATGGTACCGCCACACTTGGTGCATTTTTTAAAACCCGAGGCGGGTTTCTCCATGGTGGAGGAAATTTTGGGCCTAAGGTCCAAAATGGCGTGTGCACCTGGAAAGAAAAGTTTGGAAAAAGAATACTATATATATATTTTTTTATTTTTTAAAGAAAGAAAGAAGAACCGGCGGTACCGGTGTAGCATCGAGGAAGGCAGACGCGACCACAAAAAAAGAAGAATAGGGAAAATAATTTCTGCGGTGACAGAAACACGACCTGCTGGCTCCGCGGAAAACGAAGAACTGGAGAGAGGCAATTGGGAAAGGCGGGAAGGCAGCACGCAGGCGCTGTGGGATGCTCCCAAAAGCTTCCTAATTGGACGCTGGGGAGCGTTCCCGCGCAGGCTCCGTCGGTACTGATGATACCCATATGTGAGGACTACATTCCTGCTTGTTCCTGGAGATTACAGATAAAGATCTCACTTGCCAGCCTCAGACTATTGCTGTAGTTTAAAAATCGTTTTTTGCATTAGATGACTAATTAATGCAATATGTGCCTTTGAGTCAATGTTGACTCCTGGTGACCCAGCAGCTCCTGGGCTTTCTTGGCTGTGTAACCGGAAGTAGATTGCCAGGCCTTTCTGCTAAGGCAATGGAGGATTATGGGACTTGTCCAAGGCCACAAGGAGTGCTAGTGGGAATTGAACCTTGGTCTCTTTGTTCCCCAAGCCAGTGCTCTAACCATTAAGCTGCTCTTCCCAGACCTTATCTTGATACAAAAGCCCTCAATGTACTGATACATTCTTATTTTAAAAAGGTCTGACTAACATAATTCTTTATTGGTCGGCCCCCTCTTATCAAATGTTTTCAACTATTTCAAAACACTGCAGTTAAACTTAGATATAATGTTAGGTGATCAAACTCCTCTGCTGATCGAGCAGCATGGGCTTCCAGTACTAAGCAGGATTAAGTTTATAATCTTCTTACTTGCCCACTGGACATACACTAGTCACCCCACACTATCTTTGAAAATTTGGACTTGTCTAGATAAGTGAGGCTGCATTTGCATATCAGGCTCCTGCCACTTGACATTGCGGCAGAAACCTCTCATAAGAAGTTAAAAAACTGATAAAAGGTTGGTTGTTTCAACAATCTTATTTTGCTGATCTAAAACTCTCCTAATTTGCTTCCTTCTTAATGGCTTCAGGTAACTGTATTGTCTAGTGGCAAGGAAGAAGGTCAGCGCAAAAGAGGAAGGCCAGTAATAAGGTGGATCGATACAATAACAGCAGCTATGAGTGCCAGTCTGTCAACAATGAGCCGCCTGACTGAAGACTGAACACAGTTTAGAACTACTATCTAGAGCAGTGATGGCTAACCTTTTTGAGCCCGAGTGCCCAAACTGCCGCACAAAACCAAAGAATTTCCTCAAAGTGCCAGCACGTCAATTAAACCTTAACAACAAGATTTTAGTATCTAAAAACTCTTTATAAAGTTGCCTGAACTATGTAACATCATTTGTAAAGGTTGGAATCTTTGTATTGTCAGAGAATCAATCTCTACATCTGCTTTAACATAATAATCTTTCTCCTTTTGCTCTTTCCTCATTCCTATTTCATCCACTCAAATTTTACCCCTCCATCCTCAATCCCCACTTAGTCTCCCAATACCCGGCCAATTGTACATTTTTCTTCCCTCCCACACAAAATATTTTTCCCCTCTCCATTTCATTCTCCCAGCCCCATCCCCTTCTAATCTCCCCCAACATCAGCTCCCTTTTAGTTCCAGCCCCACCCAGTATCCGCTCCCTTCTAGTCCCCTCATCAGTCCATTTCCAGTCCTAGCTCCCCCATCCATTTCCAGTCCTATCTGAGTCCCTTCATCAGCTCATTTCCAATACCAGCCTCCCATCAGCCCATTTCTAGTCCTTTCCTAGCCCCACCATCAGCCCATGTTAAATCCTAGCTCCCCTCCACTCAGCCCATTTCTAATCCAAGCCCCCCATGAGCCTACTTCCAGTTCTAGCCCCTCCATGAGTCCATTTCAATCCAAGCCCCCACCACAGCCCATTTCCAATCTTAGCTCCCCCCAACACCCAATTCTCAGTTCTATCCTAGCCCATCCATCAGCCCAGTTCCTGTCCTAGCTCCCTCCCCTAAGAGCCCATTCCAAGCCCCCCTTCCCATCAGTTATTTGCAGTTCAAGCCCCCTTCCACTCAGCCCATTTCCATTCCAAGTCCCCCTCCCCATTAGCTATTGGCAGTTCAAGCCCCCCACTTCCCCTCAGCCCATTTCCATTCCAAGCCCCGTCCCCATCAGCTATTTGCAGTTCAAGCCCCCCACTTCCCCTCAGCCCATTTCCATTCCAAGCCCCATCCACAACAGCTATTTGCAGTTCAAGCCCCCTTCCACTCAGCCCATTTCCAGTCCTAGCAACCTCCCCAACCCATTACCAGTCCTAGCCCCCCATAGCCCACTCCCAGTCCTAATCCCACCAGCCCATTTCCAGTCCTAATCCCCCATCACCCAATTTTCAGTTTAAGCCCCCCCATAGCCCATTACCAGTCCTAACCTCCCCATCAGCCCACTCCCAGTCCTAATCCCCCATCACTCAATTTTTAGTTTAAGCCCTCCCATAGCCCATTACCAGTCCTAACCCCCCATCAACCCACTTCCAGTCCTAATCCCACCAGCCCATTTCCAGTCCTAATCCCCCATCACCCAATTTTTAGTTTAAGCCCCACCAGCGCCCATCACCACTCCTAACCCCCCCAGCCCAGCGCCCATCACCACTCCTAACCCCCCCAGCCAGCCCAGTGCCCATCACCACTCCTAACCCCCCCCCAGCCAGCCCAGTGTCCATCACCACTCCTAACCCCCAGCCCAGTGCCCATCACCACTCCTACACCCCCCCCCTTCCCAGCCCATCAGTACTCCTAACCACCCCTAGCCGAGCCCATCACCACTCCTTCCCCACCCCAGCCCAGCCCCGCCCATCACCACTCCTAACCCCCCCTCAGCCCAGCCCAGCCCCACTCCTAACCCCCCCCAGCCCATCACTACTCCTAACCCCCCCCAGCCCAGCCCAGCCCAGGGAAAATTTAAAAAAAAAAGAAAACCTGTCTGCTGCCGCTGTCGGGGCCGCCGCGGCAGAATCGAGTTTGCCGCGGGGCCCCCCTTTACCCGGCAGAGCCTGCCCTCCCCGTAGCAGCTCTCTCTTTGGAGCTGCAGTCAGACGCGCCGGCTTGCAGAGCGCGAGGGAAGAGTTTCTCCCTCGCTGCTCTGTTAAGCCCCCGCGGGCTTAACAGAGTCGCGAAAGGGAAACTCTTCCCTTCGCGCTCTGCAAGCCGGCGCGTCTGACTGCAGCTCCAAAGAGAGAGCTGCTACGGGGAGGGCAGGCTCTGCCGGGTACAGGGGGGCCCCGCGGCACGCTCGATTCTGCCGCGGCGGCCCCGACAGCGGCAGCAGCCAGGTTTTTTTTTTTTTCAATTTTACTTTTAGAAAAGAATGTTTTTTGCACGGGGCCCCCTGAAACGCGGGGCCCTGTGCAAAAAACATTCTCGCTCAATGGACGGGCCGGCCCTGCCAGCACACTCACCTCCCGCCGCGCCGCATATCTTAATTGCGGACCTTCCCGCGTGCCAGCTGCAAGGCCTTCGCGTGCCACAGCTGGCACGCGTGCCATAGGTTCGCCATCGCTGATCTAGAGGGTCGCCATGAGTAGACATCGACTTGATGGCTCTTAACAACAAATGGTATGCATTGTTGCCATACTAAATCCTCCCCTCCTCCCTGGTTAGGAATTGATGTCACTTTTGAAGATTAATTTTATGGCAGAGATGGAACTAGTCGGCAATCTAAGTCTGTTACAGCTGTCTGTTATATGTTATATGTTAGAGAGGGCATTGAGTCACAAAGGATTAAAGTTTTGCAGGAAACAAAATTAGATATAGAATCTCTATGGAATGAAATTCCATGTAAAAAGGCGGCGGCGATGGCAGTGGGGGTGTACTATCGACCGCCTGGCCAGAATGAACAAATGGATGATGAAATGCTCAAAGAAATCAGGGAAGCTAACAAAAGTTACAGTGCAGTAATAATAATGGGTGATTTCAATTACCCCTGGTACTGACTGGGTCAGTGTCATGGCAGGACATGCTAGGGAAATAAAGTTTCTAGATGAAATAAATGACTGCTTCTTGGAACAGCTGGTTCATGAACCGATCAGAGGGGAAACCATTTTGGACCTAGTCCTTAGTGGAACACCAGATCTGGTGCAAGAGATAAGGGTGTTGGGGCCACTTGGCAATAGTGATCATAGCATGATCACATTTGATTTAATTAATAGAGGAGGGATAGTAAGGAAATCCACAATACTACCTTTTAACTTTCAAAATGGAAACTATGATAAAATGAAGAAAATAGTTAAAAAAAATAAAACTAAAAGAAGCAGTTGCAAAAGTTAGACTTACATCAAGCTTGGATGTTGTTTAAAAATACCATCTTGGAAGCTCAGACCAGCTGTATTCCACGCTTTAAGAAAAGTGGAAGGAAGTCCAAGAAACTGCCAGCATGGTTTAAAGGTGAGGTCAGAGAGGCTGTTGCCAAAAACGCATCTTTGAGGAAATGGAAAAAAAGAGCCAAATGACAAAAACTGGAAACAGCACAAACACTGGCAAGTTAAATGCAAGGCATTGATAAGGCAGGCAAAGAGAGAATTTGAGAAGAAGCTTGCTGCGGAAGCAAAAACACGTAATAAAGACTTTTTCAAGTACATTCTTAGCAGAAAACCTGTGAGACAGTCATTTGGACCATTAGATGATAGAGGGGTAAAAGGGGCATTAAGAGGGGACAAGTCCATAGTGAAGAGACTGAATGAATTCTTTGCTTTGGTCTTTACTGAGGAAGATGTAGGGATGTTACCCATGACTGAAGTGGTATTTAAAGGTGCGGAAGAATTGAAGGAAATATCGATACATCGGGAAGATGTATTACAACTATTAGATAAACTGAAGAATAGCAAATCACTTGGACTGGATGGTATACATCCAAGGGTGTTGAAAGAATTGAAATATGAGATTGCAGACCTGCTATTAGTAATCTGTGATCATTAAAATCATCTGTAATACCTGAAGAATGGAGGATGGCCAATGTAACGCCAATTTTTAAAAGGGGTTCCAGGGGTGATCCAGGAAAGAGTAGTTACTCACCTGTAACAGCAGGAATCAGTCCTCAAATATGGGTGTCATCGGCGCCGATGAAGCCCCAGCAGAGCATTTCCCCAGCTTTCTATGAAAGCCTTTGGGAATGCAGGCACGCATGCGCGGTTCCCTTCCCGCCTAAAGGTGCCATCTTACCTCAGTCAAATGACATAGCTAAGAACAGCACACAAAAATGAAAAAATAAACTATGTACAACTGCAACTCCAAGGGGAGGAGGGAGGGTTGTGAGGACTGATTCCTGCTGCTCCTGGAGAACACCTGTTACAGGTGACTCTTTCTCCAGGACCAAACAGGAAGTCAGTCCTCACATATGGGTGACTCCCTAGCTCTGGGCTACCGAGGAACCCAGGCTGAACAGAGGGCAGGAGTTGCCTAAACCTCAAAGAAATTCCGGAGTACTGCCTGGCCAAAAGCACTGTCCCTATGGGACTCCCTCTCCAGACAGTAATGGGCCGCAAAGGTCTGGCTTGGAGACCAAGTTGCAGCCCTGCAGATGTCTACCAAGAGCACAGAGCGGAGATGAGCCACTGAGGCAGCCATTGCCCTGACACGATGGGCCGTGACCCTACCCTGCAAAGGAAGGTCAGCCGCCTTGTAAGCCCAGGTGATACAGTCAGCCACCCAGATGGACAAGGTATGCTTGGACACAGCCAACCCCAACTTATTGGGGTCAAAGGATACGAAGAGCTGAGTAGCCCTTCTATGCCCCTGCGTACGGTCAAGGTAGAAGGATAAGGCCCTCCTACAGTCCAGGGTATGCAGGACTGCTTCAGCCTGGCTTGCATGAGGCCTAGGGAAGAATGTTGGAAGAACCACCTCCTGATTGAGGTGGAAAGAGGATACAACCTTTGGGAGGAACTTTGGATGAGTCCTAAGGACTACCCTGTTCCTATAAGTCCTGGTGTAAGGCCTATCACAGACCAGGGCCTGAAGCTCACTCACTCGCTTAGCCGAGGTAAGGGCTATCAGGAAGAGTGTCTTCCAGGAGAGGAAGCGTAGTGGACAAGTAGCCATCGGCTCAAAAGGTGGGCGAGTCAGTTGCTGCAAGACCACATTCAGCTCCCACTCAGGGGCAGGAGGACGGATTGGAGGCTTGAGCAAAAGCAAGCCCCTGAGAAAGCGGGACACCAAGGGGTGACCTGACAGAGAATGTCCCTCCACCAGTGAGTGGTGAGCTGCTACAGCTGAGAGGTGGACCCGAACAGAATTGGACTTAAGTCCCTGATTTGAAAGGTGCAGTAAGTACTGAAGCACTACTGGCACAGTACAGGAGAAAGGATCCTCTGTACGTAGCTGACACCACACAGAAAACCTTTTCCATTTGAGGGCATAGGTTTTCCTAGTGGACTGTTTCCTAGAGGCTAGGACAACCTCCTCAACTTCCTGAGGTAGGCCCAGGGAGCCAAGACTACCCTTGCAGCCTCCAGGCCATCAAATTGAGAGCTTTGAGATTGGGGTGCAGAAGGGAACCTTGCTCCTGTGAGAGAAGGTCGGGTTGCAACCCCAGAGGCAGTGGGGGATCCACCGCCAGTTGAAGCAGAAGAGGAAACCAAGGCTGTCTCGGCCACCGGGGAGCCACCAGCAGGACCGAGGCCTTGTCCTGAAGAATTTTGAAGAGAGTTCGGGCCACCAAGGGCGTGAGAGGAAATGTATACAGGAGGCCCTGAGACCATGGAATCAGAAAAGCATCTGCTGCTATTCTCAGAGGATGCGGTTGCCTGGAGCAGAACTTTGGCAGTTGCTTGTTCATCGGGCTGGCAAAGAGATCTACCAAAGGGAGACCCCATTTAAGGAAGATCTTCTGAACTACTGAAGGATGCAGCTGCCACTCGTGGGGCTGCAGAATCCTGCTTAATCTGTCGGCCAGGTAGTTGTCCTGGCCTGGAAGGTACACAGCCTTGAGGAGCATGTTGTGCTTGAGGGCAAATGAACAAAGGTCCTCAGCCTCCCGACAAAGGATTCTGGACCCAGTCCCGCCCTGTTTGTTCACATAAAACATGGCTACCTGGTTGTCTGTCTGAACCAGGACAGATTGATGAGCCAGGGTAGGAGAGAAAGTTTTGAGTGCTAATCGAATAGCTCTGAGTTCGAGGAGATTGATCTGCTGTGCAGCTTCCCAAGGAGACCACAGGCCCTGGGTGCACTTGCCTAGACAATGAGCTCCCCAGCCCTGCAGGGAGGCGTCTGTGGTCAGTACCACCGTGTATCCAGGAATCTGAAAAGGCACCCCCTTTAGTAGAATGGGTGGGTGCAGCCACCAGTTGAGGGAGTTCAGAAATTGTCTGGACACCTTTATCCTGTCTCTGAGGCTGCCTGTGGCCTGTGACCACTGAGTCCGAAGGCACCACTGTGCAGGCCTCATATGGAGCCTGGCATTGGGGGTCACATGCACTGTCGAAGCCATGTGGCCAAGCAGCCTTAGGCAGAGTGTGGCGGAGACCAGTGACCTGCTGAGAAACTGGTTTGCTAAGTTTATCAGTCCTTGGGCTCTGTCTGCTGGCAAGAAAGCCTTTGCTAGCAGGGAGTCCAGCCTTGCTCCTATGAACTCCAAGTCCTGGGAGGGGAGCAAAGTGGACTTTGCGAAGTTTATTACAAACCCCAGGCTTTGAAGAAGAGCAATAGTTCTGAGGGTGGCCTCCTGGCACGTCTGATAGGGGAAGACAAAGATTCCCTGATTTCTCAGGTAGGCCGCTACCACTGCCAGGCATTTGGTAAAGACCCTGGGAGCGGAGGTGAGGCCAAAAGGCAGTACTCTGTACTGATAATGGTTTCCTCCCACAATGAACCTGAGGTACTTTCTGTGGTCTGGATGAATGAGGATGTGGGTATACGCATCCTTTAGATCTAAGGAGCATAGCCAATCTCCCCGCTGGAAGTAGGACAGAAGTGTTCCAAGAGTAAGCATCTTGAACTTTTCTTTCTCTAGGAACTTGTTGAGGTTCCCGAGGTCCAGAATGGGTCAGAGGCCCCCGGTTCTTTTGGGCACCAGGAAATACCTGGAGTAGAATCCGTGACCTTGCAAGTGGGGAGGCACAGGCTCCACCGCCCTGTCCACCAACAGACCTTGAAGCTCTTGAAGGAGAAGGTCTGTGTGCAGGGGAGGCCTAGGAGGCTCCCCTGGAAAGTATGGAGGAGGCAGTTGGTGAAAATGCAGTGCATAGCCCCTGTGGGCTATGTCCAACACCCAACTGTCCCCGGTGATAAGGGGCCACTGGTGGGCAAAGAGGGTGAGGTGACCTCCTGTGCAGGGTTGGGATAGCAGGGATGGAGAGGCTACGCTCAAGGAGTCAAAAACCCCCACCCTGCTGAGTGGGAGCAGGGGCCGGAGGCTTGGGGGTCCTCTGCCTACGGGGCCCATTACCCTGCCCCTTGGCTTGCTGACCCTGGGGTGCAGCTTGGGTAGCCTGATATTGAGGGTACTGTTTGTAGGCAGTGCCCTTCCTCGGGTAAAAGGGCTTTTTACCCGGGCCCTTCTTTTATGAGAAGGGGCAGAGGTCTTCCTAGACAGCCTTGTCCGTGTAAGGTGCTCTGTTTCGAGCTGAGTGGCCTTCTCGGTCATGGGCTTGCCAAAAAGGTTTTCACCTCGGCAAGGGACATCGACCAACTTGTCTGAACCCATGGCTCGAGGTCCGATGACTGCAACCATGCCTGGCGTCGAGCCGCGATGCCGGCTGCTGCAACTCGGGCCGAAGCCTCGAAGCCATCGTAGGCGGCGCGGGACATGAACTTCGAGCAGTCCCGAATCCCCGAGGACAAGGACTTGAATCTCTGCAAGGGTACCCCGGAGAGTCCAGCAGAGAACCCGGCCAACTGCTTGGCCAAGTCCCGCAAGTATATGCCCATGTACAGCTGGAAAGACTGGACACAGCAAGCAAGCATCGAGCCCTGAAAGCACTTTCTACCAACGCCATTGAGGTTCCGCGCCTCCCTGCCGGGGGTCACTGCAGAGTGCATCTTCTGGCTCTTCAGACGATGCATGGCCGATTCCACAACCATGGAATGCTGTGGTAGCTGTGCCTTTTGAAAGCCAGGGCTCTTCCTGAGTCGATAGATCGAGTCGACTCGCTTGCTTAGAACTGGCGCCGAGGCCAGTGCCTCCGACATCCTGAAGAGGAGCCGTTCCAGCATCGGAGGAACCGGGACAGTAAAGGCCTCCTTCGGAGGAGAGTCATACTGCAGGGCCTCGAGCTCTTCAGCTCGAGGCTCTTCCTCAGGGTCCGCCGGGATAGTCAAGGCAGTGGCCATATCCTGGACGAACTCCGAGAACCGAGTATCCTCCGGAGGGGATCTACTCCGGGGCTCAGACTGCGGTGAGTCCGACGGGACGCACTGAGTCTTCAACGTATCGGGGTACTCCTCATCCTACGTCTCCCAGGCGGACTCGTCCGACGAGGAGTCAGGGTCCGACCCCGTGGGGCCCTGGAGCACCGGCGTCGACACCCTCGGTCCCAAGCGGGAGGTCGAGGGAGACCGCGACCGAGGTCGACTTCAAGCCATGATGGACTCGAGTATCGGCTCGGTCTCCGGGGTCGACTTCGAAGTCGATGTCCCGGTGGTCGGGACAGATGCGCCAGACAGGCTGGCCATCAGTGCCCGCTGCTGCTCCATGAAGGCAGACAATCTGCTCTCCAAGGCTGTCATCCTGAGACTCAGCTCGGGAGACGCAGCAGCCACCGACTTGGGCCCCAGCAGCGCCGGGCACGACGTCGGCTCTCTGGGAGGAGAGTCCTCGAGGACTACAGGGCTTACATGTCCAGCAGACTCCGGCTCCACACAAGGAACTTTGGCAGGCTTCTCTTGTTCCACGGGCCTGGGGCGACGGTCGGGGTCTTAGACCTGGCCCTCGAGGAGCCAGGGACCTCCTCCTCCGACGCCCTCGCGAGCCGCTTCTTCCTCTTGCGTTTCCGGTCGGGGGACCCCCTGTCCGAGGAGCTCCGACGGTGCTCGGGATCCGAATCCCGAGATGTCGAGGCCTCAGACAAGGTCCGGGCCCGGCCGGAGACTGAGTCCGAGAAAAGCCTTTCTTTCTGCTGCTGGCGACTTCGGAGTGCCTTGGAAGACATCTTCCCACATGGTCTACACGACTTAGGGTCGTGATCAGGACCGAGGCACCAAAAGCAGCATTCGTGTCTGTCGGTGAGAGACATTAATTTCTTACACCGATCACAATTCTTGAAACCGCTGGAAGCCATCGGGGAAAAAAGAGTCCCCGTGAGGTCAAAGGACCGGCCTTCCAGGGAAAAAACAAAAAAGGGCGCGAACGCCAGCCACAAAGTGCAAAAACCAAAAAAAGAGAATCGGGCTCGATACCGGTGTACCGAACCCAGCGGGAGGGGAACCGGCGTCGAACCGGGAGAAAAAACAGCGAGGATCGCCGAAGAAAAATCAACTTTTATCCGGGATGACAGGACACACGTCCGGTGGGCTTCTCGGAAAAAAAGAGACTGAGGTAAGATGGCACCTTTAGGCGGGAAGGGAACCACGCATGCGTGCCTGCATTCCCAAAGGCTTTCATAGAAAGCTGGGGAAATGCTCCGCTGGGGCTTCATCGGCGCCGATGATACCCATATGTGAGGACTGACTTCCTGCTTGGTCCTGGAGAAACTACAGATCGGTGAGATTGACATCAGTAGAAGGAAAAATGGTAGAAACAATAAAGAACAAAATTACTGAACATGTAGATAATCATGGCTTAATGGGAGACAGTCAACATATTGTTCCATGTAAAGTATACGGAAATATACTAATTTTTGTTTAATGTAAACCGCCCTTGATCTCTGGATGGGGCGGTATAGAAGAAACTGTTAAATAAAATAAAATAAATAAAAACATGGCTTTAGACAAGGAATATCTTGTCCTATTAATCTGTTATGTTTTTTTTGAAGGTGTGAAGAAACAGGTAGACAAAGGTGAGTCGGTTTATAGTGTATATCTAAACTTTCAGAAAGACTTTGATAAAGTCCCTAATCAGAGACTTTTGGCAAAACTAAAAAGTCATGGGATAGGAGGCAGTGTACTATTATGGATCAGTATTATGGAACTGACCTGTTCCTGTTAATCATATATACCATCTCAAGTTATGTTCTATATATACAGTTGTAATTCACTGTCTGTTGCGTTATATGGAAATTGTCTTGAAGTGTAGAAAGACGGTATATAAAAACTGTTAAATAAATAAATAAATAAAATCCGGAACTGGTTAAAAGATAGAAAGCAGAGGGTAGGGCTAAATGGCCAATTTTCCCCAATGGAGAAAGGTGAATAGTGGAGTACCCCAGGGATCTGTGCTGGGTCCGCTGCTTTTTGACATATACATAAATGACCTGGGGTTATCAAATCTTCAGATGACACGAAACTATTTAAAGTTGTTAAAACCCATGAGGATTGTGGAAAACTGCAAGAGGATCTTGATAAATTGGAAGACTGGGTATCCAAATGGCAGATGAAATTTAATGTAGACAAGTGCAAAGTTATGTACCTAGGAAAGAAACACCCAAACTATGGTTACATAATGCAAGGTTCCACATTAGGAACCACCACCCAGGAAAAAGATTTAGATGTCATCGTGGATAACATATTAAAACCCCCCGCCCTGTGTGCAGTGGCGGCCAAGAGAGCAAATAGAATGCTAGGTATCATAAGGAAAGGAATGGAAAATAAAACAAAGGATATTATAATGCCTCTGTATCGTTCCATGGTGCAACCGCACCTTGAATATTGTGTGCAATTCTGGTCGCTGTATCTTAAAAAGGATATAGCGTTATTAGAAAAGGTACAGAGAAGAGTCACCAAAATAGTAAACGGGATGGAAGAATACCCCTATGAAGAGAGGCTAAAAAGGTTAGGGCTCTTCAACCTGGAAAAGAAACTACTGAGGGGAGATATGATAAAGGTCTATAAATTAATGAATGGAGTTTAATGGATAAACGTAGATCGATTGTTTACGTCATCAGAATATAGAAAGACTAGGGGACATGCCATGAAGCTATAGGGTAAACTATTGAAGACTAATAAGAGAACAAATTTTTTCACTCAACATGTAATCAAACTCTGGAATTTGTTACCGGAGGATGTAGTAAAGGCTGTTAGTGTAGATGGGTTTAAAAAAGGTTTGTACAAGTTCCTGGAGGAAAGGTCCATAAACCATTATTAAAAGGGACCCAGGATATCAATGCTTGACCCAGTACAAGCATTACGGAACCTGTGTCTTTTGGGGAAACTGCTAGGTACTGATGACCTAGATTGGCCACTGTTGGAAACACGATACTGGGATTGATGAACCTTGGTCTGACCCAGTATGGCATAGCTTATATTCTTATGTTTTGAATGAACCCTATTTGTGAACCACCAGGTTGTCATTTTTACTATTCAAATGGCAATATATGAAATCTTCTTAAATAAAATAAAATATTCAGCCTTAGTTGTTTCAGATTGTGTTCGTGCTCATAGAATTTGCTTGTCTCTCTGTGTTCCTGAGCTGAGGCGATGCTATGTCCTGTTTTATATTTAACTATTAGCACTTATAACGCTTGTGCTGGAAGGAGTGCATCCAAGCAGAAGGTCTGGCTCTTTGGGCACTCCAGAATTTTGTCCAAACCTTTTCTAACCTAGCTAACTGCTTTCACTTTGCGGCCTTGAGTAAGTCACTTAACTCTCTGTTGCCTCGGAAGAAAGGCCTGGCAATCTACTTCCGGTCACACTACCAAGAAAACCCAGGAGCTCCTGGGTCGCCAGGAGTCAGCATTGACTCGAAGGCACACTGCTTTCACCACTTCCCCCAGCAGCAAATTCCATAGCTTACGTGTATATTAAAAGAAAAAATATTTTCTCCTATTTGTTTTAAATGTGGTACTTTACAATTTCATGTTGTGTCCTCTAGTCTTTGTACTTTTTAGTAAAGAATCAATTCACATTTACGCATTCTACTACACTCAGTATTTTTTAGACCTCTATCATATCTCCACTCAGACATCTCTTCTCCAAGCCTAAAATCGTAACCTTTTTAGCCTTTCCTCATAGGACAGTTCCATTCCCATTACCTTTTTAGAATTTAGATTTGGGATTTTGGATTTAGCTCACAGTGAGCTACATTCAGGTACAGAAGGGCTTACACTAAGTTTGTACCTGAGGCAATGGAGGACAAAGTGACTTGCCCAAGATCACAAGGGGTGACAGTGGAATTTGAACCCGTCTTCCCTGGTTTTAGCCCATAGCTTTACTCCTCCCTTTTCTCTACCTTTTCTAATTCCGTTACAACCTTTTTGAGATGAAGCAAACAGAATTGCACAATGGAACGCAAAATCAATAATGTAGAAAAGATGTTTTTTTTAAAAAAGCTGAGGCAGGAAAGCTCTTTGAAGTCACTGCATTCTTCAGGTGTTAGTGTGCTTAATTAGTTAGCTTAGGAGCCAGATAGCGAGTCTTGTATAAAGTTCTACATTGCCTTGCACGTACTGCCATTCCTCAAGGGTCTCCAATGTAAGCAAGGTACTTCTGTGGCTCTTGAATAGAAACTCTCTGCTTGTGAGCTCTTAAAGAGGGCTTTTTGTGACCAGATCACAGGTAATCTTTCAAACAGGTAATTATTTCTGCTGCATTGCCTAGAGATTAGCAGCTATAATGCAAAAGGGGTATTTTTGTATTCTTAGGCAAAGCTTTTTTCCTGATGTTTTTTTCTTTTCCTCTAACCTTTGGGTTCAAAAAAGGTAGGTAAGTTCTTTAAGTCACTGCCCTCCTCAGCACTCCAAAGTTTCAGAATCAGTGACCACAAGGAAGCAAATGGTAGTGGTGGCTGGTGACACTCTAAGGGGTACTGAGGCATCCATCTGCCGACCAGACTTGATGTCCAGAGAGGTGCGCTGTCTGCCAGGTGCCAAAATCAGAGATGGTAGGGAGAGTTTGCCGAGACTCATCAAGCCTGGCTATAATCCAAAACTGCTAATCCATGTCAGCACAAACGATACTGCTAGGTATCCCTCCGAGCGTATCAACAGTGACTTCATGGCTCTGGGAGAGACAGTGAAGCAAATAAGGATGCAGATTATGTTCTCCTCCATCCTTCCTGTTGAGGGTAAAGGCAGAGGCAGAGAAGCCCGCATCCTGGAGATGACTGCATGGCTGTGTGTATGGTGTCATCGAGAGCATTTTGGTTTCCTGGATCATGGGATGATTTTCCATAAGGGCTGCTAAGCAATGGTGTCCACCTATCCAAGAAGAGTCAAAGTGTCTTCTGCAGAAGACTGGCTAACCTACTGAAGAAGGCTTTAAACTAGATTTGTTGGGGATGGTTGAGGTAAGTAAAAGCCCTTAGCTAAGTAAAACATAACAGTCTACGTCTATCTATGCCCTCCACTCGTACTGCTAACTCCAGACTTCGCTCCTTTCACCTTGCTGCACCCTACACCTGGAACAATCTACCTGTGTCTGTACGCCAGGCACCCTCCCTGACACTCTTCAAGTCCAGGTTGAAAACCCACCTCTTCACTGTTGCTTTCAGATCTTGACTCCTGTGTTGTGACTTGACTAGATTATAAATGCCTTGTTTGTGTTTGTGGTTTTGCCCTGTCTAGATTTTTGCTCTGTGTATTTGTATATTTTGTCTTACTAGATTGTAAGCTCTCATTTTGTATTCTGTATCTTGTATTTTGTCTTGACTAGATTGTAAGCTCTGATGAGCAGGGACTGTCTCTCTTACATGTCTGTACAGTACTGCGT
Source organism: Ichthyophis bannanicus (assembly GCA_033557465.1). Taxonomy (NCBI): domain Eukaryota; kingdom Metazoa; phylum Chordata; class Amphibia; order Gymnophiona; family Ichthyophiidae; genus Ichthyophis; species Ichthyophis bannanicus. The sequence continues at coordinate 56,899,408 of CM066036.1, forward strand.
ACGACTGGCAGCGCTGTATAAATGCTCAATAGTAGTAGTAGTAGTAGTAATAAATTGGGCAACATCTGGAAAGCAGTGTGCATTAATGCCCGGGAAAATAAGATCCAGGATGTTGACGCTTTCATGGAAGAGGATGACTAGGATTTAGTGGGGGTTACAGAGACATGGTTCACGGACAACCATGACTGGGATGTAATTATACCAAGCTATACTTTATTCAAGGACAGAGTAGGAAGAAGGGAAGGAGGAATGGCACTATATGTAAAAAGTTATATTGAAGCCATTACAGGGTTTACAAGGGAAGAGGCGGCACAGTGGGTTAAATTAGAAAGAGAGAATGGGGAATCCATTTGCATTGCTGTGATATACAGATCTCCTTCACAGACAGAAGAAGAGGACAGAGATTTAATTTTAGACATTCACAGTATGGCCATAAAAGGAGAAGAGTTACTGATAGGTGACTTCAATATGCCGGATGTTGATTGGTGCATCCTTGCTACAGGGTCATCTAGAAGTAAGGAGATCCTAGATTCTCTACAAGGAGAATTCTTCCGGCAACTGGTAACAGAACCACACGTGAAGGGGCCATACTGGACCTGATGCTTACCAATGGGGAAAGTGTTTCTGAAGTCAGAGTGGGAGGTCATCCTGAATCCAGTGATCACCAGATGGTGTGGTTCAGTATTACAACTAGAGCTGATAAAGTCCATTCAAAAGCGAAGGTACTAGATTTTAGGAAACTAACTTTGTCAAGATGGGACAATACCTCAAGGAGTCGTTAGTGGGAAGGAAATATCTGGGGGATGTAGAAAAGGAATGGGTAAAACTGAAAGTGGATATTTTAAGGGCAATAAACCTTTTTGTTAGGAAAGGAAAAGGAGGCCACTATGGTTCTCCAAAGAAGTAGCTGAAAAGGTGAAAAAAAAGGAGGGTGGCCTTCATAAAACACAAGAGATCACAGAAAGAGGAAGACAAGCATCAATATTTGGAAAAAGTTAGAGAAGCTACCAAAGTAGTGAGAAAAGCAAAGATACAAATAGAAGAAAAAATAGCCAATGCAGTAAAATGGGGGTACAAGACATTTTTCATATATGTTAGTGAGAGGAGGACATGCAAAAGTGTTATTGTCAGACTCAAGGGTGAAGGGGAGGAATATGTAGAAGTGATGAGGATAAAGCGGAATTGCTTAACAAATATGTTTGTTCTGTGTTCACATATGAAGGGCTAGGAGCAGGACCTCAGAAAACACCCACAAACAGGAACAGAAGTGAAGGGGATCTTGACGATTTTCAGAAGACTGTATTGTGAGTAACTAGCTAAACTAAAAGTAGACAAAGTGATGGGGCCAGATGGGATACATTTGAGAGTGCTGAAGGAACTTGTGAAAGTTCTAGCTGCTTTTCAATGATTCTTTAGAGTTAGAAGTAAGAATGATGTTGCCAACTACAGGTAGGCTAGACGGATCTCTATGGTGACTAAATTAATGGAAATGCTGATAAAACAGAGAATAGTGAGGTTTCTGGAGTCCAATGAATTGCAGGATCAGAGACAGCATGGTTTTACAAAAGGAAGATCTTGTCAGATAAATCTGATTAATTTCTTTGACTGAACAACCAGAGAGTTGGCCCGAGGGAGAGTCCTAGATGTAGTGTACTTAGATTTCAAAGAAGCATTTCACACTGTTCCCCACAGGTGACTTACAGATAAATTGAGAACCCTAGGAATGGACCCTAAAGTAAGTGACTGGGTTATAAATTTGTTGTTTGAGGTTACAAAGGGTACAAGTAAATGAAACTCATTCTGAGGAGGAGGTTGCCAGTGGTGTGCCGCAGGGATCTGCCCTTGGTCCGATTCTTTTTAACATTTTTGTTTGTAATACTGCGGCTGTCGGGTAAAGTTTGTCTCTTTGTGGATGATACCAAAATCTGCAATAGAGACGAAACCCAGGAAGGAGTAGATAACATAAGGAGGGATCTAGCAAAGCTTGAATGGTCGAAAACCTGGCAGCTGAGATTTAACGCTAAAAAGTGCAGGGTCATACATTTGGGCTGGAAAACTCGAAGGGAGCAGTACACTATAGGGGGGTGAAGTATCTCTGAGCACGAAAGAAGACTGGGAACTGGGCATCATTATTTCTGATGATCTTTTTTTTTTTATTTTTTTATTTTCTATTTATGCAATTTTACAGTTTAAACATCAATCAATAATGTTTACAGCAAAGATGAATACTTGTGAAAATACAAAAGAAACAATCTCATTAACTTAAATAAGAACAAGAGACATCTTTAGTCCCCGACAGCGGGGAAATGGTAACAGAGCAACTGAAGGCAGGAAAAACCCACAGATTAACAAGAATAAATCTAAGGATTAGGATGGCTACGAGAGATCAGGATCAGTACTTATCTACAGATGGTAACCTTAAGAAGACACAGTCGTGGTAATATGCGAGCTAATAAATGACGACAAATCTCCAGGCTGAAAAAAAACATATTTCTGAGACTTGAAAAATACAATACATTTGCATGGAAATCTGAGCATGAATGAGGCCCCCAACTGAACAACACCAGGTTTTAACAAAAGAAAAGCTTTACGACGTTTCTGGGTTTCCTTTGAAATATCCGGGAAAACAGAAATCTTTTTCCCCATAAACAAATTTACTCTCTTCTTATAAGACAACTTGAGGAGCCAATCCCTATCCGACGAAAGGGCAAGAGATACCAGTAATGTGGAGGTTCTAATCTCACCCTCCCCAGGCGAATTAAGCATAGCGGAGACATTAAGAAAATCAAAGTCCACAGATCCTTGTACAACCTGGCCCTCTTTTTTACCCGAAGGTAAGTAGAAAACTCTCTGCACAGGGGGAATTAAATCTGTAGGGACGGCCAAAGTTTCAAGAAGATATTTCTTAAATAGTTCCAATGGTGCTACATCCGGAACCATAGGAAAATTTAACAGCCTGAGATTAGAAGCCCTTGTAGCATTCTCCAAAGTCTCCAACTTCGTTTTCATCATTTGATTATCCTTCAATAGGGAAAACGTTAAGTCAGAAACTTGTGTAAGCTTCTGATCAGTAACAACGACACTGTTCTTAATCTCCACAAAGTCAGTAGATAATAACAGCATTTCCCCCTCAAGTTTAGAGACAGAGGAAGACGAGGAAGTCAGTTGTTGGAATACAGCCTGTGAAAGCTGACTAATCGCTTCCCAAATATTGTCCAGAGTTACCACAGTCGGTCGAACCAGCGAAAAAGAAAATGGAAGCCCAGCTGGAGTGGAACTTTCATACGATGATACAACATCATTCATCAGACCGGCTTCCTTGCTCACCTCGATGGAAGTCGTGGCTCCGGGCACACAGGCAGCCGCCTCAACAGCCGACAATTGCACTCCAGAATTACTGCCCAGCACGCCCCGCGTCTGGTCCTTACCCACTCCCGACTTCGGAGGGGGAAGGGAACCACGCACTAGGGAGATTCCAGAAGATCCAGGAGCCGCAGGAGGTGAGCGACCATCTGGGGAGAGAGACAGATCATGGCCGGAAGACGCTGCACTTTCCTCTAGCGGCGAAATCAAGCCCGCTCTAATCTCCCCAATCTGATCCGCACTGAGCTTGACAAATTTGTCCATCGGACCCACAGCAACAGCCGGCGACTCCGCGGGGGGAGCTTTAGGCTTTCCCTTACGTTTCGGCATAAGCTCAGATCCTCTCGGACGCCATCTTAGAATAAACCACTCCCCCGATAGCCGCACCCGCCCTGATGATCTTAAAGTGGCTAAGCAGGTAGAAAAGGCGAAGGTGAAAGTCAGAAGGATAGTTGGTTGCATAGGGAGAGGAATTTCCAGCAGGAAGGAGGAGGTGATATTGCCTCTGTATAAGTCTTTGGTAAGACCTTATTTGGAGTATTGTGTGCAATTCTGGAGACCACACCTTTAAAAGGATATAAATAGGATGGAATCAGTGCAGGGGATGACTACCAAAATGGACAATGGGCTTTGTCATAATGCATATGGGGACAAACTTAAAGATTTCAATATGTATACTTTGGAGGAAAGGCAGGAGAAACGAGATATGATAGAGACATTTAAATACCTCTGGCACTGGTATAAATTTTGCCCAAGCAGTCCCTATAACGCGGGGAGGGGGGCCCAGGCAGAAAGGGGGCAAACAGTGGCAGCAGCATGGAAAACTTACTTTATCATGGATGCCACGCTGCTCCTCTCTTTTAAGTCTGCCGCAGGCCCTATGGCTGTTCTTTTCTGGGCTGAAATCTCGCGATATCATCCAAAATGTGAGACTTCGGCCTGGCGGGGAACAGCTGCCAGGCCCATGACGAACTTGTAAGAGCGGAGGAGTGCAGCAAAAATGATAAAGTAAGTTTGCCATGCTGCTGCTGCCGCCCCTGCCAAATGAAAGGGGGGGGGGGGCACCACCATCATGACAATGGAGGGCCCTCAGCAAAATTATGCTTGTGGGTCCCTCATTGTAACTTACAACATTGCTCCATGGCATAAATGCACAGGAGGAGAACCTCTTTCAATTGAAAGAAAGCTCTGCAACGAGGAGCATAGGATGAAGGTGAAAGGGAATAGGCTCAGGAATAATATACGGAAATATTTCTTTACGGAAAGAGTGGTAGATGCATGGAATAGTAAAGACCAGGACAGTATCTGAATTCAAGAAAGCATGGGAGCAATACAGAAGATTAAAAAAAAAAAAAAAAGACTATAGTAGTTGGTATTGAAGTCCAGACTGGATAAGCCATATGGTCTTTTTCTTCCTTCATGCTTCTATGTTTCTATGTACCAAAAGGACTGTGCCAATGTAATATGCACTGGATCTCCCTAAATGCTTTTAATGTGTTGGGGTAAACAATGATGCTGTTTTCTAAAAACAAAAGCTAGAAAAGAAATCTATTACGCAAGAAAGGAAAGAATAGATAAAATCAGATGGTTCTGGATAAGCCACCTGTAATATTTTATTTTATTTTTATTTATTTAACAAGATTTATATACCGCCTTTCATTGTATCAAAGCGGTTTACATTACAACTTCAACAGAACATTACAGAGAACTCATTTATAAACTTAGGGAGGGGTGCATGCGGGACATGCTACACGCATAACTTATATACAGATATTGGGTATAACATTAATTAGATGTGTATTGTTACTTTGTGTATTTGGAGTCCTCTTTGAAGTGTTCCGAGAACAGGAAAGTTTTTAGATGTTTCCCGAAGTCTTTAAAGTCTTTGTTCTTATTTTCTCTGGCAAGGAGTTCCAGATGGTAGGTGCTACAAGTGAGAGAGCCCGTGTTAATGTTGTCTTGTTGGTTTTGGCGAATGAGCCAGGAGTTGGAATTGTTTCTCTTGTGTTTTGTCTTTTGGGTCTATTGTTGGGTTTAGCACTTAGGAGCTCTTGTAGAGACCCGGCTGATGTTTCGTTTCTGATTTTGAATATCGTTAGTGCTGTCTTGTATGTGGCTCTTGAATGGATTGGTAGCCAATGTAGCTGTTGTAGAATGGGTATGTGATTATGTTTGGCTGATCCTGTTATGAGCCGGGCTGTAGTATTTTGGACAAGTTGCAGTGGTCTTGTGGATTGAGCTGGGTGGCCTTGAAAGAGGGAATTGCAGTAGTCAAGAATAGGGGTAATGACAGCTTGACATACTGTGCGGAAGTGTTCCTGGCTTAGTAGGGGTTTTAGTCTGCGGATGATGGGTAGTTTGTGGAAGGCATTCTTGGTGGTTCTGTTGATATGTTGTTGTAGATTTAGCTCGGTAAAAGGTCACACCTAGGTATCTAACTTCTTCCTTTGTTTCGATGGGAGTATTTTGTAGGATGATGGAAGCTGGGGGGGGGGGGGGTGAAAGAGGTGTCACATGATATGAATAATGCTTCGGTTTTCTTGAAGTTGACAAGTAGATTGATTGAGGAGAACCAGTTGTTCGTTTCATGTAAACAGGTTGTGATTGCTGTGTAATCTGGTTTGTTGAGTAGGATAGGTGTGTAGACCAAGATGTCATCCGATTAGCGTAGTGGATCTTGTGCTTTTTGAAGATGTTGCAGATTGGCTGTATGTATATGTTGAACAGGAGAGCAGATAGTGAGGATCCTTGCGGGACTCCCTATGTGACGTTAATTGGTGTGGAGGTAGTTGATCCAATTCTGATTGTTTGTTATCTGTGATTTAGATAGGACTGGAACCAGTTAAGGGTGGTGTTATGTAGACCAATACTGGATAGGCGCTCTATTAGAATGCTGTGAGATACAGTGTCGAATGCTGAGGAAATGTCGATAAAAATGAGTAGAAAGCCCGTTTTTATATTGTCGATGCCTCTGAGAATTGTGTCCAGTGAATGAGTGAGGAGAGTCTTGACGCTGTGGTAGGGGCGGAAACCATGTTGCTGAGGATCAAGCGGCGCATGTGTGTCAATGTGATCCTGTAGCTATTTCTGTACTTCCTTTTCGATTACCTTGGATAGGAAAGGAAGGCTGGAGATTGGTCAGTATGATGCAGGGTCTGTGCTGTTTGCTAAATTGTTTTTTTGTATAGGGCGGATAGTAGCTTGCTTGAGGGCCTGAGGCATGTATCTGCTTGACAGAGATTTGCTTACTATGTTGTGGATGTAGCTGTTGACTTCTTCTTTGGTAGACTTGACCCATGTTACTGGACAAGGATCTGTTGGAGCTGTGGTGGTGTTTAGTACAGTTATGGTCCGGAGTATCTCTTTCGAGGTGGGGATATGGAATCTCGTCCATTCTTGAGTGGGATTGGGATCTGTCTTTGTGGTGTAGTGGGTGTTATGGAGAGGTGGCAACTGGGTTGATTTATTGTTGGTGAGATAGTTAGCAAAGGTATGAGGTTGTATGGAGATCTCTTGTTTATTTGATGGGTCTTTTGTGAGTTTGCAGACAATTTCAAATAGTTCTCTTGGTTTGTTGCATGATTTTAATATTACGTTTGTGTGGTATTCTTGTTTCTGGTTATTAATTAGATTGTTGTATTCTTTTTGCATAGTTTGGTATTGAGTTAGGTTGGACTGTGATCGATGGAGTCTCCATTTTCTTTCTAGTTGACAGAGTTTTCTCTTCGTTTCTCATATGGATGGGGCGTGTGGTGGCAAGGGCTCATAAAATAATATGCACACAACAGTTAAGGGCCAAACAAACCTACTTTTATTCTCCATTAGCTATACAGCAATCACTCCTCAGCCTGTTCCCTCACAAGGCTGGTTCTTAGTGATCTCCACCGACCCACAAATTGAAGTCAGAATTCAGTTTAGTCCAAGCAGTCACTTGAGCTTCAGTTCTTGTGAATATGATTCCCAGTTCCTATACCGCCTACCTTACAGCTGAACTCCTCTCCCAGACTTGTTTGGAAAAAACTTTCTGTCTCCACAGGCCTCTCCCTTGTGCACATAGCTAGCTTCTTAATCCCTCTGTCTGAGTCATGCCTTCCCAGCCCTGAGTTCTGAACTTTAGACACTTAAGGTGGACTGCTAATAATCCTTTTGGAAAGGGACAGATAACTTCCTATATACTATATCACATACCCTGCACCTCAGCTTAACCATGCCCTGTTGAGGGCCTGCTGCACCCGGGACCCCCATCTGGAAAAGGAAGTCAGCATTCAGGTGAACCCGACCCAAACTGTGGTGAATCTGATACTGGTAAGGCTGGAGACTCAGAAACCACTGCATAATACGGCCGCCAGACTCCTTATGTCAAGCCAGCCATTTGAGGGGATGGTGGTCTGTAACCAGTGTAAATGGATGGTCAAGCAGGTAGTAACTGAAGGTTTCAAGTGCCACCTTCTCGATAACAGCATAAGGTTTCTCCAGAGGGAATAGCTTCCTGCTAATGAATGCCACTGGATGTTCTTCACCTCTGACTTCCTGAACTAAAATGGCTCCCGGATGGTATACATCCGAGGGTGTTGAAAGAACTGAAATATGAGATTGCAGACCTACTATTAGTAATCTGTGAACTATCATTAAAATCATCTGTAATACCTGAAGATAGGAAGATGGCCAATGTAACGCCAATTTTTAAAAAGGGTTCCAGGGATGATCCGGGAAACTATAGATTGGTGAGCCTGACGTCAGTACCGGGAAAAATAGTGGAAACCCTCATAAACAACAAAATTACTGACAATGTAGATAGTCATGGCTTAATGGAAGACAGCCAACATAGCTTTAGTCAAGGATCGTCTAGTCTTACTAATCTGTTATGTTTTTTTTGAAGGTGTGAATAAACAGGTAGATCGCTGGAAGCAGCGGTATATAAGTGTGTATTAAATAAATAAATAAATAAATAAAGGCGAGTCGATTGATATAGTGTATCTGGACTTTCAGAAAGCCATTGACAAGGTCCCTCATGAGAGACTTATGGCAAAATTAAAAAGTCATGGGATAGAAGGCAGTGTACTATTGTGAATCAGGAACTGGTTAAAAGATAGAAAGCAGAGAGTAGGGCTAAATGGTCAATTTTCCCAATGGAGAAAGTTGAATAGTGGAGTACCCAGGGATCTGTGCTGGGTCAGCTGCTTTTTAACATATTCGTAAATGACCTGGGAATGGGAATAATGAGTGAGGTAATCAAATTTACAGATGACACAAAATTTTTCAGTTATTAAAACCCAACAGGACTGTGAAAAATTGCAGGAGGACCTTGATAAATTGGAAGACTGGACGTTCAAATGGCAGATGAAATTTAATGTGGACAAGTGCAAAGTTAGGCACGTAGGAAAGAACAACCCAAACTAAGGTTACACGATTCAAGGCTCCATATTAGGAAACACTACCTAGGAAAAAGATTTAGGCATCATCGTGGATAAATGTTGCAACGCTCCGCCCAGTGTGCAGCGGCGGCCAAGAGAGCAAATAGAATGATAGGTATCATAAGGAAAGGAATGGAGAATGAAACAAAGGATATAATGCCTCGGTATCGTTCCATGGTGTGATCGCACCTTGAATACTGTGTGCAATTCTGGTCGCCATATCTTAAAAAGGATATAGCATTATTAGAAAAGGTACAGAGAAGAGCCACCAAAATGGTAAAGGGGATGGAAGGATACCTCTATGAGGAGAGGCTAAAAAGGTTAGGGCTCTTCAATCTGGAAAAGAGACGGCTGAGGGGAGATATGATAGAGGTCTATAAATTAATGAATGGAGTGGAACGGGTAAACGTAGATTGATTATATACGCCATCAAAATATAGAAAGACTAGGGGACATGCAATGAAGCTACAGTGTAACCCATTTAAGACTAATAAAAGAAAATATTTTTTCACTCAACACGTAATGAAACGCTGGAATTTGTTACCGGAGGATGTAGTAAAAGTTGTTAGTGTAGCTGGGTTTAAAAAAGGTTTGGACAAGTTCCTGGAGGGAAGGTCTATAAACCATTATTAAAGGGGACCCAGGAAATACACTGCTTGTTTCAATGCAAGCATTATGGAACCTGTGTGCCTTTTGGGGAAACTGCTAGATACTTGTGACCTAGATTGGCCACTGTTGGAAACAGGATACTGGACTTGATAGACCTTGGTTTGACCCCGTATGGCATATCTTATATTCTTATGAAGGTGCGGTGCAGAGTTGCACAATTGTAGCCTTTGGCCTGTTCAGCTTGGGCTTTTTCCAGACTGAGTCTGGCCACCTCTCTGGCTTTCTTCAGTCAGTCTTGCATTTGTATGACATACCCCACCAGATTACGCCTTGCACTGGTTTCCTCTTTCCAGGTTTCCCTCACCACATCTAATATGCCTCTTGGCCATCTTCCGAAGAGCAATTCAAAAGGCAAAACCCCCATGGAATTCCGAGGGATCTCATGAATTGCAAACTTCGAGTAGGGTAGGAGAATGTTCCGATGAGGGTCCACACATTCCCAGAGTCTATATCAAGGCCAGGAGGTAGGTTTCCTCAAGTTCCGCTGGAATCTGTTCTGTGCCCCAGGGTGGGAGTGTCCACAAAAGCGCAGGTGTGAGGAGTGGTTAGGCTGACGTCCATAGATTCTTCCGTACCCAGGGTACATTCCCGAGCAAAGTGTACCTGGCATCCACACCTAAAACAGGTGAAGGAGTCATGGCTGCGGCCATGCCCTTGCCTAGGAGGTGACTTTGGGGGGGGGGGTGGAACATGGGTGCTAACATTCATTCTAACTTCTTCTTCCGTCCTCCTGGGTTGATGGGTGACTTCTTCCCCTTCTCACTATGCGTTTCAGTCACTGGCTGGGCTTCATGATGCCCCTTGGCTATTTCCAATGCAAGCTTATGGTGTTGACGTACCCACTGTTTCATCGGGGCGATGAAGCCCTCCAAAAACTGCTCTAATAACACAATCTTGGCTATCCTGAGCCAGGTCTTTCCCTCCAGTTGCAGCCACTTCCATGCAAGCTCCTTCAACTGATAGAGGAACTTCCGAGGGCTCTCTTATCTGGAGCCCCCCTTTCTGAACTGCTGGCGGTAGGCCTCTGGTGTACAGCTGCATACATAGCTCGCCCATCTGGGTTGGTGTCCTGGAATGCAGCCTGACTGCTGCCCATCAGCAGATTCCCCAAATAGGTAGTCCATGTCGCTTCCAGCCACCTGACTATGGGGGCGGTTTGTTCTAACTTCACCAAAAAATGGTCCGGTTCATCTTCTGCCGCCATTTTAAGAAGCACTTGTGCTGGGGGGGGGGTGGAGTTGCGGTCTCTGAGGGCCTGGGTCAACTGGGCTAGGGAACTCTTCTGTAGCTCCCTCTGCACTTTAATAAGATCCTGTATCTGCTTCTGTTGTTGTTGCTTCCCTTCCAGCAGGGCCTGTTGAAATTGCTGCCGACATTGTTGCTGTTGCTGCTGACTTTCTGCCAGAATCTGGAGGAGCCATTCCATCCTGGGCTGTCACTGTTCTTTTGCAACACCACCACAGCTTCCTCTTCTGCAGCATGGTTAACCCTGCAGTATTCCAGCTCCAGCCTCTAGTGGCCAAAACAAAAGCTGTCTATCCGGCACTGACAATACCTTCTTCAAGCTCCCTAATTAGGTTGAGGTTAACCCTCTTAACCCTTACAAACAAAAAAAATCCTGACCTGCTGTAGAGGCACAGCCTGGAGGGACGTGGATTTCCTCTCAGTCATGTGGTTAGAGGAAATACCCAAGTTGCCACCATATGTGTAGTGTGGCGTGCAGTGAGAAGGGGTTTTCTTTAAAACACTGGCGAAACAGCAGTTCAGGAAAACAAAAGCAGTTTTTATTCTGCCACAGTGTGTTAAACTTCCACAAAGCAAAACCCAGAACAGACAGCGGTTCAGGGAAAACAAAAGCAGCTGTACTTCTCTCCCAGCTTGTTAAACTTCCACAAGCTGCTTCTCCCAGCCTTTCCTCCAGCCTTGGTTAAAGTTCCTACCTCAGAACTCCTTTGCACGGCTTGCCTTGGAAGAACTTCTGCCTCCACGGGCCTCTCTCCCTTCTAGAGCCTGCTGGGTTCTTAACCTCTCCCTGTGACCTCTTCAAAGCTATTTTATAAAGATTGCAGGAGTATGACTTCCTTTCACTAACACCTATGCTTATCATGTTACTCCTTGATTATACAAGTGCACTTTGTATGGGGATCAAGACTAGATCTTTGCAACGATTAAAACTCATTTGAAATTCTGCTATAAGATTCGGTCATGCGACCCCATTTTTAATTAACCTTCACTGGTTCCCTACCAAGCACAGGCTATGATTTAAAGTTTTGATATTAGTATTTGAAGTCCTGATGAACAAGCATTGTGTGCTTTTTTTCTCGCCACGGATACTCCTCGATAATCTTCTAGATTAGATTTGGAATTCTCTCCGAGTTGAGCTTTTAGTTATCAGGGTTTGTCTTACGGAACTTATGCCAAGTGAACCCTACAGTAAGCGTAGTTACTCGCCTGTAACAGGTGATCTCCGGGAACAGCAGGAATTTAGTCTTCACATATGGGTATCGTAGGCACCGACGGAGCCCGTGCAGGAACGTTCCCCAGCGTCCAATAGGAACGCTTTTGGGAGCATCCCTCAGCACATGCGCGCTGCCTTCCCGCCTTTCCAACTGTCCCTCTTCAGTTAAGTTTGTAGCTGAGTGAAAGGATAGAGGGAGAGAGGAAAGAGACAACTCCTAAGGGAGGTGGGTGGGTTGTGAAGACTAAATTCCTGCTGTTCGCGGAGATCACCTGTTACAGGTGAGTAATTACGCTATCTCCAGGAACAAGCAGGAATGTAGTCTTCACATATGGGGACTCCCTAGCTGAAGATGCCAGGGAGATATCCCCAGGAAGCTGCCACCTATAGTAAGGTGGGCCATGCTTCCTCCCATGGATCTCTGGCATCCCACCAGGGTTGGTGGGTAGGAGTTGAATTAGGTCTGAAAGAGATTTTGAAGAACAGCTTGGCCAAAGAAGGCATCCCAACGGGAGGCTTTATCTAGGCAGTAGTGGGCTGTAAAGGTGTGTGCCGAAGCCCAGGTGGCTGCTCAACAAATGTCATCAATAGACACAGAGTGAAGGTTAGCCATAGAGGCTGCCAAGGCTCTCACATTATGAGCTGTGACATGGCCTTGAAGAGGAAGACTCTTACTTTCATAAGCAAAGGATATGCATTGTGCAATCCATTTGGATAGAGTTCTCTTGGAGACTGGAAGTCCCAAATGACTAGAATCAAAAGCAATAAAAAGTTGAGAAGACTTTCTATGTTGCTGTGTTATTTGTAGGTAAAAAGCCAAGGCTCTTTTACAATCCAAAGTATGAAGGTTCCTTTCTGCATTAGAGGCATGAGGCCTCGGAAAGAAAACAGGAAGATAAATTGATTGATTTAAATGAAAAGCCGAAACCACCTTTGGCATAAAGTGTGGATGAGTTCTGAGGACAACATTATCATGGTGAAACCTAGTGTAAGGAGGATCAGCCACTAACAATTGCAATTCACTAATGCGACGTGCAGAGGTGATTGCAATTAGGAAGATGACCTTCCAGGACAAAAGCTTTAGGGTTGTAGTGGCTAAAGGTTCAAAAGGCGGTTTCATGAGCTGACCGAGAACTAGGTTTAAATCCCATGCCACCGGTGGTGGCCTGATGGGAGGCTTTGTTAATAGAAGACCTCTCATAAATCTTGATATGAGTGGATGAGAGGAAATTGGTTGTCCATTTAGAGGCTTATAGGAAGCTGCAATTGCACTAAGATGGACTCATCTTTAGACCAGAATTTGATAAATGAAGTAGATACTCTAGTATCGATTCCAAAGGTATCATAAGGGGATTTAACCCCTTCTGTGAACACCATATAGTAAAACATTTCCACTTGAAGGTGTAAGAGCGTCTTGTGGAAGGTTTTCTAGAAGCCTGAAGGATATCCTTTACCTGTTGGGAAAGGCTGAGATCCTGAAGGTCTAAGCTTTCAGCAACCAGGCCCTGAGATGCAGGGACTGGGGATTCGGGTGCCATAGCATCCCGTTCTCTTGGGAGAGGAGATCTGGAACATAGCCTAACTCCAGAGGTGCAGCTTGAGAGAGTTGTAGAAACAGGGGATACCACATTTGGCGCTATGAGGATCATACGACCTCTGTCTCTCTGAAGCTTGAAGAGTGTTTTGGGAATGAGGGGAATAGGTGGGAAGATAGAAGGTCAACGCAAAAGAGGAAGGCCAGCAATGAGATGGATCGATACAGTAACAGCAGCTCGGGTGCCAATCTGTCAACAATGAGCCGCCTGATTGAAGACCGAACACATTTTAGGACAAGTATCCAGAGGGTCGCCATGAGTCGACACCAACTTGATGGGACTTAACAACAACAAAAGAAAGCTTTTTGAAGGTTAATAGGAAATGCATATTTTTTTCTTTTAGGTCTACCCTTAGCCCTGCGCTTATGATTTAGGGGATATTCCCCTGTGTGGCATGCATCCTATTTATTGGGTTTGTTAACTCCTGTATGCATGTATTTATTTATTTATAATGTTCTTAATATGTATGCATCTAATTAATTTATTCTTTACATATGTATGTATTTTTATATATGGCTTTATGTATATTGAAGATTTTGTATATGGATATATGTATATTGAAGATTTTATACATATGATTTATTTAATATGCAGTGTTCTCAGTTTGTTTATCTTTTATTATGTAGACTGTACCACTCGACACTACTGCACACAAAGCTTTTTATCAAATACTTTTTACCATACTTGCAAATAGGTTACAACTTGTTAAGTACCCTGCATGCCAACCTTTGATCCTTGTTCTCTGTATCCAGTTTAAGTTTGAGCTTTAATGTAAACTGCTTTGATTGAAGGATAAGGCGGTATAGAAGTCTAGTTAAATAAATAAATATAAGCTTCATTTCTTCATCTGTAAATGTATCGCTGGTCTGCATTGCCAAATAGCTCAAGTTTGGTTTCATATGTCCACAGAATATTTTCCTAGAAGGATTGTGGTTTCTCAAGGTGGGTTTGGGCGTACTGTGGACCCAGGAATCCCAAGGTCTTTGGAGATGGCCTTGTACCTCTTTGAAGTTTGATGTTTGGAGATAATGGTTTTTCTGATGGTCTCAGGCAGCTCTCTCGTCTTCACCATTGTGAAAATGGAATAGGGAGCGAATGTGGCCATTTTAAACATTAGAGCCATCTTTCATTGGTTGATTCAAGTTATATGAGTACTGACAATTGATCACTGGTGCATCTAATTTTACTTCAATGGGAATGTGGTTCTTCTGTTCATACTGATTTGAATTGTTTATAAGGGTGCCAATAATCATGTCCTATAGAAAATGTAAACTGTAATTTATCTCACCTAATTATAAACCATTATCTCCAAACATCAAAAAAATGAAGGGTCGTGCATTTGGGCTGCAAAAATCCAAGGGAACGGTACAGTGTAGGGCACAAAGTACTTCTGTCCATGAAAGAAGAGCGGGACCTGGGCGTGATTGTTTCTTATGATCTTAAAGTGGCTAAACAGGTAGAAAAGATGACTGCAAAAGCCAGAAAGATGATTGGGTGCATAGGGAGAGGAATAGCCAGCAGAAAAAAGGAGGTGATAGTGCCTCTGTATAAGTCTCTCATGCAACCTCATTTGAAGTATTGTGTGCAATTCTGGAGACCACAACTTCAAAAGGATATAAACAGGATGGAGTCGGTGCAGAGGGTGGCTACTAAAATGGTTAGTGATCTTCATTATAAAGCATATGGGGATAGACTTAGAAATCTTAATATGTATGCATTAGAATAAAGGCGGGACAGAGGAGATATGATAGAGATGTTTAAATACAGTTGTGGTCAACATTATTGGCACCCTTGCAGTTCAACCCCTTAATGTCCGATAACTCCTAAAAAGAAAAGTGGCCAGTGAAATGGCTTTGGACTTTACGTGCATACATATTTGGCACATAAAAGAATCAAATAAAACAAGACTAAAAGAAATAGTAGGAAATAGTATAAAAACTGGGATATTGCCAGGACATGATTATTCAAAAACCAATCCCCAATTCAGTGATAATATATGGAATTATCAAAAACAATCACCAAAAAACCCCCGTGGAAAATGTGATACAAATTGTATTCTTTTTGTCGGATGTTACAGGAAAGGAACAGGTACAAATACCATGTCCACCACTCAGTCACATCCCTTTTATTAAATTTCTTATTAAAATCACGTCTACTTAGCTGAATAAGACGGTTGTCCAAAGTCCTTGTCAAGCTCCAAAGTCCTTATCAAGCACGACGTGCACGTTTCGGGTCTGTAACCCTGTCTCAAGTGCTACTAGTACTGTGCTTCCAACTGCCATTAAACGCCGAAACCGGCTGGCCACCTCTCTGCACTTTATACTCATCGCGAATGGTTATTGATAGATCAACGCTCGAGTGAATCTGTACAGCCATCTGTACCACCTTTGGTAGGAATATTACCTTATATGACATCCAGTAAAGATGTGATTCACATTCTTAAAAAACATTGGCCGATACTAGGATTGCACACTTGTTTTCAAAAACCTTTATCAGTGGCCTTCACTCGTGGGGCAAATTTGGGGGACTTGGTAGCTAATTCCACAGTTTGTCAGGATCGACCTCCTTTACCTACTCTTTCACACAATGGCCACGGTGTTTGTGGCTCTTGTAACTACTGCCCGTTGGCAGAAACAGGGTTAAATTGGACGGCTCCAGGCACGGGAAAACACTTCAAAAGACGGTGGGAAACCGATTGTAATTCTTCTTTTGTGGTGTATCTGATTTTTTGTCCCTGCCAGTTGATATATGTGGGTCGAACTACACGCAAAATTAAACTCCGGCTTGGCGAACATGCGTCTCGCCTTCGACAACGGATTGACACAGCTCCGATGGTGGATCATTGTTTAGCCTTAAGCCATAATTTTCAAGACTTACGCTGGACTGTTATAGACCACATACCTCCTAATCCTCGAGGGGGCGATCGGGTCAATAGTTTGCAGCTTTGTGAACAGCGATGGATTTTCCAACTTCAATCAGTACATCCTTCTGGTCTCAACAAGGAGATCGATTGGTTAAGTATACGCTGACGTAACTCTGATGACCTCAGGGCTTCCCCTCTTCAGTGGGGTATCCTTGTGAGTTTTCATTGGTTGTGAGGGGTGATTGATGACAGAATGCAGCCATTCTTTGAAGAGCCGGACCCTTTTGAGGAAACAGCCGGTTTCGGCGTTTAATGGCAGTTGGAAGCACAGTACTAGTAGCACTTGAGACAGGGTTACAGACCCGAAACGTGCACGTCGTGCTTGATAAGGACTTTGGAGCTTGACAAGGACTTTGGACAACCGTCTTATTCAGCTAAGTAGACGTGATTTTAATAAGAAATTTAATAAAAGGGATGTGACTGAGTGGTGGACATGGTATTTGTACCTGTTCCTTTCCTGTAACATCCGACAAAAAGAATACAATTTGTATCACATTTTCCACGGGGGTTTTTTGGTGATTGTTTTTGATAAGGACATGATTATTAGCATATCAAAGAGATAAATATAACCATTCTTGTATAGCCAAAGTAGAAAGAATATACAATTTATATTTTTGTCAGATCGTTTGCCTTGAGAGGGAACTTTCTCTCTCTTGTAGCAAACCCTCCTTTTTTTTCTTCAAATAAAAGAGTGTGCTCACCCCTTTCATCTTATACCGAGGCAAAATTATAAAATTAAGCTCAGTCTCCAGGAATGCATGGAGTAAATGGTACTTAGCTTTAAATCCAATGTGAACCCAGTCTCCAAACCATAAATCAGTTCAGCTGCACAGTTCCCTCTCAAGGCAAAAAATCCGACAAAAATATAAATTGAATATTCTTTCTACTTTGGCTATACAGGAATGGTTATATTTATCTCTTTGCTGCTAATCATGTCCTGGCAATATCCCAGTTTTTATATTATTTCCTACTATTTCTTTTAGTCTTGTTTTATTTGATTCTTTTATGTGCCAAATATGTATGCACGTAAAGTCCAAAGCCATTTCACTGGCCACTTTTCTTTTTAGGAGATATCGGACATTAAGGGGTTGAACTGCAAGGGTGCCAATAATGTTGACCACAACTGTATTTAAACAACTCTATCATATCTCCTCTGTCCCGCCTTTACTTTAATGCATACATATTAAGATTTCTAAGTCTATCCCCATATGCTTTATAATGAAGATCACTAACCATTTTAGTAGCCACCCTCTGCACTGACTCCATCCTGTTTATATCCTTTTGAAGTTGTGGTCTCCAGAATTGCACACAATACTTCAAATGAGGTTGCACGAGAGACTTATACAGAGGCACTATCACCTCCTTTTTTCTGCTGGCTATTCCTCTCCCTATGCACCCAATCATCTTTCTGGCTTTTGCAGTCATCTTTTCTACCTGTTTAGCCACTTTAAGATCATAAGAAACAATCGCGCCCAGGTCCCGTTCTTCTTTCATGGACAGAAGACCTTTGTGCCCTACACTGTACCGTTCCCTTGGATTTTTGCAGCCCAAATGCACGACCCTGCATTTTTTATTTATTTATTTTATTTGTGTACAATTTGTATCCCGCTGCTTCCAGCGATCAGCAGCGGTTGCTATACATGGAAAGGTTGGTTGTACAGGCCAGTGATTAGGGGTATGTACAGTGCGATTAGGGAGGGGGGTAGCACACAGCACGCAGGATTACAGATTTACAGTTGACTGATGTTAGATTTTACACAAAGTACAAAATATACATATTTACACAAGCCTGACTATTAAGACTTCACATAGGATCGTTATATACATTATGCACATGCCTGAAAGCATTTCAAGGGGTTAAGTTATTTTATTTATTTATTTTTATTTACATTTTCTTATATACCGCGCTATTCTGCATCAGTGCGGTTGAAATTAAAGTTGAAATGAGTTGAAATGAAATGAGATTGGAAGAGGTGCGTTTTAAGTTTTTTTCTGAAGTCTTTTAGATCACAGATTGCACGCAGTTCACTTGGCAACCGGTTCCAGAGTGTTGGAACTATAAATGAGAAAGCCCTGTTACTGGTGCAGTCATTAACCTTTCTGAAGCACTTCGGGAGAAAGAGGGTGTTTAGGTTTGCTGTTCTTCTGCTTCTGTTGTTGGGTAGGTTGGATAGTAGGCTATTGAGATGTGAGGGCGTTACATTCTGGATGAGTTTGAAAGTAGTGACTAATAATTTGTATTGTATGCGGGCTGTGATGGGGAGCCAATGTAGTTCAATTAGGACAGGTGTAATGTGGTCGGAGAGCCTTTTTTGCATAATGATTCTGGCCGCAACGTTTTGAGCCATTTGCAGAATATTTATAGTTTTTCTTGGTAGGCCTTGCAGTATGGCATTGCAATAGTCCAGGTGTGGTATGATGAGGGCTTCAGCGACAGATCTGAAGTTGGCATGATCAAGTATGCTACGTAAGGGCTGCAGGACTCTTAATTTGTGGAATATAGCGCGGTTGGTAATCCGCAGATGCTTGTCCATATTTAGGTTGCTGTCCAGCATTACTCCTAGATATTTTATCTCTGCTTTGATGTTGTAGCTGTTATTGTTCATGGTGACCGTTGTCGGGGGGCACGAATCCCGGTTTCCTGGAGATACACATTGCTTCTGTTTTCTTGTGGTTAATGGCCATATTATTGTGTTGAAGCCAGATTTGCAGTTCGAGTAGACATTTTTCAAGGTTGCTGAGGTTTGGGCTATTTACGTCTAGTTGTGTGTACAGCATTAGGTCATCCGCGTAGATATGGTAGTTGATGCATGCAGGTTGTAGGTATAGGTTGAAAAGGAGGGAGGAGAGGGCGGAGCCTTGTGGGATGCCTTGCGTTTGCGGGAAGGGGGTTGCTTTATCATTGTTGAATTGGACCTGCTGCATTCTGTTTGTTATGTATGAGGAGAACCATTTTAGTGGGGTTCCTGAAATGCCTATGGACTCGAGTCGCTCTGGTAATGTGAGGTGATGTACTGAGTCGAAAGCTGCCGATATATCTATGAATATGAGCATATACATCTTGCTCTTGTTTTCCAGGCCTTTGAGTAGGTTGTCCAGTAGAGCTAACAGGAGTGTTTCTATGCCGTGATGTTGCCGAAACCCGTATTGATGCACATCAAGGGCGTTTGTGTCATCGATGTGGTCCTGTAGTTGCTGCTGTACTGCCTTTTCAATAATCTTGGCGAGGAAGGATATGCTTGAGATTGGGCGGTATGAGGTTGGGTCGTCCTTGTTGAGTGTCTTGTTTTTAGCATTAAATCTCAACTGTCAAATTCTTCACCATTCGTCAAGCTTAGCTAGATCTCTCCTCATGTTATCTATTCCTTCCTGGGTGTCTACTGCAGATTTTGTTATCATCCGCAAAGAGGCAAACCCTACCCGATAACCCTTTTGCAATATCACTAACAATGATGTTAAAAGAAATCGGACCAAGGGCAGATCCCTACGGCATACCTCTGGTAACCTTCTATTCAGAGTGAGCTTCATTTACATGTACCCTTTGTCGCCTCCCACTGAATCAATTTCTAACCTACTCAGTCACTTTAGGGTCCATCCCTAAGGTGCTCAGTTTGTTTGTAAGCCACCTGTGCGGAACGGTGTCAAAGGCTTTAAGAACATAAGAACATAAGATATGCCATACTGGGTCAGACCAAGGTCCATCAAGCCCAGTATCCTGTTTCCAACAGTGGCCAATCTAGGTCATCAGTACCTAGCAGTTTCCCCAAAAGACACAGGTTCCGCAATGCTTGTACTGGGTCAAGCATTGATATCCTGGGTCCCTTCTTAATAATGGTTTATGGACCTTTCCTCCAGGAACTTGTCCAAACCTTTTTTAAACCCAGCTACACTAACAGCCTTTACTACATCCTCCGGTAACAAATTCCAGAGTTTGATTACACGTTGAGTGAAAAAATATTTTCTTTTATTAGTCTTAAATAGTTTACCCTGTAGCTTCATTGCATGTCCCCTAGTCTTTCTATATTCTGATAACGTAAACAATCGATCTACGTTTACCCATTTCACTCCGTTCATTAATTTATAGACTTCTATCATATCTCCCCTCAGCCGCCTCTTTTCCAAGTTAAAGAGCCCTAACCTTTTTAGCCTTTCTTCATAGGAGTATCCTTCCATCCCCTTTACCATTTTGGTGGCTCTTCTCTGAACCTTTTCTAATAACGCTATATCCTTTTTAAGATACGGCGACCAGAATTGCACACAATATTCAAGGTGCAGTCTCACCATGGAACGATATAGAGGCATTATAATATCTTTTGTTTTATTTTCCATTCCTTTCCTTATGATACCTAGCATTCTATTTGCTCTCTTGGCTGCCGCTGCACACTGGGCCGAGGGTTTTAATATGTTATCCACAATGATGCCTAAATCTTTTTCCTGGGTGGTGGTTCCTAATGTGGAACCTTGCATTGTGTAACCATAGTTTGGGTTGTTCTTCCCTAGATGCATAACTTTGCACTTGTCCACATTAAATTTCATCTGCCATTTTGATGCCCAGTCTTCTAATTTATCAAGATCCTCTTGCAGTTTTCCACAATCCTCTTGGGTTTTAACAACTTTAAATAGTTTTGTCTCATCTGCAAATTTGATAATCTCACTCGTTATTCCACTTTCCAGGTCATTTATGAATATGTCAAAAAGCAACGGACCCAGCACAGATCCTTGGGGTACACCACTATTCACCTTTCTCCATTGGGAAAATTGGCCATTTAGCCCAACCCTCTGCTTTCTATCTTTTAACCAGTTCTTGATCCACAGTAGTACACTGCCTCCTATCCCATGACTCTTTAGTTTTGCCAAAAGTCTCTGATGAGAGACCTTGTCAAAGGCTTTCTGAAAGTCCAGATACACTATATCAACCGACTCACCTTTGTCCACCTGAAATCTAAATGCCCCACATCTAGGGCTCTACCTCAGTCCAACGCCCTGGTCACCAAGTCAAAGACACCTATCAAAAATGTCTGAAGACCTGCCTCTGGTAAACCCATGCTGTCTCGGATCCTGCAATCCACTGGACTCCAGAAACTTCACTATTCTCTCTTTTAGCAGCGTTTCCAATAATTTACTCACCACAGAGGTTAAACTAACCAGCCTGTAGTTTTCAACCTTATGGTTATTTTCGCTGTTGTATAAAGAGACCACATGTGCCTTTCTACCATTCTATGACACCAGTCCCGATTCTAAAGCAGCACTGAAAAGGTCAATCAGTGGAACTACTAGAACGTCCCCAATTTCCTTCAATATTTTCAGATGTATCCCATGCAGTCCCATTGCTTTGTCTACTTTTAGTTTAGCTAAAATCGTTCAAGATCCCCATCACTTCTGTTCCTATTTGTGGGTGTTTTCTGAGGTCCTGCTCCTGGACCTTCATCTGTGAACACAGAACAGAAATATTTGTTAAGCTTCTACATATTTTTCCCCTTTAGTCTGACAATAAAACTTTTGCTCTTCCTGCTCTAACATATCTGAAAAATTTCTTATCCCCCAATTTTACTGCACTGGCTATTTCTTCTTTTTCTATTGTTGCTTTCATGACTACTTTGCTAGCTTCTCTAAGTTTTTCCAATGCTTGTCTTCCCCTCTCTGTAATCTCTTGTATTTTATGAAGGCCTCCCTCTTTTTCACCTTTTCAGCTACTTCTTTTGAGAGCCATAGTGGCCTCCTTTTTCTTTTATTTACCTTTCTAACAAAAAAGTTTGTTGCCCTTAAAATATCCTCTTTCTGTTTTGCCGATTGCTTTTCTACATCCCCCAGCTGTTCCCACCCCGCTAGCAACTTCTTGAAGTTTTTTCCCATCTTGGCAAATTTAGTTTTCCTAAAGTCTAAGACCCTCGCTTCTGAATGGATTTTATCAGCCCTGGTCCAAATACTGAATCACGCCATCTGGTGATCACTGGATGCGAGAAGATCTCCCACTATGACATCAGAAACACTTTCTCCATTGATAAGCACCAAGTCCAGTATGGCCCCTTCACGTGTGGGTTCTGTTACCAGTTGCCGGAATAGTTCTCCCTGTAGAGAATCCAGGATCTCCTTACTTCTAGATGACACCATAGCAAGGATGTGCCAATCAACATCTGACATACTGAAATCACTTATCAGTAGCACTTCTCCTTTCATGGCAATAATGTGTATGTCTTCTATTAAATGCCCAACCACTTCTCCCTTTGAGGGAGATCTGTATATCACACCAATGCATAGGGATATCCCTTTCCCTCCTTCTGGTTTAAACTACAATGCCTCTTCGCTCCCTTTTAAGCCCTTTAATGCTATACCTTTAATATTATCTTTTTACCTATAATGCCATTCCTCCTCCCCTTCTTCCTACCCTGTCCTTACTGAATAAAGTATAGCCATGTATAATTACATCCCAGTCATGGTTGTCTGTGAACCATGTCTCCGTAACCAACACTAATCCAAGTCAGACTCTTCCATTAAAGCCTCAACATCTGGCATCTTATTCCCCATGCTACGGGCATTTATACACACCACTTTCCAGATGTTGTCCCTTTTACCAGTTTCTACAGAGGTATTTAACTTTTGTAACAGAGCTCAATCAAGTATGAAGCACATTACCTTAATGATGGCGGAATCTTTTATGAGCAACATGACACACAGATAGTGTAGTTACTCACCTGTAATAGGTGTTCTCCAGGGACAGCAGTAATAAGTCTTCACATATGGGTGACACTGACGCCAACGTAGCCCTGCAATGAGCATCTCCCCAGCTTTCAAAGAAAACCTTTGGGAGATACCACCACGCATGTGTTATCCCCTTCCAGCCCAAGGGTGCCATCTTGCTCAGTCAGGTGCCATAGCTAGAGCCCAACCAAAAAGATGGCCAAAAATTTACAGCAACTCCAAGGAGAGGTGGGAGTGTTGTGAGGACTGATTCCTGCTGCCCCTGGAGAACACCTGTTACAGGTGAGTAACTACACTTTCTCCAGGAACAAGCAGGAAGTCAGTCCTCACATATGAGACTCCCTAGCTCCAGGCTACTGAGGACCGGCATAAAACGGGCATGGCCCGGCCGTGGGCAGCCGGAGGCAAATCCTGATGAGAGACTCGAGGGATCCCAGTGTTCAGGGAGAACATAGCTCCGGTAGCCTGTACAAGAAGGGTCGGAGGGCAGGAGTTGCCTAAACCCCGAAGAGGTGACAGAGTACGGCCTGGCCAAAAGTGCTGTCTCGTCGGGACTCCCTCTCCAAGCAGTAGTGGACTGCAAAACTGTGGACAGAGGACCAGGTGGCGGACCTGCAGATCTCTGCTATGGACACCGAATGGAGACTGGTGACAGAAGCTGCCATCACCCGGACATTGTGTGCCGTGACTCGACGCTCCAAAGGGATACCAGCTCAACTATGAGTGAAAACGATGCAGTCTGCCACCCAGATGGATATGATCCGCTTGGTGACAGCCAGCCCCAGACAGCTGGAGTAGAAGGAGACAAAGAGCTGTGAGACTTTACGGTGGCCCTGGGTCCGTTGCAAATAGAAGGACAGGGCTCGCTTGCGGTCCAGGTTATGGAGGACGGCAAATGCCGAGTTGGTGTGGGGCCATGGAAAGAAGGTAGGCAGCACTACCTCCTGATTTAAGTGGAAGTCTGAGACTACCTTTGGGAGAAACCTCAGGTGAGTGCGAAGCATAACCCGGTTCTTGTAGAATCTGCTGTACAGTTGCTTGGCCACCAAGGCCTGAAGCTCACTGACCCTGTGGACAAAGGTGAATGCCAACAAGAAAGCTACCTTCTAGGAAAGGTAGCACAAGGAACAGGCAGCCAAGGGTTCGAAGGGCGGCTTAGTAAGCTGCGCCAGAACCACATTAAGGTTCCATTCCGCTAGGGGTGGCCAGATGGGAGATTTGGAGAGCAATAAGCCCTGCATGAATCTGGTGATGAGGGGCTGTACCGAAAGAGACTTGCCCTCCACAGGATGGTGGTTGGCGGAGAGTGCACTCAGATGCACCCGGACAGAGTTGGACTTAAGTCCAGACCGAGAGAGGTGGAGGAGATATTGAAGGACTGAATGCACTGGACAGGAAAATGGCTCCAATCAGTGCTCTGTGCACCACACGGAGAACAGGCACCACTTAAAAGCGTAAGCCCATCTTGTGGAGTCCTTACGAGAGGCTAGAAGGATTTCCTCCATTTCCTTGGAGAGGGGAAGGAGAGATAAGGCGACCCATTCAGCTGCCATGCCATGAGGGACAGAGATCCCAAGTTGGGATTTAGGATCGAGCCCTCTTCCTGTGTCAGAAGTCCCGGGGAGCTCCAGAGGGGGACTGGGAGTTCCATCGAGAGATGGAGCAGCAAGAGGAACTAGGGCTGCCTGGGCCACCTTGGGGCTATGAGGATCATCGACACCCTGTCTTGTTGGGTCTTGAGGAGGGCCTGGGCTATCAAGGGCATGGGAAGGAAGGCATTCAGCAGGTTTCCCGACCATGAGAGAAGGAAAGTGTCCGCCGCCACCCGGGAGAGGTGGGGTTGGGGACTGTAGAATCGGGACAGTTGAGCATTAGTCGGGCTGGCGAAAAGGTCCAGGCTGGGGGAGCCCCACAGCCGGAAAAGCCAGCACACTATCTCTGGAACCAGGCACTACTCATGCAGCTGAAGGGCCCTGCTCAGCCTGTCTGCCAAGACACTGCTCTGGCCCGGTAGGTAAACCGCCTTGAGGAAAATCTTGTGGCGGATCGCAAAGGAACAAAGGGCCACAGCCTCCCGGCAGAGGTGGTAGGAGCCTGTGCCGCCCTGCTTGTTCACGTAGAACATAGTCACCTGGTTGTCCATCTGGACAAACACCGACCAGAGCTGTAGGTGGTGCCTGAAGGCCCTGAGAGCGAGGAAGACTGCTCTGAGCTTGAACAGACTGATCTGCTGATGGCTCTCCTCGGAGGACCAGGCCCCCTGAGTGCAGAGCTCTCCACAATGGGTGTCTCAGTCTGTCAGGGAGGCGTCCATTGTGAGGACCCTCCTGGGGCTCAAGGGCAAAAAGCCATCCCACTTACAGTTGCTAAGTGTCCTGCCACCAGGTAAGGGACTCTGTTAGCTGTCGAGACACCATGACTGTCGCGAAATCGTCCGGTGGCCTGGGACCACTTGGATTGGAAGCACCCTTCCTAGCCACCCTCATGTGGAGGTGGGCATCGGGAACCACGTGGACTGTGGAGGTCATGTAGCCCAGGAGGCGAAGCAACCTCTGTGCCAACACTGCATGGCGTCACTGTAGCTCAGCCGTGAGGGCTGCGAGCTGATCCGCTCTGTCAAGGAGGAGGAAAGCCCTGGCCTGGACGGTGCTGAGGCAGGCCCCTATGAACTCTGGTACTTGAGTTGGGATGAGCTGGGATTTCAGATGGTTGATCATGAAACCCAGGTGCTGCAAGACCTGAATGGTATGACCAGTGGCCTGCCCGGCCTCAGAGGCCGTGTCCCCTTTTACCAGCCAATCGTCGAGGTAGGGGAAGACGCAGGTCTTTTGGAGGTGGAGGTAGACCGTCACCACTGCCAGACACTTGGTGAAGACCCTTGGGACGGAGGCGAGGCTGAAGGGAAGGACCCTGGTAGTGGTTGCCTCAGACCATGAACCTCAGGTACTTTCTGTGACTGGGATGGATAAGGATGTGGGTGTAAGAATCATTTAAATCCAAGGAGCATAGCCAATCTCCCTGCTGGAGGTAGGGCAGCAGTGTTCCAAGGGAGAGCATCTTGAACTTCTCACGCACCAGGAAATTGTTGAGGTTCCTCAGGTCCAGGATGGGCCTCAAGCCCCCTGTCCTTTTCGGGACCAGGAGGTATCTGGAATAGAAGCCCTTCGTCCTTTGTGGCGAAGCAGAGATTCCACTGCCCCATCCTTGAAGAGGCCCGTGAGCTCTTGCAGTAGCAGGGCCCAGTGTAGGGGAGACCGAGGGGGTTCCCCTGGAAAAAGAGCAGAGGAGTCTGTTCCAGGGGCAGAAGGTAGCCCTCCCGGACGACCTGGAGAGCCCAGGAGTTGGTGGTGATGTGGGCCCATTGGTGGACAAAGTGGATCAGGCATCCTCCTGTGAGGTGCTGCTCCTCCAGAGGAAGAGGGGCTATGCTGATGGCGACAAAATCCTGACCCAGGCTGGGCTGGAGTCAGTGTCTGGGTTTTCTGACCCTTGGGTTTGCACGGTCCCTGGCATGTACCCTTGCCTTGGGGACCCTGATGAGGGGTCTGGGCAGCTGGGTAGGCCTGGTAGCCCTGATATTGCTGACCTTTCCAGAGGAAAGGGGGTTTCTTCCCCTGTGGCTTCTTCCTGGGAAGAGTGGAGGTCTTCCGCGAGAGATGGGTCCGAGTGACATAGCCTGTCTCGATCTTGGCTGCCTTATCCTCCATTGGCTTGCCGAAGAGCTGTTCGCCAAGGCACGGGACATCTAGGAGTCTCTCCTGTACCCACTGCTTGAGGTCTGATGTTTGTAGCCAGGCCTGGCGTTGAGCACTGATGCTGGTGGCAGCCATTCTGGCACTAGATTCAAAGCCGTTGTATGCTGCTCTGGAGAGGCATTTGGAACACTCTGTGACATACTTCATTAGAGCCTGAAAACGCTGGAGATGGTCCCTATCGAGGCCAGCGGTGTAGCCACTGAGCTCCTTGGCCAGGTCATGCAGGAACATGCCAATGTAAAGTTGGTAAGTTTGGATGCGGCAAGCCAGCATTGAGCCCTGGTAGCATTTGCGCCCCAGGGCAGCAAGTGTGCGGGACTCCCTGCCTGGAGGCACTGAGGAGTGTGTTTTAGGGCTTTTTTGCCAGCGCATGACCGACTCAACCATCATGGAGGTGTGCCCCTTGCAGAACTCCAGTCCCCGCTGGATTTGATACATCGTGTCGAGTCGTCGCCTCACAATGGGGACTGAGGCTGGGATCTCCCACATCCAGAGGCCTGGTGAGGATGGAAGGCACAGGAACCGTCAGGGTCTCTTTCGGCAGTACCTCATACTGGAGGATGTCTAATTCCTTTATATGCGGGTCTTCCTCCGACTCCGTCGTAAGGTAGAAAGCCCATGCCATATCCCAAACAAACTTAAGGAAAGAGGTATGCTCGGGCAGAGAATGGTGCTTGGCAGCTGGAGAAGACGGGTTTGAGGGGAGGTCTCGGTGGGTCCGGGACTCCAGGGACGTCTCAACGTCGGACTCCCAAAGTAGCCCGAGGAGGACTCAAGGCCCTCTGGCTGCAGAAGGGCCGGCAACTCCAGTCCCGGTTGCTTTGAGGCGTGGGCATGGCCAGAGCCAGAGGCACTCGCCTGTGAAGATCTTGCTCCCGAGGATTGGGAGCGAGAAAGAGACCCTCGCCGAGGATCCATCCAAGGCATCTGGCTCTCAGCGATCACAGTGGTGACCCGGGGAGTCTTCGAGGTCGAGGTGGGGCCGGGGGTCAGCATCCGCTATGATGCAAGGAACGCAGAAACACTGGATTCCAAGGCCAACAAGCATGCTTCCCATTTGGGGGTCGCAGCCATGGTCAGGCGTCGAAGAGGAGAGGGGGTCCTCGACGGGATGGGCCTTGGGAGACCACGATCCATTGCCAGAGGCCACAACCTCAGCCCTGGACACCTTCTGAGCGTGTTACTGCTCCGATTTCTTGGGCGCTCTGCGGGGACTAAGCGACCGGGCACAGGATTTCCCATGCTTGTCTGCTTCTCCGGACGAGGCTCTCAAGGATCTTCCTCATCTTCTTATGCGCATGCGCCGGTGACCCTTGCTTGGAGTGTCGACAGACCCGCGGGGTCCTTACGCGAGTCCGAGGATCCGTGAAGGCGTGAGGTTACCAGGGAAACCAGGGTTGAGTCTGCGTTGTGGAAGATGTCGTCCTGTTTAAACCAACGGCACTGTAAGGCCTTAGTGGACATTTTCTTGCACAAGGAGCATTCCTCTGGATTGTGATTGGCACCCAAACACCGGAGGCAACAATCATGAGTGTCGATGAGTGACATGTTTTTGGAACACCAATCACATTTCTTAAAGTCGGTGGCCATTGGGGGGAAAAGGACCCCAGTGAGGTTGAAGAACTTGACGCGGCCAGTGGCTAAAAAAGGCGCAAACGTGCTGCGATGGAAAAATCAAGACAAAAATGTACCTCGAGGCCTGGTGCGTTTGCAGTGGGTCTCAGGCAGGAAAGGAGCTGGCGCAAGCAGGAAAGGTACAAAAACAGTACGAAAAAATCAACTTTTTTCCAGGGGGACGAGACAAACGTCTGTAGGGCTTCGCGGAAAAAGGGAGCAAGATGGCACCCTTGGACGGGAAGGGGAACATGCATGCATGGTGGTATCTCCCCAAAGGCTTTCTTTGAAAGCTGGGAAGATGCTCCACGCAGGGCTCCGCCGGCATCGACGGCACCCATATGTGAGGACTGACTTCCTGCTTGTTCCTGGAGAAATAGCAGCTACTGATGGAAGGAGAAATGGACCAGATGTTCTCCTGCTTCTTCAAGTCGTATTTTTAGATCCTGCGCAACCAATAAAGCATACCCAAACTTACCTATCCTATTTTATAATTACAGCACCTCCAATCACAGATAATGTACACTTATACCCAAAACTCTCCTCTACCATAACAAATCATTAGCACAGCTCATCTAAACTCAGCTCCATATGCCATAAAATACATCTATCAACACATTCTGACATAGCCCCCAGTGCCTGACCAAAAACAGAAGTTGTCAATACAACACATTCAAGTATGAGTAAAGCACAGTTACTCACCTGTAGCAGGTGTTCTCCGTGGACAGCAAAAGGAAGTCTTCACGTATGTGTGACATCACCAATAGAACCCTGTGCGGGAACGCTTCCCAGGTTCCATTGGAAGCTTTTGGGATGCTCCACCATGCATGTGCGCCTGCCTTCCCGCCTGCTAAGGCGCCATCTTCTCTAGTAAAATATCAAAGCTGTAGCCAACTGCTTGGGGAGGTGGGAGGGTTATGACGAAGTAAGTCCTCATGTATGGGACTCCCAAGCTACAGGCTACTCTAAACCGAGGAGGCCAAAGCCCAACAGGGGCAAAAGAATTGGAGAAACAACAGTATGGGTAGTTCCCCCTAGGGGCCTCGACTGATTCAGTATCTTCAGCACACAACACTGAGGAATACACTTTTTGGAAGCCTGGATGGACAGAAAGGCCGATAGGAAAGAGTTGGAACTAATTCCCAAAGAGATGCCAGAACTTGGCTTAAGTTGCTGTCATGCTGGGAATCCCCATCCAGACAGTAATGAGCTGTGAATGTGTGGTCCGAAGACCACATTGCAGCCCTGCAGATCTCTTCCATGGAGACTGAACGCAAGTTGGCCACAGACGTCGCTATGGTTCTGACATTGTGAGCCATAACATGACCAGTGAAAGAGATGCAGTCTGCTAGCCAAATTGAGTGTGTTTGGAAATAGTAGCCCCCACGGTGCTGTGATCATAGGAGACAAACAGCCTTCGTCCGCTTAAGGTAGAAGGCCAAGGCTCGCTTGCAGTCCAACATGTGCAGCGCCGCCTCCCCTCTATTGGTGTGAGGCCTGGGAAAGAAAGTTGGTAGAATGGCTGATTGAGGTGAAAAGCAGACCCCACATTTGGTAGGAAATGCAGATGCATGCGCAAGACCACCCACTGTGGTGGAATCTGCTGTACGATGGGTAAGCCACCAAGGCCTGGAGCTCACTGACACACTGTGCCGAAGTGACCGCCACCAGGAATAAGACCTTCCAGGTCAGGAATATCAGAGGGCAGGAAGCGAGTAGTCAAATGGAGCTGACAAGAGCTGAGCCAGAACCACATTAAGGTCCCAAGCCACTGCCAGGAGTTTGAAAGGAAGAATAGAGAGGAGCAAACCCTGTATGACATGAACCACCAAGGGCTGAGCTGAGAAAGGCCACCACTCCGAGCCGCGATGGTAGGCCCCAATCTCACTCAGATGTACTCTGACCGAACTGGACTTGAGGCCTGAGATAGAGAGGTGCAGGAGGTACTCCATCAACTTGTCCATGGCGCAAGAGAAGGGTATCCAGGGCCCTGTCAGCCTACCAGGAGAGCCTCCACCATTTAAACACATAAGGAGGCCATGCGGGAGGCCAGAAGGACTTCCATAATATTCTCGGGCACTTTGAGCTCAGGGAGGAATACCCACTCAACATCCACACTGTGAGGGCCAGGGACCAGAAGATGGGGTGTAGTAAGGTCCCGTCCTCCTGAGAGATGAGGTCCGGGGCAGAGCCCAGTCGTGGAGGCTCCCAATGAGAGAGCTGGAGCAACAGAGGCAATGATGCCTGCCTGGGCCAATATGGTGCGATGAGGATCATCGTGCCCTTGTTGGCCTGAAGCTTCAGCGAAGTTTTCACCATGAGCGAAATATATATAGCTGACCCACTCCCCAGTGTAGGAGGAAGGCATCCATGCCAGCCGGTCGCTGGACACGACTCTGGAGCAGAACCGATCCACCTGGGTGTTGTGAGGAATGACAAACAGATCTATAGTGGGGGTACCCCACACCCAAAAGATTCAGCCCATAACCTCCCTGTTGAGAGTCCTGCGGCTGGTGGACACAGCTTAGTTGGTCCACCAGGAAATTGAGTTCCCCGGGCAGCTAAGGAGCTCGCAGTCCATTCTGTGAATGATGGTGAACTTCCACAAGTGGACTGCTTCCCAGCACAGGAGGTACAACCCTGTGCCACCATGCTTATTGATGAAGTACATTGCTACCAGATTGTCCATCTGGATCAGCACAGTTTGGTTGGCAAACTGAACCTAGAATGACTGAAGAGCATTTGCTATGGCCTGCAGTTTCAAGAAGTTGATCTGGCATAGGCTCTCCTGCTAGGACCGCAGGACCTGCATGCGCAGGCCATCTAGATGAGCCCATCAGTTCAACTTGGACACATCTGACGTCAGCGTCCTCCTTTGGGGGAGGGGGTGACTTCTTAAAAGGGAGACCTCTAAACAAGTTCTGTGGCTCCAGCCATCAATGCAGCGACTGGACCAGAGACCCTGTGACTGCCACTCGGAACCGGTGGCAGCCTGTGGCCTGCTTCCACTGCATACTCTGAGTCCACTGAGCATGTCTCATCGACAGATGAGCCAGGGGAGTGACATGCACCACTGAGGCCATATGGCCAAGCACCTTCAGCATTCCCCGGGCCGTCACATGACACCTCTGCTGGGTATCGCGGACCAGAGCTGTAAGCCTCTGCAGGTGATCCAGTGGAAGAAAGGCCCAAGCCCGAGTGGTGCTGAGAAGGGTCCCAATTTACTCCAGCTGTTGGGAGGGCTGTAGGTGGCACTTGACCATGAACTCCAACGGCTTGAGCATCTGGATGGTCAGCTGAGTCAACTGCCAGACCCCATCTGTGGTGGAGCTCTTTATGAACCAGTCGTCCAAAGAGAGGAAGACGAATAACCACAGAGTCCGAAGGTAAGGGGCCACCTTCATAAAGCATTGGAATGCTTGGAATGACCTCCCAATGGAAGTGGTGGGGGCAAATACAGTGACAGAATTCAAAAAGGCATGGGACAGACACAGTGGATCCCTTTATAGCAACAGGAACCGATGAACGAAGTGTAGGGTACAGACATCTATCGGAATTAAGCTAGCGTTTCATATGGATGCACATTTACTGTGTTATTAATCTCCTCATTCCAGCTCGTTTTCCTAAATTATCAGTGGATCTTGCTCTGAAGACGTATATCAAAAAGTTGTACACAATATCGTGTTTCAAACCGTGAATCTCCATGTATTGCATGAAGAAGGACCAGGAGATTCACGGTTTGAAACACGATATTGTGTACAACTTTTTGATATTTGTCTTCAGAGGAAGATCCGATGCCAGGCCGAAGAGAAGTACTTGGTACTTAAAGTGCCAAGCCCCCAAGGTGAATTTGATGTATTTTCTGTGAGCGGGGTGGATCGGTACACACGTATACATCTCTGACATCAGTAGAGAATAGCCAATCGTCCTTTTGCAGTTAAGGGAGCAGAGTCCCCAATGAGACATAGTAACATAGTATAAGACGGAAGATAAAGACCAGTACGGTTCATCTAGTCTGCCCAGCAAGGCAGCAAGAGTAGGTGCACCTGCTGCTCTGTGCAGGTTACCCCTCCCCATGCCTTTGTTTAGGGGTGTACCCACCGCTCCATGTAGGTCACCCCTATTTGTTGAGATATAAGAAATAGATATGTTTATTTTGATTTTATCCTGTTGCTATAAAGGGATCCACTATGTCTGCCCCATGCCATTTTGAAATCTGTCACTGTATTTGCCCCCACCACTTCCATCGGGAGGTCATTCCAAGCATCCACCACCCTTTCAGTGAAAAATGATTTCCTGACATTGCCTTTCAGTTTACCCCCTTGCAGCTTCATGTTATGCCCTCTAGTTTTACAGCTTCCCCATCTTTGGAAGAGGTTTGTTCATTAATATTCTTTAAGTATTTAAAGGTCTGAATCATTTATTTATTTAGCTGCATTTATATCCCACTTTTCACCGAGTCAAAGAGGTTTTAACAAAAAAGGGGGGAGGTACAAGAATCAGCTCAATGGGGGGGGGGGGGGGCAGCACCAGGGGGTCCAACAATAAGGATCTGGACAGACAATTAACAGTACTAGACTTTTGACTTGAGTCTCAGTACTAGAGTTTTGATTTGAGTCTCTCAGTTGGTGGGGGTGTGGTCAGAATCAATCTGGTTGGGGGCTGTTAGGAAGCCAGCAGATAATGAGAGTTGACCAGCTCAGGTCCAAGATGTTCGCGAAACAGTAGGGTTTTTAACTGTTTCCTGAATGTGGAGAGGTCTTTGTTGTTTCGGAGCTGGTTGGGAAGGGCGTTCCAGAGGGAGGGTGTGTAGAGTTCAAATGCCCTGTTACAGGTTTGTTGACTGAATTTGGTTCTTTCATGTGGAACTGTGAGAGTATTGCTGGTGGACTGACGAAGTAGAGTCTGGAGCTGGGACGTCTATGTTTGATGGAGGGCTTTGTGGATAAGCAGTAGAGATTTGTATTTTATCCTTGCTTCAAGAGGTAGAATGTGAAGTTCTCTCAGGACAGGGGCGATGTGCTCGTGTTTCTTGACCCTTTGTATGATTCTTGCGGTGGTGTTGAGGGCAGTCCGTAGGGGGGGTGGTATGGGTGGCTGGGAGACCATTATAGATTGCATTGCAGTAGTCCAGGTGGGGGAGCGTCATGGCCTGCATGACTGTTCTGAAGTCTTGGGGGTCAATGAGTGGTCTGAGTCATTGTACCATCTTTGCCTTGAGAAATATCGTTCTAGCTGTTCTTTCAATGTGTTGCTTAAATGTGAGCGCTTGATCAATTATGATTCCCTAATATTTTATATAGGGTTGGACTTGTATTTGAGTGGTTCCCTCCTCTCCTCCAGAGTGTACATATTTAGGTCTTCAAGTCTCTTCTCATAAGTCTTCTGACACAGGCTGCAAATCATTTTTGTTGCCTTCCCCTAAACCATTTCCAGTCTTTTTATATCCTTTGCGAGATACGGTCTCCAAAACTGAACACAATATTGCAAGTGAGGCCTCACCAGCGACTTGTACAGTGGCAATAGTACCTCTTCCTTTCTGCTGATAATCCCTCTTTGTATGCAACCCAGCATAATTCTGGCTTTTGCCACCGCCTTATCACACTGTTTTGCCACCTTGAGATCCTCAGAAACAATCACTTAAAGGTCTTTCTCCTGGTCCATGCACACCAACCTCTTGCCCCCTATCGCAAACAATTCTCTTGGATTTCTGCTTCCCAAGTGTATGACACTGCACTTCTTCACATTAAATCTTAACTGCCAAGCATTAGACCATTCTTCCAGCTTTTGTAGATCTTTCCTCATGTTATCCACTCCCTCAGGGGAGTCCACTCTGTTGCAAATTTTTGTGTCATCTGCAAAAAGACAGACTTTTCCATTTAGTCCTTCAGCAACATCACTCACAAATACATTGAACAGTACCAGTCCCAAGACCGAACCCTGGGGCACACCGCTAATCACCTTCCTTTCATCCGAGTGAGATCCGTTTGCCATCACCATCTGTCGTCTGTCAGTCAACCAATTTCTGATCCAGTTCACCACCTTGAGACCCATCCCCAAGCTGTTGAGTTTAATGATAAGCCTCTTACGAGGAACAGTATCAAAGGCTTAGCTGAAATCTAGGTAGATAACATCCATCGCATGCCTTTGATCTAGTTCTCTGGTCACCCAGTCAAAGAACTCAATCAGATTTGTTTGGCAAGATCGTCCTTTGGTAAAACCATGTTGCCTCAGATCATGCAACCTGTTGGTTTTGAGAAAGTCCACTATTCTCTCTTTCAGGAGTGCCTCCATTACTTTTCCTGCCACAGAGATAAGGCTCACTGGCCTATAGTTTGTCACTTCTTCCCTATTACCACTTTTGTGAAGAGGTATCACATCAGCCCTTCTCCAGTCCTGTGGATCTTCTCCTGTCTCCAAGGATCTATTAAAAACATCCTTTAATGGTCCTGCAAAAACCTCTGAGCTCTTTCAGTATTCTGGGATGTATCCCATCCGGTCTTATGGCCTTGTCCACTTTCAATTTTGCAAGCTGTTCGAACACATCATCTCTGTGAATGGTGTGATATCTACTCCATTCCCATTTGTATATTTGGGAATCACAAGTGGTCCTTCTTCAGGATTTTCTCTAGTAAAAACAGAGAAGTATTTGTTTAGCATTTTTGCTTTTTGAATGTTACTTTCCACAAATCTGTTCCCAGCACTTTTGAGTCCTGCAATTCCACCTCTGATTTTCTTTCTCTCCTGAATACATCTGAAAAACGTTTTGTCGCCACATTTCACATCTTTAGCCATCTTTTCTTCTGCCTTTGATTTTGCTATCCTTATTTCTCTTTTTTTTTCTTTGATCCTGTATTCTTTTCTGCGTTCATCTGTTTACGAACATCTGAATTTTGTGAAAGCTGTTTTTTGCCTTTATTTGTGCAGCTATTTCCTCTTGTTTTTATTTACTTTCCTTACATATGCATTTGTTGCCCCTTTTATTGCCTCCTTTAGTTTAGGTCATTGCAATTTTACTTCCCTTATCCTCACCCACCCTGCCAACTCCTCCTTCAGGTACATGGCCAGTTTATTGAAGTCAGTGTTTTTGAAGTCTAGGACTTTGAGCTTGCTGTGATTTGACTCCACCTTGGCTTTTATCTCAAACCACACCGTGTGATGATTTCTGCTGCTCACATGGGCACCCACCTGTATATTTGACAAGCTATCTCCGTTAGTGAGCACTAAATCCAGCATCGAGCTTTCCCTGGTCGGTTCCATTACCATTTGTCTAAGTAATGCATCTTGGAAGGCATCCACAATTTTTTTTACTTCTTTCCAGTTTTGCAGAAGGAATACTCCAATCTACATCAGGTAGATTAGTCACCCAATATGATCACTTCCCCCTTCATGGCTATCTTTGCAATATCAATAATCAATTCGCTATCCATTTCTTTGGTTTGAGTTGGAGGCCTGTAGACCACACCAGTACGGATGACAGTGCCATCTCCTCTTTCAAACACAATCCACAGTGCTTCTTCTTTTTCCTATGTCCCCTGCATTTTAGCAGCTTTAATATTGCTTTTGACATATGGGGCTACTCCTCCTCTTTTTCTACCCTCTCTATATCTTCTAAATAGATTATAGCCAGCTATGGCTATATCCTATTCATATGACTCAAACCGTGTTTCTGTAATGCCCACAATGTCCAAGTCTATTTCTACCAATAGGGCTTCCAGATCAGGAACTTTATTGGCTTGACTTCTAGCATTTGTACTAATTGCTTTCCAGCATTTGTTGACTGGCTTGCCTTTATTTTGCATGGATTTTGTTCTACATGCCTCTTCCCACTTGCCATTAATGTGTGGTTTAAAAGTGTGGCTGTTTCCAATGTTATTATGCTTTTGCTGGGAGTGACATCCTGAACTTGTCCTTCTCCATCTGTCACCCCCCTTTCCCTAGTTTAAATGTCTGTCCACATACTGCCTGAATTTTTCACTTAGAATCCTTTTCCCTGTGACGGAGAGATGTAGTCCATCAGCACAGTATAGTCTCTTGTTAGTCCATCTGTTTCCCCAGTCGCCTATATATATAAATCCTTATTTGCACCAGGTTTGGAGCCATGTACTAAAATTGTTTATGTGCTGCAGCCTTTCTGCCCTCTTACCAAGAACAGATAGAACTTCTGAGAATGTTATAGTGTTAACAATGGGCTTGATTTTCTCTCCCAGAGTCTGAAAGTCCCTTTGAACTGCAGAGGCACTGTTTCTAGCCAGGTCATTTGTATCCAAGTGGATGACATCATCAATTTTGGAGTGCTTACTTTCTGCACTAACTATACCAACAATTTGGTTTGTATTCCTGCTGGCTGAAGAGCATGGGAGGCATTTGACCATCTTCTCTCCTTTGAACTGTTTCCAAGCTGGTGCCTTTGATGATGGAATCTCCAAGAAGTAGTAGTAGAGACCATCTTGAACTTCTCCCAAACCAGGTAGGTGTTGAGCTCTTGGGGATCCAGGATGGGCTGAAACTCCCCCCTCCCATATCTTCTTGGGGGACTAGGAATTACCTGGAGTAGAAGCCCTACCTGAGACAGGGGCACCGGCTTTATGGCGAGACTGATTAGCAGGGTGGAGATCTCCTCCTGTAGCAGGCTGAGATACAAGGGGGCTAGGGGATACTCTCTCAAGGGAAAAGGGGGTGGAAGCTTGGCAAAGTTCAGCATGTAGCCACTTTGGACTATTTACAGTACTCACATGTCTGAGGTGATGAGAAGTCATCTGTGGGCAAACAGGACGAGCCGCTCCCCCCCCCCCACCAGAGGGTTGTACCCTGTGGGCACTGGCAGATTGGCTACACTCTGCAGGAACGAGTCAAAACCCCACTCCAGGTGAGTTGCAGAGCCGGCTGGGCCTTCTGAAGCTTCTCGGTGCAACTGACAAGGAGCCTGTGCTCTTGGTTGAGAGCTCTGGTGGTGTTTACGCTGGTAGGTGGCGGTCTTGCCATGGTACTTCTTACGAAAAGGGTAGGCAGTCTTCCTTGAGAGCTTGATGAGGGTGACATGCTGCGTCTCTATCTGGCCAGCCTTAGCCTCCACCTGTTTTCCAAAGAGGTTGTTCCCCCGGCAAGGCATGTCCGCCAGCTTATCCTGCACTCACTGCTCCAGGTCCAAGGACTGGAGCCAGGTGAGCCGGTGGGCCCCAATGCCAACTGCTGCAGCCCTGCAGATTGACTCGAAGGCATCATAAGTCGCCTGGACCATGTACTTAGAGCAGTTCTTACCATGACCCACTAGGGCATAGAAGGAGTCCAGGCACTCAGGGGTCTGAGCCAGCCAAACCCGGCCATATCCAGCATGATGTCCTTCTGGAACATGTCCATGTACAGCTGGTACAAAAGGACCCTGGAAGCCAAAGGAATCCACGGTCCTTGCTTCTCTATCTGGGAGCAATGAGGCATGACTCTTGCTGCTGTTAATCCTCCTCATGGCCGATTCCACCACCAGAGAGTGAAGTGAGAGTTGAGGCTTCGCAAAACTCAGGGCCTTCTGGATCCGGTACATCGAGTCCAGCCTCCTGCTGATTGATGGCACCATGAGGGGGTTCTCCCACATCCTCATCTGTAGCCTCTGTAGGATCTGGTGCACTGGCACCATCACAGCCTCCCTGGGGACCGAAAGGTATTGGAGAACCTCCAGCTCCTCCATCCTAGGCTCATCCTTGGACTCCAGGGGGAAGGGGATGGTCTTGGTCATATCCCTCACAAAGTCCTGGAAGGACATGCCCTCTGGGGATGACTTCTGCCGTTCATATGGAGGAGAAGGATCCGACAGGAGCTCGAAGGACCTGCTTCTGGACACCTCAGATTCCACTTCAGTCTCCCAAACATCAGAGTCTGACTTCGAGAGGAAGTTGAAGTAGCATCGGGCCTCCTCCCAGAACTGTCTCTGGCCATGTGGAGAGGTAGAGCATTGATGGGACCCAATGGTGCACTGAGTGCTTCTATGGTTTAACCAGGGCACTGGACCAGTTACACTGGATAGGGAGATGGCTGTGGGAACCGGCATCGATTCCGATCGCCAGCCCAATGTGCCTGCCTCGGCAGGCAGCGCATGGGTCTCTAAAATCAGCTGCATGGACTGTGGTGGTGATGTCCTGGGCACCGAAGGGCTAGCTGGTTGCATGGCCAGCACTGCCACCATATCAGCCTTGAGGGCCTCAAGGCGCTCCTCAAGGAGTGCTGTCTCCAGAGACAATGGGGCTGGGATTACTACTTCAGCCACTGACTTCAGCACCTCTGTTGGGGAATCCACTACAGTAGCAAAATCTGGGAATATCCGGCATCCCTATGATGCCCTGGGGGATGATTCCTCCCATCAGGACACTTTAGCAGGCCACACCTGGCTATCACTCTCCATACTGCGTCGGGAAGGGCTCTGGTGTTAATGTACCTGGATCTTTATTCGGTGCTCAGATGTTCCCTTCGACGCCGATGGAGTCGGTGAAGAGTCCTTCCTCAATTCTGGGCGAAGGTCGATGGACAGACTTCGTTCCAGACTACCGTGCCCCCTTCATTTCCCAGTGCGCTTGGGCACCCCTCAATGACGATGTCTCCATGGAGTCATGCAAGGACATCAGGACCAAAGCTGGGGCCAAAAATGCTGAATCAGACAGCCCGAAGAGGGACTCCCTCTGCTTCTCCTGAGCCTTCAGACCCCTCCTTGTCATCTGAAGGCACAGATTACAAGAAGCAGGGCTGGTGATCACGACCCAAGCATTGAAGACACCAAATAGTGCCGGTTGGTGACAGAAATGGTCCTGGCATATTTGATGCACTTCTTAAAACTACTGGCTGGCTTCTGGGACATGTCCGGGAACACAGCCCAGCAAGGTTGAAGGGCTCAATGTTTCTAGCCACAGGAAAACAGAAAAGTTGAAAAGATGAACAAAAAAGAGAAAAAACGATGACAGGCAGTGAAAATCAGATCGAAAATAACCCGTAAGGGCAAAAACAAAAAAGTATTTTTCCGATGGTCGCAGGAAAACGTCCTAGGGGCTCCATGGAAAAAGACTGGTAAAGATGGCACCGCAGCAGGTGGGAAGGCAGGCACACATGTGTGGTGAAGCCTCCCAAAAGCTTCTAATGGAAACTGGGGAGCGTTCCCACGTGGGGCTCAGTTGGTGTTGTCACCCATACATGAGGACTTACTTCCTGCTTGTCCACGGAGAACATAATGATGAAGATCTATATAAAAGAAAGATGTGTACAACGCAGGAGTGCATAAGATGATGTGATGAAATACAGTGCTGAAAAAAGTCTGTAGGCCCTTTAGAATGATCTGTACATCAAGACAATTTATACTCAGAACTTGATTACATTCTATTCTAAACCCTGATAAGAGAAAGAAAATCCCATTGAATAAATAACTCAGACAAAAGGATATATTTTGACTATTTATTCAACAAAAATATTCAGCAGTAAATATCCGTGTGTGAAGAAAGGGTAGTTACTCACCTGTAGCATGTGTTCTCCATGAATAGCAGGAATAAGTCCTCACATATGGGTGACGTTACCAACTGAGCCATGCACGGAATGAGGTATGTTGCGCATGCCTGCCCTGCCCGCTGTAGCGCAATATTCTCCAGTTTAACAACATAGCAGGAGCCAAAAGGCAACTCCTTGGGAGAGGTGGGAGGGTCGTAAGGACTTATTCCTGCTATTTACGGAAAACACCTGCTACAGGTGAGTAACTACACTATTTCTTGCTTGTTCACGGAGAAAAGTCCTCACGTATGGGACTCCCAAGCTCCAGGCTACCAGAATCCGAGAAGAAAGAATAGCCCGACCGGGCATTGAGAACTGGAGAAGCCAGGAAGACCTGAGAGGCAGTCCCACTGAGCATCCACAGTCAACATCGACCAAGGGATTTTTGAGCAGGTAGCCTGGACGGACAGAAGGGCTGGTGGGCAGGAGTTGAACCTCAAGACCCAAAGAGATGCCAGAGTACAGTCTGGCCAAAATTGCTGTCCCATCGGGAATCCTCTTCCAGACAGTAGTGGGCTGCGAAGGTATGGATCGACGACCATGTCGCAGCCCTGCAGATCTCTTCTGCGGAGACAGAATGGAGGATGGCTACCAATGTAGTCAGTGCACGGACATTATATACAGCCAATCTGCGCCATTATACAATCATTCGACATTTACTATCACATATATGCCGACGACATCTTGCTCTACACCCCTTTCTTCATAGACAGCCCTGACTACTCTTCCATCGTAGAGTGCTTCAATGCAGTCTCAGATTGGCTCGTCACCCACAACTTGATGGTTAACCACAGAAGTCAGAGGTCCACATCAGGGGTGCCCCACTCTGGAAATATCCAGTCTACCAACTCACTCTTGAGGGGCCACTCATGTGGTTGAAGAACCCAGCTGAGGCAACCTGCTAGGCCGTTGCTCTTGCCAGGCAAATATGTTGCCCTGAGATCCATGCCATGGAGCAGGGCAAACATCTAGAGGAGAACTGCCTCCCAACACAGGAGGTACAAGTCTGTTCCACCCTGTTTGTTCAAACAGAACATGGCAACTTGGTTGTCCATCTGAATTAGAACCACTTGATTCGCCAGATATGCCCAAAAAGCATGGAGAGCATTCACGATGGCCCAAAAATTGAGGAAGTTTATTTGATGAAGACTCACTTTCGGATCACAGTCCCTGGGTGAGGAGACCATCCAGGTGTGTGCCCCAGCTGAGCTTGGAGGCATGTGTTGTGAGCAGCCTGCAGGGTGCTGCTGGTTGGAATGGGAGGTCCCGACGCAAGTCTGCAGGCACGAGCCACATCAGGGATTGAGCAAAAGGCGTAGTGACCACCACCCTGCCCAGAAGGCAGCCCGAGGGCTTGCTGCCATAGTGTTCGCAATGTCCATTGAGCCTGCTGTATGCAGATGCGAGTGATGACATGTACTGTGGCTGCCATGTGTCCAAGGGCTCTCAACACCCCACGGGCTGTGGTGTGGCACTGCAATGCACCCATGACCTTGATGAGACGCTGCAGGAGGTCCGCCAGCAGGAAAGCTCTCACCCGAGTGGTATTGAGGAGGGTCCCTGATGAACTCCAGTTATTGTACCAGCTGGAGGTGAAACCAGATAATTGATCATGAAGCCGAGGTCTTCAAGCATCTGAGCTTGGTCAATTGCCATACACTGGTCGACGTGGGACCCTTTATGAGACAGTTGTCCATGTATGTGAAGACAAACACCCCCTGGGTCCAGAGGAAAGTGGTTATGACCTCCAGGCACTTCGGAAGACCCTGGGGGCTGTGGCCAGCCTGAAGGGTAGTACCTAGTACTGATGGTACTGTCCACTCAGCATGAACCGAAGGTACTGTCTGTGATGCAGATGGATCAGAATATGTGCATACACATCCTTCAGATCCAAGAAGTAAAACCAGTTGCCTTGTAGGAGGAACAGGAGCAGCATCCCCAATGAGATCATTTTGAATTTTTTTGTGTACTAAGAACTGGTTGAGGTTTCGCAGATCCAGAATGGGGTGGAACCCGCCAATTTTTTGGGGGGACCAGGAAGTGCTTGGAGAAAAAGCCCTGCCCAATCTGGGCCAGGGCAACCGGCTCGATGGTGAGGTGAGCCAGCAGGGCCATGATCTCCGTCTGCAGGAGGCTCCGGTGCAAGGGATCCCTGGGGTACTCCCCCAGGATTGTAAGGAGATGGCAGCTGGGTGAAATGCAACTGAAAGCCGCTCTGAACAATCTGTAGCACCCAGGTGTTCGAGGTGACCAAAGGCCACCAATGGGCAAAGTGGACAAGACACTCCCCCACAACTGCGGGAGGATGTCCTGAAGACCCCATCAAAAGCCTTACCTGGCTTGGGCTGGGGGCGGGCTGTGCTTTTGGGGTCTTCTCATTCTGCTGAGAACGGGGAGCCTGGGCCTTAGGCTGCACTTGCAACTGGGACAGAAAGTACCTCCGTGGGAGGAAAGCCTTTTAGATTGGTGCATTCTTCTGTATGGGATCCAGTGTCTTTCTGGAAATCCTGGCAAGGGTCAATTGCTCCTTTTTCAGCTCATCGGCCTTTTCCTCTAAGGGCTTGCAAAGAGGTTTTCACCCTGACAGGGGACGTTGGCAATCTTGTCCTGGACCCACTGTTCCAGGTCAGATGACTCCAACCAGGCCATCTGTCGCGTGGCAAGCCTTATGGATGCCACTCTATTGGCAGATTCAAAGACGTCATAAGTGCTCCGGATCATAAACTTCGAGCAATCTTTGCTGTGAGCAACAAGACCTCGAAAGGATGTGCAGCAGTCCTCGGGGACGAGGGAAGTGAAGTCCTTGATGTCCAGCATGACATCCTTGAGTAACATGGCCATGCACATTTGGTAGGTCAGGATTTGGGCTGTCAGCATGGAGCCTGGAGGAGCCTCCCCCCAAAGTTGTTCAGGGTCCACGCGTCATGCATGGGCGACACAGAGGAGTGCATTTTGGCACTCTTTGCCCACTTCAAGGCAGACTCGACCACAATGGAATTGTGTGGTAATTGAGGATTTTCAAACCCTGGGGTCTTTTGGATCCAATACAGGGAATTGAGTTCGGAGCCGATGTTTGGGAACATGAGCGGCGCCTCCCACAGCCACAGAAGCAGCCTCTGCAGGACATGATGGACAGGAAGCATCACCACCGCACGAGGGGCTGAGGGGTATTGGAGGAGTTCCAGTTCCTCCACCCTCGGTTCCTCTTCCGATTCCAGAGAAAAGGGGATGGCCTTGGCCAGGTCCCAAACAAAATTCTGGAAGGACATATCTTCTGGGGGCGACTTCCACTGGCCCGAAGATCTGCCTCAGTTTCCCATTCTGATTCGAATTCCGAAGGGAAGTAGAAGTAATGTTGAGTCTCCTCCAAGCACCGACTGTGCGACTCAGGAGGATGGATGTCGATAGTCCGCCTTGCGCCCAGCATGCTGATGGAGATGCCCGGGTCCTCAGACTCTGATACACTGTAAGGGAGACAGCTCTAGCCACTGGCGTCCATACCGGTCTCCCACTCGATGTCCCAGCTGCAGTGGGCAGGGCAAGGGTTTCCAGGATCGGCTGGAAGGAGTGCGGTGATGAGACACTCCGTGTTGCAGAAGCCTGCATTCTGCAGGGCTTCCACCATCACCAGGTAAGCTTCTAAGGCTCATAGGCATTCCTCCAGAACCACCACTGATGAGGACATCGATGCCGCAACCATCGCCAGTGAACTCTTGGGCTGGGACTCCATGATGACAGGAGCACTAGAAGACATACAGCAGCCCTCCTGGGCAATGGGAATTGACTCTGCCATTCGGGTTGGGTCCTCCTGCTAGGGAAGCTTGGCCGGCTGCTCCTGGCCCTTGCTGTCTGTCTCGCATTTAGAGGGGCTACGATGGTGTTGCTCGTGGATTTTCTCCTTGTGCTCTCCTTTCAACATGGACAGGGTCTCTGCAGAGGTATGCCCCTCTCCACTCAAACATTTCTGTTCTTTTCCCTTGGCCACCTCAGGAGTGGGGGTTGCCGCTGAGGAAACAATCAGATGAGCCAAAGAGGGATTCCTCCTGCTTTTCCTGACCTTTCAGCCCTCAACCCGTCATCTGCAAGCAGAGTTTGCAGAATACCTGCTGGTGGTCTGGTCCAAGGCATTATAAACACCGATTATAGCAGTCAGTGGCAGAAATGCTCTTGCCACATTTAGTGCATTTTTTAAAGCCACTAACTGGCTTAGACATGCTGAAAAATACCGCCTCATTAAAATCAAATTGAAAAACAGCTGTGGGCGGGAAAAATCACCCAAAGGGGAAGATGACACCTAAAAGGCACAAAAGCTACAGAAAAAAACCCCCACAGGCTAAGGAAAAAGCTGGGAAGCGTTCCATGCGGGGCTCCGTCGGTGATGTCAACCATATATGAGGACTTAGTTCCTGCTTGTTCACGGAGAAGTCTGTGAGCCCTTCACGCACCTCTTTGAGCAGGTGGTTTTCTGTAACTGTTGACCAGTCTCTCACATTGCCCTTGGGGAACTTTGGCCCATTCTTATGTACTGACATTTAAGGGCTTCTCTGCATGGACAGCTCGCTTCAATTCAGAATCTACCAGAGAGGACAGTTGTTGCTCATCTGATTGGACAGGGTGAGAAGCCCATTTCTAAACATTTGCTACTCCATCATCCACTATGAGACAGTCTACAAATAGAAAGAATTGAAGCCTATAGCAACTCTACACATGACCAGTTGT
Organism: Ichthyophis bannanicus; assembly: GCA_033557465.1. Classification (NCBI taxonomy): domain Eukaryota; kingdom Metazoa; phylum Chordata; class Amphibia; order Gymnophiona; family Ichthyophiidae; genus Ichthyophis; species Ichthyophis bannanicus. The sequence goes on from CM066036.1 coordinate 56,944,140, forward strand.
TTTGTCAAGATGACTTCAACATCAAATCAGAAAATCTATGAAGTCAGAAATAAACCCAGAATAATCTGTAAATATCTGCAGGCCTCTCTTGCTGAGGCTAATGTGGGAATTCATGCTTCAACGATCAGAAAAAAAACAGAAGGGGAATGGTGTTTATGGGAGGATATCTAGGAAAAAGCCACTGCCCTCTGAAAAGAACACTGCTGTACACCTCAGGTTCAAAGAGCATCTGGATGACCCAAAAGACTTCTGGAGTAATGGTCTCTGGACGAATGTCAGGCCTTCTCTCTGTAAGCTAAAGCTCAGTCAAACATGGGCAACACAACAAAACAACAATCCTAAGCATTTGAGTAAGTCTGCCTAAGAATGGCGGGAGGGGGAGATATTCAACGGCAGTAGCTAGCGCTGATAAAACTGCTAGCTATCACTGCTGAACTCTAAACCCGGATACTGGGGCCATATCTGGCCACCGGCATTGAATATCCGGCTCTGTCAGAAAGCAGCAATATTCAGCCACTGTCCATTAGCTTCTGCGGTGAGTTAGGCAAGCCTTTCAGGTGCCTAACTTTCACCGCTGAGGAGTAACTGGCTAGTAGCTAAAAACTGCTGCTAGCCGATTCTCCCTGGGTACCACCTCTGATCTGTACTGGAAACGTCTCAATGCTAGTCGGTCAGTATCACTGAATATACCACTTGCCACAATTAACACGGTTAGCAGGTTGCTTTGAAAATTCCCCATTATGTTTTGGCTTGGTAGGTCAAAGGCCACACTTAAACTCTACTGAAATGCTGTGGCAAGACCTGAAGTGAGCTGTTCATGCAAGGAAACCTTCAAATATGCACATAGTGCACATAGAGAATGTAGTAAGAGCAGTTTATTTCAAGATTCGTTCTCTCAGGCATCTTCGCTCCTTACTTGATCCAGAAGACTACAGGACAATATACCAGGCGTTAATTCTACCACATTTCGACTTTGCTAATGCTATCCTACAAGGCCTTCCTCAATCCACTATTAACCCTTTACAACTTGCTATGAACACCGCAGCTAGGGTCCTTCAGGGAGTCGCCAGATTTGAGCACGTGACTCCTATATTAAAACAACTCCACTGGCTCCCCATACATGGTAGGCTCACTTACAAGACCATACTGCTGACCTTTAAGGCCATCCACGGACTTTCATCCTCCTCACTCTCAAATCTCATCCATGTAACTCCATCGACTAGATCCAGAAGACCGACGGCTATAAACACACTAACACTTCCTTAGGCTGTAACAAAATGCACCCAGATAACGGCAAGCAGATCTTTTATATTCTACGCCCCAAGATGCTGGAACGCCTTACCACCAAGCGTTCGTGCCATTACCGACTTAACCCAATTTAGGAAAGCACTTAAATATCACCTTTTCCTCATATACTACCCACCAAACATTACCCCCAGCAAAAGCCCCCCCAAATAAGAGACACGCCTTATCTTCAAATAGCCTCTCCCACTTTCTCAGTAAGATTACTAGGACTTTTGGGTTGTCATGATACCTTTTATATAATAAGAACATAACATAAGAACATAAGATATGCCATACTGGGTCAGACCAAGGTCCATCAAGCCCAGTATTCTGTTTCCAACAGTGGCCAATCTAGGTCATACGTACCTAGCAGTTTCCCCAAGGGACACAGGTTCCACAATGCTTGTATTGGTTCAAGCATTGATATCCTGGGTCCCTTCTTAATAATGGCTTATGGACCTTTCCTCCAGGAACTTGTCCAAACCTTTTTTAAACCCAGCTACACTAACAGCCTTTACTACATCCTCCGGTAACAAATTCCAGAGTTTGATTACACGTTGAGTGAAAAAATATTTTCTTTTATTAGTCTTAAATAGTTTACCCTGTAGCTTCATTGCATGTCCCCTAGTCTTTCTATATTCTGATAAGGTAAACAATCAATCTACGTTTACCCGTTCCACTCTGCTCATTAATTTATAGACTTCTATCATATCTCCCCTCAGCCGTCTCTTTTCCAGGTTAAAGAGCCCTAACCTTTTTAGCCTTTCTTCATAGGAGTATCCTTCCATCCCCTTTAACATTTTGGTGGCTCTTCTCTGAACCTTTTCTAATAACTCTATATCCTTTTTAAGATACGGCGACCAGAATTGCACACAATATTCAAGGTGCGGTCTCACCATGGAACGATATAGAGGCATTATAATATCCTTTGTTTTATTTTCCATTCCTTTCCTTATCATACCTAGAATTCTATTTGCTCTCTTGGCCGCCGCTGCACACTGGGCCGAGGGTTTTAACATGGTATCCACAATGACGCCTAAATCTTTTTCCTGGGTGGTGGTTCCTAATGTGGAACCTTGCATCGTGTAACCATAGTTTGGGTTGTTCTTCCCTAGGTGCATAACCTTGCACTTGTCCACATCAAATTTCATCTGCCATTTTGATGCCCAGTCTTCCAATTTATCAAGATCCTCTTGCAATTTTCCACAATCCTCTTGGGTTTTAACAACTTTAAATAGTTTTGTGTCATCTGCACATTTGATAACCTCACTCGTTATTCCACTTTCCAGGTCATTTATGAATATGTCAAAAAGCAGCGGACCCAGCACAGATCCCTGGGGTACACCACTATTCACCTTTCTCCATTGGGAAAATTGGCCATTTAGCCCTACCCTCTGCTTTCTATCTTTTAACCAGTTCCTGATCCACAATAGTACACTGCCTCCTATCCCATGACTCCTTAGTTTTGCCAAAAGTCTCTCATGAGGGACCTTGTCAAAGGCTTTCTGAAAGTCCAGATACACAATATCAACCGACTCACCTTTGTCCACCTGATTATTCACTCCTTCAAAAAAACATAACAGATTAGTAAGACAAGATCTTCCTTGTCTAAAGCCATGTTGGCTGTCTCTCATTAGTTCATGACTATCTACATGCTGAGTAATTTTATTCTTTATGATGGTTTCTATCATTTTTCCCGGTATTGACGTCAGGCTCACCGGTCTGTAGTTTCCCGGATCACCCCTGGAACCCTTTTTAAAAATTGGTGTTACATTGGCGATCCTCCAATCTTCAGGTATTAGAGATGATTTTAATGATAGTTCACAGATTACTAATAGCAGGTCTGCAATCTCATATTTCAGTTCTTTCAATACCCTTGGATGTATACCATCCGGCCCAGGTGATTTGCTACTCTTCAGCTTATCTAATAGTTGTAATACATCTTCTCGATGTATCGATATTTCCTTCAATTCTTCTGCACCTTTAAATACCACTTCAGTCATGGGTAACATCCCTACATCTTCCTCAGTAAAGACTGAAGCAAAGAATTTGTTCAGTCTCTCCGCTATCGCCTTGTCGCCTCTTAGTGCTCCTTTAACCCCTTTATCATCTAATGGACCAACTGACTCTCTCACAGGTTTTTTGCTACGAATGTACTTGAAAAGGTCTTTACTTCGCGTTTTTGCTTCTGCAGCAAGCTTCTTCTCAAATTCTCCCTTTGCCTGCCTTATCAATGCCTTGCATTTGACTTGCCAGTGCTTGTGCTGTTTCCAGGTTTCGTCGTTTGGCTCTTGTTTCCATTTCCTGAAAGATGCTTTTTTGGCAACAACAGCCTCTCTGACCTCAACTTTAAACCATGCTGGCAGTTTTTTGGACTTCTTTCCACTTTTCTTAAAGCGTGGAATACAGCTGGTCTGGGCTTCCAAGATAGTATTTTTCAACAACAGCCAAGCCTGATGTACGTCTTTAACCTTTGCAACTGCTCCTTTTAGTTTTTTCTTGACTGTTTTCCTCATTTTATCATAGTCTCCCTTTCGAAAGTTAAAAGGTAGTACTGTGGATTTCCTTACTATCCCTCCTCCACTAATTAAATCAAAGGCGATCATGCTATGATCACTATTGCCAAGTGGCCCCAACAACCTTATCTCTTGCACTAGATCTGGTGTTCCACTAAGGATTAGGTCTATTATGGCTTCCCCTCTGGTCGGTTCATGAACCAGCTGCTCCAAGAAGCAGTCATTTATTTCATCTAGGAACTTTATCTCCCTAGCATGTCCTGACGTGACACTGACCCAGTCGATACCGGGGTAGTTGAAATCACCCATTATTATTACTGTGCTATAACTTTTGTTAGCTTCCTTGATTTCTTTGAGCATTTCATCATCCATTTGGTCATTCTGGCCAGGCGCTCGATAGTACACCCCCACTGCCATTGCCTTCCCCCTTTTACATGGAATTTCAATCCATATAGATTCTACAGCAGATTTTGTTTCCTGCAAAACTTTAATCCTTTCTGACTCAATGCCCTCTCTAACATAGAGAGCAACCCCTCCACCAATTTGATCAGCTCTATCATTACGATATAGTTTGTACCCAGGTATCACAGTGTCCCACTGGTTGTCGTCCTTCCACCATGTCTCTGATATTCCAATCATATCTAACCTTTCATTTAGTGCTATATATTCTAACTCTCCCATCTTATTTTTTAGACTTCTAGCATTTGCATACAAGCATTTTAGAGAATGTATTTTATCCATATTAATTTGTCTGTTAGACATGAGTAATTTGGGATCTTTAAGCTCTGTCTGCTCCATACTTGAGGGCATTTGGGCTACTTTACTCTTTTGTGGAACCTCTCTGCTTTTGGTAGTATCCTTCAAAGATACATTCTTCCGAACCATCTGCTCTTGGGCGACTGTCGGCTTTCCCCTAATATCTAGTTTAAAAGCTAGATCATGTTTGTAATAAGTTAACCTTATGTTACCCAAGTTTATATACCTGTTTGCTGTAAACACGGAATAGCCTGTTATTCTGTTGATGTTGTTGTATGTGAACCGCGCTGATACCAAATAGCGTGGTATATAAAAGATTGTAATAAATAAATAAAATAAATAAAAATATAACAGAACTGCATGGAAGAATGGGCCAAATTTCGTCAAAGGTGAAGTGAGAGAGTTACAGAAAGTTACTTGAAGGTCTTGCTGCTAAGGAGGAGTTATCAGTTACTGAATGAATAGTATGTATACTTTTCCACACAAGGATAATTATCTACTGAATATTTTTATTGAAAAAAAAATCTTTTTTTCTGAGTTATGTATTCGGTGGGGTTATACTTCTCTTATTATATTTTGAGAATAAATTTGCTAAAATACATCCTAGGAAGATCACAGACTAAGTGGAAGAAGGGTAAGTAGCATGTCTCCTTACTGTTTGCTAAGGTTGTTGGCTGCCAGCCAGCCAGGTTCTTGTTCAGCTCTTGGGCAAAAGTCAGGTAGCAAAGGTCAGTGAAAATGTTCACCATCCGATTATTTTCCAACAGGAACTGTGCAGAACAAAGCAAAGACAAATGAAGCATTCTGCAAAAAATGAGTGGAAACATGAAGATCTGCCAAATTCCCACTGATTCAGGACCGAGCCTGCTACTACGTTCTGCCCTCCCCCGCTGCCCTGATGCAAACACACATGCATGGATGAAGGCAAACTACACATCACTTTACAAAGAAAGGCAAGAATACTGCAGTCAGCCATTCCAGCTCTTATCACTCACCTGCTGGATTCCCAGGCAGAGGTAATAAATACTATCAGGATCATAACGCTCCCCATTTGGACGTGTGATTTCTTTCACAAACTGAGCCAAGCCGTAATTGAGTTCTGCTGCTGTACATGCAAGGATATCTTCCTTAACCCGCATTGGCTTTGCTGAAAAACAAAGAGAAAGTGAATATGCATAGGAAAGCTCTAATCACCCAGGCTATAAAAGAAAGAAGGTTCACTCTGCTCTCTTGACAAAACTTGCAGAAGCTGAACTAGAAAGGTGGTCCTCTGTGTTCCCTAAATTTAAAGGAAGGGAGACAGAAGGGAGACTGGAACAGAGTAAGTCTTCCCCCTTTGGGATAACTGCTATTTCATGTCCGTCTGCTGTTCTACCTCCCACTGATGTGTCAGATGGATCACTTACGTCCAAAGTGCAGTTCATCAGCTTTGCTAGCCTCCTCATTTGAGTATTTTGCCTGTACCCAGGATTTCCATGCATTGACACCGTAAGAGTAATTCAGGCCTTGGCAACTCGGCTGGATGCTCAGGGAGTCTCGAGAGCAGCTTTCCGAAATAACCAGACGCTTATTACCCTGAAAAGAACCAAAAGGTTAAGGCTGAGAAAATTAAAGGAACCTTGAGTGTGACACATAGGGTGGGGAAGAAGGGAAGGAACTCTGATCTTAACAAAATGTGTGTAGAGGAGGTTCAAAAGAATGCTAGGACATGAAGTGTCCTCACTGATCCCCTCATTAGGATTCTTTTGTCTGAAAGGCGTAAAGAAGCAATGTCTTCACATTAAAGCTACATGTAATATATATCAGGTTCCTTTACCATTCTAGAATTGTTCATCAGCTCTGTAGAAAGACAGATGTGAGGCCGTCTTACCTTTCTGAGGGTCCGTGGCATCTCCTGTTCTGTGGAATCATCATCTGGTCCAACCAAACCACAGTCAAAGAGGAAATCAACACTGGGATTAATATCCAATGGATCTGAAACCACAAGTGAGTTCAGTATTTAAATACAGCAAAGCCTGAGTGCAGAGAGAGGCTTCTTATTTATTTTAAAGGATTTTTATACCACTTTATCCTTAAATCAAAGCGGTTTACAATTCAACCCAAACGTGTTACATGAAGCGAGGGTGTAAGCATGCAGTGGGATGTTACAATGTGGTTAAGTAGGTGATGTTGCAGTATAACTATGTACAAGATGCGCTATATACACGGGGAAAATGTGGATTCATCTGATGGGATAGGTGGGGTAAAGTGAACGGGATGGGGAGAGAGAGGGGCAGAAGGGAAGGGGGAAGGGGAAAGGGGAAAGGGGTGGGTAAGGGCAGGAGCAATTACGATTCAGAAAGTTGAGTCCTGTGGTCGAGTCATGTGATATCACCAAAATATTCTATATAGAGCATGGTTTTAAGCAACTTCCTAAAGTCCTTAATGTCCACAGTGGATCTTAGGCAGTCCGGGAGCGAGTTCCATAGGGCGGGAGCAGCCAGAGATATTGCTTTCCCTGATGTAGATTGCTTCGCTTTAGTGAAGGCGCTAGGGGTGTCCGTGGTGCGTCTCCTCCTGGGTCTGATGCTTAAGTCAGTGGTAATGATGGTTTGCAGACTGTCCGCTGAGAGGTTCTGTTTGATTTTAAAGATGTTGAGTAGGGTTTTATATTTGATGCGAGAATTAATTGGGAGCCAATGGAGGTGGTTCAGGATGGGGGTGATGTGTGCGTGCCTTGAGGAACCAGTTACTAATGCGAGCAGCGGTGTTTTGTGCCACTCTGTAAGGGCGCAGTGATTGTTTTGGAGCCCAAAGTATATGGGGTTGCAATATTCAAGAATTGGTGTTATTAGAGCTTGGCAAACAGTGATCTTGGGAGAGTATCAGCTTGAGGCGTCTGATGACTCTCATTCTGAGATAGGCATTCCTGATAGTTTTGCTAATGTGCAACTGGAGGTTCAGATTTTTGTCGAGTGTGACTCCGAGGTATTTCACTTCAGGCTTAATGGGTATCGTGGTGTTGTTCAGATTGATAGTGGGGGGGGGGGGGGTGAATCCAAAGTTTCGGGTGATAAAGAGAGCTTCCGTCTTGTTGTAGTTTATCAGGCTGTTTTGAGAAGCCAGCTTGTCATTTGTTGAAGGCAGTCTGCTATTTTCGTGTAGTCTGGGTTGGCGAGGTTGATTGGTGTGTAAATCATAATGTCATCTGCATAGATAGTGTATTGAATCTTGAGGTTAATGATGGAGCAGATAGGTTGTATGTAAAGATTAAACAACAGTGTGGAGAGGAAAGAACTTTGCGGCACACCCTGTTTAGCTATGAATGGTAGGGAGGTGTCAGGGCCACATTTGACCTGCAGTTGTCTGTTTGTGAGGTGAGAGGCAAACCATTTCAAAGTGGTGCCATATAGACTAATCTCTTGTAGCCTTGACAGAAGAATGCCGTGGGCGACTGTGTCAAAAGCGGAGGTGATGTCAATGAAAATCATAATAATACCCATCTTGATATTATCAATAACTCTGATCATATTATCAAAGAGAAATATTAGGAGGGTTTCAATGCTATGGTTTGGTTGGAAACTGTGTTGATGTGGGTCTAATGCGGCATAGATGTCAATGTGGTCCTGGAGTGGATATTGTACAATTTTTTCAATGATCTTAGTCAGGAACGGGAAGCCAGAGATAGACTTGAAGGCGGCTGAGTCAGTTTTGCTTAGTGTAGAGTGCTTCGGAATTGGGCGGATGGTTGCTAGCTTTAGGGCGTTTGGCATGCTTCAGTGGGTAAGGGATTGGTGCATAATGTTGTGGATGATGTGAATGAGATCCTCTTTCGCTGATTTAATCCAAACCACCGAGCATGGATCTGTAGAAGTGGTGCTGGTGTTGAACATAGCAATAATATGGGAGATCTGCTCCGCAGATGGGATACTGAAATTGCCCCAAATTTGATAGGGTACTGAAGGCTTGGAAGGGATGCTCATGGTCAGTTGTGGGGAGGCTGTGAATTTGGCTTGAAGGAAGTCGGCAAAGGTCTGCGGATGTATCAGTTCAGCTTTCTCAGGGATAGGTTCATTGGTGAGGGTTTTCACTATTTCAAATAGTTCTCTGGGTAATTGGAGGATCTGAGTATAAGGTTTGTGTAGTATTCTTTTTTCTTTTGATTGATGAGGTTGTTATATTCCTTTTGCTTTGTCTGATAGAGCTCCTGGGTTGTGTTAGATTTGATTTGTCTCCAGCGTCATTCTAATCTTTGTAGTGTTCTCTTTGCGTTCCGAATCTCCTTTGAGTACCAGGGGCAGATTTGGGTTTAGAGCGTAGTGGTTTTGAGTTCTTGGCCTCTGGTGCTTTGGCTGCAGATGAGATTATCCTGTTCCAGTTATTAATTAGGTCATTTATATAATTAGAGTCTGTGATCAGGTTGGGGAGAATTTCTTGGAGAAATTGGTCCTTGTCGAAGCTCTTATTGGCTGAAGTTTAAATTTAAATTTAAAACACAGAAGAGAGCTTTCTGGTTAAATTTGGAACCCAGCAGAGAGCTTGTAATTTAAATTTAATAGTCACTCAGGGCCTAGCATCAGCCGAGTACTTTTAGTTTAAATTTAAAACACAGAAGAGAGCTTTTTGGTTAAATTTAGAACCCAGCAGAGAGCTTGTAGTTTAAATTTCATAATAAGTTAGAGCCTGGCAGCAGCAAAGAGCTATAATTTAAATCAAATCAGAATATAGCTTACCTCAGCAGCTCATAAACTCTAGTTTTCCCTCTCTGCCCTCCATTAATCCTTTATAAATCTTTGACAATGCTCCTTTTTGACCTAGTTGTCTTGCACAAAGGGCCTCAAACCACCCCCTATTATTCCATAGATCCTTCCATACTTTCGGCTGTCTCACAAAGTGACTTACCTGTATATAGCTATAAAAGTCGTTACATGATAATCCATAGAAGTCCTTAATATCCTCATACTCTCTGACACTCTCTTTAGCCACAATCTGAGAAATATGTGTAAGTCCCAAGTTTCCCCATCTTCGCAATATTCGCACCCTTGGCCCCTGTCCCCTCTCAAAGCATGCCTCTATTGTCATCCCCTGCGTATATCCTTTGTCTTGTATTAATAATTTCCTATTTTGTTTCCACACATTCAGGATATGTAGAATGATGGGGTTTATGGGATTAGTTTCTAATATTCTACTCCCCCTTCACACCATCCTTTCCAGTCCCACTCCCCTTACTGAATCTTTTTCCATTTGGACCTAGTGTTTCTGTTTTTCTCTTTGCCATTCATATATTGTTTTCAACTGCGCTGCCACATAATATTTTTGAAAATTGGGTACCCCTAGCACTCCCTCTCCCTTAGCTCTCTGCAGAATTGACATAGCTACCCTGGGCCTGCTATTTTGCCATATAAATTTATTAATGGTTCTTTGCAATTGCTTTAACTTTCTCTGCGGTACCAATATTGGCAGTGCCTGAAACAGGAACAGAAAGTGGGGCAACAGAATCATCTTTATAGCTGCAATGCGTCCGAAACAAGATAAGTATCCCTGCCCCCACCCACTCAGCAAGCTTTCAACTTTCCCAAATAGTTTTAGATAATTTAAGTCATATAATAATTCCAGGCTATTACTTATTTGGATCCCTAGGTACCAAATAGCCCCCTTGGCCCACCTAAAAGAATATTTCCTTTGTAATATTCCCTGCGCTTCCTTTTGTAATGACAAGTTCAATATTTCAGATTTTGTCCAGTTTATAGTAAATCCCAACAGCCTTCCATATTCTTCTAATTCCCACATTAATATTGGTATGGAAAGCCCTGGTCTAGTCACGCTCATGATGATATCATCCGCAAACAATGATATCCTACATTCTGTCTTCCCTGCTACTGTGCCCTTCAGATCCTCCCGTTCTCACACCTTCTCCACAAACGGCTCCACTGAAAGTGCAAATAGGAGAGGTGACAGGGGGCACCCTTGTCTCGTCCCTCTCCCCTGCTCACAGAAAGCAGAATAGGCTCCATTCACCCGAACACAAGCTTTCGGATTGTGAAAGAGAGCTCGTACCCATCCCAAGAACTCTTACTGCCAACCCCATTCTTTCCATTACTTGAAACAGAAAAGGCCAAGAAACCTGGTCAAAAGCCTTTTCGGCATCCAGGGACATCAGCAATGCGTCCTCTTTACTTTGTTCAATTGACCAAATAATGTTTAGTATCTTGCAAATGTTATCTGCTGGGATAAATCGCGCTTGATCTTGATGGATCAATTTCCCTATTACCCCATTTAAACATGTAGCCAATATTTTAGCCAGTAATTTAGCGTCCAAGTTTAGCAGTGACAATGGTCTGTATGATGAGCATTCTTGTGGGTCTTTTCCTTCTTTATGGATTACTGTTATTTCTGCCCACCCCATAGTATCTGCCAGTCTACCCCCCTCTCTTGGGAGATTAAACAACTTCAATAATGGTGTAATTAATATTTCTCCAAATCTTCTATAAAACCTCGCTGTAAGCCCATCCAGTCCTGGCGCCTTGTCTACTTTTAATTGTTTTATAGCTTTCCAAACTTCCTCTTCCTTTATGTTGTTGTTAAGTGCCGTCGAGTTGGAGTTGACTCATGGCGACCCTCTGGATAGCTATCCTAAATTGTGTTCGGTCTTCAGTCAGGCGGCTCATTGTTGACAGACTGGTACCCGTAGCTGCTGTTATTGTAACAATCCATCTCATTGCTGGCCTTCCTCTTTTGCGTTGACCTATCTTGCCAAGCATGATGTCTTTCTCTAATGCTCTCTTCTCTTCGCATGATGTGTCCAAAGTATGAAAGTCAAAGTCTTGTCATCTGAGCTTCTAAAGAAAGCTTAGGTTTGATCTCCTCTAATACCGACTGGTTTGTTATTCAGGTAGTCCATGGTATACACAGTATTTGCCGCCAGCACCATAATTCAAAGGCATCAATTTTTTTCCTATCTTTTTCACTGTCCAGCTTTCACATCCATATGATGTTATTGAAAATACCATGGTTTGAACAAGTCAAATCTTTGTATGGAGAGAGACATCTCTGCTCTTGAGAATCTTATCTAGGTCTTTCAAAGCCATTCTGCCAAGAGCAATGCGTCGTCTGATTTCTTGACTGCTTGTTGCTTCTTTATTGATAGTTGATCCAAGTAGGTTAAAGATGTTCACGATTTCAATTTCTTCTCCTTTAACGATGAACCTGTTGATTATGCCAGTTACCATGGTCTTTGTCTTCTTTACATTAAGGTGCAGGTACATTTTGAGACTATGTTCTTTGATTGTGAGAAGCAAATGTTTCAGATCATCTTCACTTTCAGCCAGTAATGTGGTATCATCAGCATAGCGAAGGTTGTTGATAAGTCTTCCACCAATCTTCACACCTCTGTTGTTTTCATACAATCCTACTTCTCTGATGATTTGTTCTGCATATAAATTAAACAGGTAGGGGGAAAGTATGCAGCCTTGTCTTACACCTTTGCTTATTTTAAACCATCATAGCAACCCAAGAGAAACACTCCGGATAAATCCTAATTTTTCTGGATATATCAGCGGCATTCGACACCATCTCCCATAACACCCTTATCCACAGACTCCAAACAATTGGGATCAAAGGTACTGTACTCCAATGGTACAGGTCCTATCTAACCAACCGACAGCAACTGATCCGCACCAAAACCTCCACCTCATCCCCCTTCCAGCAACATCAAGGAGTACCACAAGGATCCACACTATCAGCCATGCTTTTCAACATCTACCTCCGTCCACTCTGCTCAGTCATACGCACTCACAATGTCAACTTCCACATATACGCCGACGACATAATGCTCTACGCCCCAATTACAACCACGGACCCAACAAACGACCAGCTATCAACCTGCTTCACCGACGTATCCAACTGGCTACAAGAGAACAACTTATCCATTAACATAAAGAAGACCGAAGCTCTTATAGTGACAAAAGACCCAGACTTCAAACCACCCACTCACCTCACCATGGGAACCACGCAAATTCAAGTACAACCACACATAAGATATCTCGGCATTATCATTGACCAAGCCCTAACTCTTAAGCAACAAATCAACAAGACCACGAGAACTGTATTCCACAAGGCGAAAACGGTACAACGCCTCCGACCCCTCCTCGAACCACAAGACTTTAGGACAGTAATGCAAGCTCTAACACTCCCTCATCTGGACTACTGCAACATAATCTACCATGGCCTACCTGCAACACAGACCAATCCCCTCCGAACTGCCCTAAACACCACGGCGAGAATAATTCACAATGCAAGGAAACGAGACCACATCACCCCAATTCTGAGGGACCTTCATATTCTCCCCATCGAAGCAAGAATCAAGTACAAAACTCTTCTACTCTCCCACAAAACCATCCACCAAACACAGGGCACCCCACTCCGCGCCCTACTGCCTCACCCAACCCACAACAGAACAACCAGACAATCCTCCAACAGCTCCGTTGCCATCCCCCACAAAAGAACCAAAGCAACTCAATGGACCTGCAACAGAGCCTTTGAACTCCATGCCCCATCCCTCTGGAACTCTCTACCAAACCACATCAGGAACAACGGTGATCTCCCATCATTCAAAAAGCAGCTAAAAACCATCCTATTCCAAGAACATCTCTGAATAGGAACCCCCCCCCCCATTTCTCTCCAAGATCTCCAAACCAGTAACTATGCTATCTTGTCAGTCTCTATGTTCACCCCAAAAATCATCAATGTTGAACCCCCGGTGTTGGCCCCCCCCCCAACATTTGATTCCCCCCCCCCCCCCACCTGGTTATATGTCCCACCGCTTTGACCCGGTGAAAAGCGGGATATAAATACAGTTAAATAAATAAATAAATTCTGTTTCTCCTTGTTCCGTTCGAACTGTTGTTTCTTGATCAATGTATAGATTGTGCAAGAGAACGATCAGGTGTTCTGGTGTACCCATGCTTCTTAATGTGGCCCAGAGTTTCTCATAGTTTACACAGTCAAAAGCCTTGCTATAGTTGATAAAGCACAAATAGATATCCTTTTGGTATTCTTTAGTCTTTTCAAGGATCCATCTCACATCCGCAATGTCTCTCGTTCCTCGCCCTTTCCTGAACCCTGCTTGCACTTCAGGTAGTTCTTGTTCCAGGTATGGTTGTAGTCTCTTTTGAATAATCTTCAGTAGAATCTTGCTGGCATGCGGGATCAGAGCGATTGTGCGATAATTTCCACAGTCAGTTGGATCACCTTTCTTTAGTATTGGTATAAACAGATTTTTTCCAGTCAGTTGGCCATGATGTTGTCTTCCATATTTCTTGGCAGAGCCTGGCAAGTACGATAGCAGCTGCATCACATTGCTGTAATACTTCTATGGGAATGCTAGCAATGCCTGGTGCTTTGTTCTTTGATAAGGCTTTCAATGCTGCTTCAACTTCTTCTTTCATCACCAATGGTTCCTGATCATAAGGTACAGGTTGAAACGGCTGTTGGTCCACTTGATCTTTATCATATAAAAACTCTGTATATTCCTTCCACCTTTTCTTGATCTTCTCAGCATCATTCAACATAGAACCTTGAGCATCTTGTAACATTCCAATTTCAGGCTGGAACTTTTTCTTTAACTCTCATAGCTTTAGGAAAGCCGTTCATGTTCTTCCTCTAATAGTTTCTGCTTCTGTTTCCTTGCATGTGCCATTGTAGTACTTTTCCTTGTCCTGTCTTGCTGCACATTGGAAATCTCTGTTGAGTTCTTCGACTGTCTTTCTTTCTCCTCTGGCTTTAGCTTCTCTGCATTTCTGGGCAATTTTCAGAGTTTCTTCCGTCATCCATTTTGGCCATTTTTTGTTTTTTCACCTTTTGTAGAGAGACTTCTCACTTTCTTCCAACACAACCTTCTTGATGCCATTCCATAACTCTTCTGGAGCTCTGTCATTTGTATCTAAAGCAGCTAATCAATTTTGCAGGCAGTCTTTAAATTCCAGTGGTATATTCTCAAGGTCATATTTTGCTGCATTCATGAGTGGTTTGCTCTTTTTCAACTTTAGCTTGAGTTTGCATACTAGTAGTTGATGATCCGCACCACAGTCAGCTCCAGGTTGTGTCTTTGTTGATGTTACAGAGCTTTTCCATCGTTGACTTCCACAGATGTAGTCACTTTGATTTTTATACAATCCATTGGGTGACGTCCATGTGTACAGTCACCGCTTGTGTTGCTGGAAGAAGGTGTTTGAGATGAATAGATCGTTGGTCTTGCAGACTTCTATCAGTCTTTCTCCAGCTTCATTTCTGTTGCCAAGTCCATATTTTCCAACTACTTTGCCTTCTTCTTTGTTGCCAGCTTTTGCGTTCCAGTCACCCATGAGTATCAGGATATCCTGTTTGCATGTTCTGTCAATTTCTGCTTGTACTTGTCCATAGAACTCTTCAATTTCATTCTCTTCTGCAGCTATTGGGGCTCATTAAAGTATTGTACATAGTTTGAGTTAATATGTATTTAGTTCCCCTGGTTTCCTTCCCATGTTCAATTTCCTGTTCTCTGTAAAACTCAATGTTGTTTGTATACATTGTAGTATGCTTGTTTGATGTACACCGCGCTGATTTTAATAGCGCGGTATAGAAGCAAATGTTAAATAAATAAAATAAAATATACTTGAATTATAGTTGTGTTGATAGGCATTCCTCGTAGACGAATAGAGATTAAGAGTTCGCTGACTGCATTGTATTTCATTATAGTTCTTGCAAGTTTCTTCTTTATTATAAATGCAACACCATTTCTTCTTTGTCTTTCATTTCCAGCATAGCAGACCATGTGATCATCTGATGCAAAGTGCCCGAGGCCAGTCGATTTCAGTTCGCTGACACCCAACAGATCAAGCTGTACACGTTCCATTTCATTCTTGACCACCTCCAGCTTTCCTTGGTTCATGCTTCGGACATTCCATGTTCCAATGTGTAAGACATCTTTACAGCTTCTGACTCTCATTTCATGCGCAGCTACATCAGCAGTCCGACGTCCCGAGGGCTTTGATCCAACCACATCATAAATGCTGGCTTTACTCTGAAAAGTCTTCAGCTCTTCCCCAGTAGCTAGTTGAGTGCCTTCCGACCCGTGGGTCTCATCTTCCAGCACTATAGCACAATTTGTTTTGTTGTAACTACCCATTGGGTTTTCATGGAAAGATACAGAAGTAGATTGCCGGGCCTTTCCTCCGCGCAGTTTAAGTTTGGTGTTGTTGCCATTGTCACAGAAATGTGAT
Source organism: Ichthyophis bannanicus (assembly GCA_033557465.1). Lineage (NCBI taxonomy): Eukaryota > Metazoa > Chordata > Amphibia > Gymnophiona > Ichthyophiidae > Ichthyophis > Ichthyophis bannanicus. Next base: position 56,959,933 of record CM066036.1, read on the forward strand.
CCTCCGCCGTCAACACTATCCCATTCTGCTGCTGCCCAGATGGGTGGTTTGTCTTGGTCTGGCACCTCAGCTGAGACCTGTCCATCTTGGGAGACCCTGCCAGTAGTTAAACTACCGATAGTTTAGCTCTCAGCATCACTGATGCACACAAACCCTAGCTCTATTTAATTCTTTTTGTTCCTCCTCTTCCAGTTTCGGAAGCTTTATGGAGTCCAAATAGCTCTTTGTCCTCTCCAGCTCTGGAGGGGTTCTTTCTTTGTACAGCGACTGGTAGAATCTTCTAAAGGCCTCCCGGATGTCCCTATCTTTCTGTACTAGCTTCCCTCCAGAATTTCTAACTTTCAGTATTTGTGACTGTAATTTCTGTTGTTTCAATTTCTGCGCCATGTATGTTCCATCTTTATTTCCCCCCTCAAAAAATTATTGTCTCAATAACTGCATATGATACCTTATAGTTTCTGCCTGCATAGCATTTATCTGGGCTCTAACTGCCAACATTTGGCCTCTATATGTTCCCTTTCTGTCCTGCGCATCTTAACTCTTCCAATTTCATTAATTTTTCTCTCAATTCCCTATCTTGCCCCTCCCTCTCCTTCCTTTTGCGTGCCCCCCATTTAATTAGGACTCCCCTCACTACTGCCTTATAACCATCCCAAACTCTGCCCCATGCCACCTCGCCATTATCGTTCCATCTGAAATATTCCCTTGTTTCCCTCTTTATCTCTTCTCTGACTCTTCCGTCCTCTAATAGAGATTCATTCATCTTCCAAAACTGGATGCCTCTCTCCTCCCCCTCTATTGAAATCCTAACTTCCACTAAGGCGTGGTCCGACCACGTTATTGGATCCATCTCCGCCCCTTTGATCCTGCCTGCCAGCTCCTTAGTTACCCAAATGGCGTCTATTCTGGAGTATGAACCATGTACTGGGGAAAAATATGAAAATTGTCTTTTCAAGGGGTGTTGGAATCTCCATGCATCTATCAAGCAATGTTGTGTTACAAAATGGCAGTACTTACTTCTATCCACTCGTTTGCCCTCTCTTTTTCCCGTAGCGTCTCTAGCCGGATTCCAGGTTAAATTATAATCCCCCCCCCCACACATATGAGTTTACCCTCTCCTAATTTCCCCACCTCTTCATTTAGTTATATCCAAAATTCTCTTTGCGCTCCTGTAGGCACGTAGATATTCATTATACAGTACCATTCATTCCCTATTTTTAAACGCAGTAATATATATCTCCCCTCTTTATCTCTGATTACTTTCTGTAACTCGATCTTTAATTTTGAGTCAATTAATATTGCAACTCCTCCTTTCTTTTGTTCCATGGTGTTTGATGCATGGACACACACTCCATAGTCCTTAAGTTTAACCAGATGTTCTGTTGCCCTGGTTGTTTCCTGTATTGGCCCTATCGACGCCTTTTGGTGTGTTATTTCTTTCTATAATTTCTGCCTTTTAAATGGCGAATTGAGCCCTTTTTCATTCAATGTTACTATTTTTAACTCAACTTTTGAGTTAATTCCCCCCTGCTCTTAACCACTTCCTTCCCCCCTCCCACCCTACTTCCCTTCCACTTCCCCCATCCCCTCCATGGAGACTCGTCTTCCATAAATTCTGACTGACAATCAGACCCCCACCTGCCTTCCCCCTTCTGTTTCACCTCCCACCACTTCCCCTGCCCCCTTCCTCTTACCACCCTCTATCTTGCCCCCAACCTCCCCGTATAGTCCCCCCTTCTCCCCTTCTCCCCCCTCCTATAACTAGCTTATAATCTCATTTTCCCATCTATACAATCAATGCAATATCCCCCTCCCCCACCCTCCCTACCCCGTACACACTATCCCTTTAAATCACTTTGCATTACAGGTCACTGGGCAATATCTATCACCCCATGCCTTTTGTTAGGTCTTCTTTAACTCGGCGTCCCGGTATCCTCTTCTTCAGCCAACTTCCTTCGCCACTGCTGTCCCTCCATGGCTTCCTTTGGTAATATGTGCCAGCCTCCGACCGTTGGCCGGTACTCTGTGCCATCTCGAACTTTCCACCCTGGATGCAGATGTTGTGTTTGCTTTTGTTTTTGCTGGTCCCGCTGCCCCTTCTGGAAGGTTAGTTAGACCCAAGTCTCTGAATGCAGTCCATGCTTCCTCGCTGGTCTTCACCTTCCTGGACACACCTTTCACTGTTACTAGTAAACCGAAAGGATATAGCCACCTGTAGCGCATCCCCTCCCTCCTCAGGAAGGCTATCACCTCTTTCATCTCTCTCCGGCGCTGTAGCGTTCCAAGGGACAAATCCTGAAACTGTTCCACTGCATGCTCCTCCCACTTGAAATGCCCCAGTTTCCTGGAAGCCCTCAAGATGCGCTCTTTAATTTTGAAGAAGTTCATGCATACCACAATGTCTCTTGGCCGATTGTCTCTTATGGGCCCTAGCCCCCTATGCACTCCCTCTATTTGTAGAGGTTCATCCTCTATTCCCTCCTCTAGAGCTGCAGCTTGTAACAAATGTCCAAAGACTTTAGTAATAACTTCTTCACAGTTTTTGAATTTAACGTCCTCTGGGATACCTCTCATTCTTATATTACACTGCCGCGAACGGTCTACCAGGTCCTCCGTTTTTTCTTTCAATTCTTTGTGAGCTTGCTTTAACTCCTCCCATCCTTCTTGTAAATCCTCCATTACTTCCCCTTGTTGTTCCACCTGCTGTTCTGTTTCTTCCACCCTGGATCCCAGATACACAATGTCTTGTCTTAAAGATTGTAAATTCTCTTTTAACTCATTTTTAACTCCACTGATTTCCACTTTGAGTTACTCTATAAACTACTCCAGCCACGTCTTAATCATATCTGCTACTCCCGGATTCCATGGTCCCTTCATCTCGTCCTCCTGCTCATCCGCATGTTCAGCCACCATTTTGTTTTCCTTCTCCCCATCTTTTCTTCTTTTTGATATCGCATAAGAAGATCTAAATTCCGCCAGCTTTTCCTGGCTGGCATCCCTCCTCTTGCTTTCTCCATCCACACTCTTTCCACCTGCACCGTCTACGCAAAGTGTTTCTTCAGTAGTCTGCGTCTGCCAAGTGATTTCTGTGTCTCTTTTCGTGTCTGTCTTGCTGTTCACTCTGTCAGTGTGTTCTCTTGCCTTTATATATCTTCAAAGTTTATTTTTATTTATTTATTTATTTAATATCTTTTAATTCTAGTAACATATTTATTTATTTATTTACATTCTCTTATATACCGCGCTATTCTGCATCAGTGCGGTTTACATTGAACAAACTGAAATTACTTTGAACAGGGCATTATAACTTGGAGATAACTATTTTACAGGGAACATGGGCTACGGAGGGTTAAGTGGCTTGCCCAAGACAAAAAGGAGCACCTGTGGGACTAGAAACCCCAGTCCTTCCGGCCCAAGGTTGCTGTTCTCTAGTGGGATTTGAACCCCTGACCTTCCGGCCTGAAGTACCTTGCCCCAACCACTAGGCCACTCCTCCACTCCATATACTTTGCTGGTTATGTTATTTTGCTTCTTACTTTGCTTTATGTGGCAGTCTCCCTTTATGGTCTTCCTTTCTTCCCCTCCGTTGCTGGCCTGCGTTCAACTTTTGCTTCTTTGCCTCTACTGACTGATCTTCACTGCTCCTCCTTCACTTACTGGCCCTCCTGCCGCTCCTCTCTTCGCCTTCACTTGCAGCTTCTCTGCATCAATGATCTGGCCCGCTCTTCCTTTCTGCTGACCCGCGATGCGTACCACTCTGGGGTCCCACTTTCTGCCGGCTTGTTTGTGCTGCGCCGCTTTCACTCACTGGCCCTCCTGCCATGCTCGCTTTTTCTGGGGCCTGCTCGTCCGCCGCTCTGATCGGCCACGTGGCTCCCCGCTCGGATTCCACCCTCCGCCAGTGCTGACTATTCAGAGGGTTAACGCAGCCCGCTCTGCCTTCCGCATGAATTTGGGCGTTATTTCAATTAGTGCCCCTACATTACGCCTCTGCCATGCTTCTTCTAGGGGTGTTTTTATCCCCGTTTTGGCAGGCTTTGGTGGCAGAGCTCTTTTACTTCGCCGCCATTCAATCCGATGACATCACTGGAAGCCAAGCGATAACATTTTGAATTTATCCCGCACCAGGAACTTGTTGAGGTTTCTGAGGTCGAGGATGGGGCGCATAGAGTAGTTACTCACCTGTAACAGGTGTTCTCCAGGAGCAGCAGGAATCAGTCCTCACATATGGGTGTCATCGGCGCCGATGAAGCCCCAGCGGAGCATTTCCCCAGCTTTCTATGAAATCCTTTGGGAATGCAGGCACGCATGCGCGGTTCCCTTCCCGCCTAAAGGTGCCATCTTACCTCAGTCAAATGACATAGCTAAGAACAGCACACAAAAATGAAAAATAAACTATGTACAACTGCAACTCCAAGAGGAGGAGGGAGGGTTGTGAGGACTGATTCCTGCTGCTCCTGGAGAACACCTGTTACAGGTGAGTAACTACTCTTTCTCCAGGACCAAGCAGGAAGTCAGTCCTCACATATGGGTGACTCCCAAGCTCTGGGCTACCGAGGAACCCAGGCTGAACAAGAGAACTCCCTCTAGTCTCAGCAGTAAAGAAAGGCTTTTCAAGGACACAACCTCCACCGGTAGCCCAACAGAGGGCAGGAGTTGCCTAAACCTCAAAGAGATTCCAGAGTACTGCTTGGCCAAAAGCACTGTCCCTACGGGACTCCCTCTCCAGGCAGTAATGGGCCGCAAAAGTCTGGCTTGAAGATCAAGTTGCAGCCCTGCAGATGTCTATCAAGGGCACAGAGCGGAGATGAGCCACTGAGGCAGCCATTGCCCTGACTCGGTGGGCCGTAACCCGACCCTGCAAAGGAAGGTCAGCCGCCTTGTAAGCCCAGGTGATACAGTCAGCCACCCAGATGGACAAGGTACGCTTGGATACAGCCAACCCCAACTTATTGGGGTCAAAGGAGACGAAGAGCTGAGTAGCCCTTCTATGCCCCTGGGTACGGTCAAGGTAGAAGGATAAGGCCCTCCTACAGTCCAGGGTATGCAGAACTGCTTCAGCCTGTCTGGCATGAGGCCTAGGGAAGAATGTTGGAAGAACCACCTCCTGATTGAGGTGGAAAGAGGAGACAACCTTTGGGAGGAACTTTGGATGAGTCCTGAGGACTACACAGTTCCTATAAATTTTAGTGTAAGGCCTATCACAGACCAGGGGCTGAAGCTCACTCACTCGCCTGGCCGAGGTTAAGGCTATCAGGAAGAGTGTCTTCCAGGATAGGAAGCGTAGTGGACAAGTAGCCATCGGCTCAAAAGGTGGGCGAGTCAGCTGCTGCAAGACCACATTCAACTCCCACTCAGGAGCAGGAGGACGGATTGGAGGCTTGAGCAAAAGCAAGCCTCTGAGAAACCGGGACACCAAGGGGTGAACCGACAGAGAATGTCCTTCCACCAGTGAGTGATGAGCTGCTAGAGCTGAGAGGTGGACCCGAACAGAATTGGACTTAAGTCCATGATTTGACAAGTGCAGTAAGTACTGAAGCATCACTGGTACAGTACAGGAGAAAGGATCCTCTGTACGTAGCTGACACCACACAGAAAACCTTTTCCATTTGAGAGCATAGGTTTTCCTAGTGGACTGTTTCCTAGAGGCTAGGACAACCTCCTCAACTTCCTGAGGTAGGCCCCAGGGAGCCAAAACTACCCTTGCAGCCTCCAGGCCATCAAATTGAGAGCTTTGAGATTGGGGTGCAGAAGGGAACCCTGCTCCTGTGAGAGAAGGTCGGGCTGCAACCCCAGAGGCAGTGGTGGATCCACCGCCACTTGCAGTAGAAGTGGAAACCAAGGCTGTCTCGGCCACCTGGGAGCCACCAGCAGGACCAAGACCTTGTCCTGAAGAATTTTGAAGAGAGTTCGGGCCACCAAGGGCATGGGAGGAAACGCATACAGAAGGTCCTGAGACCAGGGAATCAGAAAAGCATCTGCTGCTATTCTCAGAGGATGCGGTTGCCTGGAGCAGAACCTTGGCAGTTGCTTGTTCATTGGGCTGGCGAAGAGATCTACCAAAGGGAGACCCCATTTCAGAAAAATCTTTGAACTACTGAAGGATGCAGCTGCCACTCGTGGGGCTGCAGAATTCTGCTTAATCTGTTGGCCAAGTAATTGTCCTGGCCTGGAAGGTACACAGCCTTGAGGAGCATGTGGTGCTTGAGGGCAAACGAACAAAGGTCCTGAGCCTCCCGACAAAGGAGTCTGGACCCAGTCCCGCCCTGTTTGTTCACATAAAACATGGCTACTTGGCTGTCTGTCTGAACCAGAACAGATTGATGAGCCAGGGTAGGAGAGAAAGCTTTGAGTGCTAATCGAATAGCTCTGAGTTCGAGGAGACTGATCTGCTTTGCAGCCTCCCAAGGAGACCACAGGCCCTGGGTGCACTTGTCTAGACAATGAGCTCCCCAGCCCTGCAGGGAGGCGTCAGTGGTCAGTACCATCGTGTACCCAGGAATCTGAAAAGGAAGCCCCTCTAGTAGATTGGGTGGGTGCAGCCACCAACTGAGGGAGTTCAGAAATTGTCTGGACACCCTTATCCTGTCCCTGAGGCTGCCTATGGCCTGTGACCACTGAGTCCGAAGGCACCACTGTGCAGGCCTCATATGGAGCCTGGCATTGGGGGTCACATGCACTGTCGAAGCCATGTGGCCTAGAAGCCTCAGGCAGAGTATGGCGGAGAAGAGTGACCTGTTGAGAAACTGGTTTGCCAAGGCTATCAATCTTTGTGCTCTGTCTTCTGGCAAGAAAGCCTTTGCCAGGAGAGAATCCAGCCTTGCTCCTATGAACTCCAAGTTCTGGGAGGGGAGCAAAGTGGACTTTGCGAAGTTTATCACGAACCCTAGGCTTTGAAGAAGAGCAATAGTTCTGAAGGTGGCTTGTCAGGCCTCCTGGCACGTCTGACCCCTGATGAGCCAGTCGTCCAGATAGGGGAAGACAAAGACTCCCTCAGGTAGGCCGCCACCACTGCCAGGCATTTGGTAAAGACCCTGGGAGCGGAGGTGAGGCCAAAAGGCAGTACTCTGTACTGACAATGGTTTCCTCCCACAATGAACCTGAGGTACTTTCTGTACAGTACAGGAGAAAGGATCTTCTGTACGCAGCTGACACCACACAGAAAACCTCTTCCACTTGAGGGCATAGGTTTTTCTAGTGTACTGCTTCCTAGATGCCAGGACGACCTCCTCAACTTCAGGAGGTAGGCCCCAAGGAGCCAAAACTACCCTTGCAGCTTCCAGGCCTTAAATTGAGAGATTTGAGATTGGGGCGCAGAAGAGACCCCTGGTCTTGAGATAGAAGGTCGGGCTGCAACCCTAGAGGTAGTGGAGTGTCCACTGCTAGCTGAAGCAGAAGTGGGAACCAAGGTTGTCTCAGCCACCTGGGGGCTACCAAAAGGACTAAGGCCTGGTCCTTTAAAATCTTGAACAGGGTTCAGGCCACCAGAGGCGTGGGAGGAAACGCATATAGGAGGCCTTGGGACCAGGAGATCAGAAAAGCATCAGAGGATGCGGTTGCTTGGAGCAGATCCTGGGCAGCTGTCTGTTCAGGGGACTGGCAAAGAGATCTATGGATGGAAGTCCCCATCTCAGGAAGATCTTCTGAACTACCAAGGGATGGAGCTGCCACTCGTGGGGCTGCAGGATTCTGCTCAACCTGTGTGCTAGGTAATTTTTCTGGCCAGGGAGCAACATGTTGTGCCAGAGTGCAAACAAACAAAGGTCCTGCGCCTCCTGACAAAGGAGTCTGGACCCAGTGCCGCCCTGCTTGTTCACATAAAACATGGCTACCTGATTATCTGTTTGCACTAAGACAGACTGGTGAGCCAGGGTTTGAGAGAAAGTCTTGAGGGCTAAGCGAATAGCCCGAAGCTCCAGTAGATTGATCTGCTGCTGGGCCTCCCAGGGAGACCACAGGCCCTGGGTGCACTTGCCCAGACAGTGTGCTCCCCAGCCCTGTAGAGAGGCATCGGTGGTCAATACCACTGTGAACCCAGGTGGCTGAAAAGGCATCCCCTCCAGCAGATTGGGGGGATGCAGCCACCAATGCAGGGAGTGCAGGAATGGTCTGGACACCCTTAAGAACATAAGAACATAAGATATGCCATACTGGGTCAGACCAAGGTCCATCAAGCAAAGTATTCTGTTTCCAACAGTGGCCAATCTAGGTCATATGTACCTAGCAGTTTCCCCAAGAGACACAAGTTCCACAATGCTTGTACTGGGTCAAGCATTGATATCTTCGGTCACTTCTTAATAATGGTTTATGGACCTTTCCTCCAGGAACTTGTCCAAACCTTTTTTAAACCCAGCTACACTAACAGCCTTTACTACATCCTCCGGTAACAAATTCCAGAGTTTGATAACACGTTGAGTGAAAAAATATTTTCTTTTATTAGTCTTAAATAGTTTACCCTGTAGCTTCATTGCATGTCCCCTAGTCTTTCTATATTCTGATAAGGTAAACAATCGATCTACGTTTACCCGTTCCACGCCGTTCATTAATTTATAGACTTCTATCATATCTCCCCTCAGCCGTCTCTTTTCCAGGTTAAAGAGCCCTAACCTTTTTAGCCTTTCTTCATAGGAGTATCCTTCCATCCCCTTTACCATTTTGGTGGCTCTTCTCTGTACCTTTTCTAAAATCGCTATATCCTTTTTAAGATATGGCGACCAGAATTGCACACAATATTCAAGGTGCGGTCTCACCATGGAATGATATAGAGGCATTATAATATCTTTTGTTTTATTTTCCATTCCTTTCCTTATCATACCTAGCATTCTATTTGCTCTCTTGGCCGCCGCTGCACACTGGACTTACTCTGTCTCTGAGGCTCCCTGTGGCCTGCGACCACTGAGTTCTGAGGCACCATTCTGCAGGCCTCATATGAAGCCTGGCATGGGATGTGACATGCACTGTCGAAGCCATGTGGCCAAGAAGCCTCAGGCAGAGCCTGGCGGAGACCCGTGACCTGCTGAGAAACTGGTTTGCCAAGGTCATCAGTCTTTGGGCTCTGTCTTCTGGCAAGAAAGATTTGCCTGCAGAGAGTCCAGTCTTGCCCCTATGAACTCTACGTTTTGGGAGGGGAGCAAAGTGGACTTTGCGAAGTTTATGACAAACCCCAGATGCTGTAGTAGAGAAATCGTTCGGAGGGTGGCTTGCCTGGCCTCCTGGCACGTCTGACCCCTGATGAGCCAGTCGTCCAGATAGAGGAAGACAAAGATACCTTGATTTCTCAAGTAGGCCGCCACCACTGCCAGGCATTTCGTAAAGACCCTGGGGGCGGAGGTGAGGCCAAAGGGCAGCACTCTGTACTGATAATGGTTTCCAACCACTATGAACCTGAGGTACTTTCTGTGGTCTGGATGAATGAGGATGTGAGTGTACGCATCCTTTAGATCTAAAGAGCATAGCCAATCTCCCTGCTGGAGGTAGGGCAGAAGTGTTCCAAGAGTAAGCATCTTGAACTTTTCCTTCTATAAGAACTTGTTCTGAGGTCGAGAATAGGCCTGAGATCCCCTGTTCTCTTTGGTACTAGGAAGTACCTGGAGTAAAACCCGTGACCTTGGAGGTGGGGAGGCACAGGCTCCACCGCCTGGTCTCGTAACAGACCCTGGAGCTCCCGCAGGAGGAGGGCTGTATGGAGAGGAGGCCTTGGAGGCTCTCCTGGAAAATAGGGAGGAGTTAACTGATGAAAATGAAGCAGGTAGCCCTTTTGGACTATGCTTAAGACCCAGTTGTCCCCTGTAATGGGTGACCACCGGTGGGCAATCAGGGCTAGGCGACCTCCTGTGCAGGGATGGGACAGCAGAGACAGAGAGGCTATGCCTTGGGAGTCAAAACCCCCACACCCTGCTGAGTAGGAGCAGGAGCCGGAGGCTTGGGGGCCTTCTGCCTACGGGGCCCATGTCCCTGCCCCTTGGCCTGCTGACCCTGTGGGGGAGCGGGGGAGACCTGGTAATTTGGGAACTGTTTGTAGGCAGTCGCCTTCCTCAGGTAAAAGGGCTTTTTACCCGAGCCCTTCTTCTTGTGTGAAGGGGCAGAAGTCTTTCGAGACAGCCTTGTCCTCGTGAGGTGCTCGGTCTCGAGCTCAGCAGCCTTCTCGGCCATGGGCTTGCCAAAAAGGTTTTCACCTCAGCAAGGGACATCGACCAACTTGTCTTGAACCCATGGCACGAGGTCCGATGACTGCAGCCATGCCTGGCGTCGAGCCGCGATGCTGGCAGCCGCAACCCGGGCCGAGGCCTCAAAGCCATCATAGGCCGCTCGGGACATGAACTTAGAGCATTCCCGGATCCCCAAAGACAAGGACTTGAACCTCTGCAAAGGTTCCCCGGAGAGACCAGCAGAGAACCCGGCAAGCTCCTTTGCCAGGTCCCGCAAGTACATGCCCATGTAACAGTAGCTGCACCTTTTGAAAACCAGGGCTCTTACGGAGTTGATAAATGGAATCGACCCACTTGCTCAGAACCGGCCCTGAGGCCGGTGCCTCCCACATCCGGAAGAGGAGCCGTTCCAGCATTGGAGGAACCGGGACAGTAAAGGCCTCCTTCGGAGAAGAGTCATACTGGAGAGCCTCGAGCTCTTTGGCTCGAGGCTCCTCCTCGGGATCCGCCGGGATCGCCAAAGCAGTGGCCATACCCCGCACGAACTCCGAGAACCGGGTATCCTCCGAAGGGGACCTACTCCGGGGCTCAGACTGCGGTGAGTCCGATGGGACACACCGAGTCTTGAAGGTATCGGGGGACTCCTCATCCTCCGTCTCCCAGGCGGACTCGTCCGAAGAGGAGTCGGGCTCCAAACGCGCGGGGCCCGGCAGCACCCGCCCCAACGCCGAAGGCAGCGGCGTCGATGCCCTCGGTCCCGACCGGGAGGTCGAGGGTGACCGCGACCGAGGATGACCTCGAGCCTTCATGGTCTCGAGTATCGGCTCGGTCTCCGGGGTCGACTTCGATGTCAATGTCCCGGTGGTCGGGGCAGATGCGCCAGCGAGGCTGGCCATCAGCACCCGCTGCTGATTCATGAAGGCAGACAGTCTGCACTCCAAGGCTGTCAGCCTGAGACCCAGCTCAGGAGACTCAGCAGCTACCGACTCGGGCCCCGGCGGCGCCGGGCCTGACGTCGGCTCCCTGGGAGGAGAGTCCTTGAGGACAACAGGACTTACGTGTCCAGCAGACTCTGGCTCCACCCGAGGTACATTTGACAGTTTCTCCTGTTCCACGGGCCTGGGACAGCGGTCGGGGGTCCGAGACCTAGCCCTCGAGGAGCCAGGGACCTCCTCCAATGCCGCCCTCGCGAGCCGCTTCTTCCTCTTTCGCTCCCGCTCGGGGGACCCCCTATCTGAGGAACCCCGACGATGCTCAGGGTCAGACTCCCGAGACGTCGAGGCCTCAGACGAGGTCTGGGCCCGGCCGGAGGCCGAGTCGGATAAAAGCCTTTCCTTCTGGTGCTGACGACTTCGAAGTGCCTTAGTGGACATTTTTCCACACGGTCCACAGATCTTAGGATCATGATCAGGACTGAGGCACTGAAGGCAGCAGTCGTGTGTGTCGGTGAGAGACATTAGTTTCTTGCACCGATCACACTTCTTAAAACGACTGGAAGCCATCGGGGAAAAAAAGAGTCCCCGCGAGGTCAAAGGACCGGCCTTCCAGGGAAAAGGAAAAAAGGGCGCGAACGCCAGCCACGAAGGGCAAAAACCGAAAAAATAAGATTGGGCTCAATACCGGTGTACCGAACCCGGCGAGAAGGGGAACCGGCGTCGAACCGGACAAAAACCATGAAGAAAATCGCAAGGAATAGACGAAAAAAATCTAACTATTTTCCGGGTGAACTAGGACACACGTCCGAAGGGCTCCACGGAAAAAGAGAGACTGAGCAAGATGGCACCTTTAGGCGGGAAGGGGACCGCGCATGCGTGCAGTATTCCCAAAGGCTTTCATAGAAAGCTGGGGAAATGCTCCGCAGGGGCTCCATCGACGTCGATGTCACCCATATGTGAGGACTGACTTCCTGCTTGATCCTGGAGAAGTGGGGGAAACCACCAGCAGAGAGACGACCGAGGGTGCCGCCGAGGATTCCGGGGCCACCTTCTGGAAAATGTCATCGGACCTCTGCTTACGGCTGAGCAGGGCCTTGGAGGACATTTTTTTGCAAAGAGAGCAGAGCTCCGGGTCATGGTCGGTCCCAAGACACCAAAGACAACAGTCATGGGTGACCGTGGGCGACATGCTCTTGGAGCATCTGTCACATTTTTTATAACCAGTGGCCATGTGGCAAAAAGGACCCCTGCTAGGTCGAAGACCTTTGCGGCCAGCGGTTGGGAGAAAAAAAAAAAAGAGTACGAAGTTTGTAACCGGGAAAAAAAAAAACTTTTAATGAAGGATATCCCCTCGCTTGAGGAAAAAAGGAGAGCAGGGGAGGACAGAAGAGGACTGGTGCAACTGGAAAAAACTATGGCCCGGGTCCAAAAATGAAACACTTTTTCCGAGGGACGAGGACGTGCGTCCGAAGAGCTCCATGGAAAAATGGAGACTGAGCAAGATGGCACCTTTGGGCAGGAAGAGGACCATGCATGTGTGGCAGCAATCCCAAAGGCTTTCTTTGAAAGCTGGGGAATTGCTCCGCCCGGGCTCCGTCGGTGCCGACGTCACCCATAAGTGAGAACTGACTTCCTGCTTGTTCCTGGAGAACTGTATGCAATAGGGGGCGAGAGGTTGGTGTGCATGGACCAGGAGAAGGACCTCGGAATGATGGCGAAATAGTGTGAAAAGACAGTGGCCAAAGCCAGAAGGATGCTGGGTTGCATACAGAGAGGAATTACCAGCGGAAAGGAGGAGGTACTAATGCCACTGTACAAGTTGCTTGTGAGGCTTCACTTGGAATACTGTGTTCAGTTTTGAAGACCATATCTCACAAAAGATATAAAAAGACTGGAAATGGTTCAGAGGAAGGCAACCAAAATGATTTGGTGCGTGCACCAGAAGATATATGAGAAGAAGACCTTAATATGTATACTCTAGAGGAGAGGAGGGACAGGGGAGATATGACACAGACTTTTAAATACTTAAAGAGTATTAATGAACAAACAAACCTTTTTCAAAGACGGGGAAGCTGCAAAACTAGAGGACATAACATGAAGCTACATGGGGGTAAACTGAAAGCAATGTCAGGAAATACGTCTTCACTGAAAGGGTGGTGGATGCTTGGAATGCCCTCCTGATGGAAGTAGTCTGGACAAATACAGTGACAGAATTCAAAATGGCATGGGACAGACACAGTGGATCCCTTTATAGCAACAGGATAAAATCAAAATAACCTTAACTGTCTGTGCTATCTCAACAAATAGAGGTGACCTACACGGAGTGGTGGGTGCACTTCTAAACAAAGGCATGGGGAGGGGTGACCTGCATGGAGTGGCAGGTGCACCTATACTTGCCACCTCACTGGGCAGACTAGATGGACCATGATGATCTTTATGCCTTCATATACTAAGTTACTATATATCAAAAAAATGATACCAACAAAAGTTATAGCATATGTCAATAATGTTTTACTGGTGATAAGAAGATTGCGAAAAGTCCTAACTACCTAAAATGAAAAACTGAGGGAATACGGAGAGCAAAAGTTGCTTCGCTAGTAAGTGAAGAGACTGCAACTATTGCTTCTATGAGATATTCTGTGACTTAAAGTTTTGGATAGATGAGAGAACTTGATATACCGCCTTTATCCAGAGGCAACAAAGCATTTTATAAGAGCTAAATAAAAAACTATCAGGTTATAATAATAGTAGTCAGATGAAGAAGAGGCATGACCAAAAGTAAAAGAAGAGAGAGAAAAAGCAGAAGAAATTAGTAAAGATCAGCAGAGAGAATAGAAGCGTTTGCACAGACCTTGGATCAGACTACCTCTCTGAAAGCTTGTTCAAAAAATTAGCTTTTGAGAGTTTTCGTAAAGGATTTCAATTAGGAGTCTTGCCTAATATACTGGATAGAGGAATGGAGGAGCCATGAAAGCTGCTTGACGCATAGATTGGTGAGGAGCGCAGCTGTTCAGTGGAACTACAAGTCTGTTGTGGTGCTGGGAACAGAGGACTCTAGGAGTATCGAAGAGAAAGAGGAAGAATGCTATAGAATGCCTTATGGGCTAGCAGTAAAATTTAGAATTTAATACAATAGGCCACAGGGAGCCAATGAGATTTCAGGAGAGGCGTGACATGATCCGACAGTTTAGAATGACTAGGACAACTATCCAGGGGGTCACTATGAGTCAACAGCAACTTGATGGTACTTAACAAGTACTCCCTTTATCAAAATCTTTCACCTATGTAACGCCAGCCAAGTCATTGCACTTCATCAAAGTGAGCAGCCATCTATTCCAGCAGTCTTCTTTCCATCCACAAAGCCCCAGAGTTTCTTCCATTCCCAGCATCCCCAAGCTATCTTCCTCCATTTCCCAATGTCTCCACCCTTTATATTTAGCAGAGTCTATCAACCAACATTCCCTAAGTCTTCCTCATGCTCTCACCATACACATAATTAGGAAAATCCCTCCCCTCCTCTTACTTTTAGGGAAGTCAGTCTCCAGGTCCTGGACAGGTTCATCAAGAACATTTGCCATCTTCACAGCCATTGCTAGCACATCATCTCTTGCAGGTCCAAAAAGGTCACAATCCTCCAGCAGCCCCTCAGCACTCTGATTACTTGCCAGATCTATGGGCAGAAATAGAAAATCTCAGGAAAACTTTCACAAGAAACATGGTCCTAGATACATCATTAAGCCCTGGAAACCACACATACAGTTCCTTATTCCTGCTGAAATATGTGTATAACATCTTTACAGACAGCACGACTCTGCATCCATAAAAAGTAACAAATGACAACATCTATATAGGGACCTACAAAACAAGAGGCTAAGGGAAAACATTTAGAAGAAAATAAGCAATTGGCTGAATATGAGGCACCAAATGATTATTAATGGTGGAGAAAGTGTAGTTACTCACGTGCAACAGATGTTCTCCGGAGACAGCAGGAATCAGCCCTCACATATGGGGACGTCGGCACCGACGAAGCCCTCACGGAAGCATACCCCCAGCTTTCAAAGAAAGCCTTTGGGAGATGCCACCACGAATGTGCGGTCCCCTTCCTGCCCAAGGGTGCCATCTTGCTCAGTCAAATGACATAGCTAAAAGATGGCAAAAATAAAAGATGGTAAAGGAGCAACTCTAAGGGGAGGAGGAAGGGCTGTGAGGACTGATTCCTGCTGTCCCCGGAGATCACCTGTTACAGGTGAGTAACTACGTTTTCTCCGGGAACAAGCAGGAAGTCAGTTAGAAACATAGAAATATGACGACAGAAGAAGACCACATGGCCTATCTAGTCTGTCCTTCCATATCAACAACTACAACAGTCCCCTTTTTTCCTTTAGAGATCCTCAGTGTTTGTCCCATGCTTTTTTGAATTCAGTTACTGTCCTCATTTCCACTACCTCCATTGGGAGACTATTCCACGGATCCACCACTCTTTCCATAAAGAAATATTTCCGCATATCACTCCTGAATCTATCTCCTCATCCCATCTCTCCTCATAGCAGAACTTGCTTTCAATTGAAAGAGGCTCTCCCCCTGAACATTTATGCCATGGAGGTATTTAAACATCTCAATCATATCACCTCTATCCGCCTTTCCTCTAAGGTGTACATATTAAGATCCCTAAGTCTGTCCTCATATACTTTATAATGACGACCACTAACCATTTTAGTAGCCACCCTCTGCACCGACTCCATCCTGTTCGCATCCTTTTGAAGGTGCGGTCTCCAGAATTGCACACTATACTCCAAATGAGGTTGCACCAAAGACTTATACAGAGGCACTATCACCTCCTTTTTTCTGCTAGCCATTCCTCTCCGTATGCACCCAAGCATCCTTCTAGCTTTTGCCGTCGCCTTTTCTACCTGTTTAGCTACTTTAAGATCATCAGACAGAACCACACCTAGGTCCCGCTCTTCTTTAGTGGACAAAAGTACTTCACCCCCTATACTATATTGCTCACTTGGGATTGCTGCAGCCCAAATGCATGATCTTATATTTTTTAACATTAAATCCCAGCTGCCAAATTCTAGACCATTCTTCAAGCTTAGCCAGATCCCTCCTCATGTTATCTACACCTTTCTGGGTGTCTACTCTATTGCAGATTTTGGTATCATCCGCAAAGAGACAAACCTTACCCGACAGCCCTTCTGCTATATCACTAACAAAGATGTTAAAAAGAATCGGACCATGGATAGATCCCTGGGACACACCACTGGTAACATACTTCTCAGAGTGAGCTCCATTTACCTGTACCCTTTGTTGCCTCCCACTCAATCAATTTCTAACCCAACCAAGCAGTAACTTTAGGGTCCATCCCTAGGGTGCTCAGTTTGTTTATAAGCCACCTGCGAGGAACAGTGTCAAAGGCTTTACTGACATCTAAATACACCACATCTAGGGCTCTCCCTCGGTCAAACTCCCTGGTCATCCAGTCAAAGGAATCAATCAGATTTGTCTGACAAGACCTGCCTCTGGTGAATCCATGCTGCCTCGGATCCTGTAATCCGCTGGACTCTAGAAACCTCACTATTTTCTCTTTCAGCAGCATTTCCAATAATTTACTCACCACCGAAGTTAAACTAACCGGCCTGTAGTTTTCAACCACATCCTTACTTCCGCTTTTGTCTAAAGGCACCACATGAGCCTCTCTCCAGTCCTTTGGCACCACTCCCGACTCTAACGAGGCATTGAAAAGGTCAGTCAGCGGAGCTGCTAGATCGTCCCCAAGTTCCCTCCGTATTCTAGGGTTTATCACATCTGGTCCCATCGCTTTGTCTAATTTAAGTTGAGCTGGTTTCTCACGAACACAGTCTTCTGAAAATTCTTCAAGGTGTCCCGTGCTTCTGTTCCTGTTTGTGGGTGTTTTCTGAGGTCCTGCTCCAGGTTCTTCATCTGTGAACACAGAACAGAAATATTTGTTAAGCAATTCCACTTTATCCTCATCAGCTTCTACAAATTCCCCCCCTTCACTCTTGAGTCTGACTGTACCACTTTTGCCCTTCCTCTTCTCATTAACATATCTGAAAAATGTATTATCCCCCCATTTTATTTCATTGACTATTTCCTCCTCTTTTTGAATCTTTGCTTTCCTGACTACTTTGCTAGCTTCTCTAAGTTTTTCCAAATATAGATGCCCGTCTTCCTCTCTCTATGATTTCTTTTATTTCATGAAGGCCTCCCCTCTTTTCCTTCACTTTTTCAGCTACTTCTTTCGAAAGCCATAGCAGTCTCCTTTTCCTTTTACCTTTATTTACCATTTTAACAAAAAAGTTTGTTGCCCTTAAAATATCCCCTTTCAGTTTTGCCCACTGTTTTTCTACATCCCCCAGCTGTTCACATCCCGCGAACGACTCCCTGAGGTATTGGTCCATCTTGGCAAAGTTAGTCTTCCTAAAGTCTAAGACCCTCACCATTGAATGGATACTAACATCCCTAGCCCTAATACTGAACCACACCATCTGGTGATCACTGGATGCAAAATGATCTCTCACTATAACATCAGAAACACTTTCACCATTGGTAAGCACCAGGTTCAGTATGGCCCCTTCACATGTGGGGTCTGTTACCAATTGCCTGAATAGTTCTCCCAGTAGAGAATCCAGGATCTCTTTACTTCTAGATGATACTGCAGCAGGAATGTGCCAAACAACATCTGGCATATTGAAATCCCCTATTAGCCCCTTTCCTAGCAATGCTGCGTATGTCTTCAATCTGTTCACCTCTTCCTCTTGTGAGGGAGGTCTGTATATCACGCCAATGCAAATAGATTTCTCTTTCTCTCTTTCTAGTTTAACCCACAATGCCTCCTCTCTTCCTTTTGAGCTCTGTAATTACAAAGCTTTAATAGTATTTTTTACATATAGTGCCACTCCTCCTCCCCTTCTTCCTACCCTGTCCTTTTTGAATAAAGTATAGCCAGATATAGTTACATCCCAGTCATGGTTTTCTGTGAACCATGTTTCTGTAACTGCCACTAAATCCAAGTCAGCCACTCAAACCAAAGCTTCAACATCAGGGATCTTATTTCCCATGCTACGGGCATTTATACACACTGATTTCCATATGTTACCCCTGTTACCCATTTCCATAAAGGTATTTAATGTATCACTTACCAGGGGGTTTTCTTCACCCATTCCCAACGAATCTAGTTTAGTGGTCTTTTTCTGTCATCATGTTTCTCTGTTTCTAAGATGCGATCATCAAAAAGAACAAATCCAAAAATGTAGACGGTGCTGGTTTGGCCACATTTGCAGAATGATTACCAGTTGACTGCCATACCAACTCTCTGGTGAGAACGACCTCTCCACTGGAAGAGGATTTAATGAGCAGCATCAAAGAAAATGTGAGTCAAACACAATGAGGAAGACCTAAGGAATCAACAACTGACCATCAATGAGGTAGAAATGTTGCCACTGATCGCCAAGGTTAGAAGGGTATTGGAGCAAGACATGGAATCCAGCAGCACCTAGAACAACATATTGGCTGAGAGCACAACCTTCTCTCCAAATGCCAGCTAGGGATCAAAGAAGAAGACGAGGATCCAGAGGACATTCCCCTGTAAAGAACAGAGGGAGAGTCTGCTTGAAGTAAAGGAGGTAACCCTCCTTTACTATTTGTAACGTCCAGGTGTCAGTGGTGATGCTGATCCAATGGTAGGCAAAGAAATGGAAACACCCCCAATGTGCTGCGGAAATGGGCCTGAAAAGGAAGGAAACGCTGTGGTCCGGGAGTCAAAATCAACCCCCAGGTTGCAACTGAAGAGCCAGTTG
This sequence comes from Ichthyophis bannanicus, assembly GCA_033557465.1. NCBI lineage: Eukaryota > Metazoa > Chordata > Amphibia > Gymnophiona > Ichthyophiidae > Ichthyophis > Ichthyophis bannanicus. The sequence goes on from CM066036.1 coordinate 56,978,833, forward strand.
GGCTTTGGGGGTCTTAGGCTTACAGGGTTGTCTTTGGCCTTAAGAACATAAGATATGCCATACTGGGCCAGATAAAGGTCCATCAAGCCCAGTATCCTGTTTCCAACAGTGGCCAATCTAGTTCATACGTACCTAGCAGTTCCCCAAAAGACACAGGTTCCACAATGCTTGTACTGGGTCAAGCATTGATATCCTGGGTCCCTTCCTAATAATGGTTTATGGACCTTTCCTCCAGGAACTTGTCCAAACCTTTTTTAAACCCAGCTACACTAACAGCCTTTACTACATCCTCCAATAACAAATTCCAGAGTTTGATTATACGTTGAGTGAAAAAATATTTTCTTTTATTAGTCTTAAATAGTTTACCCTGAAGCTTCATTGCATGTCCCCTAGTCTTTCTATATTCTCATAACGTAAACAATCGATCTACGTTTACCCGTTCCACTCCGTTCATTAATTTATAGACTTCTATCATATCTCCCCTCAGCCGTCTCTTTTCCAGGTTAAAGAGCCCTAACCTTTTTAGCCTTTCTTCATAGGAGTATCCTTCCAACCCCTTTACCATTTTGGTGGATCTTCTCTGAACCTTTTCTAATAACGCTATATCCTTTTTAAGATACGGCAACCAGAATTGCACACAATATTCACGGTGCGGTCTTACCATGGAACGATATAGAGGCATTATAATATCTTTTGTTTTATTTTCCATTCCTTTCCTTATGATACTTAGCATTCTATTTGCTCTCTTGGCCACCGCTGCACACTGGGCCGATGGCCTTAGCTTGCTGCCCCTGCAGGGGCACCTGGTGGAAGTGATATGGGGAATAGGCACCATAGGTCATCTAATTCTTTGGGAAGAACTTTTTTCCTGAAGTCTTCTGTCGGGAAGGGTCAGCAGACTTGCTGGAAAAACTGGTCATGGTGAGTTGTTCCGTCTCTAACAGCAGCATTTTTAGTCATGGGCTTGCCAAAGAGGTTCTCTTCCTGGCATGGAACATCAGCCAATTTGTCTGAAACCCATTGCTCCAAGTCAGAAGACTGTAGCCAAGCCAGGCGGCAGGCACCAATGCCCACTGCAGCCATTCTGGCCACTGACTCAAAGCCGTCATAAGCTGCCTGAGTCATAAATTTGGAGCACTCCTTGGTTTTACTGACCAAGTTCTGGAAGTGCTCGAGATGGTCACCAGAAAGTCCAGCAGAGAACCCGGCAAGCTCCCCTGCCAGGTCTCTCAAGTACATGCCCACGTACAATTGGTATGCCTGTACACGGGCCATGAGCAAGAGCCCTGGTAACACTTCCTGCCAAAGCCATTTATGGTGCAGGCCTCCCTACCCAGGGGCACAGAGGAGTGTGTCTTAGCGCTCTTGTTGCAGCACATGGCTGACTCCACCACCAGGGAGTTGTAAGGCAGTTGTGTTTTTTCAAAGCCTGGGCTTCTGCGGAATCGATACATGGAATCAAGCTGCTTGCTCACCACAGGCACTGTAAGCAGTGTCTCCCACATCTTCAAAAGGAACTGCTCCAGAATGGGGTCGACAGGGACTGTGATGGCCTCCTTTGTTGGGGTGGGATACTGGAGGATCTCCTCTGCTCAAGGCTCCTCCTCTGCCTCCAAGGTGAAAGGCAAGGTCTCTCCCATGTCCCTCAAACTCCAGAAAGGAAAAGCCCTCGGGAGGGGACCTTCGATGCTCCAGTGGAGGGGAGGGATCCAAGGGCACGTCTCGGTGCCTTGCCATCTCTGGAGACTCATCCTCAGTCTCCCAGTTGGAGTCCAAGTCACTGAGGAACTTGAAGTACCAACAGGAAAGCGTAGTTATTCACCTGTAATAGGTGTTCTCCAGGGTCAGAAGGAATCAGTCCTCACATATGGGTGATGTCGGTGCCGACGGAGCCCTCGTGTGGAGCAAATCCCCAGCTTTCTAAGAAAGCCTTTGGGAATTGCATCACGCATGCGCAGTCCCCTTCCCGCCCAAAGGTGCCATCTTGCTCAGTCAAATGACATAGCATAGTAGGTGGGCAGGGGTGATTTAACAGAAGAACTTATAGAATTTTTGCTTCAGATAGCACAATTGGCCCTGTATATTTTGTTTTCGAGGGGACAGCGTAGTTACTCACCTGTAACAGGTGTTCTCCAGGAGCAGCAGGAATCAGTCCTCACTTAAGGGTGACGTCGGCGCCGACGGAGCCCTCGCGGAGCAATTTTCCCCAGCTTTCAAAGAAAGCCTTTGGGAATTGCAGCGCGCATGCGCGGTCCCCTTCCCGCCCAAGGGTGCCATCTTAGCCAGTCAGATGACATAGCTAAAAAAGACAGCATAAAAATTTGCAAAAAAACTAAAGCAGATGACTGCAACTCCACGGGGAGGAGGGAGGGTTGTGAGGACTGATTCCTGCTGCTCCTGGAGAACACCTGTTACAGGTGAGTAACTACGCTTTCTCCAGGACCAAGCAGGAAGTCAGTCCTCACTTATGGAACTCCCAAGCTCAAGGCTACCGGAGACCCTAAGCACAAAAATGAGCTCCCTCTAGCTCAGCAGCACAGAAGGAAAGAATCTTCGCTGAATTATTACCCACCGGTAGCCCACATCCGGGATGGAGGGTAGGAGTTGCTCAGACCTCGAAGAGATTACGGAGGACTGCCTGTCCGAAAGCACTGTCCCTGCGGGACTCCCTCTCGAGACAGTAATGGATCACAAAAGTCTGGCTCGAAGACCAAGTAGCGGCCCGGCAGATGTCTGCCAGCGGAACAGAGCGGAGGTAAGCCACTGACGTAGCCTTTGCCCGAACGCAATGAGCCGTGACTCGACCTTCCAAGGAGAGTCCGGCTGCCCCATAAGCCCAAGAGATACAGTCCGCAACCCAGATGGACAGAGTACGCTTGGAGACCGGGAGCCCCAATTTATTGGGGTCAAAAGACACAAAAAGCTGAGCAGCTTTACGGTGCTCCCGCGTACGGTCAAGGTAGAAGTTCAAAGCCCTTCTACAGTCCAGGGTATGGAGGACCGTTTCAGCTCGGCTGGAGTGTGGTCTGGGAAAGAAGGTTGGAAGTACCACCTCCTGATTGATGTGAAAAGGGGAGACCACTTTTGGAAGAAATTTTGGGTGAGTCCGTAGGACTACCCTATTTTTGTAGAACCGAGTGTAAGAGGGATCAGACACGAGGGCCTGCAATTCACTTACGCGTCTAGCGGAAGTGAGGGCTATCAAGAACAGTGTTTTCCAAGAAAGAAAACGGAGAGAACAGGTAGCCATAGGTTCAAAAGGCGGACAGGTGATCCGCTGTAAAACCACATTCAGGTCCCAGTCAGGCGCTGGCGGGCGCAGAGGTGGTTTAAGTAGAAGGAGACCTCGGAGAAACCTCGCTACGAGAGGGTCGTTGGAGAGAGGTCTGCCGTCCACCGGCACATGATGTGCTGAAAGAGCACTAAGGTGAACTTTGACGGAGTTGGACTTAAGTCCCAGATTAGAGAGGTATAGCAAGTACTGCAAGACCACCGACACCGGGCAGGAGAAGGGATCCTGAGACTGTCGGGTACACCAAACGGAAAAACGACGCCATTTAAGGGCGCAGCATTTGCGTGTAGAAGGTCGTCGCGAAGCTAGGACGACCTCCTCCACCTCTGCCGGCAGGAGAAGGGGAGCAAGGACTACCCTCTCAGCAGCCAGGCCATTAGGTTGAGAGACCTGAGGTTGGGGTGTAGCAGAGACCCCTGATCCTGAGTGAGGAGATCCGGTTGTAACCCCAGAGGGAATGGATCCTCCACCGCTAATTGCAGCAGGAGCGGAAACCACGGCTGTCTGGGCCAGCGAGGGGCCACCAGGATCATGAAGGCTTTGTCTCGGAGAACCTTGAAAAGAGTCCGAGAGACTAGCGGGATGGGAGGGAAAGCGTACAGAAGGCTCCCCGACCATGAGAGTAGAAAAGCGTCCGCTGCAACCCGAAGGGGGTGTGGCTGACGAGAGCAGAAGCGAGGAAGTTGCCGGCTGTGAGGACTGGCAAAGAGATCCACCGTGGGGAGGCCCCACTTTAGAAAGAGCTTCTGAACTACCAAGGGATCCAGACGCCACTCGTGCGGCTGGAGGATCCTGCTGAGTTTGTCCGCCAGGCAATTCTCTTGGCCTGGGAGATAAACTGCCTTGAGGAGAACGCCGTGACTGACGGCCCAAGAGCAGAGCTTCTGTGCCTCCCGGCAGAGGAGGAAGGAGCCCGTGCCCCCCTGCTTGTTCACGTAGAACATGGCAACTTGATTGTCCGTCTGGACAAGGACGGACTGGTGAGAAGTCAGGTGGGAGAAGGCCTTGAGAGCCAGGCGGATCACCCTGAGCTCCAGGAAGTTGATCTGCTGAGCAGACTCCCACGTGGTCCAGAGGCCCTGAGTACGTGCCCCTTGGCAATGCGCTCCCCAGCCCAGGAGGGATGCATCTGTTGTCAGCACCCGGGCCGGCTGAGGTGACTGGAAAGGCATGCCGAATATCAGGTTCGGCCGCTGGAGCCACCACCGGAGAGACGAGATCAGCGGCTCGGAGACGCGCACTAGGTCTGCTAGGCCGCCTGTGGCTTGTCGCCACTGCTGGCGGAGACACCATTGAGCAGGCCGCATATTCAGGCGGGCATTGGGGGTCACATGGACGGTGGAAGCCATATGGCCGAGTAGTCTCAGGAAGCGCCTGGCGGAGACCAGGGGCTGGCTGCGAAAACGGTCGGCTAGGTCCATGAGCCGTTGAGCCCTGTCGAGTGGTAGGAACGCTCGTGCCTGAGGAGTGTGCAGCCTTGCGCCGATGAACTCGAGATCCTGTGAGGGGAGCAAAGTGGACTTTGCGAAGTTTATAACAAAGCCCAAGTACTGCAGAAGAGTCACCGTGCGGCGCGTGGCGCTGGTGACCTCCAGAGCGGACGCTGCTCTGATGAGCCAGTCGTCGAGGTACGGAAAGACATAGAGGCCGTGAAGCCGGAGATGGGCCGCCACCACCGCGAGACATTTTGTGAAGACTCGCGGTGCGGAGGACAGGCCAAAGGGTAGTACTCTGTACTGGTAATGATTTCCTGCCACCACAAACCTTAGGTATTGGCGGTGGCTTGGGTGGATGAGGATGTGCGTGTAGGCATCCTTTAGATCCAAGGAGCATAGCCAATCTCCCTGCTGGAGGTAGGGCAGAAGGATTCCAAGGGTAAGCATCTTGAACTTCTCCCGCACGAGGAACTTGTTGAGGTTGCGCAAGTCCAGGATGGGTCTGAGGCCTCCTGTTCTTTTTGGTATTAGAAAATACCGGGAATAAAAGCCTTGACCTTTCAGGTGGTGGGGCACCGGTTCCACCGCCTGTTCCTGTAGAAGACCTGCTAACTCCTGAAGGAGTAATTCCCTGTGCAGAGGGGGTCGTGGAGGTTCTCCCGGAAAATAGGAGGGAGGGACCTGGTGGAAGTGGAGAAGATAGCCTTCTCGCACGACTTGAAGCACCCAGGCATCTGAGGTGATGCTGGACCACCTGTGGGCGAAGTGAACCAGCCGGCCTCCGGTGCTGGGAGGAACCAGCGGGGGGGGAGAGGCTATGCTTAAGGAGTCAAAAACCCCCACCCTGCGGAGCAGGGGCTGGTGGTGCAGGCTTGGGGGCTTGCTGCCTACGGGACCCGTTACCCCGTCCCTTGGCCTGCTGGCCCTGTTGGGGAGCTGCAGGGGCCTGATAGTGGGGGTATTGTTTGTAGGCAGCCGCCTTCCTCGGGTAAAAGGACTTCTTTCCCGAGCCCTTCTTTTTCTGGGAAGGGGCGGAGGTCTTCCTAGAAAGCCTAGTCCTGGTGAGAGTCTCCGTCTCAATTTGTGCAGCCTTATCAGCCATGGGCTTGCCAAAGAGGTTTTCGCCTCGGCAAGGGACATCGACCAACTTGTCCTGCACCCAGGGCTCAAGGTCAGACGACTGAAGCCAAGCCTGTCGGCGGGCACCGATGCCGGCTGCGGCCACTCGAGCCGATGCTTCAAAGCCATCATAGGCTGCTCGGGACATGAATTTTGAGCATTCCCGAATGCCAGTGGACAAGGCCAGGAACCTCCGCAAGGGTTCCTCGGACAAACCAGCGGAGAAGCCGGCTAGCTCTTTAGCCAGGTCTCGGAGATACATGCCCATGTATAGCTGGTAGGTCTGGACACGACATGCGAGCATAGAGCCCTGGAAACACTTCTTACCAAGGCCATCCAGGTTACGGGCCTCCCTGCCAGGAGGCACCGAGGAGTGCATCTTCTGGCTCTTAAGACGATGCATGGCCGATTCCACTACCATGGAATGGTGTGGTAGCTGTGCTTTTTGGAAGCCAGGGCTCTTGCGGACTCGATAGATAGAATCGACCCGCTTGCTCAGGACCGGCGAGGTGGCCGGACTCTCCCACATGCGGAAGAGTAGTCGTTCCAGCATGGGAGGAACCGGTACAGTAAAGTGTTCCCTGGCGGGAGAGTCATACTGGAGGGCGTCGAGCTCTTCGGCTCGAGGCTCCTCCTCGGGGTCCGCAGGGAAGGCCAAAGCCTTGGCCATATCCCTGACGAAGTCCGAGAACCGGGCATCCTCCGGGGGGGACTGCTTCCGAGGTTCGGACTCAGGTGAGTCCGAGGGGACACACCGAGTCCGAAAAGAATCAGGCGACTCTTCCTCTTCAGACTCCCAGACCGACTCCGACGAGGACTCGGTGGGGTCGGCCCGGGCAGGGCGTGGCGCCTGCCGCCCCGACGCCGAGGGAGTCGGCGTCGGCGACCTCGGTCCCGAACGGGAGGCCGAGGGCGACCTCGACCGAGGATCGACTCGAGTTCGCATCGACTCGAGGATCGGCTCGGTCTCCGGGGTCGACTTAGACGTCGACGTCCCAACGGTCGGGGCAGCGGCGCCAGCGAAGCCAGCGAGCAGTGCCCGCTGCTGGTCCATGAAGGCAGACAGTCTGCTCTCCAAGGCCGTCAACCTGAGTCCGAGCTCAGGTGACCCAGCAGCCCCCGACTCGGGCCCCGACGGCGTCGGGCCCGACGTCGGCTGTCGCGGAGGCGAGTCCAGATGGACCACAGGACTTACCCGAGCAGGCAGCTCCGACTCCAGGCGAGGTCGCTTCGTGAGGTGCTCCTTCTCCAAGGACCCGGGGCGGCTATCGTGGCTATGCGACCTGGCCCTCGCGGAGCCAGGAGCGTCCACCGACGCCGCCCTCGCGGGTTTCACCTTCCGTCGATGGTCCCCGGAGGGAGAACCCCTGTCGGAGGAACTCCGGCGATGGTCCGAGCTGGAACCCCTGGACGCGGAGGCCTCCGACGAGGTCCGGGTACGGCTGGGGTCAGCGAAGATTCTATCCCGCTGATGCCGCCGACTTCTCAACGCTTTGGAGGAGAGTTTGCCACAAGGCCCACAGATCATTTCTTCATGATCCGGGCCCAGGCAGCGGAGGCAATTGTCGTGTGTGTCAGTTAGTGACATATTTCGGTCACACTGACCACACAGCTTGAAACCACTGGCAGCCATCGGGGGAAAAATGGCCCCGGCGAGGTCAAAGGACCGGGCTGCCAGGGAAAAACCGAAACGAAAACTGACTAAGTCAGAAAAACCGAAAAAGAAGAAGAGGACTCGTGACCGGCGTCGCGAGTCCGGGCGGGAAAAAGACCGGCGTCGAACCGAAGGAAAAAAGAGTAATTATGAAGAAAAATCAACTTTTTTGCGGGGACACAACGGGTACGTCTGTAGGGCTCCGCGGAAAAAAGAAGACTGGCTAAGATGGCACCCTTGGGCGGGAAGGGGACCGCGCATGCGCGCTGCAATTCCCAAAGGCTTTCTTTGAAAGCTGGGGAAAATTGCTCCGCGAGGGCTCCGTCGGCGCCGACGTCACCCTTAAGTGAGGACTGACTTCCTGCTTGGTCCTGGAGAAACTATATCATCAAGTGTCAGGCGTTGCCATGGGGGCCACCTGTGCCCCCTCCGTGGCGAATTTGTATATGGGTGACTTTGAGAAACAATGGATGCTTCAGGTACCACAGAGGGGATGTATCAAAGCCTGGCATCGTTTACCCCTGTTATCCCAGTTATTTGCCCTGTTATCTGTGAACTCATACGTGTTAATTGTACTGAGCATTTTTGTTCCATGTAAACCGCGCTGATGCTGAATAGTGCGGTATAGAAGAGACTTTAAATAAATAAATAAATAAATTGATGATGTCTTTTTATTGTGGCAAGGCACGGAGCAGCAGTTGCAGGAATTTGCCCTATGGTTGAATGGTTGTGATCCACATATACAATTTACTTATGAGTATCATAACATGACAATAACATATTTGGATGTTCGGATCACTAGGGGGAAAGACCATTGGGAGACTTCCGTGTATATTAAACCTACAGATCGAAACACCTTTCTGCAATACGATAGTGCACACCCCCCGCGGTTAAAGGAGGGACTTCCGTTTTCTCAATTTTTAAGATATCGGCATAATTGTTCAAGCAAACAAGAATTTAAAACTCAATCCGACCGTTTAAGGCGGGCTTTTGTTCAGAGGGGGTATCCACAACGTTTGATTCAGGGAGCCTATAAGCGGGCACTACATTATAATCGTAATTGGTTACTAGATCCGCACCCGGCTACTAAAGAGTATAATGAGGATTGTGTGCATTTTGTCACTAAATATTCACCCATCAGTGTAGCTATTCAGAAAAGTATAAAAAAGAATAGTGTGGTGTTGCGGACATTGCCAAGTATGGAGCATCGCACTATTCGGTGTGTTTGGCAACGGGGTAGGAACTTATAGGAGTATTTGAGTCCGACGGTGTTACGATCAAGGCAGTTGTCCACACAAACTGAGGGGAGAATGGGTCATAGTATGTGTAAACATTGTACCATTTGCCAAGTCACATGTGAATTAGATCAGTTTACCTATAAGGGAGTAACTTATCGATTAACTAATACTACCACTTGTGAATCGTCATATGTTGTATACGCTGTTCAATGCCCATGTGGCCTATTATACATCGGTAAGACTATTCGGACTTTCCGAATTCGTATGAAGGAACATGAGAGTAGACTGCGCTGTAAAAGAATTGAAGCGCCTATGGTATCCCATAGCGAAGCTCAGGGACATAAGTTTCATGATTTAAAATGTTGGTGTATTGACCAGATATTAATGGGAATGCATGGCAGGACACGAGAACAGACCCTCTTATTGAGGGAACAAAGATGGATCTACCGGTTGGGGACGGTGTATCCCATGGGTCTCAATGTAGCAGTGGATTGGGGAGTATGTTTATAGTGAATATCACGAGGGAGGTGAAGGACCAATCATTTACGGTACAGCCCACAAAAGGAAGACAGGTAATCTCAGAAAGCCCTTTAAATAGGAGTTCCATTGTTTTAGTCCGCATGCGCGGCGTTTTGAGACGGTTAGAATACCGATCATGAAAAGAATAGTGAGGAATCTGCGATACGCGGGCAGCATCGATAAGTGAGGTGATGTGTTTGATTTCTCACGTTAGTAGTTAAAGGTGATTTTAATTTTAACGTTAGAAGTAGGCAGAAGATACTGCATTGTAAATACAGGGGGGTTTTAATAATTACATGTGTTGTTCGATATATTACAGTTTGATCCACGGTCCCCTGAAGAACCGTAACAGCGAAACGCGAGAGCGCTTTTGATAACAGCGTTGGGACTTTCGCAGTGAGAGTGATGATCAAATACTTTTCATAGAAGCTTCATCGGAACTCTGTGAAATGAGAGCAGTGATCCAATATCTTGCGTAGAAGCTTCATGGATAAGCTAAGTTAAAGTAACAACATAAGTTATATTTTTGTGGACACAAGAGAGAAGTGATCAACGATTTTTATGAGAATTTCATCAATAAGAGCTGAGTTTATAACACGATATCAGTTTTTGTGGACACAAGAGAAGTAGGGGGGTGAAATTTGCAAAACAAAGGGTCGTTGATGCTAACAGGCATAGTACTGGGAATAAAAACACCCGGAACATCATGCCAATGTGAAGTCTGAGACCTGAGAAAAGCAAATAACCCCGAGTGAGGTTTTCAACCTGTATTTAAGTTTTCATGATAGAGCGTAGGATTGTAGTGACGTACCAGTGAGGGATCGCTCTGATATACTGACCACACAGCTTGTTTTAAATAGCTAAAAAGACGGCAAAGAAGAACAAAATATAACTGAATTGTGTAGCTTGTCTTAAATTGCTTATAGCCTACTGTTTACCACTGATACCGGAAAACTGCCTTGAATTGTGTAACTACCAGTATCCATCAACCAATCCAAACCCAAGCTACTCGCACATTATGGCCCTAACAAGCATTGTCGCACTGATCCTATATCTCTTCTCTATAGGTCTAAGTAGTGTTGCAGACCTGCCCTCCAGTCACAACCATATACCAATTCTCCAGAATCACAGGAGGAGATGGGCAAGTGCCACCTCTCACGATCCAGGGGAAGCCACCCGCACTCTCCATCACCATCTTATACACATAGCACTACAACACAACAAGAAAACAAAACATGCGGAGAACCCCCTACCGCAACCCCTAAGATGTGTGCTCATAAATGCCCGATCAATATGCAAGAAATGGCCAGTCATTTCTGACTTAATACTACTCCATAACCTCGACATGCTCTTGATCACAGAGTCATGGCTTACCAGTGACGATAATGTCCTCATCAACCAGCTCCTTCCTCCCAATTTTTCATGCCATACGTGCCATAGAGACGGTAAGAGAGGGGGAGGAGTGCTCGCCGTCACCAAGTCGGGCCTCCAGTTCCTCCTGAGAAACGCGACCAGCACGCCACTCCTTGATGCAATCATGATAGCAAACAAGAGCTGTGCCATCAACCTCCTATACAGGGCCCCATCAGCAGACCCAGACGCTCTCTCAGCAGTAATCGACCTTGCATCCAATACTCAGAACCCACACACCCTGAACTGGATTCTAGGAGACTTCAATCTACCTTCCCTGCAAGACTCCCACACTTCAGCGTTTCTCGAAGCACTTAAGAACCTAGGCTATAAACAACTGATCAAGGAACCTACCCATGTAAAAGGAGGCATCCTGGATCTGATATTCGCTCCCCAGGCAACTCTCAACTCACCCATGTCCCCTGAGATATCAATTAGAGTAGTTACTCACCTGTAACAGGTGTTCTCCAGGAGCAGCAGGAATCAGTCCTCACATATGGGTGACGTCGGCGCCGACGGAGCCCTCGCGGAGCAATTTTCCCCAGCTTTCAAAAAAAGCCTTTGGGAATTGCAGCGCGCATGCGCGGTCCACTTCCCGCCCAAGGGTGCCATCTTGCTCAGTCTGATGACATAGCTAAAAGACAGCAAAAAATTAGCAAAAACGAAATCATAGGATTGCAACTCCAAGGGGAGGAGGGAGGGTTGTGAGGACTGATTCCTGCTGCTCCTGGAGAACACCTGTTACAGGTGAGTAACTACTCTTTCTCCAGGACCAAGCAGGAAGTCAGTCCTCACATATGGGACTCCCAAGGTTAAGGCTACCGGAGACCCTAAGCCCAAAAAGGAGCTCCCTCAAGCTCAGTAGCACAGAAGGAAGGAATCTTCTCTGAATACGCCTCCAACCGGTAGCCCAACATCCGGGACGGAGGGTAGGAGTTGCCTATACCTCAAAGAGATTACGGAGGACTGCCTGTCCGAAAGCACTGTTCCTGCGGGACTCCCTCTCCAGGCAGTAATGGGCCGCAAAAGTCTGGCTTGAAGACCAAGTAGCGGCCCGGCAGATGTCTGCCAATGGAACAGAGCGGAGGTGAGCCACTGATGCAGCCTTTGCCCTAACACGATGAGCCGTGACTCGACTTTCCAACGAGAGGCCGGCTGCCGCATAAGTCCAAGCGATACAGTCAGCAACCCAGATGGACAGAGTACGCTTGGAGACAGGGAGCCCCAACTTATTGGGGTCATAAGACACGAAGAGCTGAACAGCTCGTCGGTGCTCCCGCGTACGGTCAAGGTAGAAGGTTAACGCCCTCCTACAGTCCAGGGTATGGAGGACCATCTCAGCTCGGCTGGAGTGTGGCCTGGGAAAGAAGGTTGGAAGTACCACCTCCTGGTTGATGTGAAAAGGGGAAACCACTTTAGGAAGAAACTTAGGATGAGTCCGTAGGACTACCCTATTCCTGTAGAACCTAGTGTAAGGGGGATCAGACACTAGGGCCTGCAGTTCACTAACGCGTCTAGCAGAAGTGAGGGCTACCAAGAATAAGGTTTTCCAAGAAAGAAAACGAAGAGGACAGGTAGCCATAGCTTCAAAAGGCGGACAGGTAAGCCGCTGTAAAACCACATTCAGATCCCAGTCCGGGGCTGGCGGTCGCAAAGGTGGCTTAAGGAGAAGGAGGCCTCTGAGAAAACGAGCCACGAGAGGGTGGCTGGAAAGAGGCCTGCCATCCACTGGCATGTGATGCGCAGAGAGAGCACTGAGGTGGACTCTGACAGAGTTGGACTTAAGTCCAAGATTGGAGAGGTAAAGCAAGTATTGCAGGACCACCATCACCAAGCAGGAGAAGGGATCCTGAGACTGCTGAGCACACCAGATGGAGAACCGACGCCACTTAAGAGCGTAGGACTTCCGGGTGGAGGGTCGTCTGGAGGCCAAAACGACTTCTTCCACATCTCGAGGCAGCAGGAGGGGAGCAAGGACTACCCTTTCAGCAGCCAGGCCATCAGATGAAGGGACTGGAGGTTGGGGTGTAGGAGAGTCCCCTGATCCTGTGTCAGGAGATTGGGCTGAAACCCCAGAGGAAGAGGAGTGTCCACCGCCAGCTGCAGCAGAAGCGGAAACCAGGGCTGTCTCGGCCACCGGGCAGCCACGAGGATTAGCGAGGCTTTGTCCCGGAGAACCTTGAAGAGCGTCCGAGACACCAGTGGCATGGGGGGAAAGGCATACAATAGGCCTGTGGACCATGAGAGTAGGAAAGCATCCGCCGCTACTCGGAGAGGATGCGGTTCTCGGGAGCAGAATCGGGGAAGTTGTCGGTTTAGAGGACTGGCAAAAAGATCCAGGGTGGGTAGGCCCCACTTGAGAAAAATCCGTTGAACCACTAACGGATCCAAGCACCACTCGTGTGGCTGGAGGATTCTGCTCAGTTTGTCTGCTAGGCAGTTTTCTTGACCCGGGAGATAAACAGCCTTGAGGAGGATGCCGCGGCTGACGGCCCAAGAGCACAGTCTTTGTGCTTCCCGACAGAGAAGGAAGGAGCCTGTGCCCCGTTGTTTGTTTACGTAGAACATTGCAACTTGATTGTCCGTCTGGACGAGCACAGACTGGTGCGAAGTGAGGTGGGAGAAGGCCCTCAGAGCCAGGCGGATTGCTCTGAGCTCCAGGAAGTTGATCTGTTGGGCAGACTCCCAAGGAGTCCAGAGGCCTTGAGTACATGTCCCTTGGCAATGTGCTCCCCAACCCAGGAGAGAAGCATCGGTCGTCAGGACCAGAGAAGGCGGAGGAGACTGAAAAGGCATTCCGAGCACCAGGTTCGGCAGATGAAGCCACCATTGCAGAGAGGAGACCAGCGGGTCGGATATCTGTACTGAGTCCGCTAGGCTTCCCGTGGCTTGATGCCATTGTGTGCGAAGGCTCCACTGAGCAGGCCGCATGTGCAGGCGGGCATTGGGGGTCACATGGACTGTGGAAGCCATATGGCCGAGCAGCCTGAGAAATTGCCTGGCAGAGACCAGGGAGTTGCTGCGAAAGAGGTTGGCAAGCTGCATAAGTCTGGTTGCCCTGTCGAGAGGCAGAAAGGCTCTTGCCTGAAGTGTGTTTAACCTCGCGCCGATGAACTCGAGGTCCTGAGAGGGGAGCAAAGTGGACTTTGCGAAGTTTATGACAAAGCCCAAGTGCTGGAGCAGAGTCACAGTGCGGTGGATAGCGTGAGTGGCCTCCTGGGAAGATTGTGCTCTGATCAGCCAGTCGTCCAGGTACGGAAACACAAAGAGGCCTTGAAGTCTTAGATAGGCCGCTACCACTGCTAGGCATTTGGTGAACACCCTTGGGGCGGAGGATAGGCCAAAGGGTAGTACTCTGTACTGGTAATGATTTCCTCCCACAACAAACCTTAGATATTGTCTGTGGCTTGGGTGGATGAGGATGTGAGTGTAGGCATCCTTTAGATCCAAGGAGCATAGCCAGTCTCCCTGCTGGAGGTAGGGCAGCAGGATTCCAAGGGTAAGCATCTTGAACTTTTCCCTTGCGAGGAACTGGTTGAGGTTCCGCAAGTCCAGGATGGGTCTGAGGCCTCCTGTTCTTTTTGGTATCAGAAAATACCTGGAATAAAAGCCTTGACCTTTCAGGTGGTGGGGCACCGGTTCCACAGCCTGTTCCTGAAGAAGACTTGCTAACTCCTGAAGGAGTAAGTCCCTGTGCAGAGGGAGTCTGAGAGGCTCCCCTGGAAAGTAGGAGGGAGGTACCTGGTGGAAGTGCAGAAGATAGCCTTCTTGGACTATGTGAAGCACCCAGGTATCTGATGTGATGGCGGGCCACCTGTGGGCAAAGTGGACCAGCCGACCTCCTGTGCCGAGAGAAACTAGCTGAGGGGGAGAGGCTATGCTGAGAAAGTCAAAAACCCCCACCCTGCAGAGCAGGGGCCGGTGGTGCAGGCTTGGGGGTTTGCTGCCTACGGGACCCATGACCCAGTCCCTTGGCCTGCTGACCCAGTTGGGGAGCTGCTGAGGCCTGAAAATGAGGGTATTGTTTATAGGCAGCCGCCTTCCTCGGGTAAAAGGGCTTTTTACCCGAGCCCTTCTTTTTCTGAGAAGGGGCAGAGGTCTTCCTGGAGAGTTGAGTCCTGGTGAGAGTCTCGGTCTCGATCTGTGCAGCCTTTTCAGCCATGGGTTTGCCGAAGAGGTTTTCACCTCTGCAGGGGACATCGACCAACTTGTCCTGGACCCATGGCTCGAGGTCGGATGACTGAAGCCAAGCCTGTCGGCGGGCACCGATGCCGGCTCCGGCTACTCGAGCCGGTGCTTCGAAGCCATCGTAGGCTGCTCGAGAGATAAACTTCGAGCACTCACGAATACCAGTAGACAAGGCCTGGAACTTCTGCAAAGGTTCCTCGGAGAGACCAGCAGAGAACCCGGCTATTTCTTTAGCCAGGTCTCGGAGATACATGCCCATATAGAGCTGGTAAGTCTGGACTCGACAAGCAAGCATAGAGCCCTGGAAACACTTTCTACCGAGGGCATCCAGGTTCCGAGCCTCCCGACCGGGAGGCACCGAGGAGTGCATCTTCTGACTCTTGAGTCTATGCATGGCCGATTCCACCACCATGGAATGGTGCGGTAGTTGTGCTTTTTGGAACCCGGGGCTCTTGCGGACTCGATAAATGGAATCGACCCGCTTGCTTAACACCGGCGACGATGCCGGGCTCTCCCACATGCGGAAGAGAAGTCGCTCCAGCATCGGAGGAACCGGTACAGTAAAGGCCTCCTTTGGGGGAGAGTCATACTGGAGGGCATCGAGCTCTTCGGCTCGAGGCTCCTCCTCGGGATCCGCGGGGAAGGCCAAGGCCTTGGCCATATCCCGCACGAAGTCTGAGAACCGGGTGTCCTCCGGGGGGGACCGTCTCCGTGGTTCGGACTCGGGCGAGTCCGACGGGACACACCGAGTCCGAAAAGAACCAGGTGACTCTTCGTCCTCGGTTTCCCAGGCTGACTCCTCGGAGGAGGAGTCGAGCGGCTCCGGTCGGGCGGGCATCGATGCCGTCCGCCCCGACGCCGAGGGAGTCGGCGTCGACGACCTCGGCCCCGAACGGGAGGCCGAAGGTGACCGCGACCGAGGATCGACTCGAGCCCTCATGGACTCGAGGATCGGCTCGGTCTCCGGGGTTGACTTGGATGTCGACGTCCCGGCGGTCAGGGCAGAAGCACCGGCGAGGCCAGTGATCAATGCCCGCTGCTGGTCCATGAAGGCAGTCAGATTGCTCTCCAAGGCCGTCAACCTGAGTCCGAGCTCAGGAGACCCAGCAGCCTCCGACTCGGGCCCCCTGACGTCGGCTCCTTCGGAGGCGAGTCCAGGAGGACTACAGCACTTACGTGAGCAGGGGACTCCAACTCGAGACGAGGATGTTTTGAAGGCCTCTCCATCTCCAAGGACCCGGGACGGCTATCGGGGCTATGCGACCTGGCCCTCGAGGAACCAGGAGCGTCCACCAATGCCGCCCTCGCGGGTTTCTTCTTCCGATGATGTTCCTGGGTAGGAGACCCCCGCTCAGAGGAACTCCGACGATGCTCAGGACCAGAGTCCCGAGACGTCGAAGCATCCGACGAGGTCCGGGCACGGCCGGAGTCAGAGAAGATACGTTCCCTCTGATGCTGCCGACTCCTCAACGCTTTTGAGGACATTTTGCCACACGGACCACAGATCATCGGGTCATGATTGGGTCCGAGGCAGCGGAGGCAGCAATCGTGTGTGTCGGTAAGAGACATGAGTTTCTTACACCGATCACACTTCTTAAACCCGCTGGCAGCCATCGGGGGAAAAAGGGCCCCTGCGAGGTCAAAAGACAGGGCTGCCAGTGAAAAAGAAAAAAAGGCGCAAAATCTGTCACGAAGGACAAAAAAACGAAAAATAAAGAACGGACTCGCAACTGGCGTTGCGGGTCCGGGCGGGAAAAGGAACTGGCGTCGAACCGAGAAAAACAACAAAGAAAATCAACTTTTCCGGCGGTGAATACAAACAACGTCTGTAGAGCTCTGCGGAAAAAAGAAGACTGAGCAAGATGGCACCCTTGGGCGGGAAGGGGACCGCGCATGCGCGCTGCAATTCCCAAAGGCTTTCTTTGAAAGCTGGGGAAAATTGCTCCGCGAGGGCTCCGTCGGCGCCGACGTCACCCATATGTGAGGACTGACTTTCTGCTTGGTCCTGGAGAAACTGCAGTTCCCTGGTCTGACCACAAGCTGATCATATTCCAAATTCCCATGCCCACACACAACCAGAAGGAAGCTAGAACAGTCCGCGGCCACTCCAAGGCTCCAACGCGAAGATTTCAGACATTCAACAAGGAACTGATACTAAGCACAGCGCACCCATAACCATAACCTTGACAGCACACGATCCTGAAGTTCTGGTCTCTGAATGGAATGAAACATTTAGCTCACTTGCACTATGTCCGCCATCCACCAAACCTCCTGGGAAGCGAGCATCCGCACCCTGGTAGTCTGCTGAGCTGAAATCCTCTCTCACCCTCCTAAGGAAACTGGAGAGACGCTGGCGCCGCTCACACACAGCTGACGATCAAAGAGCATATATCTCCCACCTGACAGCGCACCGCGAAGCGATAACAGTAAACATGCGGCGCTTCCACACGGACATGCTAAAACGATCACTGAGCAAACCACACGACCTGTTTGCCCTTGTCAAGGACCTGACAAAGGAGCCAGCCGCTGAGCAAACAACCGGGATCCACCCTCAAGAATTTGCGAACTACTTACTATCCAAGCTATGCCAGACCAGCATCACCCCATCACCTGAAGTATCCTTCAAACCGAGCTATCAAACTCCTCTCACCATCTTCTCCACACCTCCCAAGCAGCGTATTGAGGACACCATAGCAGTAATCAACACGACCACGGCTCAAACTGACCCCTGCCCTGCATTCTGGATTAGAGACCTACGATCTAACCTTAGCCCCACTACAGCCAAAATCATGGACCAATCCTTTGCAGCAGGTACATTCCCGCAATCCCTAAAGCGCACGTCCATAAGACCTTTACTAAAGAATAGCAAGCTTGACTCCCAGAAGGCAGACTCATACAGACCGATATCGAGCATACCTTTGCTAGCAAAAATAATTGAGAAGGCAGTCCAGATGCAAATTCAAGAACACATTGAAACCTCTGCACCACTGGACCCTTGCCAGCACGGCTTCAGAGAGGCCCATGGAGTTGAAACACTCCTTACCACACTCATCAACAACATAATAACAGGAATCGACAACATTCGACAGGGGGTTGTCCTCATCTTCTTGGACATTGCAGCTGCGTTTGACTCGGTAAGCCATGAGCTTCTGCTGGAGCGTCTCAGGGAAAAGGGGATCACTGATAAAGCACTGGACTGGTGCAAGTCCTACCTTTCTGACAGATGGCAGCAAGTGCGTTCCGGGGCAACTTCATCAGCTCCCTTCCACCAGAAGCAGGGTGTCCCGC
Source organism: Ichthyophis bannanicus (assembly GCA_033557465.1). Taxonomy (NCBI): domain Eukaryota; kingdom Metazoa; phylum Chordata; class Amphibia; order Gymnophiona; family Ichthyophiidae; genus Ichthyophis; species Ichthyophis bannanicus. The sequence goes on from CM066036.1 coordinate 56,996,977, forward strand.
AGGGTTCCTCCCTCTCGGCCCTGATGTTCAATGTATACATGCAGCCTATATGCAACCTGATCCGGTCTTTCAGTGTCAATTGCTTGATATACACAGATGACGTGTTGCTATACATGCCTTTCTCAACGGAGAACCCAGACCTCTCGCCACTAACAAATTGCTTTAACGCTGTATCCGACTGGCTCCAAACCCAAAACCTCAGGATCCAACAAAAAAAAACGGGAAGTACTCTTCATTACGATGAATCTAAACTTCTTCACACCACCATTTTTAAGTGTCAGGGAAGCAGATCTCCAGACCAAACCCACGATCAGATACCTCGGCGTCACTTTAGACCAGAGGATGGATATGAAGCTACACATAAGCAATATAGTTAAGGCAGTGTACCATAAGATACGATCCCTCAGACCTCTACGAGCCTTGCTGGAACCAGAAGACTTTAGGACAATTTACCAGGCGCTGATCATACCACATTTTGATTATGCTAACGTGATCTTACATGGGCTCCCCCAGACCACTCTAAACCCACTGCAACTTGCAATGAACACTGCAGCGAGGGTCCTATACGGAGCATCCAGGAATGACCATGTGACGCCCATACTGAAGCACCTCCACTGGCTTCCGATACATAGCAGACTCAAGTACAAAACCCTACTGCTGACATTCAAAGCCATTCACGGGCTGTCATCTTCATCATTATCTGAATTGATCCAGACCACTCCCACTAACAGGTCCAGAAGATCAGTAGTACTCAATACACTGACAGTCCCAAAGTCAATAACCCAATGTACCCAGTCAACAGCAAGCAGAGCCTTCAAATTCTACGCGCCCAGATGCTGGAATACCCTGCCTCCCAACATCCGTGCAATTCCTGACCTATTCCAGTTCAGGAAGGCCTTGAAGCACCACCTCTTCCTCCTGCACTACCCGATAGACAATGCCATATCAGCCCCATCCACAGGTCCAACACAAAACTCCCACGACTAGACAACATGATGCGAACCCCACCTTGTTACAAGATTGTAAATAGTTACCCCCTGTTATCCAAGTTTTAAACCCCTGTTCATTGTAAACACAAAGTACCCATGGAAATGTGTAGTTCTATGTTCATTGTAAACCGCACTGATGTTAAATAGTGGGGTATAAAAGAGACTGGAAATAAATAAATAAATAATAATAGGACTGAAACTGCAAGGGGAGGAGGGAGGGTCATGAGGACTGATTCCTGCTGTCCCCGGAGAACACCTATTACAGGTGAGTAGCTACGCTTTCTCTGGGAACAAGTAGGAAGTCAGTCCGCACATATGGGACTCCCCAGCTATAGGCTACCGAGAACCCACAGCTGAAAAATAGGCTCCCTCTACGAGAGTCACAAGCAGCCACAATAGGAATCTAACTGAGAGAGTAGCCCTCTGGTAGCCTGACACAGAAGGGTCGAAGGGCAGGAATTGCCTAGACCTCGAAAAGGTTACGGAGTACAGCCTGGCTGAAAGCACTGTCCCATTGGGACTCCCTATCCAGGCAGTAATGGGTTGCAAAAGTCTGACCCGAAAACCAGGTGGCGGCCCAGCAGATGTCTGCCAGAGGAACAGAGCGGAAGTGAGCCACTGATGCCGCCATAGCCCTGACCCGGTGGGCCATAACATGACCCTGCAACGGAAGATCGTCTGCCCTGTATGCCCAGGCAATACAGTCCGCTACCCAGGTGGAGAGCATATGCTTAGAAATGGCCATCCCCAGCTTACTGGGGTCATAGGATACGAAGAGCTGAGAAGCCCTTCTATGGCCTTGTGTACACTGAATGTAGAAGGCTAATGCCCTCTTACAGTCCAGGGTATGCAGAACTTTCTCTGCCTGATTGGCATGCAGCCTGGGTCCTGGCTGAGGTGGAACGAAGAGACCACTTTCTGAAGGAACTTGGGGTGTGTGCGGAGCACCACCCGGTTCCTATAGAACCTTATATAAGGCCTGTCGGACACCAGGGCCTGAAGCTCACTCACTCGCCGAGCCGACGTGAGTGCCACCAAGAAAACTACCTTCCAAGAAAGGTAGTGTAGATGGCAGGTTGCCATCGGCTCAAATGGCGGACGAGTAAGCTGCCCTAAGACCACATTCAAATCACACTCGGTTGCTGGAGGGCGAACTGGGGGCTTCAGTAGAAGTAGGCCTCTCAGGAACCTGGACACCAAAGGATGTGCAGAAATAGGCTTTCCCTCCACTGGAAAATGGTGTGCAGCCAAGGTACTGAGGTGAACTCTGACGGAGTTGGACGTAAGGCCCAAATCTGAAAGGTGGAGAAGATACTGAAGTACCACTGCAACCTGACAGGAAAAAGGATTTTCTTTCTGCTTTTCGCACCACTCCCCAAACCTATGCCACTTAAAGGCATAGGTCCATCTAGTTGACTGCCTCCTTGAGGCCAGAAAACCTTCTTCCACGTTTTTCGGAAGAAGGAGTGGTGCAAGAACTACCCTTTCAGCAGCCATGCCATTAGGTTGAGGGAGCTGAGGTTGGGGTGCAGGAGAGTGCCCCTCTCCTGAGAAAGGAGGTTCGGAGAGGACCCCAGGGGGATTGGGGCTTCCACCGCTAGTTGAGGTATAAGTGGAAACCAGGGCCATCTCGGCCAGCTTGGGGATACCAGGATGACCGAGGCTTTCTCTTGGAGAATCTTGAACAGAGTTTTGGCCACCAGAGGCGTCGGAGGAAATGCATACAGGAGGCCCACAGACCATGAGATGAGAAAGGCATCGGCAGCCACCCTATTTGGATGTGGCTGCCTGGGACAAAACCGGGACAACTGGTGATTGTGTGGGCTCGCAAACAAATCCAGTGTCAGCTGTCCCCAGGTCTGAAAAAGCCATTGGGGCATACTCTTGTCCAGCTGCCACTCGTGGGGCTGCAGAATCCTGCTTAGCCTCTCGGCTAAGTAATTTTCCTGGCCTGGCAGGTAAACTGCTTTCAGATGCATGCCATGCCAGACTGCAAAGGAGCACAGGTCCAGGGTTTCCAGAAACAGCAGGCGGGACCCAGTGCCTCCCTGCTTGTTCACATAGAACCATGGCTACTTGGTTGTCTGTATCAAGACAGGCTAATGAGCCAAAGTTTGACAGAAGGCTCGTAGAGCCAGGCCAATGGCACAAAGTTCCAAGAAATTGATTTGTTGTGTGCTCTCGTTTGGAGACCACACGCCCTGAATGCAAAGTCCCTGGCAATGGGCTCCCCAGCCCAGCAAGGATGCATCCGTAGTCAGGATCCTTGTGTGTTGAGGAGCCTGAAAGGTCATCCCCGCCTCCAAGTTTAACGGTTGAAGCCACCATTCCAAGGACTGTACCAGTCTTCTGGACACTTTGACTCTGTCTTGGAGTCCACCTGTGGTTTGAGTCCACTGGTCCCTGAGGCACCACTGAACTGTTCACATGTGGAGGCGGGCATCCGGTGTCACATGGACTGTGGAGGCCATGTGCCCGAGGAGGTGCAGGAAGTGTCTTGCTGATATTTGAGACCTGCGACTCACTTGACGTGCCAGGGCCAGGAGTCTCTGTGCCCTGTCTACTGGCAGATAAGCCCTTGCCTGAAGGGTATCTAGTCTGGCCCCAATGAACTCTAGTTGTTGAGTGGGCACTAGGGTAGACTTGGGTTAATTGATTACAAACCCTAGATGCTGAAGCAACTGATTGGTGCAAGATGTGGCCTGTTGAACCTCCATGTCTGACATGGCTCTGATGAGCCAGTGTCTAGGTAGGGGAAGACAAAAATTCCTTGGAGTCTGAGGAAGGCGGCCACCACCACCAGGCACTTTGTGAATACCCTGGGGGCGGAGGCCAGGCCAAAGGGAAGTACTCTGTACTGATAGTGGTTTCCTCCCACCACAAATCGTAGATATTGTCTGTAGTCTGGATGAATTAGGATGTGTGTATACGCATCCTTTAGGTCTAAGGAGCACAGCCAGTCTCCCTGGCGGAGGTAAGGAGGCAATATTCTAAGGGAAAGCATCTTGAACTTCTCCCTCACCAGGAATTTGTTTAAGTTGCGCAGGTTGAGGATGGGTCTGAGGCCTCCTGTCCTTTTTGGTACCAGAAAGTACCTGGAATAGAAGCCCTTGCCCTGTAGGTGGTGGAGCACCGGTTCTACCGCCTGATCCTCGAGAAGACCTGCTAACTCCTTCAGAAGAAGGTCCCAGTGAAGAGGAGACCCAAGAGGCTCTTCTGGAAAGTGAGGAGGCGGCACCTGGGCCAAATGGAGTAGATAGCCTTGATGGACTATCTGCAGGACTCAGGCGTCTGTGGTGATAGCTGGCCACCTGTGGACATACAGGGCAAGCCTTCTTCCTGTGCATTGCCTGTTTCCTGTGGTGAGAGAGGCTATGCTTTGAGAGGCTATGCTTTGAGAGTTAAAAGCCGCTCCCAGGCTGGGCCAGAGCCGGTGCCTGGGGTTTGGGGGCTTTCTGCTTACGCAGGCCATGCCCCTGTCCCTTGGCCTGCTGCCCCTGTTGGGGAGCCAGGGAGGCCTGAAATTGGGGGTAGCTTCGGTAAGCAGCACCCTTCCTCAGGAAAAAGGGCTTCTTACCTGAGCCCTTCTTCTTAGAAGAGGCAAAGGTCTTTGAGAGCCGTGTCCTGGTCATGTACTCGGTCTTGAGCTCAGCAGCCTTTTCAGTCATGGATTTGCCAAAGAGGGTCTCACCTCGGCATGGGACATCGACCAACTTGTCCTGAACCTATTGCTCGGGGTCCGACGACTGTAGCCATGCCCACCGCAGCTACCAGGGCCACCGACTCGAACCCGTCATAGGCCACTCGAGTCAGGAACTTCAAGCACTCACGGACTCCAGTGAACAAGCTCTTTAAGCGCTGCAAAGGTCCCTCGGAGAGACCAGCCGAGAACCCGGCGATTTCCTTCGCCAGGTCTCGCAGGTACATGCCCATGTACAGCTGGTATGCCTGGATCCGACATGTCAGCATAGAACCCTGGTAGCACTTCCTGCTGAGGGCAACCAAGTTGCGGGCCTCCCTGCCAGGAGGCACCGATGAGTACGTCTTCTGGCTCTTGAGCCGGCACAAGGCCGATTCCACAACCATGGAATTGTGGGGCAGTTGTGCTTTCTGGAACCCAGGACTCTTGCGGATTTAATACATCGAGTTGATCCCCCTGCTGATCACTGGCGCTCGACACCAGCGTCTCCCACATGCGGAGCATCAGTCGTTCCAGGATCGGAGGGCACTGGTACAGTACGGGCTTCCCAAGGGGAAGAGTCATACTGGAGGATCTCGAGGTCTTAGGCTCGAGGATCCTCCATGGACTCCGCAGGGAATGCCAAAGCCTTTGACATGTCCCTTTCGAAGTTCAAGAATCTAGTGTCCTCCAGGGGGGACCTTCTCCGAGGCTCAGACACCGGGGAATCGGACGAGACGTCCCTATGCCGGCAGGTGTCTGGGGACTGTTCTTCCTCAGTCTCCCAGCCCAATGCCTCCGAAGAGGAATCAAGAGGCTCCGGTCTCGAGGGCTTCGGCTTCGCCCACCCAGACGCTGGTGGAACCAGCGGCGACGACCGCGGTCCCGAACGGGAGGTCGAGGAGACCTCGGTCAAGGATCGACTCGAGTATGCATGGTCTTGAGGATCGGCTCAGCCTGCGGGCTCGATTTGGACATTGGTGGCCCGGGTCGGGGCAGAAGGACCGGTGAGACCGGCTATCAGCGCCTGCTGCTGCTCCATGAAGGTAGACATGCTGTGCTCCAGGGCCACCATTCTGAGACTGAGCTCAGATAGCTCTGCAGCCACCGGGTCCGGTCCCAACGCCATCGGGCCTGACGCCGGTTCTCCCGGAGGAGAGTCCTCAATGAGGACAGTTGTTACCTGCCTCAGCTGCTCCGTATCCCATCGAGGAAGCTTCGCTGGATGCTCCATCTTCGAGGATCCGGGCCAGCACTCGGGGCTCCACGACCGGTCCCGGGAGGAGCAAAGCCATACAGAGCCATCCAACGATGCCATCTTTGAGGATTTTTTCTTACTTCGATGATCCCGCAAGGGAGACCCCCTCTCCAAGGAACCTCTACGATGCTCGGGCTCAGAGTGTTCCCGAGAAGTAGAGGCCTCAGACGAGGTCTGGACCCGCGAAGGTATGGACTCAGCAATAATCCTATCATGCTGATGCTGGCGGCTTCTCAGGGCCTTCGAGGACATTTTCCTGCATGGGCCAGAGACCTTTGGGTCGTGGTCAGGCCCAAGGCACCAGAGAAAGCAGTCATGTGTCTCGGTGAGGAACATTAATTTTGTAAACCGATCACATTTCTTAACCCGCTGGCAGCCATCGGGGGAAAAAGGGCCCCTGCGAGGTCGAAGACCCAGGCTGCCATTGAAAAAGAAAAAGAGCGTGAACGCTAGTCACAAAGGACAAAAACTGAAAAATCAAACCAGACTCGATACCAGTGTACCGAGCCAAAGGCAGGAAGGGGAACCAGTGTCGAACCGGAGGAAAAGAAGAAACTTTTAAGTATTTTAACCACTTTTTTCACGGCTCGGTCCCTGAGCAACAAAGCCTTAGACTGGAGAGTGTCGATCTTTGCCCCAATGAACTCCAGACACTGTGTTGAAAGGAGGTGAGACTTGGAGTAGTTTATGACAAAGCCCAAGTGTTGCAGAACCTGGTTGGTGCGTGCGGTGGCCTGCTGTACCTGAGGCTGTGCCTCCCTTTATGAGCTAGTCGTCCAGGTAGGGAAAGTGAAGTTACTCAGCTGTAAGGTGATCTCCGGGAACAGCAGGAATTAAGTCTTCACATACGGGTATCATCGGTACTGACGGAGCCTGCATGGGAACACTCCCCAGCGTCCAATAGGAAAGCTTTTGGGAGCACCCCACTGCGCCTGCGTCGCTGCCTTCCCTCTTCAGTTGAGTTTATAGCTGAGACAAACGAGAGGAGGAGAGACAACTCCTAGGGGAGGTGGGTGGGTTGTGAAGACTTAACTCCTGCTGTTCCCGGAGATCACCTGCTACAGGTGAGTAACTACGCTATCTCCAGGAACAAGCAGGAATGTATCTTCAACTATGGGGACTCCCCAGCTCAGAGATGCCAGGGAGATGACCCCAGAAAGCTGTGAAACCCAGGATGAGATGGGTCATGCTTCCTCCCATGGATCTCTGGCACCAACCCTAGGACGGCGGGTAGGAGTTGTTCTAAGTGTGAAAGAGATGCTGGAGAACAGCTTGACCAAACGAGGCATCAAGGTTGCAGAGCAGAGATGACATCCATCTGTCCAAGAAAGGTAAACGCATCTTAAGAACATAAGAAATGCCATAATGGGTCAGACCGAGGTCCATCAAGCCCAGTATCCTGTTTCCAACAGTGGCCAATCTAGGTCATACGTACCTAGCAGTTTCCCCAAAAGACACAGGTTCTGCAGTGCTTGTACTAGGCCAAGCATTGATATCCTGGGTCCCTTTTTAATAGTGGTTTATGGACCTTTCCTCCAGGAACTTGTCCAAACCTTTTTTAAACCCAGATATACTAACAGCCCTTACTACATCCTCCGGTAACAGATTCCAGAGTTTGATTACACGTTGAGTGAAGAAATATTTTCTCCTATTTGTCTTAAATAGTTTACCCTGTAGCTTCATTACATGTCCCCTAGTCCTTCTATATTCTGATAGCGTAAACAATTGATCCACGTTTATCCGTTCCACTCCATTCATTAATTTATACACCTCTATCATATCTCCCCTCAGCCGTCTCTTTTCTAGGTTAAAGAGCCCTAACCTTTTTAGCCTCTCTTCATAGGAGTAGCCTTCCATCCCCTTCACCAATTTGGTGGCTCTTCTCTGTACTTTTTCTAATAACTCTATGTCCTTTTTAAGATACGGTGACCAGAATTGCACACAATATTCAAGGTGCGGTCATACCATGGAGCGATACAGAGGCATTATAATATCCTTTGTTTTATTCTCCATCCCTTTCCTTATGATACCTAGCATTCTATTTGCTTTCTTGGCCGCCGCTGCACACTGGGCGGAGGGTTTTAACATGTTATCCACGATGACTCCTAAATCTTTTTCCTGGGTGGTGGTTTCTAATGTGGAGCCTTGCATCGTGTAACTATAGTGTGGGTTGTTCTTTCCTAGGTGCATAACTTTGCACTTGTCCACATTAAATTTCATCTGCCATTTGGATGCCCAGTCTTCCAATTTATCCAGATCCTCCTGCAGTTTTCCACAATCCTCTTGGGTTTTAACAACTTTAAACAGTTTTGTGTCATCTGCAAATTTGATAACCTCACTAGTTATTCCCTTTTCCAGGTCATTTATGAATATGTCAAAAAGTAGCGGACCCAGTACAGATCCCTGGGGTACTCCACTATTCACCTTTTTCCATTGGGAATATTGGCCATTTAGCCCTACCCTCTGCTTTCTATCTTTTAACCAGTTCCCGATCCACAATAGTACACTGCCTCCTATCCCATGACTTTTTAGCTTCGCCAAAAGTCTCTGATGGGGAACCTTGTCAAAAGCTTTCTGAAAGTCCAGATACACTATATCAACCGACTCACCTTTGTCTACCTGTTTATGCACACCTTCAAAAAAACAGATCAGATTAGTAAGGCAAGATCTTCCTTGTCTAAAGCCATGTTGGCTGTCTCCCATTAGGCCATGACTATCTACATGCTGTGTAATTTTGTTCTTTATGATGGTTTCTACCATTTTCCCTGGTACTGACGTCAGGCTCACCGGTCTGTAATTTCCCGGGTCACCCCTGGAACCCTTTTTAAAAATTGGTGTTACGTTGGCGACCCTCCAATCTTCAGGTATTACAGATGATTTTAATGAAAGTTCACAGATTACCAATAACAGGTCTGCAATCTCATATTTCAGTTCTTTCAACACTCTGGGATGTATACCATCCGGTCCAGGTGATTTGCTACTATTCAGTTTATCAAATAGTTGTAATATATCTTCCCGGTGTAGCGATATTTCTCTCAATTCCTCTGCAGTATCACCTTTAAATACCACTTCAGTCTTGGGTAACATCCCTACATCTTCCTCAGTAAAGACCGAAGCAAAGAATTCATTCAGTCTCTCTGCTATAGCCTTGTCTCCTCTTACTGCCTCTTTTACCCCTCTATCATCTAATGGTCCAATTGACTCTCTCACAGGCCTTTTGCTACGAATGTACTTGAAAAAGTCTTTATTTCGTGTTTTTGCTTCCGTAGCAAGTTTCTTCTCAAATTCCCGCTTTGCCTGCCTTATCAATGCTTTGCATTTAACTTGCCAGTGCTTGTGCTGTTTCCAGTTTTCATCATTTGGCTCTTTTTTCCATTTCCTGAAGGTTGCTCTTTTGGCAGCAACAGCCTCTCTGACCTCACCTTTAAACCATGCTGGCAGTTTTTTGGACTTTCTTCCACTTTTCTTAATGCGTGGAATACAGCTGGTCTGGGCTTCGAGGATAGTATTTTTAAATAACACCCAAGCTTGCTGTAAGTCTTTAACCTTTGGAACCGCTCCTTTTAGTTTTTTCCGAACTATATTCCTCATTCTATCATAGTCTCCCTTTTGAAAGTTAAAAGGTAGTACTGTGGATTCCTTTACTATCTGTCCTCCACTGATTAAATCAAACATGATCATACTATGATCACTATTGCCAAGTGGTCCCAACACCCTTATTTCTTGCACCAGATCTGGCGTTCCACTAAGGACTAGGTCCAGTATGGCTTCCCCTCTGGTCGGTTCATGAATCAGCTGCTCCAAGAAGCAGTCATTTATTTCATCTAGAAACTTTATCTCTTTAGCTTGTCCTGCTGTGACACTGTCCCAGTCGATACCGGGGTAATTGAAATCACCCATTATTACTACTCTGTTGTGGCTTTTGTTAGCTTCCTTGATTTCTTTGAGCATTTCATCATCCATTTGTTCATTCTGGCCAGGTGGTCGATAGTATACTCCCACTGCCATCACCTTCCCCTTCATAAATGGAATTTCAATCCGTAGAGATTCTACAGCAAATTTTGTTCCCTGCAAAACTTTAATCCTTTCTGACTCAATGCCCTCTCTAACATAGAGCGCAACCCCTCCACCAATTTGTTCAGCTCTATCATTACGATATAGTTTGTATCCAGGTATCACAGTGTCCCACTGGTTATCCTCCTTCCACCATGTCTCTGAGAGTGCAATCATATCTAACCTCTCATTTAGTGCTATATATTCTAATTCTCCCATCTTATTGTTTAGACTTCTAGCATTGGCATACAAGCATTTTAGAGACTGTATTTTATTAATATTAATCTGGCTATTGGTAGGCATGGGTAATTGGGAATCCTTATGCTCTGTCTGCTCCTTACTCAAGGGCATTTGGGCTACTATACTCCCTTTTGGAACCTCACTGCTTTTGGTAGTATCCTTCAAGGATACCTTTGTCCGAACCATGCGCTCCTGGGTGACTGTCGGCTTTCCCCTATTTTCTAGTTTAAAAGCTTCTCTATCTCTTTTTTAAAGGTTAATGCCAGCAGTCTGGTCCCATCCTGATTAAGGTGAAGCCCATCCCTTCGGAAGAGCCCCCCCTTTCCCCAGAATGTTCCCCAGTTCCTAACAAGTAGTAGACTGGCTAATCTACTGAAGAGGGCTTTAAACTAGATTCGTTAGGGATGGGTGAAGAAAGCCCCCAGCTAAGTAATACATTAAGTGAAACATTAAATACCTTTATGGAAATAGGCAACAGGGGTAACATATGGAAAGCAGTGTGTATAAATGCCCGTAGCATGGGAAATAAGATCCCTGATGTTGAAGCTTTGGTGGGAGTGGCTGACTTGGATTTAGTGGCAGTTACAGAAACATGGTTCACAGAAAGCACAGTTACTTACCTGTAACAGGTGATCTCTGGGAACAGCAGGAATAAGTCTTCACATATGGGTACGTCGGTACCGACGGAGCCTGCGCGGGAACGCTCCCCAGCGTCCAATCAGAAAGCTTTTGGGAGCATCCCTCAGCGCCTGCGCGCTGCCTTCCCGCCTTTCCAACTGTCTCTCCTCAGTTGAGTTTCATAGCTGAGACAAAGAGGGAGAAAGAGGAAAGATAGATATAGAAATACAACTCCTAGGGGAGGTGGGTGGGTTGTGAAGACTTATTCCTGCTGTTCCCAGAGATCACCTGTTACAGGTAAGTAACTGTGCTATCTCCAGGAACAAGCAGGAATGAGTCTTCACATATGGGGACTCCCAAGCTAAGATGCCTGGAGCCCTAACATGTTGAAGATTGAAAACATGCTACACCTCATATGGCCAGGCATCCTGAGGATGGAGGGTAGGAGTTGAAAATAGAGGAGCTGTAGAAAAAACAGCTAACCTAAGAAAGGACTACCCACAAGGAGTCCTTGTATGTATAATCATTATCAAAAGATATATTGAAATGAATAATCATCAGAATATTGAAATGAACAATCACCATATGACGCTCACCTACTGGATTGCAGGAAGTAGAGAGGCTGATGGAGTCTGCTGGGGATCCAGTAGAATAATGTTCAAGGTGACTTCACTGGAGTGAAGGTGGAGGTCAACATCTGGAAGTGAGAGGTGACCTCAGGATTCAATTGGGGTAGCAGAAACACGGCAGGTCTTCAATGGGAAGCTTCATGGAAAGCTGAAAACTCTTTTGGCTACAGAAGTATTCAGAGGTAGGAGCAAAAGAGGAAGACTGACCGATCTGGACAAACAGACCTAGTCCTTGAGGGAGGAAAGGGTATGAGAAGAACCCCATACTCCCAAAATAGGACAGATGTTTGAGGAATTGAATCTGAAATCCACTGAAGATCCATTATGTCTGTCCTAACTGGTGAGAGGTAGGAAGACATTGGGGCATGGAACTTCAGGGATACGTAAACCTAGGATAAGGTAGGGCTGTCAGTACCACAGCAGTGGTTGTGTGCATAATATCCAAAACATACTGTGGAACAGTATGAAGCTGTGCAAGCCCACTGTCAGAAACATACAGGAAGGTAAAAACCTTTATAAGCATAGACAGTTAGAGAGATAAGTATGGAAATACATATGTACCTATAAAAAGTATCTGGACAGATACACACATATATGTAGACATATGTGTGTGTATATATATATATATACGGGTATATAGATATATATATATCTATAATGAGATCTAAAGGGCATAGCATATGCACACTTAGCTGACAGACAGATACATCTACAGAGATGTATATAGGTATATATAGATATATATATAGATATATATACCTGAATATATAGGTCTAAAGATAGATGCCTGCAACTAAGCAGACAGAGCTATGCATACCAGGACATTCACATGGAGATGTGAAGGGAAAAGATTCATCTAAGAACAAGGAGGTAAAACCTACTTGAGAAGATATACAGAGAATCTGTTCAGCCAGAGATGATGGTAAAGGAATGCTATCCAGTGAATAACCAGGATGGTTACGTGAAAAAACAGGATAATATCAGTCTGTAAACAGCAAGTCCGGAGTCCTGTGGAACTCCAGCATGGTAAAAGGCCAGAAATGCATAGAATGAGATACCAGGTTGACCTACGTGAGGGACAAGGAGGTATCAGGCGTTTTCCAGATTAATATGTGCTGTCCTTAAGTACTAGGATACCATGAGAACAAGCTGCAAGAAAAAAAGAGTATATTCCCTATAGGAATGGGATAACTCTTATACTTTCACGTGGAGAAGGCTTAAGTCCTTTTTTTTTTTTTTTTTTTTAAAAAGAAGATAGTAGGGTGTGAAGAACCCTCACAGTCATAGGGGATGACTGAGGAAGCCTTTTTCAACCATGATGGATAGCCATTAGAGAAACTCTATGCTCTCTAGCAAGGGCCCATAGTGGAAAGCTTCTCCGTAGGATTGCAGAGAGCATTATGCAGGAGAACTGGGATGTAGAACTGGCTGATGGAGAAAACTGACAGCCACGTGTACTACGTTGCCAAACCCAGAGATTGGAGATGGCAAGGGTAGAAGATAGTGTAAGAAGCCTGTAGTGAAAAGGATTATCCAAGAAAGATGTAGAAAACTGTCTTGGAATCACTACTAAGGCTAGACAGGAGTGGTGGAAGACAAGACTGGGACTTGTGGAAAAGTACCAGTAATCAATACTGGAAACTCCTGCATGGGCAGCTACTGAATAGGACAACAGAGAGAGTCGATCTGTGTCAAACAGAGAGAACAGACTGAACAAAGAGAGCAAGCTGTCTGTCTGCAGAGCTGCCCAGATAAAGAGGGAGTTTACTTAGGAGAAGAAACTCTACAGTGAAAAGAAAGACAAGAAAAGTCTTTCAATGGTAGGGTACCACTCTTACAGGGGAAACCCTGGCGAAGAGGGTAGAGATAGAAGCTGAAGAAGGACTTACCACATGGTAAGTCCCTGGAAGGAAAAAATTCATGCTGGTACAGAGAAACTATCATGTGATAGGTGTTAAACCTCTCTTCTAGTCAGGAAGAGGTGGAAAACTCTGTAACTTATGAACATGAAGATCCTGACAGTTCAGCATACTGAAGAGTAAATGGATTTCCTGAGAATAGGAATCCTTGAGCAGAGTTTTGAATGGAAAAACAGTGAAAAACTTCTGCTGAAAAGAAATTAACTGTAGTTATAAAAAGATTAATCAGAAACCTATGGTTACTGTGTTTATTCAGCCTGGCTAGAATCTCTCACTTGGTTTGCAGCTTGTCGTGCTGTGAGGGCTTGCGTGCATCAGTGATGCTGAGAGCTAAACTATCGGTAGTTTAACTACTGGCAGGGTCTCCCAAGATGGACAGGTCTCAGCTGAGGTGCCAGACGAAGACAAACCACCCATCTGGGCAGCAGCAGAATGGGATAGTGTTGACGGCGGAGGATCACATTTCTGTGACAACGGCAACAACACCAAACTCAAACTGCGCAGAAGGAAGGCCCGGCAATCTACTTCTGTATCTTGCCATGAAAACCCAATGGATAGTTACAACAAAACAAATTGTGCTATGGTGCTGGAAGATGAGACTCCCAGGTCGGAAGGCACTCAACTAGCTACTGGGGAAGAGCTGAAGACTTTTCAGAGTAAAGCCAGCATTTATGATGTGGTTGGATCAAAGCCCTCGGGAAGTCTGACTGCTGATGTAGCTGCGCATGAAATGAGAGTCAGAAGCTGTAAAGATGTCTTACACATTGGAACATGGAACGTACGAAGCATGAACCAAGGGAAGTTGGAGGTGGTCAAGAATGAAATGGAACGTGTACAACTTGATCTGTTGGGTGTCAGCGAACTGAAATGGACTGGCATCGGGCACTTTGCATCAGATGATCACATGGTCTACTATGCTGGAAATGAAAGACAAAGAAGAAATGGTGTTGCATTTATAATAAAGAAGAAACTTGCAAGAACTGTAATGAAATACAATGCAGTCAGCGAACGCTTAATCTCTATTCGTCTACGAGGATTGCCTATCAACACAACTATAATTCAAGTATATGCCCCAACAACAGCTGCAGAAGAGAATGAAATTGAAGAGTTCTATGAACAAGTACAAGCTGAAATTGACAGAACATGCAAAACAGGATATCCTGATAGTCATGGGTGACTGGAACGCAAAGGTTGGCAACAAAGAAGAAGGCAAAGTAGTTGGAAAATATGGACTTGGCAACAGAAATGAAGCTGGAGAAAGATTGATAGAATTCTGCAAGACCAATGATCTATTCATCTCAAACACCTTCTTCCAGCAACACAAGCGGCGACTGTACACATGGACTTCACCCAATGGATTGTATAAAAATCAAATTGACTACATCTGTGGAAGTCAACGATGGAAAAGCTCTGTAACATCAACAAAGACAAAACCTGGAGCTGACTGTGGTACAGATCATCAACTACTAATATGCAAACTCAAGCTAAAGTTGAAAAAGAGCAAACCACTCATGAATGCAGCAAAATATGACCTTGAGAATATACCACTGGAATTTAAAGACTGCCTGCAAAATCGATTTGCTGCTTTAGATACAAATGACAGAACTCCGGAAGAGTTATGGAATGACATCAAGAAGGTTGTGCTGGAAGAAAGCGAGAAGTCTCTACAAAAGGTGAAAAAGCAAAAACGGCCAAAATGGATGACGGAAGAAACTCTGAAAATTGCCCAGAAACGCAGAGAAGCTAAAGCCAAAGGAGAAAGAAAGACAATCGCAGAACTCAACAGAGATTTCCAACGTGCAGCAAGACAGGACAAGGAAAAGTACTACAATGACACTTGTAAGGAAATAGAAGCAGAAACTATTAGAGGAAGAACAAGATCGGCTTTACTAAAGCTGCGAGAGTTAAAGAAAAAGTTCCAGCCTCGAATTGGAATGTTACAAGATGCTCAAGGTTCTATGTTGAATGATGCTGAGAAGATCAAGAAAAGGTGGAAGGAATATACAGAGTTTTTATATGATAAAGATCAAGTGGACCAACAGCCGTTTCAACCTATACCTTATGATCAGGAACCATTGGTGATGAAAGAAGAAGTTGAAGCAGCATTGAAAGCCTTATCAAAGAACAAAGCACCAGGCATTGATAGCATTCCCATAGAAGTATTGCAGCAATCTGATGCAGCTGTTACTGTACTTACAAGGCTCTGCCAAGAAATATGGACGACAACATCATGGCCAACTGACTGGAAAAGATCTGTGTTTATACCAATACTAAAGAAAGGTGATCCAACTGACTGTGGAAATTATCGCACAATCGCTCTGATCCCACATGCCAGCAAGATTCTACTGAAGATTATTCAAAAGAGACTACAGCCATACCTAGAACAAGAACTACCTGAAGTGCAAGCAGGGTTCAGGAAAGGGCGAGGAACGAGAGACATCATTGCGGATGTGAGATGGATCCTTGAAAAGACTAAAGAATACCAAAAGGATATCTATTTGTGCTTTATCGACTATAGCAAGGCTTTTGACTGTGTAAACCATGAGAAACTCTGGGCCACATTAAGAAGCATGGGTATACCAGAACACCTAATCGTTCTCTTGCGCAATCTGTACATTGATCAAGAAGCAATAGTTCGAA
Source organism: Ichthyophis bannanicus (assembly GCA_033557465.1). NCBI lineage: Eukaryota > Metazoa > Chordata > Amphibia > Gymnophiona > Ichthyophiidae > Ichthyophis > Ichthyophis bannanicus. The sequence goes on from CM066036.1 coordinate 57,013,002, forward strand.
CGGAACAAGGAGAAACAGAATGGTTTAAAATAAGCAAAGGGGTAAGACAAGGCTGCATACTTTCCCCCTACCTGTTTAATTTATATGCAGAACAAATCATCAGAGAAGCAGGATTGTATGAAGACAACAGAGGTGTGAAGATTGGTGGAAGACTCATCAACAACCTTCGCTATGCTGATGATACCACATTACTGGCAGAAAGTGAAGATGATCTGAAACATTTGCTTCTCACAATCAAAGAACATAGTCTCAAAATGGGCCTGCACCTTAATGTAAAGAAGACAAAGATCATGACAACTGGCATAATCAACAGGTTCATCGTTGAAGGAGAAGAAATTGAAATCGTGAACAACTTTAACCTACTTGGATCAACTATCAATAAAGAAGCAACAAGCAGTCAAGAAATCAGACGACGCATTGCTCTTGGCAGAATGGCTATGAAAGACCTAGATAAGATTCTCAAGAGCAGAGATGTCTCTCTCCATACAAAGATTCGACTTGTTCAAGCCATGGTATTTTCCATAACATCTTATGGATGTGAAAGCTGGACAGTGAAAAAGACAGACAGGAAGAAAATTGATGCCTTTGAATTATGGTGCTGGCGGCGAATACTCTGTATACCATGGACTGCCCGAAGAACAAACCAGTCGGTACTAGAGGAGATCAAACCTAAGCTTTCTTTAGAAGCTCAGATGACAAGACTTCGACTTTCATACTTCGGACACATCATGCGAAGAGAGAGATCATTAGAGAAAGACATCATGCTTGGAAAGATAGAAGGTCAACGCAAAAGAGGAAGGCCAGCAATGAGATGGATCGCTACAATAACAGCAGCTACGGGTACCAGTCTGTCAACAATGAGCCGCCTGACTGAAGACCGAACACAATTTAGGATAGCTATCCAGAGGGTCGCCATGAGTCGACTCCGACTCGACGGCACTTAACAACAACAAAGAATTTGGATTCTTCAGACCAGGGCGAGACTTCCCCTGCTTGGGAACATCCGAATGATGGGCAGGAGAAGAGGAAAACCTCTTTCTTTTAGGGAAAGAAGGTTTGGTAGGGCATTTCCTACCTGCTGAGGAAGGAGAGGGCTTAGGATGGCCCTCAGAAACAGGAAAGTCAGTGGAGCAATGAGCAACCTGACGTAAGGACTCCTTATTGAAGAGACTTTCTCCAGTACAAGGAGTATTACTCAGTCTGTGTTGTGCCCATCTACTTAAGTCGGATGCTTGGAGCCAGGCTTTACGACGTGCTCCTATGGCTATAGCAGAAGTTCTGCTAACAGACTCAAAAGAGTCTAGGGAAGCATGAGAAAGAAACCAAGAGATATTTTGGCTATGACTAAGAAGTAAGGAATAGTCTGCAGCCTTGGGCTCTGATAAAAAAGGAGTCAAAAGAGATAATTTCTTTGTGATCTCCTGAAGGGATAGACTCATATAGAAAATATATGAGAGAATCCTTGTTGCCAGCATAGATGTTTGGAAGGTCTGACGTCCAAAGGCATCCAGTGTTCTAGATGCACGCCCTGGCGGGAAAGAAGAATGTTTTTTCTTGCTTTTTACCTTCCTCATTGCTGATTCCACTACAATGGAACGATGGGGAAGTTGAGGCTTTTGAAATCCTGGAGAGGGGGGCACCTGATACAGAAGATCAGTTGCTGTAGGAGGTGAAGAAACCCTTAAAGGTTTTTCCCATACCCTCAGAAGAAGATTCTGCAAAGAGTGATGTAAAGGAAGCATTCTATTTTCCTTTCCTGCAGAAAAACCCTGAGAAGACTCATAGCCAGGGATAGGAATATTAAGGAAGGTTGCCTTGTCAAGGAGAAATTTCTGAAAAGAAGGATCTCCGATGGGAACCATCCCTGGACAGGCTAAATTTGAAAAGGTAGCCTGGGCACCGGAGGATGAACCTGTCCGGTGCAGAATAGGATTAGTAATGGATGGACACTGAAACTGGAAGTTATGAGTTGAGACAGTCAGTAGTGCATCATCCATGCCAGGTATCGACTCCAAACTAGGTATAGAAAGGAGCGATCCAGGTGAAAAAAGAATGGAAGGAGCTGGTTCCGATGATACTGCAGGTACCGGCCTCGATACCGATACCGGTAGTTGTGCCGGAATCGAAGGCGAAACAGACACCGAAGCAGTCATCGGAGGCTGCTCAAGCGGTACCGAGGAAACTAAAAACCCTTGGTGATTATCCTCGGTACCGTGCATGCGGAATCGTTAAACATCGGTTCCGAGACGCGTCGGTACCCAGTCCTCTAGACTAGAAATCGATTCTAGACTCGGCATCGAAGGAAGCGAGTCTATCGATGAATGCCTAGAGGGTACCGACGTCGGTGGTGGTATCGGCGGTACTGCCGATATTAGAAAGTCAATCTGGGACGGTTCGGTCAGTCCCGAAGGTACCGAGAACGCCAGATGACGATCCCTGGTGAAGAGCAGATCACTCAACACCGGTGCAGATGCCGGGGTATCGGTACCGCTCGAAGCGGATGCCACCACCAAGCATGGCTCAGGTATGTTCTGTGAGGGGTGAGCCCAGGAACAACCTGAAACCCCTGAAATGCTTTGGAGCCCGAAGACTCCCGCCGGGGTTTTAATACCAATGGGGTCTTGAGGGCAAGGCCAGGGCCGTCAGCATGCTTAGCATGAGACTTACCACTCAAGGATTGGCTAGTCTTAACAGACTGTTTGTGGGTTACCTGATCCTGTAGAGAAGAAATGGCCTGTGCCCTGCCATGGGGAGGGAAAACGGTATCGAGGGAAACTCGAAAGAGAGAATCTCTTCTCACAGTATCGTAGCCTGACGGTTCAGGGGAAAAAGGGTCAGGACCCAAACAGGTTAGACACCAGTCATTGGAGTCTAAAAAGAAAACTGTATTTCCACAGTGAAGGCACTTCTTAGGAGAAGAAGGCTCCATGATGGAGAGGCCTTGTAGGCCCAAAAATTTGTAAGACAGAAACTGAGGGGAAAACTCTCCCTCAGTTTGAGAAAAGAAAAGAAAAAACCCCCACCGGTGGTACCGGTGGCGGCGGGAAAAACTGCCGCGACCACAAGAAAACAAGAATCAAAAATATTAAAGAAAAAAGTTTCTGCGGTGACAGGAGGACGTCCTGCCGGCTCCGCGGAAAAACGAAAACTGAGGAGAGACAGTTGGAAAGGCGGGAAGGCAGTGCGCAGGCGCTGAGGGATGCTCCCAAAAGCTTTCTGATTGGACGCTGGAGAGCGTTCCCGCGCAGGCTCTGTCGGTACCGACGTACTGTGATAAGGAAGCTTATCATAGCTCAGGTAGGAGCTATAGAAAAGATGATGTGACTCTGAACAAGCAACCTGTCAGTTCTGGTAGAAGTGAGAAAACAGAATTTTCACATAAAAGACTACCAGTCCCAGAATGCACCAGGTTTCCAGCAGCCATGAGAGGGGCTGAAGTGAGAGAATGTGTGTGCAATCAAGAGAGCTATGAGGTAATCCCTAAGCACTCATCTCAAAGGGCAGGGCCTGATTCAACACAGCTGCGCTGTGTTAGGGAGCAGCACACATTAGAGCAGGATAAGAATAGAGCTTATTCTTCAGATAACAGCTACAGAGGGAGGAAGAGATACAGAGACAGCAACGGCTACAAGCACCAGTATCACCTGGAGAAACAGAAGCCAAGCCAAGCAGATAGAGAGAGAAGGAAACTCTCTGGAAGGAAGAGAAGAAAGGCCATTGGAAGGTCTGGGAGATTCCAAGGCAGTACTCATACTGGGAGGTATTCCAAAAGCCAGCAGAGTCCATTGGACTGGATTCAGCCGGAGGAATGGAGTGGCAGAGATAGGAATCACCAGTGGCTACCTGGAAGAGAGAAGACTGCATGTGGAAGGGACTTTCAGACCAAGGCCAGAAGGTATGTGAGAGAAGATCCAGCGTCCAGGGATCAAGATTGGAAGGCTGGACATCAGAATTGGATTACATATTGGCCAGGCTATACAGAGAGAAATAATGATAGCAGGAGAGGCTCAGGTATGAACACTGATCCAGACCCTATCTATAATAGAGAATGGCAGCAAGGGAATAAGCATTCTCATGATAGTGCCTTAATGAAAGACTCATCTGTGCCAATGTATGATATTGACCCTATGATTGTTGATGCAGGGGGAAATACAGCAGATGAAACTATTTACATGGACTGTTCTTTATCTAAATGCTATTGCTAGTTTTCTATGAGCAAACACATCAGCCATCACAAAGAAACCTAACTTTGTTCTTTATTTCCACTGCAAACAGCTCTTAAAGCAGGATTTGGGCTCACACAGTAGCAGCCAGCCAGCTAAAGGCTTTCAGCTGGTCCATTGATAGTAATTAGGGCTGCACCTGATTGTGTGTGTGAGCAAGGGAGAATCACTGCTGAGATCGGCGTGGAAAATAAGCAGAAGTTAACCTAACCAGCAAAGTTTATTCTTTACTTTGTGCCTTTGTATTTGGTAATTATTTGCTAAGAAAACATTAGCTAATTGCCTGACAAGCTGAAGGTTGTTTTCTGGTTTACTTTGTGACTTTTTGTTATCCATTTTTAAACACTGCAAGCAAGTAACCTCATTTATAGTGCTATCAAGCATACATGTGCTGGGTGAATTAAACCCCATCAATAAAAGAAGTATTTTATTGATCTTACCACTTGGTTTCACAACTCAAATTATTGTCATCAGCTGTGTTTGGGAGTGAATGAACTACAATACCCACAATACCTTGCAAGAATCATATGAATATATGCATCGTCAAGATTGTGTAAGTTCTCACCCTAGGCAGCCGTCTGACAGTACCCATATGTGAAGACTCATTCCTGCTTGTTCCTGGAGATAACCATGATTGGGATGTAACTATACCTGGCTATACTTTATTCAGAAAGGACAGGGTAGGAAGAAGGGGAGGAGGAGTGGCACTATATGTAAAAACTACTATTAAAGCTTTGGAATTACAAAGCTTAAAAGGGAGAGAGGAGGCACTGTGGGTTAAACTAGAAAGAGGGAAAGAGAAATCTATTTGCATTGGTGTGATATACAGACCTCCCTCACAAGAGGAAGAGGTGGACAGAGAGTTAATTGAAGACATACGCAGCATCGCTAGAAAAGGGGAAGTGCTACTGATAGGGGATTTCAATATGCCAGATGTTGATTGGCACATTCCTGCTGCAGTATCATCTAGAAGTAAGGAGATCCTGGATTCTCTACAGGGGGAACTATTCAGGCAATTGGTAACAGACCCCACAAGTGAAGGGGTCATACTGGACTTGGTGCTTACCAATGGTGAAAGTGTTTCTGATGTTATAGTGGGAGATCATTTTGCATCCAGTGATCACCAGATGGTGTGGTTCAGTATTAGGACTAGGGCTGTTAGAATCCATTCAAAGGTGAGGATCTTAGACTTTAGGAAGACTAACTTTGCCAAGATGGGCCAATACCTCAGGGAGTCGTTAGTGGAATGGGAACAGCTGGGGGATGTAGAAAAACAGTGGGCAAAACTGAAAGGGGATATTTTAAGGGCAACCAACCTTTTTGTTAAAATGGTAAATAAAGGTAAAAGGAAAAGGAGACCGCTATGGCTTTCGAAAGAAGTAGCTGAAAAAGTGAAGGAAAAGAGGGAGGCCTTCATGAAATACAAGAGATCAGAGAGAGAGAGGAAGACAGGCATCTATATTTGGAAAAGAGAAGCTAGCAAAGTAGTCAGGAAGGCAAAGATTCAAAAAGAGGAGGAAATAGCCAATGCAATAAAATGGGGGGATAAGGCATTTTTCAGATATGTTAGTGAGAAGAGGAAGGGCAAAAGTGGTATTGTCAGACTCAAGGGTGCAGGGGAGGAATATGCAGAAGCTGATAAGGATAAAGCGGAATTGCTTAACAAATATTTCTGTTCTGTGTTCACATATGAAGAACCAGGAGCAGAACTTCAGAAAACACCCACAAACAGGAACAGAAGCGAGGGACATCTTGAACAATTTTCAGAAGGCTGTGTTCGTGAGAAGTAGCTCAACTTAAAATAGACAAAGCGATGGGACCAGATGGTAGAAACCCTAGAATACCGAGGGAACCTGGGGACGTTCTAGCAGCTCCACTGACTGACCATTTCAATGCCTCGCTGGAGTCGGGAATGGTGTCAAAGGACTGGAGAGACTCATGTGGTGCCTTTACACAAAAGCAGAAGTAAGGATGTGGTTGAAAACTAAAGGCCGGTTAGTTTAACTTCGGTGGTGAGTAAATTATTGGAAATGCTGCTGAAAGAGAAAATAGTAAGGTTTCTGGAGTCCAGCGGATTACAGGATCCGAGGCAGCATGAATTCACCAGAGGCAGGTCTTGTCAGACAAATCTGATTGATTCCTTTGACTGGATGACCAGGGAGTTTGACCGAGGGAGAGCCCTGTTTCTCACAGGTGACTTATAAACAAACTGAGCACCCTAGGGATGGACCCTAAAGTTACTGCTTGGGTTAGAAATTGGTTGGGTGGGAGGCGACAAAGAGTACAGGTAGGATCTAGCTAAGCTTGAAAAATGGTCTAGAATTTGGCAGCTGGGATTTAATGTTAAAAAATGTAAGGTGATGCATTTGGGCTGCAGCAATCCAAGGGAGCAATATAGTATATGGGGTGAAGTACTTTTGTTCACTAAAGAAGAGCGGGACCTAGGTGTGGTTGTATCTGATGATCTTAAAGTAGCTAGACAGGTAGAAATGGCGATGACAAAAGCTAGAAGGATGCTTGGGTGCATACGGAGAGGAATGGCTAGCAGAAAAAAGGAGGTGATAGTGCCTCTGTATAAGTCTTTGGTGCGACCTCATTTGGAGTATAGTGTGCAATTCTGGAGACCGCACCTTCAAAAGGATGTGAACAGGATGGAGTCGGTGCAGAGGGTGGCTACTAAAATGGTTAGTGATCTCATTATAAAGCATATGAGGATAGACTTAAGGATCTTAATATGTACACCTTAAAGGAAAGGTGGGATAGATGTGATATGATTGAGATGTTTAAATACCTCCGTGGCATAAATGTTCAGGGAGAGAGCCTCTTTCAATGAAAGCAAGTTCTGCTACAAGGAGACATGGGATGAGGGTGATGCTAGGTATCATAAGGAAAGGAATGGAAAATAAAACGAAAGATATTATAATGCCTCTATATCGTTCCATGGTGAGACCGCACCTTGAATATTGCGTGCAATTCTGGTCGCCGTATCTTAAAAAGGATATAGCGTTATTAGAAAATGTTCAGAGAAGAGCCACCAAAATGGTAAAGGGGATGGAAGGATACTCCTACGAAGAAAGGCTATGGGACTCCCTTGCTACAGACTACTGAGATACCTGTAAAAAGCCACAGGTTACCAGAAAAGGATGAGCCATGAGCAGCAGCAATGAGTCTTGAGAAAACAGAATTCCGAGCGGTCCAAGTTTCCAGCGAGAAACCAGCACTCCGGTAGCCTGAACACACAAGGGCTGGAGGGCAGGAGTTGCCTACACCCTGAATAGATGGGGTGTAGGCAACTCCTGCCCTCTCATGAAAGGCACTGCCTGGCCAAAGGCACTAGCCCGAAGGGACTCCCTCTCCAGGTAGTAATGAGCTGCGAAGGTATGGACTAAGGACCAGGTGGCGGCCGGCAGATTTCCGACAGCGGAACAGAATGCAGGTTTTGCTATGGATGCCACCATGGACTGCTTGTAGGCGAGGGCAATGCAGTCCGCCACCCAAGTGAACAGAGTACGCTTAGTCACTGCTGCCCCCAGCCGACTGGGGTCATAAAAGACAAAAAGCTGTGAGGCTTTGCGGTGACAATGGGTACGCTGGAGGTAGAAGGCAGGGCCCTCTTACAGTCCAGAGTATGAAGGATGGTCTCTACCCTGCTGATTGAGGTGGAAAGGGGACACCACCTTGGGATAAAACATGGGGTGCGTGCAGAGCACGACCCTGTTCTTATAGAACTTTGTGTGGAGTGTGATCCACCACCAATGCCTGGAGCTCGCTGTCAGCGCAAGCCGATGTGAGTGCCACCAAGAATACAACCTTCCAGGAAAGTGACCGTAGGTGGCAGGTAGCCAGGGGCTCAAATGGTGGGCCAGTGAGCTGCGACGGCACCACTTTGAGATCTCCACTTTGCCCCTGGCAGGTGGACGGGAGGCTTGGACAAGAGACCTCACAGAAAGCAGGTCACAAGAGATTGGACGGAGAGAGACTTGCATTCGAGGCGCACAACCACCTTATCGAGGGCACTCAAGTGGACCATGACAGAGTTGGACTTCAGCCCTGCCTGAGACAGGTGAAGCAAATACTGCAGCACAAGCTGCACAGAGCACAAGAACGAGTTGACCCTACTACTACTACTACTATTTAGCACTTATATAGTGCCATGCACACAGCGCTGTACAGTCAAACATACAAGAGACAGTCCCTGCTCGTCAGAGTTTTGCACATCTGAGCTTACAATCTAGTCGCAGTAATACAGGGCATTAGTCAATCGGTGCAAGGCACAGTAGGGTCTTTACAATTCGGTCGTGGAAATTGACGGGGGTTAGGTTAAGATGAGGATAGAAGTCAGGATCTGAATGCGACAATGAAGAGGTGGGTCTTCAACCTGGATTTTAAGAGGGCCAGGGAGGGTGCCTCACGTATAGGCACAGGTAGGCTGTTCCAGGCATAAGGTGCAGCAAGGTGAAGGAGCGAAATCGGGAGTTAGCAGTGCGAGTGAAAGGCCTTGACAGAAGTAATTTGTTAGCGGAGAGAAGTTCCCGAGACGGGGCATAGGGAGAGATAAGAGAGGTATTGAGGGGCCGTAGAGTGAATGCATTTATAGGTCAGTAGGAGAAGTTTGAATTGGATGCGGAATTGGATGGGGAGCCAGTGAAGCGACTTGAGAAGAGGAGTAATGTGGGCATGGCAAGGCTGGCGGAAGATTGGTCGAGCCACGTAATTTTGTATAGATTGAAGGGGAAGGAGATGGCTCACAGGGAGACCAGCAAGGAGTAGGTTGCAGTAGTCGAGGCGAGAGGAGATTAAGGAGTGGATAAGCGTTTTGGTAGTATGTTCAGAAAAGAAGGGGTGGATTTTGCTGATGTTGTAGAGAAAGAAGCGGCAGGTCTTAGCTATGAGCTGGATATGTGCGGAGAAGGAGAGGGAGGTGTCAAAGATAACTCGCCAGATTGCGGGTCGAGGGAACAGGAAGGATAGTGGATTCATCCACAGACACTGAGAAAGGGGGAAGAGGAGGGGAGGAGTTGGGGGGAAAGACAAGGAGTTCAGTCTTGGCCCTGTTCAATCAGCGATGAGACATCCAGGCAGCGATGTCAGAAAGGCAGGCGGAGATCTTGGTCTGGATTGCTGGAGAGATATTAGGTGTAGAGAGGTAGATTTGGGAGTCATCGGCATAGAGATGGTACTGAAAGCCATGGGAGGAGATAAGCACGCCAAGGGCTTGGGTATAGAGAGAGAAAAGGAGGAGGCCCAAGACGGATCCCTGGGGTACACCAACATGGAGCGGGGTAGGAGAGGAGGAGGAGCCGCCAGAGCATACACTGAAGGAGCGATGGGAGAGGTAGGAGGAGAACCAGGAAAGTACGGAGCCCTTGAAACCAAGCGAGGAGAGGGTGGTGAGGAGAAGATTGTGGTCAACAGTGTCAAAGGCAGCGGAGAGGTCAAGAAGGATGAGGATAGAGTAGAGGCCCTTAGATTTAGCCAGGAACAAGTCATTGGAGACTTTTGTAAGTGCCATTTCAGTGGAGTGTAGGGGACGGAAGCCGGATTGTAGTGGGTCCAGGAGGGCCTGGGAGGTGAGGAAGTCGAGGCAGCGGCGGTGGACTGCCCATTCTAGTAGTTTAGATATGAAGGTAAGGAGGCAGATGGGTCGATAGTTAGAAGGACAGGTAGTATTGAGTGAGGGTTTCTTGAGGAGGGGTGTGACAACAGCATGTTTGAAGTCTGCGGGGACAGTTGCAGTGGAGAGTGAAAGGTTGAGGGGACAACGGTGGGGGAGATGGGGTGTAGGAGATGGGTGGGAATAGGGTGAGAGGAACAGGTGGTGGGTTTGGAGGAGGAAAGAAGGAGTGTGGTTTCCTCTTCGGAGATCGTAGGGAAGGAGGAGAGGGTAGCAGAGGAAGTATCGGTGGGAGGGGAGAAATGGGGAGGGAGGAGGTAGATGAGGGGGCAGGGAATTGAAGGATGATCTTGTGGATTTTGCCATGGAAGTAGTCGGCTAGGATTTGGGCAGAAAGGGAGGGCGGGATCGGGGGCGGAGGCGCCTTGAGGAGAGAATTGAGGGTATTAAAGAGGCAGCGAGGATCAGAGGCAAGGGAGTTGGTCAGATGGATGTAGTATTCTTGTTTGGCAAGTGCTATGGCTGACTGGAAGGAGCCAAGCATGAACTTGAAGTGTAAAAGGTCTTCGGGAGAGTGGGATTTGGACCAAGCATGTTGAACAGTAAGGGCACAGGTGCATAGATAGCGGGTTGTGGATGAAAGCCAGGGCTGGGGAGCAGATCGTCTGACAGGACGTGGGGTGGGTAGGGCAAGAGTGTCAAGAGCTGAGGATAGTGCAGCATTATAAGAGGATACTGCCTTGTCGACAGACTTGGAGGACATAATGGAGGGAAGAGATGGAGAAATGGTGGAGGAGAGGGTTAGGGGATCAATATTATGGAGGTTTCTAAATAGGTCGGAGGAGACGGGATGAGGTTGAGACAGCGGAAGCTGAAGATTAAAGGTTAAAAGGTGATGTCAGATGAGGGAAGGATTGAGTTGCGGAAGTTTGAGGGAGAGGAATTAGAGAAGAAGATTAGCTCAAGGCAGTGGCCGTGTAGGTGGGTGGGGGCAGTGGGAGCAATGTTGGAGGTCAAACGAGGAGGTGAGGGCAAGGAACTTTAAAGCATGGGGATTGGAGGGGTTATCGACGTGAATGTTAAAATTGTCAAGGATAAGAGTGGGGGAAGAGGGATCCAGGAAGACGGAGAGCCAGGAGTCGAAGTCAGTGAAGGAAGGTCGATTTGGATTTGTCAGGTGGGTGATATATAACAGCTACTCGGAGGGGAAGTGGTGTGGAGAGGCGAATGGAGTGGACTTCAAAAGAGAGGGAGGAGTGTGACTGAGGCAGCAGGAGGATTGGAATTGGCAGGAGGGAGAAAGTAGCAGCCCAACACCACCACCGCGACCAGCAGATCGAGGTGTATGGGAGAACTGGTAGCCCCCGTGGCAGAGAGCAGCAATGGATGCGGTATCGTCTGGGAGGAGCCAGGTCTCAGTTAGGGCAAGAAGGTGTAGCGCATTAGAGATAAAGAGATCGTGAATAAAAGGAAGCTTGTTGGAGACTGAGCATGCGTTCCTTAGGGCACATGAGAACGGTAGAGCGGAGGGGGAAAGCGCTGTGCACTACAATGAAAATCTGCACAATTTGAAGACATAAGCTTGTCTTGTGGAGCTTCTATGTGAGGCCAGGAGGACCTCCTCTACCTCCCCTGAAAAGTTGAAAGGGACCAAGGCTACCCTTTCAGCAGTCAGGCCGTTAGCTTCAGAGACCCCAAGTTGGGGTGTAGGAGGGAGCTCCCCTCCTATGACAGCAGCCCCAGGGCACTCCCTAGGGGGACCAGGAGCATCGTGGATAAGCAAAGGAGCAGTGGGAACCACAGTGGTCTGGGCCACCGAGGGGCTACTAATATCAGCGACGCCATGTGTTGAACCTTGCACAAGGTCTTGGCAATCAGTATGCTTATGTAGGAAGGTGTAGAGAAGGCCCTCTGTCCATAGGATAAGGAATGCATCTTTTGCCACCCAGAATGGGTGTGGCTGCCTGGAGCAGAAGCAGGGCAGCTGGGAGATGGCTGGACTAGCGAAAAGGTCCATCCATGGAGTCCCCCAGAGCTGTAAGAGCCAATAGGCCACTTGTGCAGCTGAAGGACCCTGCTTAGGCTGTCCGCCAGGGCATTGTCCTGACCTGGCAGATACACCACCCGCAGGAGCATCCCGTGGCTGTTCACATATGAGCAGAGAGTTACTGCCTCTTGGCAGAGGGTGTATGACCCCCATGCCCCCCTGCTTGTTGATATAGAACAGCGCCACTTAATTGCCCATCTGGACTAGCATTGATTGGTGTTGCAGGTGGTGACGGAAAGCTCGGAGGGCCAGGAATATGGCCCAAAGCTCCAAGAGGTTGATCTGCTGCAGACTGTCCATCTGCGACCAACTGTACTGACTGCAGAGATTGTAGCAATGATCTCCCCAGCCTAGGAGGGAGGTATCTGTGGTGAAGACCCTCTGGGGGATGGGGGCCTGAAAGGGCATCATGGCCTGAAGGTGCTGGGGGGCTTGCCACCGTGGAAGGGAGTTGGCCAGTTGGAGGGTCACCACCTCCGTGTCCTGCAGCTGGCATGTGGCCTGAGTCCACTGGGAGCAGAGGCCCCATTGAGCCACCCTCATGTGAAGGTGGGCATCTGGGATAACGTAAACTGTGGATGCTATGTGACCTAAGAGGCAGAGCAGAAGGCGGGCAGACACCAAGTGTCAGCACTGCATGGCAGTGGCCAGTGCCCTGAGGCAATTGGCCCTGTCCCGAGGGAGGAAGGCTTTGGCCTGAACAGTGTCCAGCCTTGCCTCTATAAACTTCAGACACTGTATGGGGAGGAGATGGACTTTGGGTGGTTTATCACGACCCCCAAGTGCTGCAGGATGAGGATGGTGCATGCCATTGTGTGTTGCAGCTCAGCATCCTCTTATGAGCCAGTCGTCCAGGTAGGGCAAAACAAAGGCCCCCTGGAGACGAAGGACCCCTGAAATAGACGGCGACTACTATCAGGCACTTGGTGAATACCCTTGGTGCGGAAGCCAGTCCGAAGGGTAGCACCCTGTATTGGTAGTGGCTGCCTCCCACCATGAACCTGAGGTATTGCCTGTGGTAGGGATGTATGAGGATGTGTGTGTACGCATCCTTTAGGTCCAAGGAGCCTTGCACGTCTCCCGGCTGGAGGTATGGCAGCAGTGTTCCAAGGGAAAGCATTTTGAACTTCTCCTTCACCAGGAACCTGTTTAGATCCTGCAGGTCCAGAATGGGCTGGAAGCCTCCGGTCCTCTTGTACTGGGAGTAGAACTCTTTGCCCCTGAGGTGTGCAGGCACCAGTTCCACCGCTCTGTAAGCTCCTGCAGTAGCAAGGTCTGGGTACAGGGGAGTCCTGGAGGGCTTTCCCAGAAAGAATGGAGGGGCACCTGTGGCAGGAGAAGGTAACCCTTACTCACCACCTGCAGTGCCCAGGAATCTATGGTGATGGATGGCCACTGGTTGACATAGAGAACCAAAAGCCCCCCTGTGGGCTGCTGGGATGGACCTCCTAGGGGAAGAGAAACTATGCCCAAGGAGTCAAAAACTCCCGCCAGGCTGGGCTGGAGCCAGTGCCTGTGGTTTTGGAGCCTTAAGCTGATGAGGGCCATGCCCTTGTCCCTTTGCCTGCTGCTCCTGTTGGGGAGCTAGGAAGGCCTGGTACTGAAGGTAGTTTCCATAAGCCTCCCTCTTCTTTGGGTAGAAGGCCTTTTTACTCAAAGGCTTCCGTTAAGAAGGGTCAGCAGTCTTCTTGGAGAACATGGTCCTCGTCAGGAACTCGGACTTCAACTCTGCAGTCTTAACAGTCATGGGTTTGCCAAAGAGATTCTCTCCCTGGCAAGGAACATTGACCAGCTTGCCTTGAACCCATTGCTCCAGGTCAAATGACTGTAGCTGAGCCTGGCGTCAGGAACCAACGCTCTCTGCAGCTACTCTAGCTACCAACTCGAAGCCATCATAGGCTGCCTGAGTCATAAACTTGGAGCTCTCTCTGACACCCGAGGCCAGGGCCCGGAACCGCTGGAGGGGTTCCTTGGAGAGACCAGCCGAGAACCTGGCGAGTTCCTTTGCCAGGTCTCTCAGGTACATGCCCATGTACAGCTAGCATGTCTGAATTCATCCAATTAGCATACAACCCTGGTAGCACTTCCTTCCCAGGGCATCCAAGGAATGCATCTTTGGCTCTAGAGCCAACGCATGGCCGATTCCACCACCATGGAGTTGTGTGGTAGCTGTGCTTTTTGGAAGCCAGGGCTCTGGTGGACTTGGTGCATTGAGTCCAGCCATCTGCTCACTATGGGCACCGATGTGGGGGGTCTCCCATATTAACAAGAGCAGCCATTCCAGGATCGGAGTAACAGGCATTGTGAGCGTCTCCTTCGTAAGGGCCTCATACTGGAGGATCTAAAATTCCTCCATCTAAGGGTCCTCCTCTGATTCGGTGTTGAAGGCAGATGCCTTGGCCATGTCCCGCAAGAAGTCGAGGAGAGCAGTATCCTCGGACAGGGTCCGGCACGGGGTCTTGGGGTGAGATGGGTTGGAAGGCACCTCCCAGTGATGAAAAGGTGTCCAGGGATTCCTCATTCTCGGTCTCCCAGACCGACTCAGTCTGTGGCGGTGTCGAGGGCGGTCCAAGCTCCCTAGTCAGGCCCCGAGCCCAATGGCCCTTGCCCCCTGGAAGCCTTATGGTCAGAGCTACACGCACTCATCAGGGATGACCTCAGTCCTGAGGACCTGGACAAATGTAGAGGAACATCTTGAGGCTGGTCGAGGATCGGCTCAACATCCAGGGAAGTCCTCGAGGTAGAGAGCCTGGTAGTTGGGAGTGATGATCTGGAAGAAATGGGCATCAGAGCCCAATGCTGGGCCATGAAGGCAGACAATGCACTCCAAAGCCACCAATCCTGGTCTCGAGGCCAGACGGCTCCACACTTTGGTGCGTGCACCGGCTCCGTAGAGGGGGAGTCCACCAAGATAGCCTCAGGGGTCCGAGGCTGGTCACCAGATGCCGACAATTCCCATCAGGGTATTTTGGTCAGCCGATCTCGCTCCTTCGTTTCGGACTCGCGACGGGGGCTGTGAGTCTGGGACCTGTGGGACTTGCCCTCTTTCTCAGAATCATCAGCCGATGTGATCTTCGAGGGTTTCTGGTTCTTTTTGGGCTCTTCCGGCTGGAGAATTCGCAGTCTCTGGGTTTTCTGTAGAAGCTCAGATGACAAGACTCAGACTTTTCTACTTTAGACACATCATGCGAAGAGAGAGATCATTAGAGAAAGCGTAGTTACTCACCTGTAACAGGTGTTCTCCAGGAGCAGCAGGAATCAGTCCTCACATATGGGTGACGTCGGCGCTGACGGAGCCCTCGTGGAGCAATTTTCCCCAGCTTTCAAAGAAAGCCTTTGGGAATTGCAGTGCGCATGCGCGGTCCTCTTCCCGCCCAAGGGTGCCATCTTGCTCAGTCTGATGACATAGCTAAAAGACAGCAAAAAATTAGCAAAAACGAAAGCATAGAACTGCAACTCCAAGGGGAGGAGGGAGGGTTGTGAGGACTGATTCCTGCTGCTCCTGGAGAACACCTGTTACAGGTGAGTAACTACGCTTTCTCCAGGACCAAGCAGGAAGTCAGTCCTCACATATGGGACTCCCAAGCTTAAGGCTACCGGAGACCCTAAGCACAAAAATGAGCTCCCTCAAGCTCAGTAGCACAGAAGGAAGGAATCTTCTCTGAATATGTCTCCAAACGGTAGCCCAACATCCGGGATGGAGGGTAGGAGTTGCCTATACCTCAAAGAGGTTACGGAGGACTGTCTGTCCGAAAGCACTGTCCCTGCGGGACTCCCTCTCCAGGCAGTAATGGGCTGCAAAAGTCTGGCTTGAAGACCAAGTAGCGGCCCGGCAGATGTCTGCCAATGGAACAGAGCGGAGGTAAGCCACCGACGTAGCCTTCGCCCGAACACGATGAGCTGTGACTCTACCTTCCAACACGAGGCCGGCTGCCTCGTAAGCCCAAGCGATACAGTCAGCAATCCAGATGGACAGAGTACGCTTGGAGACAGGGAGCCCCAACTTATTGGGGTCATAAGACACGAAGAGCTGAACAGTCCTTCGGTGCTCCCGCGTACGGTCAAGGTAGAAGGTCAATGCCCTTCTACAGTCCAGGGTATGCAGGACCATTTCAGCTTGGCTGGAGTGTGGCCTGGGAAAGTAGGTCAGAAGTACCACCTCCTGGTTGATGTGAAAAGGGGATACCACTTTGGGAAGAAACTTAGGGTGAGTCCGTAGGACTACCCGGTTCTTGTAGAACCTAGTGTAAGGAGGATCAGACACTAGGGCCTGCAACTCACTAACGCATCTAGCAGAAGTGAGGGCTACCAAGAACAAGGTTTTCCACGAAAGAAAACGCAGTGGACAGGTAGCCATAGGCTCAAAAGGCGGACAGGTAATCCGCTGCAAAACCACATTGAGATCCCAGTCCGGGGCTGGCGGTCGCAAAGGTGGCTTAAGGAGAAGGAGGCCTCTGAGAAACCGAGCCACCAGAGGGTGGCTGGAAAGAGGTCTACCATCCACCGGCATGTGATGCGCAGAAAGAGCACTGAGGTGGATCTCGACCGAGTTGGACTTAAGTCCAAGGTTAGAGAGAGAGAGCAAGTACTGCAAGACCACTGATGCTGAACAGGAGAAGGGATCTTGAGACTGCTGAGTACACCAGACGGAGAACCGACGCCACTTTAGAGCGTAGGACTTCCGGGTGGAGGGCCTCCTGGAGGCCAAGACGACCTCCTCCACATCTGGAGGTAGCTGCAGAGGAGCAAGGACTACCCTTTCAGCAGCCAGGCCATCAGATGAAGGGACCGGAGGTTGGGGTGTAGGAGAGTCCCCTGATCCTGCGACAGGAGGTCGGGCTGAAACCCCAGTGGAAGAGGAGTGTCCACCGCCAGCTGCATCAGAAGCGGGAACCAAGGTTGTCTCGGCCACCGGGGAGCCACTAGGATCATCGATGCTTTGTCTCTGAGAACCTTGAAGAGCGTCCGAGACACCAGTGGCATGGGAGGAAAGGCATACAAGAGGCCGGTGGACCAGGGAATCAGAAAAGCATCCGCCGCTACCCGGAGAGGATGCGGCTGTCGAGAGCAGAATCTGGGCAGCTGCCGGTTCAGAGGACTGGCAAACAGATCCATGGTGGGGAGACCCCACTTGAGAAAGATTTGCTGAACCACCATCGGATTCCAGCCTCCACTCGTGTGGCTGGAGGATCCTGCTGAGCTTGTCGGCCAGGTAATTTTCTTGACCTGGGAGATAGACAGCCCTGAGGAGGATGCCGTGGCGGACTGCCCAAGAGCATAGCTGTTGCGCCTCCTGACAGAGGAGGAAGGAGCCTGTTCCGCCTTGTTTGTTTACGTAGAACATGGCAACCTGGTTGTCCGTCTGTATCAGCAGCGACTGGTGGGACACCAGGTGAGAGAAGGCTCTGAGCGCTAGGCGGATGGCTCTGAGCTCCAGGAAGTTTATCTGTTGAGCAGACTCCCAAGGAGTCCAGAGGCCTTGAGTACATGACCCTTGGCAATGTGCTCCCCAACCCAGGAGGGAAGCATCGGTCGTTAGGACCTGAGAATGCGTAGGGGGCTGAAAAGCCACCCCTAGCACTAGGTTTGGTAGATGAAGCCACCATCGCAGAGATGAGACCAGCTGGTCGGAGATCTGTACAGAGTCCGCTAGGCTCCCCGTGGCCTGATGCCATTGATTGCGAAGGCACCACTGAGCAGGACACATGTTCAGTCGGGCATTGGGGGTCACATGGACCGTGGAAGCCATATGGCCGAGCAGTCGCAGAAAGTGCCTGGCTGACACCAGCGCATTGCTGTGAAAGTGGCCGGCGAGATCCATGAGCCGCCTGGCCCTTGAAGTCTTAGATAGGCCGCCACCACTGCGAGGCATTTGGTGAACACACTGGGGGCGGAGGATAGGCCAAAGGGCAGCACTCTGTACTGGTAATGATTTCCTCCCACAACAAATCTGAGATATTGTCTGTGGTCCGGATGAATGAGGATATGAGTATACGCATCCTTCAGATCCAAGGAGCATAGCCAGTCTCCCTGCTGGAGGTAAGGCAGCAGGATTCCAAGGGTAAGCATCTTGAACTTTTCCTTTGCAAGGAACTTGTTGAGGTTTTGCAAGTCCAGGATGGGCCTGAGGCCTCCTGTTCTTTTTGGAATCAGGAAGTACCTGGAGTAAAATCCTTGGCCCTTCAGGTGGTGGGGCACCGGTTCCACGGCTTGTTCCTGAACAAGACTTGCTAACTCCTGAAGGAGTAAGTCCCTGTGCAAAGGGAGTCTGGGAGGATCCCCTGGAAAGTAGGAGGGAGGTACCTGGTGAAAGTGAAGAAGATAGCCCTTTTGAACTATGTGAAGTACCCAGGTATCTGTGGTGATGTTGGACCACCTGTGGGCAAAGTGGACCAGCCGGCCTCCTGTGCTGAGAGAAACCAGCTGAGGGGGAGAGGCTATGCTGAGGAAGTCAAAAGCCCCCACCCTGCTGAGCAGGGGCCGGTGGTGCAGGCTTGGGGGCTTGCTGCCTACGGGACCCATTACCCCATCCCTTGGCCTGCTTTCCCTGTGGGGGAGCTGCTGAGGCCTGATACTGAGGGTAGTATTTATAGGCAGCACCTTTCCTCGGGTAAAAGGGCTTTTTCCCCGAGGCCTTCTTCTTTTGAGAAGGGGCAGAGGTCTTCCTTGAGAGACGAGTCCTGGTGAGAGTCTCCGTCTCGATTTGTGCAGCCTTCTCATCCATGGGCTTGCCAAAGAGGTTATCACCTCGGCAGGGGACATCGACCAACTTGTCCTGTACCCAGGTCTCGAGGTCGGACGTCTGAAGCCAAGCCTGGCGGCGTCCACCGATGCCGGCCGCAGCTACTCGAGCCAAAGCCTCAAAACCATCATAGGCTGCTCGAGATATAAACTTGGAGCACTCTCGAATACCAGTAGACAAGGTTTGGAACCTCTGCAAAGGTTCGTCGGAGAGACCAGCAGAGAACCCGGCTATTTCTTTAGCCAGGTCTCGGAGATACATGCCGATGTAGAGCTGGTAAGTCTGGACTCGACAAGCAAGCATAGAGCCCTGGAAGCACTTCCTACCGAGGGCATCCAGGCTTCGGGCTTCCCTACCAGGGGGCACCGAGGAGTGCATTTTTTGACTCTTAAGTCTATGCATGGCCGATTCCACCACCATGGAATGGTGCGGTAGTTGTGCCTTTTGGAAGCCGGGGCTCTTGCGGACTCGATAAATGGAATCGACCCGCTTGCTTAACACCGGCGACGATGCCGGGCTCTCCCACATGCGGAAGAGAAGTCGTTCCAGCATCGGAGGAACCGGTACAATAAAGGCCTCCTTCGGGGGAGAGTCATATTGGAGGGCATCGAGTTCTTCGACTCGAGGTTCCTCCTCGGGATCCGCGGGGAAGGCCAAAGCCTTGGCCATATCCCTCACAAAGTCCGAGAACCGGGTATCCTCCGGGGGGGACCGTCTCCGAGGTTCGGACTCAGGGGAGTCCGAAGGGACACACCGAGTCTGAAAGGAACCAGGTGACTCTTCGTCCTCGGATTCCCAGGCCGACTCTTCGTCCTCGGATTCCCAGGCCGACTCCTTGGAGGAGGAGTCGAGCGGCTCCGGTTGGGCGG
This sequence comes from Ichthyophis bannanicus, assembly GCA_033557465.1. NCBI lineage: Eukaryota > Metazoa > Chordata > Amphibia > Gymnophiona > Ichthyophiidae > Ichthyophis > Ichthyophis bannanicus. The sequence goes on from CM066036.1 coordinate 57,032,497, forward strand.
GCACCGATGCTATCCGCTCCGACGCCGAGGGAGTCGGCGTCGACGACCTCGGTCCCGAACGGGAGGCCGAAGGAGACCTTGACCGAGGATCGACTCGAGCCCTCATGGACTCGAGGATCGGCTCGGTCTCCGGGGTCAATTTGGAGGTCGACGTCCCGGCGGTCAGGGCAGAAACACCGGCAAGGCCAGCGATCAATACCCGCTGCTGGTCCATGAAGGCAGTCAGACTGCTTTCCAAGGCCGTCAATCTGAGTCCGAGCTCAGGAGACCCAGCAGCCCCCGACTCGGGCCCCGACGGCGTCGGGCCCGACGTCGGGTCCTTCGGAGGCGAGTCAACGAGGACAACAGTACTCACGTGAGCGGGCAAGTCCACCTCGAGTCGAGGATGTTTTGACGGCCTCTCCACCTCCGAGGACCCGGGACGGGAATCGGGGCTATGCGACCTGGCCCTCGAGGGACCAGGAGCGTCCACCGATCCCACCCTCGCGGGTTTCTTCTTCCGATGATGTTCCCGGGTAGGAGACCCCCTTTCAGAGGAACTTTGACGATGCTCAGGACCAGAGTCCTGAGACGTCGAAGCCTCTGACGAGGTCCGAGCCCGGCCGGAGTCAGAGAAGATACGCTCCCGCTGATGCTGCCGACTCCTCAACGCTTTTGAGGACATTTTGCCACACAGACCACAGATCATGGAGTCATGATCGGGTCCGAGGCAGCGGAGGCAGAAGTCATGAGTGTCTGTAAGAGACATGAGTTTCTTACAGAGGTCACACTTTTTAAAGCCGCTGGCAGCCATCGGGGGAAAAAGGGTCCCTGCGAGGTCGAAATACCGGGCTGCCAGGGAAAAAGGATAAAGGATAAAGGAAAAAGGAACGGACTCGCAACCGGCGTCGCGAGTCCGGGCGGGAAAAGAACCGGCGTCGAACCGAAGAAAAAAAGAGAAAAATAGAGAAAAAATCAACTTTTCGGCGGGGATTCACAGACAACATCTGCAGGGCTCCGCGGAAAAAAGAAGACTGAGCAAGATGGCACCCTTGGGCGGGAAGAGGACCGCGCTGGGGAAATTTGCTCCGCGAGGGCTCCGTCGGCGCCGATGTCATCCATATGTGAGGACTGACTTCCTGCTTGGTCCTGGAGAAAGATATCATGCTTGGCAAGGCAGAAGGTAAACGGAAAAGAGGGTCAGCAATGAGATGGATCGAGACAGTAACAGCAGCTAAGGGTGCCACTCTATCAACAATAATCCACCTGACTGAAGACCAAACACAGTTTAGGATAACTATCCAGATGGTCACCAGGAGTCGACAGACTCAACAGCACTTAACAACACCATGTAAAGCGTCCAACTGGCAAGAGTTAGCTTTACATGTCTTCCTCATCTACCTACCTCTCCCTCTGCAACAAACAAAAACCACTCTGATATATGTTTCCCACCATATCTTTCTCCATATCTACCTCATCAACAGTACTGCCCCAAAAACTCTTGCTCTAAAAACATGACGGCAGAAAAAGACCACATGGCCTATGCAGTCTGTCCTTCCATACCAACTACTATAGTCCCTTTTTAAACTTTAGAGACCTTCTATGTTTGTCCCATGTTTTCCTGAATTCAGATATTGTCCTCATCTCTACTACCTCTACTGAGAGACTATTCCACGCACCTACCACTCTTTCCGTAAATATTTCCGCATATTACTCCTGAGACTATCCCCTTTCATTTTCATCCTACGTCCCCCTCATTTTCTTTCATTTGAAAGAGGTTCTCCTCCCATTTATTTATGCCACGGAGGTATTTAAATGTTTCTAACATATCACATCTTTGTTAGTGATATAGCGGAAGGGTTGTCCGGTAAGATTTGCCTCTTTGCGGATGATACCAAAATCTGCAATAGAGATAACATGAGGAGGGATCTAGCTAAGCTTGAAGAATGGTCTAGAATTTGGCAGCTGAGATTTAATGTTAAAAAATGCAAGGTCATGTGTTTGGGCTGCAGCAATCCAAGGGAGCAATACAGTATAGGGGGTGAAGTACTTTTGTCCACTAAAGAACAGCAGGACCCAAGCGTAAATGTGTCTGATGGTCTTAAAGTAGCTAAACAGGTAGAAAAGGCGACGGCAAGAGCTAGAAGGATGCTTGGGTGCATAGGGAGAGGAATGGCCAGCAGAAGAAAGGAAGTGATAGTGCCTCTGTATAAGTCTTTGGTGCGACCTCATTTGGAGTTTTGTGTGCAATTCTGGAGACCGCACCTCCTGCTGGAATGCTCTCCCACCTGACATCCGCGCCATCAACAACCTTCTTCAATTTAGGAAAGCGTTGAAACGTCACCTATTTACCCAGTACTTCTCCATCTCAAATGACAGCTCTCAGCCACCTTCAATCATGTCCAACTCTCTCCACACGAGCCCCATGCCCACAACACCTCTACCTTCCGAACCCACCTCTATTTAATTTACAGAATGTCATTGTCGTATCAACTTTACTTACTAACGAGATAATTGTACAAGCCTGCATACTAAATTGTAAATAGTTGTTTACCTGTTAACCTGTTATCCATGTTTATTTACCCTGTTTATTGTAAGTGCATTGAAATGCCCTCTTTGCACAAATAAGTTTCCTGTAAACTGCGCTGATAATAAATAGTGCGGTATAGAAAAGCAATTAAATAAATAAATATACACAGGCTAGAGTCGGTACAGAGGGTGGCTACTAAAATGGTTAGTGGTCTTCATTATAAAGCATAAGAGGACAGACTTAAGGATCTTAATATGTACACCTTAGAGGAAAGCCGGGAAAGAGGTGATATGATTGAGATGTTTAAATACCTCCGTGGCATAAATGCACAGGAGGAGAGCCTCTTTCGACTGAAAGCAAGCTCTGCTACAAGGGGACATGGGATGAGGGTGAAAGGGGACAGATTCAGGAGTGATATGTGGAAATATTTTTTTACAGAAAGTGGATCCGTGGAATAGTCCGTGGAATAGTCTCCCAGTGGAGATGGTAGAGATGAGGACAGTATCTGAATTCAAAGAAGCATGGGACAAACACAGAGGATCTCTAAAGGGAAAAAGGGGACTGTTGTAGTGGTTGATATGGAAGGACAGACTAGATAGGCCATGTGGTCTTTTTCTGTCGTCATGTTTCTATCTCCTCTCTTCTGCCTTTCCTCTAAAGCATATATATTTAGATCTTTAAGTCTGTCCCAATATGGCTTATAATGAAGACCACCGACCATTTTAGTAACCAACCTCTGCACTGACTCCATCCTGTTTATATTCTTTTGCCCTTTTGTAAGTGTAGTCTCCAGAATTGTACACAATATGCCAAATGTTTATTTGGGTTTTTTAAAAACTATGTAAACAGCTCTGTATGCTCCACAGTATCAAAAACAATAAATGATAAATGAAATGAGGTCTTACCAAAGACTTACACAGAGGCACTATCATTTTCCCTGCTGGCCATTCCTCTCCCTATGCACCCAAGCATCCTTCTGGCTTTCCCGTTGCATTTGCTACCTGTTTTGCCACTTTAAGATCATCGGAAACAATCACACCTTGGCTCCGCTCCTCTTTCGTTGACAGAAGTAATTCACCCCTTATACTGTACCACTCTCTTGGATTTTTGCAGCCCAAATGCATGACCTTGCATTTTTTAGCATGAAATCTCAGCTGCCAAATTCTCAATCACTCTTCAAGCTTAGCTAGATCCCTCCTCATGTTATCTACTCTTTCCTGGGTGTCTACTCATTGCATATTTTGGTATCATCTGGAAAGAGGCAAAACTTATCCAACTGCCCTTCTGCAATATCACTAAATAAAATCCTTCTCCTCAGAGTGAGTTTGTCATGAAGCTGAAGCTACTGAGTGCAGACTTAGAAAAAAACCCTGTCTTTCACAGAGCTGTTGATGTGCAGAGGATGCAATAATCTTGCAGCCCAGCTAGAGGGAGCAGGAGCAAAACTACTGAGGCTGAGTTAACACACCCAGCCACTGATTATGTAAGAGCTAATCAGCTGCACCTGACGACAACCCCGGGAAGCTCAAAGGTAGAATGCCTTTATAAGAGAGAGGCAGTCCAGAGGAAAGCAGGCCAGCAGGAGGAACCAGTCCAGAGGAAAGCAGGCCAGCAGAAGGATCCGGTCCAGAGGAAAGCAGGCCAGCAGGAGGAACAAGTCCAGAGGAAAGCAGGCCAGGAGAAGGAACCAGTTCAGAGGGAACCGGTTCAGAGGGAAGCAGTCTGGAGGAAAGCAGTCCAGAGAGGGACAGTCCAGAGAGAAACTGCCAGGAGAAGCACTTCAGACGGAAGGAGTGACACCTCCAGCCCAAGCAGCGTAGCTGGATCAAGCAGAACACCCAGAATAGTAAGTGCTGGAAAAGGAGCAGAGAAAGTCAGAAAGAAAGACAGTTCGAGGAGAGTCAGTCTGGAGAGAGACTCGGTAGCAGAGGACCACAGAGGCAAAGAGCTTGGGAGGAGAAAGCCATGCTTTGAGAGAGGCCTACGCTCACCAGAGGAGTCTGAATCAGGATTAAGAGGTACAAGAAGGAAAGGTTCTGATAGCAGAGCTACCTTTATCCAGAAGCAAGGAAATCCGGACTCCTCACCAGGTTTTCCTGAACTACAGAAAGGTAAAACACTGCTCAGAAGGTTCCAAGAGAAAGCCTGTCTCCAGAGAGAGGTACCTCAGAGAGAAAGCTCCAGTTATACTGGCTACAGGAGGAAGCCCAGGTATGGTGCCACTTCATTTATAAAAGAAAGTTTATCTCCTAGAAGCTCTGGTGAAACAGATGCTCAGTGCAGGAGAAAAGGAAACAAGTCAGAGCTTTGCAAACCACTATTTAAAAGAACAGGTCATGTTCGTTTGGGAGCCTTAGAACAGCCCTATTGGAAACAAGCAAACAGAGACAGAGTCTGGGAAAGTATAGCAGCAAGGGAGACATCCAATTCAGAGGGAGAGGCCAGTGACCCAGAGTCCATGGAAATAGACCTAGAGAACCCTATTCCCATGCCTCCAGATGAATTTATGGATTGTACCTTGTGTATTGCTAGCAGCCTTGAGTCATTAGCAGAACTGTGAATTGAACAGACCTTTTTGCTTTGAGAATGCTCGTGTTTTGTGCTAAATGCCAGAGAACTGTTTTGCTTATTTAAGTTGCTCTGAACTAAGAGAATCTTTCAGTTAATCTCTCCAATCAACTGTGAAACTTGTAACATTTTTTCTTCTTGCTTATGTTTGGTGAAACCCTGAAAGAAAGGACTTTCTTTATTTCTGTGCCTTACTGAGCCTTTGCGTAAAAGGGGAAATAAAAGCCTTAATACCCTCTATTTGGCTTATACAATTTGTTCATACAAGGAGCTGGACTACAAAGACCAACCTGCACTTGGCCTTAAAGAGCCCTTTCCTCCTTGAAACAATAAAAATGCTCAGCCTACCCTTACAGCCACTGGCCACTAGGGAGTGCTGACGACAAGCTCCATTTACCTATACTCTTTGTCGCTTCCCACTAAACCAATTTCTAACCCATTCAGTCATTTTAGAGTTCTTATTTATTTATTTAACAGGTTTTTTTTATACCACTTTATCATTTCAGTCAAAGCGGTTTACATTGTAACTTAAACTTGGTAATGTATATTAAACAGGAACATTGATAACTTGGATTTTTCTGAGGCAATGGAAGGTTAAGTGACTTGCCCAAGACCACAAGGAGTGCTAGTGGGAAATGAATGCTAGTCTCTTGGTTCCCAAGCCAGTGCTTTAACCATTAGGCTACTCCTCCACTCCTCCAATCCTTAGGGTGCTCAATTTATTTATAAGTCACCTGTGTGGAATGGTGTCAAAGACTTTACTGAAATCTAAGTACACCACATCTAAGGATCTCCCTTGGTCCAACTCTCTGATCACCCAGTCAAAGAAATCAATTAGATTTGTCTGACAATTCCTGCCTCTGTTGAACCCAGGTTGCCTCGGATCCTGCAATCCACTGGCCTTCAGAAACCTCATTATCCTCTGTTTTAGCAGTGTTTCAATTAATTTACTCACCACAGAGGTCAGACTAACCGGCCTGCAATTCTCAACCTTATCCTTACTTCTACTTTTGTGTAAAGGGACCACATGCGCCTATCTCCACTCCTCTGGGACCACTCCTGATTCTAAAGAAGCATTGAAAAGGTCAGACAGTGGAGCCGCTAGAACTTCCTCTAGTTCCTTCAACACTCTCGGCTATATCCCATCTGGACCCATCACTTTGTTCACTTTTAGTTTAGCTAGTCCCTCACAAACACAATCTTCTGAAAATCATTCAAGATCACCTTCACTTCTGTTCCTATTTGTAGGTGTTTTCTGAGGTCCTGCTCCGAGTCCTTCATCTGTGAATACAGAACAAAAATATTTGTTATGCAATTCTGCTTCATCCTGATCAGCTTCTACATATTCCTCCCCTTCACCCTTGCATCTGACTATACCGCTTTTGCCCTTCCTCCTCTAGCTAACATATCTGAAAAAGGTATTTTCCACCCATTTTATTGCACTGGCTATTTCTTCTTCTTTTCATATCTTTGCTTTCCTAGCTTCTCTAAGTTATTCCAATTATTGATGCTTGTCTTCCTCTTTTTCTTCACTGTTTCATCTACTTCTTTTCAGAACCATAGTGGTCTCCTTTTCCTTTTATATTTATTTACCTTTCTAACAACTAAGGACCCAATATTCAAAGACATTTCACAATTTACAGATCTGTAAACTGTGTAAATGCCACTTAGAGGGATATTCAGCGGCACTGACATGTTTAGTGTAACTAAATATCCCCGATCATCTCCGCTATATGCCCCCATGCTAACCACTTAGCATTAGGGGGTGTTGTGGGCAATCCGGGGCAGCACCAATTGCTAACCGGGCAGCGGCGATACTGCCTGGATAGCACCTGCAGATAAAAGATAGGAAAAGATGGCCAGCTATTGCTGCACCTGTGGGAGCTAACCAGGCAGTGGCTCAACATTAACACTGCCCGGTTAGCTTCTGTAGGCTTTTGGGCTGTGCGGTGACCCCGGATATTCAATGTCAGGGCCACATAAGACCCTGGCATTGAATATATGGGGTTAAAGATCAGCGGCGATGGCCGTCCCAGAAGAATATCGGCCCTAACTTCCTAACTAGTGCTCCATTCATGGTACTAGGACCCACTGCACTTCTCTCCCCCTCCTACCACCATCTTGGAACAGCTGAAATATCAAGTCAATAGTCTGGCCATCTTTAGATGTGTTAAAACTAACTACCTGAACCAACCCAATATTCTGCAAGGAGCTTAACAGATCCTCTTCGTCTACAAACTTATTGCCTTTAAAATGAATATTAAAATCCCCAATATCATCAACTCTTAAAAGGACAAGCAAGGCTCTGTCACAAAATCCTAGAGCCCACCAAGGCTTCCTTACCACGGGGTAGGGACTGGTAAGCCATAATTTCCCCAACCCATTCGAAGACTGAGCCAACAATACTTCACAGCTATAAATAATAAAAGTTAATACCAATTGAAAGCCCAAATCCTTGTAGAAAGTCAACTGAACACATTCCCCATGCTCTTTTCAAGAGCAGCCATGAAAATGACAGCCTAGGATAAAGTAAAACTATCCCCATGATTTATCCAGATCTCACTGTCACCTCATCAACTGAATCAAGAACCTGAGCGGTTTTCCTAGTCACAAAGTGCCTATTTAGCTGTCCCCCCCCCACTCTCAATAAAAACTCGCCTCTTGAGACAATGTCACATTCCTAAGCATCTTATTCCTAACACATCTGCCCTTCTTCTCAAAAGGCTGCTCAAAAGCATAACAGCCCCTTCACCAACAAACCAGAATTGCCCTCCTCCTCACCCCACAAACCACCCAATCACATACCACAATATCAAACAACTATGAGATAAACTGAAGAGTAGCAAATCACCTGGGCCGGATGGTATACATCCAAGGGTGTTGAAAGAACTGAAATATGAGATTGAAGACCTGCTATTAGTAATCTGTGAACTATCATTAAAATCATCTCTAATACCTGAAGATTGGAGGATCGCCAATGTAACACCAATTTTTAAAAAGGGTTCCAGAGGTGATCCGGGAAACTACAGACCGGTGAGCCTCACGTCAGTACCGGGAAAAATGGTAGAAACCATCATAAAGAATAAAATTACTCAGCATGTAGATAGTCATCGCCTAATGGGAGACAGCCAACATGGCTTTAGACAAGGAGGATCTTGTCTTACTAATCTGTTATATTTTTTTGAAGGTGTGAATAAACAGGTGGACAAAGGTGAGTCGGTTGATATAGTGTATCTGGACTTTCAGAAAGCCTTTGACAAGGTCCCTCATCAGAGACTTTTGGCAAAACTAAAGAGTCATAGGATAGGAGGCAGTGTACTACTGTGGATCAGGAACTGGTTAAAAGATAGAAAGCAGAGGGTTGGGCTAAATGGCCAATTTTCCCAATGGAGAAAGGTGAATAGTGGTGTACCCCAAGGATCTGTGCTGGGTCCGCTGCTTTTTGACATATTCATAAATGACCTGGAAAGCGGAATAACGAGTGAGGTTATCAAATTTGCAGATGACACAGAACTGTTTAAAGTTGTTAAAACCCAAGAGGATTGTGGAAAATTGCAAGAGGATCTTGATAAATTGGAAGACTGGGCATCAAAATGGCAGATGAAATTTAATGTAGACAAATGCAAAGTTATGCACCTAGGGAAGAACAACCCAAACTATGGTTACAAAATCAAGGTTCCACATTAGGAACCACCACCCAGGAAAAAGATTTAGGCGTCATTGTGGATAACATGTTAAAACCCTCGGCCCAGTGTGCAGCGGCGGCCAAGAGACCAAATAGAATGCTAGGTACCATAAGGAAAGGAATGGAAAATAAAACAAAAGATATTATAATGCCTCTATATCGTTCCATGGTGAGACCGCACCTTGAATACTGTGTGCAATTCTGGTCGCCGTATCTTAAAAATGATATAGCGTTATTAGAAAAGGTTCAGAGAAGAGCCACCAAAATGGTAAAGGGGATGTAAGGATACTCCTATGAAGAAAGGCTAAAAAGGTTAGGGCTCTTTAACCTGGAAAAGAGACGGCTGAGGGGAGATATGATAGGTCTATAAATTAATGAACGGAGTGGAACTGGTAACATAGATCGATTGTTTATGTTATCAGAATATGGAAAGACTAGGGGACATGCAATGAAGCTACAGGGTAAACTATTTAAGACTGTCTTTTGGGGAAACTGCTAGGTACGTATGACCTAGATTGGTCACTGTTGGAAGCAGGATACTGGGCTTGATGGACCTTGGTCTGACCCAGTATGGCATATCTTATGCTCTTATGTTCAAATTAAATGGTAAAAGTATCTAAACCATTCCACCATAAAGTATAAAAGAAACTATAACCCTTAAAACTGTTAAGCACAATAGCTCTCAATTATCAAAAATAAAAAGCCAGCAAATAGTCTATAAAATACATTACTCAAACATTGTATCACACCACCAGCATAAGGAAAAATAAAGCACAGCACCTACCTAAACAAAGATAATTCAACCCCACCTGCAATCCACACAATTCCACCTGCAATTCCCGCCTTCAACCGGAATGGTAGTGTGCTTAGTGACTGCTTTCACAAGTGCAACCTTAGGAAACCGGAGCCATTTATGCAGGTCCTCTGGAGACCAAATGTAAAAATGCGCTTAGCGTCCCGCCGAGTGCAAGGCCACATCCAGGCTGTCCCACTCCAAGGAGACCATTTGTTGAAGCTCCGCAGGAAAGGGAAAGGTCTTAGATGGCTTTTTGATGCCCACAATAATGGTATCTACTTGAGGTTGAGCTGGGTCTGAAGAAGCTGGCGTGTCAGCGAGGTGTAGTGCTTCTATCACTTGGGCGATGAGAGCCACCAGCTCCTCTTTCCGGAAAAGGTGGATATCTTGTCCGCATTCCCAAAGCTCCTGCTCCTCTTGCTGATCCTCCAGGGGCGAATGTTCTCTTTCCTCTCTGTCTGATCCAGAGAGGGAGATGTCCTCTGAGGGGCATTCACCATTCAGGTGCAAGTCCCCTGAAGGCAAGGAGGCACCCCGGAGCTGGAAAAGTGAAAGAGTGGCAGCAGCTGCAGCTGGACTGAGCCTGGCACGTTTACGCTGGGGAGGCTGCGCAGAAATGGGCCCTGCCAGAAGACCTGACAGCCATGCGTTCCAGGCCTGATGGAACAAAACTAGAAATTGTTGCTCCACAGCACAGGCTTCCCGTTGTGAGGAGATGAGCTGTGGAGTCGACTGCTGGACCAGCAGTGGCAAACTGAGCTCAGGGAGCAGGTGCAGAGGGTGAATCTCGGAGGCCGACGAGAGGCTAACAGCTGGAAGCTGTTGCGCTGACAGGGAAGGAGACACTGGAAGTGACAAGGGAATACTGGCTGAGGGTCCCCTGAAATCAGCTCTGCAAGCGGCACAGAGTCTACTGATGAAGGCTCTGTGTTTCTTCCCACAGGCCACGCATCGCTGCAGGGTAGAAGGCATAGCTGCAGACCCCCATGAAAATGAGGGAGAGAGTGCTGGGGATAAGCAAGAAGAAGCCCCAATATTAGAATGGCTGCTGCACTGCAGCTAGTTTGACGGGAAAAGCAACTGCCTGCACCAGAAGCTGCTTGCACAAAATGGCCGCCACAGACAGTACGTTTTGGCGGGAGCCGAGTGGGAGAGGAAGCAAGCTAAACCAGCGTTGCGAAACGGGGGAATGAGCTGACCATTAGAGCAGTGAAGAGAAGCCATCAGAGCAGCAAAGAGAAAAACAACTCACTACCCTGCTGGTGAAATCATTGTCGATGAAATCTGAGCTGACACGCTGACGCCGGCTGTGCAGAGACCACGTTGGAGCCTGAATTCGCTGACTCGAATAGGGATTTTTTTAAAACTTTATGAGGCTGGAAGCCCTCAGTATGGTAGTACTCTGCACTGAAGGCATGGACTGCAGACCTTTGGATCAGAGAAGCTAAGGTGGCAGGCTGAGGAGGAAGGCTGCACTGTTCCTCATGAACAGGAGCACTTCACTTCAGAGGGGCTCAACTGATCCCCTTGAGCAGGAGCACCCTCAGGAATATCTAGGAGAAATGACAACTCAGTGTGCCCAGGGACCCAGGAAAATTGAGAGGATACCCACTCCAGCAGAATTCTTAGAATCATTTAGGAGCAAAGTCGTCCACCATCTGCTAAGACAGAGAAAATACTGAAGTTGACTAGGGGTAGGACAATATGTACCAGGGGTGATGTCACGAAGCTTCTGTGATTGCTCTGTCTCACCATCTGCTGGCAAGGGGACACAAACCACTAGTCTGGACTAGTCTAACAGTTGAGTTGGAAACGTAAGCTATTAACATTAGAATAAAATATCTTTAAACAAAATGTAATTATATCGTAAAGATATATCCGTGGACTCTACAAGGATCTCTTGGGTTAGCAAAGCAGTTACAAATGAAATGAGGGTCACTGGGTTAGATTAGGGGTAACAGCTTTCAACACTTTCAAAGATGAGGGGGATGCATTTTACTCAAGGAGCAACATTATGGAACATTTTGTCACTGCATACAGTTAAGTCTATAGAGCCCGAATTTCAGTTGGGCGGTGCTGTGCACTGTGTCAGCGCATAGCCCGCCTACTTCTTGCCTAACCCAGATTTTTCATGCCAGGGTCATATGCAGCCCCAGCATTGAAAATCGGGGTGTCACCGCACCGACAAGAAGCCGCAGGAGCTACCTGTGTAGCAGCAATTTTCGATGCTACACTGTTAGCCACAGCGCCTTAAAGATAGACAAGGTTTTCCCATGGCCCGCCTCTGCTCCACCCCAAAACACCCCCAACATGCCTGATACTAAGTGGATAGCACCTGGGCACGTTAGACATATCCGGGATTTGCCCTTCGAAAATCCCGGATAAGGCCTTTACATGGGTAACTAGGGAAATTAGCTGTGTAAAGGCCTTGGAAAATATTTCTGTGATTCCTCAGTAAACTAGAGGTGGCTTTAAAGTTAGCTACAAATGAGAAAGGAGAGTTCACCCGGCAATTCTGAGCCCATGGTAATATCGGGATAGGAAGGAATGTTTTCAGTGCTGCGCAGGCTGTCTTCACTTATCAGTCTCCGTTTATTTCTTGACCTACTGCCCTTCACAACAGCATCACAGCAGTCTACAGTACAATAAAACTAGTAATTTCTAGAGAAACCTGTTAGACAATCTGAAGAAGGCTGCACTAGATTGACCTCTTGTCCTCTTTCAGTCTACAGGCCAAAGACACAGGTGAAAGTTCATATGGGTGAATTTAGGCATCAAAGCAGTCAATTATTCCAGTGGTCAGTAGCTGAGAGGCCACTATTATTAGTTACCCCAGTTCTATATCCAAGTTACAATACCCGTTCAGTGTAAGTACGAAGCAGGCTCCCCCTGCTTTGTACAAAAATGTTTCTTGTAAACCGCACTGATTTTAAAGGGCGCGGTATAGAAAAGTGTTAAATAAATAAATAAATAAAAATAAATATTATATAGGTCAGAGGTCAAGCCAGGGACCTTCACAAGAAATAAGAAAAATAATCTTTCTTCACACGTTAAAGATTCAAAAAACAGATATTACTGCACATGACAAATGGTCAAAAGCATCCGGCTCAGCTCTTAGTGCACATGGAAAATAGTTAGGGCAGGGATGGACAAACTATGGACAGTGGGATGAGACCCTTTATTCCAGCCTACTCAGCCTTCCAATGTATTTAATTGAAGACAAACATAAGGTGATTGGCCCACTGTTCCATAGCATTGCAGTTGCCTCTGCTGATGTCACAGACCAATATAGCAGGCCTTTGATGTCCTCAATATGGATGATGGGGGGATGGGGTTCCTGGGTGGAAGAAGAAGGAATTAGCCAGCTGTGGCTGAAGAGGAAGCCAGCCAGCAACAGCCAGTAATTTGTTCTGAGCTCATTTGAAAGCGTAGTTACTCACCTGTAACAGATGTTCTCCAGGGACAGCAGGAATCAGTCCTTTCATATGAGTGACGTCGGCACTGACGGAGACCGTGTGGAACAAATTCCCAGCTTTCAAAGAAATCCTTTGGGATTGCTACCACGCATGTGTGGTCCCTTTCCCGCCCAAGGGTGCCATCTTGCTCAGTCAGATTACATAGCTAAAAGATGGCAAAAAATACAAGATGGTAAAGAAGCAACTCCAAGAGAAAGAGGGAGGGTGGGAGGACTGATTCCTGCTGTCCCCGGAGAACACCTTTTACAGGTGAGTAACTAAGCTTTCTCCGGGAACATGCAGGAAGTCAGTCCTCACATATGGGACTTCCCAGCTACAGGCTACCCTGAACCCATAGCGAAAATAGAGCTCCCTCAGGGAGAGCCATAAGCAGCAGCAATTGTGTCTGTATAGACAGGCCAACAGGATCTCTGAGTCCGATGAAACCATCACTCCAGTAGCCTAAACACAGAAGAGTCGGAGGTTAGGAGTTGCCTAGACCCCGAAAAGGTTACAGAGCACGACCTGGCCAAAAGCACTGTCCCGTTGGGACTCTGTCCAGGCAGTAGTGAGCTGTGAAAATATGGACTGAAGACCAGGTGGCAGCCCGACAGATGTCTGCTAGCGGGACCGAGCGCAGGTTAGCTACTGAGGTCGCCATAGCCCTGACCCGGTGTGCTGTAACCCGGCCTTCCAACGGAAGCCTCGCCTCTTTGTAGGCAAGGGCAATACAGTCTGCCACTCATGTGGACAGCGTACGCTTGGTCACTGCCTCCCCCAGCTTACTGGGGTCATAAGAAACAAAAAGCTGAGAGAATTTTCAGTGACCCTGAGTGCGTTGTATGTAGAAGAACAAGGCCCTCTTACAGTCCAGGGTATGGAGGACTGTCTCTGCCCAACTGGCGTGCGGTCTGGGAAAGAAGGTAGGGAAGACCACCTCCTGGTTGAGGTGGAAAGGGGACACCACCTTTGGAAGGAATTTTGGATATGTGCGAAGCACCACCCTATTCTTGTAAAACCTGGTGTAGGGTGTTTCCGCCACCAGGGCCTGGAGCTCGTTTACCCTTCGTGCAGAAGTGAGCATGACCAGGAAAACCACCTTCCAGGAGAGGTAGTGAAGGTGGCAAGTAGCCAAAGGCTCGAATGGTGGGCGAGTGAGCTGCCCCAACACTACATTGAGATCCCATTCGGTCGCCAGAGAGTGATCTGGAGGCTTAGACAGGAGCAGGTCCCGCAAGAAACGGGACACCACCGGATGGGCCGAGAGGGGTTTCCCATCCACCTGGTAGTGGTTCGCTGCAAGGGTACTAAGGTGCACCCTAACCGAATTAGACTTGAGCCCCGACTGAGAGAGGTGGAGCAGGTACTCCAGTACCGTAACCACTGGGCAAGAGAAGGGTCAGCTCCCCGCTCAGTTCACCAAATTGGGAATCTGCGCCACTTAAAGGTGTAGGTCCGTCTGGTCGACGCATTGCGCGAGGACAGCAAGACATCCTCCACCTCTCTGGGGAGGTGGAGTGGGGATAGAGATACACTCTTAGCAGCCAATCTGTCAGCGAAAGAGATCCCAGGTTGGGATGCAGGAGAGAAACTCCCTCCTGGGAAAGGAGTCGGGGAGCACACCCCAAGGGTAAGGGATCTGCCACTGCCAACTGCAGAAGCAGCGGGAACCACGGCTGCCTTGGCCACCGTGGAGCTACTAAGATGACCGAGGCCCTGTCGCGGAGGGTCTTGAAAAAGGTCCTGGCAATCAGTGGCGTCAGAGGGAAGGCGTACATAAGTCCTTCCGACTAGGGGACCAGGAAGGCATCAGCTGCAACCCTGGCGGGGTAGAGCTGCTGGGAACAGAAGCGGGGCAACTGATGATTGTCCGGGCTTGCAAACAGGTCCCTCGCTGTTTCCCTCCAGGTTTGTAAAAGCCTGTTGGCTACTCCGGGGCCTAGCTGCCACTCGTATGGCTGGAGAATCCTGCTGTCGGCCAGCAATTTGTCCTGGCCCAGCAGGTACACCGCCCTGAGGAGAATGCCCTGCTGGATTGCAAAAGAGCACAGGGCTAGCGCTTCTTGACAGAGGGCATGGGATCCCGTGCCTCCCTGTTTGTTCACACAGAACATGGCCACCTGGTTGTCTGTCTGGACCAGGACTGACCGGTAGCCTAGGTGATGCAGAAAGGCCTTCAGGGCAAGGTGATGGCCCGCAGTTCCAGTTGATCTGTTGGGCACTCTCGACCAGGGATCAAGTGCCCTGTGTGCAGAAGCCCTCGCAATGTGCTCCCCAGCCCAGCAGGGAGGCATCCGTGGTGAGGACCCTCGAGTGGTTGGACGCCTGGAAGGGCATGCCCGCCTCCAGGTGCCGGGGCGACTGCCACCAGACCAGAGACTTTGCCAACTAGCGGCTCACATGGACTCTGTCCTTGAGATGGCCCGTGGCCTGGGACCACTGGTCGCAGAGGCACCACTGTGCTGTCCGCATGTGGAGACGGGCATCAGGCATGATGTGGACTGTGGAGGCCATGTGGCCGAGAAGGCGCAGCAGATGCCTGGCAGACACCGAGGTACGGTGCTGCATGTCCCGGGCCAGAGACATGAGTCGGGCTGCCCGGTCCGTGGGCAAGAATGCTTTCGACTGAAGGGTGTCGAGCCTTGCCCCGATGAATTCCAGCCCCTGTGTCGGATGAAGGTTAGACATGGGGTAATTTATCATGAAACCCAAGTGTTGCAGAACTTGGGTGGTGCGTTCTGTTGCTTGCTGCAACTTGGGGGCTGTGGCACCCTTGATGAGCCAGTCGCCGAGGTAGGGGAAGACAAAGACCCCCCTGAAGCCTGAGAAAGGCGGCGACAACTGCTAGACACTTTGTGAAGACCCTGGGGGCTGAGGCTAGGCCGAAGGGTAGCACCCTGTATTGGAAATGATTGCCTCCTACCATAAATCGTAGGTATTGCCTGTGGTTTGGGTGAAATAGGATGTGTGTATCGGCATCCTTTAGGTCTAAGGAGCATAGCCAGTCTCCCTGCTGAAGGTAGGGCAGCAATGTTCCAAGGGAGAGCATCTTGAACTTCTCCCGCACCAAGAATTTGTTGAGGTTGCGCAGGTCGAGGATGGGCCTTAGGCCCCCTGTCCTCTTTGGCACGAGGAAGTACCTGGAGTAGAACCCCTTGCCCTTGAAGTGGTGGGGCACCAGTTCCACCGCTCTGTCCTCAATAAGCCATGCCAACTCCTTCAGAAGAAAGTCCCGGTGGAGGGGAGACCTGAGGGGCTCTCCCGGGAAGAAGGGGGGAGGTGTTTGACTCAGATGGAGGAAATAACCCTCCCTGACCACCCTTGTGCCCAGGAGTCAGTGGTTACAGCTTCCCACCTGTGGGCATAAAGGGTATGGCGACCCCCTGATGGCTGCTGAATCCCGTGAGAGAGAGAGGCTATGCTGCAGGAGTCAAAAGCTCCCTCCTGGCTGGGCCGGAGCCTGGAGCTTGGGAGCCTTCTGCTTATGTGGGCCGTGCTCTTGTCCCTTGGTCTGCTGCCCTTGCTGGGGAGCCGGGGAGGCCTGGTAAGGTGGGTAGTTTCGGTAAGCAGTAGATTTCCTCAGGTAAAAGGGCTTTTTACCCAAGCCCTTCCGTCGGGGAAGGGCAGTGGTCTTCTTGGAGAGCCTAATCCTCGTCATGAACTCGGTCTCCAGCTCTGCGGCCTGATCAGTCATGGGTATGCCATAGAGGTTCTCCCCCTGGCAAGGGACATCGACCAGTATGTCCTGTACCCATTGCTCGAGGACAAACGACTGGAGCCAGGCCTGGCAGCATGCATCGATGCCCGCCACGGCTACCCGGGCCACCGACTCAAAACCATCATAGGCCGCCCGAGACATAAATTTGGAGCACTCACGGACAGCTTTGGACAGGCTCTGGAAGCTCTGCATAAGCTCCTCGGAGAGGCCAGCTGAGTGCCCGGCGAATTCCTTCACCAGGTCCCTCAGGTATATGCCCATGTACAGCTGGTAGGCCTGGATCCGGGAATTCAGCACTGAGCCCTGGTAGCACTTTCTGCTGAGGGCATCCAAGGTGCGAGGCTCCCTGCCGGGGTGCATCGAGGCGTGCATCTTCTGGCTCTTCAGCCGACACACGACCGATTCCACCACCATGGAGTTGTGTGGCAGTTGTGACTTCTGAAAGCAAGGGCTCTGGCTGACTCAGTACATCGAGTCGAGCCGCTTGCTGGCCACTGGCACTGATGTCGGTGTCTCCCACATGCGGAACATGAGCCGCTCCAGGATGAGAGGAATGGGCACCATGAGCGATTTCCCGAGGGGGAGCCTCGTATTGGAGGATCTCGAGCTCGTCGGCCCAAGAATCCTCGGATTCGGTGGGAAATACCAAGGCCTTGGACATGTCCTTGATGAAGTCCAAGAAATCCATGTCCTCCGATGGGGACCTTCTCCGAGGTTCACAGACTGGGGAATCCGAGGGGACATCTCAGTGCAGATGGGTGTCTGGGGACTCCTCGTCCTCGGTCTCCCAGTTGGAATACTCCGAGGAAGACTCGAGGGGGTGATGTTCCTCGGGCCTCGAGAGACCTGGCGTCGTATGACCCAACCCCGGAGGGCTCATCGGGGACGACCTCGGCCCCATCAAACGGGAGATCGAGTGTGACCTCGGCCATGGATCTACTCGGGCCAGCATGGCTTCGAGGATCGGCTCAGCCTCCATGGATGTCTTTGACGTCGAACACCCGGTGGTCGGGGTGGAGGAACCGGACGTGCTGGACATCAGCGTCCGCTGCTGGTCCAAGAAGGAAGTTATACTGCGCTCCAAGGTCGCCATCCTGGACTCGAGCCCAGATGGCTCTGAAGCCTTCGGCGTGGGAACCAAGGGACTCGGGCCCAACACCGGCTTACCTGGAGGAGGATCCTCGATGAGGACTGTGTCTAACTGGCGAGGCTGGTCCACAGCCGGATCCTTCTGGGGAACCTTGGCCAGATGCTCCTTCTCCGACTGCTCGAGCGGGTGCCTGGGGGCCCGGGAGAACCCCGGTTGATTGGAGCAGTCCAGGGACACCGCCTTCGAGGACTTATTCCTCTTTGGTTCCCGCAAGGGAGACCCCCGCTCTGAGGACCCACGATGACACTCAGGCTTGGAGTGTTCCTCCTCAAGGCCTTAGAAGACATCCTTTTGCAAAGGCCACAGACTGACAGGGCATGGTCCGGGCCAAAGCACCGGAGGCAGCAGTCATGTGTGTCGGTCAAAGACATTATCTTAGCGCACCAATCACACTTTTTAAAGCCGCTGGTTGCCATAGGAGGAAAAAGAACCCCAGCAAGGTCGAAGACCCTTTGGGCTGCCAGCGGAGAAAAAGGGTGCGAAGACGCCAAAAGAAAAATCAAACTTAAGTATTAAAAGGAGTCGACCCTGATACAGGTCGGCGGGCAGGAAAGGTATCGGCGCAACACCGGAGACGAGCAAAAAACTCGAGAAAAATTTTTTACTTTTTCTGGGGGAAAACAGACAATGTCTAGTGGGCTCCGCAGAAAAAAGGAGACTGAGCAAGATGGCACCCTTGGGCAGGAAGGGGACCACGCATGCGTGGTAGCAATCCCAAAGGCTTTCTTTGAAAGCGGGGGATTTGCTCCGCATGGGCTCCGTTGGCGCCGTCACCCATATGTGAGGACTGACTTCCTGCTTGTTCCCGGAGAAATGATTTTTCCCAATTTTGTGGCATTTTTTCATGTTTGTTTCACATATTTGTTCTTTAGGTGTACACTGTATGCATGCTAGAACTTAAGTGCGCATATCTATTGTACAGACATTAATATGTAAGTATGCACGTGTTCAAGTGATTTGCAGACAATTGAAACTTTGAGCGCCCAGTAATTCAAATCATGCTCACACAGCACATCCCAACCGGCCAATCAGTCAGCTGCGTGTCAGCTTTGGAAAGCTCGCAAGCTTGAGAGGCAGGAAATAGGAGGAAATGAGTAAGGTCAGGGGATGCAGGGGATTGGGAGTAAGGTGCAGCGATGTAGAGGAGGGGGCTTGGAGAGTACTGGGGTCTGGAACTAGGGAAGAGTCGAGAGGTCACAGCTGCTGGTTCAGTGACATTGACTTACCGCACAGATCAGAAGACGCCTTGTCCAGTTCCTCAGCTTCTGCAATCATTTCCTTCTGACATGTCCTGAATGAGAGGATGCCCTACTCTTTGACAAAAGGTCTGGGAGAGACCCACCACCTATCCCTGCAGCTGCTGGTTCTACAGTGACATTGGCTTACCGCACAGATCAGAAGACACCTTGTCCATTTCCTCAGCTTCTGCAATCATTTCCGCCATGGCCAGAATATCTGCCTCCAGGGGGTTGGAAGGAATCTTCACTTTCAGCTCTTCAATGGTCTCCACTATTTTATCAGCGCTCTCCAGCGTAGTTGGCAAGAACATTGGCACAGGCACCTGCCATTCAACAACAGACAGGGTAGTGGGCATTGAAAGACTAAAAAAAGGGAGAGGAAGGAATTATAGAATTCACTAGTTCTTATAGATGGGCAAGGGAGAGGAAGGAATTATAGAATTCACTAGTTCTTATAGATGGGCAAGGGAGAGGAAGGAATGTAGGACTTTGTAGGTTAAGCACGGGCAGACTCAATAATCCATATGGACTTTAACCGACATCATTTTCTGTTTCTATGTAAGTTAAAAATAGCACAGACATGCACCCTTCATCCACTCAGCCTTCAGCTGGAAAGGGCAATAACCAGTGGTATGCTCTTTTGAGTATATCATTATTGGAGAAGGTTTGAAGATCAGACATAAAAGAACTAAATATCTTGGGCTGGCAGAAAAACTCCCTGTCTTTGTCAAAATATAGAGAGATGAGGTTTCATCACTTACGGGAACTGGCATGGACAGAGGCACTGGCACTTTCTGGCAGTATAAATGCATCGGCACAGGTACGAAGATGGGCACCGGAATTGGCAGCACGATCACCTGTGGCTTCCAATCCTCCTCTGATTAGAAATTGAGACAAAGGCAAAATCTAGGATAATACTGCAGCAGAACTCCCCTCTCTCCTCAATGCACATTCATTCTGGCTGAGATAGGTCTCTCTGCTCCCCTCCCTTCCCCCCATAGCATTCTTTGACGCACCTCCTGCTGACTGGGATAAAGCTCTCTCCATCTCACTTATTTCACTCCTACACTGAGAACATATGTAAATCTACTGCCATCAAAGTCTCCCGCCATACTTCTTTCCCATCCCTATATCTAATCTTTATATTCCTAATTTACCAGTCTGGCACTCCTGGGTCTTCATTTCCACCTTGCAAGAAATCCCTCGGTTCTGCATCAGTGGTTTGCACATGGCAGCTTTATTTTTTCGGCCTGTGGTGGGTACAGGTGGTGGAGGTGGGGAAGGTGGAGCTGGGGAAGCCACCTGTATGGAACGAGGCTTCGGTGATGACTGGAAAAGCAAGAGAGGCATTAAGAAGAATATAATTGTTCCATGATCAGGCCAAATGCAGTCAATACCAAAGCTAATCACTTACTCCTAGGTCTCATGGTATTACAGGCAGGAACCTTCCGCCCCCCCCTTGTCATGGTAACTATTCTCCTTTCACCACCCCCTCCCCCACCTAGTCAAAATGTCACAATTTATTCATTCAGACTTGACTCGCTCCCTTATTTTGAAGCAAAAGTTGCACATTGGTATACTATCAGCATATGAGTCACCATCTATCATTTCAATGCATCCATTAGCACATTTATTTTAGGTCAAGAAAGGTGGCCAGGGAAATTAGCCTGAAACTTTTCCTTTATAGGTGCTTTTCAATGGCAAAACTGCTATTATTTCTGCAATGGTGATCCATCAATATGCATGTGCAGGAGAGCTCCATCTTTTCTCCTGCAGTCACTCAACAATTGCATTTGGCAAGGAGAGCTGCCTTCTGGAGTCCATGACATCTAATAAGTACAAACAACATACCAAGGTAGACTTGGAAATTCTTTTTAATCAGATCAGTGGTGCCCAATACAATTGGAAATAATTTCTATATTTTTCTGCCACATTTACTTGGCCTCAGGTTGTATATTTTTGGTATCTGAAGATAATTTTCTTCTCCACATATCATACAGAATAGTTGCTTAGTACCAACATTTTTATTGATAGTGTTTTTCTTGTTTTTCCCCTTATCATGAGGCCCAATTTTCAAGCTTTTCTCAGTGGGCATGCAACCATTTTGGGTGATCTCTACCTTCTTTATAACTCTACAGGTCTGGCAGAGATAATGCCTCCAAGCTGATTTCGCACATGCCATGATGGTAAAGCGTAGTTACTCACCTGTAACAGGTGTTCTTCAGGGACAGCAAGAATCAGTCCTCAGATATGGGTAACGTCGATGCTGACGGAGCCCTGTGCGGAGCATCTCCCCAGCTTTCAAAGAAAGCCTTTGGGAGATGCCACCACGCAGGTGAGGTCCCCTTCCTGCCCAAGGGGGCCATCTTGCTCAGTCAGGTGCCATAGCTAGAGTCCAACCAAGAAGATGGCCAAAAGGTTACAGCAACTCCAAGGGGAGGAGGGAGAGTTGCGAGGACTGATTCCTGCTGTCCCTGGAGAACACCTGTTACAGGGGAGTAACTGTTTTCTCCAGGAACAAGCAGGAAGTCAGTCCTCATATATGGGATTTCCTAGCTCCAGCCTACCAAGGACCAGTATAAAACAGGGGCATGGCCCGGCTGTGGGCAGACGCAGGCGAATCCTGATGAGAGACCCCAATGTCCAGGGAAAACCATGGCTCCGGTAGCCTGAACAAGAAAGGGTCAGAGGCCAGGAGTTGCCTAAACCCAGAAGAGGTGATGGAGTACGGCCTGGCCGAAGGTGCTGTCCCATCGGGACACTCTCTCTAGGCAATAGTGGGCTGCAAAAGTATGGACGGAGGACTAGGTGACAGAATGGCAGATCTCTGCCATGGGCACCGAATGGAGACTGGATCGCCCCGGACATTGTGCTCTGTGACTCAACGCTCCAGAGAGATCACAGCTTGACTGTGAGTGAAGGCGATGCAATCTGCAACCCAGATGGATATGGTCCACTTGGAGACAGCCAGCCCCAAATGGCTGTAGTCGAAAGAGATGAAAAGCTGTGAGGCTTTATGGTGGCCCTGGATCTGTTGCAAACAGAAGGACTGGGCTCGCTTGCAGTCCAGGGTATGGAGGATGGCCAATGCTGAGTCAGCATGGGGTTGTGGAAAGAAGGTAGTCAGCACTTCCACCTGATTCAGGTGGAAGTCGGAGACCAACTTCAGGAGAAACTTCGGGTGAGTGCCAAGCACAACGCGGTTCTTGTAGAATCTGGTGTAGGATGGCTCGGCTACCAAGGCCTGAAGCTCACTGACCCTGCGGGCAGAGGTGAGTGCCATGAAGAAAACTACCTTCCAGGAAAGGTAGCACAAGGAACAGGTAGCCAAGGGTTCGAAGGGAGGCTTAGTAAGCTGCGCCAGAACCACATTGAGGTCCCATTTTGCCGGGGGTGGCCGGATGGGAGGTTTGGAGAGCAATAAGTCCCGCATGAATCTAGTGATGAGGGGCTGTACCGACAGAAGCTTGCCCTCCACAGGATGGTGGTTGGCGGAGAGTGCACTTAGATGCACCCGGACAGAGTTGGACTTAAGTCCAGACCAAGAGAGGTGGAAGAGATATTGAAGGACCAAATGCACTGGACAGGAAAATGGGTCCCAATCGGTGCTCCGTGTACCACATGGAGAATCGGCACCACTTGAAGGCGTAAACTTGTCTCGTGGAGTCCTTACGAGAGACTAGAAGGATTTTCTCCATTTCCATGGAGAGGTGAAGGGGAGCTAAGTGAACCGTTCAAACGGCAGGCCATAAAGGACAAAGATCCCAAGTTGCGATGGAGGATCGAGCTCTCTGCCTGTGTCAGAAGTCCCGGGGAGCTCCCGAGAGGAACCGGGGGTTCTGTTGAAAGACGGAGCAGCAGGGGGAACCAGGGCTGCCTGGACCACCTCGTGACCACGAGGATCATCGATGTACTGTCCCGTTGGGCCTTGAGGAGGGTCCAGGCTATCAAGGGCATGGGAAGGAAGGCATACAAGCAGGTCGCCGGACCACAAGAGAAGGAAAGCATCCACAGCCACCCGGGGAAGGGTGGGGTTGGGGACTGCAGAACCTGGGCAGTTCAGCATTGGTCAGGCTGGCGAAGAGGTCCAGGCTGGGGGAGCCCCACAGCCGGAAAAGCCCACACACTATCTCTGAGACCAGGCGCCACTCATGCGGCTGAAGCACCCTGCTTAACCTGTTTGCCAAGTCATTGATCTGGCCCGGTAGGTAAACCTGCTTTGAGAAAAGTCCCATGGCGGACAGCAATGGAACAAAGGGCTACAGCCTCCTGGCAGAGGCGGTAGGAGCCTGTGCCGCCCCGCTTGATTCACATAGAACATAGTCACCTGGTTGTTTGTCTGGACAAGCACCGACTAGTGCTGAAGGTGGTGCCTGAAGGCCCTGGGAGCGAGGACTGCTGGTCTGAGTTTGAGCAGACTAATCTGCTGCCGGCTCTCCTCAGAGGACCAGGCCCCTTGAGTGCGGAGCTCTCTGTAATGGGCGCCCCAGCCTGTCAGGGAGGCGTCTGTCGTGAGGACCCTCTGGGGGCTGAAAAGCCATCCCCACTTGCAGTGGCTGAGCGCCTGCCACCAGGTAAGGGACTCAGCTGTCGAGACACTGTGACTCTGTTGTGGTGTTGCCTAGTGGCCTGAGAACACTGGGCCTGGAGGCACCACTGAGCCACCCTCATGTGGAGGTGGGCGTCAGGAACCACGTGGACTGTGGAGGCCATGTGGCCCAGGAGGCAAAGCAATGTCCAGGCCAACACCGCGTGGCATCTCTGTACCTTGGCCACAAGGGCTGCGAGCTGATCCACTCTGTCGAGGAGGAGGAGAGCCCTGGCCTGGACGGTGTCGAGGCAGGCCCCTATGAACTCCAGCACTCGGGATGAGCTGGGATTTCAGAAAGTTTATCATGAAAACCAGGTGCTGCAAGACCTGAATGGTACGGCTGGTGGCCTGCCCAGCCTCAGAGGCCGTGTCCCCTTTTACCAGCCAATTGTCGAGGCAGGTCTTTTGGAGGTGGTGGTAGGCTGCCACCACCACACGACACCTGGTGAAGACCGTTTGGGGTGGAGGCGAGGCCGAAGAGAAGGACACTGGTACTGGTAGTGGTTGCCTCTGACCACGAACTTCTGATACTTTCTGTGACTGGAATGAATAAGGATGTGTGTGTAAGCATCCTTTAAATCCAAGGAGCATAGCCAATCTCCCTTGCGCACTAGGAACTTGTTGAGGTTCCTCAGGTCCAGGATGGGCCTCAGGCCCCATGTCCTTTTCGGGACCAGGAAGTATCTAGAATACAAGCCCTTCCCCCTTGAGGAGGCCCGTGAGCTCCTGCAGTAGCACGGCCCGGTGTAGGGGAGACCAAGGGGGTTCCCTGGGAAAAAGGTGTGGAGGAGTCTGTTCCAGGCGCAGAAGGTAGCCCTCCCAGACGACCTGGAGACCCAGGAGTCGATGGTGATGTGGGCCCATCGGTGGGCAAAGTGGACCAGGCATCCCCCTGTGGGGTGCTGGTCCTCCAGAGGAAGAGGGGTTATGCTGATGGCATCAAAACCCCGATCCAGTCTGGGCTAGAGCTGGTGTCTGGGTCTTCTGACCCTTGGGTTTGCATGGTCATGGTCCCTGGCCTCTACCCTTGCCTTGGGGACCCTGTTGAGGGTTTGGGCAGCTGGGTAGCCCCGATAGTGTTGACCCTTCCAGAGGAAAGGGGGTTTCTTCCCCTGTGGCTTCTTCCTGGGAAGAGTGGAGATCTTCCTGGCAAGAGTGGAGGTCTTCCGCGAGAGACGGGTACAAGTGACATACTCGGTCTCGATTTCGGCCACCTTATCCTCACCATTGGCTTGCAGAAGAGCTGTTTGCTGAGGCATGGGACATCCAGGAGTTTCTCCTGTACCCACTGCTCGAGTTCTGATGACTGTAGCCAGGCCTGGCATCGAGCCACTCTGGCAATAGATTCAAAGCCGTCGTACATGGCTCTGGAGAGGTATTTGGAACACTCTGTAACAGACTTCGTTAGAACCTGAAAACGCCAGAGATGGCCCCAATTGAGGCCAGCAGCATAGCCACCAAGTTCCTTGGCCAGGTCCCGCAGGAACATGCCAATGTAAAGTTGGTAAGTTTGGATGGGGCAAGTCAGCATTGAGCCCTGGTAGCATTTGCGCCCCAGGGCATCAAGCGTGTGGGACTCACTGTCTAGAGGCACTGAGGAGTGTTATTTTGGGCTTTTTTGTCGGCGTATGGCCGACTCAACCATGGAGGTGTGTGGGAGCTGCGCCTTGCGGAACCCTAGCTCCTGTTGGACTTGATACATTGTGTAGCATCATTGGCTCACAATGGGGACCAAGGCTGGGGTCTCCCACATCCGGAGGAGAAGCCTGGTGAGGATGGAAGGCATAGGGACCGTCAGGGTCTCTTTTGGCAGTGCCTCGTACTGTAGGATGTCTAATTCCTCCGTACATCGGTCATTCTCCGACTCTGTCATAAAGGAGAGAGCCCTTGCCATATCCCGAACAAACTCGAGGAAAGAGGTATCCTCGGGCAGGGAACGGCACTTGGCAAACAGGAGAGACGGGTCTGAGGGGAGGTTTGTGATCCACAATATTACACTGCCTCCAATTGCACGACTTTTTAATTTCGCCAAGAGTCTCTCACAAGGGACTGTCAAAGGCTTTCTGAAAATCCAGACACACTATGGGACCGATTCTGTATGGCGAATAGTGGGGCTGTACATCCCAGTAGGACGTGAAGCCCACTAGTCTGGCCCAAATTCAGACACAGTCTCGCCGTACTCAAAGAGGCTCTGTGCAGGGAGATCGAGACGGGGGAGGCATGGGGGCGGAGCGTGGACGGGACCAGCACCCGGACGAAGAGGGCTGATTCAGGTCATGGACCTGTTCGTTTGGGGAGCATCGGGAGAACGCCCAGCTTATTTTACCTCTAAGGTGGAGTAAGAGTGGGATGTCCCTTCGATTCGGCCAGGCTGCTCCCCCAGGAACAACAGTGCAACACACGGTGAACCCCGCTGCCCGATCTGGGCCCTGGCTGCCCCTGTCAGGGGTCAGGCGGTGGGGTAACAGGGTCAGCACTGTAATGGGCTGGTGTTGAGGTGGGGAGGATGCCTCCTGCAGGGCTGCAGGAGCATGCCGGTTAGTCTCCATTCTCGATCCTGCACCCGCGGGAATGTCATGTTCCCACAGTGCAGAATCTGGTGCTGACGGGCCCATCCTGTTCGGGTTGTCCAGACAGCCCAGACATGTGCCTTCTGGGATCAACTGGCTCACTTTGTATACCCATTTATTTACAACTTTGAAAAAATATAACTGATTAGTAAGATAAGACTTCCCTTGGCTAAATCCATGTTGGCTTTCTTAGTAATTTTGTTCTTTATAATGGTTTCTACCATTTTGCCAGGTACTGACATCAGGCTCACCGGTCTGTAGTTTCTCGGATCACCTCTGGAACCCTTTTTAAAAATTAGCATTAAATTGGCCATTCGCCAATCTTCAAGTACTACATACGATTTTAATCACAGTTCACAGATTATTAATAGTAGGTCTACAATCTCATATTTCAGTTCTTTCAACACACTCTGATTTATATCATCTGGTTCAGGAGATTTGCTACTCCTCAGTTTATTAAACAGTTGTAATACATCTTCCCAGTTTATCGATATTTCTTTCAATTCTTCCATTTCATCATCATTAAAATACCAGGTTTTTTGCTAACAATGTACTTGAAAAAGTTTTTATTATGTGTTTTTGCTTCCACAGCAAGCTTTTTTTCAAATTCTCTATTTGCCTGCCTTATCTATCCTTGCATCTAACTTGTCAGTGCTTATGCTTCCAGATTTCGTCATTTGGCTCCTTTTTCCATTTCCTGAAAGATGCTTTTTTGGCTACAATAGCTCTGACCTCACCTTTAAAGCATGCTGGCAGTTTTTTGGACTTCCTTCCACTTTTCTTAAAACGTGGAATACTTCTGGTCTGGGCTTCCAAGATTGTTTAAAAATACTATGCACATGCTTGATGTAAATCTTTAACCTTTGCAGCTGCTCCTTTTAGTTTTTTTTCTTTTTTTTAAACTATTTTCTTCATTTTATCATAGTCTCCCTTTTGAAGTTAAAAGGTAGTACTGAGGATTTCCTTGCTGTCCTTCCTCCATTTATTAAATCAAATGTGATCATGTTACGATCACTATTGCCAAGTGGCCCCAACACCCTTATTTTTTACACCAGATTCTGTGTTCCACTAAGGACGGTCCAAAACAGCTTCCCCTCTTATTGGTCAATGAACTAAGAAGCAGTCATTTATTTCATCTAGAAACTTTATCTCCCTAGCATGTCCTGCCGTGACACTGATCCAGTAGATACAAGGGTAATTAAAACACCCATTATTATTATCATGTTGTAACTTTTGTTAGCTTCTCTGAATGTTTTCAGCATTTCATCACCCATTTGTTCATTCTGGCCAGGCAGTCGGTAGTACACCCCCACTGCTATTGCCTTCCCAATTTTTACATGGAATTTCTATCTATAGAGATTCTACAGTGTATTTTGTTTCCTGCAAAACTTTAATCCTGTGTGACTCAATGCCTTCTCTAACAGAGCGCAATCCCTCCACCAATTTGATCTGCTCTGTCATTGCGATATAGTTTGTACCCATGTACCACAGTGTCTCACTGATTGTCCTCCTTCCATCAAGTCTGAGATGCCAATCATATCTAACCTTTCATCTAATGCTATATATTCTAATTCTCCAAACTTATTTTTTAGACGTCTAGCATTTGCATACAGGCATTTTAGAGGTTGTATTTTATTCATATTAATCTATTTATAAGTTGATAGGTGTATAATTTGGACTCTTTCAGCTCTGTACTGGAGGACATCTGGGTTACTTTTATCTTTGTTGGAATCTCTCTGTCAGGATGCCCTAACTTCCCTGCTTTGCTAGTATCCTTCAAGAATACATCTTTCCAAATCATGCACTCCTGGGCAAATATCAGCTTGCCCCTATTGTCTAGTTTAAAAGATGCTCTATCTCCTTTTCAAAGATGAATGCCAGCAGCCTGGTTCCATCCTGGTTAAGGTGGAGCCCATTCCTTTGGAAGAGTCCCTCACTTCCCCAGAATGTTGCCCAGTTCCTAACAAATCCCAAACCCTCTTCTTTGCACCATCATCTCATCCATGCATGGAGACTCAAGCTTTGCCTGCCTTTTGGGTTCTGCGTGTGGAACGGGAAGCATTTCAAAGAATGCTACTCTGGAAGTTCTGGATTTCAGCTTCCTACCTAAAAGCCTAAATTTGGCCTCCAGAACCTCCCTCTCACACTTTCCTATGTCACTGGTGCCAACATGTACCTAGACAGCAGACTCCTCCCCAGCACTATCTAAAACCTTGTCTAGGTGGTATGTGAGGTCCACTACCTTCACACCAGGCAGGCATGTTACCAGGAGGTTCTCAGATCCACCAGACACCCTATAACCTAAATGCCTAATGACGAATTGCCAACTATAACAGCTGTTGTAATCCTTCCATCATGAGCACATGGCCCTGGAGAAACCTCCTTGGTGTGAGAGGGTTTTACATCTCCTGGGAGGACAGGTCCTAGTTACAGGATCACTTCCTGCCACTTCAAGGTAATGCTCTCCTTTCATTTGACCTCTCCTCCATGGCAACTGAGAGGCTGCAGATTGGAGGTGGGACTTCAGTACTATGGTCCGCTAGGTCTTGTCTATCTACCTCTCTGTCTTCCTTATGTCCTCCATGTCTGTTATTCTAGCCTCCAGAGAAATCCACTCATTCCCGGAGGACAAAGAGCTCCTTGCACCTAGTGCACACGTAAGACACCTCACCAACCTGGAGAAAATTGTACACGTGACACTCAATGCAAAAGATTGGATAGCTCCCATCTCACTGCTGGACTGCTATCTGCATCTTAGTTTTGGGGTTTTATTTAGCTATTTAAGTTTTTTACTCCAAGATGCTAGGGATACTTGTGATACATCAAACCCCTTTGACATCTTTTACATCCAGACCGACTTCAGATCAATACTAAAAGCCATAGTTACACCACACCTTGACTATGGAAACATCATCTACCAAGGCCTCACAAAATCTGCTTTATCCCCACTCTAACTAGTCCAAAATACTGCCGCCAGAATCCTTACCGCCAGTTCGACAATGCTACATGAAAGGAAGCTTGTCTGTACAGGGCTGTGTACACAGTCAGGGTACTTAATAACATCATATCACTAAAAGCCCTCAGAAAGAGTTAACACTACAGACATTCCAGAGCTTATTACTCAGCAATAACCTTGAATGACTCTACTGAAATAACTAGGCTGAACTTTCCTAAAACAAAGACACTAGGTTTGTTATGAAAAAGTTGTTTCTTCAGTCTCGCAGTCTCTAATTCAGAGATATCAAAACTGCAAGTGTTAGAATTATTGTTTAAGAAGTTATGTCTGGGAATACATGTATGTCTCCTCATGATGACCTATGCTAATAAGAACTGACCTATGACGTAGAGATATAGAGATGCATGTTATGAATATACATGGTGCTTGACGTAGAACAATAAGGTGGAAATTATGCTGTGTAATGGAATTTTGACCTATAAATAAAATAGCCAGAGTTCATGTCGGTAGAGTAAATAAGGTGCTAACTTGGTTTGCTCTCCCAAAGCTTTGGTGGTTTTTATAATACAAATGTGTTTTGTGGTTTGTGGTGTTAACCATACTTGCTCCTTCTCATTGCTCTGAAAGTGGACATCCGTTCCCAAGAACCCAGGTGCTGTTACTGGTGAGGGGAGGTGCAGAGTACACAAACACTACATATAACACCAATCCTAAAAAACCTACACTGGCTCCCAATAGCACAGCGAGCAAAATACAAAGCCATCACCATGACCTTCAAGGTCATTCACAATTTATCAGCTCCCTCCCTCTGACCTGATCACAACATACACAACAAGACCAAGAAAAACTTCCAATCAGAACTTCCTAAACATCCCCCTGCTCAAGACCAAAACCACACAACAGACCAGCAACTGAGCATTCTCTTTGTATGCTCCAACAATATGGAACTCACTACCAGACAATGTAAGAACACAAAATCTATCAACAAATTAAAAAACAACTAAAAACACATCTATTCGTAGAATACTACTGACCTGATGACAAAACAATCTAAGCACTAACACACCGCACAGAAGATCAGATAAGATAAATCAATCAACTCTCCCCAGAAAACGAAGATCACCTCTACATATAAATAGTTCATTCCCCCACTTAATTTATTGTCTACCTATCTCAAAGCTGTACTCCCTTGTTTAATGTAAAACAATTCCGCTGTAATTGTTATGATGTTTGATGTAAACCACCTTGAATAAAGGCGGTATAGAAAAACTGTTAAATAAAATAAATAAAAATGATACAACTATACCAATAACTTTTAAAGGACTTTGTTCCACTCAAGATTAAGTAATTTCAAAGCCTTAATCTATGCCTGGTGATGATAGCCAGCTAAACCTGAAAGTGACCTTGACCACCCTTCCCCCTTTAATAACCTATAAAGCTAAGATTATAGCTGGGGTAGGCGGGAGTCAGGCAGGGTGGGAGGGAACTAACACTAAGTAAATGTTGCCTTGCTACACAGGTCCCAGACCTATGCTTTTAAGGTAATTTTTTTCTGTTACAATGCTCATTGTATACCGCTTTGACCTGGTGAAAGGCGGTAGAAAAATGTAGCTAAATTTATTTTTTTTAAATCTGTTAATTTCCTGGGTGATTCACACAGCCCATGGTTTGATAGAGGAAGCCTTTCAAATTGCTCCTTTGATCTATAATTTGGCTGTATCACTTATTTAAAACAAATTTCCAGATCTCTTGCCTCCTAAGTGGAAGGTCTCTTTGTAAAGCTATCTAGAAAGAATTTCTTTCTTTCAGCTCAAAGAATATTTTACCCTATACTTCCTTCTATGATAAGCTATACTCTGATTTGATTTAAATTAAAAGCTCTCTGCTGATACTAGGCCCTGACGGAGTTTTAAATTTTAACTAAGCTCTCTGCTGGTTTTAAGTTTAAACTAAAAGATCTCTGAGTTTTAAATTTTACCTAAAAGCTATCTTTTGATACTAGACCCTGAGTGAGTTTTAAATTTAAATTAACAGATCTCTACTGATACTAGGCCCTGGCTGAGTTAACAAATACAGTGGATTGTAAAATATACAGATTTATCAGTTTTAACCCAAAGAACTCACTTTTCCCCACGATTTAAAGAATTTCCCATAAGTAAATACAAGTGCAGATTACTTTCCAGCAGAAGCAGGCCCTTTTGATAGTCCTTCAAGACCTATTTTCTTATTATTTAGACTTCTAGCATTTGCATACACATATTTTAGAGGTTATATTTTATTCATATTAATCTGGTTATCAGTGGACAGGATAATTTGGAATCTTCCAGCTCTGTCTTCTCTGAATTAAGGGCATCTGGATAACTTATCTTTTTTGGAACCTTTTCTGTCGGGATGTCCTAACTTCTCTCTTTTGCTAGTATCCTTCAAAAATGCATCCTTCCGAACAATGAGCTCTTGGACAACTGTTGGCTTTCCCTTAATATCTAGTTTAAAAGCTGCTCTCTCTCCTTTTTAAAGGTTAATGCCAGCAGCCGGTTAAGGTGAGGACCATCTCTTCAGAAGACTCAGCAAAAACACTGAATTCTAAAATACACAGATTTATCAGCTTTAACTCATAGAATTCACTTTTCCCCAAGATTTAGAGTATTTCCCAAAAAATACTTACAAGTGCAGATCTTTCTCCAGCTCTAACAGTCCCTTTTGGTAGTGCTTCCGGTGCGCAAGGCCCATGGGGTACTTCCCAGGATCCCAAAGAGGCAGCAGCTGAGTAAAATGCAATTGATAGCTACTTTGGACGATCTATAGCACCCAGGTGTCCGAGGTGACAAGAGGCCACCCATGGGCAAAGTGGACGAGCTGCCCCAACTACCTGCGGGGGGAGGGGGGAGGATCTTGGATAGCGGTTGACTGGTTATTTATTTATTTATTTATTTTATTTACAGTTCTTTTATACCGCGCTATTTGTCATCAGTGCGGTTTACAGTGAACGAAGGTACTCACATAAGCAACAAGCTGTAATGAGTTTACAAATAACAGGGCAAATAACCAGGAAACAACATTGGGGAAACTTTGTACATAGAGGTATAAACTATATACCTGAAAACTGCTCCTGAAAACCCTGTTAAAATCCCCACCCAGCTTGGGCTGGGACTGCATCTTTGTGGTTTTCTCCCTCAGCTGAGTGCGAGAGATCTGTGTCTTAGGCTGCACTTGCAGTTGGGTATGGAAAGTACCTCCACGCGCATGTTAGGAAAGCCTTCTTGGTTGGTGCCTTTTTCTGCACAGGATCTGCAGTCTTTCTGGAGAGCCTGGTGAGGGTCACCTCCTCCTTTTCCAGTTCCACAGCCTTTTCCTCTAATGGTATTCCATAGGGGTTTTCACCCCAATAGGGAACGTTGGCAATCTTTTCCTGACCCACTGCTCCAGGTCAGAGGACTGCATCCAGGACATCCATTGTGCGGCAATCCCTACAGCCGCTACTCTACCGGCAGATTCAAATGTGCGTTAAGCGCTACGACCATAAATTTAGAGCAATCCTTGCCGTGAGCTCTGAGACCTCAAAAGGATTCACGGCAGTCCTCAATGTCCCGCATGACATCTTTGAGCAGGGGTCACCAACCTCCAGAGGGCCGCGGGCCGCACAGCCGACTACCGGTAGACTCGCGGGCCGCACCCCCCTTCTCCCCGCCCCCGCGAAAAAAAACAATGCTCATACCTGAAAATTATTCCATGTCAGCTCCCTCCCTTCTTCTGCAGCCGCGGCTCCCTGCCTCTTAGGGAACCGCGGCTGTGCTTGTAAAATCATCGCGGAGCCCTTCCTGTCTTGACGGGCTCCGTGCAGCATTGTCCCGCCTCTAAAGGAAGTTACCACTTCCTTTGGAGGCGGGACAATGCTGCACGGAGCCCGTCAAGACAGGAAGGGCTCTGCGATGATTTTACAAGCACAGCCGCGGTTCCCTAAGAGGCAGGGAGCCGCGGCTGCAGAAGAAGGAGTCGGTGAGTTTGCCGGTACTTTGAGCAGCATCCTTGGCGGGCCGCACCGGGGTAGAGCCTCGCGGGCCGCACGAAGGGACCTCGCGGGCCGCAGGTTGGTGACCCCTGTCTTTGAGGAACATGGCCATGTACATTTGGTAGGTCAGGATCCGAGCTATCAGCATGGAACCCTGGAAGCACTTTCTCCTGAAGGACTTCAGGGTCTGTGCTTTCCACGTGGATGGCTCCAAGGAGTGCGTCTTAGCACTCTCTGCTCGCTTCAGGGCAGATTCAACCACATGGAATTGTGGGGTATTTGAGGCATCTCAAACTCCAGAGCCTTCTGGACATGGTACAGGTTATCGAGCCGGTGGCTGACAGCCGGGAGCATGAGCAGCGCCTCCCACATCTGCAGAAGCAGCTGCTGTAGAACATGGTGGACGAGAACAGTCACTGCCTCATGAGGAGTGTTGGAGGATTTCCAGTTCCTCCGCCCTACGTTCCTCTTCTGATTCCAGAGAAAAGGGGTGGCCTTGGCCAGGTCCCAAACAAAATTCTGGAAGGACTTGTCTTCTGGGGATGACTTCCACTGATCCGGAGGGGGCGATGGGTCAGATGGGAGAGCCTAGGCCCAAAGGTCCGACACTATTAATTCCACCTCAGTTTCCCATTCCGATTTGGATTCCGAGAGAAGTCAAAGTAATGCAGAGTCTCCTCCGAGTGCTGACTGCAAGTCTCAGGAAAGGGTGGACTTTGATGGTCCCCACTGCGCCCGGCATACTGATGGTGATGCTCGGGGCATAGAAATCTAATACACTGGAAAGGGAGATGGCTGCAGCCACCAGTGTCATTACTGGTCTCCCACTCGATGACCCAGCCATGGTGGGCAAGACAAGGGTTTCCAGGATCGGCTGGAAGGAGTGCGGTGTGTGATAAGGAAGCTTATCATAGCTCAGGAAGGAGCTATAGAAAAGGTGAAGTGACTCTGAACAAGCAACCTGTCAGTTCTGGTAGAAATAAGAAAACAGAATTTTCCCATAAAAGACTACCAGTCCCAGAATGCACCAGGTTTCCAACAGCCATTAGAGGAGCTGAAGTGGGGAAACGTGTGTTCAATCAGGAGGGCTATGAGGTAATCTCCAAGCACTCATCTCAAAGGGCAGGGCCTGATTCAGCACAGCTGCGCTGTGATAAGGTGGAGCACTCATCAAGGCAGAATAAAGGTAGAGTTTATTCTACAGAGAATCCTCATCATCTTCATGATCAACTTGGATATCCTCATCCTCAGAATTATCCTCAGTTTCATCTGGAGGATTATCAGAAGCAGAAGCCAAACCGGACGGACAGAGAGGGCAAGAAACCCTTTGGAAGAAAGAAGAGAAAAGCCTTTGGGAGGTCTAGGGGAGTCTGGAGCAGTACGTATACTGGGAGGCATTCCAAGGGCCAGCATACACCATTGGACTGGGGAAAGCCAGAGGAATGGTGCTGCAGAGCTAGGAATCTCCAGACGGTACCTGTGAGGGAGACGGCTGCACGTGGAAGGGACCCTATGACCCGTGCCAGAAGGTATGTGAAGAGAGATCCAGTGTCCAGGGATCTGGATTGGAAGGCTGGACATAAGAACTGGACTACTTACTGGCCAGGCTATATAGAGAGGAACTCTAACAGCAATGGAAGCTCAGGTATGAACACTGATCTATGCCCTAGCTATAACCTTGAAAGACAGCAGGGAAACAAGTATTCTCCTGAAAGTGCTCCATTGAGAAATTCATCTGTGCCAATCCAGGATATTGAACCCATGATTGTTGAAGAAGGGGGAGAGATTGCAGATGAAGAATGTGTTTACATGGACTGCTCTCTGTCTAAACTCCTTTGGTAATTTTCTGTTACAAAGTACAGCAACCATCACAAAGAAATACAAACTTGTTCTTTAATCTGCTCAGAAAAGCTCCTGAGTAGGATTTTTAGCCACGCAGTAGAAAGCAAGCCAGCTAAGGGGTTTCAGCTGGGTAACTGCTAGCAATTGAGCCTTACCTAATTGCTTGTGAGCTCTGAGGGAATCACTTCTGAATCTATGTGGGAAGATATAAGAAGTTAACCTGAAAAGAACAGTTTTTCCTTTCTTTGTGGATTTTGTTTGTTGTTTGATACACTGCTAAGAAAATATTAGCTAAAGCCTACAGAAAAGACCAGTTTGTTACCAACCAGGTCTTATTCTTTTGCTTTGATTGCCTGACAAGTTCAAATGTTGTTTTCCTGATTTTTGTTTTTCTAAGTTAAACACTGAAAGCAAGTATCCTGATTTATGTGCTACCAAGCATATCTGTGTTGGGAGAAATAACCCCATAAATAAATATCTTATTGGCTTTACACTTAAGCACAACTAATTATTGTGAGCAGCTGTGTCTGGTGTGAATGGACTGCATTTCCCACAATCCCTTGCAAATCATATTGATATATGCACTTGCCAAGACTGTGAACATTCTCACCCAGGCAGCCGTCTGACAGGTGACAATGTGCTCTGCGCTGCAAAGCCTGCATTCTGCAGAGTTTCCACCACCACCAGATGAGCTTCTAAGACTCTTAGGTGTTCCTCCAGACCCCCACCGACGGGGATGTTGATGCCACAGCCATTGCCAGTGAACCCTCGGGTGGGGCTCTATAATGATGGGAGCATTGGGAGACATCTGGCAACCCTTCTGGGCACTGGGAATGGACTCTGCCATTCAGGTCGGGTTCTTCTGCCAGGGAAGCTTGGTTGGCCGTTTTCGACCCTCGCTGTTTATTTCACGTATAGAGGGGTTGCGATGGTGCTGCACGTGGATTTTCTCCCTGTGCTCCTCTTACGACAGGGACAGGGTCTCTGTAGAGGGACGGGGTTTCTGTAGAGGGATACCCTTCCCTGCTTGAACCCTTCTGCTCTGACTGAACCCTCTGCTTTTTTCCCTTGGCCACTTCTGGCATGGAGGAGGGGGCCAGGGCTGAGGATACTGAATCAGATAAGCCAAAGAGAGACTCCTCCTGTTTTTCCCGATCCTTCAGCCTTCAACATGTCATCTGCAGCAGAGTTCACAGGACGCTGGCCTGTGGTCGGTTCCAAGGCATTGCAAGCACCAATTATGGTGGTCAGTGGCAGAAATGGTCTTGCCACATTTGGTGCATTTTTTAAAACAGATATGCTGAAATGTACCGTCTCGACAAAATCAAACTGAAAAAAGTCCGTGGGTGGAAAAAAGCCCCCAAAGGGGAAAAGGACACCAATAGTGTGCAAAAACCTTAGAAAAAAACACCCATAGGATAAGAAAAAAAGCTAACCGACAGCAGGCGGATCACAAAAATGAGCAAAAGCTCAGCCACAAGGGCAAGAAATTCAAACTTTTTTCCAGACTGCAGGAACAAGTCCTAGGGGCAATGCATAAAAAAGAAGACTGGAGAATATGGCACCATGGAGGAAAGGGAAGGCAGGCACGCATGCACAGCATACCTTTCAAAAGATTCTTTTGGAAGCTGGGGAGCGTTCCATGCAGGGCTCTGTTGATCAAGCAATGGACTCACTACAATACACCCAACTAATAAACACCCCAACGCACAAACACGGATCCATGCCAGACCTCATATTCGCCCCCAACCACGTCATAGACAAGGGTAACATCTCTTCACCCACAGTCACACCGGTACCCTGGTCAGACCACCACAGAATCAAAATCGAATTCACAAACCAAATGGGAAAACCTAACAAGACACAAACCACAACACTTGGACTAAGAAAATTCAAAGCTTTCAACAAAGAACAATTCCTACAAGACACGCTACCTTACCTTAACGCAGACAAACTCAATCTGGACAAACAAGTTGACAATTGGAACAGTATCATCAGCACAGCAGCTAAAACCAAAGCAGGCACTACGACGAAAACCAAGAGACAGCACGCACCATGGTACTCCAAAAACATACGCAACGCAAAGAGAGAGCTGAGAAAGCTAGAACCCCACTGGAGACGCTCCAAATCTCCAACATCACAGGACCTATACCTAGCTCAGCAAAAGAAATACAACGAACTTATCAACGAAACAAAAAGAGAGCACCACACAAACACTATTCAGAAAGCTTACAACAAACCCAGGGAACTTTTCGAGATAGTAAAAAATCTAACCAATGAGCCAAGCCCCGACAACGACATACAGATCAACCCACAAACATTTGCAGATCATCTTCAGGAGAGACTAGGCCGCCCACCACCACAAATACCCACAGGAACCAACAACCCAACCATACCCAACACAAGTTGGGACAAGTTCCACACTCCTTCCACAAAGCAAATCTCAGATATCATCTCCGCTCTC
Organism: Ichthyophis bannanicus; assembly: GCA_033557465.1. Classification (NCBI taxonomy): domain Eukaryota; kingdom Metazoa; phylum Chordata; class Amphibia; order Gymnophiona; family Ichthyophiidae; genus Ichthyophis; species Ichthyophis bannanicus. The sequence goes on from CM066036.1 coordinate 57,070,048, forward strand.
AACACAAGCACCGCACCCACGGATCCATGCCCAGTCCCATGGATCAAAGCAACCAAGCAAAACTTCCTCAGCTACATACACAACCTAGTAAGCAACTCCCTAACCCAAGGAACCATGCCAGAACAGCTGAAGCTAGCCACAATAAGGCCCATCCCCAAGAAAACCAACCTAGAAAAAAGCAATCCAGCAGCCTACAGGCCAATCTCTAGCATACCGCTCCTGGCTAAAATCATAGAAAAGACAGTTCAACAACAACTCCAGGACCACATCGATGAGCATGTCCCACTGGATATACATCAACATGGCTTCCGCCCCAACCACGGAGTTGAAACACTTCTGCTGTACCTATTCAATGACATCATCCAGACCATAGACAACTACAATCAGGGAACCCTAATGATCTTCATAGACATATCAGCGGCCTTCGACACAGTGGACCACAGAATCCTCCTAACCAGACTACAGAACATCGGAATAACCGGCACCGTCCTAAGCTAGTTCAACTCATACTTAACAGACAGGCAGTTCCAAGTCAAAATCGGAACCAACACATCACAACCCACGAAGATCAAACAAGGAGTACCACAAGGATCCGCACTATCCTCACTACTATTCAACCTATACATCCAACCGATCTGCAACATCCTGGCAGCCCACGAAATAGACTACACAATTTACGCAGATGACATCATGATTTACACGCCAATCAACCTCAACAGCCCCGACTACGACAAGATAACAAACTGTCTCGACAGCATGTCCGCCTGGCTAATGCACAACAACCTAGCCATAAACTACAACAAGACAGAAGCACTCATTATCACACGAAACACCAACTTCAGCCCCCCACCATTCATCACAACCAACAACATGACAATACCACTAAAGGACGAAGTCAAATACCTCGGAATAACCCTTGACAAAGAGCTCAACCTACAATCTCACATAAGAAAAACCGCCAGAAACGCATACTATAAAATGAAAATAATCAGACGCCTCAAGCCTCTACTCTCCCATGAACACTTCCGCACAGTCTGCCAAGCACTCATAACCCCCATACTGGATTTCTGCAACCCGATCTACAATGGAATACCAAAACAATCACTCAAACCACTTCAAATGGCGCAAAACACAGCAGCCAGGATAATCACCGGTTCCACAACCCAAGCCCACATCACCCCCATCCTCAAAGACCTCCACTGGCTCCCAATCAGCCACCGCATCAAATACAAGATGATCTTAAACATATTCAGAATCAGACACAAGAGTTCCGCACTCAGCCTCCAAGCCCTCATACTCCCTAACACCAGCAACAGACCAAGAAGGAAAACCACTGCAGACACAATCAACACCCCAAGCAACTACACAAAAGCATGCAAATCCACCACACAAAGAGCACTCTCCTTGGCGGCCCCATCAATATGGAACTCCCTCCCTCCTGACTTACGATCAACTGAGGATCTGAAGGACTTCCGAAAGCACCTAAAGACTGTACTCTTCACAGAGCACTACAGATCCAACGCTTAACCGAATCCATAAACCAGATCCAAACTGGACTCAATGACAGTCTACCTCAACCAAAACCAAACCCAGAAAACACATGTATATACTGTACATAGCGCACACTGTAAATAGCACACTCTAATCAACACATTCGCACACACACACCCACTCTGTACATACTCTCACTGACACACACACCACTTCTAATGATCGTTTGCTGTGCTCACCGCCTTGATTGAAGGATAAGGCGGGATAGAAATACCCTTTAAATAAAATAAATAAATAAATCATGTCACCCATATGTGAGGACTTATTTCCTGCTTTTTCACTGAGAATCTTTGTTTTATTATATAGTCTGTTCCCACTCTCTAGTAGAAAGCGGGAAGGGCCAGATTGTAGTAGGGATTTTTATTTTGTACTTATATTTTTATGCTTATTTAGTTGATTTATAGTGGAGTGGATTTACAGTGGAATGGTTACAGCAACTGCCTAGTACCCAGAAGATCAAGGGTTGAATTCCTACTGGTATTCCTTGTAACCTTGTGCTAGTCAATTTACCCTCCATTGCCTCAAAAGAAAAAGAGTAGTTACTCACCTGTAACAGGTGTTCTCCAGGGACAGCAGGGATCAGTCCTCAATATGGGTGACGTTGGCACCGACAGAGCTCTCACGGAAGCATCCCCCCAGCTTTCAAAGAAAGCCTTTGGAAGATGCCACCACGCATGCTGGTGCCCTTCCAGTCCAAGTGTGCCATTTTGCTCAGTCAGATGACATAGCTAAAAGACGGCAAAAAGAAAAGATGGTAAAGAAGCAACTCCAAGGGGAGGAGGGAAGGTTGTGAGGACTGATTCCTGCTGTCCCCGGAGAACACTTGTTACATATGTTTTCTCTGGGAACAAGCAGGAAGCCAGTTCTCACATATGGGACTCCCTAGCTACAGGCTATCGCAAGCCTGTAGGAAAAAAAGCCATGGACATCCCCAAGGGGAGCTGTGAGCAGCAGAAATTGAGTCCGCAGAGACGGACTGCAGTAGGACCCGTGTGTCCGATGGAACCAACACTCTGGTAGCCTGAACACAGAAGGGTCGGACAGTGGGAGTTGCCTAGACCCCAAAAAGATTCTGGAGCACGGCCTGACCAAAGGCGCTGTCCCATTGGGACTCCCTGTCCAGGCAGTAATGAACTGCAAAGGTATGGACTAAAGACCAGGTGGCAGCTCGGCAGATGTCCAGCATCGGGACGGAGCACAGGTTTTACACAGAGGCTGCCATGGCCCTGACACAGTGTGCCATGACCTGGCCACCCAGTGGGAGCCCCACCTGCTCATAGGCAATGGTGATACAGTGTGCCACCCAGGTAGACTGTGTAACGTTTGGTCACCGCCTCCCCCAGCCAACTGGGGTCATAGGAGATGAAAAGCTGAGAAGCTTTTCGGTGGCCCTGGGTATGCTGAATGTAGGACAGGGCCCTCTTATAGTTCAAGGTGTGGAGGACAGTCTCCGCCCTTCTGGCATGAAGCCGTGGAAAGAAGGTGGGGAGGAACATCTCTTGGTTGAGGTGGAAAGGAGATACCACCTGCGGAAGGAATTTGGGGTGTGAGCGGAGCACAAACCTGTTCTTGTAAAACCTGGTATACAGTGCCTCTGTCACTAAGGCTTGGAGCTCGCTAACCCTGTGAGCGGAGGTGAGCGCTACCAGGAACACCACCTTCTACAAGAGGTATCGCAGGTGGCAGGTAGCCAGAGGCGAGTGAGCTGTGCCAATACTACGTAAAGGTCCCACTCGATCGCCGGGGGTTGGACAGGGGGTTTTGATAACAGAAGCCCCCTCAAGAAGCGGGTCACCAGCAGATGGACCGAGAGGGGTTTGCCATCCACTGAATGGTGATGAGCTGCCAGGGAACTCAGGTGCACTCTGACGGAGTTCGATTTAAGCCAGGATTGCAAGAGATAGAGAAGGTACTGCAGCACTAGTTGCATCGGGCAGAACGAGTTCACCCGTTTCTCCGCACACCAGACCAAGAACCTGTGCCATTTGAAGGCATAGGCTTTCCTTGTGGAAGCCCTATGGGAGGGCCTGCAGGATCTCCTCCACTTCCCCTGAGAGGTTGAAAGGGGCTAAGGTCACACTTTCAGCAGCCACGGCGTTAGTGATAGGGACCCAAGGTTGGGGTGCAAGAGAGCCCTCCTCCTGAGACAGGAGCCCTGGGGAGCTCCCCAGTGGGATGGGAGTCTCTACTGACAGCCATAGGAGAAGCAGGAACCACAGCTGCCTGGGTCATCGAGGTGCTATCAGGATCAGGAAGGTTTTGTCATGGAGGGTCCTGAACAGCGTTTTGGCAATTAGTGGCATGGGTGGGAAGGCATACATGAGACCTTACAATCACGAAATGAGAAATGTGTCTGCCGCCACCCAAGAGGGGTGGGCTTGCCGGGAGCAGAAGCGGGGCAAATGGTAGTTGCTGGCAAAAGGGTCTACCCATGGTTTCCCCAGAGATGAAAAAGCCGGTTGGCCACTCTGGGGTCCAGCTGCCACATGAGCAGATGGAGGACCCTGCTCAATCTGTCCACCAGTGAGTTGTTCTGGCATAGCCAGGGAGGAGTGGCTCAGTGGTTGGGACAGGTTACCTCAGGCCGGAAGGCCTGGGGTTCAATTCCCACATGGGGACAAACAACCTCAGGCTGGAGGGACTGGGGTCTCTAGTCCCATGGCCACTCCTTGTGGCCTTGGGCAAGCCACTTAACCCTCCATTGCCTCAGGTACACTTAGATTGTGAGCCCTTCGGGGACAAGGGAATAAAAAGTACCTGTTAGTATACATGTAAACCACACTGATTCTAAAGAGCAGGGTATAAAAATAAATAAATAAAATAAATGGCAGGTATACTGCCATAGGAATATGCACTGCTGGACTGCGTAGGAACAGAGCGTAATCACTTCACGACAGAGAGTGCGAGACCCCATGCCCCCCTGCTTGTTCACACATAACACTGCCACTTTGTTGTCTGTGTGGATCAACACCGGTTGGCGCTGCAGGTGGCAGCAAAACACTCGGAGGGCTATCGCCCAAAGCTCCAGGAGGTTGATCTGCTGGCTGCTCTCGTCCTGCAACTAGCTGCCCTGGGTGCGGAGTTCCTCGCAGTGGGCTCCCCTCCCCAGCAAGGAGGCATCCATAGTGAGAACCCATATGGGGCTTAGAGTTTGGAAGGGCATCCCTGCCTCGAGGTGTTGGTGGTTTTGCCACCATGTCAGAGATTCCGCCAACTGGCGGGTCATTGAAACCCTGTCCTGAAGACGGTCTGTGGCCTGTGTGTGCGGCCCTCATGTGAAGGCGGGCATCTGGAGTGACATGGACCATGGAGGCCATGTACCCAAGTAGGCGCAGCAGGAGCCAAGCTGACACCGAGGAATGGTGCTGTGCATCTAGGGCCAGTGCCCTGAGATGGTCGGCTTGGTCCCTGGGGAGGAAGGCCTTTGCCTGGAGGGTGTCTAGTCTTGCCCCTATGAACTCTAGACACTATGTTGGGAGGAGGTGGGACTTGGGGTAGTTTATTACAAACCCCAGATGTTGCAGGACCTGGATAGTGCGTGTGATTATCCGCTGCACGTCTGTAGCCATGCCTCCTTTTATGAGTCAATTGTCCAGGTAGGGGAAGACAACCACCACCTGGAGGCGGAGGAAGGCAGCCACGACTGCCAGGCACTTGGTGAAGACCCTTGGGGCAGAAGTCAGACCGAAGGGTAGCACCTTGTACTGGTAGTGGCTGCCCCCCACCATGAACCGCAGATACTGCCTGTGGTTGGGGTGAATGAGGATGTGGGTATAAGCATCCTTCAGATCCAAGATGCATAACCAATCTCCTTGCTGGAGGTAAGGCAGCAATGTTCCAAGGGAGAGTATCTTGAACTTCTTCCTCACTAGGAATTTGTTTAGGTTGCGCAGGTCGAAGATAGGCCCCCTGTTCTTTCTGGTACGAGGAAGCATCTGGAGTAGAACCCCTTGCCCCTGAGATGGTGGGAAATTGGTTCTACCGCTGTCCTCGAGAAGACCTGCGAGTTCCTTCAGTAGAAGGTACCGGTGAAGGGGAGAGCTGGGGGGTTCTCCTGGGAAAAAGGAGGTGTCTGAGCCAGATGGAGGAGGTAGCCCTTTTTGACCACTTGGAATGCCCAAGAATCGGTGGTGATGGCTCGCCACCTTTGGGCATAATGAATGAGATGTCCCTCTGTGGGCTGCTGACCTCCTTGGGGTGGAGAGGCTATGCCCAAGGAGTCAAAAGCTCCCCCCCCCCTTTCTGAGCCGGGGCCGATGCCTGGGACTTGGGAGCCTTCTGCATACGAGGGCCTTGCCCTAGTCCCTTGGCCTGCTGACCCTGCTGGGGAGCCAGGAGACCTGAAAAGGTGGGAAGTTTCTGTAAGCAGCCCCTTTCCTCGGGCAGAAGGGCTTTTTACCCAAGCCCTTTCGTCGGGGAGGGGAAGCAATCTTTTTAGAGAGCCTGGTCCTCATCATGAATTCGGTCTCCAGCTCGGCAGCCTTGTCGGTCATGGGTTTGCCAAAGAGGTTCTCTCCTTGGCATGGGACATCAACCAATTTGTCCTGAACCCATTGCTCAAGGTCAGACAACTGTAGCCAAGCCTGGCATCAGTCACCAATGCCTGCCGCCGCTACTCAAAGCCATCATAGGCAGCCCAAGACATAAATTTGGAGCACTCATGGACAGCCTTGGCCAGGTTCTTGAACCACTGCAGGGGTTCCTTGGAAAGACCTGCTGAGAACCCGGCGAGTTTCTTCGCCAGGTCTCTCAGGTACATGCCCATGTAGTGTGATAAGGAAGCTTATCATAGCTCAGGAAGGAGCTATAGAAAAGGTGAAGTGACTCTGAACAAGCAACCTGTCAGTTCTGGTAGAAATAAGAAAACAGAATTTTCCCATAAAAGACTACCAGTCCCAGAATGCACCAGGTTTCCAACAGCCATTAGAGGAGCTGAAGTGGGGAAACGTGTGTTCAATCAGGAGGGCTATGAGGTAATCCCTAAGCACTCATCTCAAAGGGCAGGGCCTGATTCAGCACAGCTGCGCTGTGTTAGGGAGGAGCACTCATCTAAGCAGAATAAGAGTAGAGTTTATTCTACAGATGACCATCTTCATGATCACCTTGGATATCCAGAGCTTGATCATCAGTTTCATCTGAAGGATCATCAGAAGCAGAAGCCAAACCGGACGGACAGAGAGAAAAAGAAACCCTCTGGAAGAAAGAGGAGAAAAGCCTTTGAGAGGTCTAGAAGAGTCCAAAGCAGTACGTATACTGGGAGGTATTCCAAGGGCCAGCATACATCATTGGACTGGGGAAAGCCAGAGGAATGGTGCTGCAGAGCTAGGAATCTCCAGACGCTACCTGTGAGGGAGACGGCTGCACGTGGAAGGGACCCTAAGACCCGTGCCAGAAGGTATGTGAAGAGAGATCCAGTGTCCAGGGATCTGGATTGGAAGGCTGGACATAAGAACTGGACTACATACTGGCCAGGCTATATAGAGAGGAACTCTAGCAGCAATGGAAGCTCAGGTATGAACACTGATCTATGCCCTAGCTATAACCTTGAAAGACAGCAGGGAAACAAGTATTCTCCTGAAAGTGCTCCATTGAGAGATTCATCTGTGCCAATCCATGATATTGAACCCATGCTTGTTGAAGAAGGGGGAATTATTGCAGATGAAGATCCTGTTTATATGGACTGCTCTCTATCCAAACTCCGTTGGTAACTTTCTGTTATAAAGTACAGCAACCATCACAAAGAAATATAAACTTAATCTACTCAGAAAAGCTCCTGAAGCAGGATTTGACCCACACAGTAGATAGCAAGCCAGCTAAGGGGTTTCAGCTGGTGACTGCTAGCAATTAAGCCTTACCTAATTGCTTGTGAGCTAGGAGAGAATCACTTCTGAATCCATGTGGGAAGTAATCAGAAGTTAACCTGAAAAGAACAGTTTGTTTCTTGCTTTGTGGCTTTTCATTTGTTGTTTTCCTGATTTTGACTTTGTTTTTCCAAGTTAACACTGAAAGCAAGTTACCTGATTTATGTGCTACCAAGCATATCTGTGTTGGGAGAAATAACCCCCATAAATAAATATCTTATTGGCTTTACCCAAGAGCACAACTAAATTATTGTCAGCAGCTGTGTCTGGTGTGAATGAACTACATTGCCCACAATACCTTGCAAATCATATAGATATATGCACTTGCCAAGACTGTGAAGATTCTCACCCAGGCAGCCGTCTGACAGTAGATTTAGATTTAGATTTATTAAAACTTGTTATACCGCTCAATACCGTAGGCATCTGAGCGGTTTACAATAAATGAAATCAGGCAAGTTAATTAAAACAAGCACTTGGCTGCAGAAAAGGAAAAGAACGCCATCAGTTATAAGAAAAGGAAAGGAGAGAAAGAAAAGAGGAGCAGAGAACGGAAAATAAAGTTAACAGAAGACAGTAATGCACGTGTACTATCAAGGGAGAAAGGGAAGGGGGGATATACATTTCATAAGAGAACATATTAGAGAGGAGGGGGGAGGGTAGGCTAGGGAGGAGGATTGAACGCAAGGCAGTAAAGGTGGGTTTTGAGCTGGGCTTTGAATGCTTGATATGTGTCTTCTGCACGGAGGGAGGGGGGAGCGAGTTCCAGAGGCTCGGAACCAAGAAATAGAAAGCAGAGGAGCGGGTTTGTTCTAAACGAGCTTGTGCGGAGGAGGGGAGGGCCATGCGATTGATGTGTACGGAGCGGAGGAGACGGTGAGAGGTGCGGAATTGTATCTGATTCGCCAGGTAGAGAGGAGTGCCAGTATGGATTACTCTGTGTGCAAAGATTAGAAGTTTAAACTGAATGCGGAATGAGATGGGTAACCAGTGATGCTGATAAAGAAGGGGTGTAACGTGATCGAAACGTGATGCGTGGGTCAACAGACGGATGGCAGCATTTTGGGCACGTTGGAGACGAGACAATTGGGACTTGGGTAGGCCGGCAAAAGAGACATTACAATAATCAAGACGAGACAGTACAAGGGTAAGCAGGAGGGTGGTTAGGGCAGGAGTAGAGAGGAAGGGACGGACTGCTCTGAGTTGTCGGAGAGAGAAGAAGGAGCGTTGAACAATTGAGGAGATGTGGTCTTTGAAAGTAAGGGCAGAGTCAAGAACACCCAAGTATCGGAGTGATGAGACCAGGGGGATAGGCTGGGAGGACAGAGAAGGAGCACAGGTAGGGGAGGGGCTGCCAAAAGTGAACCAGATTGCAAAGGATTTCGCCGGGTTAACATGTAGAAAATTAGAAGAGAACCAGGACATCACAGCAGTGAGACAGAGGTTAAGAGGGGAAATATCAGGGGAAAAGGAATCAGTGTGGTGGAGAAGAATGATGTCATCTGCATAGTAATATGCAGAAATGCTAAACTGTTGGATTAAAAGGGCAAGAGGGGCTAGGAAAATATTAAAGAGAAGTGGGGCGAGAACAGACCCTTGGGGAACACCGCAGGATAGGAGGGTAGGGGCAGAAGAGGAAGATGCGGTGACGACAGAAAAGGAGCGACAAGATAGAAATGAGTGAAACCACCAGAGAACCGTACCGGAAAGACCGGCTTCATGAAGACGGGAAAGAAGGGTGTGATGATCCACTAAGTCAAAAGCCGCAGATAGATCAAGAGAGACAGCCAAGGTGATAAGACCGCGATCGTGAACAATGTGAAGATCATTGAGAAGAGAAAGAAGGACAGATTCAGTGCTGTGGCCAGGGCGGAAACCTGACTGACGGGGGTGAAGAGTGAGAGAAAGTTCAAGATGGGAGGAGAGTTGAGAGAAAACCAATTTCTCGAGGAGTTTTGACAGAAAGGATAGGTTTGAGACGGGGCGCCAGTTAGAAAGAATGGAAGGATCAGAGGAGTGAGATTTCAAGAGGGGCGGACTATTGCATGCTTCCAAGTGGAGGGAAAAGAACCAGAGGATAGACTTGTGTTGAAGAGAGAAAGGATATAAGGGGATAGGGCTAGGGAAGGTTCTAGAAGCCATTGAGAAGGGATAGGGTCAGCTGGGCAAGTTGTTTTACGGATAGTAGAGAAGGTCTTATTCAAAACTTCAGATGTAATGGGGTCAAAGGAGGACCAGGAATGTGATAATGCAGGAATTAAGGGTGGCGAAGAAGGGGAAGGAGAGGGGGGGGGGACTCAGTGGGGGGAGAAAGAGGTGGGGGACATTGGGGAAAAGCTTGACGGAGAGTACTAACTTTGGAAACAAAGAAAGAGGCAAGGGAGGAGGAATCTGGGGAAGCAGGAGTTACGTTAGGAGAAGGGGAAGACGCAGAATGCGAGGCTGTGAGGGAACGAAGAACTGAATATAGTTGACGAGACGAATTCGAGGAGGAGGAAATGAGGTCAGCATAACAATCACATTTTATACAAGAGCTCTGTCTTGATCAGACAAAAAGGAAACCACCAAAGTGGCTCTAGAAGAAATATTATCTTGTGAGTCCTCCAGAAATTTGGTGAGATCAAGGTCAGCTCCACCTTGAACCTCATCAAACCCCCCAGGAGAACCCCGAGACAGAACTCTACCAGTCAAGTAGTAAAATTTAGAAGGGATTGGGATAGGTGGTATTGTTAGTAGCTGCCTAGGGATTCAGGAGTTTAGTTTCCTGGTTATTTCTTTATGATTGTTATTATGTTTTACTCTCCCCATATTGTGGGCTAGGTTCAGATGTATTGTTACTTTATACATTTTTCTTTTTCTGTGGTTTTGTGTATTTCTTTTGAATGTATCATCTGTAAGTTTCCTTATGCTTGCTTTGTAAGTTATAAAAGTTTCAATAAAAAAAAAATAAAAAAAATAATAATCACATTTTGCGGTGTGAAGAAGAGTGCGATAGTGGCGGTGACAAGTATGGAAATCAGCGGAGGTGACAGGAGAAGGATGCTTCAGCCAGAGGCGTTCTGCACGGCGAAGATGCTTACGGTGTAGGACTAGACCATGATGAAACCAGGGGTAGTGTGGGAGGCGACGGCGGGAATGATGAGGACGAAGAGGAGCAGCAGAATCCAAAGCGGAGGAGAGTGATGAATGTAATTTGTGAACCTGAGCATCGAGAGGGAGAGTGTCGAAGTCTACTGGAAGCAAGGCGGCTGGGGAGGGAAGCTGAGAAAGGGTATCAGCAGTAATTCGGCGGGAGAGCGTGGAAGAGGAGTTGGTATTGGAGTTCAGGGAGGAGGTGGCAGGTGGGACAGGAGCGTCAAAGAGAAGACATACATGATCGGTCCAAGGGAGAAAAGAAAAAGAAAGGGACAAGGGTAAAAAAGGGAAGGAAGCTGAAGCAATGAGGAGATCGAGAGTGTGACCAGCAATATGAGTGGGGAAGGAGACAAATTGTCGAAGAGAGTGATCGGACAGAAAAGTAAGAAAGGAAAGGTCTCTCGCTGAGGTGGGGGCGTCAACATGAGTATTGAAATCACCTAGGATTAAGAGACGAGGATAGCGGAGGGAAACTTCAGAGATAGTAGTTAGTAAAGAGTCCCAGGAGGGGGAGGAAAGAGAAGGAGGGGCATAGACGAGAAGGAAATAATATGGGGAAGAGGAGGAGTCTAGTCGCACAAGGAGGGACTCAGGATAGAAAGGAGAGGCTAGGGGGGGGAGTTCAGATAGTGAAGCAGAAGAGCGGTAAATAACAGCGATTCCGCCGCCGCTTCTGCCACGACGTGAGGTAGACAGGAAAGAGTAGCCAGGTGGGAGACAACGGTTGAGGAAGGGCTCATCGCCCTCTCTCAGCCAGGTTTCAGTCAAAAAGAAAATGTCCAGACTGTGCAGTACGATAAGATCTTGAATCAGGGATGTTTTGGTCCGAATTGAGCGACAGTTTAAAAGAGCTAAATGCAAGAGCGGGCAGGAAGGCACAGAGGAAGGGGAGGACTGCGGAGGGGAAGAGATACAATAGCTTAAATTGAGGGGCTGTCGGGCAAGATGACCAGGGAGGGTAGCAGAAGGCGTAACAGGACGCCAGCCCCAGTGCACCGGGATGACGGACATGATAAGGGGGAGGAAGAGCAATAGCAAGAGACCTAGTGCTGCAACGGGCGGTATAGCAAAGAAAACTGCTTTTGACGGCAGATATGAAGAGAGTGGGGTAATAGAGTTTGGAGGCGGGGACAAGGGACAAGCAGCCAGCAGCCGCACCAGTGTGGATTTTAAACGCGGGAGAACCCAGCGTCACTTCCGGTGGGTGGGGACTGGAAACGAGTACCTGAGGAGACACAAGGGCAGGATACAGAGCTGCTTTGAGAGCGCAGGCCACGAGTAGCGGACAGCAGACAGGTAATCAGCACAAGCACAAGCAGTTAACAGGCAGGCAAGTAGTCAGCAGAAGCAGAACACAGCAAATAGCCATGTATAGCTGGTAAGCCTGGATCCAGCTGATAAGCATTGAGCCCTGGTAGCACTTTCGGACGAAAGCATCCAGGGTGAATGCCTCCCTACCGGGGGGCACCAAGGAGTGCATCTTCTGACTCTTCAGCCGACGTATGGCTGACTCCACCACCATGGAGTTGTGCAACAGCTGTGCCTTCTGGAAGCCCAGGTTCCGGCGGACTCAGTACATCAAATCGAGCTGCCTGCTGACAACTAGCACCAATGCCAGTGTCTCCCACATATGGATCATTAGCCATTCCAGGATGGGTGGGATGGGCACGGTAAATGATTCCCTCAGGGTGGGGGGGCCTCGTATTGGAGGATTTCTAACTCCTCTGATTCTGTTCGGAACACGGTCCCTGACGAAGTTGAACACCATGTCCTCAGGCATGGAATGACGCCAGAGCTCCGAGGGGATGTCGCAGGGGTGATGGCTGTCTGGTGACTCCTCGTCATCTGTCTCCCACTTGGAATAGTCCATCCAAGACTTGAAGGAAGTGTGTCTCGTGTGCTCCAGGCCTGAGCCCCACTCTCAGCCCACAGAGGCCCTGCGACTGGTGCCAGGTACGCTAGTCGGGGAAGATCTCGGCCCTGTGGAATGGGAACCGGATCGAGACCTCGACAGAGGATCAATTCGAGGCTGAAGGGTCTCGAGGATTGGCTCAGCCTCCAGGGACGTCTTTGACGTTGCTGGCCTGGTGGTGGACTGGGCGGAGGAACTGGCAGTACCAGACAACAGTGCACGCTGCTGGTCCATGAAGGCAGACAACCTGCGCCCCGGGTCTGTCATTCTGGATTCGAGTCCAGAAGGCTCCGCAGCCGTCGGTGTGTGCACCGAAAGGCTCAGCCCAATGCCGGTTCCCTCAAGAGGGAGTCCTCAATGAGAATAGTGTCTGTCGACCGAGGCTGGTCCGAAGTCGTCCTTCTGGGGGACCTTTGCAGGCCACTCCTCCGATCCCACGGACGAGCACTGAGGACTGTGGGACCTGGTCGGGGCTTACCAGGCCTGTCGGAGCTGTTCAGGGACGCCGCCTTCAAGGTTTTCTTCTTCTTCTTCTTCTTGAGTTCCCTTGAGGGAGATCCCCTTTCCAAAGAGCCACAGCATCGATCGGGGTCCGTAAGGCTACCCCAAGATTCCATGGCTTCAGAGGAGGCCTTGGCCTTCGGAAGGTGCTGAGGACTATGTGAAAAATTTCTCGTGCTGCTGCTGGCGGCTCTTGAGGGCCTTGGTGGACATATTTTTACAGAGGCCACATGCCATGGTGTCGTGGTCTGGCCACAGGCAGCAAAGACAGCAGTCATGTGTGTCAGTAAGGAACATTATTTTGGCGCACCGATCACACTTCTTAAAGCCACTGGTAGCTATGGGGGGAAAAAAGTACCCCAGCGAGGTCGATGGTGCCGAAAGGAGGTAAAAAGGTAAGAACCCGAGACTCTATGCCAGGGCAGCACGTTCCGGTGGCGGGAAGAGTACTGGTGCACTACCAGAGAGAGTGTGGAAACTCAGGTCAAAAAATATCAACTTTTTCCAGGGAAAGATCAGACAGACGTCTGAAGGGTTCCGTGGAAAAAAGGAAACTGAGCAAGATGTCGCCCTTGGGCGAGAAGGGCACCACACATGCGTGGTGGCATCTCCCAAAGGCTTCTTTGAAAACTGGGAGGATGCTTCTACGAGGGCTCCGTTGGCACAGATGTCAACCATCTTTGAGGACTGACTTCCTGCTTGTTCCCGGAGAAGGCCTGACAATCTACTTCTAGTGATACATTGCCAAGAAAATACAGAGGCAGCTGGGTCACCAGGAGTCAGCATTGACTTGAGGGCACTAACAAAAGTTGATTTCTATGCAATAAGACTTATTGTAACATGCACTAGATCAGGCATATCCAACAGATAGATCGCGATCTACCTATAGATCGCGGAGGGGTCAGAGGTAGATCGCCAGCCCCACTTGGCTCCATCTCTCCAGCAGCTTGCCCCGTCACTAGGAGAGAGCTCTTGCCAGCAGGTCATCTGCTGAGGGCTTGCCGCCGCTGCTGATCCTTTGCCTGCAGGTGTATTGGAGGCGCTTGTTGTTTTTGTGCCAATAGTTTGTGGGTACCCAAGGGGACTGCCACAGGCCCGGCGTCATATCTGGTCTCCTGCCTCTCAGAATCACCCATTCCTGCCCCTAAACCCCTTAGAAGTGTGTTATATACCGGGCGATATCCATTTGCCTGGCCTTTACTTGAATACACTTACTGTATTAGTTGTGTCGTGTGCTGGTCGTTGGTCACTTTATAGTTCGCTTTCATTAAACATTTTCGGGCAGACACAACAAAGTGTCAAGAATTTGGTGATTTTGGCGGGCTTTTCCAATTTTGTTCTAACTTTCCTATTCCTTGCCTTCGAATTGGTTCAAACCACTGTAACTTTTGCTTGCCTCTGCAATTTTATTTTGCCTAGTCTGCATTGATTCTACACTGCAATTTTATTTTGCCTTGCCTTTGCGTTGATTCTACACTGTGTACAGAATTTATTAAATCGCGTGTGGTGGTATTTGAGCTTGTTTGGCGGTATTTGATTTTATCTGGTTTGCTGAACAGGTGTTTGAGTTTTTTTGATGATTGTTTGGTGGTATTTGATTATTGGTGCCAGTATGATGAATTCTTATTTTTACTTTTAGAATGGCATGTGTGGTTTTGGCATCTCCAGTCCTTGTATTGCACATCATCCAGAGGTCTTCAGTTCCTGTTGATCTTTAATATTTTGGGAAAGTGACAGTTTTGGACCAGATTCAGCCAGTGTTTATACTAACTTAGCAGATTTGGTCTTCTTACATCCAGCCACCCCAGTATAATGAAGATGAGTGTTCCAAAGAAGAGCAAAACCTACCACTTTCATGATGAATGGGAAATGGACTACTTCTTCATCATGGTGAAAGACAAGTGGTGTTGTCTAATTTGTAACGCCCTAGTATCCTTGCCCAAAAAGGGTAATCTGGAATGTCATTATAAGGCTCTGCAAAGCAATAAGTTTGATGTTGATTTTCCACCCAAAAGTGAAATTCGTAAACTGAATCTCAAAGAACTTAAATCGAAATTGGCTACTCAGCAACAGTTGACGGCGAAGCCAAAGTCACATTCGGTCAATGCAACCATAGCATCCTTTAAGGTCAGCAACCTGATCGCAAAGAAATGCAAACCTTTCACTGAAGGGGAATTTGTAAAAGATTGTTTTCTTGAAGCAGCTGACAATCTTTTTGAAGGATTTAAAAAAAAAGAAAGATCGTACAGTGGTGTGCAAAAGTCTGGAATCACTTGTAAATTTGACGTTTTTTCAACTTCGTGACGTTATATCTTAATTTCTTTTTCCTCCCAGTGGCTTTTTCTGTGTATTTCATGATAAGTGACAGATTTTGCTATTAGGGCCAACTTTTAGTATTGGCTTGGCCCTTATTTTCTGAGTTTGTTCCCCATAGTTGTCCTGTTGATAGATTTTCAGTGAAAATCACGCAATGTACATCGTTAGCCATCGATATATTATTGTAAGTATGCTTTAAAATATTATGGACGCATACCAGGTTTCCTTCAAATTAATGTATGTGGCCTTGAAAAAGGCCGATTTTATGTGTCAGTGATGGTTCAGTATTTGATGGGCCACCCTTTGTTCTTGATCACCTGACTGCACCTTGTCGGCATTGAATGAACCAGTCTGATAAGGTGATCGTTGGTGACAACGCGGTTCCAAGCTGCAATGAGTGACTCAGTCAGCTCACGCTTTGATGTCGGATGCCTCTTGGATATTTCCAAGGCCACCTTGTGCCACAAGTTCTCGACTGGATTCAGATCTGGAGACTGGGCAGGCCAGTCCGTTGATTTGATGTTGTTCTGCTGCTTCCAGCTGATCACCTGTCTGGAGCGATGGCAGGGTGCACTGTCATCTTGAAACAGGAACTGGCCAGGAAACAGCTGGTGTGCTGATGGCACCATGCACCTTTGCAGTATGGTGATGTACTTGGCCCCGTTGACCATTCCATCGACGATGTGAAGACGTCCAACGCCACTGGCAGCCATGCAGCCCCAGACCATGACCTTCAAAGGATGTTTCACAGTGAGGTTGAGACACTCAGGCTTGAATTCCTCTCCAGGAAATAGGTGTGGGCCTGGTTACCAAACAGGCAGAAGGTGCATCGCTGAATAGCACCTTTTCCCACATTTCAGTCGACCAGGTTGAGTGCTTTCTCACCCACAGGATCCGGTTGCACCTTTGTATGTCAGTCATCAGTGGCTTATTCTGTGCTTTGCAGCCCCGGAGACCGAACTGCAGGCACCTGCGACGAACTGTTGATGAGCTGACCTCACTCTTGTCTGACCACTCTCGAAGTAGCTGAGGAGAGGTCAACTTGCAATTAGCCAGTGAAATGCATCGTAGTGCGTGGTCCTGACGTGATGTTGATGCACGTGGATGACCTGAATGAGGCTTGTCCACCACTGAACCCGTTTCTTTCTTCTTCTGTACAATCTTAACAGCAGCGCTCTGACTGCAGCCAACTTTCCTGGCTATCTGACAGCTTGAAAATCCTTCCTCGCTCATAAAGGACACATAAACACACTCCTCCAATGTCAGGGTCCGAGTCATAGAAACATAGAAACATGATGACAGAAAAAGACCACATGGCCCATCTAGTCTGTCCTTCCATATCAACCATATCTTCATGGTTGATCCAGAAAGCATATGAAATTCCAAAATTCCGCGCGTTTTTATAGCTGCACTGTTGGCTAGATATCTGCATTGTGATTGGTTAGTGAAACCAGCCTCCTGATTGGTCAGAAACAAGTGCATATTGGATAATCTCGATTCAGTTTTGATGCAGGATCCACAAAAATCGCAGTAGCTATCTCCCAGTGTCTGTAAAGTATTTAAATTGGAAGCAAGGAATACAAAAAAGTAAACTCTAATAGCCAAATGTATCCCTTTTAACGTAGTAGAAAGATGAATATGCTGGGCTAAAGCAAAATTTAAAAAAAAAGTTAGAAAGTACGAAAAACGCAAAACTCACAAGTGATTCCAGACTTTTGCACACCACTGTAGCTGCTATTCAAGATGTACAATTGTCAAGAAACACCGTCGTGCGGCGAATAGAAAAGATGTGTGGAGACACAACTGAACAATTGTTGGAGGATGTTTCAAATTGTGTTGCTATCTCACTCCAACTGGATGAATCTACAGACATAAGAGACATAGCCCAGTAACTAGTCTTTATCCGGATGGTTTTTGAAGACTTCAGTGTTAAAGAAGAACTACTTGGAATTATTTCTTTAAAAGGGAGAACTACTGGTCAGGAAATAGTCAGTTCTTTCCATTCTTTTGTGACAAAGTGTAATCTTCCATTGCACAGACTTGTTTCCATCACTACTGATGGAGCAAGAGCAATGACAGGTGAGGTTAACGGTTTCATAGCCCTCTGTAGACAGCATGATGACTAACCAGATTTCCTTTCTTACCACTGCATCATTCACCAGCAAGTTTTGGCAAGCAAGAGACTCAATACAAAGACTATCATGGACATCACTTTCAAAATTTAAAAATTCAGTTCGTGGAAGATCACTTAAAAGATGGCTTTTCAATCTTACTCTTGATGAAGGGGCAGCGGAATTCATTTTGCACCCAGATGTAAGGTGGCTAAGTAGGCACAAATTTCTGCAAAGATTTTGTGATTTGCTGAATGAAATAAGAAGTTTTTTGAAGGAGAGGGGAGATGACCAAGCAGAGTTGGAAGATGAGGAGTGGTTATGTGATCTGGCATTTCTCGCTGACTTTACAGGCGAACGAAGTGATATGAACCTTGAACTACAAAGTAAAAACAAATGCATTGGTGAGATGATGAGTACAGTTTCATCCTACAAGAGCAAATTTGAGCTAATGATGACTGACCTTGCAAACAAAACTTTTGATTATTTTCCTAAAACGCAGGACCATCTGGGACAATATCCAAATTTTGTTTTTCAGAACGAGAAGTATGTGACAGAAATCTGTTCTGTTATCCAGGAATTCAAAAATAGATTCTGTGACTTCCAAAAAATTGGAACAGTTGTGGAGTACTTGTCATACCCATTCAAAGTAGATGTGGACATTAAAGAAACTGCAGCTGCTATCAGTAACAATTACTCATTTAACAAGTCATCTCTTGAAAACAAAATATTAACTCTTAAAAATGACATTTTTCTCAAGACCCATGCTGAGCAAGAATCGTTTTGGAAGCTATGATATATGCCATATCATATATAAATGTACTATATTTTGTAAATAGTTCCCCCTGCTTACCTCCAGGTTTTAACTACCCTGTTCATTGTAAGCTCAATGTTCCTGTGGCATTGTAGTATGTTTTGTTCAACTGTACACCGCACTGATTATAATAGCGCGGTATATAAGAAATATAACTAAATAAATAAATAAATAGTGCCTAGAGACAAATTTCCCAACTTGAGAAGATGCAGTGAAGCTGTACACTCCTGTTTTGGTTCAACTTGTTTGTGTGAATCTGCGTTTTCCCATCTGAAAATGTCAGAGTACACAACGTTCCAACATGACAGATGAACATCTCCAGGAATCCCTGAGACTGGCCCTCATGCAATATTCACCCAACTTCAAAAAGCTGGTGGATGAAATGCAGGCTCAGACGACTCACTAATGAACAAGAGCGAAATGTTAAAGATTGTGCAAGATCAGCCTGGATCAATACTCGACCTAAATTTAACACAAAGTACTCAATAAAAGTTAAAGAAAGTTATTAAGACAGTTAAAGTTATTACTCAATTAAACTTTAAGAAAAAATGTACTTTCCATTTCCCCTCGCAGTTCTTACTGGATCTTCGTCTCTGTTTTGTTTTTGCTTAATTTGCTTAACAGCTGATCACATCCAAGTAAATGACAGAAGGTTCATAAAAAATGGGGGGGAGGGGACATCCTCCAATTTTATTGGGTTAAAATGTAATTTGAAACTTAATTTTCATGGTGGTAGAACACCGGCACTTTTGGCCAGAAAAAATAGATCACGACCTGTTCGAAGTTGGACATGCCTGCACTAGATTGTGGAAGCTACCCACCGAAATGCACAGGTAAACAGAAATTACAATTTTAATGTCATCTGAGAATGCTTCATTTACGCTACCATTCCACCATGGGAAAAGTTTACTAAAGTATATTAGGCTTTTGCAGCAATAGCAGCATTTTTGTGCAAATAGCAAAAGAACATAAGATATGCCATACTGGGCAGACCAAACGTCATTCAAGCCCAGTATTCCTGTTTCCATTAACGGCCAGTCTAGGATAAAGTACCTGTCAGGTACCTAAAAAGGTAAACAGATTTCATGCTGCTTACCCTAGGGGTAAGTTGTGGATTTTTGCAGTCCACTTTAATAATGTTTTATGAACTTTTCCACCAAGAACTTGTCCAAACCTCTCTTAAGTCCAGCTACACTAGCAGCTTTTACTACATCCTCCGATAACAAATTCTGGAGTTTGATTACAAGCTGAATGAAAAAATATTTTCTCTGATCAGTCTTAAATGTGTTACATTGTAGCTTCATTGCATGTCCCCTAGTCTTTCTACTTTTCGAAGGAATAAACAACTGATCTACGTTTACCCATTTCACTCCACTCATCATTTTATAGACTTCTACCATAGCTCTCCTCAGCCATCTCTTTTTTTCAAGTTGAACAGCCTTTTAAGTCTTTCCTCAAAGGGATATAATTCCATCTCCTTTACCATTTTGATCTCTCTTCTCTGTACCTTTTTAATTCTGCCATATCCTTTTTAAGATATGGTGACCAGAACTATATACAATATTAAAGGTGCAGTTGCACCATGGAGCAATACAGAGGCATTATAATATCCTAATGGCAATACAGAGGCAATATAATATACTACTGAAGATTATTCAAAAGACTACAACCATACCTGGAAAAAGAACTATCTGAAGTGCAAGCAGGGTTCAGGAAAGGGCGAGGAACGAGAGACATCATTGCGGATGTGAGATGGATCCTTGAAAAGACTAAAGAATACCAAAAGGATATCTATTTGTGCTTTATCTACTATAGCAAGGCTTTTGACTGTGTAAACCATGAGAAACTCTGGGCCACATTAAGAAGCATGGGTATACCAGAACACCTGATCGTTCTCTTGCGCAATCTGTACATTGATCAAGAAGCAACATTTCGAACGGAACAAGGAGAAACAGAATGGTTTAAAATAAGCAAAGGTGTAAGACAAGGCTGCATACTTTCCCCCTACCTGTTTAATTTATATGCAGAACAAATCAGCAGAGAAGCAGGATTGTATGAAGACAACAGAGGTGTGAAGATTGGTGGAAGACTCATCAACAACCTTCGCTATGCTGATGATACTACATTACTGGCTGAAAGTGAAGATGATCTGAAACATTTGCTTCTCACATTCAAAGAACATAGTCTCAAAATGGGACTGCACCTTAATGTAAAGAAGACAAAGATCATGACAACTGGCATAATCAACAGGTTCATCGTTGAAGGAGAAGAAATTGAAATTGTGAACAACTTTAACCTACTTGGATCAACTATCAATAAAGAAGCAACAAGCAGTCAAGAAATCAAATGACGCATTGCTCTTGGCAGAATGGCTATGAAAGACCTAGATAAGATTCTCAAGAGCAGAGATGTCTCTCTCCATACAAAGATTCGACTTATTTATTTATTTAGCGTACATTTGTATCCCGCTGCTTCCAGTGATCAGCAGTGGTTTTACACTTGGTGATGTTGGCTGTACCGGCCAGAATTACGAATGCGTACAATGTGATTAGGGAAGGGAGGAAGAGCACAGCAAAAACATGGGGTTACAGTTTACAATTGATTGTTGTTAAGGGTTCACACAATGTACTTATATACATATTTACAAGTGACTGGTTGTTAGGACTTTACATAGGATCCTTAGATACATATTTACACACAGCAGAGTGGAGTTCATGAGGTTAAGTTGTAGTGTGATTGGAAGAGGTGAGTCTTAAGATTTTTTCTGAAGTCTTTCAGATCACAGATTTCACGTAGGTCACTTGGCAACCGGTTCCAGAGTGTAAGAGCTATAAATGAGAAGGCTCTGTTACTGGTACATGCGTTAACCTTTGTGAAGGACTTCGGGAGGCAGAGGGTATTGAGGTTCGTTGTTCTTCTACTCCTGTTGTTGGGTAGATTGGATATCAAACTGTTGAGATGAGAGGGTGCAACATTATGGATGAGTTTGAACGTGGTGACTAATATCTTGTATTGTATGCGGGCCGTGATGGGGAGCCAATGAAGCTCAATTAGGGTGGGTGTAATGTGGTCAAAGAGTCTTTTTTGCATAATGATTCTGGCAGCAACATTTTGTGCCATTTGCAGGATATTTGTGGTTTTCCTTGGCAGGCATTGCAGTAGTCTAGGTGTGGAATGATGAGGGCTTGTGCGACAGATCTAAAGTCAGAATGATCGAGGATGCTACGTAAAGGCTGAAGGACTCTTAATTTGTGGAAAATAGCCCGGTTGGTATTTCGAAGGTGTCTGTCCATATTTAGGTTGCTGTCCAGCATCACACCTAGGTATTTTATCTCTGTCTTGATGTTGTAATTATTGTTGTTCATGGTGACAGATGCAGGGGGCTCGAATCCCGGTTTCCTGGAGATACACATTACTTCTGTTTTTTTGTGGTTAATGAACATATTATTGCGTTGGAGCCAGAGTTGAAGAGCGTGTAGGCATTTTTCGAGTTTGCTGAGATTTGGGTTATTTACGTCTAGTTGCGTGTAGAGCATTAGGTCATCTGCGTATATGTGATAGTTGATGTCATGGTCCTGGAAGATCTTGCATACTGGCTGTAGGTATAAGTTGAATAAGAGGGATGATAGGGCGGAGCCTTGTGGAATGCCTTGGGTTTGAGGGAAGGGGGTTGCTTTGATATTGTTGAAATTGACCTGCTGCATTCTGTTCGTTATATAGGAGGAGAACCACTTTAGTGGGGTTCCTGAAATGCCTATGGACTCGAGTCGTTCTAGCAGAGTTGGGTGATGCACCGAGTCGAAAGCTGCTGAGATATCGATGAATATAAGCATGTACATCTTGCTCTGGTTTTCCAGACCTTTGAGTAGGTTGTCCATTAGGGCTAACAGGAGGGTCTCTATGCCGTGATGTTGTCGAAATCCGTATTGATGCACATCAAGGGCATTTGCGTCATCAATGTGGTCCTGTAGCTGCTGCTGCACTGCCTTTTCGATGATCTTGGCAAGGAAGGATATGCTTGAAATTGGACGGTAAGAGGTAGGGTCATCTTCGTTGAGTGTTTTGTTTTTCAAAATGGGGCGTATGAGAGATTTCTTGAAAAGTGACGGCATGAGACCTTGCAGTAGTGAGAGGTTCACTATGTGAGAGATGTGCTGAGCTATTTCTTCTTCGGTTGCCTTGATCCAGAAGGCGGACAGGGGTCAAGAGGGGAGGTAGTGGTTTTTAGGTTGGTGATGATGCCTTTTATCTGCTGGTCATCCACTCTCCATGGCTTGACTTGTTCAAGCCATGGTATTTTCAATAACATCATATGGATGTGAAAGCTGGACAGTGAAAAAGACAGACAGGAAGAAAATTGATGCCTCTGAATTATGGTGCTTGAAGCGAATACTGTGTATACCATGGACTGCCCGAAGAACAAACCAGTCGGTACTAGAGGAGATCAAACCTAAGCTTTCTTTAGAAGCTCAGATGACAAGACTTCGACTTTCATGCTTTGGACACATCATGCAAAGAGAAAGATCATTAGAGAAAGACATCATGCTTGGCAAGATAGAAGGTCAACACAAAAGAGGAAGGCCAGCAATGAGATGGATCGATACAATAACAGCAGCTACGGGTACCAGTCTGTCAACAATGAGCCGCCTGACTGAAGACCGAACACAATTTAGGATAGCTATCCAGAGGGTCGGCATGTGTCAACTCCGACTCGACGGCACTTAACAACAACAACATAATATCCTCGGTTTTATTTTCTATTCCTTTCCTTATGATTCCTAGCATTCTATTTGCTTTCTTGGCCACCGCTGCACACTGGGCAGAGGGTTTCAATGTACTATCCACGATGCCAAACCATATCCTTTTCTTGAGTGGTGATTCCTAATGTGGAACCTTGCATTTGCAGTTTACATTGTACTTCCCTAAGTACATAACTTTGCAACTTTGTTAGTGATATAGCGGAAGGGCTGTCTGGTAAGGTTTGCCTCTTTGCGGATGATACCAAAATCTGCAATAAAGTAGACACCCAGGAAGGTGTAGATAACATGAGGAGGGATCTAGCTAAGCTTGAAGAATGGTCTAGAATTTGGCAGCTGGGATTTAATGTTAAAAAATGTAAGGTCATGCATTTGGGCTGCAGCAATCCAAGGGAGCAATACAGCATAGGAGGTGAAGTACTTTTGTCCACTAAAGAAGAGCGGGACCTAGGCGTAGTTGTGTCCGATGATCTTAAAGTAGCTAAACAGGTAGAAAAGGCGACGGCAAAAGCTAGAAGGATGCTTGGGTGCATACGGAGAGGAATGGCTAGCAGAAAAAAGGAGGTGATAATGCCTCTGTATAAGTCTTTGGTGCGACCTCATTTGGAGTATGGTGTGCAATTCTGGAGACCGCACCTTCAAAAGGATGTGAACAGGATGGAGTCGGTGCAGAGGGTTGCTACTAAGATGATTAGTAGTCTTCATTATAAAGCATATGAGGACAGACTTAAGGATCTTAATATGTACACCTTAGAGGAAAGGCGGGATAGAGGTGATATGATTGAGATGTTTAAATACCTCCGTGGCATAAATGTTCAGGGAGAGAGCCTCTTTCAATTGAAAGCAAGTTCTGCGACGAGGGGACATGGGATGAGGGTGAAGGGAGATAGATTCAGGAGTGATATACGGAAATATTTCTTTACGGAAAGAGTAGTGGATCCGTGGAATAGTCTCCCAGTGGAAGTGGTAGAGATGAGGACAGTAGCTGAATTCAAAAAAGCATGGGACCAACACAGAGGATCTCTAAAGGTAAAAAGTGGACTGTTGTAGTTGTTGTTATGGAAGGACAGACTAGATGGGCCTTGTGGTCTTTTTCTGTCATCATGTTTCTATGTTTCTATGTAACTGTCCACATTAAATTTCATCTGCCATCTGAATGCCCAGTCTCCCAATTTTTCAAGGTCCTCATGCAATTTTTCACAATCCTCTTGTTTTTAACAACTTTGAATAATTTGGTGTCATCTGCAAATATGAACATTTCACTCGTTATTCCCATTTCCAGGTCATTTATAAATATATTAAAAAGCAGTGGGTCCAGCACACATCCCTGGGGTACTTCATTGAGAAAATTGTTCATTTAGCCCTACTTGTTTTCTATCTTTTAATCAGTTCCTAATCCACATTACCTGTTATCCCATGATTTTTTAATTTCCTGCAAGTCTATCATGAGGGACCTTAAGAACATAAGATATGCCATACTGGGTCAGACCAAGGTCCATCAAGCCTAGTATCCTGTTTCCAACAGTGGCCAATCTAGGTCATACGTACCTAGCAGTTTCCCCAAAAAACACAGGTTCCACAATGCTTGTATTGGGTTAAGCAGTGATATCCCGGGTCCCTTTTAATGATGGTTTATGGATCTTTCCTCCAGGAACTTGTCCAAACCTTTTTTAAACCCAGCTACACTAACAGCCTTTACTACATCCTCCGGTATCAAATTCCAGAGTTTGATTACACGTTGAGTGAAAAAATATTTTCTCTTAGTCATCTTATAAATCATCTCTAATACCTGAAGATTGGAGGATCGCCAATGTAACACCAATTTTTAAAAAGGGTTCCAGGGGTGATCCGGGAAACTACAGACCGGTGAGCCTGACATCAGTACCGGGAAAAATGGTAGAAACCATCATAAAGAATAAAATTACTCAGCATGTAGATAGTCATGACCTAATGGGAGACAGCCAACATGGCTTTAGACAAGGAAGATCTTGTCTTACTAATCTGTTATGTTTTTTTGAAGGAGTGCATAATCAGGTGGACAAAGGTGAGTCGGTTGATATTGTGTATCTGGACTTTCAGAAAGCCTTTGACAAGGTCCCTCATCAGAGACTTTTGGCAAAACTAAAGAGTCATGGGATAGGAGGCAGTGTCCTATTGTGGATCAGGAACTGGTTAAAAGATAGAAAGCAGAGGGTAGGGCTAAATGGCCAATTTTCCCAATGGAGAAAGGTGAATAGTGGTGTACCCCAGGGATCTGTGCTGGGTCCGCTGCTTTTTGACATATTCATAAATGACCTGGAAAGTGGAATAACGAGTGAGGTGATCAAATTTACAGATGACACAAAACTATTTAAAGTTGTTAAAACCCAAGAGGATTGTAGAAAATTGCAAGAGGATCTTGATAAATTGGAAGACTGGGCATCAAAACGGCAGATGAAATTTAATGTGGACAACTGCAAGGTTATGCACCTAGGGAAGAACAACCCAAACTATGATTACACGATGCAAGGTTCCACATTAGGAACCACCACCCAGGAAAAAGATTTAGGCGTCATTGTGGATAACATGTTAAAACCCTCGGCCCAATGTGCAGCAGTGGCCAAGAGAGCAAATAGAATGCTAGGTATGATAAGGAAAGGAATGGAAAATAAAACAAAAGATATTATAATGCCTCTATATCGTTCCATGGTGAGACCGCACCTTGAATATTGTGTGCAATTCTGGTCGCCGTATCTTAAAAAGGATATAGCGATTTTAGAAAAGGTTCAGAGAAGAGCCACCAAAATGGTAAAGGGGATGGAAGGATACTCCTATGAAGAAAGGCTAAAAAGGTTAGGGCTCTTTAACTTGGAAAAGAGACGGCTGAGGGGTGATATGATAGAAGTCTATAAATTAATGAACGGAGTGGAACGGGTAAACGTAGATCGATTGTTTACCTTATCAGAATATAGAAAGACTAGGGGACATGCAATGAAGCTACATGGTAAACTATTTAAGACTAATAAAAGAAAATATTTATTTCACTCAACGTGTAATCAAACTCTGGAATTTGGGTTTGTTAGCGGAGGATGTAGTAAAGGCTGTTAGTGTAGCTGGGTTTAAAAAAGGTTTGGACAAGTTCCTGGAGGAAAGGTTCATAAACCATTATTAAGAAGGGACCCAGGATATCAATGCTTGACCCAGTACAAGCATTGTGGAACCTGTGTCTTTTGGATACTGCTAGGTACGTATGACCTAGATTGGCCACTGTTGGAAACAGAATACTGGGCTTGATGGACCTTGGTCTGACCCAGTATGGCATATCTTATGTTCGTATGTTCTAGTCTTAAATAGGTTACCCTGTAGCTTCATTGCATGACCCCTAGTCTTTCTATATTCTGATGACAAACAATCGCTCTACGTTTACCCATTCCACTCCATTCATTAATTTATAGACCTCTATCATATCGCCCCTCAACCATCTCTTTTCCAGGTTGCAGAGCCCTAACCTTTTCAGCCTCTCTTCATAGGGGTATCCTTCCATCCTCTTTACCATTTTGGTGGCTCTTCTCTGTACCTAATAACATAGAAACATGATGACAGAAAAAGACCACATGGCCTTTCTAGTCTGTCCTTCCATATCAACAACTACAACAGTCCACTTTTTACCTTTAGAGATCCTCTGTGTTGATCCCATGCTTTTTTGAATTCAGTTATTGTCCTCATCTCTACCACCTCCACTGGGAGACTATTCCATGGATCCACTACTCTTTCCGTAAAGAAATATTTCCGCATATCACTCCTGAATCTATCCCCCTTCACCCTCATCCCATGTCCCCTCGTAGCAGAACTTGCTTTCAATTGAAAGAGGCTCTCTCCCTGAACATTTATGCCACGGAGGTATTTAAACATCTCAATCATATCACCTCTATCCCGCCTTTCCTCTAAGGTGTACATATTAAGATCCTTAAGTCTGTCCTCATATGCTTTATAATGAAGCCCACTAATCATTTTAGTAGCCACCCTCTGCACCGACTCCATCCTGTTCACATCCTTTTGAAGGTGTGGTCTCCAGAATTGCACACTATACTCCAAATGAGGTCGCACCAAAGACTTATACAGAGGCATTATCACCTCCTTTTTTCTGCTAGCCATTCCTCTCCGTATGCACCCAAGCATTCTTCTAGCTTTTGCTGTCGCCTTTTCTACCTGTTTAGCTACTTTAAGATCATCAGACACAACCACGCCTAGGTCCCGCTCTTCTTTAGTGGACAAAAGTACTTCACCTCCTATACTGTATTGCTCCCTTGGATTGCTGCAGCCCAAATGCATGACCTTACATTTTTTAACATTAAATCCCAGCTGCCAAATTCTAGACCATTCTTCAAGCTTAGCTAGATCCCTCCTCATGCTATCTACACCTTCCTGGGTGTCTACTCTATTGCAGATTTTGGTATCATCCGCAAAGAGGCAAACCTTACCCGACAGCCCTTCCACTATATCACTAACAAAGATGTTAGAAAGAATCGGACCAAGGACAGATCCCTGGGGCACACCACTGGTAACATCCTTCTCCTCAGAGTGAGCTCCATTTACTTGTACTCTTTGTCGCCTCCCACCCAACCAATTTCTAACCCAAGCAGTAACTTTAGGGTCCATCCCTAGGGTGTTCAGTTTGTTTATAAGTCGCCTGTGAGGAACAGTGTCAAAGGCTTTACTGAAATCTAAATACACCACATCTAGAGCTCTCCCTTGGTCCAACTCCCTGGTCACCCAGTCAAAGAAATCAATCAGATTTGTCTGACAAGACCTGCCTCTGGTGAATCCATGCTGCCTCGAATCCTGTAATCCGCTGGACTCCAGAAACCTCACTATTTTCTCTTTCAGCAGCGTTTCCAATAATTTACTCACCACCGAAGTTAAACTAACCAGCCTGTAGTTTTCCACCACATCCCTACTTCCGCTTTTGTGTAAAGGCACCACATGAGCCTCTCTCCAGTCCTTTGGCACCAATCCCGACTCCAACGAGGCATTGAAAAGGTCAGTCAGTGGAGTTGCTAGAACGTCCCCAAGTTCCCTCAGTATTCTAGGGTGTATCCCATCCAGTCCCATCGCTTTGTCTACTTTAAGTTGAGCTAGTTTCTGACGAATACAGTCTTCTGAAAATTTTTCAAGATGTCCCTCGCTTCTGTTCCTATTTGTGGGTGTTTTCTGAGGTCCTGCTCCTGGTTCTTCATCTGTGAACACAGAACAAAAATATTTGTTAAGCACTTCCGCTTTATCTTTACCAGCTTCTACATATTCCCCCCCTGCACCCTTGAGTCTGACAATACCACTTTTGCCCTTCCTCTTCTCACTAATATATCTAAAAAATGACTTATCCCCCCCCCCCCATTTTATTGCATTGGCTATTTCCTCCTCCTTTTGAATATTTGCCTTCTTGACTACTTTGCTAGCTTCTCTAAGTTTTTCCAAATACAGATGCCTGTCTTCCTCTCTCTGTGATCTCTTGTATTTCATGAAGGCCTCCCTCTTTTTCTTCACTTTTTCAGCTACTTCCTTCGAAAACCATAGCGGTCTCCTTTTCCTTTTGCCTTTATTTACCATTTTAACAAAAAGGTTGGTTGCCCTTAAAATATCCCCTTTCAGTTTTACCCACTGTTTTTCTACATCCCCCAGCTGTTCCCATCCCACTAACGACTCCCTGAGGTATTGGCCCATCTTCGCAAAATTAGTCTTCCTAAAGTCTAAGATCCTCACCTTGGAATGGATTCTAACAGCCCTAGTCCTAATACTGAACCACACCATCTGGTGATCACTGGATGCAAAATGTTCTCCCACTACAACATCAGTAACACTTTCACCATTGGTAAGCACCAAGTCCAGTATGGCCCCTTCACGTGTGGGGTCTGTTACCAATTGCCTGAATAGTTCTCCCTGTAGAGAATCCAGGATCTCCTTACTTCTAGATGATACTGTAGCAGGAATGTGCCAATCAACATCTGGCATATTGAAATCTCTTATCAGTAGCACTTCCCCTTTCCTAGCAATGCTGCGTATGTCTTCAATTAACTATCTGTCCACCTCTTCCTCTTGTGAGGGAGGTCTGTATATCACACCAATGCAAATAGCTTTCTCTTTCCCTCTTTCTAGTTTAACCCACAATGCCTCCTCTCTCCCTTTTAAGCTCTGTAATTCCAAAGCTTTAATAGTAGTTTTTACATATAGTGCCACTCCTCTTCACCTTCTTCCTACCCTGTCCTTTCTGAATAAAGTATAGCCAGGTATAGTTACATCCCAATCATGGTTTTCTGTAAACCATGTTTCTGTAACTGCCACTAAATCCAAGTCAGCCACTCCCACCAAAGCTTCAACATCAGGGATCTTATTTCCCATGCTACGGGCATTTATACACACTGCTTTCCATATGTTACCCCTGTTACCCATTTCCATAAAAGTATTTAATGTATCACCTACCTGGGGGCTTTCACTTACCTGGGGGCTTTCTTCACCCATCCCCAACGAATCTAGTTTAAAGCCCTCTTCAGTAGATTAGCCAGTCCACTACCGAAGACGCGTTGACCTTTCTTGGACAGATGGATGCCATCTCTGCTCTGCATCCCTTGGAACAGCATCCCATGGTCTAGGAAACCAAAACGCTCCCGATGACACCATCCACGCAGCCATGCATTCATCTCCAGGATGCGAGCCTCTCTGCCTTGGCCTTTACCCTCAACAGGGAGGATTACGCTATATCCTTTTTAAGATACGGCGACCAGAATTGCACACAATACTGGAGGTGCGGTCCAACCATGGAACGATACAGAGGCATTATAATAGCCTTTGTTTTAGTTTCCATTCCTGTCCTTATGATACCTAGCATTCTATTTGCTCTCTTGGCCACCGCTGCACACTGGGCGAAGGGTTTTAACATGTTATCCACGATGACACCTAAATCTCTTTCCTAGGTGGTGGTTCCTAATGTGGAACCTTGCATCATGTAACCATAGTTTGGGTTGTTCTTTCCTAAGTTTATAACTTTGCACTTGTCCATATTAAATTTCATCTGCTATTTGGATGCCCAGTTTTCCAATTTATCAAGATCCTCTTGCAATTTTCCATAATCCTCATGGGTTTTAACAACTTTAAATAGTTTTGTCTCATCTGCAAATCTGATAACCTCACTCGTTATTCCCTTTTCCAGGTCATTTATGAATATGTCAAAAAGCAGCAGACCCAGCACAGACCCCTGGGTACTCCATTATTCACCTTTCTCCTTTGGGAAAATTGGCCATTTAGCCCTACCCTCTGCTGTCTATCTCTTAACCAGTTCATGATCCACAATATTACACTGCTTCCTATCCCATGACTTTTTAATTTTGCCAAATGTCTCTGATGAGGGACCTTGTTAAGGGCTTTCTAAAAGTCCAGATTCACTATATCAACCAACTCACCTTTGTCTACCTGTTTATTCACACCTTCAAAAAACACAACAGCTTTGTGAGACAAGACATTCCTTGGCTAAATCCTGGTTAGCATCCTGCCATTAAGTCACAACTAACCATATGTTCAGTAATTTTGTTCTTTCTTATGGTTTCTATGATTTTGTTAGGTACAGATGTGAAGCTCACGGGTCTGTAATTTCCCGGATCACCCCTAGAACCCTTTGGAAAAAATGGCGTTACATTGGCCACTCTCCTATCCTCATGTACCACAGATGATTTGAATGATAGTTCACATATTACTAAGAGTAGGTCTGAAATCACATTTCAGTTCTTTCAGTACCCTGGGATGTATGCCATCCGGTCCAGATGATTTGCTGCTGTTTATTTTATCAAATAGCTGTATTACATCTTCCCAATTTATCGAGATTTGTTTCAATTCCTCTGATATATCACCTTTGAATATCATTTCTGGCCTGGGTAAATTTCCTACATCTTTCTTCGGTAAAAACTGGAGTGGCCTAGTGGTTGGGGCAAGTTGCCTCAGGCCAGAGGACCAGGGTTCGAATCCCACTGGAGGACAGCAAATTCAGGCCGGAGGGACTGGGGTTTATAATCCCACAGGCACTCCTTGTGGCCTTGGGCAAGCACCTTAACCCTCCGTTGCCTCAGGTACAAAATGTAGATTGTGAGCTCTTTGGGGACAAGGAAAATAAATATTGTACCTGAATGTATACCACTTTGACCCAGTAAACAGTGGTATATGAGCATTGCTAAAAAAATAATACAAATAAAAAGACTGAAGCAAAGAATTCATTCAGTCTCTCCGCAATGGTCTTGTACTCTCGAAGTGCCACCTTTACCCCTCTATCATCTAATGGTCCAACTGGCTCTCTCACAAGTGTTTTGCTATGTATTTACTTGAAAAAGTGTTGCAGACATGCCCACTCTTTTTTTTTTAAATTTATCAAACTTTTCAAATTCTTATAATCCAAAAAAAATTAACGGGAGTCTTGGTCTAGATAGTAGTGTGCAGCAAAGGTATGAATGGAGGACCAAGTTGCTGCTCAGCAGATATCGAAATATAGAAATATGACGACAGAAAAAGACCACATGGCCTATCTAGTCTGTCCTTCCATATCAACTACAACAGTCCCCTTTTTATCTTTAGAAATCCTCTGTGTTTGTCCCATGCTTTTTTGAATTCAGTTACTGTCCTTATTTCTACCACCTCCACTGGGAGACTATTCCACGGATCCACTACTCTTTCCATAAAGAAATATTTTGGCATATCACTCCTGAATCTATCTCCCCTCACCCTCATCCCTGTCCCCTCGTAGCAGAACTTGCTTTCAATTGAAATAGGCTCTCTCTCCCTGAACATTTATGCCACGGAAGTATTTAAACATCTCAATCATATCACCTCTATCCCACCTTTCCTCTAAGGTGTACATATTAAGATCCTTAAGTCTGTCCTCATATGCTTTATAATGAAGACCACTAATCATTTAGAAGCCACGCTCTGCACCGACTCCATCATGTTCAGATCCTTTTGAAGGTGCGGTCTCCAGAACTGCGCACTATACTCCAAATGAGGTCGCACCAAAGACTTATACAGAGGCATTATCACCTCCTTTTTTCTGCTAGCCATTCCTCTCTGTATGCACCCAAGCATCCTTCTAGCTTTCACCGTCGCCTTTTCTACCTCTTTAGCTACTTTAAGATCATTAGACACAACCACGCCTAGGTCCCGCTCTTCTTTAGTGGACAAAAGTGCTTTACCCCCTATACTATATTGCTCCCTTGGATTGCTGTAGCCTAAATGCATGACCTTACATTTTTTAACATTAAATCCCAGCTGCCAAATTCTAGACCATTCTTCAAGAATAGCTAGATACCTCCTCATGTTAACTACACCTTCCTGGGTGTCTACTCTATTGCAGATTTTGGTATCATCCGCAAAGAGGCAAACCTCTGCTTTGTTGTTCAATATTTATATGCAACCTATTTGCAAGATCATCCGGTCTTTCAATGTAAGTTGCATGATATATGCGGATGACGTCCTGCTTTATATGCCTTTCAACATAGACAATTTGGACCTGTCCCCTCTGAGCAACTGTTTTGACGCCATATCGGAATGGCTCTTATCACAAAACCTCAGGATTCAACATAAGAAGACAGAGGTGCTTTTCATGTCAAAGAACCCGAATTTCAGCCCTCCACAATTCCTTAAGGTGAAAGATGCTGAGCTACAATCAAAACAACAAATACGTTATCTGGGTGTTACACTCGATCATAACCTAGACATGAAGGCGCATATAGCTAACATTGTAAGATCCATATACTACAAAATCCGGTCACTAAGACATCTTCGTTCACTACTTGAACCTGAAGATTTCCGTACCATCTACCAGGCTCTGATCATGCCTCACTTTGACTATGCTAATGTCATATTGCTAGGCCTCCCTCAATCCACATTGAATCCCTTACAGCTTGCAATGAATAGCGCTGCGAGGGTTCTCTATGGAGCATCGAGGAGTGAGCATGTATCGCCCCTTCTGAAGCAGTTACACTGGCTTCCTATACAGGCCAGGATCATTTTCAAGACATTACTACTTACCTTCAAAGCGGTAAACAGTCTCTCCTCCACCTCTTTAACTGAGCTCATCAAACCCATATCCCCTAATAGATCAAGAAGATCAATTGCATTAAATATGCTATTGGTTCCCCGTGAACTTACAAAAAGCACCTCATCAACAGCAAACAGGGCTTTCAGTCTCCGTGCCCCAAAGCTTTGGAATATGTTGCCACCTGATATTAGAGCAATCACCAACCTACTGCAATTCAGAAAGGCCCTCAAACATTACCTATTCCTTATATACTTCCCAGTGAGTGCAGAATCACGTCCCATCTCTGTTAGTTATAGAAACTCCGAATCACCTAGTGACCCTGAATTCCCCACTTAGTAAGTTCAAGGCTCAGCTGACCATTACGTCTGAACTGTGCCCTAATTTAAAGATGTACATAGTTTACATTGCAATCAAAGTTTATTTACCTGAGATTCAAAATTACCTTGTTATCCAAGTTATTAACCCTGTTTAATGTAACTCAGACATTGTTTGTGTACTGAAATGTTTTGTTCGATGTAAACCGCGCTGATGTCGAATAGTGCGGTATATAAGAAATGTAAATAAATAATAAATAAATAAAAATAAATAACCTTACCAGGCAGCCCTTTCGTTATATCACTAACAACGATGTTAGAAAGAATAGTTTGTCGCCACCCACTCAACCAATTTCTAACCCAAGAAGTAACTTTAGAGTCCATCCCTAGGGTGCTCAGTTTGTTTATAAGTCGCCTGTGAGGAACAGTGTCAAAGGCTTTACTGAAATCTAAATAAACCACATCTGGGCTTTCCCTCGGTCCAACTCCCTGGTTACCCAGTCAAAGAAATCAATCAGATTTGTCTGACAAGACCTGCCTCTGGTGAATCCATGCTGCCTCAGATCCTGTAATCCGCTGGACTCCAGAAACCTCACTATTTTCTCTTTCAGCAGCGTTTCCAATAATTTACTCACCACCGAAGTTAAACTAACCGGCCTGTAGTTTTCAACCACATCCTTACGTCCGCTTTTGTGTAAAGGCACCACATGAGCCTCTCTCCAGTCCTTTGGCACCACTCCCGACTCCAACGAGGCATTGAAAAGGTCAGTCAGTGGAGCTGCTAGAACGTCCCCAAGTTCCCTCAGTATTCTAGGGTGTATCCCATCCTTATCAGCTTCTACATATTTCTCCCCTGCACCCTTGAGTCTGACAATATCACTTTTGTCCTTACTCTTCTCACTAACATATCTGAAAAATGTCTTATCCCCCCATTTTATTGCACTGGCTATTTCCTCCTGCTTTTGAATCTTTGCCTTCCTATTTTGCTAGCTTCTCTACGTTTTTCCAAATATAGATGCCTGTCTTCCTCTCGGTGATCTCTTGTATTTCATGAAGGCCTCCCTCTTTTTCTTCACTTTTTCAGCTACTTCTTTCGAAAGCCATAGCGGTCTCCTTTTTCTTTTACCTTTATTTATCATTTTAACAAAAAGGTTTGGTTGCCCTTAAAATATCCCCTTTCAGTTTTGCCCACTGTTTTTCTACATCCCCCAGCTGTTCCCATCCCACTAACAACTCCCTGAGGCATTGGCCCATCTTGTCAAAGCTAGTCTTCCTAAAGCCTGAGATCTCACCTTTGAATAGATTCTAACAGCCCTAGTCCTAATACTGAACCACACCATCTAGTGATCACTGGATGCAAAATGATCTCCCACTACAACATCAGAAACACTTTCACCATTGGTAAGCACCAAGTCCAGTATGGCCCCTTCACGTGTGGGGTCTGTTACCAATTGCCTGAATAGTTCTCCCTGTAGAGAATCCAGGATCTCCTTACTTCTAGATGATACTGCAGCAGGAATGTGCCAATCAACATCTGGCATATTGAAATCTCCTATCAGTAGCACTTCCCCTTTCCTAGCAATGCTGCGTATGTCTTCAATTAACTCTCTGTCCACCTCTTCCTCTTGTGAGGGAGGTCTGTATATCACACCAATGTAAATAGATTTCTCTTTCCCTCTTTCTAGTTTAACCCACAATGCCTCCCCTCTCCCTTTTAAGCTCTGTAATTCCAAAGCTTTAATAGTAGTTTTTACATATAGTGCCACGCCTCCTCCCCTTCTTCCTACCCTGTCCTTTCTGAATAAAGAATAGCCAGGTATAGTTACATCCCAATCATGGTTTTCTGTAAACCATGTTTCTGTAACTGCCACTAAATCCAAGTCAGCCACTCCCACCAAAGCTTCAACATCAGGGATCTTATTTCCCATGCTACGGGCATTTATACACACTGCTTTCCATATGTTACCCCTGTTACCCATTTCCATAAAGCTATTTAATATATCACCTACCTGGGGACTTTCACCTACCTGGGGGCTTTGTTCACCCATCCCCAATGAATCTAGTTTAAAGCCCTCTTCAGTAGATTAGCCAGTCTACTACCGAAGACGCGTTGACCTTTCTTAGACAGATGGATGCCATCTCTGCTCTGCAACCCTTGGAACAGCATCCCATGGTCCAGGAAACCAAAATGCTCTCGATGACACCATCCACACAGCTATGCATTCAGCTCCAGGATGCGAGCCTCTCTGCCTTGGCCATTACCTTGAACAGGGAGGATTGAAGAGAACATAACCTGTGCACCTAACTGCTTCACCCTCTGTCCTAGAGCCATGAAGTCACTTTTGATACTGCCAGGTATCCCTCGGAATGTATCATTTGTTCCAACATGGATTAGCAACATTGGGTAATAGTCAGTGGGCTTGATGAATCTCAGCAAACTCTCTGTAACATCTTGGATTTTGGCACCAGGCAGACAGCATACCTCTCTGGATATCAAGTCTGGTCGGCAGATGGACACCTCAGTACCCCTCAGAAGAGAGTCTCCAACCACCACTACCCTTCGCTTCCTTGTGGTCACTGATTCTGCAATTTTGGGGTACTTGAGCTCTGGTTCTTCCCTTTCCAAGGATGCTTTCACTTCCTCCACTTCCAGGGCTACATAATGGTTCTTCAATTCAAGGGCTGGAGAAGTTGGATTGGTGATTCTGCAGGCCCTGGTGACTTGTGTCCAACCTTCGTCATTCTGTAGGCGCCCATTTTCTCCTCTGCTGGAGAGCTTGGTTGCTGCAAGAAGCATCTCATCAATGTACTTCTCACTGTCTTGAATGCTCCTCAGCTTCGCCACCCCCTCTCTGCGTACCTCCACTTGTTTCCTCAGAGCTTCAGCATGCAGGCACCCTGCACATGGAACCAGTCCTTCAACTGGCATTAGGACCTCTGTCTGGACAGAGGTAGAAGCTGTAACGGGGGCAACAGCTTTAGTGATACGATTCTTCCCAGCCATTGTTATGTTCGTGGAGCTTAGGTATCTGTTAAAGCAAAAGAGAGAGATCTACCAAGTACCAGCCGCTTTCCCAGCTGTCCTTTCAGAGAAAAAGCAGTTAAATCTCTTTAATTATATTCAAAATGTGCTGCTCCAAGTCTCTGTGCTTTGTTAAATGGGGAGGTGCCCTATAAAGCAAGACTGCTCACTAGGGGTGGGTGGGAGTCGGGGTGGGTAGGGAGGGAACTAAAACCTGATTAGGTGTCAGCAGTTCCCAAAAGCTGAGAAGGTTACTAGAGTTCAAAAACCTACTCTGCTCAAGGAAATTTCTACTAAAGCACCAAAAAGAAAGTAACTTTGCTTTAAAAATATACAAACACCCTTTTAAGAGCTCCCAGTCAGAGAGCTAGCAATTTAATAAAAATAAACCCTCAAATCCTTACCGTTGTTTGACCTGTAGAGCCCGTTAGGAATGCCTCAACAGGGCAGGGGGCTCTGGAGCCTTTTATGCAGGCCTCAGCTGCTCTCTGGTAATCAGGCCCACTAACTCCTGATTAGGTGTCAGCAGTTCCCAAAGCTGAGAAGGTTACTAGAGTTCAACAACCTACACTGCTCAAGGAAATTTCTACTAAAGCACCAAAAATAAAGTAACTTTGCTTTAAAAATATACAAAAACCCTTTTAAGAGCTCCCAGTCAGAGAGCTAGCAATTTAATAAAAATAAACCCTCAAATCCTTACCTTTGTTTGACCTGTAGAGCCCCTGTTAGGAATGCCTCAACAGGGCAGGGCTCAATGGATACTGAATGGAGATTGGCAACGGAGGTTGCCATGGCCTGCACAATGTGAGCAGTGACATGACTCTCCAAGGAGTCCTGCTTATGCATAAGCTTGTGGATAGAGTATGTTTCATCACCAGTAGACCCAGGTGACTAAGATCAAAGGAAATGAATATTTAAGAGGATTTTCTGTGATCTTTAGTTCTATCAAAGCAGTAGGCCAGTTCTCAATTGCATTCTAAAGTATATAGCACTGCTTCAGCCTGAGACGCATATGGTCTAGGGAAGAAAATTGGGAGGATGACTGGTTTAGATGGAAAGAGGAAACCACTTTCGGTAGGAAGTGTGGATGGGTACAGAGAACCACCTTATCATGCTGAAAAAGAGTATAGGTGGGGATCTGCCATGAGAGCTTGCAGCTCACTAATGCGGCGAACTGAAGTAAGGGCAATAAGGAAGATGACCTTTCAAGGTAGGAACTTCAGTGACAGCCAGAACCCTACAAACAGCAGCAAGAAAAGATCACATTACCCTAATACTCAAACAGCTCCACTGGCTCCCACTACAGAGCCGTATAAGTTATAAAACCAACATGCTAACTCATAAAGGAATCCACTCGGGACCACTCCCCTGCGCACGCTTCTTCAGCCCTCCCAACCACATAGATCTAGACGGACCTCAATGAACACCCTCATCATCCCCCACATCAGAACCAAATCCAACAAGTAAACATGTAAAAGAACCTTCCAACTATACACACCCCCCGTAAGGAACATGCTACAAGACCAACTCTGAAACATCCCTGACAAAGACATTCAGAAAGCATTTAAGGACTCACCTGTTTACAGAACATTTCAGCCAAAGCGCATAACCTCCCTCCCCCCCTCAGGAGAATATAGCACAATGCCTACCACTGCTGTTGTATATAGTCAGAAATGTATATAGTTAAGAGCCCTAATAGTTTATATTTGCATGTTGTATATAGTTTTGATGCCACTGTTATAACGTATCTTGCATTTGTTCCACGTAAACCGCCTTGACCCGGTGACAGGTGGTATATAAATATAGCTAAATAAATTCATTAATTAAAGAAACAAAGAAAGAAATGGTGACTAAAGTTTTGAAATGTGGCTTTAGAGGTTGCGCAAGAACCATGTTCAGATCCCAGGCCTGGACAGCAGGAAAACCCGCATGAAGCGTGTTACTAAGAGGTGCGAGGAGATAGGCTGTCCATCCACTTGTCTGTGAGAAGACTAAGGTGAACTCTCACTGGATTAGTTTTAAAACTTGTCAAGGATAAGTGGAGGAGATATTGTAGAAGTGACTCCACCAGGCAAGAAAACAGGTTACTGTCCTTTGGGGAGCACCAGAGGGCAAACCTACACCATTTGAAGGCATAAGAGCACCTGTGGAATCTTTACGAGATGCAAGGACATCCTTGACTGCCTGTGGTAGGTCGAAGTTGGCAAGCACTAGCCGCTCAGCAGTCAAGTTGTCAGGCATAGGGAGTGAAAATTGGGATGGAGGAGAGTCCTGTGGTCCTGAGAGAGGAGGTCAGGTGTGCATCCCAGGTTGAGTGGCTGAATCTGTGCAAGGTGAAGAAGCAGAGGAAACCACAGTTGATGGGGTCAGAAGGGGGCTATGAGGATCAAAGACCATGTCGGCCTGTAGCTTGAACAGTATCTTGGGTATCAATGGGATGGGAGGGAATGAGTAGAACAATCCCCGTCCCCAATGGAAGCAGTCTGGAGCATGTCGGTACAGTGATGGAACCCAGGATCACAAGTGTGGAAGTTGTGCATTTTGCGGAGTGGCAAAAAGATCTATGAGTGGGGCTCCCCACGTTTGGAAGATCTGAGCAGCCATCTCCTGATGCAAGCTCCATTTATGTGGACGAAAGGTATGTATTAGCTTGTCCACAAGGACACTGAGTTCACCCAGGAGGTACACTGCTCTTAAGGTGAATGCAGTATGAGATGGCAAAGGACCACAGGCGAATCGCTTCCTCACAGAGAGGACAGGACCCCGTTCTCCCCCCTCCCGTTTGTTCACATAGAACATGGAAACTTGGTTGCCTGTCCTTACTACAACAGGTTGCCCCGAAAGATGGGGTTGAAAAACCCAAAGAGCATTTGTCAGTGCCCGTAGTTCTAGCAGGTTGATCTGCAGGGTAGATTCCTGTGGTGTCCAAAGTCCCTGTGTGGTCAAGTCATTCAGATGCGCCCCCAAACCAGCTTGGAAGCATCCATTGTCAGGGTGCATCGAGGTGGAGACATCTGAAAAGGTGACCCGACGAGTAGGTTCTGTGGTAGACACCACCACTGAAGGGATTTGATCAGTTGAGGGCTGATGTGGATCTTGTCTCTGAGTTGACCCTTTGCTTGCGTTCATTGGGAAGACAGAGTCCACTGCACTTGTCGCATGTCTAATCGAGTGTAGGGGACAACATGGACCGCGAAGGCCATGTGTCCTAATAGTTGTAGCATCTCTTGAGTTGTTACTTTGCTGTTGTACCTTTTTTGCCAGTTCAATGAGGCGGGCACAGCGATCCTATGGGAGGAATGCTTGGGCCTGTTGAGTGTCTAAGAGTGCTCCGATGAACTGCAGTCGTTGGGTTGAAGCGAGGTGAGACTTTGGGAAGTTGGAGCACTGTGATGATATTTATTTATTTATTTAGCTGCATTTATATCCCGTTTTTCACTGGGTCAAAGCGGTTGGGGGATACATTTAACACGAGGGGATATGAGACACATACACTAATACTTACAGGGAACATGGGCAATGGGAGGGTTAAGTGGCTTGCCCAAGACCACAAGGAGCACCTGCGGGACTAGACACCCCAATCCTTCCGGCCCAAGGTTGCTGTCCTCTAGTGGGATTTGAACCACCGATCTTCCGGCCTGTAGTACCTTGCCCCAACCACTAGGCCACTCCTCCCTCCATGATGCGATGAAGGGAGAGAGTCTTACCTCCTGAGGGGAGTCTCCCCTGATCAGCCAATTGTCTAAGTAAGGTAATGCCTATTACTCATTGTAAATAATTACCCCGGTTACCCAAGTTTTTGTTCCTGTTCCATGTAAAAAACAGATAATATGTATCTTATCTGATGTTTTATTGTTCTTTGTAAACCGCGCTGATTATAAATAGTGCGGTATATAAAAGATGTTAAATAAAATAAATAAATAAAATAAGATGAATACCCCCAAGGTGCATAGGTAGGAAGTGATGACTGCCATGCATTTTGTGAAGACTCTTGGGGCAGAGGTTAGACCAGGGGTTCTCAACCCTGCCCTCGGGACCCACCTAGCCAGTCAGGTTTTCAGGATAACCACAATGAATATGCATGAGAGAGATTTGCATATAATGGAGCCAGTGTATGCAAATCTCTCTCATACATTTTCATTGTGGTTATCCTGAAAACCCAACTGGCTAGGTGGGTCCCGAGGACAGGGTTGAGAACCCCTGGGCTAGACTGAAGGGGAGAACTCAGTATCGATAACGGTTTCCTTGAAACATGAAGCGCAGATATTGTCTGTGCAAGGGATGGATCAGTAAATGTGTGTACTCCTCTTTTAGTTCTAGAGAACATAGTCAATTGTGTCTCTGGAGGTATAGAAACATAGAAACATGATAACAGAAAAAGACCGCATAGAGTTCCTACAGAAATCATTTTGAATTTTTCTCAACCCATGAACTCGTTTAGGTCTCTGAGATCCAAGATGGGCCTGAATCCTCTTGTTTTCTTTGGAATGAGAAAATATGGAGAATAGAAACCCATCCTTTCTTGAGGAAGAGGAACTCTTTCAATGGCACCCTGGGATAATAGGGTGGTCATCTCTTCTTTTAAGAGAATGCTTTGGAGGGGTTGCTTGGGATAATCCGCTGTGAAGCTTGTGGGGGGTAAGGTTTCGAAGTGAAGCTGATAACCCCTTTGGAGAATCTGGAGTGTCAAGTGCTCTGATGTTATGAGTTGCCACCTGTGGACATAGTGACAAAGTCTGCCTAGGGAGTTTTGCCAAATGGGTTAGTTTTGCGCATCACTGATTATCCTATAACACTGCACTAAGGGAAATTAATTAAATAAACACCCACAACCTCACCCTTAGACCAATAAACCTAAATCATAATTTACACCTATATTTACACATACTCCATTACGACCTTAATTAATTCACCTATCCAATTATACCGGAGAAAGACCTCAGGATAGCTCACAATATCCCATTATTAATCACCATTTTATTTATTTTTATTTAGACAGTTTTGTATACCGCCTTATCCTTCAATCAAAGCGGTCACAACACAATTGGGGGATACATTTAACACGCGGGGATATGAGACACATACACTAATACTTACAGGGAACATGGGCAGTGGAGGGTTAAGTGGCTTGCCCAAGACCACAAGGAGCATCTGTGGGACTAGAAACCCCAGTCCTTCCGGCCCAAGGTTGCTGTCCTCTAGTGGGATTTGAACCCCCGACCTTCCGGCCTGAAGTACCTTGCCCCAACCACTAGGCTACTCCTCCCTCATAGGGGAGTATAGCTCTCACACATCACCGGTTTCAGAAAACTCCCTTTATCAACTAAAACCTTTATTAATTTACTTACAAAAAAAAGTACTTTTCTTGATTTTAAATATATTTTTTTTATTTATTTGTTTGTTT
The DNA here is from genome assembly GCA_033557465.1 of Ichthyophis bannanicus. Classification (NCBI taxonomy): domain Eukaryota; kingdom Metazoa; phylum Chordata; class Amphibia; order Gymnophiona; family Ichthyophiidae; genus Ichthyophis; species Ichthyophis bannanicus. The sequence continues at coordinate 57,111,794 of CM066036.1, forward strand.
TGAAAGAACTCATATCATTTTTATAAAAGAGTTAATGCCCTATATACTATGTATTGTTGCCATTAATTCATCTCAACAAACATTCATCTTCAACATGCCTTCAGCAGAATTCTGCAAAAAACAGAAAAATTCAGTGACCATCAGCCATTTTGATGCAAAGCCTTAAGCACCTATTCTACTTATCTCACAACTTTGCTACCGAGTTCTTCAAACATCGTCGCCTGTACTCCATATATTCACCCAACAAAGATCCTTGTTTATCCTTCAAAAGACTCCATCTGGGGTTCTCTTTAACCACAGACGACAACAGCAGGAAAATACTCCAGCGTCTGGGTTCCCAAGACAGTGTTCTTAACCATTAACCTCCACTCCATTTAAGTTTGTTGGTCTAAGAGTGAGGTTGTATGTGTTTATTTAGTTTTGCGCATACCATGACAGGCGTGAACCTCACTTCTAAGCCAGGGCAATTGGAATATGATCTCTGTCTCTCAAATTTGCTGCTAAGGCTTGACCGTAATACTTACATCATGCCAAAGAGAGCCTTCTGCTGGGGTTCATAAGATGTAACATGTATGGGTTGTTCGTTAAGATGTGCTTGGAAATCCTTCTTTATCAAGCCTGTGGTACCCAATACAATGGGAAATATTTCTGTATCTTTCTGCCAAATTTTCTTGGACTCTAAAAGCCTTTCCTGGTATTTCACGCATTTCACAGAGTAGTCACTTGGAATGGACACATCTAATATCAATGCCGTTATGGTAGTTTTCTTCTTAATCATTATCGCCGGCTTCCTCGCATCCAGTTTGTCAGGATATGCTTGGAAATTCTTCTTTATCAAGCCAGTGGTACCCAACACGATGGCAAATATTTCTGCCTGCTATGTGGAGAGGCCTCCAGGGGTAAACTGGCCATCTCTCTAGGAAAGAGTCAAAAACCCGGCAGAGGTTGTGGCTGTGCAGCTAGTTGAGGTTTAGGAGCCTTGGACTTCTTGGGCTGGCGAGGGCCCTGCTGTCTCTGCTGAGGATATTGAGGCTGATAGGCAGCAGTAGACAGGTAAGAAGAAGAACAGTATCTTTTCCTTTTAGAATAGAAAGATTTCTTTGGAAGGGCCTTCCTTTTGGATGGGTCAGCTGTTTTCTTGGAAAGGCGTTTTAGGGTGAGATCATCTGTGTCAATCTCCCCTGCTTTTTCCCTCCAGTCCTTGCCAAAAAGGTTTTCTCCAATACATGGGATATTGGCCAGTTTATCCTGGACCCATTGCTCAAGATCTGATGCCTGTAACCAGGCCATTCTGCAAACCCCAGTGCTGACTGCTGAAGTGTCTGGAATGCACTCCTTATCTTCAGGAAGCAGGGGGGTGAAAGTCTCCAGATCCCTGGTGACATTCTTCACAAACATGTCCATGTACAGCATGTAAGTTTATTCTGGAGGTCAACATGCATGCTTGGAAGCACAGACACCCAAAGGCAATAAGTGTCGAATCTCCATCAGGTGGCATGGATGAATGGTTTTTAGGGCTCTTTATTCGGTGCATCGCTGATTCCACCACTATTGAGTGGTGAGGGAGCTGAGATTTTTGGAAGCCTGGGCACTCTGGTACTCTGTACATGGTACTGAGCTTACCCTCAAACCTCTGTACCTCACTTTTTCCCTTACTGGACCATCACCTACTAAGCTTCACTCTTCATCACTCACTGCCTCAACTGTGCCCTGTCTCCTCCAACCTCTTTAGATATATTCATGCTATTGACCTGTTGGTTCGCTCCTCCACTGTCTCATCAACTCTTTCCTCCACTATGTCATCTCAGTCTGTTGATGAGGCAGTAGCTTCCTATAACGCTGTACTCTCCTCTGTTCTGGAAGCTCTTACTCCACCCCCGCCACATCCTGTGAGGCATACCCTGGCTGTCTTCCTAAATGACCTGGAAAGTGGAGTAATGAGTGAGGTTATCAAATTTGCAGATGACACAAAACTAAAGTTGTTAAAACCCAAGAGGATTGTGAAAAATTGCAAGAGGATCTTGATAAATTGGAAGACTGGGCAACAAAATGGCAGATGGAATTTAATGTGTACAAGAGCAAAGTTATGCACCTAGGGAAGAACAACCCAAACTATGGTTACACGATGCAAGGTTCCACATTAGGAACCACCACCCAGGAAAAAGATTTAGGCGTCATTGTGGATAACATGTTAAAACCCTTGGCCCAGTGTGCAGCGGCGGCCAAGAGAGCAAACAGAATGCTAGGTATCATAAGGAAAGGAATGTAAAATAAAACAAAAGATATATAATGCCTCTATATCGTTCCATGGTAGGACCGCACCTTGAATATTGTGTGCAATTCTGGTCGCCGTATCTTAAAGAGGATATAGCGATATTAGAAAAGGTTCAGAGAAGAGCCACCAAAATGGTAAAGGGGATGGAAGAATACTCCTATGAAGAAAGGCTAAAAAGGTTAGGGCTCTTTAACCTGGAAAAGAGACGGCTGAGGGGTGATACGATAGAAGTCTATAAATTAATGAACGGAGTGGACCTAGTAAACGTGGATTGATTGTTTACGTTATCAGAATATAGAAAGACTAGGGGACATGCGATGAAGCTACAGGGTAAACTATTTAAGACTAATAAAAGAAAATATTTTTTCACTCAACGTGTAATCAAACTCTGGAATTTGGGTTTAAAAAAGGTTTGGACAAGTTCCTGGAGGAAAGGTTCATAAACCATTATTAAGAAGGGATCCAGGATATCAATGCTTGACCCAGTACAAGCATTGTGGAACCTGTGTCTTTTGGGGAAACTGCTAGGTACGTATGACCTAGATTGGCCACTGTTGAAAACAGGATACTGGGCTTGATGGACCTTGATCTGACCCAGAATGGCATATCTTATGTTCTTATGTTCCACTAACTGCTATCTATGCTCCTGTGCCTGCTCAGTCGAGCGGGCTTGGCTCAAATCCCACACCCTTGCAGACCTTCTACACTTCAAATTCATGCTTGTCTCTTTCCAGTCAGCCATAGCACTCACCAAATTATGTCTATCTGAATAACTCTCTTTCCTCTGACCCTCACCATCTCTTTACAACTCTCAGCTCTCTCTTCAAGGTGCCTCCGTCTCCGACACCCTCCTTCCCTTTCTGCCCAAACCCTGGCCGACTACTTCCATGACAAAATCCACAAGATCACACTCCAATTCCCCATGAGGTCAGCTACTTCCCCTTCTCTCCTTCTTCATTCCCAACTTTCTCCCCTACCTCTGCTACCCTTTCTTCCTTTTTTATAATCTCTGAGGAGGAAACCACTTACCTTCTTTCCTCATCCAAACTCACTACCTGCCCCTCTGACCCTATTCACACCCGTCTCCCTAGTTCCATCTCCCTTCCATCTCTCATATTCTCAACCTATCACTCTCCTCTGCAATTTTCCCTGCAGCCTTCAAGCATGTTGTGCTCACTCCTCTCCTCAAGAAACCCTCACTAGACCCTACCTGTCTTTCTCACTATCGACCTATCTCCCTCCTCCCCTTGGTTTCTAAACTACTTGAAAATGCAATTCACTGCCATTGCCTTGACTTGCTCTCCTCTCAAGCCCTTCTGGATCCTTTACATTCTACTGAAACGGCTCTTGCCAAAGTCTCCAGTGATCTATTCCTGGCAAAATCAAAGGGCCTTTACTTTATCCTTCTTGACCTTTCTGCTGCTTTTAATACTGTTGATCACAACCTTTTCCTTGATACCTTGTCCTCGCTTGGTTTTAAGGGCTCTGTGCTATCCTGGTTCTCTTCTTGTCTCTCTCCATCACTCTTTCAGTGTTTGTTCTGGTGGATCTTCCTCTACTGCTATCCCTCTCTCAGTTGATATACCTCAAGATCTGTCTTGGTCCACTCCTTTTCTCTCTTTATACCCAGCTCCTTGGTGCACTTCTCTTTCCAAGGCTTTCAGTACCATCTTTATGCTGATGACTCCCAGATCTACCTCTCTACACCTGAAACCTCTCCGGCAATCTAGGCCAGGATCTCTGCCTGCCTTTCTGACACTGCTGCTTGGATGTCTTACTGCCGCTTGAAATTGAAGATGGCCAAAACTGAACTTCTTATTTTTCCCCCTAAACCCTCCTTGCCCCTTCCTCCTTTCTGAGTCTCTGTGGATAACTCTCTACTCTTTCATGTCTTCTCAGCTCGCAACCTTGGGGTTGTCTTTGACTTCGCTCTCTCCTTCTCCACACACAACCTGCTAACAGCTAAAATCTACCATTTCTTTACATCAACAAAATTCGCCCATTCCTTTCTAAACACACTAAGACACTTATCCACTCCTTAGTCACCTCCCGTCTAGACTATTATAACCTACTCCTTGCTGGTATCCTTCTGAATCATCTCTCTCCCCTTCAAACTGCTCAACACTCTGCTGTGAGGCTAATCTTCCGCCAGCCTCGTCATGCTCATATTACCCCTCTTCTCAAGTCACATCATTGGCTCACTATCCATTTCCCCATCTAGTTCAAACTTCTCTGGCTGACCTATAAGTGCTTTCACCCTGCAGCTTCTCACTACCTTTCCTCTCTTATCTCTCAATACACCACTCCTCAGAAACTCCGCTCGTCAGGAAAATCGCTTCTATCTGTGCCCTTCTTTTCTTTGCTAACTCCAGACTTCACTCCTTTCACCTTGCTGCTCCTTATGCCTGTACATCAGGCGCCTTCTCTGACCCTTTTCAAATCCAGGCTGAAAACTCACCTCTTCACTGCTGCTTTTGGATCTTGACTCATCTGATCTCCTTGTGTTTCCTTACCATTCCCCATAGATGTATCCCATGTCTACAGCTACTATGTTGTCTTGTCTTGACTAGATTGTAAGCTCTGATGAGCAGAGACCATCTTTTACATGTGTTTGTGCAGCATTGCGTACATCTTGTAGTGCTATACAAATGTTCAGTAGTAGTAGTAGAGCCTCATGCTGACAGGTGGAATCATGAGTGGGACCTTCCACATTTGTAGCATAAGATCCTGCAGGATTTGATGCAACAGTAATGTAGCCAACTCCTTGGGCATGGGACGGTATTGGGGTATTTCCAGTTCCTCTGACCTTGGTTCCTTTTCAGAGGCTACTGTGATGGCGAGTCCTGTTGCCATATAAGGTATGAAGTCCTGAAAGGACATATCCTCTGGTGGGGACAGACTCCATTCCTGAGGTGGCGAATGGTCTGGAGGGATGTCTGGATGTTCTTGGGAATCAAGTGATCCCTCGTCAGATTCTGAAGAAGTGGAATCAGAGTCTGTCAAGACGTCAAAGTATTGGCGGTCTTGGGTTCAACCTGGATGCTTCATAGACGTCAAAGGTCGATGCTAATACTGATATTCAGAAGTATTGGGAACAAGAGCATGACAGTTTGAGTCTGTTGGATACCGGAGGTACTGGTCGGTTCCAATGCAGTTATCGGCCTCAGGGATTCCGACGATGCTGGTTCGAGGGCCGGCATTGGGCTGGTATACCTGGCTGTAGGCTTGGTGTCGAAGTCTGCACTCCTGGAGCTCTGATGTTATCAGTACCAAGGCTGCCAGGAGTGCTACCAAACTCCTCTCAAGAGCCAGTATGTGCTGGTCTAGGGAGATGGCCAATGACTGGGTGGAATCTCTCATGGGGCTGTGAGCCACCATTCCAAATCATGGAACCGGTAGCTCTCTGGAGGTCAATGCCTTGGAGTGTCCTGGAGCCCCTCTTGTGCTTTGGAGTTCAGATCCTCCCACTGGGGCTGTTTAGCTGGCCGGTCAGCATTGGAAACACCCCTAGAGGAATCGTAATGCTTATGCTGGGACTGATCTCTGGTCACTTTTATGTTAAGACTCTGAAGAAACCTGACCCATGAGAGGAAGTCGATGCCCTCGAAGAAGTGGAAGCCACTGAAACAGAGTCCGAGGTGAACAGCGATCCGTCTGGCTCGGTTCTTTAGGCCTCTCTGCCATTTGCTGGCACAAGAGACAAGAATTGGGTTGATGCTCAGGGCCCAAACATTTTAGATACCAGTCATGTTTATCAGTGACTGATATGGTACCAGCACACTTGGTACATTTTTTTTTTTAAAACCACTAGTTGGCTTTTGCATGCCTCAAAAACGTTGTCTTTGAGATTGAAGATAAGGCTATGGAGTCCTAGACGCCTAGTTTATCAGTGAAAACTGCGTTGAAAATGAAGAGGAAAGAAATAGAAAATTTGTAACATAAAAAAGGAAAAAAACAATTGGGACCGGTGTCAGATTCGGCAGAACCGGCATTGACGGGAAGGCAGAAGCATGATGTTCCACAAAAAGAGAGACTTTTTTGGACTTGATAGGATGATACGTCCTGCTGGCTCCACAGAAAACAAAGAACTGAGGAAAGGAGTTGGGAAGGCAGGTATGCAGGCACAGTGGAGTACTCCCAAAGGCTTTCCTATTGGACGCTGGGGCGCGTTCCTGCATGGGCTCTGTCGGTGACGTTTACCCATATGTGAAGACTGCATTCCTGCTTGTTCCTGGTGATAAATAATTATTCCCCTGAAATGTAACTAAACACTTACAAGGGAATTTAAGGAAAAATGTAGCCCCTATAGTCAAACAAAGCAAACATTTTTGTCCTGGCCTGTGTAGCACGGGCTACATCAGGAAACACTGAAATCTTTTGACTACAAAAGATGAAATGTTTCTTTAAAAGGAAGGCTTTAGAACTATATTTTTATCTTTTTCATTAAGAAAAGAAAACGAAAGAGTAGCCTGTGTAGCTATTTCATCCTTTGAATCCTCCAAGAACTGTGTCACTTTATCAAACCCCCGTCCTGCTCATTAATCTGTCAAATCTTATGAGGAACATAATATACTAGAAAACAAACTCTTCAATGTTTGAAAAAGCTAAAACCTCCTTCAAATAGGTTCTCAACAATATTTCCAGTGATAACATAGGAGTTATTGGAAAATTAAAAAAAAAAAAAAAAACAAATCCAAAAATCCTTGCTTCTATTTGCATTTTTCAGCAACTCCAATTAGCATGCAAAATTAAAATCTCTTTTATAGCTAAAGCACCAGCAGATAACAAAGGAAGTAATTGGGGTGCAGATAACAAAGGAAGTAATTGAGAATCATGTTTAGCCAGCTGGTTCTCTAACAGCAAAAGTTTCTTATCAAAAGATTCAAACTTATGCACAGCATTCTGCGTAAAAGAACAAAGTTGAGAAATAGTTCCTGAAAGTAAGGCTTCAGCGCGAGAAACTACAGACCAAATATCAGCCAATGACGCTGTTGAAGAAAGAATTCTGCAGCGGCTAAGAGGGAACGGGGGTTTCGGCAGGAACATAATCTTCAGAGTTTTGTCTAAGGAAGAAGAGGTTGCCCCCTCTGATGGTGGTTTCTCCACCTCTTTGGATACATAAAGAGGAAGAGGGGGAGTCCTCTTGAGGGAGCTCAAAGACTCCTTCCGGGGAAGAGCTGACTGAAGTCAGGGCCCGCTTTAGGTGCTTGTTCATCGGGCCCTGTGTCTTAGGTGTAGATGACATATATTGCTTAGATTTACTTCTCTGCTTCCCTTCTGCCATCACATACTCACAGTTGAGCAGAGATTTCAACAAATACCGGCTACCTCCGTGGTCTCCATCAGGCTCTGAAGGGGCGTAATCTGCCCCTTAAGAACATAAGAACATAAGATATGCCATACTGGGTCAGACCAAGGTCCATCAAGCCCAGTATTCTGTTTCCAACAGTGGCCAATCTAGGTCATATGTACCTAGCAGTTTCCCCAAAAGAGACACAAGTTCCACAATGCTTGTACTGGATCAAGCATTGATATCTTCGGTCACTTCTTAATAATGGTTTATGGACCTTTCCTCCAGGAACTTGTCCAAACCTTTTTTAAACCCAGCTACACTAACAGCCTTTACTACATCCTCCGGTAACAAATTCCAGAGTTTGATTACACATTGAGTGAAAAAATATTTTCTTTTATTAGTCTTAAATAGTTTACCCTGTAGCTTCATTGCATGTCCCCTAGTCTTTCTATATTCTGATAAGGTAAACAATCGATCTACATTTACCCGTTCCACTCCGTTCATTAATTTATAGACTTCTATCATATCTCCCCTCAGCCGTCTCTTTTCCAGGTTAAAGAGCCCTAACCTTTTTAGCCTCTCTTCATAGGAGTATCCTTCCATCCCCTTTACCATTTTGGTGGCTCTTCTCTGTACCTTTTCTAAAATCGCTATATCCTTTTTAAGATACGGCGACCAGAATTGCACACAATATTCAAGGTGTGGTCACACCATGGAACGATATAGAGGCATTATAATATCTTTTGTTTTATTTTCCATTCCTTTCCTTATCATACCTAGCATTCTATTTGCTCTCTTGGCCGCCGCTGCACACTGGGCCAAGGGTTTTAACATGGTATCCACAATGACGCCTAAATCTTTCTCCTGGGTGGTGGTTCCTAATGTGGAACCTTGCATCGTAGTAACCATAGTTTGGGTTGTTCTTCCCTAGGTGCATAACCTTGCACTTGTCCACATTAAATTTCATCTGCCATTTTGATGCCCAGTCTTCCAATTTATCAAGATCCTCTTGCAATTTTTCACAATCCTCTTGGGTTTTAACAACTTTAAATAGTTTTGTGTCATCTGCAAATTTGATAACCTCACTCGTTATTCCACTTTCCAGGTCATTTATGAATATGTCAAAAAGCAGCGGACCCAGCACAGATCCCTGAGGTACACCACTATTCACCTTTCTCCATTGGGAAAATTGGCCAGTTAGCCCTACCCTCTGCTTTCTATCTTTTAACCAGTTCCTGATCCACAATAGTACACTGCCTCCTATCCCATGACTCTTTAGTTTTGCCAAAAGTCTCTGATGAGGGACCTTGTCAAAGGCTTTCTGAAAGTCCAGATACAAAATATCAACCGACTCACCTTTGTCCACCTGTTTATTCACTCCTTCAAAAAAACATAACAGATTAGTAAGACAAGATCTTCCTTGTCTAAAGCCATGTTGGCTGTCTCCCATTAGGTTGTGACTATCTACATGCTGAGTAATTTTATTCTTTATGATGGTTTCTACCATTTTTCCCGGTACGGACGTCAGGCTCTCCGGTCTGTAGTTTCCCGGATCACCCCTGGAACCCTTTTTAAAAATTGGTGTTACATTGGCGATCCTCCAATCTTCAGGTATTAGAGATGATTTTAATGATAGTTCACAGATTACTGATAGCAGGTCTGCAATCTCATATTTCAGTTCTTTCAACACCCTTGGATGTATACCATCCGGCCCAGGTGATTTGCTACTCTTTAGTTTATCTAATAGTTGTAAGACATCTTCCCGATGTATCGATATTTCCTTCAATTCTTCCGCACCTTTAAATACCACTTCAGTCATGGGTAACATCCCTACATCTTCCTCAGTAAAGACCGAAGCAAAGAATTCATTCAGTCTCTCCGCTATCGTCTTGTCGCCTCTTAGTGCTCCTTTAACCCCTTTATCATCTAATGGACCAACTGACTCTCTCACAGGTTTTTTGCTACGAATGTACTTGAAAAGGTCTTTATTTCGCGTTTCTGCTTCCGCAGCAAGCTTCTTCTCAAATTCTCTCTTTGCCTGCCTTATCAATGCATTGCATTTGACTTGCCAGTGCTTGTGCTGTTTCCAGGTTTCGTCGTTTGGCTCTTTTTTCCATTTCCTGAAAGATGCTTTTTTGGCAACAACAGCCTCTCTGACCTCACCTTTAAACCATGCTGGCAATTTTTTGGACTTTATTTATTTTATTTATATTTCTTATATACCGTCCACTTTTCTTAAAGCGTGGAATACAGCTGGTCTGGGCTTCCAAGATAGTATTTTTCAACAACACCCAAGCTTGATGTACGTCTTTAACCTTCACAACTGCTCCTTTTAGTTTTTTCTTAACTGTTTTCCTCATTTTATCATAGTTTCCCTTTCGAAAGTTAAAAGGTAGTACTGTGGATTTCCTTACTATCCCTCCTCCACTAATTAAATCAAAGGCGATCATGCTATGATCACTATTGCCAAGTGGCCCCAACACCCTTATCTCTTGCACTAGATCTGGTGTTCCACTAAGGACTAAGTCTAATATGGCTTCCCCTCTGGTCGGTTCATGAACCAGCTGCTCCAAGAAGCAATCATTTATTTCATCTAGGAACTTTATCTCCCTAGCATGTCCTGACGTGACACTGACCCAGTCAATACCGGGGTAATTGAAATCACCCATTATTATTACTGCGCTGTAACTTTTGTTAGCTTCCTTGATTTCTTTGAGCATTTCATCATCCATTTGGTCATTCTGGCCAGGTGCTCGATAGTACACCCCCACTGCCATCGCCTTCCCCCTTTTATATGGAATTTCAATCCATATAGATTCTACAGCAGATTTTGTTTCCTGCAAAACTTTAATCCTTTCTGAGTCAATGCCCTCTCTAACATAGAGCGCAACCCCTCCACCAATTTGATCAGCTCTGTCATTACGATATAGTCTTGAAAGAGAGACTGCTGAGAAGAGATATGATATAAGACTGTAAAATAATGAATAGAGTGGAACACAAATGTAGATTGGTCATTTACCCCTTCAAAAAGTAGAAAGACTAGGGGACACGCAATGAAGCTACAATGAAGCACATTTTAAGACTAATCAGAGAAATCATTTTTTCACTCAATGCGTAATCAAACTCTGGAATTCGTTATCAGAGGATGTAATAAGCGTAGTTGCTCACCTGTAACAGGTGTTCTCCGGGGACAGCAGGAATCAGTCCTCACATATGGTTACGTCGGCGCCGATGGAGTCCGCACGGAGCAAATCCCCAGCTTTCAAAGAAAGCATTTGGGAGTGCCTCCACGCATGCGTGATCCGCTTCTCACCCAAAGGGGCCATCTTGCTCAGTCAAATAACATAGCTAGAGACGACAAAGAACAAAAAACCCAGTAAAACAGGAAGACTGCAACTCCAAGGGGAGGAGGAAGGGTTGTGAGGACTCATTCCTGCTGTCCCCGGAGAACACCTGTTACAGGTGAGTAACTATGCTTTCTCCGGTAACAAGCAGGAAGTCAGTTCTCACATATGGGACTCCCCAGCTACAGGCTACCAGGAACCCATAGCCAAAAAAGGCTCCCTCATCGAGAGCCGTGAGCAATTACAGCGGAAAAAAACTCAATCTGAGAAGAAATTAGCACTCTGGTAGCCTGAACACAGAAGGGTCGGAGGGCAGGATTTGCCTAGACCTTAAAAAGGTTACGGAGTATGGCCTGGCCAAAGGCACTGTCCGGTCGGGACTCCCTATCCAGGCAGTAATGAGCTGTGAAGGTATGAACCGAAGACCAGGTGGCGGCCCGGCAGATGTCTGCCAGAGGAACGGAGCGCAAATGAGCCACGGAGGTTGCCATGGCCCGGACCTTGTGAGCTGTGGCACGGCCCTCCAAAGGAAGTTTCGCTTCCTCATAGGCCCGGGCGATGCAGTCCGCCACCCACGTGGACAGTGTGCGCTTAGTCACTGCCTGTCCCAGCTTGCTGGGATCGTAGGAAATGAAAAGCTGCTATGCTTGCACCATTCCTTGCAAAGCTTCTTGAACGGTGCGCCTTTAACCAACTTAGCTCCCATGTCAAAGCTGTTAATGCTCTTCACCCCCGCCAGGCAGGATTCCGCCAAGGTCACAGCACAGAGACCGTATTGTTAGCATTACTCAATGAATTACATATCTCTCACGATCGTGGTGACATTACCCTGCTCGTATCCCTTGACTTATCCGCAGCATTCGACCTGGTTGATCATCATACACTTCTCTCTCTGATATTGGTCTTCATGGTCCCGTCTGGTCATGGTTTCACTCCTTTCTGCTGTCCCGCTCCTTCTCAGTTCATATGAAGAACCAATCCTCATCTACCCTCCCCCTTTCATGTGGTGTTCCGCAGGGTTCTGTTCTTTCCCCTCTGTTATTTAATATTTTCCTTGCTCCTTTGCCCCTGATCATACAGCAATATTCAATCTCATCCTATTTATATGCAGACGATATAGTCCTTCTGTTTCACACGTCACCACTCTCCCCTGATATCACTCCGTTGAACCTCTGTCTTTCTCACGTTGCTTCCTGGTTATCGGAGAACTTTCTTCATCTTAACCCAGCAAAATCCTCAGCAATGTGGATTTCACTCAGTGGTGTTTGTCCTACGCTTGCACCCTCTATTGGTTCAACTAACATTCCTCTTACTACTTCTGTTCGGTATTTAGGTGTGACCCTCGACTCTTCCTTAACATTTTCTACTCATCTGTCCAATGTCACTCGTTCCTCCTTTTCTGCTTTACGTCAGATTAGGGCCGTCCGGTCTATTTTGCCTTCCAGTGCCCTCATCACACTTATTATCGCTCTTGTAATCAATAGACTAGACTATTGTAATGTATACCTGGCCAACCTTTCCAAATACTCTCTCCAACGACTACAACGTATTCAGAATACAGCCGCCCGTCTCGTTACCTTTTCATGCAAGTATGATCGCATCACTCCAATTCTGCTTCATTTGCACTGGCTCCCTCTCCAATATCGCTACCATTACAAGTTTCTGATTCTTCTTCACCGAGCTATTTACACTTGCACTCCTCGCTATCTTGCTGACTGTATTTCACGGTATACTCCTCACCGGCTGCTCCGCTCCACCCAAACAAACCGGTTATCTCTTCCTTCTCCCTCACAAGCCCGTCTGGAACAGACGCGGCATTCAGCTTGGTTTTTCCTTGGCCCTTCACTCTGGAATACACTCCCCACTTCATTACGGCTAGAACCATCCTATCCTCAGTTTAAATCCCGGCTAAAAACCTATTTATTCCAAAAAGCTTTTGACCTTCCCTCTGAAGACCCACCCTGACTGGTCCTGTCTATGTGTCTAACTGAGTATTGTCTATGTCCACGTACCTTGTATTTGTATGCCCTGGTTTGATCATTGTTAATTTCTTTTTGATTTGTTATGATTTGCTGTGCATTGTTAACATCAGTTGTGTCAAATTTATTATGAGTTAGTGTTTAGTGTCTTGATCTGGTCACTTCTTTAACTTTCTTTCCTGTCTTGAATTTGGCGTTCTTTTCCTGGATTGTAGTGTTAATCAAATTTTATTGTACACCGCTCAATGCGCTGCTGTAGCGGTATATCAAATTTTAATAAAGAATAAAGATAAAGATGCTTTCCAGTGGTCTTGAGTACGCTTAAAGTAGAAAGATAAAGCCCTCCTACAGTCTAGGGTATGGAGGACGGCCTCAGCGCGACCGGCGTGTGGTCTGAGAAAGAAGGTAGGGAGGACCACCTTCTGATTGAGGTGGAAAGAGGACACTACCTTCGGAAGAAACTTGGGGTGTGTGCGAAGCACTACCCTATTCTTGTAGAAGCTGGTATAAGGCCTCTCCACCATGAGGGCCTGGAGCTCACTCACTCTTCGGGCGGAGGTGAGGGCAACGAGGAACACCACCTTCCATGAGAGATAGCGGAGATGACATGTAGCCATCGTTCAAAGGGCGGCAGGGTGAGCCGCCCCAACACCACATTGAGATCCCATTCGGGCGCCGGAGGGCAGACCGGGGGATTAGACAGGAGAAGGCCCTTGAGGAAACGGGATACTGGCGGGTGCGCCAAAAGTGGCTTCCTATTTATCGGATGGTGGTTGGCCATGAGGGCACTGAGATGTACTCTGACAGAGTTGGATTTGAGTCCCGAGTCAGAGAGGTGAAGAAGGTATTGTAGTGCCATGGCCACTGGGCAGGAGAAAGGGTCAGTTCCCCAAGCCACACACCAGAGCGCAAACCTGTGCCACTTAAGGCGTATGGGAAGCCAGCAGGACATCCTCCACTTCCTTCGGGAGTAGGAGCAGAGCTAGTGAGACCCTCTCAGCAGCCACGCCATCAGCGATAGGGAGCTGGGATTGGGGTGCAGGAGAGCTCCTAGGAGAGGAGCCGTGAGAATGTCCCCAGAGGGATAGGAGTCTCTGCCGCTAGCTGCAAGAGGAGCGGGAACCACGGTTGCCGAGGCCACCGTGGGGCTATCAAAATGACCAAGGCTCTGTTGCAAAGAATCTTGAACAGGGTCTTGGCGATCAGAGGTGTCGGGGGAAACGCATACAGGAAGCCCCCCAACCACAAGATCAGAAAGGTGTCAGCGGCCACACTGTCGGGGTGTGGTTGCTGGGAACAGAAACGGGGCAACTGGTAGCTGTCCAGGCTGGCGAAAAGGTTCAGCCTCGGGTACCCCCAGATCCGAAAGAGCCTGTGGGCTACTTTGGGGTCCAGTTGCCATTCGTGGGGCTGGAGCAATCTGCTGAGCCTGTCGGCTAGCCAATTGCTGTGGCCTGGCAGGTACACCGCCTTGAGGAGAATGCCGTGTTGGACTGCGAAAGAACACAGGTCCAGCGCTTCTCGGCAGAGGGCACGGGATCCCGTGCCCCCCTGTTTGTTCACGTAGAACATGGCGACTTGGTTGTCGGTCTGGACTAGGAAGGAGCTGTGGCTCAGGGATTTCCGGAATGCCCTCAGGGCAAGATGGATCGCACGCAGCTTCAACATGTTGATCTATTGGGTATTCTCATCCGGAGACCAGACACCCTGGGTGCGGAACCCCTGGCAGTGGGCTCCCCAGCCCAGCAGAGAGGCATCTGTGGTGAGGACCCTCGAGTGCTGAGGGACCTGAAAGAGCATTCCCGCTTGCAAGTGGCGGGGGGACTGCCACCAGTTTAGGGACCATGCCAGGCACACGGTGACTCTGACCTAGACCTGGAGGCGCCCCGTTGCCTGGGACCATTGGTCCCTGAGGCACTACTGCGGAATTCGCATGTGTAGGCGGGCATCTGGAGTGCCATGGGCATCTAGAGTGCCATGGACTGTGGAGGCCATGTGCCCGAGGAGGCGCAACAGGAGTCATGCCGGTATCGAAGAGTGGCGCTGTACCTTCCTAACTAGTGCCATTAGCCTGTTGACTCTGTCTGTAGGCAGGAAGGCCTTGGCTGGGAGCGTATCGATCCTTGCCCTGATAAATTCCAGTTCCTGAGTTGGTCTCAGGCTGGACTTGGGGTAGTTGATTACAAAACCCAAGTGCTGAAGGACCTGAATAGTGCGTGCCATGGCCTGCTGCACCTCAGGGGCCAAGATGCCCCTGATCAGCCAGTCGTCGAGGTAAAGGAAGACAAAAATTCCCTGAAGCCTGAGAAAGGCAGCAACTACCGCTAGGTACTTCGTGAATACCCTGGGGGCCGAGGCAAGGCCGAAGGGCAGCACTGGGTACTGAAAGTGAAGGCTCCCCACCACAAAGCGTAGGTATTGTCTTTGGTTTGGGTGGATTAGGATGTGTGTATAAGCATCCTGTAGGTCTAAGGAGCACAGCCAGTCTCCCTGGCGGAGGTAAGGCAGCAAAGTTCCAAGGGAGAGCATCCTGAACTTCTCCCGCACCAAGAATCTGTTGAGGTTGCAAAGGTTGAGAATGGGCCTTAGGCCCCAGGACATTTTTGGCATGAGGAAGTATGTGGAATAGAACCCCTTGCCCTTGAGATGATGGGGCACTGGTTCTACCGCTCTGTCCTCGAGAAGACTCTCCAACTCCTTCAAGAGAAGGTCCTGGTGAAGGGGAGGCCGGGAGGGCTCTTCGGGAAAGAAGTGCGGAGGCACCTCAGCTAGGCAAAGGAGGTAACCCTCCTTGACCACCTGTAATGCCTAGGCATCGGTGGTGATGGTTCCCCACCTGTGGGCGAACAGGGACAGCCGACCTCCCGTGAGCTGCCTGGCTTCACTGGAGAGAGTGGCCATGCTGTAAGAGTCAAAAGCTTCCCCCGGGTTGAGCCGGGGGTCGAAGCCTGGAGCTTAGGCGCCTTCTGCTTACGGGGACTGTGCCCCAGCCCCTTGGCCTGCTGCCCCTGCTGGGGCATTGGGAAGGCCTGATAAGGGGGGTAACCCCGGTAAGCCGCAGGTTTCCTTGGGTAGAAGGACTTTTTCCCTGAGCCCTTCTTTCAGAGAGGGGCCAAAGTCTTCTTAGAGAGCCTAGTCCTCGTCATGAACTCGGTCTCCAGTTCAGCGGCCTTTTCGGTCATGGGCTTACCGAATAAGTTCTCCCCTTGACATGGGACATCGATCAACTTGTCTTGTACCCACTGCTCGAGGTCAGATGACTGTAACCAGGCTTGGCGGCGTGCACCAATGCCCGCCGCGGCTACTCTGGCCACCGACTCAAACCCGTCGTAAGCCGCTCAAGACATAAATTTGGAGCATAGGCCCTTAAAGCGCTGCAATGGCTCCTTGGAGAGACCAGCCGAGAACCTGGTGATCTCCTTTGTTAGATCTCTTAGGTACATGCCCATGTACAGCTGGTAGGCCTGAATTCAGCCATTCAGCATTGCGCCCTGGTAGCATTTTCTGCCGAGGGCATCCAAGGTGTGGGCCTCCTTGCCGGGTGGCACTGAGGAGTGCGTCTTCTGACTTTCTAGTTGACGCATGGCCGATTCCACAACCACAGAATTATGCGGCAATTGAGACTTTTGGAACCTGGGGATCCGATGGACTCGATACATCGAGTCGAGCCGCTTACTAACCACCGGTGTCACCCACATGCAGAGCATAAGGCGCTCCAGGATGGGAGGAATGGGCACGGTGAAGGTTTCCCGAGGAGGGGCCTCATATTGGAGGATTTTGAGTTCATTTACTCGTGGATCCTCCTCGGACTCCATTGGAAAGGCCAAAGCTTTGAACATATTCCGAAAGAAGTCTCAAAAGGCCGTGTCTTTGGGGGGAAGGGGGAGATCTCCTTCGAGGCTCCGACCCCGGGGAATCAGAAGTGACATCCCAGTGAAGGTGAGTGTCCGGAGACACCTCATCTCCCGACTCCCAGACGGAGTCATCTGAGTAGGACAGGTGGCAATCCTCGGGCTCCGAGGGGTCGGGCTGCTCCGGCGCTTGTTGGCTTGCCGGTGACGATCTCTATCCCGAAGAACGGTAGATCGAGCGGGACCTCGGTCAAGGATCTTCTCGGGCCCATAGGGATTTGAGGATTGGCACGGCCTCCAGGGGGTCAATTTCGTCGTCGAGCCCTCGGTGGTCAGGGCAGAGGAACCGGACGTACCGGACGCTATTGTCCTTTGATGCTTTAGGAAAGCAATGATATCCTTTATCAGATAACCCTGCATTGTATTTAGTTTCCCCTATTTCGCCAAGTTATACTTCCTGTTAAATGTAACGACCAGACATGTGTAAACTGTCGGATGTTTTCTGTTCAATGTAAACCGCGCTGATGTCTAATAGTGCGGTATATAAGAATTGTTAATAAATAAATAAATAAATAATAATAATCTTGCATTCCAAGGAATCCATCCTGGATGTGAGGAGGTGGTTCCGCAGCATCCAGCTCAGGCGCCGATGGAATCGGGGCAAACGCCGGTTCTCCTGGAGGAGAGTCCTCGACTAGGATAGGACGCACTGGCCAGGACAGTTCCGTGGCCGGCTCCTTTTGAGACAGGTTCATTGGACGCTCCTTCCCTGATGCCTCAGGTTGACGCTCAGGGCTCCCCGACCGGCCCCGTGAGGGACCTGGTTGTTCTGAACCATCCAGAGATGCAGCCGTCGAGGAAAGCACAGTTACTTACCTGTAACAGGTGATCTCTGGGATCAGCAGGAATAAGTCTTCACATATGGGTACGTCGGTACCGACTGAGTCTGCGCGGGAACGCTCTTCAGCGTCCAATCAGAATGCTTTTGGAAGCATCCCAACACGCCTGCGTGCTGCCTTCCCGCCTTTCCCAACTGCCTCTCCTCAGTTAAGTTTTAAAGCTGAGGCAAAGAGAGAGAGAGAGAGCAAGGAAGGGAAAGATAGAGACAGAGAAATGCAACTCCTAGGGGAGGTGGATGGGTTGTGAAGACTTATTCCTGCTGTTCCCAGAGATCACCTGTTACAGGTAAGTAACTGTGCTATCTCCAGGAACAAGCAGGAATGAGTCTTCACATATGGGGACTCCCAAGCTGAGATGCCCAGAGGGAGTCCTAGCATGTTGCGAATATAGAAAGAGCCATGCTACTCCTCAGAACCTCAGGCATCCTGGGGATGGAGGGTAGGAGTTGAATTACAGAAAAGGTGCTGTGGAACAGCTGGACTAGAACAGGACTTCTATAGAGGAAGACCCTGTATAGAGGGCATTTAGTAGTAAAATATTGAGTGCAATATTCTAATATGGGCCTCCCTTGGTGGCATTGTAAAAAGTCTATTGAGGTTCATATGGATCTGTTAGAAGAGCCAGTAGAAGATCCTCAAGGAGTACCTCACTGAGAAGTAGAGGTAATAACTGTAGAAAAAACAAGTGGAGGTCAGAACCCTTCAGGGTGAGAAATAGCCCCAGGGGAAACTGGGGTAGTATAAAGAGATAGGGCTTCAGCGGAAAACGCAGAAGGTACTATTAGACAAAGCTTAAGCTCTTTTGGCCCAAGAACAGTACAATCCTAGGACCAAAAGGAAAATGAGTCTGACC
This sequence comes from Ichthyophis bannanicus, assembly GCA_033557465.1. Classification (NCBI taxonomy): domain Eukaryota; kingdom Metazoa; phylum Chordata; class Amphibia; order Gymnophiona; family Ichthyophiidae; genus Ichthyophis; species Ichthyophis bannanicus. Next base: position 57,130,288 of record CM066036.1, read on the forward strand.
CATCTGGACTGGCAATGAAATTAGTCCATGTAGGAGAGAAAGGGTATGGAGACCCCTGTATCTGATAAGAAAGTAAGGACAGACTTAGGAAGCGTTAAGCTTTAGATTAACTGATGTTCTGCAATGTCTTTCCTAAATGGGGTCAATTAGGAAAGAAAAAAGGTACATGGAGAGCTTCAGAGGTACCTAACCCTGAAAGGTTATGGTAAGAAAAAGTTTGCTAATTACCACAGGGAGTGGTTGTATGTGTAGAACCCTAAGCATGCTGGCACAGCATTGATAGGGGTAGTGCCCATCTGTCAGGGTCATATAGGAATATATGGATATCTGAACCTAAACAGACAGATAGATAAGTATGTGGATACATATCTACCTAAAATATATATCTCAACATATATATATACATATATATATATATATATATATATATATGTATGTATATATATATATATATTCCTAAATATATACACATATAGGGTATATATGCATATATATATAGAGAGAGATATACATGGGCAGAAGATACACAGATATATATATATATATATAAATATGTAGGCATATAGACACATGTCTCCAGGTATGTGGATGAAGAGATGGCTATATAACTAGATCCCCCTAGGAATATGGTGAGAGAGAAAGATTCATCTAATAGCAAAAAGGGTGATACCTGCTTGAATAGATGCATAGAGAATCTTCTTTCCCTGGTTATGACTGACAGAGTCAGAGGTATGGTCTCCCTGACAAGAAGGAGTCTAGATTCCTTTCAGACTTCGAGCTCTTGAATAACCAGGATGGCCTATGTGAAAAATGCAGAGGATAACTTCAGTCTGCAGGCAGCAAGTCCAGATCTCTCCAGAACTGCAGTATGGTGAATGGATAGAGGGCGCCAGTGGAATAAGATACCATAGTGACCCGCCTATAAGGGCAAGATGGGTATCAGGCGTCCTTGAGCTGCCACTGAAAGAAAACTATCTCTGGCGAGAAGTCCAAAGGAGATATAGGCCAAGCCAGGGAATTGGCCATTCTTTAGGTTTTCACGTGATGAAAGGCCTGTCTCTTATGTCTCAAAAGAGATTTTAGATGAGATGGTAAGGGTAGGGAACACCTACCAGTTCTGAGAACATGACTGGGGGAAACCCTCCCAACCATCTGGGGTTATCTGCTAGGCAGAATATTAATGCTCTCTAGCAAGGGCCCATAGTGCAAAGCTACTCTGTAGAGTTGCAGAGAGTATGCTGCAGGTTGGTGAGAAGAAAAAACTGGCTGTTTAAAGCCAGTGGGTAACAAACTATTCTGCCAAGGATAAGGGGGCGAAGAATAGAAGTTAACCAACCAGTCTGTGATAATAGGGTTTTCCAAACGACGCTGATAACCTGTTTGGGGTTTAGCACTGAGGCTAGAAGGATTGCTAGTGGAGGAGAAACACTGGTTGTGTGGTGAACAGAACCAGTGGCTTAACCACTAGGAATTGCTGCATCTGCAGCAACTACCAGGGCAGCGGAAAAAAAATTCTTTTCCCCCCCTTTTTTTTTTTTTTTTAGATTGGGAAAAAGAAACAACAGACATAGTAGGAGTGGTAAGACTTCCTATTGTCTGATGAGCTGCCCTGAGGTAATAAAAAGGGGGAGACAACTCTGGAAGGGAGAATCCCCCTGTGGAATAGGTAGAGGACCATAAGGGCTTACCAGTGTAATAGAGCCACTCTTACAAACCGAATGTTGTAGTAAGAGGGAGGTAAGACAGAGTTGAAAGAGACTGACTATGCAGTAAGTCTCTGAAAGGTAAGATGATACATGCTAGTACAGGACAAAACTGTCTTATTGATAGTTGTCATTTCTCTTTTCCCAGAAGAGGAAGAGAAACCTGTTAACTGTGGGCATGATCATCATAAAGACTCTTAGAGTAAAAGAAAGGATGTCTCGTGAAGAGAGAGCCAAGAAAAGTTAGGAAGAAATTAGTGCAGATGCTTCAAGTGAAAAGAAGCAGACTGCAACTCTAACCACCAACCAGGAGAGGTAATGATGATCTATCTGAAACCCTGTGACTGCTGGGTTTGCTGAACCTGTTGAGATTGTGGTTTCTTTAGACCAGGGCGATGTTTCCCCTGTTTGGGAACATCTGTATGATGGGCAGAAGATGGATAAAACTTTTTTCCCCTAGGGGAAGAAAGTTTGGTAGGACATTTCCTACCAACTGGGAAAGAGGAAGGTGTAGAACAGCCTCTGGAAACAGGAATGTCAGTGGTTAACTGAGCAACTTGGAGTAAAGACTCCTTGTTAAAGAGATTTTCTCCAGTGCAAGGAGTATTTCCCAGTCTTTCTTGTGCCCATTTGTCCAAGTCTGAAACTTGGAGCCAGGCTTTACGTCGTGCCCCTATAGCTATAGCAGATGTTCTGCTAACAGACTCAAAGGAGTCTAGGGAAGCACGAGTAAGGAACCTAGAGATATTTTGAGCATGACTAACCAGTAAGGAATAGTCTGCTCTTTTGGGCTCTTGAAGAAAAGGAGTCAAAAACAGTAATTTCTTTGTGACCTCTTCAAGAGATAATCCCATACAGAAAATATATGAGAGAATTCTTGCTGAAAGCATAGATGCCTGGAAGGTTTGGCGTCCAAAGGCATCTAAGACTCACGACCTGGCGGATAAGAAGAGTGCTTTTTAGTACTCTTAATACGCCTCATTGCTGATTCTACAACAATGGAATGATGAGGAAGTTGAGTCCTTTGAAAACCTGGAGAGGAGGGCACCTGATATAGAAGATCAGTTGCCCTAGAAGGTGGGGGCACCGTTAAAGGAGCTTCCCACATTAGTAAGAGGAGATCCTGCAAGGACTGATGCAAAGGAAGCATGATGTTCTCCTTTGCACTCCCAGGAATATACAGGGATTCTGTATTCCCTTGTGTAGGATCCTGTCCAGGTATAGAAATGGCAAGTGATTTTGCCATATCCAGCAGAAAAGCTTGAAAAGAAAAATCCCCAGAGGGAAATCCTCTTGGAAGAGGAGGACAGGCTAGATCTGTTGAAGAACTAGCATTGGCACCCAGGGATCTATCCAATTTTAGAGGAGTAGAAGATCCTAAAGGGTGGAGTATGGGATCCTTAGAGGATGGTTGCCGGTACCGTAGGAGGCCGGGACCAGCAAGTCGGTAGCGCATCGTCCATGCCAGGGATCGATTCCAGACTCGGTACTGAGGGAAGTGAGCCTGATGAAAGAAGCATGGAAGGTACCGACAGCGATGATAAAACGGATACCGGTACCGACTCCGGTACCGTATCCAATACCGGTGGAAGAAGGCCTGCCGGTGACAGCTCTAGCGGTATCGAAAGAACCGAGAGTGCCGAACATGGATCATCGGAACCGTGCCTTCGGTACCGTCCGGTGTCGGTACCAAGGCGCGTCGGTACCCAGTCCTCCAGACTGGAGATCGATTCCAGACTCGGCATCGAAGGAAGCGAGTCTATCGATGCACATCTGGAGGGTGCCGACGTCGGTGCCGGTACCAGTACCAGTACCAGGATCGATACCGATACTGGAAGATCGGTCTGCAGCGTATCCAACGGCCTCGTAGGTACCGAGGACGCGAGACTACGATCCTTGGTGAGGAATGTTTCATACAACACCATTGCCAATGCCAAGGTATCGGTACCGCTCGAAGCAGATGCCACCACCGAGAATGGCTCAGGTATGTTCGGAGAGGGGTGAACCTCAGGAACAACCTGAAACCCCACACAGGATTTGGAGGCCGAAGACTCCCACCGGGGTTTTAAAGCCAGTGTGTTCTCGAGGGCAAGGCCAGAGGCATCTCTATGCTGTGCATGAGATCTACCACTCGAGGACTGGCTAGTCTTAAAAGACTGTTTTTGGGTTACCTGATCCTGTGAAGAAGGGGTGGTCGGTGCCCTGAAGTTGAATGGAGACCGCGTATCGAGGGGAACTCGATGCTGAAGACTTCTTCCCACTATACTGTTACAGGAGGGACACTCCAGAGGAAAATGGTCAGGACCCAAGCAGGGTAGACACCAATGATGAGTGTCTAAAATAAATTTTGTACCGCCAGTTTGAACATTTCTTAGGAATAGTGGCTAGCGCTTCCATGAGGAAAAAAGGGGTAGGCCTAGCAGGCCGGGAAAAATCCCCGTCAGGCACTAAGAGGGAAAAATATTCCCTAAAAGGAATAAGTTGAAGAAAAAAAAAAAGAAACACCGGCGGTACCGGTGGCGTCGGGGAAGGCAGCCGCGACCACAAGAAAAATAAAAAATAAAAGAAGAATTTTCTGCGGTGACAGAAGGACGTCCTGTCGGCTCCGCGGAAAAACGAAAACTGAGGAGAGGTAGTTGGGAAAGGCGGGAAGGCGAGAAGGCAGCACGCAGGCATGTTGGGATGCTTCCAAAAGCGTTCTGATTGGACGCTGGGGAGCGTTCCCGCGCAGACTCCGTCGGTACCGACGTACCCATATGTGAAGACTCATTCCTGCTTGTTCCTGGAGATAATTTCTTTCTTTTAGGTTCCCCCGAGAGGGGCCCCCTCTCCAAGGTCCCCCGACACTGCTTGGGTTCGTAACGCTCCTCCCGGGGCGTGGAGGACGAGGTCCTGGCTTTCGGAGGCATAGGGGAATCAGGGAAAACATTTTTTTCTTCTGCTGCTGGCGGCTTTTCAGGGCCTTTGAGGACATACTACTACTACTACTATTTAACATTTATAAAGTGCTACCACGTACGCAGCGCTGTACAGACATAGAAGAGTGTCAGAGCTTACAATCTAATTGAGACAACAAAACACACAGAGCAACAGACAAGTTAGGGCAAAACCAGGTTGGCTGTCACCCATTACTACTACAAGTACTACTGCACAATTCTATTTAAATAAGAGACAGACAGACAGTCCCTGCTTGAGAGCTTACAATCTAGTCAGGACAAGTAATAGAGACAGTCCCTGCTCATCAGAGCTTACAATCTAGTTGATACAACACAGGGAGATTATGATCTGGTTAGGACAGACAAAGAGGTGTAGGTAGGGGTGGATAGGGGAAGAAGGAGATAAGGTGGGACACTGGGTTACATTACAACAGCATTTACTACACACACAGTATATTACAATCCAAGCAGGTAGGGCATGGTGGGATCGATTACATCACATTGAGGGTTAAATTACAGGCAAGCTGGGCATCATGGAGTACATTAGATTACAGCAAGGGTTACATTGGATAATGCTTACATGGTGAGGTTTCATGTGGTTCCCTTGCCTCTGGTCTGGTCTGCTCCTCGGTGGAGTAGCTGAAGTGGGGTGGAAGAGGAGAACACGAACATTCCACAGTGCCGCGCCTAAGGGCCACGCCAAGGAGCCCTTTGGCGTGGGGTTACATTGGATAATGCTTACATGGTGAGGTTTCATGTGGTTCCCTTGCCTCTGGTCTGGTCTGCTCCTCGGTGGAGTAGCTGAAGTGGGGTGGAAGAGGAGAACACGAACATTCCACAGTGCCGCGCCTAAGGGCCACGCCAAGGAGCCCTTTGGCGTGGCCCGCCAGGCACGGTCGCACCTTGAGGCACATTCAATTTAAAAGTCCGCCGTTGCTGGTTCTTCAGCCTGATTGGCCATGCGATGGGGAGCTGGGAGGAGCATACCTGCCTGCTCCCTTCCTCGTTGCTGATTGGGCCGGTGTGGGACTCTCGCGCCTTGAGGCACACAAGTTTGCAAAGGCCACAAACAGACGGGTCGTGGTCCGGGCCGAGGCACCGGAGACAGCAGTTGTGCGTACCCGTGAGGGATATAATTTTACCACACCTGTCGCACTTTTTGAACCCGCTGGTAGCCATGGAGGGAAAAAGGGCCACAGCAAGGTCAAAGACTTTTAGGGCTCCCAGCGATAGAAAACAAAGGCGGAAATGCCCAAAAAGAAAATAAAAGAAAAAAATAAAGAAAAGTAAAGCCGACCCAATACCGGGGCGGGCGGGCGGGAAGGGTACCAGTGCTAACCGGAAGAAAACAACAGCCAAAAGACAAGAAAAATAAAACACTTTTTCCAGGACAGAGAACAGACAACGTCTGAAGGGCTCCGCGGAAAAAAGAAGACTGAGCAAGATGGCCCCATTGGGTGGGAAGCGGACCACATATGCGTGGAGGCAACTCCCAAATGCTTTCTTTGAAAGCTGGGGATTTGCTTCGCGCAGGCTCTGTCGGTCCCGACGTAACCACATGTGAGGACTGACTTCCTGCTTGTTCCCGGAGAAAAAGCTGTCAGTGTAGCTGGATTTAAAAGAGGTTTGGACAAGTTTCTGGAGGAAAAGTCCATAAACTGTTATTAAAGAGGACCGGGGAAATCCACTGCTTACCCAACGGACAAGCAGCATGGAATCTATATACGTTTTGGGAACCTGGCAAGTACTTGTGACCTGGATTGGCCACTTAACAACAGGATACTGGGCTTGATGGACCCTTTGTCTGACCCAGTATGGCATCTCTTATGTTCTTATGCCCCTTGGGCATACCGCAGCTGCACACACATGGTTGCGCGCTGATAGTGTGCTTTGAATTTATGCAAGTGGCAGCACACCGCTGACATCCCAAAGAGGCACCTGCAGCTGGAACAGGCAAGGCTCGGGTGGGGGGTTCAAGCACTGATTACACACACCCGACCTGAATGCTGCCACATGCCGGCTCTACTCCCCAGACATGCCCACTCTCCACCTATTTCCTGCCCACTCTAGCAGTTCACAGCTATTTTCTGAACTCCTTTCAAGTTAGCAAGTAGCACACTCCTAAGTGATGATCACAAAACCTGTACAATGTCATCTGGGGTTCATTAAAGTCCACGAGATTAAGAATAAATCTGTGGCCGAATGACTTAAGAGCACCTAAAGGATTTAAGGCCAGACAAAGCAATAATAGTGAGAGAAAACCTCCCTAAAATATGCCTCCTTGGATGTTGATATTAAGAATGACAAATTGTCCATCATCATAATTCAGAGGGAATGTAGTCTGCCACATCTTCATAGTGAACCTGAGGTACTCAGTCAGCCCAGGGTTTACTGTAGATTTCAAAAATCTCTCTTACATGGTACATGGTAATAGTGAAGTTTAAAATTCTTGTAATATCTGGTCATGTTCTATACACTCCTCCATTGCCCTTCTTTATTTATTTATTTTATTTCTTTAACAGATCTTTTTATACCACTTTATCATTTCAATCAAAATGGTTTACATTGTAGCTTAAACTTGGTAATGTACATTAAACAGGGACCATTGATAACTTGGATTTTTCTGAAGCAATGGAGGGTTAAGTGACTTGCCCAAGGCCACAAGGAGTGCTAGTGGGAATTGAACCTTCTGCTTTACCACTATATTTATTAAGAGTCAATATGATCCCATAGTCTATCTGCATCTATTGTAGTGAAGAGCTTGTAAAACATGGTTGAACAAGTTTTTGCTGATGTCTCTTGGGTCTTCCATTGGAAGTAAATCTGTTGACTAGTGACTATTGCTAAAATTACACATCAGCAAAACCACTAAAGTGATCTACAGCAGGATAAGAATCTTACAACATTTATATCTCTCTGTCGCAAGGAAAAGAATCTTAAGTGAAAAATTCAGGCGGTATGTGGATATGCATTTAAACTAGGAAAAGGGGGTGATCAATGTGGAAGGTCAAGGCCTGCACGCCACCCCCTGCAAAAGCAGAACAACATCAGAAACAGTCACACTTTTAAACCACACATCAAAAACAAGTGGGAAGATGTGGGCAGAACAAAATCAATGCAAAATACACACATGCCAGGTAAATGCTGGAAAGTAATGAGCACAAATGCTCGAAGCTTAGCCAACAAAGTTCCGGACCTGGAAGCCCTAATGGTGTAAATGGATTTGGACATTGTGGCCATTACAGAAACATGGTTTAATGAATCGCATGATTGGGACAGAGCCATAGCTGGCTATAATCTATTCAGAAGAGAAAGAAAAAATGGAAAAGGAGGAGGAGTAGCCTTGTATGTCAAAAGCAATATTAAAGCTACTGAAATGCAGGGAACATGGGGAAAAGAAGAAGCGCTCTGGATTGCATTGGAAAGAGGAGATGGCACTGTCATCCATACTGTTATAGTCTACAGACCTCCAACTCAAATTAAACAGACAGATAACGAATTGATTATAGATATTGCCAAGATAGCCATAAAGGGGGAAGTGATAATTTTGGGTGACTTTAATATTTTATTTTATTTACATTCTCTTATTATTAATATAACTGATGTGGATTGGATTACTCCTTCTGCACACATCTGGAAAGAAGCAAAAATATTGTAGATGCTCTCCAAGATGCATCACTTAGACAAATGGTCATGGAACCAACCAGGGAAAGCTCAATGCTGGATTTAGTGCTCACCAACGGTGATAGCGTGTCGAATGTCTGCGTGAGTGCCCCTGTGAGCAACAGCGATCATCACACGGTGTGGTTTGAGATAAAAGCCAAGGTACAGGCCAAACATAGCAAGCTCAAAGTCCTAAACTTCAAAACCACTGACTTCAAAAAAATGGCCGAGTACCTAAAGGGGGAGATGACAGGGTGGAAGGAAATAACGGAAGTGGAATTGCAATGGGCTAAACTAAAGGTGGCAATAAAAGGGGCAACAGATAAATATGTAAAAAAAGTAAATAAAAACAAGAGAAGAAGGAAACCTATTTGGTTTTCCAAAGAAGTTGCTGCTCAAATAAAGGCAAAAAACACAGCTTTCGCAAAATTCAAAAGCTTGCAAACAGAAGAACAAAGAAATGAATACAGGATCAAACTGAAAGAAACAAAAAGAGAAATAAGGATAGCAAAATCAAAGGCTGAGGAAAAGATGGCTAAAGATGGCTAAAGATGTTAAGGGTGGCGACAAAACTTTCTTCACGTATATTAGGGAAAGGAAGAAGATCAGAGTTGGAATTGCAGGACTCAGAAGTGCTGGGAAAGGACTCGTGGAAACTGTCATAGAAAAAGCGAAATTGCTAAACAAATACTTCTGCTATGTTTTTACTAAAGGAAATCCTGGAGATGGACCAGCTGTGACTCCCAAATATAAAAATGGGAATGAAGTAGATACCACACCATTACCAGAAGATGAGGTGTTGGAACAACTTGCTAAACTGAAAGTGGACAAAGCCATAGGACCAGATGGGATACATCCCAGGATACTGAAAGAGCTCAGAGAGATTCTTGCAGGGCCGTTAAAAGATGTATTCAACAGATTCTTGGAAACAGGAGAGGTTCCTCAGGACTGGAGAATGGCTGATGTCGTACCTCTACACAAAAGTGGTTGCAGCGAAGAGGTGTCAAACTACGGACCCGTGAACCTTACCTCCTTGGCGGGAAAAGTAATGGAGGCGCTCCTGAAAGAGCGAATAGTGAACTTTCTCAAAACCAACAGGTTGCAAGATCCGAGGCAACATGGTTTTACTGAAGGATGGTCTTGCCAAACAAATCTGATTGAGTTCTTTGACTGGGTGACCAAGGAACTAGATTAGGGGCATGCGATGGATGTCATCTACCTGGATTTCAGCAAAGTCTTTGATACTGTTCCTCATAGGAGGCTTGTCAACAAACTAAGTAGCTTGGGGATAGGTCCCAAGATGGTGAACTGGATTAGAAATTGGTTGACTGACAGATGACAGAAGGTGATGGTACATGGAGCTCACTCGGATGAAAGGAAGGTGATTAGCGGGGTGCCCCAGGGTTCGGTCCTGGGCCCGGCACTGTTCAATGTATTTGTGAGGGATATTGCTGAAGGACTGAATGGAAAAGTCTGTCTTTTTGCAGATGACACAAAAATTTGCATCAGAGTGGACTCCTCCGAGGGAGTAGATAACATGAGGAAAGATCTACAAAAGCTGGAAGAATGGTCTAATGCTTGGCAATTACGATTTAATGCAAAAATGTGCAGTGTCATTCACTTAGGTAGGAGAAATCCAAGGGAAATGTACGCAATAGGGGGCGAGAGGTTGGTGTGCATGGTTCAGGAGAAAGACCTTGGTGTGATTATCTCTGATGATCTCAAGGTGGCAAAACTGCGACAAGGCGATGGCAAAAGCCAGAAGGATGTTGGGCTGCATACAAAGAGGAATTACCAGCAGAAAGGAAGAGGTACTTATGCCACTGTACAGGTTGCTGGTGAGGCCTCACTTGGAATACTGTGTTCAGTTTTGGAGACCATATCTTGCAAAAGATGTAAAAAGACTGGAAACTTAAGAGGAAGGCGACCAAAATGATTTGGAGCCTGCGTAAGAAACCCTATGAGAAGAGACTTGAAGACCTAAATATGTACACTTTGGAGGACAGGAGGGATAGGAGATATATGATTCAGACCTTTAAATACTTAAAGAGGAACGATGAACAAACAAACCTCTTCTAAAGACGGGGAAGCTGCAAAACTAGAGGGCATTACATGAAGCTGCAAGGTGGAAAATTGAAAGGTAATGTCAGGAAATATTTTTTCACTGAAAGGATGGTGGATGCTTGGAATGCTCTCCCGATGGAAGTGGTGGGGGCAAACACGGTGACGGAATTCAAAACAGCATGGGACAAGCACTGCGGATCCCTTTATAGCAACAGGATAAAAACAAAATAAACTGAACCATCTAACTTCTCAACAAATAGGGGTGTCCTACATGGAGTGGTGGGTCCACCCCTAAACAAAGACATGGGGAGGGGTGGTCTGCATGGAGCAACGGGTGCACCTACTCTTGCCGTATATTTGCTGGGCAGACTGGATGGACCATGCTGGTCTTTATCTGCCATCATTTACTATGTGACTATGTTATGCCCAATACTCGAAACACAAAATTTCCGAACAGTGTTTCAGGCCATGCTATTCTTGAATTTAAACTAAGATAATATATATCAAGGAATACCCAAAAATGTCTTACACTCCCTCCAAAATGGCCCAGCACAAAGCAGCTTGAATCCTTCACGGTGCTTCTAGAATGGACCACACTGGCTTCCCCTTCTAAGCTGAATTAAATACAAGGTCCTTATAACTATTTTCAAAATTTCATACAACCTAACCTCGCATTATTTACAGCCCAGTCTGCAGAAACCAACAGACAACAGAGTCAAGAGAACCTGTACACAGAATACCTTCACCATTAGGCTTAAAAGAACTAAAAGCAACCAAAATGCATTCTCACATGTTATCCCGTTAAAACGCACTAGATCTTTAGAATACCCTCCATAAAAAGACAAGAGCCATCTCAGACCTTACAACCTTTCCGTAAGGAACTTAAAACCCTACTATTTATTTATTTAGTTTATTTTTATTTATTTATTTGTTTGTAATTTATTTATTTATTTCATATTTTTATACCGCTTTTTCCAAATAGATCAAAGAATTTTTACATTGAGCAGAATCAGAATCAGTTACATTTAACAGATTAGCTATGTACAGATAAAGCATAGTTACTCACAAAAACAGGTGATCTCCGGGAACAGCAGGAATTAAGTCTTCAGATATGGGTATCGTCGGTACCGATGGAGCCTGTGCGGGAACGCTCCCCAGCATCCAATAGGAAAGCTTTTGGGAGCATCCCACTGTGCCTGCGTCGTGGGTGGGTTGTGAAGACTTAATTCCTACTGTTCCCGGAGATCACCTGTCACAGGTGAGTAACTACGCTATCTCCAGGAACAAGCAGGAATGGAGTCTTCACATATGGGGACTCCCCAGCTGAGAGATGCCAGGGAGATGACCCCAGAAAGCTGCGAAACCCAGGTTGAGATGGGTCATGCTTCCTCCCATGGATCTCTGGTAACGAAACCTGGGACGGCGGGTAGGAGCACTGCTCCCTCTAAGCTGTGCGCGTGTGCGCGCGCACACACCTTGCCGAGTGAGCGCACATACTTTACAACAGAGCGCACAAAAATTACAGTTCTGATTCTGATAGAAAACAACACAGACGTCTTAAAATTTAAAAGTTGTGATTGTAATTACTAGAAATTTTCTGCTTCATTTAGTAATCGTCTATTTTCATTTAATTTGATTAAAATCAATGTGGTATACATACTGTATTCTGATGTGTAGTCAAATTTTAAAGTATATAACTCAGAGTGTCGTTATGTGGCGCACAAAAATTTAACCTTCCTTCAAAAGCTGCACACAGCCTACAGAAAATTAGAGGGAACATTGGGTAGGAGTTGTTCTAAGTCTGAAAGAGATGCTGGAGAACAGCCTGGCCAAACAAGGCATCCCGACGGGAGTCCTTGTCTAAGCAGTAGTGGGCTGCAAAGGTGTGTACCGAAGCCCACGTGGCTGCTCTACAAATGTCGTCAATGAGCGGTCAGCCATAGAGGCTGCCATTGTTCTTACATTGTGAGCTGTGACATGACCTTCCAGAGAAAGCATAGTTACTCACCTGTAATAGGTGATCTCCGGGAACAGCAAGAATTTAGTCTTCACATATGGGTATCGTCGGTACCGACGGAGCCTGTGCAGGAACGCTCCCCAGCGTCCAATAGGAAAGCTTTTGGGAGCATCCCACAGCGCCTGCGTGCTGCCTTCCCGCCTTTCCCAACTGTCCCTCTCCAGTTGAGTTTAAAGCTGAGACAAAGAGAGAGGGAAAGAGAGAGAGAGAGAGATACAACTCCTAGGGGAGATGGCTGGGTTGTGAAGACTAAATTCCTGCTGTTCCCAGAGATCACCTGATACAGGTGAGTAACTATGCTATCTCCAGGAACAAGCAGAAATGTAGTCTTCACATATGGGGACTACCTAGCTGCAGATGCCAGGGAGATGGCCCCAGGAAGTTGTGTGCCCTTGTGAAAGGGCTCCAATTCCCTCCATGAATCTCTGGCATTCTACCAGGGATGGTGGGTAGGAGTTGATTAAGTATGGAACAGGTGTTGAAGAACAGCCTGACCAAACAAGGCATCCCGGCGGGAGTCCTTGTCTAAGCTGTGAAGGTATGAACCGAAGCCCAAGTAGCTGCTCGACAGATGTCGTCGATAGACACAGAGTGAAGATGAGCCATAGAGGCTGCCATGGCTCTCACATTGTGAGCTGTGACATGGCCTTCAAGAGGAAGGTTTTTACTCTCATAGACAAAAGATATACACTGTGCAATCCAGCTGGACAGTGTTCTTTTGGAGACTGGAAGTCCCAAATGACTAGGATCAAAAGCAACAAAGAGTTGAGAGGACTTTCTATGTTACTGTGTCCTTTGCAAGTAAAAGGCCAAAGATTCCTTTCTGCATTTGAGGTGTGAGGCCTTGGGAAGAATACAGGAAGATAAACCGCTTGGTTTAAATGAAAAGGTGACACCACCTTTGGCATAAAGTGTGGATGAGTCCTAAGGACTACCTTATCATGATGGAACCTTGTATAAGGAGGATCAGCCACCAACGCTTGCAATTCACTGATGCGACGTGCTGATGTTATTGCAATAAGAAAGATGATCTTCCAGGAAAGGAATTTCAAAGAGGTAGTGGCTAATGGTTCAAAAGGCAGTTTCATGAGCTCCCCAAGAAACAGATTTAAGTCCCATGCCACCGGTGGTGGCTTAATGGGAGGCTTAGTTAAAAGAAGGCCTCTCATAAATCTCGCTATGAGAGGATGAGAGGAAATAGGTTGTCCATTTAGAGGCTTGAAAGAAGTTGCAATAGCACTCAAATGAACTCTCACTGAATTGGTCTTAAGCCCTGCATTTGATAAATGAAGGAGATACTCCAGTAATGATTCCAGAGGTATCGCAAGAGGGCTAAGACCCTTCTGCGAGCACCATATGGTAAACCTTTTCCACTTACATGCATAAGAGTGTCTTGTGGAAGGCTTCCTGGAAGTGTAAAGGATATCCTTTACCTGCTGGGAAAGGTTAAGACCGTGAGGTTCTAGGCTTTCAGCAACCAGGCCCTGAGATGTATAGACTGGGGATTGGGATGCCACAGCATCCCGTCCTCTTGAGAAAGGAGATTTGGAGCAGATCCTAACTCCAGAGGCGGAGCTTGAGAGAGATGTAGGAGCAGAGGATACCACATTTGCCGTGGCCAACGTGGAGCTATGAGGATCATATGACCTCTGTCTCTCTGAAGCTTGAACAGGGTTTTGGGAATTAGGGGAATGGGTGGAAAGGCATACAGGAAGTCCTGACCCCAATGGAGGAGGAAAGCATCCCTGGCCTGAAAACCCTGAGCCGGAATTTTGGAACAGAACCGGGGAAGTTTGGCATTTGCAAAGAGGTCTATGTCCGGGATTCCCCAAAATTTGAAAATTTTGGCCACCTGATCTACATGGAGAGACCATTCATGTGGAAGCAGAACTCGACTTTGTCTGCCTAACAGTTTTGAATGCCTGGAAGATACACCGCAAGGAGATGAATCTGATGCACTTTGGAGAGGGCCCATAGTTGCAGAGCTTCGTTGCAAAGCGAAAGAGAGCCTGTTCCGCCCTGCTTGTTCACATAGAATATGGCTACTTGATTGTCCGTTTGAACTAGGACTGTCTTGTCCGTTTGAACTAGGACTGTCTTGTAGCTGAGCTGGGTGTGGAATACTCAAAGAGCAAGGAAGATTGCTCTGAGTTCCAGGAGATTGATGTGTAGATAGGTCTCCTGTGGAGTCCAGGTACCATGGGTAGAGAGGCCTTGCAGGTGGGCTCCCCAACCCACCTGTGAAGCATCTGTTGTTACAGTGGCCTGGGGTGGGGGTTGCTGAAAAGGAGACCCCAACAAAAGGTTTTGGGGCGATTGCCACCATTGGAGGGACAAAATAAGGCGATCCGAGTTTGCTATTTTATTTATTTAATTTAATTTAATTTATTTATTTATTTATTTAGCAAACACTTATATACCGCTACTTCCAGCGATCAGAAGCGGTTTGATTATAATTTTGGGATATGTCACAAAATCAAGACAGAAATTTGGGGCATAGATAGAGAGAACAGGGGTAATACACAGCACACATAGTAGGGTCTACACATAGACCTTAAGGAACTATCGTACATTTAAAAGCGATTATCCTTCATCTATTTACATTTTTACATACAGCAATTCACTTCATTTTATCTTATTAGATTTACATCTGGTCATAGTGACAATTGAATAGATGAGTTTTTAATTTTTTCCTGAAATCGAGTAAGTCTTTAATTGCTCTCAGCTCGTGTGGTAGGTGGTTCCATAAAGTGGGGGCAGAGAAGGAGAACGCTCTGCGGCTAGTACTGATTTTTACATGTCTGATGCTGTTTGGAACTATTAGTGTGTCTGAGCTGATGGTTCTCCTGCTTCTGGTGGTAGGTTGCATGGAGATCAGGGTGGAGAGGAATGAAGGGGCCAGGTTGTGAATTAACTTGAATGTCGTTACCAATGTTTGTATTGAATCCTGGCAGCGACTGGGAGCCAGTGCAGTTCCATCAATACAGGTGTGATATGTTCAGTGACGCTTGTTCTCATGATGATCCTTGCTGTTACGTGTTGTGCCAATTGTAATATGTTGGTCGTTTTCTTTGGTAGACCCTGTAAGATGGAGTTGCAGTAGTCGAGGTGAGGCATGATGAGCGCTTGAGCAACTGAACAGAAGTCACATGGATCTAGTACATTCCGTAGGGGTCGTAGTACTCTAAGCTTGTGAAAGATGGCTTTGTTGGTGTTGCTGAGGTGTTTTTCCATTTTCAGTTTTCTGTCGATTGTGACTCCTAGATATCTAATTTCATTCTTAGTGTTGTAAGTATTGTTGCACAATGTAATTGTTGGAGGTGGTTCGAACTCAGTTTTACTGGATATAAACATTACTTCAGTCTTCTTATGATTAATCGACATGTTGTTTTGTTTCAGCCATCCCAACATCTCTCCCATGCAGGTTTCAAGCTGAGCGTAATTTGGGTCAGCGGTATCTAGCTGTGTGTACAGCATGATATCGTCTGCGTATATGTGGTAGTTGATGCCATATTTCCTGAATATTTCACTGAGGGGTTGCATGTAAATGTTAAACAGTAGTGCCGAGAGCGCCGACCCCTGTGGTATGCCTTGAGTTTGAGTGAAGGCTTCGGCTTTTTCTCCGTTGAATTGGACCTGTGGCTTTCTGTCCTTTATGTAGGAGGAGAACCATTTCAAGGTGGTTCCTAAGATTCCAATTGATGCCAGCTTGTTAAGGAGGGTTAGGTGATGTACAGTTTCGAAGGCAGCGGAGATGTCGATGAAAATGAGAATAAACATTTTCTTCCTGTCTTCTAGACCCTTGAGGAGGTTGTCAAACAGGGCCAATAGCAGAGTTTCGACCCCATGATTTTTTCTGAAACCGTATTGCTGTTTGTCCAGGGTTTCGTGGTCATCAAGGTGTTCTTGCAGTTGGATGAGGGCTGCTTTTTCGATGATCTTTGCTAAAAGAGATATGCTGGAGATTGGGCGGTAAGAAGATGGGTCCTCTTTGTTAAGCGAGTTGTTCTTTAGTATCGGTCTAATTATAGACTTTTTGAGCTGGTTGGGCATGATTCCTTGGGACAGTGATTGGTTCACAATGTGTGAGACCTGGTGGACAATATCCTTTTTTGCTGCTTTAATCCAGGTGGCTGGGCAGGGATCAAGCAGGGAGGTGGTGGTATTGATACTGGTTATTATTTCAATCGCTTGCTTATCATCAATTTTGTGAAATTCGTTCCAAGTCTGTTCTTTCTTCACTGCAGTTTTCAAATGGGCTTTGGCCAGACATAGCGCGGTTGTGGTTGTTGTTAGCTTGCTCGCGTAGTGGTTTGCGAGAGTTTGAGGCTGAATAGTGTCACTCTGCTGTTCTGGTTGGTTTGTTTTGGTTAGTGTTTTCACTAGTCGAAATAGTTCTCGTGGTTTGTTGATGGCTTTATTCAGTAGGTTGGTGTGGTTTTTCCTTTTTGCATCATCTACCTCCTCTTTGTATTTTACGAGGATGTCGAGGTATTCAGCTCTGAGTTCCAAGGTTTTGTTACGTCTCCACTTTTTTTCGGACCTTCTAAGTTCTCTCTTCCTTTTGGTTAGCGTAGTTGTGTACCAGGGCTCTGATTGTTGTTTACCTGGGATTGTTGTATTATTCCATTTCGGGTTCGCTGCGGCCTGAATTCCTTCATCCCAGTTTTTTGTTAGTGCATCGAGGTCTGTAGATTCCAAGTCAATGTGCGCCTTGATGCTACTTGTGAGACCATCCAGATCAAGCTTATTGAAAGATCTCTGCTGTTGGGTTTCTCGTTGGGCTTTCGCATCTTTTGGTACCGATGGGAGTTTTATCCGTATGTCTATTTGGTGATGGTCAGACCAGGGTATGGCTTTGATTTTAATCAGGGGTTTAACATGGTTGGACTGTTTGTTCATAGGAGTAAAGACCATGTCCAGTGTATGTCCCTTTTCATGAGTTGGCTCGTTTATTATCTGATGATACCCAAGTTGTGACATAGCTTCCAGGAAGGTGTTGGCGTGCACTGCTGTTGTTGACGCTAGGTTTAGGTCACCGAGGATGATTTGGAATTTCTTTGGTTGTGTTGAGGAAATGTTTTCTAACGCTGCAGCAAGTATTTCATGGTTCGGTGAGGGGGATCTGTATATTAGGCAGATGGATATTGCTGAGTTCTCCACTTTGAGCATGTCTATGTCTGGGTTTGAGTCCAGGGACGTGCATGAGAGATTCAAGTGTGATTTGGCAATTATGAGCACTCCTCCACCTCTTTTGTTGGATCGTGGGCAGTTATACAGGTTATAGCCTGGTCTGCTTATCTGGTTCAGTAAGGCAGCATCGGTGTTTGTGATCCAGGTTTCTGTTATGCAGAGGATGTCTGGTTGCTCATCTTTGATTATGTCAAAGATAATGTGGGTCTTGTTTCTTATTGATCGGGCGTTTATGAGGGTGATGTTACAGACCACTAATGGATCTAGTGGAGCCTGGGTTTGTTGAGCAAGGGGCCGGCTGGGCTTTCGCATCCGTGTCATTTTTGACTTTGGCTTGTGGTTCTTCTGCGCACCCGCGTGCTTTCTACTTGCGTGTCCTGGATAGGTCATGTGTGTTGGTATTATACCGGTGGTGAGGTATGTTGAGGGAAGGGGTTTTTGCGGAGTATGGATGGCATAGAGGATGAAGAGTGGGCCACATATGAGTGGTGTAGATTGGTACATGTTTGCTTTGGTTGTGTATGCTGAGATTAGGGTGAACAGCCAAATTCCTAGGACCAGTTTTAGTACCTTCATGTCTAGGTGCGAGTGTGTAACAAGACAATACAGTTTTCTTAGTATCCAATGTTAAACTTAGACAGAGGTAAAAGTTACTGTGTAAGCGGCAACTTAGTACAGAGGTAAAAGTTACCATATCAGCAGGCAGTAGTTACATTACAGCAGGTAATAGTATCAGTCACTATGGTGTATCAGTCACTATGGTGTATCAGAGTGACATTAGGTAACAGTGGTTCATCAGTAAGTTTGTAATATTGCTAAGTAAAAACATGCAGTGTTGGTGACGTTGCATGTAACAGGCAGCATGTAACAGGCAGCATATAACAGTATTCAACAGTAGGTAACAGTATCTAGCAAAAGGTAACACAGTATATGTATCAGGGGGATACTCAAAGTGGTTAGTAGTCCAAGTTTGCAGGTCAACGTTAGTTCATTTAGTGTGTTAGCAGGTGTTAATTGCCTTCGGCCTCAGTAGTCATTGTGGGTGTTGGTCGGTTTTGAGTTATCCGGCTATGTTTGTGGCCTATCTAGTGGTGTTCATGGAGGGCGTTCGGTGTGGCAATTTTCAGAGTAGCTTACCTCCTGGGGACTGACTCAAGTCGTCCCAGTCCTGTTGTTCGGGATGGAGTCCGTTGTTCGGGGTGCCGCTCTTGGCGTTTCTGAGATGCTGAGCCTGGTGGGCTCCTTTCCGCCGTAGCCGAGTATGCAACCCTGTGACCGGACTGGGGCTCAGGTGTTGGCCACAGACGGAGGCGAGCTCGACCTGATCAGAGGGAGCTCCAGCCGTGTGGAGATGTCGCCTTGGTGCGCTGGGCCACAGAGGGATCCTTGAATTTCCTCCTTTCCCTCCTGCGGTATGCGGGCGCTTTAGATCAACGGTGCTGGCGAGCTCGAACCCACTCCGGGGAGCTCCAGCCAAGCGTAGCAGTGGTTCCTTTGTTAGTTTGTCCTCAATGGGCGGTAATTCGGTGCAGTCAGTATTTCCTTCTTCCTCATCTACGCCTATCGGGGCCGCGCCTAACGGCCACGCCAAAGGGCCCTCTGGCGAGGCCCTCAGGCGCGGGCCCGCCCTGCAGGGACGCCGCTTAAATAAGTGGATGGTTACCGGTCGCAGCTGCTCCCACTGCCCCGATTGGACAGGAGCACTCCCACTGCCCGGATTGGGCAGGAGTTTCAGCTGGACGGCTGCGGGCAAAAGCGGCTCCCTCGGAGCAGGGAGGCCGCTTAAATAAGTGGATGGTTACCGTCGCAGCTGCTCCCACTGCCCCGATTGGACAGGAGCACTCCCACTGCCCGGATTGGGCAGGAGTTTCAGCTGGACGGCTGCGGGCAAAAGCGGCTCCCTCGGAGCAGGGACGCCGCTTAAATAAGTGGATGGTTACCGGTCGCAGCTGCTCCCACCGCCCCGATTGGACAGGAGCACTCCCACTGCCTGGATTGGGCAGGAGTTTCAGCTGGACGGCTGCGGGCAAAAGCGGCTCCCTCGGAGCAGGGACGCCGCTTAAATAAGTGGATGGTTACCGGTCGCAGCTGCTCCCACTGCCCCGATTGGACAGGAGCACTCCCACTGCCCGGATTGGGCAGGAGTTTCAGCTGGACGGCTGCGGGCAAAAGCGGCTCCCTCGGAGCAGGGACGCCGCTTAAATAAGTGGATGGTTACCGGTCGCAGCTGCTCCCACTGCCCCGATTGGACAGGAGCACTCCCACTCCCCGGATTTAATTTATTTATTTACAGTTCTTATATACCGCGCTATTTGGTATCAGTGCGGTTTACAAATAACAGAAACTTGCATCAGAACAGGATCTTTTGCATACATTGTAACAGGGTCTGTAACTTGGGAATGTAACAGGGGAAACTATATACAATTAACAAAAACAGCTGTGAACTATTTACAGTTTATATATCAGCTTGGTAATTCGTAACGGAGAAGACCTTAAAAATCTATGATCATTAGGGGAGTTCCTGAGTGTAGGTCTGTTTAGTGTCTCGTCGGTGGTTACGTTGTTGGAGCATTCGAGGCTTCGTGTGTAGGTTGTGGTGTGTGGAATGATTGTGTTGTATTAGGGTTGACAAAGTGTAGGCAGAATAAGTGGTGTTTAAGGGCTTTTCTGAACTGTGAAAGGTCATTGATTATTCGGAGTTGAGGTGGGAGGTCATTCCAACATTTAGGGGCATAGAAAGCAAAGCTTCGGCTTCTAGTTGTTTGAGAGCATTTAGTGAATTCAATTGGTGTAGTCAGCATATTGACAGATACTGACCTTCTTAGCCTGTTTGCAGGAGTGATGGTCTGACAGGCAACCTGATGCCTGAGTCCACTGAGCGGATAAAGTCCACTGGGCTGCCCTCATATGGAGACGAGCATAAGGAACCACATGCACGGTGGATGCCATGTGGCCTAGCAACTGTAACATTTCCCGAGTAGTGAGGTGAGGTTTGAGCACTGCTTGGGAAGCTAACTGCACAATGCGAAGGCAGCGGGGCTGTGGAAGGTAGGCCCTTGTTTGTCTGGTATCCAGCAGAGCTCCTATAAACTAGGGACTGAGTGAGAGCAAGGTTGGATTTTGAGAAGTTTATGACAAGTCCCAAATACTGAAGGATGCGTATTGTGCGAGAGAGTGCAACCCTGGCCTCTGGCTCTGAAAGGGCTCGAATGAGCCAGTCGTCTAAGTAAGGGAAGACGAATATTCCCAGGGTGCGGAGAAATGCTGCCACCACAGCCATGCATTTTGTGAACACCCTTGGTGCAGAGGCCAGGTCAAAGGGAAGAACCCTGTATTGGTAGTGCTTCCCTTGAAACAGAAAGCGAAGGAACTTTCGGTGAGTTGGATGGATGAGAACATGAGTGTACGCATCCTTGAGATCTAGAGAACAAAGCCAATCCTGACTCTGAAAGTATGGCAGCAGAGTTCCTAGAGAAATCATTTTGAACTTCTCTTTGAACAGGAATTTGTTCAATTCTCTGAGGTCTAAAATGGGTCTGTGTCCTCCTGTTTTCTTTGGAATAAGGAAATAGGGGGAGTAAAACCCTGTACCCCGTTGGGGAATGGGTACCTCTTCTATTGCCCCTTGGGCAAGGAGCATAGTGACCTCTTGACCTAACAGGTCGTTGAGAGAGGTCTGAGAATTGAACTGTCTTACCATTGTAGGAGGGAGCATGCTCAGGAAATAAAGCTTGTACCCCTCTCTTACAATAGACAGAGTCCAATTTTCTGCTGTTATCTGACCCCATCTGGCATAACCTTCCTGGGATGGTGGAGGGTTCTGGGCCGTTCAGGGCCAGGAAGGCAAAGTTCTCTAGACAGGAGTCAAAGCCCCTGTGGAGGCTGAGTCTGCTGAGCCGGTTGAGGCTTAGCTGCTTTTCTCTTTCATTGTCTAGGTTGTTGCTGCTGTCCCTTTTGGGCAGACTGACCTAAACGATGCCCCTGCTGGGTATAGGAGGGATAAAACTTATTCTTCTTACTGAAGAATAGTTTCTTATAGGATTTTTTCCTCGCAGGATCAGCTGTAGATTTAGACAATTTATCCAAAGTGATATTGTCAGCATCTATCTCATTAGCTTTTTCCTGCCAATTCCTGCCAAAGGGATTCTCTCCTGTGCAAGGAATATTCCTTAGTTTATCCTGTACTCAAATTTCCAAGTCAGATGCCTGGAGCCAGGCAATCCTATGTGCACCTATGGCAATGGCAGAGGTTCTGCTTATGTACTCAAAGCAGTCAAAGGCTGCACGATTTACAAACTTGGAAACATCCTGGGCATGTTTGACAAGGGCGAGGTAATCTTGCCTCTTATCAGGAAGGAGAGGGCTCATAAACTCTAACTCTCCTGTGACCTCCTTAAGGAACATTCCCATATATAAGATATAGGAACTGATCCTAGCAGAAAGCATGGAAACCTGGAAGGTTTGACGCCCAAAGGCATCAAGAGTCCTACACTCACGTCCTGGAGGATTAGATGCATGCCTTTTTGCACTCTTTATCCTTCTCATAGCTGATTCCACCACCATGGAATGGTGTGGTAATTGAGTTTTCTGAAACCCAGGACAAGGAGGAACTCAATACATGGTGTTTATTTATTTACATTCTCTTATATACCGCGCTATTCTGCATCAGTGCAGTTTACACTGAACAAACTGAAATTACATTGAACAGGGCATTATAACTTGGAGATAACTATTTTACAGGGAACATGGGCTATGGAGGGTTAAGTGGCTTCCCCAAGACCACAAGGAGCACCTATGGGACTAGAAACCCCAGTCCTTCTGGCCCAAGGTTGCTGTCCTCTAGTGGGATTTGAACCCCTGACCTTCCGGCCTGAAGTACCTTGCCCCAACCACTAGGCCACTCCTCCACTGTTGAGTCTTCGAGAGAGAGGAGATGTGGTTAGAGGTGTTTCTCACATCCTTAACATGAGATAGATTAGTTACTCACCTGTAACAGGTGTTTTCCAGGAGCAGCAGGAATCAGTCCTCACTTATGGGTGACATCGGCGCCGATGGAGCCCCCGTGCGGAGCATTTCCCCAGCTTTCCATGAAAGCCTTTGGGAATACTGCATGCATGCGCGGTCCCCTTCCCGCCTAAAGGTGCCATCTTCCTCAGTCAAATGACACAGCTAAAAAACAGCACACAAAAATGAAAAAATAAACTATGTACAACTGCCAGGGGAGGAGGGAGGGTTGTGAGGACTGATTCCTGCTGCTCCTGGAGAACACCTGTTACAGGTGAGTAACTACTCTTTCTCCAGGACCAAGCAGGAAGTCAGTCCTCACTTATGGGACTCCCCAGCTTTAGGCTACCGGGGACCTAAGCTGAAAAATGAGCTCCCTCTAGCCTCAGCATCAGAGAAAGGATTTCACTG
Organism: Ichthyophis bannanicus; assembly: GCA_033557465.1. Classification (NCBI taxonomy): domain Eukaryota; kingdom Metazoa; phylum Chordata; class Amphibia; order Gymnophiona; family Ichthyophiidae; genus Ichthyophis; species Ichthyophis bannanicus. Next base: position 57,153,279 of record CM066036.1, read on the forward strand.
AAAACATACCCGCACCGGTAGCCCAACCAGAGGGCTGGAGGGTAGGAGTTGCCTAAACCTCAAAGAGATTCCGGAGCACTGCCTGACCGAAAGCACTGTCCCTGCGGGACTCCCTCTCCAGGCAGTAATAGGCCGCAAAGGTCTGGCTTGAGGACCAAGTTGCAGCCCTGCAGATGTCTGCCAACGGTACAGAGCGGAGATAAGCTACTGAGGCAGCCACTGCCCTGACACGGTGGGCCATGACCCGACCCTGCAAAGGAAGGTCAGCTACCCTGTAAGCCCAGGTGATACAGTCAGCCACCCAGATGGACAAGGTACACTTGGACACAGGTACCCCCAAGTTATTGGGGTCAAAAGATACGAAGAGCTGAGTAGCCCTCCTATGCACCTGCGTACGCTCAAGATAGAAGGATAAGGCCCTCCTACAGTCCAGGGTATGCAGGACTGTCTCAGCCCGGCTGGCATGGGGCCTAGGGAAGAATGTTGGAAGAACCACCTCCTGGTTGAGATGGAAAGAGGAGACAACCTTGGGGAGGAACTTAGGATGAGTCCTAAGGACTACCCTGTTCCTATAGAAGCGAGTGTATGGCCTGTCACAGACCAGGGCTTGAAGTTCACTCACTCGCCTGGCCGAGGTCAAGGCCACTAGAAATAAAGTCTTCCAGGAAAGGAAGCGTAGAGGACATGTAGCCATTGGTTCAAAAGGTGGGCGAGTAAGTTGCTGCAAGACTACATTCAACTCCCACTCAGGGGCCGGTGGACGGAGAGGAGGCTTGAGCAATAGTAAACCTCTGAGAAACCTAGACACCAAAGGGTGAACCAACAAAGTGTCCCTCCACCATTGAGTGGTGAGCTGCCAGAGCAGAGAGATGGACCCGAACAGAATTGGACTTAAGGCCCTGATTGGACAAGTGCAGAAGGTACTGGAGTACTACTGGCACAGTGCAGCCGAAAGGATCTTCCTTGCGTTGCTGACACCACAAGGAGAACCTCTTCCACTTCAGGGCATATGTTTTCCTGGTGGATTGCTTTCTAGAGGCCAAGACCACCTCTTCCACTTCCTGAGGTAGGCCCCAGGGAGCCAAGACTACCCTTTCAGCCTCCATGCCATCAGATGGAGAGATTTGAGATTGGGATGCAGAAGGGATCCCTGATCCTGAGAGAGAAGGTCGGTTTGGAATCCCAGAGGCATGGGTGTCTCCACTGCCAGTTGAAGCAGCAGGGGGAACCAGGGCTGCCTCGGCCACCTGGGAGCAACCAGAAGTACTGAGGCCTTGTCCCCGAGAATCTTGAACAAGGTTCGGCCCACCAGAGGCGTGGGAGGAAACACATAGAGCAGGCCCTGGGACCAAGAAATCAGGAAGGCATCCGCCGCCACCCTTAGGGGATGCGGTTGCCTGGAACAAAACCTGGGCAGTTGGTGACTCAGGGGACTGGCAAAAAGATCCATGGATGGAAGTTCCCATTTGAGGAAAATCTGTTGAACCACCAAAGGGTGCAGCTTCCACTCGTGGGGCTGCAGAATTCTGCTTAAGCGGTCTGCCAGAAAGTTCTCCTGGCCAGGAAGATAAACAGCCCTCAGCAACATCTGGTGCCTGAGGGCAAAAGAGCAAAGGGCCTGTGCTTCCAGGCATAGAGGCCTGGACACAGTGCTGCCCTGTTTGTTCACATAGAACATAGCTACTTGGTTGTCCGTCTGAACTAGAACAGACTGGTGGGCCAAGGTGCGAGAAAAAGCCTTGAGGGCTAAGCGAATAGCCCGCAGTTCCAGTAGGTTGATCTGTTGCGTGGCTTCCCATGGGGACCAGAGGCCTTGGGTGCAGCTCTCTTGACAGTGTGCACCCCAGCCCTGTAAGGAGGCATTGGTTGTCAACACCACTGTGGGACCAAAAAAAGACTCTGTATAGGACACATGAAAGTATAGATGTATCAAACTCAAAACTTAATGCATTCAAGAGAGGGTACAAAAAGCAGTTTCAAGCATATATTGAAAGCAACAAAAAGGTCTCAGACTTTAACGGGCAAACCATATACTCCAGGCAGCATTCGCCGTCAGAGCACAGCAAAGCCCTTCTTGCATCAATGACCTTAGATATTATGTTGCTATAAGGATAGCTATCACTGACTCCTTTAGCATAGACAGTAGCAATATTTCTCTTAATGAATTCTTCCAAACTGATATAGGAGAGTGAATAGCATAACTTAGCTGAAAGAGTATTGCTTGAAATGCTGCTTTGCCATCATCTCATCCCCGCTTCAGCCCCAACGCTCTCAATCGCGCTGTTATTGCGTTTCACCCGAGCAGGTTTCTTCAGGGGGTGATTGGCAGAGGATGGCGAGAACAGGCAGATTGCAAAAACCCAAGCGTAACGTTACAAATTTGTATTCAGTTTTTATTTTGAACATTGGCATTAACAATTTACATGTTTTTTAAGCCCACCTCCTCCTTTTCTCCGGTTTCTCCTTCTCTTTTCATGGTTTTTGGTCTTGTGGTTATAATTTAAAAGATAATCTACGAACATATATACATAGGTAACACATTTCTCTCTCTTTTTTTAGAGTTTTGTATTATGTTGTTTTATTATTATTATTATTATTACATAAAACCCTAATATCACATTTTTTTATCAAGTGAGTTATTGCATCATGAATATTTATATGGTTAATTTTTAATTTTTAATATTTGTTTTTAATATTTATTTTTCATTTTTTATTTATTATTTTTATATTCATTTATCACTTATTTGTTTGTTATTATTAAAGTGTTTTAGCTGTACACATGTTATAATTAGCTTGTTTTAATGTTTTTAATGTTTTATCTTAATGGTTTAACATCAGTTGTCTTTTATTCATGTTCACACAACCATTTCTGTTTGCTGTTGGTTTTACGTGTATGTATATTTTGTAGTGAGCCTATAACCCCTGAAGAAGTGGTACACGAAACACGGCCTGTGTTGGGTTTGGCGCACCTTATCCGTGGATTAATAAAGGTCGATTTGAACCTCCTGCCACGGTCTCTGACTGGTTCCTGTTGCCCACGTGGCAGTTGCTGTTTCTTGGTGGACCCTGAGTCTTGCAGTATGTTCACACCCTGGAGAGACGTCTTGAGTTTTGGTGATGATGTTTTGGAGAAACTCATCTCCCAAGAGGCCCTGACCAACCCTGAGGATGAGTATGAAGTTGACCAAACACATACACTTTGGGAAGATGTTGTTCGACTTTCGCAACGGTTGGTCAAGGAAGAATTACATGCGGCCTATCTCCTTGAGTGTTGTAAGTCGAAGATAATCCCACGAGGATTAAGGATGAATAAGGCCCCTGGCCTGTATCAAAGTGAACAAGGATTTGTCAATTGCTGGAATGCAATATTAAACAAATGTTCACTGGACCTCATGATACTTTTAATTACTACAGCAAATAGAAAATCTGAACTACATAAGACAGAACTTGATGGAAAATTGAACGAACTTAAGAAATGCGATAACTCATTCGATAAAATTTATGTTGACCATGACAAAAATATGACACAATTTAGGAAGGATGTGAAATTTAAGAAGATGGAGAAATTCCGGAGAGATGAGGAGGATTATAAAAGTGGCTATGTTTACCATTGGTGTAAACGAGTAGAAAATGATAGAGTTTGGATACAAAGGAAATCCACATTTTTTGATCCAAAAGATAGTCCCCTAGAAGAATCAGAGGAGGGCTCCCCGGTTGGGCAAAAAAAGAAAAGAATTAGAAGTGCATCAGGAGATGATAGTAGGGCCTCTACCTCCAATGCTTCTGACTTAAGAGATAAAAGTGAGCAACCAAAAGGAAAATGTAAAGAAAAGAAAAACCACACTAACACACATTTTTTGAACATCAATCAGCTTTGGAAGGGAGGTGGCCGGGATTCCTCCCAGTCCAGCCTGCCCTCCCTTCCGAATCAAGATCAAGGACGGGATCCGTATACAAACAAGTCAGGTTTTGCTCACAGAGGTCGCGGTCGTGGGCGGGGTCGCGCACGAGGGAGAGGCCATTGGAGAGGGGACTACTCGTACGAGAGACTTTTGACAGATGATATAGTGGTTAATATCTCAAAATACCAATTGACCACAGATGAAACATCAGTTTTAAACAAGGGTTTATCTTTTGTACCCACTAAGCGATATGACCCCTTTGAAACACGTGTAGACTTATATAAATTTTTTAGGAAAATACGCATCCAGCATTTTTTTTGCACTCAAACAATACCCCCTGCAGATATATCTGTTATTACTAAGAAATCCAAATGGGTGCCACCCCCCCAAACAGACCCTCTTATTGAAGCTTTCGAAAGAGTTGTCTTACAACAAATAGCAGCGATAGATGAGAATGGAAAGTTACCATACCACAACTTAACGATAGGCGAAAAGCGAGCCATTAGATCATTACAAGAGAATTCCACCATAATTATAAAACCGGCTGACAAAGGAGGTGCCATAGTCGTTCTAGACAAAGATATGTATGTGGAAGAAGTTAATAGACAACTTAGTGATAAAAAATTCTACCAGAGGTTAGACAATGATCCCACAGAGGCACTTAAGCGCTATATTGATAATTTGGTTCTTAATGCATATGAAATAGGGCAAAAATGCAATGTGTGCCTTCGAGTCAGTCCTGACTCCTGGCGACCCAGAAGCTCCTGGGTTTTCTTGGCAGTGTCACCGGAAGTAGATTGCCAGGCCTTTCTTCCGAGGCACTGGAGGGTTAAGTGACTTGCCCAAGGCCACAAGGAGTGCTAGTGGGATTTGAACCCTGGTTGCTTGGTTACCAAGCCAGTGTTCTAACCACTAGGCTACTCCTCCACTCACATTACCAAAAAAGAAAAAGAGTTTCTCATAGTGGATAAACCGGTGATCCCTACAATATACATTATCCCGAAAATACACAAATCTTTAGAAAAACCTCCTGGTAGACCTATTGTATCTGCAATAGGTTCTCTTTTGGAACCCCTTTCACAGTTGATTGATGTCATCTTGCGGCCCTTTGTTATGAAAATGGAATCGTACATACGTGATTCTTCCCACGCTATAGAAATTTTCTCTAATTTTAGTGGCCTGGGAGATGATGTGCTTTTGGTCACACTAGACGTGGAATCATTGTACACAAACATTCCACAAGATGGGGCCTTAAAGGTTATTGAATACTTTCTAATGGCTAGACAAGATCACAAACGTATTCCTACTAGTTTCCTTCTAACACTTGCTGAACTTGCAATGTGCAGGAATTATTTCTGTTTCCGGGATCTTTTTTATCAGCAGATAAAGGGAGTAGCCATGGGATCCTCCATGGCTCCCGACATTGCCAATCTCTACATGTATCAGTTCGAAAAGGATTTCTTGAGACAACACCCATTTAAGAAAGAGGTGCTACTTTGGATTAGGTACATTGATGACATTTTTATCCTGTGGAAGGGTTCGGTCAATTTGCTTGCAGAATTCAATGATTGGATTAACAGTTTAGATGACAATCTAAGGTTCCAACTCACGTATGACCCCTCCCGTATTTCATTCTTAGACCTTCTTGTTCAGAAGGATGAAGGCCTGCTTACCACATCATTGTACAGAAAACCCACAGACAAAAATCAATTTCTCCATTTTACAAGTTTCCATAATCCCTCTCTCAAAACCAATTTACCTGTGGGGCAGTTTCTTCGAGTCAAAAGAATATGCTCTACCACACAAGACTTTGAACGGCATGCACAAGATTTATCCCAGCGTTTTAAGACACGACAATACCCGCCTCGTTGTATTGAAGCCGCCTACACGAGAGCACAAAGGGAGCCACGAGACAACTTACTCAAAACACGAAAGGTTAACCCACGATCCACCTTAGTTTGTCCCCTTTTATATTCTTTAAAATCGCGGAAGATAGTACAAATTCTTAAAAAAGAATGGCATCTCATCCAGTCACTCCCCGGTTTTCATGATACCTCTCTCATTGTGGCCCACAAAAGAAATGTTAATCTTAGGAATTTGTTGGTTCCGTCAGCTTTTACTGAACGCAAGAGATTATCTAAATTTAAGGGCCAATTTCAGTGTGGTCACTGCTCGGTATGTCTTAATGTTTTGCCCGTAAGGGGTTTTTTTATGCATCCAGATACTGAAAAGAAATTTTACATTAATGATTTTTCAAACTGCGCAACAACAAATGTAATATATGTAATACAGTGCCCTTGTGGTAAACTTTATGTAGGCAGGACCAACCGTTGTATACGGACACGCATAGTAGAACACAAAAGTTGCGTACGGAGAAAATTAACTGATAAACCCATTGTACAACATTGGCTAGATATGGGACATACTTTGGCTGACATAAAATTCTTTGTTTTGAAAAAAATACAATTAAATTGGAGAGGGGGAGATCTAGTCAAAACTACAGCAAGGTTAGAACAAAAATACATTTTCTTGTTAAATTCCATGGTTCCACATGGACTTAACATGGATGAAGATTTATCGGTGTTTTTGTAGTTGGACCTCTTTCCCCTTGAGAAATATATTACAAAAAGTTTTTTTATGTGCTGTGGTTCATGGTCCGTCCTACATCCAATTGCAATTTGGGTTTAAATTTAATTCCTTTTTCCTTCCCCCCTTTTTCTTTAAATCTTTTTTCTTTATTTATTCATTATTACGTTTTAAAATTTTTTTTTAAAAATATTAATATATTGTTATTAATATCATTTTCAAAATTTGAATTATTAATTATTCATTGATTATTTATTTATTCATTCATTTTTAGATAGGTTTTATACTTTAATTATTTATTCTAGTTCCGTATTTTCCTTTAAGGGTCCCCAACATCATTATTCACATCGTGTCTACATATCATTCCCCGATTTTAAATAAGTATTTCTTATAAATGTAAAATTTCTTTGGGCAGTATACATCTTTTAAACAACAAAGAGTTGCCAGTTTGAATATTTTAAAGTTTTTCCCGCCAAAATGGCGGTTTTAAAAGAAGCACGCATGTGCAATGGACTGCTTTGCTATGATTAGTGCGAGGTGCCTGGTTTCATGAAGGTTACGAGTCGACTTCTGGTTTGGATATCCCTTCATATACAGTAAGGTTTTTTGGGGTTTATAGGGGTGTTTCACACTTGTTGAAGGTTGATTCTGCCCCCTAAAACTTACGTATACACAAGCTCAGTGTGCTATTTATAGCAGCGTTAGTCTTGGCAGCACTTTCAATACAGCTACTGTCTTAAGATTGAATGCTTTTTCCCGCCCAAAACGGCGTTTTAAAAGAAGCAGACAAGTGCAGTCCACAGCGATATCAGCACATGTTATCTGGTTCAGTTTTTTTCTAGGTGTAATAATCTATCAAATACGGCGGTTTTCTAAGTGACAGGGGCTATTCAAGGTTATTATTTGGATGATTTCAGTTTCCCCACAACAACGGGTGTATAGGGCATACATACGGTGTGTCACATTTCCAGTTATTCTATCAGTTGATGGCAACCAGTCGCTCCTATCTCCGGTATAAAAGTTTTTAATTTTATTCATATCTTTTCCTTTTATGTTTTCATCCGGTTATGGGAACAAATGATTTCACTGGATAAAGCAGGTTTAATGGTGTTTCTTTGCTTCAGCATTTGAGCGATGTTTGAGAGCAATGTTTTCACTGTACTCCGTTGTTGTTACAGTCCCTATTTTCCACAGTAGAAGTTAATTTATAGCACGTAATTTTATCAGTAGCATCTTTTGGGGCCAATAAAATGACTTTAGGGTAGCTTGTAAAATAGAACACAAGGTGCATGCAGTATTCTTCTCTTCTCGTTTTTTGAAATCTTTTTGAATCTTTATAGCACTGGCTACTTATCTATAGCAGTCAGTACGTGTGAAGCAAGTAAAATTGGCAAAATTCACAAACACACCTTTTATTTCAGACCTAGAAAACTAATGACATCATTACATTAGGATATTTTTTATGTTTTTTGCCTCATATTCATAGTCTTTTTAAGTATAATAGAACACGGCTTCTTTTGTATCAGAGCACCCAATGAGTTGCATTGAATCTAGTTTAGTTGCACACTGGGCTCTCCCTATTTTATGATGATCTTCAAGTTTTTTATCATATATATTTTTTGAATGGTAATTCTCATCTTATATTGTCATTGCCAATGTGTCCATGTTCTCTTACATATTTGTTCATTTGTCTATTTTTTACACACAGTCATAATTGCATCGTGCACTAGAGGCCGGTGGTATCCGTGCCTCTGCTCAGCAAAAAGGTTTCTTTGAATTTAGCTTGGTGCAGTGGTAGGTTTTTTACATATTTTATATTTTTGATTTATTTATTTATTGATTTATTTATTCACATATTTATTATCTTTTTATGGATATGGGTCATTATAATTAATAAATTTTGTGTTTTATGTTTTTTTATTGCATATATTTAATTTATGTTTTTATAGTACAATATTTTATATATATATGTGCAAAATTTATATTTTTAATTTATATTTATATTTATTATATTAGTTTTTTATTTATTATTTATTTTTTACTTATTCATCATTCACTATTATTATTATTATTATTATTATTGTTAATATTATTATTATTATTTTTATTATTTATTTAAAAAAAAAATTTTTTACAAATTTGTATTCAGTTTTTATTTTGAACATTGGCATTAACAATTTACATGTTTTTTAAGCCCACCTCCTCCTTTTCTCCGGTTTCTCCTTCTCTTTTCATGGTTTTTGGTCTTGTGGTTATAATTTAAAAGATAATCTACGAACACATATACATAGGTAACACATTTCTCTCTCTTTTTTTAGAGTTTTGTATTATGTTGTTTTATTATTATTATTATTACATAAAACCCTAATATCACATTTTTTTATCAAGTGAGTTATTGCATCATGAATATTTATATGGCTAATTTTTAATATTTGTTTTTAATATTTATTTTTCATTTTTTATTTATTATTTTTATATTCATTTAGCACTTATTTGTTTGTTATTATTAAAGTGTTTTAGCTGTACACATGTTATAATTAGCTTGTTTTAATGTTTTTAATGTTTTATCTTAATGGTTTAACATCAGTTGTCTTTTATTCATGTTCACACAACCATTTCTGTTTGCTGTTGGTTTTACGTGTATGTATATTTTGTAGTGAGCCTATAACCCCTGAAGAAGTGGTACACGAAACACGGCCTGTGTTGGGTTTGGCGCACCTTATCCGTGGATTAATAAAGGTCGATTTGAACCTCCTGCCACGGTCTCTGACTGGTTCCAGCTGGTATGACTGGACACGGCAAGCAAGCATCGAGCCCTGGAAGCACTTTCTGCCGAAAGCATCCAGGTTCCGGGCCTCCCTGCCGGGGGGCACCGCAGAGTGCATCTTCTGGCTCTTCAGATGATGTATGGCCGATTCCACCACCATGGAATGGTGCGGTAGCTGCACCTTTTGGAAGCCAAGGCTCTTACAGAGTCGATAAATGGAATCGACTCGCTTGCTCAAGACCGGCGCCAAGGCCGGTGCCTCCCACATCCGGAAGAGGAGCCGTTCCAGCATCGGAGGAATCGGAACAGTAAAGGCCTCCTTTGGAGGAGAGTCATACTGGAGGGCCTCGAGCTCCTCGGCTCGAGGCTCCTCCTCGGGGTCCGTGGGAATCGCCAAGGCCTTGGCCATGTCCCGCACGAACTCCGAGAACCAGGTGTCCTCCGGAGGGGACCTACTCCGGGGCTCGGACTGCGGTGAGTCCGAAGGGACGCACCGAGTCTGGAAGGTATCAGGGGACTCCTCGTCCTCTGTCTCCCATGCTGACTCATCCGAAGAGGAGTCGAAGGGCTCCGATCTCGCGGGTCGAGGTGGCACCCGCCCCGATGCCGAAGGCACCAGCATCGATGCCCTCGGTTCCGAGCGGGAGGTCGAGGGAGACCTTGACCGAGGACGACTTCGAGCCTTCATGGTCTCAAGTATCGGCTCGGTCTCCGGTGTCGACTTTGACATCGATGTCCCGGTGGTCGGGGCCGATACACCAGCGAGGCTGGCCATCAGTACCCGCTGCTGCTCCATGAAGGCAGACAATCTGCACGCCAAGGCTTTTAGCCTGAGTCCAAGCTCAGGAGACTCAGCAGCCACCGACTCAGGCCCCGGCGGGGCCGGGCCCGACGTCGGCTCCCTCGGAGGAGAGTCCACGAGGACTACAGGACTTACGTGTCCGACGGGCTCTGGCTCTACACGAGGTACTTTGGACAGCTTCTCCTGCTCCAAAGGCCCGGGACGGCGGTCGGGGGTCTTAGACCTGGCCCTCGAGGAACCAAGGACCTCTTCCGACGCTGCCCTCACGAGCCGTTTCTTCCTCTTGTGTTCCCAGTCAGGGGACCCCTGTCCGAGGAACCCCGGCGATGCTCGGGATCAGACTTCTGAGACGTCGAGGCCTCAGATGAGGTCCGGGCCCGGCCAGAGGCAGAATCCGAAAAAATCCTTTCCTTTTGGTGCTGACGGCTTCGAAGTGCCTTGGTGGACATTTTGCCACATGGGCCACAGATCATGGGATCATGATCTGGGCCGAGGCACCGAAGGCAGCAGTCGTGTGTGTCGGTGAGAGACATTAGTTTCTTACACCGATCACACTTCTTGAAACCACTGGAAGCCATCGGGGAAAAAAGGGCCCCCGCGAGGTCAAAAGACTGGCCTTCCAGGGAAAAACAGAAAAAAGGGCGCGAACGCCAGCCACGAAGGGCAAAAAACGAAAAATAGAAAACAGGCTTGATACCGGTGTACCAAACCCGGCGGGAAGGGGAACCGGCGTCGAACTCGGAGAAAAAGGCGAAGAAATCTTCGAAAAAACGTCAACTTTTCCGGGTGACTCAGACAGACGTCCGATGGGCTCCACGGAAAAAGAGAGACTGAGCAAGATGGAACCTTTAGGCGGGAAGGGGACCGCGCATGCGTGCAGTATTCCCAAAGGCTTTCATGGAAAGCTGGGGAAATGCTCCACACGGGGGGCTCCATCGGCGCCAATGTCACCCATAAGTGAGGACTGACTTCCTGCTTGGTCCTGGAGAACATGCAAGATCTTATGAATAGGTAAAGTAGCTGCCTCCTTGGGAGCTTTAGGGTATTGCAGGATTTCTAATTCCTTTGCCCTAGGCTCTTTTTCAGGAGCCACTGTGATGGAAAGACCTTGGGCCACATCTCGGATAAAATCCTGAAAGGACATATCCTCTGGTGGAGACATCCTACGCTGAGGAGAAGAGGAATCCTCAGGAAGAAGTACTCTGGTATTGGCAGAGCTTTCAGAGTCTTCAGACTCCTCCGAGGATTCGAAGTATCTCCGATCCGGGTGATCGTGCAAGGTACGGTACTGGTACCGATCAAAGTCAGCATCGGAGTGGTCCGGTACCGACTTGTCGATGCCGGTTAGACACGCATGACTCGGTCCTGGTAGAATACCTGCCGATGTCGATGCAATCGGTGCCGGCACCGGAGTCGGAGCTGGTACCCGTTGAATTGTCTGAAGCGGTTTCAGGGGCATCGAGGCCGTGAGAAGAGTCTCCAGACTGCGTTCAATAGCCAAGAATCTCTGGTCTATTGGCACTGCCGATGCTTGGGTATCGGTACCGGATGAAGCAGCCAGTACCCCAGAGCATGGCACCAGCAATTCTGCCGAGGATGAAGCCTCAAGAACATCTTGGAGCCCCGTTAGTGCTTTGGAAGCCGAAGCCTCCCGCCGGGGCAATTTTGCCGGTGAAAGTCCCTCAAGGGCAACGCCAAAGGCATCTCGATATCTAGAAGGAGATCTACCCTTTGAGGACCGGCTAGATTTATGTTTAGTTACCTGAGATCCATGGGAGGAACACGAAGCCCTGGACGACGTCAATGCCACGGAAGCTGCATTGGAGGGAAAAAGGGTGCTAAGTTTAGCAGCTCGATTTTGCCTGCTCCTTTTCGACATCATCCCACAGGCAACACACTCAGAAATAGAGTGGTCAGGACCTAAACATTTGAGGCACCACTCATGGGTGTCAGTGACGGAGATGGTACCGTCACACTTAGAACACTTTTTAAAACCCGAAGCGGGTTTTTCCATTTTGAAGGAAAAAGTTGGGCCTAGTGCCCAAAATGGCGCGTGGCACCTGAAGAAAAAATTACTGGAAAGTTTCCAGAATAAAGATTTTTTTTTTTTTGATGAAAAGAAAGAAGAACCGGCGGTATAGGTGTAGTGTCAAGGGAAGGCAGACGCGACCACATAAAAGAAGAATAGAAAGGATTTTTTTCTGCGGTGACAGGATGTGCGACCTGTCAGCTCCGCGGAAAATAAAGAACTGGAGAGGGACAGTTGGGAAAGGTGGGATGGCAGCACGCAGGCACTGTGGGATGCTCTCAAAAGCTTTCCTATTGGATGCTGGGGAGCATTCCCACGCAGGCTCCGTCGGTACCGACGATACCCATATGTGAAGACTACATTCCTGCTTGTTCCTGGAGATAGTCCCTTACTCTCATATGCAAAGGATATGCAATTTGCAATCCATTTAGACAAAGTTTGCTTGGAAACTGGAAGTCCAGGATGACTAGAGTCAAAGGCAACAAAAAGCTGGGAAGACTTTCTATGTTGCTTAGTTCTCTGAAGGTAAAAGGCCAAGGCTCTTTCACAATCCAGAGTGTGAAGATTTCTTTCTGCACTGGAGGCATGAGGTCTAGGGAAGAATACAGGAAGGTAAACCAATTGGTTTAAATGACAAGGCAAAACCACCCTTGGCATAAAATGAGGGTGAGTTCTACTTTATCATGGTGGAACCTTGTATAAGGAGGGATCAGCCACTAAAGCCTGGAGCTCACTGATGCGTCTTGCAGAAGTGAGAGCAATTAGGAAGATTATTTTCCAGGAAAGAAACTTTAGAGATGTAGTGGCCAAGGGTTCGAAGGGCGATTTCATGAGTTGCCCAAGGACAAGATTCAAATTCCTTGCCATGGGTGGTGGCTTAATGGGAGGTTCAGTCAAGAGTAGACCTCTCATAAACCTTGCTACAAGTGGTTGAGAGGAAACAGGTTGTCCATCTAAGGGCTTGTGGAAAGCTACAATGGCACTAAGGTGGACCCTTACTGAATTGGTCTTAAGACCAGAGAATGATAAATTGAGGAGATACTCCAATAATGCCTCCACTAGCACTGAAAAGGGATTAAGTTCCTTTTTAGAACACCAGATAGAGAATCTTTTCCACTTAAAGGCGTAGGTCCGCCTTGTGGAAGGTTTTCTTGAAACCAAAAGGATATCCTTAACCTGTTGAGAAAGGTTGATATCCTGGAATTCTAGGCTCTCACAGCCACGTCCTGAGATGCAGAGACTGAGGATTTGGGTGCAATAGCGTCCAGTTCTCCTGGGAAAGAAGATCTGGAGCACATCCCAACTCCAGAGGTCTGGCTTGAGAGAGACGTAGAAGCAGAGGATACCACGTTGGTCGTGGCCAGCATGGGGCTATGAGGATCATATGGCCCTTGTCTCTCTGAAGCTTGAACAGAGTTTTGGGAATAAGGGGAATGGGTGGGAAGGCATAGAGGAAGTCCTGACCCCAGTGGAGGTAGAATGCATCCCTTGCCTGACAGTTTTGAGCCGGAATTCTGGAACACAACAGGGGAAGTTTGGCATTCTGAGGACTTGCAAAGAGGTCTATATCTGGAGTTCCTCAGATCTGAACAATTTGAGCAATTTGCTCTGGATGAAGAGATCACTCGTGTGGCAGTAGTACTTGACTGAGTTTATCTGCCAAGAGATTTTGTGTGCCTGGAAGATACACTGCTAGTAGTTGGATTTGAAGATCCCTGGCGAATGCCCAGAGGCATAGAGCTTTGTTGCACAATGCTTGAGACCCCGTCCCACCCTGCTTATTCACATAGAACATGGCTACTTGATTCTCGGTCTGGACCAGAACTGTCTTGTAGCTGAGGTGGGCCTGAAATACTTAAAAAGCATAGAAGATGGCTTTGAGTTCCAGGAGGTTTATATGAAGACAAGCCTCTTGCTGGGTCCAGAGACCCTGAGTGGAGAGATTGTCCAAGTGAGCCCCCTAGCCTAACCTGGACGCATCTGTCGTCAAAGTGGCTTGGTGTTGTGGCTGCTGGAAAGGAAAGCCTACGAGAAGGTTTTCCAGCAATTGTCACCACTGTAGGGACGAAATGAGACATGTCGAATTTCTGATTTTGTCTGTCAGGCGACCCGAGGTCTGTGTCCACTGAGAGGATAGGGTCCACTGGACTGCCCACATGTGAAGGCGAGCATAGGGAACCACATGGACAGTGGAAGCCATATGCCCCAGCAGCTGAAGCATTTCTCGAGCAGTTAGCAGAGTTTTCATAGCTGCTTGAAGACAACACGGCTGTGGCAGGAAAGCCGTTGACTGCCTTGTGTCTAGTCGAGCCCCTATGAACTCTAGCGACTGAGAAGGAATGAGATGAGATTTTGGGAGGTTTATGACCAGTCCCAGGTATTGCAGGATTTGCATTGTGCGGGAGAGAGCGAAGCTGGCTTCTGGAACTGTTGATGCTCGGATGAGCCAGTCGTCTAAGTAGGGGAAGACGAATATCCCCAAGTTCTCAGGAATGCTACTACCACTGCCATGTATTTTGTGAAGACTCTTGGGGCACAAGCCAGTCCGAAGGGTAGGACCCTGTACTGGTAATGTCTTCCTTGAAAAAGGAATCGAAGAAACCTCCTGTGATCTGTATGGATGAGGATATGCGTGTATGCATCCTTTAGATCTAGAGAACATAGCCAATCCTCACTCTGAATGTAAGGAAGAAGTGTTCAGAGGGAGATCATCTTGAATTTTTCTCAGAAGAGAAACTTATTCAACTCTGAGGACCAGTATGGGTCTGTATCCCCCCGTTTTCTTTGGAATGAGGAAGTAGGGGGAATAGAAACCCATGCCCTGTTGGGATATGGATACCTCTTCTATTGCCCCTTGAGCAAGTAGTGAGGTGACCTCCTGACACAAGAGAGTGGTGGAAGGGCTCTGAGAATTGAACTGTCTTGTTATGGTGGGAGGGGGCATAGTGTGAAAATGGAGTTTGTACCCCTCTCGTACAATGGAAAGAGTCCAGTTTTCTGATGTTATTTGTTGCCATCTTCTGGCAAAATGACAAAGTTTGCTGGGGATAGTGAGAGGTTCTGGACCTTTCAGGGGCAGGATGACCAAGTTCTCTAGGAAGGAGTCAAAGCCCCTGAGGAGGCTGAGTCTGCTGAGCTGGTTGAGCTCTGGGGACTTGGGCCTTCCTTTGCTGTCTGGGTTGCTGTTGCCCCTTCTGGGGAGCATGAACTGGACAGTGGACAGCCTGGGTGTAAGATGGGTAGAATGTCTTTTTCTTGTTAAAAATGGGTTTCTTAATTGTCTTTTTCTTTGCTGGGTTGGCTGTGGCCCTTGATAATCTGTTCATGGTAGTATTTTTAGATTCAATCTGATTAGCCTCGTCTTGCCAATCCTTGCCAAAGAGATTTTCTTCTGTGCAAGGAATATTCCCCAGCTTATCTTGCACCCATTGTTCTAAATCTGATGCCTGAAGCCGGGCAATACGACGTGCACCGATGGAAATAGCAGAGGTTCTGCTAATGCACTCAAAGCAATCAAAGGTTGCATGATTCATAAACTTAAGACACATTCTGGGCATGTTTGACCAGAGGAAGGAAGTCTGTCCTTTCATCATTGGGGAGAAGTGGAGCCATGAGCTCTAGATCCCTTTTAACCTATTTAAGGAACATTCCCATAGAAAGAATGTAGGCGCTGATCCTGGCTGATAGCATGAGGACTGAAAGCATCAACGCCCAAAAGCATAGAGTGTCCTCGCTTCCTGGCCTGGAGGATTGGAAGAATGTGTTTTAGCACTCTTGATCCTACGCATTGCCGATTCCACTACCATTAAATGGTGTGGTAATTGTGTTTTCTGAGTGGTAATTGTGTTTTCTGAAAACCAGGGCATTATGGAACTCGTTACTTGGTATCGAGTCTCCTAGAGTGTGGAGACACCGTTAAAGGAGATTCCCACATTCTTAGCATGAGATCATGCAAGATTCTGTGAATGGGAAGGGTAGCTGCTTCTTTATGAGCTGCCGGGTACTGAAGAATTTCTAATTCTTCTGCTCTCGGTTCCTTCTCAGGGGTCACAGTGATAGAGAATCCTCGTGATACATCACGTATGAAATCCTGAAAAGACATATCCTCTAGAGGAGACATCCTACATTGAGGAGGAGGAGAGGGATCCTCCGGAAGAATCACTCCGGTACCGGCGGAGTCAGAGTCATCGGAATCGGAGGACTCGAAGTATCTCTGCACCGGGTGTTCTTGCATTGCTTGACGTCGGTATCAATCGAAGTTGACATTGGACTGTCTCGATACCGGGCCCTCGATACCGGATGCTGATTCAAGAGCCGGCATGGGGGGAAGCCCATCAGTTAAAGCAGGTACAGTCGGTATCGGTATCGATGACTGTGGAACCGTTTGAAGCGGCCCTAGCGGTACCGAGGCTGCTAAGAGGGGCGCTAGGCTGCGTTCAATAGCCAGGATGCGCTGATCCATTGCTCCTGCCAATGCCTGGATGTCGGTACCGGTGGAACAGGCCAAGACACCAGAACATGGCACCAGGAGTTCTGCCGAGGTGGAAGCTTCGGGAACATCCTGGAGCCCCGTTAATGCTTTGGAGGCCGGAGCCCCCCGCCGGGGCTGTTTTGCCGGTATGTTTTCCTCAAGGGCAACGCTTCGAAGGAGATCTACCCTTTGAGGACCAGCCACCCTTTGAGGACCGGCCGGACTTGGAAGACCTGAGTTTAATTACCTGAGATCCATGGGAGGAAGATGAAGCCCTGGAAGACGTCTGTGCAACGGACATTGCTCTGTTCTGCAGGCCTCTCTTGGTCATCTTTCTACAGAGGAGACACTCCGATGGTAAATGGTCAGGACATAAACATTTAAGACACCAGTCATGGGTATCGGTAGCAGAGATGGTACCGCTTGAACATTTTTTGAAACCACTAGATGGTTTCTCCATTTAAGAAGAAAAGAGGGCCTAGTGCCCAAAATGGCGCCTGGCACCTAGAGGGAAAGACCCTCCAAAAAGAAGAATTCTTTTTTTTTTTAGGAAAAGTAGTAAGAAAATGAAGAAAAGACCGATGGTACCGGTATAAGCGTCGATGAAGGCAGATGCGACCCCTCCAAGAAATGACCCAGTCTGGAAATGCCCTCATATCTGCAGTGTAGATAGATTATGTATATAGTTAACCCAGTTATCCATGTTTGTACTCCTGTTCAATGTAAAACCTGACAGTTTGTCGTTATGGTCGTTTTGTTATGATGTAAACCGCGCTGATTCTAAATAGCGCGGTATATAAGAAACTGTAATAAATAAATAAATAAATAAAAAGAAAATTTTCTGCAGTGACAGGGTTTGTTGCCTGTCGGCTCCGCAAAAAACGAAAAACTGAAGAAGGAGAGTTGGAAAGACAGCGACGCAGGCGCAGTGGGATGCTCCCAAAAGCTTTCCTATTGGACGCTGGGGAGCGTTCCCACGCAGGCTCCGTCGGTACCGACGATACCCATATGTGAAGACTACATTCTTGCTTGTTCCTGGAGATTAACAGTTAATATCTGTATATAGTTATAGTTAATTGCCATAACTATAATACAGTGTGTAATTATACAATAAGGGCAAGACTACCCAATGAATTGGGTAGTTGGGTAGGGGGGAAGTGTTTATGGTGTAGCTTGGGAACAATGTTCCCTCTAATTTTCTGTAGGCTGTGTGCGCATAAAATATTAGCTGTGTGCAGCTTTTGAAAGAAGGTTAAATTTTTGTGCGCCACATAATGACACTCGGAGTTATATACTTAAAAATTTGACTACACGTCAGAATACAGTATGTACACCACATTGATTTTAATCATATTAAATGAAAATAGACGATTACTAAATAAAGCGGGAAATTTCTAGTAATTACAATCATAACTTAAATTTTAAGACGTCTGTGTTGTTTTCTATCAGAATCAGAGCTGTAATTTTTATGCGCTCTGTTGTAAAGTATGTGTGCTCGCTCAGCGAGGTGTGTGCACGCGCACACGCGCACAGCTTAGAGGGAACAGTGCTTGGGACTGGATATTATTAGGGGGGGATGTGAGGGAATCAAAATGTTTCCTGAACAGATGGGGTTTTATTTTTTTGCGGAAGGAAGATAGGTCGGTAGTTTCTCTTAACTCATTTGGGAGTTCATTCCAGATTATGGGGGCGTAGTGGGAAAAGGCTCAATTATTGGTCGCTTTATTAGAGCTACGGAAATCTGATGGAACTTTTAGTTTATTTTTGTTATTCACTCACTTTGGAAGGTTTTCTTTCTGCGGGGTGATTAGCATAGAGAGATGAGATGGGGCTATTTGTCTAAGAAGCCTGAATGCTGTTACAATTATTCTGTAGCGAATTCTGCTTTGTAAGGGGAGCCAGTGTAATTCATAAAGAATCGGTGTAATGTGTTCAGAAATGCAAGCAAGACAGTAAAAGCAGCAACATGTTGGGCAACTTGAAGTGACCTGATGTTCTGTTTGGTTAATCCTTGTAATGCACTATTACAATAGTTAAAATGTGGTGTAATTAATGCTTGAAGTACTGATCTGAAATCTTGGGTGGGTAGAAGGGGGCATAGATGTTATAAAAGCTTGAGTTTGAAGTAGATTTTTTTGGTTGTAGAATTTATGTGGGGGGACATGCTGAAGGTTTGGTCAAGTATGACCCCGAGATATTTTACTTCGTTCTTGATATGTCTATGTCATTGATTGTGATAGTTTTAGTTGGGTAAAAGTCTTGATATCTTGTAATATATAGGGCTTCGGGTTTGGTGTATGTGTAGATTGTGGGAGGTCATCTAATTTGCAGCCTCTTTGAAGCAGTTGATGATTTGTTGGGGGATGGGGTCTGTTACGTTGATTGGAAGATAACATTATATCATCCGTATGAAACGTTGAATTTTTTGAAAATAGAGCTAATGGGCTGTAGGTATAAGTTGAAAAGGATGGCAGACAGGGCGGATCCTTGGGACAGTCCTTGTTTTTGATTGTACTGAATGGAAGTAAAGTGACCTATTCTTACTTGTTGAGTTAAGATAGGATTGAAACCATTTGAGAGCAGTATTTTTTAGGCCTATCTGTTGCAATTGTGAGGTCATTAGGGTGTGGTCAATGCTATCAAAAGAGGCCTTAATATCTAAAAATATGAGAATAAAGTCCTGTTTGAAGCTGTCTATTCCGCGAACTAAGTTGTCAAATAATGCAATCAAAAGGGTTTCTAACCCGTGAAAAGGGCGGAACCCATATTGATGTTCATCAAAGGGCACGTAAGTATCAATGTGGTCCTGTAGTTAAGGAATTTAAAGAATTCTTTAGAAATGGCACACAAACTGCAAACAACTGACTCACTAATCAGAGGAACGTATACTAAAGACTACGACGACAGCATCACCTAAACCTGCTCATTATTCCAGCCCTAAAAACAAAAACCTCACAATCGCTATGCCAAAGAGCATTTTCACTCTATGGTCCTACAATATGGAACTTGTTGCCACCCACATTAAGGATCATCCGGGACCTAAAAGAATTCTGGAAAAAGCTAAAAACATCTCTCTTCAGAGAAGTCTTTGGAACTGTCACAGATTCCTCACCCCAACCCTGCAACCTCACATCAAATATCTTATACACTGCATATCTAAAGTTATAACCCTACCACCCTGTGAGTTAATATATTCAATACCCCTTCACCATAACTTCATTATGATTATAGTTACATATTCTACATAAACTAGTCCTATATAAGTTATAGTTATGTCCCTGTATTCTGTAAAATATAATATAAAGAGTTGCATGTTATTGCACAAAGGGTAAATTAGACTTATCTGCTAATTGTTGTTCCTTGCTGAACTCTAGTCCAGTCCCGGAACCATAGAGTTGTCAACCTCCTCCAGCAGCTTTGGAGACTGAAATACATCATCGCTTTGCTGGCACCAGTATAAGTAGGCAAGGACCGCCCCTTCTCACCAGTACCTATTGACAAAGCACACTAAGCGGAACAACATATAAGGAGAATTAACCAGAATACATTCAACATTACAATATATATATATACGGAACAGAATATGCCATGTTCCATTTCAAGTAAGTAATATTACTTCTCTAAAAAAAATTTTTTTTTTTAAAACAAATTAATTGCATTCATCGACTGTGTCGGAATAAGGATATCGTCTGACAACACAGAAGCGCCGCACCCTACCCCCTCCGAAGAGGATGGGCAGGCAAGAGCGCTACGCAAGAGGGTCCTCCCATGGCTTCATCCCGCGCCCCCCGGAAGCAAAGACAACGCAGAGCACCCGCGGGAGCCGAAACAATCAGGCTGGCAACACTTCAAACCAAGGGAGGGATCCGGGACTGGACTAGAGTTCCGCAAGGAACAACAATTAGCAGGTAAATCTAATTTACCCTTCCTTAGCGTCCCTCTAGTCCAGTCCCGGAACCATAGAGGATGTAACAGAGCAGTGCACATCAATGGGAGGGACAAGCAAGCCCAGCCTGAAGCACCGCTGAGCCGAAACGCCCATCCGCCACTGACAAAACATCCAAGCGGTAATGCTTAGCAAAGGAATGCAAGGACGACCAAGTCGCCGCCCTACAGATGTCGCCCACCGGGACCAGACTGAACTCTGCCCAAGACGCCGCCTGCGCCCGAGTGGAATGAGCCCGAAGACCCAGCGGAACCAACTTGCCCTTCAAGATGTAAGCCGATGCGATAGCTTCCTTCAACCAGCGGGAAATAGACGACTTCGCCGCTGCTTCTCCCTTATGCGGTCCCGCGAAGGCCACAAAAAGGCGATCTGACTGCCGGAAGGACGCCGTCTGGGCAGATACTGCTTGAGAACCCTGCGGGCGTCCAACAGGTGCAATCGACCCCCTGATCTGGCCCCATCACGATCGGAGAACACTGGAAGAGAGACCACCTGGTTAACAGGAATTTTTTACCTCATGTATATAGCATATTCCATGTAAATAGTTCATGTATATAGTTCAGCCCCTGTTATCCAAGTTTATATTCCTGTTCGATGTAAAACCAAACAGAATGTGTGTATTGGTCACTTTGTTATACTGTAAACCGCGCTGATGCCGAATAGTGCGGTATATAAGCAACTGTAATAAATAAATAAATAAATAAACATGAAACGCGGACACCACCTTGAGTAAGAACACCGGAACGGTACGGAGAACCACCTTGTGGTCGGTAAAAGAGAGATAGGGCTCCCTACAAGACAAGGCCTGTAGCTCCGAGATCCTCCTAGCCGAACAAATCGCCACCAAGAAAACCGTCTTCAACGTGAGGTCTTTTAGCGAAGCAGTGGACAACGGCTCAAACGGGGGAACCAGCAAGGCTTCCAGAACCAAATTCAAATCCCACGGAGGAACAGCACAGCGCCGTGGTGGCCGCATGAGCAACACCGCCCTCAAAAACTGCCGGACATCCACGTGGGCCCCGAGAGACTGACCCTGCACCTTCCCCCGGTAGCAGGAAAGGGCAGCCAGCTGCACACGCAACGAACTAGCAGCCAAACCCTTATCCACACCATCCTGCAAGAAGGAAAGGATCTGCGACACGGAAGCTCCCAACGGACGGACGGTACGCTCTGAACACCAAGCCTCAAAGATGCGCCAGACGCGAATGTACGCCAAGGAAGTTGACCGTCTACGTGCCCTCAGCAAGGTCGAAACGACCGCCGGCGAATAACCCTTAGTGGTCATCCGAGCCCTCTCAAGAGCCATGCTGTAAGCGAGAACCGAGCTACCTGAGGCATGCGCAACGGGCCCTGACTCAAGAGATCGGCCCGCTGAGGGAGCCTCCACGGGCGATCTGCTAACAGTCGCACCAAATCTGCGTACCACGGCCGCCGGGGCCAATCGGGCGCCACCAGCACCACGAGGCCCCGATGACGCTCTATGCGCTGCACCACCCGGCCTATCAGAGCCCAAGGCGGGAAGACATAAAGCAACTCCTCCTGCGGCCAGGGCTGTGCTAGTGCGTCGAGCCCTTCCGACATTCGTTCTCGCCGTCTGCTGAAAAAGCGATCCACCTGAGCCGATTGGAAGGTCGCCATGAGATCCATTAGGGGAAGACCCCAGCGCCTTACCAGAAGCGCAAAGACCTCGGGGTGAAGGACCCACTCGCCCGGGTCCACCCTTCGGCGACTCAGAAAATCCGCCTCTACATTCTCTACGCCTGCCACATGCTGTGCCGACAGACACTGCAGATGCGATTCGGCCCAAGCCAGCAACTGAGCTGCCTCCTGCTCCAGCGCCACGCTGCCGGTGCCGCCCTGCCGATTTATGTAAGCGACTGTGGTCGCATTGTCCGAGAGAACCCGCACCGCCTGCCGTGCAAGAGTCCCCTGAAACGCTTGCAGAGCCAGAAACACCGCTCGCATCTCCAACCGATTGATGGACCATTCCTTCTCCACCATTGACCACAGGCCCTGGGCATACGCGTCCCCGCAACACGCCCCCCACACCAGAAGACTGGCATCCGTGGTCAGCAGCTTCCAGGATGGGGGTTCCAAGGACATGCCCGCGGCTAGAGTCTCCGGGCGTAACCACCACCGAAGATCCAGGCGGACCGCCCGGGGACAGATCAACCGCCGAGATAACGCATCGCGCTGATGAGACCAACGCCGGAGGAGCGCGGCCTGAAGTTTTCGCATATGCGCTCTGGCCCAAGGCACCACCTCTATCGTCGCTGCTATCGTGCCAAGCAACTGGAGATACTGCCACGCCGTAGGCGCTGGCTGCCGGAGAAAGTGCCGCACCAGCTCCCGCAACGCTCGCGCCCGCTGATCCGGCAAGAAGACTCTCACGTGAAGCGTCTCGAAGCGCGCCCCCAGGTATTCCAACGACTGCGAGGGAGTCAACCTGCTTTTCGCAAAGTTGACCACCCAGCCCAGACTCTGTAGCAACCGCACCACCTTTGCGGTGGCCTCCACACTCTCCGCTCGAGACTTTGCCCGAATTAACCAATCGTCTCGATAAGGATGCACGAGCACCTCCTCCTTGCGAAGAGCCGCCGCTACAACTACCATGACCTTTGTGAACGTGTGGGGCGCCGTCGCCAAGCCGAAGGGCAACGCCTGAAACTGAAAATGTCCCATGGGAACTGCAAACCGCAGGTAGCGCTGGTGCTCCCGCCGAACTGGGATATGCAGGTAAGCCTCCGTGAAGTCGAGCGAAGTCAGAAACTCCCCCTGCCTGACGGCCGCTATGACGGATCGAAGGGTCTCCATGCGAAAGTGAGTTACCCGGAGACACCGATTGACCCTTTTTAAATCGAGGATAGGACGAAAGGAGCCCTCCTTTTTCGGCACCACAAAATAGATGGAGTACCGACCGGAACCACACTGGTCCTCTGTCACCGGAACGATGGCCCTGAGGCGCAACAACCGCTGCAATGTGTCGAAGACGGCCCTCCGCTTGAGCGGAGCACTGCAGGGCGAAAGAACAAAGAAATCTAACACGGGACAATAAAGCTCGAGAGCGTAGCCCTCCCGGATTACCTCCAGAACCCACTGATCTGACGTAAGTTGGACCCAGGCAGAGTAGAATTCCCGCAACCGCCCCCCAACGGGAACTACACCCACCTGAGCCCGCCTCATCTCATTGGGACTTTTTACCAGAGGCGGAAGGAAAGGTGGAGAAACCTCTGCCGGCTCCTCTAAAGCTACGAAACCCCTGGCTTCTAGTCGGGAACCATCCACGCTGGGGCAGACCAAAACGAGCCGCCCGAAAACGGCGAAAATCCCGAGGAGCAGCCCGAGACCCAGAGGCAGCCCTGACCAGCTTCGGTTTATCCTCTGGAAGACGACCCCCTTTAGACTCACCGAGATCCTTAACCAGCTTTTCCAAATCCTCACCAAATAACAACTTACCCCGAAAGGGAAGTTTACTGAGACGAGCCTTGGAAGAACTATCGGCCGCCCAATTGCACAACCATAAATACCTGCGCACCGCTACAACAGAGGCCATCGACTTAGCTCCACTACGGATGAGATCATAATGGATGTCTGACAAATAGGCGGCCCCAGACTCCAAACGCGCCGCATCCTCTACCTGCGCTGTCCCGACATCCCCCTGTAATCACTGGGACCAGCGCAAGCAACCTCTCGCAACCCAAGCCCCCGCTACGGCGGCTTGCATAGAGAGGGCACAGACATCAAACACCTGCTTCAACAGCGTATCTAACTTCCTATCCTGCACATCCTTCAACGCCGCGGCGCCCTCAACCGGTATCGTAGTCTTCTTAGTGACGGCTGAGACCGCCGCATCAACCTTTGGAGACCGAAAAAGCTCCCTATCCTGATCCAACAATGGATAAAGGCGCGACAAGGCCCGAGAGCCCCGTAGTGCCGATTCGGGCGAGTCCCACTCCTCCTGAATCATCCCTCTAAAGACTCTATGCAGGGGAAAGACCCGCTGGGACTTGCACACCGCCTGGAGCAGAGGATCCTCCAGAGCATCATCCGACGCCGTCGCCTCCGCAGGCATATTCAATGTTTTGAGAGTCTCGGCAATCAAGGCCGGAAGCTCTTCCCTCCTAAACACCCTGACGAGCCGACTATGCTGCTCCGAGTCAGGTAACTCTCCCTTCTCCAGCTCCTCACCGGAGGTGTTATCCAGGTCCACGTCCTCCGCCCCGAGGCTTTCCCCCAGATGAGACGGAGAATCCTCCTCCGCGGACCCTTTGGCTACTTTCGCAGCAGGAGCGCCGTCCTCCGCCCGAAGCAGGGACCCCGGACGTTTCAGCCCCTCCGAAACACGAGCCGAAGAGACTAAGCCGGATTGCAGGAGCGCAAAAACTTGTTGCATGAGAGAGAAAAAGTCTGGCGGAATCCCCGGAGCAAGGGCCACCGATGTCTGACCCTGCGAAGCCGAGGACCCCTCCCCCGGGGAAGACTCCGGCCCCTGAAAATCCAGAGTCGGAGGTAAAGCCGGTTCCTCCCCCAGCGTAAGCTCCTCACCTGCGACGGCCGGAGAAGGAGCTGAAGCTTCCATAACGTTGGAAGCCAGAGTACAGGACCCACACACACTGGATCCTGACAGCAAACCCCGCTTAGCTCCACAAACCACACAGCGTGGCTTCGCAGGCATACTCAGAGGGAAGCACTCCTGCCACCCTCTGTCCGTGGGTCCGCAGCACAGCCCAGCAAAAAAGGGAGCTTGTGAGGCTGAATCCAGAAACCCCCGTTTAAAAGTAAAGATTTTTTTTTTTAAATTCCGCACACACTATGATGCTAAGGCACCCCCAAGTCGAACCCAGGTGGTCTGCAGCCAAAACGAGGGTTAGAAAGCCCAGAAAAAGCAAATTAAAAGCAAAAAAGAAAATCGGGATTTTTTTCAAAATGGCCGCCGCAGCCGATTCCCGCCGAAAAAACCACGCGACAGGCCACCCTGAGAGGAATAAAAAAATCAAACTTAGGCACCCCCCCCTGTTAAACCCAAAGGGGCCCCCAAAAAGTAGCAAATTAAGCACCTTCTACTCACCACAGCAAGATGGGGTGAAGGAGAGAGGGAGAGATGCAGCAGCCTCGCTGGAGCTCAGCCTGACTGTGGCTTCAGCTCCAACACCAGCAGCAGTATGTCAGCTGCCCTGCCAACTCCGGGCCACTGCTGTTAGCCTGCAACCTGCTCCTCACCCTTCAAAGCGAGTTCGGGAGCAGGGAGGCACAGAAATATGCTTGTGCTGACTGAACCCCACAGTGCTCGTTTAAACAATGGGGCAGGTAAAGGAAAGAAGTAAAAGTTAGAGGAAAAGTAAGAGGAGGGAGGGGGGAAAAGGGGGGGGGGGGGCAGATGGAGCCAGAGGAAGAAATCTTCTGCACCAGCACAGCTCCTGCAATCATAAAACCCAGAAGGGCAAATCAATAAAAGTAAAGTCAAATTTAAAGTTAAATGTCTTCTATTTAGCTCTGCCTATATTCCTAACTGAGCCTAGAACCAGGCTCAGAATCTCCTTCAGCTGCTTGGAGACTGAAAGTACTGGTGAGAAGGGGCGGTCCTTGCCTACTTATACTGGTGCCAGCAAAGCAATGATGTATTTCAGTCTCCAAAGCTGCTGGAGGAGGTTGACAACTCTATGGTTCCGGGACTGGACTAGAGGGACGCTAAGGAACTTGTTCTCTGCACATTATAGCTGAGTTCTATGTAAACCGCTATGATACCAAGAATAGTGGTATAAAAGAAATGCTAAATAAATAAATAAATTAGCAAACTTGTTAAAATAGGCAAGGTTTTCAGTTAAAATCCTGATACACAAGTTAGGACATACTTTGTAAAAAAATCAGTTTTATTTATCATGTGCTCTCTGTAAGATACCTTTGAAATATTTAAGTCGTTATGGTTACATGAAAACTACTTTGATCTTAGAAAATGTGGTCTTAAACATAGAAACATAGAAATATGTTGACAGAAAAAGACCACATGGCCTATCTAGTCTGTCCTTCCATATCAACAACTACAACAGTCCCCTTTTTACCTTTAGAGATCCTCTGTGTTTGTCCCATGCTTTTTTGAATTCAGTTACTGTCCTCATCTCTACCACCTCCACTGGGAGACTATTCCACGGATCCACTATTCTTTCCGTAAAGAAATATTTCCGCATATCACTCCTGAATCTATCTCCCTTCACCCTCATCCCATGTCCCTTCGTAGCAGAATTTGCTTTCAATTGAAAGAGGCTCTCTCCCTGAACATTTATGCCACGGAGGTATTTAAACATCTCAATCATATCACTTCTATCCCGCCTTTCCTCTAAGGTGTACATATTAAGATCCTTCAGTCTGTCCTCATATGCTTTATAATGAAGACCACTAATCATTTTAGTAGCCACCCTCTGCATCGACTCCATCCTGTTCACATCCTTTTGAAGGTGCGGTCTCCAGAATTGCACACTATACTCCAAATGAGGTCGCACCAAAGACTTATACAGAGGCATTATCACCTCCTTTTTTCTGCTAGCCATTCCTCTCCGTATGCACCCAAGCATCCTTCTAGCTTTTGCCGTCACCTTTTCTACCTGTTTAGCTACTTTAAGATCATCAGACACAACCACGCCTAGGTCCCGCTCTTCTTTAGTGGACAAAAGTACTTCACCCCCTATACTATATTGCTCCCTTGGATTGCTGCAGCCCAAATGCATGACCTTACATTTTTTTAAATAAATAAACTTAAATAAACCGTTCTTCCTAATATCCGCTATTGTGGTGTCAGTTCTGCTTGTCTGAAAAACTAACCGCAGTTTGTTAGACATTAAGGATGCTATTTTAGAAGCCCTATTTATTCTTTGGACATCTGCCTATGTTTCCAGTTTTCCTCATTTGGCTCCTTTTTCCATTTCCTGAAAGATGTGGTAGTGCCGCATGAAGATAGCCAAGGATGACCAAATACCTACCACAGCAAATATCACTGAATGGAGCTCTTTCCATCTAATCTCAAACAAACAACTTCTAGAGATAATATCAAATCTTAATATAACCACCTCACTACTTGATCCTTGCCCAGTACATTGGATTAAGGCAGCAAAGTCTGAACTTGCTTCATACATTCTTAAAATAGTAAACCAATCTCTACTTCAAGGCTTCATGCCAGATGACCTTAAATACACAGCAATTCGCCTGCTTCTAAAAATAAATCCCTTAACATCAACGACCCCTCTTCTTACCGTCCCATAGCCAGTATATCTTTCCTAGCTAAAATCATTGAGAAAGTAATTCAAATACAGTTGCAAGACCATATTGACACTAACTTTCCTTTAGATGAACATCAGTACGGTTTCCGCCCTTATCATGGGGTGGAAACATTACTTGTATCCTTATTTGACTCATTAATCCAGGGCATGGATGATTCCAAGCAGGCTATCTTGCTAATTTTCCTTGACATTTCGTCAGCTTTTGACAGTGTAAATCACAACATCCTCTTAGCCAGGCTATCGCAATTAGGTTTAAAAGATAAAACACTTGACTGGTTTAAATCCTACATCTCTAACTGTTTCCAATATGTCCAAATTGATCATTCCCCTTCTCTCCCATTCCCACAAGAGCGAGGTATCCCACAAGGATCATCTCTTTCAGCTTTACTTTTTAACATTTATCTTCAACCCATCTGCTCAATCTTCAAACGTCACAATCTAAAATACTTCATCTATGCAGATGATATCATGTTATTCGCACCCTGTGACATAGCTAACCCTAATTACGATGTAATCGCAATTTGTATCACTGAAGCTGCACAATGGCTGCGCTCAATTCATATGGATATAAACTTCAAAAAGACTGAAGCAATTTTTGTATCCAGAAACTCTAATTTTACCCCCCCCCCCCAATCTGTTATCAATCTATTAGACATTACTCTCCCAGTCAAATCCAAAGTAAAATACCTAGGAGTTACTCTGGATAAAACCCTAAGCATGACACAGCACATAAAACAGACTGCCAAAACTATATTCTTTAAACTCAGAACTATCCAACATCTCAGACCACTTATCGACATTAGTGATTTTAGATCAGTTGTCCAGGCCTTGATAATGCCACACTTAGATTTTTGTAATGGCTTACTACAGGGTACATCCAAGAAGAATCTACTTATCCTTCAAAGGGCCCAGAATGTTACTGCCCGGATTATTTTTAAAGCCAAATTATCTGACCACATCTCTCCAATTTTATACGCCCTTCACTGGCTACCTATTCATAGCAGGATTCAATACAAAACACTAGTCACCATTTTTAAGCTCGTTAATGATATAGCTCCTTCACATCTATCAACATTAATTAAGTCCCCCTCAGAAATTAGGCTAAGAAGAAGAGCAAACCTCAATACATTGCTAATTCCCGACTCTATGAAAAAGGTTAAACAGATAACAACTAATATCGCCTTTTCTTTCTACGCCCCCAGTCAATGGAACAAATTACCCTGCAATCTGAGAGAGATTAAAGACCTTAGTTCCTTCAGGAAGGAACTAAAAACACATCTATTCACCCAGCACTTTCTTGACTTACAACCTACACTCGAACAAAAAGCACAAGATTATGCAACTCTAATATCACAAGCATACCCAACCTAACCCAAAACACATTTTCTCATTTGTAACTCATACTGAATGTTAGTCAATCCTAGTATCACTGTTATAAAATAATCTCTTTACTGTCGAATTACATACCTCAGTATGATTAATCTCTCACAATCAATTGTAAACAATTAATGCATATAATCCCCATGACTGTCATTGAATTACATACATCAGTATGATCAATCTCTCTCAACCAATGTAAATAGTTAATACATTTACAATTTGTATTTTTAGTTTCCTATGTAACAAATTTTTACACTGTTAATGTTCCATGTAATGTTAGTGTTAATTCTTTGACATGTTCTCTGTAAACCGCTCCTGATCTCTGGAAGGGACGGTATAAAAAAGCACACACAAAAATAAATAAATAAATATGGACATATGTCCAAGGGCGACGCACGAGAAGACTCTGCCCAGGAAGCTGCCTAGGCCAGAGGTGAATGAGCCTTTAGTCCTGGGCGAAAAGGCCTATCATGCATCAGGTAGGCCGAGGCAATAGCATCCTTAGTCCAACGGCCAAAGGTCGCCTTCAATGCCGCTTGCCGCTTTTGGGGCTCAGCGAAAAGGACAAAGAAGTCATTAGAAAGACGAAAGGGATTGGTCACCTCCAAGTAATGCAAAAGCACACGATGTACATCGACAAAACAAAGACCTTTATCTGGTCTGGTACATTGTTCTGGAGAAAAGGCTAGCAAAGAAAGCACTTGATTTGAAGTGAAAAGGAGACAGCACCTTAGGCAAGAAGGAGGGCATCAAGTGTAAGGCTACTTCTTCAGCCAAAAACATCAAGAGAATATCCCAGCAGGAAAGCTCCTGCAATTCCGAGATCTGCCGAGCCAAGGTGATTGCTGCTAGAACATCCACCTTTTTAATCCCTTACCCCTCCAGATAGCTGCTATTTATAGATCTCCTGACCCACCTCCAGACCTCTCACCGTTCCCTCCGACAGATCCATTCCAACCGCCTTTTTCTCACATCTGCCTCACACGCTCACCTAGAGTCCGCCCACACCTATGCATTCTTCTTCCTTGGCCCCCTTCCTTTGGAATTCTCTCCTGACCTTGAGATTTCCTTCCCCCGCTTTAAGACAATGCTAAAAACCCAACTCTTTTCTCTCATCTTTGACCTCCCACCCACCCCTACTTAGACCTCCGCCCCTCAGTTGTCCTGATTGTTGTCCTTCTCCCCTCCAGTCTAAGCTTTCCTTCCATTTCTTTTCTTGTAGCACTTTTATTTTTGTAAACTGCTCAGATGCCTTGGTTTTGGGCAGTATATCAAACACCTCAATAAAGATAAAGATACCTTTCTCACTAATTTTGACTCATGGCTTTCTTTCTTTCTGGATTCATCCTCCCCCTCACTTATTCTCGGTGACTATAATATTCATGTTGATAACCCTTCTGACCCCTATGCTTCTAAGCTCCTTTCCCTTACTTCCTTATTCAACCCTCCAGCTTTGATCTACTGCCCTACTCATTAGCACGGTCACCGCCTTGACCTTGTTTTCTTCCCTACTTTCTAACCCTATAATTTCAGTACCTCAGTCCTTTCCTTATCTGACCATCACCTGCTAAGCTTACTTCATCACTTACTGCCTCAATCTCGCCCAGTCTCCTCTTACCTTTTTAGAAATCTTCATGCTATCAATCCATCGTCTTTCTCCACTATTCTTGCAACACCTATTTCCTCCACCTTGTCTTCTAAAAATGTTGAAGAGGCTGTCGTTTCCTATAATACTTCACTTCTGTTCTGGATGCTCTTGCTCTGCCATGCCACGTTCTGTGAGGCGCACTATACCTCAGCCTTAGCTGTCTTCAACTACCCATTATCTACGCTACTGTGACCGCTTAGCTGAGCGCATCTAGCTCAAATCCAAAACCCTGACTTTCTTCACTTCAAATTCATGCTTACCTCCTTCCAGTCAGCCATAGCACTCGCCAAGCAAAACTATTATGTCCATCTGACTAACTCTCTTGCCTCTGACTCCTGCCATCTCTTTTCAACTCTCTGCTCAAGGGGCCTCTGCCTCCAATCCCTCCTTCACTTTCTGTCCAAACCCTAGCCAACTATTTCCATGACAAAGTCCACAAAATTACACTCCAATTTTCCACAAGATCAGCTTCACCCTCTCTACCCCTTCTTTCATACCAACTCTTCCCCTCAATCTCTGCTACCCTTTCATCCTTTTCTAAGATCTCTTAAGAGGAAACCACTCATCTTCTTTCCTACTCTAAACTCACTACCATCCGGTCCAGGCAATTTGCTACTCTAGTTTATCAAATAGTTGTAATACATCTTCCCAGTTTATCGATATTTCTTTCAATTCTTCTGATGCATCAAATTTAAATGCTATTTCAAGTCATAGGTAACTTCCTTACATCTTCTTCAATAAAGACTGAAGCAAAGAATTCATTCAATCTCTCAGCTATGGACTTGCCCCCTCTTATTGCCCCTTAAACCCCTCTACCATCCAATGGTCCAACTGACTCTCTCACAGGTTTTTTTGCTAAGAATGTACTTGAAAAAGGTAAAATTAGGTCTTACCTGCTAATTGGCTTTCCTTGAGGAACTCTAGTCCAGTCCCACACCTCAGGTCAGTGCACCTCTTCCAGCAGCTTGGAGACTGAGCATGTCACAAACTTGATGACCTCAGGGTACTTAGGCAGCTGGCACCACCTACCAGCCCCCAGTAACCTATTGACAAAGCAGACTCATCAGAACAAATAAGAAATCATGAAAAAAACCAGCCACCACCAACTACCCAGAAAAACTTGAAGGGGGTTCCCCCCAGAAACAAAAACAACCCCTTCTCTCCATGAAGCCCCCCCCCCCCGGCTCCTCCCTCCAACACGGGAACCAAAGGAGCTTAGCTGACCACACGTTAGTCCCTCCCCCGCCCCCCCAGAAGGTGGGACCAGCAACGCAACCTGAAAAATGAGCACAGGCTCCCCCGAGACCGTTTCTTACCCTGCTGCACATCTACGCCACCCACAGGCCACCTAAATAAGCTGAAATTCTTCCAGCCCGGGGTCACAGCCAATACGCCAATCCACAGACGGGGGGGAGGGGTTCTGGGACTGGACTAGAGTTCCTCAAGGAAAGCCAATTAGCAGGTAAGACCTAATTTCACCTTCCTTATCATCCCTCCAGTCCAGTCCCGCACCTCAGGGATGTAACACAGGCATTTAACCATGGGAGGGACCTGCGAGCCCGGCCTATATTACCGCCGAACCAAACCTCGCATCCCCCTGCCGTTTGGACATCCAACCGATAGTGTTTCACAAAGGAATGCAAGGACGACCAGGTAGTCGCTCAACAGATGTCATCCAGTGGCACCAAGCTCCACTCCGCCCAGGAGGCCGCCTGTGCCCTAGTAGAATGTGTCCACAGACCCTGTGGGACCTTCTTGCCCCGCAACAGGTAAGCCGACGCAATTGCTTCCTTAATCCACCAAGCAATGGAGGACTTAGCTGCTGCTTTCCCCTTAAGCGGCCCCCCGAACAGAAGAAACAGCCAGTCTGACCTTCGAAACGAAGCCTTCCTCTTTAAATATCTTTTCAACACACGCTTGACATCTAGCAACTGCAATCGCGGTTCTTACACTTCCTCTGCCAGACCTGCCAACACCGGCAAGGTGACTGGCTGATTCAAATGAAACTGCGTCACCACTATCGGGAGGAAAGCAGGAACCGTACACAAGGTGACCTTCTCCCTAGAGAAAGATAAGAAAGGTTTCCTACAAGAAAGTGCCTGGAGCTCGGAGATTCTCCTGGCCAAGCAGATGGCCACCAAAAACACTGTCTTCAAAGTCAGATCCTTAAGGGTACAAGAAGCCAATGGTTCGAAAGGCTGTACCAACAGCCTCGTAAGCACCAAATTGAGGTCCCAAGATGGAACCATCGACCTCGCCAGCAGGCAAAGGTGCTTTACGGCCTACAAGAACCGCACAACATCTGGATGAGCTCTGAAGGAGACCTCCCGGATTCTACCCTGGTAACACATCAACGCAGCCATCTGCACTCTCAACAAGCCACAGGCCAGCCCCTTCTCGAGCCCCGCCTGCAGGAAGGCTAACATCTCTGGCACCGATGCCACCAGTGGCTTGCACCCATTCTCAGCACCTCAGCCCTCAATCCGGGGCTATGAGAACTACTAAACCTCGATGTGCCTCCACTCTCTGCACCACTCAACCTATGAGCGCCCACGGAGGGAAGAAAGAGTAGCCCCTGGCTGAACCAGTGCTGCACTAAGGCGTCCAAACCATCAGACATTCGTTACCTCCGCCAACTGAAGAACCGGCTCACCATGGCCGACACGAATGATGCCAAGAGGTCCATGATTCGTTCCCCCCAGCGGAGCACAATCTGCTTAAAGATCGATGGGTTCAATTGCCATTCCCTGGGGTCCAGACGTACCGGACTGAGATAGTCGGCCGTGACATTCTCTGCACTGGCCACGTGTGCTGCCGAAATTGCATGAAGGTGAGACTCTGCCCACCCCAGCAATAACTCAGCCTCGCTCTCCAGCTTGACGCTGCCCATTCCCCCTTGCCAATTGATGTATGCCACCGTGGTGACATTGTCGGAGAATACCCGCATGGTCCTTCCGTACACCAGTGGGTGAAACTCCTGCAGGGCCATGCGACCAGCATGAATCTCCAGCCAATAGACCACATCTGCTCCTCCGCAGACCATTGCCCCTGAGCCACTCTGCCCTCGCAGTGGGCTCCCCAGCCTGAAAGGCTGGCATCTTTCATTAGAGAGATCCACCTCGGCACCTCCAAAAGAACCCCCGCTGCCAGCTTTCCCTTGTCCAACCACCACCTGAGAGCCACTCAAACCTTCCTTGGGCAGGACAACGTTCTCAACAGGGTGTGACGCTGGTGCGACCACCGTTGCAGAAGTGCTCTCTGCAAAGGCCTCATTGTGGGCAAGCGCCCATGGGACCAGATTGATGGCTGCCATGGTCCCCAACAGTTGAAGATAATGCCATGCCGAGGAATTTGCCATGCGCCAAAACTGACGGACCAACCTCTGTAGCACCTCTGCCCTCTTTCACGGCAGAAACACCCTCCCCCTGCAGGTGTCGAAGTGCACCCCGAGGTACTCAAGGTCTTGGGATGGGGTCAAGTGACTCTTGCTGACATTGACCCAGCCCAGCTCGCTCTGAAAGTCGACCACCCGGGCCGTGGCCCGAGCGCTTTCCTCCTCTGACTTGGCTCGAATAAGCCAATCGTCCAGGTACGGATACACTAATATGCCCTCTTGACG
Source organism: Ichthyophis bannanicus (assembly GCA_033557465.1). Lineage (NCBI taxonomy): Eukaryota > Metazoa > Chordata > Amphibia > Gymnophiona > Ichthyophiidae > Ichthyophis > Ichthyophis bannanicus. The sequence goes on from CM066036.1 coordinate 57,187,700, forward strand.
CAAGCCCGCCACCACCACGACCATCACCTTGGTGAAAGTCTGAGGGGCCGTCGCTAAGCCGAATGGCAACGCCTGAAACTGAAAATGCCCCATGGGCATGGCAAATTGCAGGTATCGGTGATGATCTGGATGAACGGGGATATGTAAGTACACTTTCGTGAAATCTAGGGAGGTCAAGAACTCCCCCTCCCGAACAGCCAACATTACCGACCTGAGGGTTTCCATATGAAAATGTGGAACCCGCAGGCACCTGTTCAAATGCTTGAGGTCGAGGATAGGCCAAAAGGACCCTTCCTTCTTTGGAACAATAAAATAAATCAAGTATCTACCTTCTCCGCACTGCTCTCCTGGCACTGTCACCACTGCTTTCAGACTCAGCAGCCGTTCGAGCGTCTGCCACACTCCTTGTGCCTTTGCAGGCACCAAGCAGGGAGAGCGAACGAAGGCAGGTGCTAGTGGCCAGGCGAACTCTAGCGCGTAGCTCTCCAGGACCACCTTCATCACCCACTGATCCAACGTTACCTGGACCCAGGCAGGGTAGAAGTCCCATAACCGATCTCCCACGGCTGCACCCCACCTGGGCCCCCTTCGCTTCATTGTGGTTTCTTCTAAGCTGAGGAGGCTGGATTTGTGAAATATCCTCTACCAGCTCCTCAAAACCCATGAAACGGTGGAGTCCTGGCCGCGAAATGCCTTCTTTCGTAGGGCGAGAATCTCACTGACCGGAAGTGCCAAAACTCCCGGGCCTGGCCTCTGTTCACTCTAGCGGTCCGACTCTGCTTCGGCTTATCCTCAGGAAGACAGCCACCCTTGGACTCCCCCAGGTCCTTCACCAACTTTTCCAAATCTTCTCCGAACAGCTGCTTCCCCTTGAACGGAAGCTTGCTCAAATGGGCCTTGGAGGAAATGTCCGCTGACCAGTTCTGAAGCCAGAGGTAGCGGCGGGCCGCCACCATTGAGGCCATGCTATTAGAAAGAGACCTAACCAGGTCATAGAAGGCGTCGGCCAGGTAGGCTGCCCCAGATTCCAACCGTGCCGCCGCCCCTAGTTCCTGGGCCTCCTCTGCCACCTCAGGAATGCCTTGCACCCAACACAGACAGGCGTGCGCTACCAACACCCCACAGGCCAAGGCTTGAAGCGACAGTGCGCTGACATCAAAGGCCTGCTTTAACAGGGCACCCAATTTCCTATCCTGCACATCCTTGAGCGCTGCACTTCCTTCTACTGGAATCGTGGTTTTCTTAGTCACGGCGGAGACAGCGGCATAGATCTTCGGTGACCGAAACATGTCTTTCTCACCTTCCGCGCTAAGGGATACAACCGGGCCATGACCCGTGACCCTCTGAGCCCGGTCTCTGAAAATTCCCACTCTTCCAAGATCATGTGCTTGATGACCCTATGCAATGAGAAAACCTTCTGAGGCTTGCCGAACACCTGTAGAATAGGATCCTCCAGCAACTCCTCCTCAGCTGTCCCCACCGCGGGCATGTTAAGCGTCTTAAGCAACTTTGTAATAAGGCCCACTAGCCCCTCCTTCCGGAACACCCTTACCACTCGAGACTCGTCCTCTTGAGAGATTTCCCCCTCTTCGAGTACCTCTAACTCCAAACTGGCCTCCAGGTCCCCCTCCAAGGAAAAGGACCCGGCCCCTTCCACCGCCTCCTCTGTTGGGCGTCTCTTAGGTAGAACATGCATGGGGTCTGGTTCCGAACCTGATGCGGATTCCAGAATCTTCCTCTTCCTGGGGTAGCGCCCCTTGTCCTCCGCTTGTTGCTTAAGGAGGAAAGCCTTGTGCAGCAATAACACAAAATCAGGAGAAAAATCTCCAGGCACCCCCTTACCAACCCCCTGAGAGGAGGAAAGACCCGGAGAGTCCAAATCCTTCTGGCAATGTGGCAGCACAGGCGGCCCTGGCATGGGCCCCCCTCCCCTTGTAGAGGGGGGAAACCATCCCCCTGTGACCCCGGAGAAACCCCGGGGGCCACCACTTCCTCTATCACTGACTGCTCGGCCGTGTGCACCTCTGCTGCGCAGCCCCGGCAAACGCCCTCCGCAGAGAGCGTGCTTCTGCGAGCCTCACATGCCCCACACTGTGGCCTCGCAGACATGATCCTTGTATAGCCCCGAGAGTGCTGCCCACCTTGTAGCAGCCCCTGACAAAGGAGGAGCACCAAGGCCCTCTCACACCTCTGTCTGAAAACCTCTTTACTTTTTTTTTTTTAAACTGAAAACGCAATCCCTGGGACAGATCCACCTCCAGAACCCCCCGAGCAAAAAAAAGCGATGTACAGAACTCCGGGCCAAAAGAAAAGACTGCAGGGACAAGCCGCCCACTGCAGCGACTCTTCCCGCTCAAGCCAAAATGGCGCCGACCCTGCTCGTGGCCCGGTCACACCGCTGCCATGCATTGGAGCAACCGGCCAAACTCCCTTCCAGAGCTCCCCAGCAACTCCCCTCAACCAAATCTTCTCACCAGCTCCAGAGAGACAGCCGACGGTTCACTCCTGCTCCACCGTCCAGCAGCTGCAGCAAGTGAGATGGGATACCGGGGGGTAATGCGACCACACTTTGCCTGTGCTTGTCTTTCCTGCTTTCCCCCCCTTCCGGGCTGCCGCTCCTCACCCACAGAATGGGTTCGGGAGCAGTGCCTACCTCCCAGCTCCCTGACTGGCAGAACCTCGGTCCTCAGAGCACTCCTCTAACTTTTTTTTTTTTTTTTAAGAAGATTCCCAAGCGGAGGAAGGAGATAAGGGAGGAGGCTAACCCTCACACAAAACAACCCAAATAAGATTAATTAAGAAAAGAAATTAAAGAAAAACCTCCATCTTAGTTGTCCTTCCGTGAGCCCTCACTCGGGGATCACCACTCCAGCTAAGCATTACTGGGGGCTGGTGGGTGGTGCCAGCTGCCTAAGTACTCTGAGGTCATCAAGTTTGTGACATGCTCAGTCTCCAAGCTGCTGGAAGAGGTGCACTACCCTGAGGTGCGGGATTGAACTGGAGGGATGATAAGGAAAGTCTTTATTATGTGTTTTTGCTTCCATAGCAAGCTTCTTTTCAAATTCTCCGTTTGCCTGCCTTATCCATGCTTGCATTTAAACTTTCCAGTGCCTATGTTTCCAGTTTTCATCATTTGGCTCTTTTTTCCATTTCTTGAAAGATGCTTTTCTGGCAACAGCAGCCTCTCTGACCTCACCTTTAAACCATGCTGGCAGTTTTTGGACTTCCTTCCACTTTTCTTAAAGCATGGAATACAGCTGGTCTGGGCTTCCAAGATAGTATTTTTAAACACTGCCCACGTTTGATGTAAATCTTTAATCTTTGCAGCTGCTCCTTTTTGTTTTTTCTTAAGTATTGTCCTCATTTTATCATTGTCTCCCTTTTGAAAATTAAAAAGTAGTACTGTGGACAGGAGATCTATAGTATGTAAGTTTATTTCATGCATATTCATTGTGGATATCCTGTTCACAGAAAAGATTTAGGAAGCCCTGAATAATACATTTATGTCATTTGCTCCGCAAGGGTCTGAGGTGCTAATTCCGAGTTTAGTGGCCTTTTCAAATACAGAGGTACGAGTTCAAGTACTACTTCTCATGCTCGCTGTTCACTTTCGGTGTATTGTTTTATTTTCATTTAGGTATTTATATGGTGCCCTTAACAAATGATGCTCTGGTACAATTAACTCCTCTAAAGAACTTCCAACCAAAATGGATACATGAGGCATATGGAGATAATGGGGCTTGCCCAGAGTCAAAGTGTGTCAAATTCAATTCTCTTGGATCCCACCCTGTCACTTAAACCTGTGATCTATCCTGTTCCTTATTAGACCACAGATTCTCTTGACTTCCTATTGCCTCATACACCTTCTTAGATTGTAAATTCTGTAGGGAAGGCATTCATTGTGCCTGTATGTATGATGTGAGGAAATGTTCAGCTAGACCTAGAACCAACAACCAGATGGCCCAAAAGCGATTGGCCCTGTCGATTTAGCTGTGATCCATTTCAATGGTACCCTGCCTTTAGGGCACCATGTAAGATTAACTAAGATAAAATATATAGCCCGTGGTAAATATATGCCATGGTGAACAATATGAAAAAAAACCACTAGTTGTTTGTGCAAAGTCCTCACCACAAATGTGTAACTCAGCCAATCAGCAATTCTACAAGAGCACTGGTATTTTAAGGGTAGCAATATGCAGGAAAACATCTATAAAGTACCCGTGATGAATCTAGAACAACTGATCTGAGCTGAATGCTCTTGACAGAGTGGCCCAGTGCTCAAATAAAACCTATCAGTTAAATGTGCTTTTGGGTCTGCATGTGTTTCTGGACTTTCCAACAGTCTGATCTTTTTTTTTTTTAATTTTTTTATTTATAACAGTTTAAACATACATATCCAGAAATACAACTGAGTGAGCATTTCACTCATGTATGGCAGCGCACTGTGCCTGAGGCCTTCCAAGGTGCGCATATTCTGTGATCCTTATTTTCCCACAGCCATAGGAGACTGAAAATCAGACCAGTTTGATGAACCCATGAAAAATCTGCAGGCTCTTTGCTGCTCCACCAGATAGAATTGTGCATGGTCACAATCGCGGCCCTGAAGAGAAGATCCTGCCCACGGGGCTTGCTGCTTCCACGAGCAGAAGAACTGTGCAAGTCCCACGGGCAGGATCTTCCGTTTGGGGCCGCAATTGTCTGCAGGAGCAGCAAGGATGCAATAGAGGCCTCGAATGGAAGATCCTGCCTGCAGGACTTGCGGCTCCCATGGGCAGAAGAATTATACAAGGCTGCAGTCGTGGGAGAGAGAGAGAAAGAAAGAGGGAGAGAGGGAGGGAGGGAGGAAGAGCGGGGGGATGGCTAGCACCGGTGCTTACTTGTCGCACTTACCTCGCTTAACAGGTAGTGCTGGCTCTGCCTCTTTCTGTGGGAGGCAAATGAACGATAGTCTGAAGGGCCAGGAGATGCTGAGGGTAGCCCGGACAGCAGCCTTCTTGGTGGTGGATCCACAAGGGGACACAGCAAAGGAGTTTTTGATGAGCCTTGCACACTCCAGAGCCCCCAAACATGCTGAAAGAGGAAGGAGAATTCAGCCGCCATGGGATCCAGGAGCTGAAAAGGCTGAGGATGCTGAAAGACCTGTGGCTGGGGGCGCTGTTGTAATTTTCGGAACAAAAGCGGAAGGGCTGATTCCCCCTCACCCACGGGAGCAAGTACCGTGGCTAACATCAGGAGACCATGGGAAGCACTTCCCCTCCTGGAGAAGGAGGAGGAGGAGGAACCGCCGATGCAAGAGCTGCTGAAACCGAAGCAGATGCTGGATCCAGTTCAGAAAACGCTGCCGGCGATGCCAATGCTGCGGAGGTCTCTCTGGGATCAACTGCACAAGCAGCAACAAGACGATTAATTAGAAATTGACACCACTTGCCACAGCTGAGACACTGGGGCAAGGTGGAAGGCATTCCGCAATTTCCTCTCTGAAGATGATGGCAACCGGCTCACGCAGACAGGAGACATCGGTTGGGAGAGACAGGCTGCAGCAATTACTCACTGTTAAGAGCAGTGGCCTGTTTCAGCCGGCAGAGCTTCTCAGGTGGAGGTCCCCTGCATTTCTCCCGCTGTTCTCCCCTGAAGGTCGGTGGGGAGAGGAAGCAGGTGGTGGGGGTCTGGGGAGGAAGGAGCAGGGCCTACACTAACTACTCTAATGGTTGCAGTTTTTATTTAAAGAAATAAACAGCAAAGGAAAAAAAGAAAGTAAACAGGGGATGGGAGGATCCTCTTGATCCTGGCTCACCGCCGAGCTGAACTGGCTCTCCTAGCCAGGAGTTTACCCCAAAATGAAGAGAGACCAACCAGAGGGGTATCTCTTATACTCCCTGGAGTCTCAGAAAGCCAAGCTGTACTGGTACCAGCCTCAAACTGGCCAGGAGCTCCAGGTCTCAGGAAAAGGAAAAAGAACCACCATATGCTGGAGACAGAGAAAAATAGTTAAGGGGACCCCTAGTTGTACTAGGGTTTTATGCCAGTGATGATGTCATAACAGTTTTGTTTTTCTTTTTCTCTGTCTCCATCATCTGCTGGCAGAGGGAGATAATCCATTAGTCTGGAATGGTCTAGCAGGAAGATTTGGAAACCTCGTGGTCCTGTTCTGGGATGTCTTGTGTATGATGGTTTAGCAAAAGCTCAATGAGAGGGTACGTGAAATTTTAAATATCATTGTTAGGATTTTGTATTTGATGCAACTGGCCATGGGTAACCAAAGAAGCTCATTAATCCCCCAGCTGATAACTGAAGTCCCCTCTATTTAAATACACTCAATCTACTTCATCGCTTGGGCTTTATTCATATTCTACGCCGACTATATCCCTATTATGCTTTGTACCCAATTATGTTCCTTATATAAGTTATGCTTTATAATAATTCATTCTATGTATAAGTTAAGCTAGGTAACATTACACACCCTGATTATGTTTCATGTATAACTTATTTTTGTTTTGCTGTAAACCACCTTGGCTTTAAGATTAAGTAGTATATAAATAAATAAAGCTGTTTCAGAATGGGAGTTATGCGCTCTGATCTTGTGGTATGGCGTAGGATTCTGGGCCATTTGTAGGGTGTGTGTGCAGTGATTGCTTTGGTAGGCCCCTGGTAGATATAGCGTAGTTACTCACCTGTAACAGGTGTTCTCCAGGGACAGCAGGAATCAATCCTCACTTATGGGTGACGTCGGCACTGACGGAGCCCACGCAGAGCAATTCCCCAGCTTTCAAAGAAAGCCGTTGGGATTGCTGCCACGCATGCGTTGTCCTCTTCCCGCCCAAGGGTGCCATCTTGCTCAGTCAGGTCCCTTAGTTTGAGCCCTACCAAGCAGATAGCAAGGGAAGGACAAAAATTCAGCAACTCATCAGGGGAGGTGGGAGGGTAGTGAGGATTGATTCCTGCTGTCCCTGGAGAACACCTGTTACAGGTGAGTAATTATGCTTTCTCCAGGAACAAGCAGGAAGTCAGTCCTCACTTATGGGACTCCCCAGCTACAGGCTACTGAACCTGTAAGTAAACGCCTCCGCAAGGCTGTGAGCAGAAGCCGATGCCCGAAGGAACCCGAGGCTTCATGTCCTCAGGGCGAAGACCTCGGTAGCCGTGAAGAAGGGTCAGAGGGCAGGAGTTGCTTATACCCTGAACAGATTACAGAGTACAGCCTGGCCGAAGGCTTGTCCCGGTGGGACTCCCTCTCCAGGCAGTAGTGTGCAGCAAAGGTATTTGTGGAAGGCCAGTTCGCCGCTTGGCAGATGTCCATCAGGAGCACGGAGTGCAGTGAGGCCACCGAGACCGCTTTGGCCCGAACCCCATGTGTGGTGAAATGATGATCCAGCGGAGCACCCGCCTTCGCATGAGCGAAAGCGATGCAGTCCGCCACCCAAACCAAGAGGGTGCATTTGGTAACTGCCTGTCCCGGTCGATTGGAATCGTAGGTCACAGAGTCGGCCAGACTTGCGATGAGTCTGGATGTGCTGCAAGTAGAAGGCAAGAGCCCTTCTGCAGTCAAGGGTGTGGAGAGCTGCTGACACCTGGTCGGCATGGGGCCTCGGGAAGAAAGTCGGCAGGACTATCTCCTGGTTGAGATGGAAATCCGAGACAACTTTAGGCAGGAATTTAGGGTGGGTACCGAGGACCACTCTATTCCGATAGAACCTAATACGCTAATACGCTATCTATACCAACTGAGTCCACCAAATGCACACAAACAACCAGGAATAGAGCTTTTACATTCTATGCTCCTAGGTGCTGGAATGACCTCCCACCTCACATCCGAACAATCAATGACATCTCTCAGTTCAGAAAAGCCCTTAAACACTACTTATTCTGCCTCCACTTTGGCCACCCTAATCCAATACAGTCACTCTTCCCTGCCCCCCAACCCACACACTCAGCCTCTGATGCCCCAACAATATAATCCTTGATGCTATACAAATTAGACCTCCCTTAGGCACACCCTCAATGATCACAGATCACAAGGTCTTTCTCCATTGAGATTAACAACTTGCTGAATATAAGCTGTAAATAGTTTCCACAACTACTACTGTAGTTTGTATATAGTTTCCCCTGTTACATTCCAAGTTACATACCCTGTTTCAATGTAAGCAAAAGATCCTGTTCTGATGCAAATTTCTGTTATTTGTAAACCGCACTGATACCAAAAAGCGCGGTATATAAGAACTGTACATAAATAAACCTGGTGTAAGGGAAATCAGCCATGAGAGTCTGGAGCTCACTGACTCGGCAGGCAGAGGTCAGCGCCACCAGGAAGGCTACCTTCCAGGATAGGTGCCAGAGCGAGCACGTCACCATTGGCTCGAAGGGTGGACGGGTGAGCTGCATAAGCAGCACTTTCAGGTCCAATTCTGCCGGGGAACATCTGCCGGACGGCTTGGAAAGCAAAAGACCCCGCATAAAGCAGAAGACTAATGGCTGTCTCGAGAGGGGCTTTCCCTCGATGGGGAGGTGGTTCGCCGAGATGGTGCTCAGGTGCACCCTGACAGAGTTCGACTTCAGACCTTCCTTCGAGAAATGGAGGAGGTACTGAAGGATCCATCAAATAGGGCAAGAGAACGGGTCGATCTGGAGCCACGAGCACCAGACCGAGAAGCGTTGCCACTTGAAGGTGTAGGCCTGTCTAGTAGAGTCCTTTCTCGAGGCGAGGAGGACCTCCTCGACCTCCTTCAGGAGAGCCAGTGAGGCTAGGGAAACCTGTTCAGCCGCCAGGCTGTGAGGGATAAGGCGGCTAGGTTCGGGTGCTGCACCCGCCCCTCCTCCTGCTGTTAGCAGACCCGGGGGCAAAGCCTAGGGGAACAGGAGGCTCAGTCGACAGCTGGAGCAGAAGCGGGAACCAAGGCTGCCGAGGCTACGAGGATCAACGATGCCCGATCCCGCTGAGCCTTGAAAAGGGTTCTAGCAATGAGAGGGAAGGAGAGCATGCATAGAGTAGGCTGGATGACCAGTCCAGAAGGAATGCATCTGGACTCTCCCTGCCTGGGAGCGGCACTGGACCTCAAAAGCGGGGAAGCTGCGCATTCTGGGGACTGGCGAAGAGGTCTATCGCCGGCGTCCCCCAGCGACGAAACAGCCAGCCCGCTATCCCTGGATCTAGCCGCCATTCATGGGGGCGAAGGATCCTGCTGAGTCTGTCCACCAGGACATTCTCTTCGCCCGGAAGGTAGGTCACCCTGAGGGACATCTTCCGTCGGACAGCAAAGGAGCAGAAGAGGACTGCTTCCCAGCAGAGGGAGCACGAGCCAGTGCCTCCCTCCTTGTTGATGCAGAACATCAACATGCAGTTGTTGATCTGCACGAGTACCGACCACCCCTTGAGGTGGTGCTCGAAGGCCCTCAGGGAACACCGAATTGCCCGGAGTTTGAGCAAGTTTATCTGTTGAGACGCCTCGGGCGACCACTTCCCCTGCATGAATAGTTGCCTGCAGTGGGCTCCCCACCCTAACAGGGAAGCATCTGTAGTCAGCACCGTGTCGTGCTGTGGGGCCTGGAAGGGCAACCCCCGGAAGAGATTGCGGGGGTTTTGCCACCAGTGTAGGGACAAGCGAAGGTCGGAAAGGACCCTGACGGGGTCCCTGAGGTGGCCGATTGATGGGCTCCATTGGGCGCCGAGGCACCACTGAGCTGTCCGCATGTGCAGGTGGGCAAGGGGGACAACATGCACAGTAGAGGCCATGTGGCCCAGGAGATGTAGCATAGTCCGAGCTGTGACTCGGGGAGTGCTTTGGATCCGAGCCACCAGAGGCGGTCAGCGCGATCCGCTGGTAAGAATGTGGTCGCCCGCTGAGCATCAAGGCATGCCCCGATAAACTTGAGTGTCTGCACCTGCTCAAGGTGAAACTTCGAGTAGCTGACCAAGATCTCCAAGCCTTCCAATAGAAGGACTGTGCGCGACGTTGCTCGCCGGGTTTCCTCGATCGAGGAGCGCGTGACAAGCCAGTCGTCGAGGTAAGGAAAGATCGGTATGCCCTGATGCCAGAGACGGGTGGCGACCATGGAGAGGCATTTCGTGAAGACTTGTGGGGCAGACGCGAGGCTGAAGGCGAGTACCCTGTACTAGAAGTACTCTCCCCATACCCTGAAGCGCAGGTACTGTATGTGCTGGGGGTGAATTAAGATGTGGGCGTAAGCGTCCTTTAGATCCAAGAAGCATAGCCAGTCACCCTGCCAGAGGAAGGGCAGCAGAACACCAAGGGACAACATCTTGAACTTCTCCCGCACCAAGAACTTGTTCAACTTCCAGAGGTCAAGGATTGGCCACAGACCCCCTCCCCGCCCCCCCCCCGTCTTCTTTGGGATGAGGAAGTACCGGGAGTAGAAGCCCTGATCTCGAAGGTGCGCAGGGACCTTCTCGACTGCCCGCTGGGCGAGAAGAGAGAGTAGTTAGAGTAGTTACTCACCTGTAACAGGTGTTCTCCAGGAGCAGCAGGAATCAGTCCTCAAATATGGGTGACGTTGGCGCCGACGGAGCCCTCGTGCAGAGCATTTCCCCAGCTTTCAAAGAAAGCCTTTGGGAATGCAGCGCGATTGCGTGGTCCCCTTCCCACCCAAGGATGCCATCTTGCTCAGTCTGATGACATAGCTAAAAGACAGCAAAGAACAAAATGAAGTATATGACTGCAACTCCAGGGGAGGAGGGAGGGTTGTGAGGACTGATTCCTGCTGCGCCTGGAGAACACCTGTTACAGGTGAGTAACTACTCTTTCTCCAGGAACAAGCAGGAAGTCAGTCCTCACATAGGGCACTCCCCAGCTCTAGGCTACCGGGAACCCTAAGCTGAAAAATGGCTCCCTCTCAAGAGCCTCAACATTCGTGAGAAGAATATCCTCTGAGAACGCCCCCGTACGGTAGCCCAACATAAGGGCCGGAGGGTAGGAGTTGCCTAAACCTCAAAGAGATTACGGAGTACCACCTGTCCGAAAGCACTGTCGGGACTCACTCTTGAGGCAGTAGTGGGCTGCAAAGGTCTGGCTTGAAGACCAAGTAGCGGCCCGGCAGATGTCTGCCAACGGAACAGAGCGGAGATGAACTACTGACGCGGCTTTCACTCTGACACGGTGGGCCGTGACTCGACCCTGCAAGGGGAGGTCGGCTGCCTTGTACGCCCAGGCGATACAATCTGCTACTCCAAGGAGTTTCCAGAAGTGAGCATATCACTCCTATCCTCAAACAGCTTCATTGGCTCCCCATACACGGTAGGCTAATGTTTAAAACCCTGATTCTTACGTTTAAGGCCATCAAGGGTATATCCTCAAACTCACTTTCCGAGCTCATCAAATTAGTTCCATCAAACAGAATTAGAAGACAGGCAGCACTAAACTCCTTAGTAGTTCCAAAGGACATAATAACCTGCAATCTATCTACAGCGAACAGAGCTTTCGTGTTTTGCGCACCAAAATGCTGGAACTCCCTCCCCTCAGACATTCGTACCATAACTGACCTGGCCCAATTCAGAAAGGCCATTAAATTCATCCTATTCACCAAATACTACCCCACATAAAATTTCAGCTTAACAGTCCCACATCTACCCTGCCAATTTTTTTTCCTTTTCCCGCGTCCTCTATATTCTCGCACAACAACCATGCCAAATCATGTACATAGTTTGATTATGTTATCTAATAACAGATTACGTATTCCATGTATATAGTTCTATATATATATGTTATCTATTTAACATACTACATATTCCATGTATATAACTCTCCCAGTTTAATCCAAGTTGTTACCCCTGTTTTATGTAACACTGAACAGCCTGTTGTTCCGGTGCTAGTTGTTGTTCCATGTGAACCGCGCTGATCCCAAAAAGTGCGGTATATAAGAAACTGAAATAAATAAATAAATAAAATAAATAAATTAGGGTCAAAGGAGACAAGAGATGAGTCGACCTTCGATGCCCCCTTGTACGTTCTATGTAAAAAGACAACGCCCTCTTACAGTCCAGGGTATACAAGACTGTTTCAGCCCGGCTGGTATGCGGCGTGGGAAAGAAGGTTGGAAGAACCACCACCTGGTTGAGGTGGAAAGAGGAGACCACTTTTGGAAAGAACTTCGGATGGGTCCATAGGACCACCCTGTTCCTATAGAACCGTGTGTACGGTCTATCAGAAACCAGAGCTTGTAGTTCACTCACACGTCTGGCCGAGGTAAGAGCTACCAGGAAGAGCGCTTTCCAAGAAAGGAAGCGCAAATGGCAAGTAGCCATCGGCTCAAACAGTGGGCGAGTAAGTTGCTGCAAAACCATGTTCAAATCCCACTCAGTTGCCGGTGGCCGAACCGGAGGCTTAAGAAGAAGCAGACCTCTGAGAAAGCGGGACACCAAGGGATGAACCACAGACTGTCCCTCCACCGGTGAGTGGTGTGCTGACAGAGCACTGAGGTGGACCCGAAGAGAGTTAGACTTAAGGCCTAGGTCTGACAGGTGAAGTAGATACTGCAGTACTACTGGCACAAGGCAAGAGAAAGGATCTTCATTGCGCTGAGCGCACCATATCGTAAACCTACGCCACTTGAGGGCATAGACTTTCTGGTGGACTGCCTCCTAGAGGCCAAAACCACCTCTTCCACCTCCTTAGGTAGAAGCAAGGGAGCTAGCACTATCCTTTCAGCAGCCAGGCCATCAGATTGAGGGATCTGAGATTGGGGTGCAGAAGGGAACCCTGATCCTGAGACAGGAGATCGTGTTGCAACCCCAGAGGGAATGGAGTTTCCACCACCAACTGTAGCAGAAGTGGAAACCACAGTTGCCTCGGCCATCTGGTGGCTACCAGAATCACCGAGGCCTTGTCCCGGAGAATCTCGAACAGAGTTCGGGCCACCAGGGGCGTGGGAGGAAACGCATACAGAAGGTCCGCAGACCAAGAGATCAGAAAAACATCTGCCGCCATTCTCAGGGGATGCGGCTGTCTGGAGCAAAACCTGGGCAGCTGACGGTTTTGTGGATTGGCAAAGAGATCGATGGACGGAAGTCCCCAGCGGAGGAAGATCTGCTGGACCACCCATGGATTCAACTGCCATTTGTGAGGCTGGAGAATCCTGCTTAGCTTGTCTGCTAGGAAATTCTCCTGACCAGGTAGATAAACTGCTTTGAGAAACATGCCTTGCTTGAATGCAAAGGAGCAAAGGGCCAGCGCCTCTTGACATAGGAGCCTGGACCCCGTGCCCCCTTGTTTGTTCACATAGAACATTGCCACTTGATTGTCCGTCTGAACTAAGACAGACTGGTGAGAGGGGACATGAGAAAAAGCCTGTAGAGCTAAGCAGATTGCTCGCAGCTCCAAAAGACTGATCTGCTGTGTGGCCTCCCGAGGAGACCAGAGGCCTTGAGTGCACGTGCCCTGGCAATGTGCACCCCAGCCCTTTAAGGAAACATCAGTCGTCAGCACCCTTGTGTGTGCTGGAGCCTGAAAAGGTACCCCCCTGAGAAGTTTTGGGAGATGCAGCCACCATTGTAAGGAGTCCAAAAGTGGTTTGGACACCTTTACTCTGTTTCGGAGGTCGCTTGTGGCCTGCGCCCACTGAGCTCTGAGGCAGCACTGAGCAGCCTGCATGTGCAGACGGGCATTCGGAGTCACATGTACCGTGGATGCCATGTGGCCCAGGAGCCGCAGGTAGTGCCTGGCGGAAACATGAGAATTGCTCTGAAACTGGTTGGCCAAGTCCATCAGTCTGTGGGCCCTGTCCTCGGGCAAGTAAGCTCTTGCCTGCAGGGTGTTTAATCTTGCCCCTATAAACTCTAGGTTCTGAGAGGGGAGCAAAGTGGACTTTGCGTAGTTTATGACAAAGCCCAGATGCTGAAGAGGAGAGACAGTGTGAAGAGTGGCTTGTCTGGCCTCTTGGAGAGACTGGCCCCTGATGAGCCAGTCGTCCAGGTATGGGAAGACAAAAATTCCCTGATTCCTGAGATAGGCCACCACCACCACCAGGCATTTGGTGAAAACCCTGGGGGCAGAGGTTAGGCCAAAGGGAAGTACCCTGTACTGAAAATGGTTTCCTCCCACCACAAACCTGAGATATTGTCTGTGGTCTGGATGAATGAGGATGTGAGTATAAGCATCCTTTAGGTCTAAGGAGCATAGCCAGTCTCCCTGCTGGAGGTAGGGCAGCAGTATCCCAAGGGTAAGCATCTTGAACTTTTCCCTCTCCAGAAACTTGTTTAGGTTTCACAAGTCTAGGATAGGCCGGAGGCACTGTTCCCTAAGCTGTGTGCGTGTGCGCGCGCACACACCTCGCCGAGCGAGTGCACATACTTTACAACAGAGCGCACAAAAATTACGGTTCTGATTCTGATAGAAAACACAGACGTCTTAAAATTTAAAAGTTCTGATTGTAATTACTAGAAATTCTCCACTTCATTTAGTAATCGTCTGATTTTAATCAAATTAAATGAAAATAATGTGGTGTACATACTGTATTCTGACGTGTAGTCAAATTTTAAAAGTATATAACTCCGAGTGTTGTTATGTGGCGCACAAAAATTTAACCTTCCTTCAAAAGCTGCACAGCTGATATTTTATGCGCACACAGCCTACAGAAAATTAGAGGACACATTGGCCGGAGGCCTCCTGTCCTTTTTGGTACCAGGAAGTACCTGGAGTAGAAGCCTTGCCCTTCCAGGTAGTGAGGCACTGGTTCCACCACCTGTTCCTTTAGAAGACATGAAGGAGGAGGATCCTGTGTAGAGGGAGTCTGGGAGACTCCCCTGGAAAATAGGAGGGGGGGTAGCTGGTGGAAGTGGAGCATGTAGCCCTGCTGGACTATGCTCAGTACCCAGGAATCCCCTGGGATGGCTGGCCACCTGTAGGCGTACAGGGTCAGCTGACCTCCTGTGCTGAATGGAAACTGGCAGAGGAGTTGCTATGCTGTACAAGTCAAAACCCCGCTCCCTGCTGTGCAGGAGCCAGAGCTGGCGGCTTGGGGGGTCTTCTGCCTACGGGGCCCATGCCCCTGCCCCTTGGCCTGCTGGACCTGTTGGGGAGCTGAAGAGGCCTGATATTGAGGGTAGGATTGGTAGGCAGCACCTTTCCTCGGGAAAAAGGGCTTCTTTCCCGAGCCCTTCTTTTTTTGAGAAGGGGCAGAAGTCTTCCTGGACAGCCTTGTCCTGGTGAGAGTCTCAGTCTCGATTTCTGCAGCCTTTTCAGTCATGGGTTTACCGAAAAGGTTTTCACCTCAGCAGGGGACATCAACCAACTTGTCCTGCACCCATGACTCCAGGTCTGATGACTGTAGCCAGGCCTGACGGCATGCACCGATGCTGGCCGCAGCTACCCGGGCCGAAGCCTCGAAGCCATCATAGGCTGCTCGAGAGATAAACTTCGAGCACTCTCGGATCCCTGTTGACAAAGCCTTGAACCTCTGCAAAGGTTCCTCGGAGAGGCCAGCTGAGAACCCGGCAATCTCCTTTGCCAGGTCACGTAGGTACATGCCCATGTATAGCTGGTAGGTCTGGACATGGCAAGATAGCATAGAGCCCTGGAAGCACTTTCTACCGAGGGCATCCAGGTTCCGGGCCTCCCAGCCGGGGGACACCAAGGAGTGCATCTTCTGACTCTTCAGGTGGTACATGGCCGATTCCACAGCTATGGAGTTGTGCGGTAGCTGCGCCTTTTGGAACCCAGGGCTCTTACGGACTCGATAAATGGAATCGACCCATTTGCTAAGAACCGGCGCCGAGGCCGGTGCCTCCCACATATGGAAGAGCAGCCGTTCCAGCATTGGAGGACCCGGTACAGTAAAGGCTTCCTTCGGAGTAAAGTCATACTGGAGGGCATCGAGCTCCTCGGCTCGAGACTCCTCCTCGGCGTCCGCAGGGAAGCCCAAGGCTTTGGCCATGTCCCTCACGAAGTCCGAGAACCGGGTATCCTCCGGGGGGGGGGGGAGGGGGGACCTTCTCCGAGGCTCAGAGTCCAGCGAGTCTGAAGGAACGCACCAGGTCCGGAAGGTGTTCGGGGACTCCTCTGTCTCCCACGCCAACTCCTCCGAGGAGGAATCGAGCGGCTCCGGCCGTGCGGGCCTCGGTTCCACCCGCCCCGAAAACCTCGGCCCCGCATGGGAGGTCGAGGGGAACCGTGACCGAGGATCGACTCGAGACTTCAATGACTCGAGGATCGGCTCGGTCTCCGGGGTCAACTTGGACGTCGAGGTCCCTGTGGTTGGGGCAGATGCACCAGTCAGACCGGCGATCAGCACCCGCTGCTGTTCCATGAAGGCAGCCAAGCTGCTCTCCAAGGACGTCAACTTGAGCCCAAGCTCAGGAGACTCAGCAGCCCCCGACTCGGGGCCCGACGCATCGGGCCCAACGTCGGCTCCCCCAGAGGAGAGTCCATGAGGACTTACGTGACTCGGGGACTCCGGCTCCATGCGAGGTAACTTGGATGGCCTTTCCGACTCCGAGAGCCCTGGGCGGCGGTCAGGGTTAAGCAACCTGGCCCTCGAGGACCCAGAAGCCTCCACCGATGCCACCCTCGTGAGCTTCTTCTTCCTTTTGTGCTCCTGGGTGGGAGACTCCCTCTCAGAGGAACTCCAACGGTGCTCGGGGTCAGACTCCTGAGATGTCGAGGCCTCTGACGAAGTCCGGGCCTGGCCGGACGCAGAGTCTGAGAAAATTCTCTCACGTTGATGCTGACGGCTCCAAAGTGCCTTCGACGACATTTTGCCGCACGGGCCATAGACCAGCGGGTCATGGTCGGGTCCGAGGCATCAGAGGCAGCAGTCATGTGTGTCGGTGAGAGACATAAGGTTTTTGCACTGGTCACACTTTTTGAACCCGCTGGCAGCCATCGGGGGAAAAAGGGCCCCTGCAAGGTCAAAAGACCGGGCTGCCACTGAAAACACAAAGAGAGCGCTAACGCTAGTCACAAAGGACAAAAAACGAAAATCAAAATTCCGGACTCGATACCTGTGTACCGAGTCCAGGCGGGAAGGGGAACCGGCGTCGAACCAGATCAGAAAAAGCCAAAATAGCCCCAAAAAAATCTACTTTTCCCGGGTGACACAAACTCACGTCTGTTGGGCTCCGTGGAAAAAGAAAGACTGAGCAAGATGGCACCCTTGGGCGGGAAGGGGACCGCGCATGCGCACTGCATTCCCAAAGGCTTTCTTTGAAAGCTGGGGAAATGCTCCGCACGAGGGCTCCGTCGGTGCCGACATCACCCATATGTGAGGACTGACTTCCTGCTTGGTCCTGGAGAACCCACTGCAGTAAAACCTGGTGCACGGGGAGTCGAGGAGGCTCCGCCAGGGAGAAGGGGGGTAGAAGCCTGTCAAAGCTTTTCAATAAGTACCTCATAGAACCCAACCTCACCCACCGAGACAGAGATGCAACCCACTAAGCAAATATATGGTTTCCCTACAACATGCCAAGAAAGATTCTCTAACCCTTAGTGGTGCATTTGTTTCTATAGAATTCATGATCATACAACCTTATGTAGCAATATTTGTAAATAGTTTACAAGCTTATGTAGCAAGTTTTTGTAAATAGTTTACCCCTGTTATCTAAGTTACTTGCCCTGTTATCTGTAAACTCATACATGTTAACTGTACTGAGCGTTTCTGTTCCATGTAAACCGCGCTGATGCTGAATAGTGCGGTATATAAGAGAATGTAAATAAATAAATAAATAAATAAAGCGAAGACGATAGCCATCTCGGATGACCTGGAGAACCCAGATGTCCGAGGTGATGGAAACCCATAAAGGGGCGAAAGAAGACAGGCATCCCCCCACTGGCTGCTGCGTTGCCGGAGGGTGAGGGGCTATGCCCATGGCGTCAAAACCCCTGTGTGGGTTGTGGCGGAGCTGGAGTTTAGGCCTTTGGCCCCTTCGGCTTGCAATGCCCTTGGCCGGACTTACCCTGCGCCGGAGTGGTTGGCGTGGGGGTAATCGGGTATGAGGGGTAGCCATGGTATTGAAGGCCCTTCCTTGGAAAGAAAGGCTTCTTGGCCTGTTGCTTTTTATGGGGCAGAGTGGAGGTCTTGCAAGAGACGGGTTCTGGTGACGAACTCTTTCTCTATCTCCGCGGCCTTATCCTCCATCGGTTTGCCGAAGAGCTTCGCTGAGGCAGGGGATGTCCAGGAACTTTTCCTGCACCCACTGCTCCAAATCTGATGATTGGAACCAGGCCTGGCGATGGGCCCTGATGCCTGTGGCCGCCACCCGAACCGATGATTCAAATCCATCGTAGGCGGCTCAGGAGATGTATTTTGAGCAGTTTGCGATGGACTTCAACAGAGTGCTAAACCTATTGAGGGGCTCGCCCTCGAGGCCCACGGAGAAACCTCCGAGCTCCTTGGCTAAGTTGCACAAGAACATGCCCATGTATAGTTGGTATGCTTGAATGCGACATAATAACATGGAGCCTTGGTAGGCCTTGCAGTCCAGGGTATCAAGGGCTCTCAACTCCCGGCCCGGAGGGACCGACGAGTGAGGTTTCAGGCTCTTCTGTTTCCTCGTGGCCAACTCCACCACTATACAGGTGTGGAGAAGCTGGGTCTTTCTAAACCCCGGGCCCCGCTGTACCTTGAACATAGTATCAAGGCACTTGCTCACGAAGGGGACCGAGGCGGGTGCCTCCCACATGCGGAGCAGCAGTCAAGACAGAATGGAAGGGACCGAAACTATGAGAGATTCCCTAGGTGGGGACTCGTACTGAAGAATATCTAGTTCTTCAGCCCAAGGTTCCTCCTCGGCCTGAGTGGCCAGGTTAAGAGCCCGTGCCATATCCCGGACAAACACCAGGAAAGAGGTGTCCTCGGGTGGCGATCGCCGCTGGAACATGGGTGGGGAAGGGTCTGACGGAAGATCCTGGTGAATATGGGTTTCTGGGGAGGTGTCCCCATTGGACTCCCAATCCAAGAACTCGGTCAAGGAGCCCGAGCCGGGCAGATCGCCCTGTGTGGTGGCTGGGCCCGTTTGGAGCCAGAGGCCCTGGAAGATCTCGCCTCTGAGGAATGGGAGGGTGAGCGAGACCGATGTCGAGGACCCTCAAGAGGTCCACGGCTCTCAGGGGTTTCCTGGACGGATTTCGGTGTCCCACGTGAGGGACCCATGGTCTCTGGGCACGAGTCAGCGAAGCTGGCTGCGAGCACCTACTGGGACGCGATGAACGCAGAAACGCTGCATTCTAGTGCCAGCATTCGGGACTCCCATGCAGGAGTGGTTCCCTGCGACGCCGACCCTGGAGTCACTGGGTCGAGCATTGAGGAGGAGAGAGGGTCTTCACAGGGACAGTCCTCAGGAGACCGGGCGCCTTTGCCGGAGGTCTCTGTATCCGTGCGGGGTACCTTGCGGGGCTGCTCCTTGTCTGACTCTCGGGAACGCCGAAGGGGGCTAAGCGACCGAGCGCAGGAGCACTCGTGCTTGTTGGGAGCCCCTGACAGCGACTTTGAGACCTTCTTCTTGTGCTGCTACACCTCGGGGGATCCCTGGTCAGAGTGCGGGGCCGAAGAGGGGGACCTCACTGGGGGAGAGACGCGGAGGGCACCACCGCAGATTCTGAGGTGGCCTTTCGAAAAATGTCTTTGGACTTCTGCTTACAACTGAGCAGGGCCTTAGAGGACATTTTCTTTCAGAGCCAACAGAGCTCTGGATCATGGTCAGCTCCGAGGCACCGCAGATAACAGTCATGAGTGTCCATAAGCGACATGTTCCTAGAGCATCTATCACATTTTTTTGAACCCAGTGGCCATAGGGGCAAAAATGGCCCCTGCGAGGTCGAAGACCCACGCGGCCAGCGGTTAGGGAAAGAAAAAGGGCTCGAAGCCCATTGGCAAAAAAGGTGAAGAAGAAACTGTCTCCGAACAGCGCTAAGAAGGTAGAGCAGGCGAAGGACAGGTAGAGGACCGGTGCAACTGGAAAATAGGCCAGTAGGCCAAAAATGAAAGACTTTTTCTGAGGGATGAGGACGTGCGTCTGAAGGGCTCCGCGGAAAAAGGGAGACTGAGCAAGATGGCACCCTTGGGCGGGAAGAGGACCACGCATGTGTGGCAGCAATCCCAAAGGCTTTCTTTGAAAGCTGGGGAATTGCTCCACGAGGGCTCCGTCGGTGCCGATGTCACCCATAAGTGAGGACTGACTTCTTGCTTGTTCCTAGAGAATACAGTAGTCGAGGTAAGGGAGTACCATGGCCTGGAAGACTATACGGTATTTCTGAGTGTTGAGCAGTGGGCAGTTTGTGGGGAATTATCAGGTTAGCAGGATTTTCAGTCGGCACTTATCCAGATAACAACTTAGAAGAGACTTTCAAGTAGCCTAAGCTAGCCAGGTAAGTGGCAACTAAAAAATCCTGCTAACCAGATAAAGTCATCCCAGGATGGAGTTAGTGCAGAGGGTGAGTACTAAAATGGTCAGTGGGCTTCGTCATAAGGCATATGGGACAGACTTAAAGATCTCAATAAGTATACTTTGTAAAAAAGATGGGAGAGGGGAGATATGTATGATAGAAACATTTAAATACCTCCATGGCAGCCTCTTTCAATTGAAAGAAAGCTCTGCAACGAGGGGACACAGGATGAAGGTGAAAGGAGGCAGACTCAAGAGTAATTAGTGGAAGTATTTCTTTATGGAAAGAGTGGTAGATAAATGGAATAGCCTCCCAGTGGAGGTAGTAGAGACTAAAATGGTATGTGAATTCAAGAAAGCATGGGACAAACACAGAAGATCTCTAAAGGAAATAAAGGGTAGACTGGTCTTTATTTGCCTTGATGTTTCTATAGGAAATCAACACGACCCCCCCCCCCCCAAAGCAATCACAAGGTAACATCACTTCCTGCCCATTCTCACCGTATTACTCTCAGGCTTCTTCTGGGCAGTTGCAGGCGCTTTTGCATCTGGTGACTGACCTAGAACAGAAAGGTACAGTGACATTACTGCCAGCACATCAGAATCCACTTCCACCTCAGAGTATGTCTTCAAAAGCAAGCAGACTAGCTGAACAACCATTCCTCTCTGCTCCTTATCTGCCATCGCAAAATACTATTAAACAGGTAACATTTGTCGTCGATTACTTGAACTATTCATCTCTCTCAGGCCGGGACCACGCCCAGCCCATCCTAAGGCCACCTCCAACCCTCTCACTATTCAGTCAGCAAATTTTGGGGCCGCCCCTACCCCTCTTACTGTTGAGCAGGCTCTCAGGCCCTTTCTGCGTGTCCAAATTGGGCTGATTTTGCTGATTGTAGAACCGCAGGAGACACTGTTGGTTGCAGAAATGTTTTATCTCCCCGCGCCAATGAACTGTTTCCAGAAGCTTCCCCTGACGTTTGCAGGCGTGACATCGAGCTGCCTATAGCCAGGATCAAGGATAGACAGATGACAGATTCATTTATACCTCAAACAGTGCCCAGTGCGTTCAGCTCCCAGCACTGCTGTGCTTAGGCCAATCTGCCAGAATAGAAACTGACCTTAAAGTACCATAAGAGGTATTTGCTCTTGCAGTCCTCGCTGCAGAAATCCCAAGTGCTGCCATCCAGCTCCTCAGTGACTGCCCGCTGGCAAGTCTGTGAGCAGTAAGTGCAGGTGATACAGCAAAGTCCCAAGTTTTTTGTGAAGTCTTGCTTATACAGTAGCACACAGCCTAGAAAGGGCAAGGGAGAGAGAAAAAGTCATGTAAGTACATGCAGTTCACACATATTATCAGTGCTGAACATCAACCCATCTGCACAAGCACAGTATCTGTCCAGGAGCTAGCCACCCCACATGCTGGCGTTGAGAAGCGTAAAATACACAAGATTAATGAGTTCATACCCTGCATAATAGGGCCATAAATTCTATACAATATCATTATCACAAGGCTGCAAGTAAGGATAGATAATTCCTTTGTGGGAAGAAAGTCACTGCGCATAGGGACCACCAATAGAAGACTGATACCAAAAATACTGAGAAAGTCCAAGAGGTTTCAACTTCAGGTTTTCAAACTACGAGAAGGCAAACTAATTCAAATCTTCCAACACAAAACTTGGGGAGGTACAAAAAGCACAGAAAGGAGAGAAAGAAAGAAATGATTTAGACAGAACCCAAAGCGATTCTATAGGGAATTATAGTATATTATAATTATAACACCAGTAAGCAAAACTGAAATAAGCAACCTAGAGAGCAGAACGGAGCATAAAGAAGAAAATGAAAGAGGCAAACATCAAAAGAATGGAATGATGTCAAGCAACTAAAGAGTTTATCTTATCTTCTTTACAGTAGAAAGCACAAGAGAAGAGCCTTACTTCGGTGGCGGGAAAAGTAATGGAGGCGCTCCTGAAAGAGCGAATAGTGAACTTTCTCAAAACCAACAGGTTGCAAGATCCGAGGCAACATGGTTTTACCGAAGGATGGTCTTGCCAAACAAATCTGATTGAGTTCTTTGACTGGGTGACCAAGGAACTAGATCAGGGGCATGCAATGGATGTCATCTACCTGTATTTCAGCAAAGCCTTTGATACTGTTCCTCATAGGAGGCTTGTCAAACTCAGTAGCTTGGGGATGGGTCCCAAGATGGTAAACTGGATTAGAAATTGGTTGACTGACAGACAACAGAAGGTGATGGTACATGGAGCTCACTC
Source organism: Ichthyophis bannanicus (assembly GCA_033557465.1). Taxonomy (NCBI): domain Eukaryota; kingdom Metazoa; phylum Chordata; class Amphibia; order Gymnophiona; family Ichthyophiidae; genus Ichthyophis; species Ichthyophis bannanicus. The sequence goes on from CM066036.1 coordinate 57,210,293, forward strand.
GGATGAGAGAAAGGTGATTAGCAGGGTGCCCCAGGGTTCGGTCCTGGGCCCGGCACTGTTCAATATATTTGTGAGTGATATTGCTGAAGGACTGAATGGAAAAGTCTGTCTTTTTGCAGATGACAAAAAAATCTGCAACAGAGTGGACTCCCCCGAGGGAGTGGTTAACATGAGGAAAGATCTACAAAAGCTGGAAGACTGGTCTAATGCTTGGCAACTACGATTTAATGCGAAAAAGTGCAGTGTCATGCACTTGGGTAGCAGAAATCCAAGGGAAATGTATGCGATAGGGGGCGAGAGGTTGGTATGCACGGTTCAGGAGAAAGACCTTGGTGTGATTATCTCTGATGATCTCAAGGTGGCAAAACAGTGCGACAAGGCGGTGGCAAAAGCCAGTAGGATGTTGGGCTGCATACAAAGAGGGATTACCAGCAGAAAGGAAGAGGTACTTATGCCACTGTACAAGTCATTGGTGAGGCCTCACTTGGAATACTGTGTTCAGTTCTGGAGACCATATCTTGCAAAAGATGTAAAAAGACTGGAAACTGTTCAGAGAAAGGCGACCAAAATGATTTGGAGCCTGCGTCAGAAGCCTTATGAGAAGAGACTTGAAGACCTAAATATGTACACTTTGGAGCAGAGGAGGGACAGGGGAGATATGATTCAGACCTTTAAATACTTAAAGAGAAATGATGAACAAACCAACCTCTTCCAAAGATGGGGAAGCTGTAAAACTAGAGGGCATAACATGAAGCTGCAAGGTGGTAAATTGAAAGGCAATGTCAGGAAATATTCTTCACTGACAGGATGGTGGATGCTTGGAATGCTCTCCCGATGGAAGTGGTGGGGGCAAACACGGTGACGGAATTCAAAACAGCATGGGACAAACACAGTGGATCCCTTTACAGCAGCAGGATAAAAACAAAATAAACGGTACCATCTAAATTCTGAACCATCTAACGTCTCAACAAATAGGGGTGTCCTACATGGAGTGGTGGGTTCACCCCTAAACAAAGACATGGGGAGGGATGGGCTGCACAGACTGACAGGTGCACCTACTCTTGCCATCTTGCTGGGCAGACTAGATGGGCCATGCTGGTCTTTACCTGCCGTCACTTACTATGTTATTTAGTAGGTTTTTTATACTGCTTTATCATTTCAGTCAAAGTGGTTTACAATGTAACTTGAACTTGGTAATGTACATTAAACAGGGACATTGATAAAGAATAGTTACTCATCTGTAACAGGTGTTCTCCAGGAGCAGCACGAATCAGTCCTCACATATGGGTGACATCGACGTCGATGGAGCCCTTGCGGAGCATTTCCCCAGCTTTCCAAGAAAGCCTTTGGGAATGCAGGCATGCATGCGCGGTTCCCTTCCTGCCTAAAGGTGCCATCTTGCTCAGTCAAATGACATAGCTCAAACAGCACACAAAAATGTAAAAATAAACTATGTACAACTGCAACTCCCAGGGGAGGAGGGAGGGTTGTGAGGACTGATTCCTGCTGCTCCTGGAGAACACCTGTTACAGGTGAGTAACTACTCTTTCTCCAGGACCAAGCAGGAAGTCAGTCCTCACATATGGGTGACTCCCTAGCTCTGGGCTACCAAGGAATCCAGGCTGAACAAGAGAACTCCCTCTAGTCCCAGCATCAAAGAAAGGCTTTTCACTAACAGAACCTCCACCGGTAGCCCAAAGGAGGGCTGGAGGGCAGGAGTTGCCTAAACCTCAAAGAGATTCCGGAGTACTGCCTGGCCAAAAGCACTGTCCCTACGGGACTCCCTCTCCAGACAGTAATGGGCCGCAAAGGTCTGGCTTGAGGACCAAGTTGCAGCCCTGCAGATGTCCACCAATGGTATAGAGCGGAGGTGAGCCACTGAGGCAGCCATTGCCCTGACACGATGGGCCGTGACCCGACCCTGCAAAGGAAGGTCAGCCGCCCTGTAAGCCCAGGTGATACAGTCAGCTACCCAGGTGGACAAGGTAGGCTTGGACACAGCTAACCCCAAATTATTAGGGTCAAAAGATATGAAGAGCTGAGTAGCCCTTCTATGCCCTTGCGTACGGTCAAGGTAGAAGGATAAGGCCCTCCTACAGTCCAGGGTATGCAGAACTGCTTCAGCCTGGCTTGCATGAGGCCTAGGGAAGAATGTTGGAAGAACCACCTCTTGGTTAAGGTGGAAGGAGGAGACAACTTTTGGGAGGTATTTTGGATGAGTCCTAAGGACTACCCTGTTCCCATAGAAGCGGGTGTAAGGCCTGTCACAGACCAGGGCCTGAAGCTCACTCACTCGCCTGGCCGAGGTTAGGGCTATCAAGAAGAGTGTCTTCCAGGACAGGAAGCGTAGAGGGCAAGTAGCCATCGGCTCAAAAGGTGGGCGAGTCAGTTGCTGCAAGACCACATTCAACTCCCACTCAGGAGCAGGAGGACGGATCGGAGGCTTGAGCAAAAGCAAGCCTCTGAGAAAGCGGGACACCAAGGGGTGAACCGACAGAGAATGTCCTTCCACCAGTGAGTGGTGAGCTGCTAGAGCTGAGAGGTGGACCCGAACAGAAATGGACTTAAGTCCCTGATTTGATAAGTGCAGTAAGTACTGAAGCACCACTGGTACAGTACAGGAGAATGGATCCTCTGTACGTAGCTGACACCACACAGAAAACCTTTTCCATTTGAGGGCATAGGTTTTCCTAGTGGACTGTTTCCTAGAGGCTAGGACAACCTCCTCAACTTCCTGAGGTAGGCCCCAGGGAGCCAAAACTACCCTTGCAGCCTCCAGGCCATCAAATTGAGAGCTTTGAGATTGGGGTGCAAAAGGGAACCCTGATACTGAGAGAGAAGGTCGGGTTGCAACCCCAGAGGCAGTGGGGGATCCACTGCTAGCTGAAGCAGAAGTGGAAATCAAGGCTGTCTCGGCCACCTGGGAGCCACCAGCAGGACCGAGGCCTTGTCCAGAAGAATCTTGAGAACAGAGTTCGGGCCACCAAGGGCGTGGGAGGAAACGCATACAGGAGGCCCTGAGACCAGGGAATCAGAAAAGCATCTGCTGCTATCCGCAGAGGATGCGGTTGCCTGGAGCAGAACTTTGGCAGCTGTTTGTTCAGTGGACTGGCAAACAGATCTATGGATGGAAGTCCGCATTTCAAGAAAAACTTCTGAACCACCAGAGGATGGAGCTGCCACTCGTGGGTCTGCAGAATCCTGCTCAACCTGTCGGCCAGGTAGTTTTCCTGGCCAGGTAGATGTACAGCCTTGAGGAGCATGTTGTGCCTGAGAGCAAACAAGCAAAGGTCCTGCGCTTCCTGACAAAGGAGCCTGGACCCAGTTCCGCCCTGCTTGTTCACATAAAACATGGCTACCTGGTTGTCTGTTTGAACGAGGACAGACTGATGAGCCAGGGTTGGAGAGAAAGTCTTGAGGGCTAGCCGAATAGCCCTGAGTTCCAGTAGATTGATTTGCTGTGCGGCTTCCCAAGGAGACCACAGGCCCTGGGTGCACTTGCCTAGACAATGAGCTCCCCAGCCCTGCAGGGAGGCATCCGTAGTCAGCACCACTGTGAAGCCAGGAATCTGAAAAGGCACCCCTTGCAGTAGATTGGGTGGGTGCAGCCACCAGCGGAGGGAGTTCAGAAATTGTCTGGACACCCTTATCCTGTCTCTGAGGCTGCCTGTGGCCTGTGACCACTGAGTCCGAAGGCACCACTGTGCAGGCCTCATATGCAGCCTGGCATTGGGGGTCACATGTACTGTCAAAGCCATGTGGCCAAGAAGCTTCAGGCAGAGTCTGGTGGAGACCAGTGACCTGCTGAGAAACTGGTTTGCTAAGTTTATTAGTCTTTGGGCCCTGCCTTCTGGCAAGAACGACTTTGCCAGCAGAGAGTCCAACCTTGCTCCTATGAACTCCAAATTCTGGGAGGGGAGCAAAGTGGACTTTGAGAAGTTTATTACAAACCCTAGGCTTTGAAGAAGAGCAATAGTTCTGAGGATGGCTTGTATGGCCTCCTGGCACGTCTGACCCCTGATGAGCCAGTCGTCCAGAAAGGGGAAGACAAAGATTCCCTGATTTCTCAGGTAGGCCGCCGCCACTGCCAGGCATTTGGTAAAGACCCTGGGAGAGGAGGTGAGGCCAAAAGGCAGTACTCTGTACTGATAATGGTTTCCTCCCACAATGAACCTGAGGTACTTTCTGTGGTCTGGATGAATGAGGATGTGAGTGTACGCATCCTTTAAATCTAAGGGGCATAGCCAATTTCCCTGCTGGAGGTAGGGCAGAAGTGCTCCAAGAGTAAGCATCTTGAACTTTTCCTTCTCTAGGAATTTGTTGAGATTTCTGAGTTCTAGAATAGGCCGAAGGCCACCGGTTCTTTTGGGTACCAGGAAATACCTGGAGTAGAACCCTTGACCTTGTAGGTGGGGAGGCATAGGCTCCACTGCCCTGTCCACCAACAGACCTTGGAGCTCCTGAAGGAGAAGATCTGTGTGCAGGGGAGGCCTTGGAGGCTCCCCTGGAAAGTATGGAGGAGGCAGCTGTTGAAAGTGTAGCAGATAGCCCTTGTGGACTATGCTTAGCACCCAACTGTCTCCAGTGATGAGTGGCCACTTGTGGGCAAACAGGGCGAGGAGACCTCCTGTGCAGGGTTGGGAGAGCAGGGACGGAGAGGCTATGCCTAAGGAGTCAAAAACCCCCACCCTGCTGAGTGGGAGCAGGGGCCGGAGGCTTGGGAGTCCTCTGCCTACAGGCCCATTACCCTGCCCCTTGGCCTGCTGATCCTGAGGGGGAGCTTGGGAAGCCTGGTACTGTGGGTACTGTTTGTAGGCAGTGCCCTTCCTCAGGTAAAAGGGCTTTTTACCCGAGCCCTTCTTTTTGTGAGAAGGGGAAGAAGTCTTTCTAGACAGCCTTGTCCTTGTGAGGTGCTCGGTTTCGAGCTGTGCGGCCTTCTCGGTCATGGGCTTGCCAAAAAGGTTCTCACCTCGGCAAGGGACATCGACCAACTTGTCCTGAACCCATGGCTCGAGGTCCGATGACTGCAGCCATCATTGGCAGCGCGGGACAAACTTGGAGCATTCCCGGATCCCCGAGGACAAGGACTTGAACCTCTGCAAGGGTTCCCCGGAGAGACCAGCAGAGAACCCGGCCAGCTCCTTGGCCAGGTCCCGCAAGTACATGCCCATGTACAGCTGGTAAGACTGGACACGGCAAGCAAGCATCAAGCCCTGGAAGCACTTTCTACCAAAACCATCCAGGTTCCGGGCCTCCCTGCCAGGGGGCACCGCGGAGTGCATCTTCTGACTTTTCAGGCGATGCATGGACGATTCAACCACCATGGAATGGTGTGGCAGCTGCGCCTTCTGAAAGCCAGGGCTCTTCCGGAGTCGATAGATAGAATTGACCCGCTTGCTTAGAACCGGCGCCGAGGCCGGTGCCTCCCACATCCGGAAGAGGAGCCGTTCCAGCATCGGAGGAACTGGAACAGTAAAGGCCTACTTCGGAGGAGAGTCATACTGTAGGGCCTCAAGCTCCTCGGCTCGAGGCTCCTCCTCGTGGTCCGCAGGGATAGCTAACGCAGTGGCCATATCCCGGACGAACTCCGAGAACCGTGTATCCTCCGGAGGGGATCTACTCCGGGGCTCAGACTGCGGTGAGTCCGACGGGACGCACCGAGTCCTGAAGGTGTCGGGGGACTCCTCGTCCTCCATCTCCCAGGCGGACTCGCCCGATGAGGAATCGGGGTCCGACCACGCGCGGCCTGTGGGCACCCGCCCCGACGCTGAAGGCACCGGCGTCGACACCCTCGGTCCCGAATGGGAGGTCGAGGGAGACCACGACCGAGGTCGACCTCGAGCCTTCATGGTCTCGAGTATCAGCTCGGTCTCCGGGGTCGACTTCGATGTCGATGTCCCGATGGTCGGGGCAGATGCGCCAGACAGGCTGGCCATCAGTGCCCGCTGCTGTTCCATGAAGGCAGACAATCTACACTCCAAGGCTGTCAGCCTGAGACCCAGCTCAGGAGACTCAGCAGCTACCGACTCGGGTCCTGGCGGCGCCTGGCCCGACGTCGGCTCTCTGGGAGGAGAGTCCACGAGGACTACAGGACTTACGTGTCCAGCAGACTCTGGTTCCACACGAGGTACTTTTGGCGGCTTCTCCTGTTCCATGGGCCCGGGGCGACGGTCGGGGGTCTGAGACCTAGCTCTCGAGGAGCCAGGGACCTCGTCCGACGATGCCCTCGCGAGCCGCTTCTTCCTCTTTCGTTCCCGGTCGGGGGACCCCCTGTCCGAGGAGCCCTGACGGTGCTCAGGATCCGATTCCCGAGATGTCGAGGCCTCAGATGAGGTCCGGGCCCGGCCGAAGGCAGAGTCGGAGAAAAGCCTTTCCTTTTGGTGCTGACGACTTTGAAGCGCCTTGGAAGACATCTTTCCACATGGTCCACAGATCTTAGGATCGTGGTCAGGACCCAGGCACCGAAGGCAGCAGTCGTGTGTGTCGGTGAGAGACATTAGTTTCTTGCACCGATCACACTTTTTGAAACCACTGGAAGTCATCGGGGAAAAAAGAGTCCCCGCGAGGTCAAAGGACCGGCCTTCCAGGGAAAAAGAAAAATAGGGCGTGAACGCCAGCCACGAAGGGCAAAAACCGAAAAAAAGAAGAGCGGGCTCGATACCAGTGTACCGAACCCGGTGGGAGGGGAACCGGCGTCGAACCGGAGAAAAAATAGCGAAAAAATCCAACTATTTTCAGGGAGGACTAGGACACACATCCAATGGGCTTCACGGAAAAAGACAGACTGAGCAAGATGGCACCTTTAGGCGGGAAGGGAACCGTGCATGCGTGCCTGCATTCCCAAAGGCTTTCTTGGAAAGCTGGGAAATGCTCCGCAAGGGCTCCATCGACGTCGATGTCACCCATATGTGAGGACTGACTTCCTGCTTGGTCCTGAAGAACTTGGATTCTTCTGAGGCAATGGAGTTTTAAGTGACTTGCCCAAGGCCACAAGGAGTGCAAGTGGAAACCAAACTTTGGCAGATGAAATTTAATGTGGACAAGTGCAAAGTTATGCACCTAGGAAAGAAAAATCCCAGCTATGGTTACATGATGTAAGGTTCCACATTAGGAACCACCACCCAGGAAAACGATTTAGGCGTCATCGTAGATACTATGTTAAAATCCTCCACCCAGTGTGCAGTGGCGGCCAAGAGAGCAAATAGAATGCTAGGTATCATAAGGAAAGGAATGGAAAATAAAACAAAGGATATTATAATGCCTCTATAGTTCCATGGTGCGACCGCACCTTGAATATTGTGTGCAATTCTGGTCGCCGTTTCTTAAAAAGCATATAGCGTTATTAGAAAAGGTACAGAGAAGAGCCACCAAAATGGTAAAGGGGATGGAAGGACACCCCATGAAGAAAAGTTTAAAAGGTTAGGGGAGATATGATAGAAATCTATAAATTAATGAATGGAGTGGAATGGGTTAACGTAGATCGGTTGTTTACACCATCAAAAAGTAGGAAGACTAGAGACCACACAATGAATGTAACCCATTTAAGACTAATAAAATATTTTTTCACTCTACGCCTAATCAAACTCTGGAATTCGTTACTGGAGGATATAGTAAAAGCTGTTAGTGTAGATGGGTTTAAAAATGGTTTGGACAAGATCCTTGAGGAAAGATCCATAAACTATTATTAATGAGGACCTGGGAAATGCACTGCTTGCCCCAGGACAGGCATTGTGGAACCTGTGAGCCTCTTGGAACCTGCCAGGTACTTGTAATCTGGATTGGCCACTATTGGAAAGAGGATACTGGGATTGATGGACTTTGGTCCTGACCCAGTAAGACATTTCTTATGTTATGTTCTTATGCTCTCTTGGTTCCCAAGCCAGTGCTGTAACCATTAGGCTACTCCTCCACTCCACTACTGTCCATCACGTCTCATGTTTGCCTTTGAATTTCCTGAAACATTTGTCAGATGCAAGATCCAGTGGCAGGGAAGTGCACAGTGAGGGGCTAAAAGAGAACTTTCCCAATGAATGTGATAGCTTTTAGCCTCCCACTGGATCTTGCATCCAACAAATGTTTCAGGAAATTCAAAGGCAAACTTGAGGAGTGGAGTGGAGGACTGTGCCTGTGAAGAATGACAGGAGATGTGATTAGTGTGTCGTGCAAGATGGGTAACGTCTACATTTACTATTTTATTCTGTAAGAGATGAGCAGCCATTAAAGCTGCATCAGTAGGGGTGGCATGGTCATACCCGTCTAGCTCTAAAAAGGAGGTAAGAGCCAAATTTTGAAGTATTCACAATTGCTTGAAGTCCATTGTATAGTGAATTACAGTAGATTGGATGGTTTACAACCCAGAGTGCTGAAAGAATTAAAAAATGAAATTGTGGGAACGAGAGCAGCAGCAGATGAAGGAGGAAGGAGGATGATTTTCCAGGTGGTCCCTACAATCACATTAATGATGCCACCTGCTGAGCGCTGCGGTATGGTGACGTGAGAGCAGGAGAGCACATCATACAGCACTGGAGGGAGAAAGGAAGAGGAGGATTTTATGAGCCGTCCCTGCAGTTGTGCCAGTACATCAACCCGTGGAACACCAGCAACTTCAAAAGCAGAGCTGTGCCGTGCACCCATTTGAAGCTATCTTTGATGTCATCTATGAAGATCGCTGCCCAATAGCTCTAGGACTGCATCTATGTCAACTATAAAGATACCATTTTTGTTGTGTTTTGCTGTAGGATGTGTAAGAGGAAGGCTAATAATAAAGAACAACCTTTCTCCTTTACAATAGGCAAACAAGTTTCTATAAACTCGTTTGTAACAAGAGAGTTAAACAGAAATTAATCTGTAGAGGAAATCATCTTTCGTCCTATCCCTCACACCCCACTCCTTCCACCAGCTGCGTTAGTGGGTTTGGGCTCTTCGGTACCTACACTTCAGAAGACTGGGAACCAAATTAGCCAAAATGCAAGATTCACAGGAGCTAAACCTGGGGATTTTAGAAGCTGAAGCTTTTACCACTAGGATTCCTTTTGATAACACTTCTACTGAATTTTAGGGACTTACTCCATTGCCAAATGTAGAAGGGAGTAATTCCAACTCTGCCATCTTAATAGGAACATGTTCTGGCTTGGAAACTCCTGTTGACCACCAATCTCGAGATTTGGATGGTGGTGGCCAAGATGGAGGCTGAACTCTCTAAGTGCTTGTCTCAACTCAGCTACAGGTTCCACCGAGAATATGCAAAGTTATCTACAATGGAGAAGGACTATGAAGGACTGTAGACTGGTCGGATCCACAAAGAAGTGCTGTGTGTCCTCCTTTCTTCCTGCCCGTCTCAGATTACTTTTTTTTTTTTTTTTTTTTTAAACTTTACAGACAAGAGGCTCTCTGCAGGACAAGCAGGACTGCTACAACCTCCAGCCCTCTCCCAAATGTTGGGGGGGAGGGAATGGTGGGAGCAAAGGAGAGGGGTTAGTGGGGGAAGCGGAGGAGGGAGCAGGGATGAGGGACCTGGGACCACTGGGTTCTGCACCCCTAAATCAATTATAGGCCAAGATGCACACCACCTTTCAGAGGATATGCACACCACCTGTTTGGAGACTGACCAGTGGGCACAGGCTATTTATACTGAGCTGAGACGTTTTCCTCAGTCCCCACCTGCTGGTTGGCAAGCATATACCCATTTGCCTGGACTGGACTGGAGGGACACCCTAGAAGCTTCTTTTCAAATTCTCACTTTGCTTGCTTTGTCAATGCCTTGCATTTAACTTTCCAGTGCTTATGTTACCTGTTCTCATTATTTGGCTCTTTTTTCCATTTTCTGAAGGATTTTCTCTTAGCCTGATCTCTTTGTTAAGGAGACCAGCGGAACAGAAATGCCAGAATTCAATTAAATTAAAATAAACTACATCAAATATTTTAGAGGAGAACAGGTTAATGAGATAAGCTAACCAGAATCTCCAAACCACTTACCCTCACTGCAGAAATTCTTTTCTACTCCAGAAAAACGAATTTTTTCATGCAGGAGCTTCTCCTGTTTACAGTATTCGCACTGCGAGACGACGCCATGCAGACGCTTGTAATCTTCGCAGCAATCTTTACAGCAAAACTGGTACATGCGATCCTAGGAATAAGGGGCAGAGACGCCATGTAACTAAGAGAAACGTTCGCATGCCAACGATGCCATGGAGGTACTGCAGTAAGGAGAAGATAGGCATGACAAAAATAACAGCAAGCATACAATTTAGTATTCCACATATACAAATTACATTTTAATTTTCATCTTGAACCCTTTCTTGAGGTAAAACAAAGTGAACAAGTATCTGTATGTTCAAAGAGAATCTAGTAACATAAGATCCAATACTGACTAGCCAGGGCCGCCACATATGCCCAGAAGCCACAGAGGCTAACCAGGTAGCAGTGATATTGAACCGCTGTCTGGTTAGCTTGTACGGGTAAAGAGAGGCCAGCTTTTACCCACAGAGGCTAGCCAGGTAGCAGTGATATTGAACCGCTGTCTGGTTAGCTTGTACGGGTAAAGAGAGGCCAGCTTTTACCCATCAGAGGCTAGCCAGGTAGCAGTGATATTGAGCCGCTGTCTGGTTAGCTTGTACGGGTAAAGAGAGGCCAGCTTTTACCCACAGAGGCTAGCCAGGTAGCAGTGATATTGAGCCGCTGTCTGCTTAGCTTGTACGGGTAAAGAGAGGCCAGCTTTTACCCACAGAGGCTAGCCAGGTAGCAGTGATATTGAGCCGCTGTCTGCTTAGCTTGTACGGGTAAAGAGAGGCCAGCTTTTAACCACAGAGGCTAACCAGGTAGCAGTGATATTGAGCCGCTGTCTGGTTAGCTTGTACGGGTAAAGAGAGGCCAGCTTTTACCCAAAGAGGCTAGCCAGGTGGCAGTGATATTGAACCGCTGTCTGGTTAGCTTGTACGGGTAAAGAGAGGCCAGCTTTTACCCACAGAGGCTAGCCAGGTAGCAGTGATATTGAACCGCTGTCTGGTTAGCTTGTACGGGTAAAGAGAGGCCAGCTTTTACCCACAGAGGCTAACCAGGTAGCAGTGATATTGAACCGCTGTCTGCTTAGCTTGTACGGGTAAAGAGAGGCCAGCTTTTACCCACAGAGGCTAGCCAGGTAGCAGTGATATTGAACCGCTGTCTGGTTAGCTTGTACGGGTAAAGAGAGGCCAGCTTTTACCCACAGAGGCTAGCCAGGTAGCAGTGATATTGAACCGCTGTCTGGTTAGCTTGTACGGGTAAAGAGAGGCCAGCTTTTACCCACAGAGGCTAGCCAGGTAGCAGTGATATTGAGCCGCTGTCAGGTTAGCTTGTACGGGTAAAGAGAGGCCAGCTTTTACCCACAGAGGCTAACCAGGTGGCAGTGATATTGAACCGCTGTCTGGTTAGCTTGTACGGGTAAAGAGAGGCCAGCTTTTACCCACAGAGGCTAGCCAGGTAGCAGTGATATTGAACCGCTGTCTGGTTAGCTTGTACGGGTAAAGAGAGGCCAGCTTTTGCAGCACCTAGCTTTTACCCATAGAAGCTACCTGGTTAGTCTCTGTTGCCGCCCATGACACGCCCCTGGAACGCCCACAATATGCCCCGATGCTAAGCCACGAATATCCCGCTGAGCGGCATTTACACGGCTTACAGGGCTGTGAATATCGGGCCCATGGTACATGACCTTGGAGGGTATGGGGAGAGATTGAGGGTGATTGAAAAGCAGAGGGAGCTGTGGTGGAACAGGTCTTACTTGAAAGAGGTGAGATAGGGTAGAAGGGGAAATGGAAACTTGGATAAGGGGTAATACATATGAAAGGCCCTGGAGATAGAAAGAGGACAAGTACCAGGGAATAGTCTGGGGCTGTTTAGGAGAAGAGAGGCAGAAGGTGGTAGATGAGGCTGGGGAGAGGATGAGTACAGAAGGAGGAAATGGAGGAATAGAAAGTGGGTGAACAATGGGAAACACGGGAGGCTGGCAAAGAATGAGACAGGTGGGGAATGGAAGGACTAGGGAAGTAAAGTCAGGAAATGAAAAGCTGGTAAGAAGGTGAGATATGAAAATAGGAAGATTGAAGGAGGAAGAGGGAGAAATGGAATGAAATTAATCTATAGCTAGTTAAAAGACAGATGAGAGAAACAGAGAAAAAAAGATGAAAGATGGATTGGTGTCAGAGAGGGAAGTAAAAATCAAAGATAGCGAGTGTGAAGAAAGAGAAAATGGAAACGAGATCCTAGAAAAGAACTTAGAAGAAAACTAACAAGAAGAAGTGGGAGAGACTGGGACCAACCCAGCTAGAAAAATAAAAAGCTCAGACAAAGGTACAAAATAGTGACCATTTTTGGAGAATGAAATATGTCATTTTTAAAAATGTGCATTTCTTATAGTTGAGTAGGGGCAGAAATACATTTCTTTTTCTTCATAAGAACATAAGATATGCCATACTGGAACAGATCAAGGGTCCATCAAGCCCAGTATCCTGTTTCCAACAGCAGCCAATCCAGGTCACAAGTACCTGCCAGGTTCCCAAAAGGTACACAGTGACCTGGGTAAGCAGTGGATTTCCCCAGTCTTCTTTAATAATAATTTATGGACTTTTCCTCCAGAAACTTGTTCAAACCTCTTAAAACCAGCTACACTAACAGCTTTTACTACATCCACTGGTAACGAATTCCAGAGTTTGATTACACGTTGAGTGAAAAAAATATTTCTCCGATTAGTGCAGTGGTTGATTCTCAACCCAGTAGTCCTCTGGGACCCCTAGTCCAGTCAGGTTTTCAGGGTATCCACACTGAATATACATGAGATAGATCTGCATACAATGGAAGCAATGCATGCAGATCTATCTCACGCATATTCATTGTAGATATCCTGAAAATGTGATTGGCCTGGGGGTCCCAGAAGACCGGGTTGAGAACCACTGGATTAGTCAATTGTGCTACATTGTAGCTTCATTGCATGCTCCCTAGTCTTTCTACTTTTTGAAAGAGTAAACAATCAATCTACATTTACCTGTTCTACTCCACTCATTATTTTATAGACCTATTTATTATTTATTTAACATTTCTTCTATACCGCGCTATTCAGATCAGAGCGGTGTACATTAAACAGAACATACTACAATGCACCAAGCCACATTGCATTTACAATGAACAGGGTAGTAACTTGGGTATAACAGGGGGAAACTATCTACAATTCATTTACACTGGTGCATAAGGTCCTGGATCTAGGCGATATGGGTCAGGGAGAATTGAGCTGACTAACCATTTTCTTGCTGGGTCTGTTCGTTGGGGCGGTTTGGGCGGGTAGACAGAGTGCTCATTGCCTGCTTTCTAGAATTAGTTTCTGGGTAGTATTTTAAGAACAAATGATGTTTCAATGCTTTTCTGAATAGGGCCAAGCTCGTGATGGTACGAATATCTGTAGGGAGGGCATTCCAGGCTCTAGGTGCGTATATCGTGAAGGCCCTATTGGCCATTGCCTTTGTGCATTTTGTCATTACTTTAGGAACCGCTAATGTATTCGTCATTATGGATCTTCTGTTTCTATTGTCCGGTATGCTGTGAATCAACTTGCTGATGGGCATGGGGGGCTGATTATTTAGTGCTTTGAATGTCAGGACTAGGATCTTGTAATGGATTCTGGCCTGTACAGGTAACCAGTGGAGTTTCTTCAAAACTGGTGTTATGTGGTCTGTCCTTGATAATCCTACCAGAACTCTCGCGGCTGAGTTCATCGCAAGCTGGAGCGGACTTAGCGTTGCCTGTGGGAGTCCGTGAAGGATCACATTAGCGAAATCAAGATGTGGGATCACTAAGGCTTGGAAGATCGTTCGGTAGTCGGCGAGGTCAAGCTGTGGTCGTAGGTGTCGTAGTGTTCGTATCTTATGATATACTGCTTTCACAGTGTTTCTTATATGTGTTTTCATGTCCAGCCATTGGTCGAGTGTAATGCCTAGGTAACGAATTGTGGATTTGGTTTTCAGCTCAGCATTGTTGACTTGTAATGAAGATGGTGGGGTAAAATCCTGGTTCCTTGTGACGAAAAGAACATCCGTTTTGCTGTGGTTGATCTGTAGATTTTGCATAAGGAGCCAGTCTGCTACTGCTTCAAAACATCTTATTATTGGGGAGAAATCTGGCTGGTCAATCGTAAATGGTATATATAGCAGGATATCATCTGTATAGGCAAGACAGTTGACGTTGAAAACTTGGATCAAGGCATAGATGGGCTGCATGTAAATGTTAAACATCAATGCAGATAGAGATGATCCCTGTGGTATCCCCTGTTTTTGTAGAAATGGCTCTGAGGTCGTGGGGCCTGTCCTCACTTGTTGCCATCTGTTGGACAGGTATGATTTGCCCCATTTTAGTGCCGTGCCTTGTATCCCTTTTTCTTCGAGGCGTTCTATTAGTATCTCATGGCTCACCGAGTCGAAGGCCGCTGCAATGTCCATGAAGATGAGGACAAATCCTTGGTGGATGTTGTCAAGTCCTGCGACTAGGTTATTGAAGAAGGTCGTGAGGAGGGTGTCCACACCGTGTGCTTCCCTGAAGCCGTGTTGGGATGGATCCAACGGTGCTTCGGTGTCAACGTGCTGTTGGATTTGTCGCTGGACTACCTTTTCGATTATTTTGGCAAGCAGGGGGATGCTTGAAATTGGTCTATAGGATTCTACTTTGGATGGGTCCAGTCTGCTGTTTTTCAACAGTGGTCTGATTGATGTGTGTTTTAGGCTCTGTGGAAAAGATCCCATTGAAAGTGATTGATTCAGTATTTTGCTCAGGAATTGACTTAGGTCACAACGTAGCTCTTTTATCCAGAGAGCCGGACAAGGATCGTTGGGTGCAGTGGTGAGGTTGATAGAGGCAATGGTGTCTTCAATCTCTTTGCTAGATATCTCACTGAATTTGAACAGTGGTGCTGGCTGTGGCATTTTATGCGGAGTGGTGTGGTTTGTGGTGGTTGTGCTCTTGTCCGTCCGGATCATCTTTGATTGTAGATAGTCGGAGTAGTCCTGTGGCTGAGGCATGTGTGGTGTCATACACCCCCCAGCCCTCCACCTAGGGGTCAGAGAGTTGGGGCTGCTATGATGTCCTTTATGCAGAAAATGACTATAACTTTTACTCCCGCTATGACTTATGGGAGTGGTAAGTTTTTAGTCCCCTGATAAAAGGATAGCCGTGAGTCGAGTGTTAGGCAAAAACTGACAAGAAAATTTATTCCCCTTCCCAAACAGACTTAGTGCAGAACAAACAGTACTCTCTACAGGAGCTTTGCTTGAAGGATATTTACAGAAACAAAATAGCTGTATTTTCATACTCCTGGCTTCCAAAACGTGCAAGGTATTTTTTCTCTACAACAAAGTAGTAAATCAAAACAGCTTCTTCTTTTTCCTCAAAGAAGACGATTCCTTTCCTCTGCCTTATCTTAGCTCATTCACCCAAATCTTTAGCGAAGAGATTTAATGTCGTCTGCGAGACAGAGCATACAATCCATTGGAATTTCTTCTGAGTCAGCAGAATTAAATTCCCATTGCATCTCCTCCACCTCAGGGCTTACTGAGCTTTGTTTCAAACTGTTACTGCTAGGCCGGGAATAACCTCTAAGAGCTGGGGCGTTTCCCCGGGGTACAGTTCTAGATGGTGAGGTCTTGTAAGGTTTGTGGCTGTGGGGATTCTTCCCTGGCTCTCCCCTAGTTCTCTCCAGCTGCTAGGCAATGCTTTATACCTTTCTGCATTCTATTCCTGCCTAAAGCACTGCCCTAGCTCTTTAGTACAAGCTGAGCCTCTTGACTCCCCTGGTTTAGTGTTAGGTTCCCACCTGTATAGACCTTGAGACCTTTCCTCCGGCATTGAGATCTGAAGGGCTCCCAACTCTCTCCGTCTAGGCAGGTTCCTAGTAACTGGCTGTGCCTTCTCTCCTTCTGCTCGGTTAGTCTCACTTCCAGAACTACAACCAGGTTCTTTACAAAGTCTCCAACCTTCTGAAGTCTCTGAGCCTCTCCACTTCTCTGAAGCTCTCTGTGTGCCAGTCTCTCCTTCTTGGCCACTGCTTCCTTCTCTGCCACTCCTTCCACCTCTTTGCTCTCTGCCAGGCCTTCTGCTTCCCTTCTTTTCTGCCACCTTCTCCTCCCCTTCTGGGGCTACTGAGCAGCGTTTATATTTCTCCTCTCTGAAGCTTGGCTCGGCTTTTCTAAGCAGGTGAGAGTAATCAACCTCCAAGCTTGCTGCTACGTCAGAGCTTGGGTGTGTCAGCTCAACTGCTCCCTCTCTCTGCTTGCTTCTCTTGTGCAGACCCTGAGCTGTGTGTGTTGGCTGACTGTCATTTTTAAAGGTAAAATCCACCTTTCTTTCTACTTCCATAGGCTCTGCCTGTGCTTCTGTATTACAGTGGTTGATCTAATGCTGGGTCTCCTGTTAAGGTCTTTACAGTATTGAATAAGTCATGTGGCTTGTTTATTGATCGCTTTAGTATATCTGTATGGTATTGTTTATTGATCGCTTTAGTATGTCTGTATGGTATTGTTTATTGATCGCTTTAGTATGTCTGTATGGTATTATTTATTGATCGCTGTAGTATATCTGTATGGTATTGTTTATTGATCGCTTTAGTATGTCTGTATGGTATTATTTATTGATCGCTGTAGTATATCTGTATGGTATTGTTTATTGATCGCTTTAGTATGTCTGTATGGTATTGTTTATTGATCGCTTTAGTATATCTGTATGGTATTGTTTATTGATCGCTTTAGTATGTCTGTATGGTATTGTTTCTTGATCGCTTTAGTATGTCCGTGTGGTATTGCTTCCTTTTCTCCATTGTTTCCTCTCGGTGTGTTTTAGGTATGAGATATCAGCACATTGTGCTTCGGTGGTTCGAGTTCGGCGCCAATGTCTCTCGAGCTTGCGCAGGTGGAGGAGTGATGTTCGTAGTTCTTTTGAGTACCATGGTGCATGTTCCCGCTTCCTTGGTTTCTTGCTCGTGGGTGGGAGGCAGGCGATGGCTTTGAGGCTGTCGTCCCAGTTAGATACCATTTCATCTGGATCAAGGGTTGTGTTAGTAAGTAGTGGGAGGACTTTCTCCAGAATTTCTTCTCTAACAAAGGGCCGAAAACATATTGTTGGTGTTCTGAGGAGAGCATTGGCTTTGTTGCTATTCTGGTTGCAGCGGCTAATGGGTATGTGGAATCTGAGCAGGCTGTGGTCGGACCAAGGTACTGGCGTTATAGATAGCATCAAGCCTTGGGTTGTGTCAACCTCCGTTTATGGGGCGAAGATCAGGTCTAGTTTACTTCCCTTCATGTGTGTAGGAGAATCGACGAGTTGTTTGTAACCCAGCTCTTCAAGTGCTTCGAGGAAGGCAGTCGCTTGTACGTCTTGTAGGGAAGGCAGGTTAAAGTCACCTAGTAGCCAGTTCGGGGATCGTGGATTGTTAGTATTACAAGCGAGGTCGATTATTGCCGAAAGATCTTCAGGTGATGGTGTTGGTGCTTGGTAAAGTAAGTTGATCGTGCAGTGATCGTTTGCTATGGTGATCGTATCCAGGTGGGTTGTGCTGGTGGCATTGCTCAGTTTAAATTGTAGTTCGGCTTTAGCGAGGATGAGTGCTCCGCCTCCCCTTTGGTTGGTCCTGTGGCAGGCGTAGAGTGAGAAGTCCGGAGGTAACATCTGGTTGATGAGTACACTGTTGCAGTCGGATAGCCATGTCTCCGTGATCATTAGAATATCGAGTTCATGGAGGGCTATCAATCATATCTCTATCATATCTCCCCTCAGTCGTCTCTTTTCCAAGTTGAAAAGCCCTAACCTTTTAAGCCTTTCTTTGTAGGGATATCCTTCCATCCCCTGTACCATTTTTGTCCCTCTTCTCTATACCTTTTCTAATTCTGCTATATCTTTTTAAGATATGGTGATCAGAATTGCACACAATATTCAAGGTGTGGTCACACCATGGAGCGATAGAGGCATTATAAAATCCTTTGTTTTATTCTCCACTCCTTTCCCTATGATAGCATTCTATTTGTTTTCTTGGTCACTGCTGAACACTGGACAGAGGGTTTCAATGTATCATCCACGATGAAGCCTAGATCCATTCCCTGGGCGATGGTTCCTAATGGGGAAGCTTGAATCGTGTAACTGCAGTCTGAGTTGTTTGTCCCTAAGTGCATAACTTTGCACTTGTCCACATTAAATGTCATCTGCATTTGGACGCTCAGTCTCCCACTTTATCACAATCCTCTTGTGTTTTAATGACTTTAAATAATTTGGTGTCATCTGCAAATTTGATCATCATTATTCCCATTTCCAGGTCATTTATAAATATATTTAAAAGCAGTGGACCCAGCACAGATCCCTGGAGTACTCCACTATTCACCTTTCTCCATTGAGAAAACTGACCATTCTCTGGGAAAGCACAGTTACTTACCTGTAACAGGTGATCTCTGGGAACAGCAGGAATAAGTCTTCACATATGGGGTACATCGGTACCGACGGAGTCTGCGCGGGAACGCTTCCCAGCATCCAATCAGAAAGCCTTTGGAAGCATCCCAACACGCCTGCGTGCTGCCTTCCCGCATTCCCAACTGCCTCTCCTCAATTAAGTTTGAAAGCTGAGACAAAAAGAGAGAGAGAGCAAGGAAGGGAAAGATAAAGATAGAGCTAGAGAAAAAGCAACTCCTAGGGGAGGTGGGTGGGTTGTGAAGACTTATTCCTGCTGTTCCCAGAGATCACCTGTTACAGGTAAGTAACTGTGCTATTTCCAGGAACAAGCAGGAATGAGTCTTCACATATGGGGACTCCCAAGCTCAGATGCCCAGAGGGAGTCCTAGCATGTTGCAAGTCTAGAACGAGCCATGCTATTCCTCAGGACCTCAGGCATCCTGGGGATGGAGGGTAGGAGTTGAATACAAAAAAGGAGCTGTGGAACAGCTGGCTAGAACAGGGCTTCAAAAGGGGAAGACCCTGTATAGAGGGCATTTAGTAGTATAATATTGTAATCTGGGTCTCCCTTGTTGGCATTGCACAAGTCCACTGAGCTACATATGGATCTGTTAGAAGAGCCAGTGAATGTGCTCAAGGGGTACCTCACTGAGAAGTAGAGGTAATAAGTAGAACAAAAACAAGTGGAGGTCAGAACCCTTCAGGGTGAGAAATAGCCCCACGGGAAAAACTGGGGTAGTATAAGAGGTAGAGCTTCAGCGGAGACGCAGAAGGTACTATGAAAGAAAGCTTAAGCTGTTTTGGTCCAAAAACAGTACAAACCTTGGACCAAGAGAAAAAATGAGTCTGACCCAACTGGACTGGGGTTGGAATCAGTCCATGTAGGGGAGAAAGGGTATGGAGACCCTTGTATCTGATAAGAAAGTAAGGACAGACTCAGGAGCGCTAAGCTTTAGAGTAACTGAAGCTCCGCAATGTCTTTCCTAAATGGGGTCAATTAGGAAAGAAAAAAGGTACATGGAGAGCTTCAGGAGTACCTAACCTTGAAAGGTTATGGTAAGGAAAAAGTTAGTTAATTACCACAGGAAGTGGTTATAAGTGTAGCCCCCTAAGTATGCTGGCACAGCATTGATAGGGGTAGTGCCCATTTGTCAGGATCATATAGGAATGTAAGGATATCTGAACCTAACAGACAGATAAGTAGATGGATCTATCTAAAAATATATCTCACTATATCTATAAATATATATGTATATATATTGCGACGCTCCTGCCTGCGCCCTAGAGCTTACAGGCAGGAGTGGCCTTATATTGTCCCTTGAAGAATTAGCTGGCACGGTTCCCAATGAATCTTGGGAACTGTAGTGCTCTTGTATATTCCTTAGGGAAGAATTGTAGTCGTGACCAGATGTGGTTAGGCAAGCAAGAAAATTTATTTGTCTTGGGGGATAGTTTCCAGCGCATCAAAAGCTCAAAGCAACAAACGCAAAAAGTGGAACTTTTAGGATAAACAGAAGAAAACAGGAACTCAGGAAGCAGTGAAATCAAATTGGCTTTAACTCAGCTATTCATAAACTTCAGCAGCTTTAACTCAGCATTGCCTCATGTGGTTGTTAGAAAATATTGCAGCTTTATATCAATAGCTGTTCTCTTCACAGCGTGACTTGGAAACAGGTGAACACATTCAGGAACTCTTACGATTAAACAACAAGAAAAGCCAACGTTTTATATTCTCTTCATATAAAACTTATGTGCTTCTTTAAACTGTTATTCAATACAGCAGCAAGGGCAATCCATGGCACAAGGCTCAGGATTCTGGGTAGGTAAAGAACTTTCTACCTGCATGTATTCTTCTGAACAGAATTACTGTCCGTATCAGGTTCTTTATTTTGCCCTGACTTCAGCTCCAGTAACTTCCGAAATTCCTTCAGTAGCAATTCAGCCTGTGTTTGCTTTTCATCTGGTGGATAGTTATTGGCAAGGGTTACGCCCTTCCCCCACTCACTATCTACGTCGGTAGCAAAGTTAGGTTTGCACAGTTCAGCACTATATGAAGGTTTCTTCAGCCAAGCATACAAATTAGGAAATTGTGCTTTACCTTGTTTAGAGGCATTTATAAAAGAACTTTTCTTAGGAAAACTTTCTCCTGGCTGTAGTTCTCTGTCTTTATAGCACTGCTTGTTGGCATTAGAAGTACCTTTTCTCCACGTGCTGCTTTCTCGAGGCTGGCTAGGTCTAGGCTTTTCCCGGCAGTAAGAGTTTCTTGCAGGGTACGTTGGACTCCCAGGTTGACTCTTCCGGGGTTCTGTCTTCTCACAAGGTCCTAGTGTTCTTCTCCTTGCTTCTAGGGTTCCAGTACTCTGCACTCCTCTCACAACGTTCTTTTGGACTTGGAAATCCTTCCCCACGCTATTCTCTGGGATATTCTCCGTGGTCCTCTCTGCAACAACAACCTGTTCACCTTTCTCCTCCCTCTTTCAGCTCTCTCTGAGGTTTTAAAAAGGGCTTCAATTCCCGGCACTCCCTGCCGTTCCCTGGGTGTGCCCAATCAGAGCTGAAACCTAACTCCTCCCCTGGACTGGGGTGTGACTTCGGCTCAGCAGAGAACTGTGTTTTTCTTCAGGTCAGTTTTGGAAATCCTGTGTGATTTAGCTCTGCTCTCAGGATTTTCCTCAACGTCCATTTCTTCTGAAGGGCCATCTTCACCACAATATATATATATATATTTAAATATATACACATTGTCATAAGGTAGCGCTGTCAGAACCCATGGAACTAGGGAACTCTGAGCAAAACGTAAGGGAAACTGACAGCTCAGGTTCACACATGGGGAAAGGTTGCTATAAGCAACAGATAAAAACAAAGCCACGAGGTGTAAGGGAACGCCCGAACAGAAGCGTAGCACAAAACTCATTAGGAAATGAGGAGCACCTGCATGGGGGCAGAGCCCAAACTAACACCAGCTTAAACACATTTAAAACTCACTTACCGGAAGGTAGAGGGAGAGGAGTGGCAGGAGCTACTGGAGGAGTAGTAGATGCTACTGAGAGAACTGCTAAGCGTGAAAGCAGAACCAGTGGAGCTGCAAGGACGGAGCCAGAGAGATTGCCCGGGGCATATGAGGCTGGTGATTCCCAGGGAAGCTGTTGTGAGCAGCAGTGCACAGCTTTTCAATATCCTCAGGAGCATTGCTACGAAGTAAGCAGAGGTGGCAGTCCAGCAGCCAAGTCCAGGAGGTATAGATTACCCAACACCAGGGATTCAGCAGGGGAAAACTTTTACCCTGAAGGAAGTTTGAAGCTAACAGAGAAACACCGTGGAGAGTGTTCTTCAAAACAGAGCTTTGCTCGACCGAGAGAACAGGAAAGGTAGGTGTATTTACTCTAGTAGAAGAGGTTTAAAATACCCTGATTTGCCCTGCACTTACCAGGAACTGTGTAACTCTCATGAGCCTGACTACAGTGAATATGGTAATTTCCCACGGGCCACTAGTTTAGTGGAGGAGGGGAATGCTTTAGCTCATCGGCAAGAACATTATAACCTCAACGGCAGCTGTGTGACGGGAGAAGTTTATTCTGATGAGGAAGGAATGCAATTTGAGACTATTGGAGAGTCTTTAGACGGGAGTGAGATGGACTGTACATACACTCTGGCTGATTGCATATCATCTCTTTGTTGAAAGCAGCAAGAACTGTTTAGAAAAGGAAACAGGAGGAAAAGTTCTGTAAGTGAAATGAACTGTTTTCTTTTTGCTTTTTGTTCCATTAACTAATGCTGAAGTAAGCCAAGTTTTGTTTGAAACATTTCTTTAATTGTGTCACCAGACGAAGAGTCTGCAATTCCTTGTGTTCCACTGTTATGAATCCACCCCGGACGGGGAATAAAGCCTATGTTTAACCTTACCCTCTGCCTACAACTACACTTCTTTGGCTAATGTTAAAAACCACAGGTCCCAGAAGGCCTTTTTAAAGCCTTCACAGGAAAGTCTACAGCCATTAAAATACTGCCCCATTAAACTTCCCAAGCCTCTTTGCCTCTGGGTACGTTGGTGGGTGACAACATATAGGGTATATATGCATATATCTATAAAGAGATATGGATGGGCAGAAGACACACAGATAGATATAGATAAATATATATGTATCTATATATATCTATATATACCTATATGAATATGTAGGCATATAGACACGTCTCCACGTATGTGGATGGAGAGATGTCCATAGAACCTCATCCCCCCTAGGGATATAGGGAGAGAAGAAGATTCATCTGACAGCAAGAAGGTTGATACCTGCTTGAATAGATACATAGAGAATCCTCTTTTCCTGGTTATGACTGGGAGAGTCAGAGGAAAGGTCTCCTTGACAAGAAGAAGTCTGAATTTTTTGCAGAATTTGAGCTCTTGAATAACCAGGATGGCCTACGTGAAAATTGCAGAGGGTAACTTCAGTCTGCAGACAGGAAGTCCAGATTTCTCCAGAATTGCAGTATGGAGAATGGATAGAGGACGCCCCTGGAGGAAGATACCCTAGTGACCCGCTTATGAGGGCAAGATGGGTATTAGGCGTCCTCTAGCTGCCACTGAAGAAAATTATCTCTGACGAGAAGACCCAAGGAGATATGGGCCAAGCCAGGGAATTGGCCCTCCTTTAGGTTTTCACGTAATGAAAGGCCTGAGGCTTATGCCTCAAAAGAGATTTAAGATGAGATGGTAAGGGTAGGGAATACCTGTCAGACATGGAACATGACTGGGGGAACCCCTCCTAACCATCTGGGGTTATCTGCTAGGCAAGATACTGATGCTCTCTAGCAAGGGCCCATAGTGTAAAGCTACTCTGTAGAGATGCAGAGAGCATGCTGCAGCTTGGTTAGAAGAAAAAACTGGCTGTGGAAAGCCAGCAGGTAACCAGCTATTCTGCCAAGGACAAGGGGGCGAAGAATAGAAGTTAACCAACCAGACTGTGATAATAGGGTTTCCCAAACGAGGTTGATAACCAGTTTGGGACTTAGCACTGAGGCTAGGAGGATTGCTAGTGGAGGGGAATCCCTGGTTGTGCAGTGAACAAAACCAGTGGTTAACCACTAGGAATTGCTGTATCTGCAGCAACTACCAGGGCAGCATGGAAAATTTCTTTTCCCTCTTCCTTTTTTAGATTGGGAAAAAGAACAACAGACATGGTAGGAGTTCCTATTGTCTGATGAGCTGCCCTAAGGTAACAAGGGGGGAGACAACTCCAGAAGTGAGAATCCCCCGGTAGAACAGATAGAGGACCATAGGGGCTTACCAGTGTAAAAGGGCCACTCTTACAAACACAAAAAGACTGAGGTTCTCTTCATCACTAGGGACCCACTTTTCACCCCCCCATCCCACATAAAGGTGAAAGAAGCCGAGCTCCAATCAAAACCTTCCATTCGTTACCTTGGGGTCACTCTTGACCAACGCATGGATTTGAAACTACATATAACCAACGTAGTCAGAGCAATCTACCTCAAGATCCGGACACTCCGCCATCTTCGCCCCCTGCTTGATCCTGATGACTTTCGAACTATATTTCAAGCCTTAACCCTACCCCACCTTGACTATGCTAATGCCATTCTCCAAGGCCTCCCACACTCCACATTAAACCCTTTGCAACTCGCCATGAATACCGCTGCTAGAATCCTCTATGGAGCATCAAGAAGGGACCATGTAACACCCATCCTAAAGCAACTCCACTGGCTCCCCATAACATGGCAGACTATTGTTCAAAACATTATTACTCACCTTCAAGGCCACTAAAAGCATCACCTCCTCCTCTCTAATAGACCTCATTCAGGCCGTTCCACCCAACAGATCTAGGAGAACGATATCAACTAATGTTCTAATTATCCCTAAAGCAGCGACAAAATGCCTATCAGTGACATCTAACAGGGCCTTCAGCTTCTATGCCCCTAAGTGCTGGAACGCCCTACCTCCAGAGATTCGGGCTATCACCGATCTATCTCTTTTCAGAAAGGCACTCAAATCCCACCTTTTCCCTCAATATTACTAGACCAGCCAACCAATCTCGATCACAACCCAAACTAAGAATAAATCCTGTTATGTATATACATGTAAATACTCATGTAAATAGTTGCAGTAATAACCTCCCCGTGTTTTATCCAAGTTCTCTGACCTGTTCTCTGTAAAACCAAAGAGTTTGTTGTTCTGGTCTGTTGTTATATTGTGAACCGCGCTGATGCTGAATAGCGCGGTATATAAGAGCCTGTAATAAATAAATAAATAAATAATAAATAAATAGTAAGAGGGAGGTAAGACAGAGTTGCAAGAGACTGACTATGGAGGAAGTCTCTGACAGGTGAGATGATACATGCCAGTAGAGGGAAACAACTGTCTATTGAGAGTTGTTACCTCTGTTTCCTTCAAGAGGAAGAGGAAACTGTTAAGTATGGGCATGATCATCATAAAGACTCTTAGAAAAAAAGATGTCTCATGAAGAGATATCTAGGTAGGTTAGGATAAATTTAGTGCAGATACTGCCAGTGAAGGAAGCAGACTGCCACCCTAACCACCAACCAAGAGGGACAATGATCTATTTGAAACCCTGCGACTGCTGGGTTTGTTGACCCTGTTGAGGTTGTGGATTCTTCAGACCAGGGCGATGTTTCCCCTGTTTGGGAACATCTGTATGATGGGCAGATGATGGGTAAAACCTTCTCCCCCTAGGGGAAGAAAGTTTGGTAGGACATTTCCTACTTACTGGGAAAGAAGAAGGCGGAGAACAGCCTCTGGAAAAAGGAAAGTCAGTGGATAACTGAGTAACCTGGAGTAAAGACTCCTTGTTGAAGAGATTTTCTCCAGTGCAAGGAGTATTTCCCAGTCTTTCTTGTGCCCATTTGTCCAAGTCTGAAGCTTGAAACCAGGCTCTACGTCGTGCCCCTATAGCTAGAGCAGAAGTCCTGCTAACAGACTCAAAGGAGTCTAGGATAGCACAAGTAAGAAACCTAGAGATATTTTGAGTATGACTAACCATTGAGGAATAGTCTTTACTCCTGGGCTCTTGAAGAAAAGAAGTCAAAAGATGTAATTTCCTTGTAACCTCCTCAAGAGATAGACCCATATAAAAAATATATGAGAGAATTCTTGCTGAAAGCATGGATGTCTGGAAGGTTTGACGTCCAAAGGCATCTAGTGTCTTAGACTCATGACCTGGCGGACAAGAAGAGTGCTTTTTATTACTCTTCACTTGCCTCATTGCTGATTCTACCACAATGGAATGATGAGGAAGTTGAGTCCTTTGAAACCCTGGAGAGGGGGGCACCTGATAAAGGAGATCAGTTGCTCTGGAAGGTGGGGGTACCTTTAAAGGAGCTTCCCACATTCGTAGGAGGAGATCCTGCAAAGAATGATGCAAAGGAAGCATTATATTCTCCTTTGCTTTGCTAGGAACAGAGAGGTATTCTGTATTCCCTTGTGTAGGATCTTGTCCAGGAATAGGAATGGCAAGTGACTTTGCCATATCCAGGAGGAAAGTAGGGAAAGAAGGATCTCCAGAGGGAACTTCCCTTGGATAGGCTGGATCTGATGAAGAACTAGCGTTGGCACCGAGGGATCTATTCAAGTATATAGCTGCTTTGCTCCAAGTGCTCCAACCCAATCGGGGTTGTGGGAGGAGGAGCAGCAGCTCATCGGAAGCAGCCCGCGATCGGCGGGAAACACTCCATTTTAAACTCCCCCTCAATCGGGGTAGAGCACCGTTCCAGCCAGCTGCTTTGCTCCAAGTGCTCCAACCCAATCGGGGTTGTGGGAGGAGGAGCAGCAGCTCATCGGAAGCAGCCCGCGATCGGCGGGAAACACTCCATTTTAAACTCCCCCTCAATCGGGGTAGAGCACCGTTCCAGCCAGCTGCTTTGCTCCAAGTGCTCCAACCCAATCGGGGTTGTGGGAGGAGCAGCAGCAGCTCATCGGAAGCAGCCCGCGATCGGCGGGAAACACTCCATTTTAAACTCCCCCTCAATCGGGGTAGAGCACCGTTCCAGCCAGCTGCTTTGCTCCAAGTGCTCCAACCCAATCGGGGTTGTGGGAGGAGGAGCAGCAGCTCATCGGAAGCAGCCCGCGATCGGCGGGAAACACTCCATTTTAAACTCCCCCTCAATCGGGGTAGAGCACCGTTCCAGCCAGCTGCTTTGCTCCAAGTGCTCCAACCCAATCGGGGTTGTGGGAGGAGGAGCAGCAGCTCATCGGAAGCAGCCCGCGATCGGCGGGAAACACTCCATTTTAAACTCCCCCTCAATCGGGGTAGAGCACCGTTCCAGCCAGCTGCTTTGCTCCAAGTGCTCCAACCCAATCGGGGTTGTGGGAGGAGGAGCAGCAGCTCATCAAAAGCAACCCGCTCACAGGCAGGCCCGCGCCTGTCGGGCCCGCGCCTGTCGGGCCCGCGCCGGAGGGCCTCACCAGAGGGCCCTTTGGCGTGGCCCTTAGGCAGTGGCACGTCAGCAACCCTACGAATGAAGCCAGAACTCTCACCTGCAACAGAATCTGACTCCTGCGCCAAGAAAACATCAGAACAATAACCTGAGACTCTGATTTACCCTAACAACTCACCTAGGTAACCCACTTCTACCCCATCTATAAGGTAACAGCAGACCTAATATACTAGAGAAGTTCACTCCTTGTTACTCTGTTACAAACAGACCTCCCTTAAAATAAGATTTGCTACTGTATCTAGTTAACAGAATACATTGTTCCTACTTGATAGACCTGCTTTGATACAATTGTTACCTATTCCACTGCTCTGTACCTAACCAGTTAATCTGCATTTACTGTTTCTAAAGACCCGTATTACCTACATTGTATCCTCCCATTGCTGTAACCATGGCTCTCTCTCTATTTGCATTAGTTAGCCTCTATCTCTTAACACACACCACCCAAAACACAGCAGCATTCCCTACCACCTCACACAAGATCCCCATATTGCATGGACTAGGAAGAAAATATCATTCCTCCTATCATCACTCAGCTCCACAACCACACCATGTTAGGCACTCTCATCTACTATATATCTCCCTTAACACTGTTAGTAGTTCTAAACCCAATCCTGTTCCCTCACATGCTAACTTAAACTGTGCACTCATCAACGCCCGCTCAGTACGTAAAAAGTGGCCAGTCATTACAGATCTCATCACAAAGCTGAAACTAGACATCCTCCTGGTCACAGAATCATGGCTAGCGGACACAGACAATGTCCTTATAAACCAACTCATTCCCCCAGAATACTCAATACACACATGCCACAGAGCAGACCGAAGAGGAGGTGGTGTTCTCATTCTTTCACGAACTAACCTTCAATTTAGATTACTTTCCACCAGGAGTACCACACACATGGACCTAGTTACTATAGCTAACAAACATATCATCCTAAATCTCATATATAGAGCCCCATCCTCACCACCAGAAGATTTATCTAATATAATAGAGCTTGCCTGCAATCCAGAAAGCCCACGCAAATCCAACTGGTTAATGGGTGACTTTAATCTCTCCTCACTTCACCATAGCCATTCTACCACATTCCTTGATGCCATGGCTGACCTCAACTACTCGCAGCTAGTTAGCTCCCCTACACACCTCAAGGGTAACACCCTTGACCTCATTTTTGCACCTCAGGCTACAGCGAACACCAACTTTAAGCTATCTCATACCCCTGTCCCATGGTCTGATCATGATTTATTATCCTTCCAAGTCCCATATCAGCAAAACAGTATCCCAGCAAGACACACAAATTTAACCTCATCAGGACCAACAGTCCGTTTCAAAACGCTCAACAAGGATGACTTCATCAGCCAGACTCTTCCACCCTTTGTCTACCAACCAATGACCTTGATGAACTGATCAACAATTGGTACAACACCCTGAACTCCTCTTCACATCTACCTTCCTCAGTAAGACCACCAGCATCCAGCACAGCACTAAAAAGTAGAAACCCAAAACCATGGTTCTCCACTGAACTACGACTATCCCTCCAGAATCTAAGAAAACAAGAGAGAAAATGGCGCAGATCACGTGCTCCAATTGACCAAATGGATTACGAAAATGCCCTAAAGAAACACCGGGAAAAAATAGCTGAAAAGATGAGGGAACACCATACAGAAACCCTCCTCCGATCACTGAACAAACCACGAGACCTCTTTAACATCACTAAATCCTTAACCAAGGCACCATCCTCCAACCAAACAATATCAATTCAACCTCAGGCTTTTGCCGACTATCTTCAATCTAAATCCATTAACACGAACTCCACACCAAGTTGTATACCTAACCCCGCCTCAATTACTCAGCCTCTAAAAAATTTTGTCGCTCCCACAGTGAAATCCATCACTGACCTTATTGCCACCTTGAATACTACCACAGCCCCAAACGATCCATGCCCTGCCTACTGGATCAGAACAATGCGTGCTGAACTGAGCCCCATACTTGCCCTCATCATGCAACTTTCCTTCACCACTGGATCATTCCCATCATCTCTCAAACAAACTTTAATACGCCCTCTCCTAAAGAACAATAAACTCGACCCAGCAAAAACTGATTCATATCGTCCAATTTCAAGTATACCCCTTCTAGCCAAAATCATCGAGAAGGTGGTACAAATCCAATTGCAACAACATATAGATACTTCAGCTCCCCTCGATCCCTGCCAACACGGATTCCGAGAATCACATGGCATAGAGACCCTTCTCACACTACTCATCAACACCTTATCAAGAGGGATTGACAAAATTGAAAATGGGTTCATCCTCATCTTCCTTGACATCTCAGCAGCGTTCGACTCAGTTAACCATGTACAACTTCTTCACCGTCTTAAAGAAAAGGGAGTCCAGGGATCAGCTTGGGAATGGTGTAGATCCTACCTAAACAAACCGCTGGCAACAGGTGCGGATAGGATCTTCAACCTCCGATCCTTTCCAACAACAACAGGGTGTACCCCAGGGATCCTCTTTATCAGCTCTTCTATTTAACATATATATCCAACCAATCTGTGAAATCATCAAAACATTTAATGCCTCCAGCTTGATCTACGCAGATGACGTACTAATATTCACGCCAATAAAAATTAATGCCCCTGACATCTCCCCAATTATCGCCTGCTTCAACGCGATTACAGATTGGCTCCTATCCCAGAACCTGCGAATAAACTTCAAGAAAACGGAAGTCCTATTCGTAACCAGGAATAAGAAATTCTCCCCCCCTACAACTTTGAAGGTGAGAGATGCGGAACTACCATGTAAATCATCAATTCGCTACCTGGGAGTAACCATCGACCAAGAACTGACCTTCAAAGATCACATAAAGCAGACCGTTAAATCCATTTACTATAAATTAAGAACGCTGAAACCCTTAAGACCACTACTCGCCCCCAATGACTTCCGAACAGTCTTCCAAGCCCTTATAACACCTCATTTTGACTATGCCAATATCATCCTACATGGTCTACCCAAGAGCACCCTCAACCCACTCCAATTGGCGATGAACTCAGCAGCCCGCATCCTCTGCGGTACTTCCAGTAGAGACCACATCACCCCCATACTAACAGAGCTTCACTGGTTACCCCTACAAGCCAGGATAACTTACAAAGCACTTCTGCTATCCTTTAAAGCAATTAATCAAATAGCCCCACCTTCCCTCTCATCACTTATTATCAACACCCCCACGAACAGACTGAGAAGATCCGCAGCCGCCAATACTCTTGTCGTACCAAAGGAGTACACTAAATGTAACCAAACAACCAGAGACAAGGCCTTCACCTTATTCGCTCCAACTTGCTGGAATAATCTCCCTCCTCATATCCGATCAATAAAAGACTTCTCTCAATTTAGAAAGGCCCTCAAACACTACCTATTCTGTCATCATCTTTTAGGCCCTAACCCTACACCTCCTTCCCCCATCTCACAAATCACTCACACAGCCTCTGACATTCCAACAACATAGTCATAACAGAACACGACCTAGACGCTCTGCACACCCAAAGTTACGACCCAATTTAACTGTAAATTTCCAGAGGTAATATATCTTTCTGTATATAGCTTGTATATAGTTTACCATGTTGTCTCCAAGTTACTGACCCTGTTATAATGTAAGCAAAAGACCCTGTTATAATGTAAGCAAAGGACTGTTCTAATGCGAAATTTGTTATCTGTAAACCGCGCTGATACCAAAGAGCGCGGTATATAAAAACTGTAAAATAAATAAATAAATAAATAAATATAGGAATAGAAGATCCTGAATGGTGCAGTATGGGATCCTTAGATGGTGGTCGCTGGTACTGCAGGTCAGAACCAGCGACAGTCGGTAACAGATCGTCCATGCTAGAGATCGATTCCAAACTCGGCATCGAGGGAAGCGAGCCTGACGAGAGAAGCATGGAAGGTACCGACAGCAATGGTACTGTGGATATCGGTACCGGTGTATGAAGACCAACCGGTGGCAACTCTAACGGTATCGGAGGAACCGAGAGTTGCGGATCCGAATTATCGGAACCGAGCCTTCGGTACCAACGGGAGTCGGTACCAAGGCGAGTCGGTACCCAGTCCTCTAGACTGGAGATTGATTCCAGACTTGGCATCGAAGGAAGCGAGTCTATCGATGCACGTCTGGAGGGTACCGACGTCGGTACTAGTATCGGTGTCAGTACCGATACTGGAAGGTCGATCTGGAGCGTATCCACCGGCCCCGCAGGTACCGAGGACGCCAGACGACGATCCTTGGTGAGGAATGTTTCATCCAACACCAGTGCCGATGCCGGGGTATCGGTACCGCTCGAAGCGGATGCCACCAACGGGCATGGCTCAGATATGTTCTGTGAGGGGTGAACCTCAGGAACAACCTGAAACCCCACACAGGCTTTGGAGGCCAAAGACTCCCACCGGGGTTTTGAAGCCATTGGATTCTCGAGGACAAGGCCATAGGCATCTCTATGCTGTGCATGAGAAGTGCCGCTCGAGGACTGGCTAGTCTTAACAGACTGTTTTTGGGTTACCTGATCCTGTGTAGAAGAAGATATGGTCGGTGCCCTGAAGTTGGAGGGGGACCGCATGTCAAGGGGAACTCGATGTTGAAAACTTCTTCTCACAATACTATTGCCCGAGTACTCCGGAGGAAAATGGTCAGGACCCAAGCAGGTTAGACACCAATTGTGAGTGTCTAAAAATAAAGTTGTACCGCCACAGTTTGTACATTTCTTGGGGAAAGTGGCTGGCGGTTCCATGAAGGAAAATGGAGAGGCCTAGAAGGCCTGAGAACCGTGAGACACTAAGGAAGAAAAATATATTCCTTAAAAAGGAAAACATTTTACAAGAAAAGAAAAAAGAAACACCGGCGGTACTGGTGGCGTCGGGGAAGGCAGCCGCGACCACAAGAAAACTAAAAAATAAAAGAAGTATTTTCTGCGGTGACAGGAGGACGTCCTGCCGGCTCCGTGGAAAAACGAAAACTGAGGAAAGGCAGTTGGGAAGGCAGCACGCAAGCGTGTTGGGATGCTTCCAAAGGCTTTCTGATTGGACGCTGGGAAGCGTTCCCGCGCAGACTCCGTCGGTACCGACGTACCCCATATGTGAAGACTCATTCCTGCTTGTTCCTGGAGATCAAGCAGGTAGTCAGTCCTCACATATGGGTGACGTCGGCGCCAATAGAGTCCGTGCAGAAGCATCTCCCCAGCTTTCAAAGAAAGACTTTGGGAGATGTAGCACGCATGCATGGTCCACTTCCCGCCCAAGGGTGCCACCTTGCCTCAGTCTCCTTTTTTCCCGAGGAGCCCATCAGACATTGTCCAGTTTCCCTGGGAAAAAGTCAGATTTTTATTGTTAAGTTTTGTCTGGTTTGCATACTGGTTCCTTCCCTCCCCTGAGCTAGCTTGCTTCGATGTCGGTCCTTGGGATTGTCTATTCATTTTTACATTTTTTCAATCAAGGTGTTCCTCGACCGGCATTTGTGCCCTTTTTCAGCCAAAGGACTTGGACCCCCGCCGGATGGCAGGGACCCCCTTTTTCCAATGGCCTCCAGTAGCTTCAAAACATGTGACCATTGTGGCAAAATGATGTCACTCACTGACCCACACGATTGCTGCCTCTGATGCTTCGGCCCAGAGAACGACTCCAGCTGCGAACTCTGCAGAACCATGACCTCAAAGGCCTTAAAGAGCCGCCATCAGCTGCAGGAAAAAACTTTTTAGAAGTCTGACTCCGTGCTAGAGTCTCCGGTGACACCACGCTCCAGGGACCCATCCGATATCTCAGTTGTAACCGTGGTTTCTCCGAGCAGATATCCCCGGATGTGGAACACAAGAAGAAACAACCCTTGAAGACCGCCTAGGAGGACAGATCCGGGAAGAAGGGGAAATCCCACCCCAGGACCCACAGTCCCAGTCATGCGTCCTAGGAGTTGAGGCAGAAGCGCCCTTCAAAGCTGCACCGTAAGAAGTCGTTGGCACCCGCCGACTGGCGTCGGACCACAGAGGCCATCCTCATAGAGGATCCCCCTCAATAGTACTGACGTCGGGCCCCAAATCCTCGGTGCCTGCATCAACGGCTACGAAGTCAACTGATATGGAGACCAGATTGGCAGCCCTAGAGAGCAGTATATTTGCCTAGAGGCCATGTAGCGGGCGTTTATGTCCAGCTCGTTTGGTTCACCCGCCCCAACAACAGGACCCTCAGCATTGAGGGCTTTCCCGGACAGTCCTAGAGTGCTACCTGCCTCGAGAGAGTCCTGGACAAGGTCCCGGTCCCATTCCTCAGGACATCGGTCCTCCCTCGGCGAGCACCCACAGCTCAGACTGACGATCCCCCGGAGATCATAGAACGTCAGGAGCAGTCATCGACAGAGATGATCGCGCAGCGTCAGACTCGTACTCAGAGTCTGAATGGGAGACAGAGGATGAAGAGTCCCTAGACACCAGGTGACACAGAGTCATGCCCTCGGACATGTCTCCACCGACGACCCGATGCTGTTCCTCGCCCGAGGACACTGTGTTCCTCGATTTTGTGCAGGACATGGCCAAGGCTCTGATTATGGAGATAGAGGCTGAGGAGGGACCCCAACACAGAGGAATTGTTGATACTCCAATACGAGGCACCCCTGAAGGAAACTTTATGGTCCCGGTGCCCCTGATCCTTGACTGCTTCCTCCTCCGGATGTGGGAAGCATTGGTGTCTATACCAATCATTAGTAGGCACCTCAATGCCATGTATTGGGTACGCCGATGCCCTGGGTTTCAAAAGACCCAGCTTCCCCACAAATCTTTGGTCATGAAGTCTACCATTCAACATTCAATACACCATCTATGCAGACGATATTATGATATACACACCTATCTCAACTGACAACCCAGACTACAATAAAATAACCGACTGCCTAACACAAATGACAAGCTGGTGTAAGAACAACAACCTCTCAATCAACTACAGCAAGACTGAGGCACTAATAATCACTCGCAACCCAGACTTCATCCGCCCACCGGACATCAGAATAGCAGACACAACCATACCAATGAAATCGGAAGTAAAATACCTTGGAGTAACCCTGGACAACGAACTAATCTCAAGACACACGTAAACAAAACAATCAAGAACGCATACCACAGAATGAGAATCATCAGAAGACTTAAACCCCTCCTCGCCACAGAACACTTCCGTACCGTATGCCAAGCACTCATCACTCCATTACTGGACTTCTGCAACCCCATCTACCTTGGCCTACCAAAACAAACTCTCAAACCTCTTCAACTAGCCCAAAACACTGCAGCCCGCATTATATCTGGCTCAACAAGACATGATCACATTACTCCGGTACTCAAAGACCTACACTGGCTCCCAATCAGCTCACGCATCAAATACAAAACAATAATAAACATATTCAAAATCAAACACCACATTTCAGCCAACAGCCTGCACACCCTCATTCATCCAGACACCAGCATTCGCCCAAGAAGAAAAGGAACCTCCAACAGAGTCAACACCCCGAGAGACTTCAGAAAAACACGAAAGGATACCACAGAGAGAGCACTCTCCCTGGCAGCCACAACAATTTGGAACTCCCTCCCAGACGAACTCAGATCGACAACGGACCTCAAAGACTTCCGCAAACAGCTGAAGACAATACTGTTCATAGAACACTATGGACATGTCACTTAATCAACAAGAACCACGTACCCACCCCTTACAACCCTGACAAGAAATTGTATAACATCACAGGATATATCTTAAGTCCTAATTGTATTGTACCTTGTATTATAGCCCATGCTGTACCATAGCGCACACTGTACATAGCTCAACCTAATCTAATACACTTTCCCACACACGCAAATTATAACACTTCTTTCACTGCATGAATTACACCTCCACTACTTTTGATTGTATTGTTGTGACACCACCTTGATTTTACGATAAGACGGTATAGAAATAATGTTAAATAAATAAATAAATAAATACCATGCTCCAGCTTAAAAACCAAAAATCTCATTCATCGATGCCACCCAGAATGGAGGCCCGAACCCTTGACACCCGCAACTGAAAAGCCTTTCAAGGCTCGATGCTAACATGTCAGATCCAGTCCTACCAGCTCTACATCAGCATGTACCTGAAGGAACTGTCGAAGAAGCTTGGTGGATTTCTCAGCAGGTCTCGATGGGGAACCCCTACAGAGGTTCAAGAACCTGATCTCGGAAGTAAAAGAATGCTCAAAGATTTTGTCCCAGACAGCCTACGATGGCTTCAAGTCATCGGCCAGGGTGGCCGCTGCAGTCATCCAACCTAGAACAATAGGTGCAGGACAAACTGATTGATATTCCCTGCATAGGAGAAAACCTATTCAGGACGCCATGGCGGACAAGGCAGCAGAGATACCGACAGAGTACGTGACGAGAACCAGGCTTTCAAAGAAGACCTCAGTGCAACCCCAGAAAAAAGCCCGTCTTCCAAAGAAGGAAGAAAGGGGGCTTTAGCGGTACACCGCACGCCCACGCCTTCCCGGCCCCTGAAAAGGACCAGCAACAAAAAGGCCAGGGACATGGTTCCAGAAAACAAAAGGCATCGAAGTCCCAGGCGCCGGCCCAGGCCCAGCCTGGGGGGAGCTTTTGACTGCCTGGGTGCGACCTCCCTATTCCCAGGGGGTCCTCTGCTGCCTACAAAGAAACACCTAGCCCTGTTTGCCCACAGGTGGACGGCCATCATCACCAATACCTGGGTGCTACATGTGGTCAAGGAGGACTACCTCCTCCACCAACAAAGGGCACCACCCTCGTACTTCCCACAAGAACCGACCAGGCCTCTCCTTCACCAGACCCTGCTCCTCACCGAGCTAGCAGGCCTAACAAAGCAGTGGAGCCAGTGCCAAAACATCTCTGGGGCTTCTACTTCAGGTATTTCCTCATTCCCAAGAGGAGAGGGGGCCTCAGGCCCATCCTGGACCTGTGAGAGCTCAACAGGTTTCTGGTGAGGGAGAGGTTCAAGATGCTCTCCCCTTGGGACACTACTGCCATTCCTCCAGCAGAGAAATTAGGTCTAAGGAACATAGCCAAAGGATGACTACACTCACATCCTAATTCATCCCTGCCACAGAAAATACCTCCCATTCGTGGTAAGGGGACAGCACTACCAATATAGGGTGCTGCCCTTCGGTCTGGCCTCATCACCAAAAGTCTTCACAAAGAGCCTCGCGATGGTCACAGCTCACCTCCGGCTCCAAGGGGCCTTAGTCTTCCCTTATCTGGACGATTGGCTCATAATGGGGAACATGGCTGCAAAGGCACAATGCACCACCGGGCACACCATCAACACCCTGCAGAACCTGCGGATCATCAGAAACTACCCCTCACTCTGGACCATGCACCTAGAGTTCATAGGGGCGTAACTAGATACCCTCCAGGCAAAAGCCTTCCTCCTTCGGGAGGGGTTAGATAGGTTCAGGTAGTTGGCCACAAAGGTACTCCAATGCCAGATGCTACCTGCTACGCTCCTACTCCACCTGTTGGGACACATGGCCTCCACTGTCCAGGTGACCCCGTATGCCCACCGGCACATGAGGGCAGACCAGTGGACACAAGCCACAGACATGCTCTGGGACAGAGTGAAAGTAACCAGCCAATTGGCGGGCTCCTCGGATGGTGGCACGAACCCCCAGAAGGTCCTCACCATCGACGCCTCTCTATTGGGCTGAGGAGTGATTTGCAGAAGCCTCCAGATGCAAGGCTGTTGGTCCCAGAGGGCATCCCGGATGCAAATCAACCTGCTAGAGCTCCAGGCAATATACCTAGCCCTCCGAGCCTTCAGCCACCAGCTCCACCACACTGTGCTGATCTAGACCAACAATCGGGTCGCAATATTCTACGTGAACAAACAGGGGGGAACAGGGTTATACCCCCTCTGCAAGGAGATGGTAGCCCACTGCTCCTATGCTGCATGCATCCTAAGGGTGGTGTACTTCCCGGGCCAGGACAATGCCCTGGCGGACAAACTGAGCAGCCACACGAGTGACACCTGGATCCAGTGGTATCCTCATGGCCAATGTTCCCTCTAATTTTCTGTAGGCTGTGTGCGCATAAAATATCAGCTGTGCAGCTTTTAAAGGAAGGTTAAATTTTTGTGCGCCACATAACGACACTCTGAGTTATATACTTTAAAATTTGACTACACTTCAGAATACAGTATGTATACCACATTGATTTTAATCAAATTAAATGAAAATAGACGATTACTAAATGAAGCAGAAAATTTCTAGTAATTACAATCACAACTTTTAAATTTTAAGACGTCTGTGTTGTTTTCTATCAGAATCAGAACTGTAATTTTTGTGCGCTCTGTTGTAAAGTATGTGCGCTCACTCGGCGAGGTGTGTGCACGCGCACAGCTTAGAGGGAACAGTGCTCATGGCTATTTCGTCTCTGGGGTATCCCGTTGATGGACCTGTTCGCCAGCCCCGACAACACGCAGTTGCCCCGATTCTGCTCTCGCCAGCCACACCCATCCTGGGTGGCAGCGGATGCATTCCTCATCCTGTGGACGGAAAGCCTCATGTACGCCTTCCCACTGACACCGCTGATAGCCAAAACACTATTCAAGGTCCAGCGCGACAGAGCATCGCTAATGCTGATATAGCCATTCAGTGGTCCAGGCAGCCCTGGTACCCAATGCTCTCTCCCTATCGGCGATGTTGTCAATTCCCCTGGGCCAAGCTCCAGGGCTACTCTCACAGGAGCAGGGCTCTCTCCTACACCTCAACCTGGGGTCCCTCTCACTCATGGCTTGGCTGCTGAAAGGGTAGCATTAGCCCCCTTCAACCTCCCATGAGACATGGAAAAGATTCTTCTGGCCTCTCGTAAGGCCTCCACAAGAAGTGTGTACGCCGTTAAGTGACGCCAAATCTTGGTGTGGTGTGCGGAAAGGCAGGTGAACCGGTTTTCCTGCACAGAACAAGTGGTACTCCAATACCTGCTTCACCTATCGCAGGAGGGACTGAAGTCCAATTCGGTCAGCGTACACCTAAGAACATAACATATGCCATACTGGGTCAGACAAAGGTCCATCAAGCCCAGCATCCTGTTTCCAACAGTGGCCAATCTAGGTCACAAGTACCTAGCAGTTTCCCCAAAAGACTCAAGATCCACAGTGCTTGTAATGGGGCAAGCAGTGGATTTCCTGGGTCCCTTTATTAATTGTTTAAGAACCTTTCATCCAGGAACTTGTTCAAACCTTTTTTAAACCTAGCTACACTAACAGTTTTTACTACATCCTCCGGTAACGAATTCCAAAATTTGATTACACGTTGAGTGAAAAAATATTTTTTCTTATTAGTCCTAAATAGGTTACACTGTAGCTTCATTGCATGTCCCCTAGTTTTTCTATATTTTGATGGCATAAACCAATCGATCTACGTTTACCCATTTCACGCCATTCATTAATTTATAGACCTCTATCATATCTCCCCTCAGCCATCTCTTTTTCAAGGTTGAAGAGCCCTAACCTTTTTAGCCTCTCTTCATAGGGGTATCCTTCCATCCCCTTTACCATTTTGGTGGCTCTTCTCTGAACCTTTTCTAATAACGCTATATATTTTTTAAGATATGGCAACCAGAACTGCACACAATATTCAAGGTGCGGTTGCACCACGGAATGATACACGGCATTATAATATCCTTTGTTTGATTTTCCATTCCTTTCCTTATCATACCTAGCATTCTATTTGCTCTCTTGGCCACCGCTGCACACTGAGCGCCATCACAGCACATCACCATTCCGTTGAGGGAAAACCTGTCTCAGCTCAGCACTTTGTGTCCAAATTCCTGCGGGGCCTCATGTTATCCAAACTCTCGTTCACCCTCCAGCAGCAAAGTGGAATATCAATATGCTGCTCTCACAGCTCACTAAGTCTCTCGTTTGAGCATCTGGCTACCTGCCACCTCTGGTACCTCTCCTGGAAGGTCACCTTTCTGGTAGCATTCATAATAGCACACAGAGTCAGCAAGCTCCAGGTTTGGATGGCAGAACTTCCCTACAGTAGGTTCTACAACAGGGTGGTACTCTGCACACCTCCCAAGTTTCTGCCGAAGGTGATGTCCCCATTATACCTCAACCAGTTGGTAATCCCCACCTTCCTTCCAAGGCCTTATGCCGGAAGGGCAGGGACCGTTCTCCACAATCTGGATTGTAAGAGAGCCCTGTCCTTTTACCTGCAACGACTCAGGGCCACCGCAAAACAACACAGCTTTTCATATCCTATGACTCCAGCCATCTGAGGCTCCCAGTGACTAAGCGAACTCTGTCCACTTGGGTGGCAAAATGCATTACCCTTGCCTACAAGCAAGCAGGGAACTCAATGGATGGATGCACATTGCATCAGAGCCATGGTTACTTCCTTGGCAAATATGCGTTCCGTCCCCACAATGGAAAGCTGCCAGGCCGCCGCCTGGTCTTCGGTCCATACCCCTGCAGCTCACTACTGCCTGGAGAGGGTGTCCCGACAGGACATCATCTTTGGCCAGGCCGTACTCCATAATCTCTTCAAGGTGTAGGCAACTCCTGCCCTCCGACCTTTTTGTGTTCAGGCTACCGAAGTGCTGGTTCTCCTCTGGACACTTGGTTCTTGCGAGAGTCTCTCAGTAAGGACTCAAATGCTGCTGATTACGGCTCACCCTTTCCAAGTCGCTATGGCATTTTCACAGGTTCTCAGAAGTCTATAGCTGGGGAGTCCCATA
Organism: Ichthyophis bannanicus; assembly: GCA_033557465.1. NCBI lineage: Eukaryota > Metazoa > Chordata > Amphibia > Gymnophiona > Ichthyophiidae > Ichthyophis > Ichthyophis bannanicus. Next base: position 57,249,955 of record CM066036.1, read on the forward strand.
TGTGAGGACTGACTTCCTGCTTGTTCCCGGAGAAAGCATAGTTACTCACCTGTGTTCTCTGGGGACAGCAGGAATCAGTCCTCAAAACCCTCGCTCCTCCCCTTGGAGTTGCTTCCTTACCGTATTTTAATTTTTCCTTGGCTGTCTTAGCTATGTTATTTGACTGAGGCAAGATGGCACCCTTGGGCGGGAAGTGGACCACACATGCGTGGTGCATCTCCCAAAGGCTTTCTTTGAAATCTGGGGAGATGCTTCCACGTGGGCTCCGTCAGTGCCGACATTACCCATATGTGAGGACTTATTCTTGCTGTCCCTGGAGAACACCTGTTACAGGTAAGTAACTACGCTTTTAGCCCTACTCTTTGTTTTCTCTCTTTCAACCAGTTCCTAATCCACAGTACTACACTGCCTCCTATCCCATGGATTTTTAATTTCCCCCAAGAGTCTCATGAGGGACTTTGTCAAAGGCTTTCTGAAAAAGCACAGTTACTTACCTGTAACAGGTGATCTCTGGGAACAGCAGGAATTAGTCCTCACTTATGGGTACGTCGGAACCGACGGAGCCTGTGCGGGAAAGCTCCCCAGCTTCCCAGGAAGGAAGCTTTTGGGGTCTCCCACTGCACATGCGCGCTGCCTTCCCGCCTTCCTGAACAGCTCTCCTCAGTTCGAGTTTATAGCTGAGACAATAGAGAGAGGAAAGAAAGATAGATAGAAGATACAACTCCTAGGGGAGGTGGGTGGGTTGTGAGGACTAATTCCTGCTGTTCCCAGAGATCACCTGTTACAGGTAAGTAACTGTGCTATCTCCAGGAACAAGCAGGAATAAGTCCTCACTTATGGGGACTCCCTAGCTAAGATGCCTGGGAGATCCCCTTCCAAGGGTTCGCCATCTTCGTATGGATCTCAGGCATCCATCCTGGGAAGGTGGGCAGGAGTTGTTCAAGTATGGAACAGGTGTTTGAGGACAGCCTGACCAAACAAGGCATCCCGGCGGGAGTCCTTGTCCAAGCAGTAATGGGCTGTGAAGGTATGAACCGAGGCCCATGTGGCGGCTCGACAGATCTGATCTATGGATACAGAGTGAAGATGAGCCATAGAAGTGGCCATGGCTCTCACATTGTGAGAGCCATGGCCACTTATGGCCTTCCAGAGAAATATTTTTACTCTGGTAAGCAAAGGAAATACACTGAGCAATCCAATTGGAAAGTGTACGTTTGGAGACTGGAAGTCCCAAATGAGAAGGATCAAAAGCCACGAAAAGCTGGGAAGACTTTCGATGTGGCTGAGTCCTGTTGAGGTAAAAGGCAAGAGCTCTTTTACAACCTAAAGTATGAAGGTTCCTCTCTGCACTGGATGCATGAGGAGCTGGAAAAAAGACAGGTAGATATACCTCTTGATTAAGATGAAAAGGCGAGACCACTTTGGGCATAAAGTGGGGATTCGTCCTAAGGACCAACTTATCATAATGAAACCTGGTATAAGGTGGATGAGCCACTAAGGCCTGTAGTTCACTGATGCGGCGAGCCGAAGTGACTGCAATAAGGAAAAGGACCTTCCAGGAAAGAAATTTCAAGGAGGTAGAAACCAACGGTTCAAAAGGTGGCTTCATAAGCTGACCCAGAACTAGGTTCAAGTCCCATGCTACCGGAGGAGGTCGGATGGGAGGCTTAGTTAGAGTCAGGCCTCTCATGAACCTTGCAACAAGCGGATGAGAGGAGACAGGTTGTCCATTTACAGGTTTTAAGGATGCTGCAATAGCACTCAAATGGACTCTTACGGAATTCGTCTTAAGGCCTGCATTAGAAAGATGCAGGAGATAGTCTAGTAGAGAATTCAAAGGAAGTGCTAGAGGGTCAAGACCCTGTTGAGCACACCAAATGGAAAAGCGTTTCCATTTGAAAGCATAGGAACGCCTCGTGGAGGGTTTCCTAGAGGCATGAAGGATATCTTTCACTGGTTGAGAAAGATTGAAGTCATGAAGGCTTAGGCCTTCAGTAACCAAGCTCTGAGGTGTAGGGACTTGGGGTTTGGGTGCCACAAAGTCCCCTCCTCCTGAGACAGAAGGTCTGGCGCAGCTCCCAGGTCCAGAGAGGGTACCTGGGAGAGATGCAGAAGTAGAGGGAACCACACTTGGTGTGGCCAGCGTGGAGCTATGAGGATCATCGATCCGTGATCTCTCTGGAGTTTGAACAGAGTCTTGGGAATCAAAGGAATGGGTGGAAAGGCATATAGGAATTCCTGACCCCAATGCAGGAGAAAGGCGTCGTTGGCCTGAGCTCCCTGACACGGATTCCTGGAACAGAACCGGGGAAGTTTGGCATTCCACGGACTTGCAAAGAGGTCTATGTCCGGGGTTCCCCATTCCTGAAAGATTCTGCGTATCTGGTCCATATGTAGGGACCATTCGTGTGGAAGCAGAACTCGACTGAGTCTGTCTGCCCGAGAGTTTTGAACCCCTGGAAGATAGACTGCCAGAAGATGAATTTGATGCTCTCTGGCGAAGGCCCATAATCTGAGAGCTTCGTTGCAAAGCGACATAGAGCCTGTCCCTCCTTGTTTGTTTACGTAGAACATGGCCACCTGATTGTCTGTCTGGACTAGGACGGTCAGGTTGACCAGGAGGGTATGGAAGACTTTGAGGGCAAAGAAGATTGCTCGCAGTTCCAGGAGGTTGATGTGAAGGGTGGTCTCTTGTGGAGACCAAGTACCCTGAGTGGAGAGGGATTGTAGATGGGCTCCCCACCCTGTTTGGGAGGCATCTGTTGTGAGGGTTGCTTGGGGCAACAAAGGTTGGAAAGGGGTCCCCAACAACAGATTGTTGGTGGACATCCACCATTGGAGGGACCAAAACAGACGCTTTGAGGTGAGTATTTGGTCGGAGAGCGCTCCTGATGCTTGAGTCCACTGGGTGGCCAAGGTCCATTGAGCTGCTCTCATATGAAGACGAGCGTAGGGCACCACGTGTACCGTGGAGGCCATGTGGCCCAGAAGTCGTAGCATTTCTCTGGCTGTCAAGTGACTGCTGGACTGAGCTTGGGAGGCCAAGCACATCAGACGTTGGCCCCGGACTTGAGGTAGGTAGGCCCTTGCAGTGGTGGTGTCCAACTGGGCCCCTATGAATTCCAGAGACTGAGTAGGGATAAGTTGAGACTTGGGAAGGTTTACCACCAGTCCCAGATACTGCAGAATGTGCCTTGTGCGGTCCAGGGAAATCTGGGCCTCTGACTGAGATGGAGCTCGGATGAGCCAGTCGTCCAGATATGGGAATACAAAAATTCCCAGACCTCTTAGAAATGCGGCAACAACTGCCATGCATTTGGTGAACACTCTTAGAGCAGAGGCTAGACCGAAGGGAAGTACTCTGTACTGGAAATGTTTTTCCTGAAACCGAAATCTTAGATATTTTCTGTGGGATGGGTGGATGAGTATATGTGTGTACGCATCCTTGAGATCTAGAGAACAAAGCCAATCCTGACTCTGAAGGTATGGAAGGAGAATGCCTAGAGAAAGCATTTTGAATTTCTCCTTGTACAGAAATTTGTTCAATTCTCTCAGATCTAGGATAGGTCTGAATCCCCCTGTCTTCTTTGTTATGAGAAAATAAGGGGAGTAGAATCCTGTCCCTTGTTGAAGAAGAGGAACCTCTTCTATTGCCCCTTGGGCAAGGAGAGAAGAGACTTCCTGATCCAACAGGTCCAGGAGAGATGGGGGAGAATTGAAGTGCCTCACCATGGTATATGGAGGAAGGTTGGAAAAATGAAGTTTGTAGCCCTCTCTGATGATAGAGAGGGTCCATTGCTCTGATGTAATTTGCTCCCATCTGGGAGCAAAGTGAGCTAACCTTCCGGGAATGGTGAGGGGCTCTGGTTGTTCTAGAGCCAGAAAGGTTAAGTTCTCTAGGGGCAAGTCAAAACCCCTGAGGGGGTTGAGCCTGCTGAGGAGTGGCAGACACTGCAGGCTTTGATCTTGCCTGTTTAGGCTGCTGACGTTTAGCAGCAAAGCGAGGCTGAGAAGATTGTTGGCCAGTATTTGTGGAAAATCTGGCCTTCTTGTAGTGAGGCCTCTTGAAAGACTTTTTCTTGACAGGAGTAGAGGTAGACTTAGAAAGTCTATCTAAGGTAACATTTTCTGCGTCCATTTGAGTGGCTTTAATTTGCCAGTCTTTACCAAATAAGTTCTCACCTGTACAGGGCAGATTCCGTAAGCCATCCAGGACCCAGGGTTCTAGGTCAGAGGCCTGGAGCCAAGCAAGTCGTCGGGCTGCAATGGCAATGCCCGAAGCTCTACCGGCACCTTCAAAGGAATCAAAGGCTGCTCTGTTGGAGAACTTAGAAACATCTAGAAGCTGTTTCACTATAGAAATGAACTCCTCCTTTCTATCCTCAGGGATAAAGGAGGCAAAATGCCGTACCTTTAGGGCAAGTTCCCTGAGAAACATGCCCATATACAGACTGTAAGAATTAATCCTGGCTATAAGCATACTAGCCTGGAAAATTTTCCTACCAAAAGAGTCTAGGGTCTTACATTCTCGCCCTGGAGTGGTAGAAGAGTGCCTTTTGGTGCTCTTAATCTTTTTCAGCGCAGACTTCACCACAATGGAATGGTGAGGCAGCTGAGCCTTTTGAAACCCAGGAGAAGGAGGGACCCGGTACATGGTGTCCAACCTACGAGAGTAAGGAGACAACGTCAGAGGAGCCTCCCATAAATCCATCAAGTGTTCTTGAAGGATTTCATGGATAGGCAGGGTGACTGCCTCTTTAGGAACCTTAGGGTATCCTAAAATATCCAATTTCTTTGACCTAGGTTCTTTTTCAGAGGATGTGGTAATGGAAAGTCCTTTAGCTAGCTCTATAATGAAGTCTTGAAAGGACAAATCCTCTGGTGGAGACATTCTCCTCTTTGGGGAAGAGGGGTCTTCATGAAGAACGAGAGACAGCTCATCAGAGTCCTCAGAGGAGTCAAAATCCTCAGACGAATCAGAGTATGCTCTATTTGCTTCCAACGCACGATACGCATACCGATCGGTATCGACATCGGGCGTACCGGGTATGGGATCAGTATCGGGTGAAAACCCGTATCCGGCATGAGGAACCGATCTGCGTTTGGAAGTCGATGGTCTCGGTTCCGGTATGGGAGATGATACCGGAACCGGACCCGGTACCGCTGAACGCGGTACCGAGGGCGTCGCAACTTTAATAAAAGCCAGCATGGCCTGCTGCATGGTCTGAACAGTATTGCTCATAGACGCCACTGCTGCCTGGATGTCGGTACCGGTATGGGCCGGTACCCCAGAGCAGTCTAACAGGTGATCAGTCGAGGCCGTGCCATCGATGTCAACCTGTAACCCCATAGATGGTGCTTTGGAAGTCAGAGCTTCCCGCCGGGGTTGTTTGGCTGGGGCAGGATCCTCAGATTCAAAAGTGAGAGCCTCTCGATGCTTTGAAGGAGATTTGCTCTTTGAGGACCTGCCCGAAGAAGGTTTGGTTACCTGAGATCCATCCGGAGAGGAAGACCTGGATGACTGTGATGCTGGATTATCTGAAGCAAACAGCACATGGAATTTGTTGGCCCGGTTCTGCAAACCACGTTTAGACATCTGGGAGCAGGATGGGCAGTCCGGAATGGAGTGGTCAGGTCCCAAACATTTAAGACACCATTCATGGGTGTCTGTGACAGAAATAACAGCACTACACTTGGTACACTTCTTAAAACCAGGGGCTGGTTTCTTCATGAGGAGAATTTGTGTAGGCCTGAGGCCTAACCGAAGTCACCAAGTTGTGCAAAGATAAAGATTTTTTTTTTTTTTAAAGAAAAGAAAAGAGAGACTGGCGGTACCGGTTTCGGTATGGGGAAGGCAGGTACGCGGTCTAAAGAAACAAACTAAAACAATAATTTCTTCAGCGGTGACAGGAACACGACCTGCTGGCTCCGCGGAAAAAGAGAAACTGAGGAGAGCTGGTCAGGAAGGCGGGAAGGCAGCGCGCATGTGCAGTGGGAGACCCCAAAAGCTTCCTTCCTGGGAAGCTGGGGAGCTTTCCTGCGCAGGCTCCGTCAGTTCCGACGTACCCATAAGTGAGGACTTATTCCTGCTTGTTCCTGGAGATATCCAGATACACTACATCAACCAGCTCACCTTTATCTACCTGTTTAGTCACACCTTCAAAAAATATAAGACTGGTGAGACAAGACTTTCCTTACCTAAATCCATGTTGGCCTTTCTGACATTAAACCATGATTATCTACATGTTCAGAAATTTTGCTTTTTATAATTGGTTCTCTACCATTTTGCCAATACTGATGTCAGGCTCATTGGTCTTTAGTTTCCCAAATCACCCCTGGAATCCTTTTTAAAAATTGGCATTCAGTGTTTCACAGCTCAGTGTCCATTTTGGGGGTTTTCCATTTCAGTTTTTGCCTGTATGGTTATTTTTCTAATTTTGTAGTTTTATTATTCTTTACTAGGACTTCAGAAAAACCTTGAAAACCCACCTCTTCACAGAGCATGTCAAGACTTTACATCTTAACTAACGGCAAGAATATAACAAATGTATAAAACTCCAACTCCTCAGGATCATGTATGAGTCCATTATCTAAATAGTTATAATACGATTACAAACAAGTTAACTGTTATTGAAAATAGTTCCAAAAGTTCTATGTATACAAAGTTATGTTCCATGTAAACCGCTTTGAGAATTTGAAAAGCGGTATATAAAAAATGTTAAATAAATAAATAGGTGATGGTCTGTTTTCCATGTATAGCCAAGATGAGAGATTCTGTTAACATGTAGGTCCTCTCTATGAATCTGTAGTAATTCAGCTTGTTCCTTTTTTCCAAGTGGGAGGTTACTGGTGTTCTAGAATATTTGCAATGCGGAATTTTCTTAGGTAAGGTTAGTGCAGGTTGAGTTCTTAGATTCAGTGTTGATGCTGAGCATTCATCTGCAGGGTTTTGTATTATAACACAATGTTTGACAGTGGAGGGAGTTGGTGGTGCTGTCACTGATGTAAGACCAGAACTGGAATGGAGCCATTTTTGTATGATGAGCTGTAAAGTGAAAAACCCTATGTCTGCTCTGCATCTCTTTGGAATGTTTTATTGGTGAATCTGGGAGTGTTTCATATGAATGAATAATTATGCCCCATTCAAAGACAATTATGAGTTCGCTGGCAAATGCATAATTATAATTAGCCAAACTATGTATTCTCAATAAAATATATAGATATTAGGCTGTTTAAATTGCTAAATGGCCAGATATTATACTTATATTTTCGGCCATGTTAGGGAAGGAGCAAGGGCAGGCCCGAAAATTATCCTGATAGTGCAATATTCAGTCACTATTCAGGTAAGTTACATGTTTAGTTTAGGCCTACGAATAGTGGGCCCAGCCTAAGCAGCTAATTTGCTCACTAATGCGGTAAACAAAAGCATGCAAAATCTTCCAGCCCTGGCCCCGCCTGCAGTTCCACTTCTTTTTTTTGTCTACAAATTAAGCCCTGCATACAGTGCAACGCCTCTTCCCTTTCTTCCTACTCTGTCCTTCTTGAATAAACTATAGTCTGGTATAATTACATCCCCAGTCATGGATCTCCATGAACCATGATTCCATAGTCGCCACTAAATCCAAGCCAGCCTATTCCATTAAAGCCTCAAGATCTAGAATCTTATTTCCCATTCTATGGGTATTAATACACACCACTTTACAGATGTCGTCTCTTTTTCCCATATCTACAGAAAATGTTTTACTTACCTGTTGGCTTTCTTCACCCATTCCCAATGAATCTAGTTTGAAACCCTCTTCAGTAAATTAGCCAGTCTGCTGTGGAAGACACGTCCATCCTTCTTGGATACGTGGACATCATCTCTGCTCAGCAGCCTTTGGGAAAGCACCCCATAGTCTAGGAAACAAAAACGCTCCCAATGACACCATCCACACAGACATGCATTCATCCCTAGGATGCAGGCTTCTCTACCTTGGCCTTTAGCCTCAGCAGGGAAGACTGAGAACACCACCAGCTCTCTCTATTTCACCCTCTCTCCCAGAGTCATGAAGTCTTTCTTGATATCCTTGGAGGGATACCGAACCATATAATTTATGCCAACATGAATGAGCAGCATTAGATAATAGAAAATAGGCTTGATGAGTCTTGGCAAATTGTCTCAGAAATTAGCACCTGGCAGAAATCAAATCTGGTCAGCAGATGGATGTTTCAGTACCTCGCAGTAGACAGTCATCAACTACCACTTCCCTTCGCTTTCTTGTAGTCACTGATTTAGCAACTTTGGGGATTTTGAGCTCTGGTTCCTCCTGTTCCTGGGATGTTCTTGCCTCCTCCAACTCCAGGGCTCCCTATCAGTTCTTCAGCTTGAGGGATGGTGGAGTTGGAGTGTTGATCCTGCAGGCTCTGTCTCATGTCCGGCTCTCTTCTTTCTGTACCAACCATTTTCACCACTGCTGGAGATCTCAGATGACTTAAACATTTCATCAATGTAGTTCTCGCTGCCATGGATACTTTTCAGCCTCACCACCTTCTCTTTCAGCTCTTCCACTTGTTTTATGAGTGATTCAACTTGTAGATGTCTTGCCATTTCTCGAATCAGGCTGTTCATCTCGACATAGAAACATGATGGCAGAAAAAGACCACATGGCTTTTCTCATCTGCCCTTCCATATCAACCACTACAAAAGTCCTCTTTTTCCCCCATTAGAGATCCTGTGTGTTTGTCCTAGGCTTTTTGGATTCAGATACTGCCCTCATCTCAACAACCTTCACTGGGAGACTATTCCACGCATCTACCACTCTTTCTGTAATGACATATTTCTGCATATTACTCCTGAGTCTATAGCATAGTTACTCACCTGTAACAGGTGATCTCCGGGAACAGCAGGAATTTAGTCTTCACATATGGGTATCCTACCAGGGATGGTGGGTAGGAGTTGATTAAGTATGAAACAGGTGTTGAAGAACAGCCTGACCAAACAAGGCATCCCGGCGGGAGTCCTTGTCCAAGCAGTAATGGGCTGTGAAGGTATGAACCGAGGCCCAGGTAGCTGCTCGACAGATGTCGTCGAAAGACACAGAGTGAAGACGAGCCATAGAGGCTGCCATGGCTCTCAAATTGTGCGCTGTGACATGGCCTTCAAGAGGAAGGTTCTTACTCCGATAGGCAAAAGATATACACTGTGCAATCCAGTTGCACAGTGTTCTTTTGGAGACTGGAAGTCCTAAATGACTAGGATCAAAAGCAACAAAGAGTTGAGAGGATTTTTTATGTTGCTGCGTCCTTTGTAAGTAAAGCACAGTTACTTACCTGTAACAGGTGATCTCTGGGAACAGCAGGAATAAGTCTTCACATATGGGTATCGTCGGTACCGACGGAGCCTGCGCAGGAACGCTCCCCAGCGTCCAATAAGAAAGCTTTTGGGAGCATCCCACAGCGCCTGCGTGCTGCCTTCCCACCTTTCCCAACCACCTCTCTCTAGTTCGAGTTTTAAAGCTGAGACAAAGAGAGAGAGAGAGAGAGGGAAGGAAAGATAGAAAGAGAGATACAACTCCTAGGGGAGGTGGGTGGGTTGTGAAGACTTATTCCTGCTGTTCCCAGAGATCACCTGTTACAGGTAAGTAACTATGCTATCTCCAGGAACAAGCAGGAATGAGTCTTCACATATGGGGACTCCCTAGCTACAGATGCCAGGGAGAGACCCCAGAGTTGTGTGTCCTTGAAAAGGGCTCCACCTCCCCCCATGGATCTCTGGCATCCAACCAGGGTAGGTGGGTAGGAGTTGATTAGGAATGGAACAGGTGTTTGAGAACAGCCTGACCAAACGAGGCATCCCGGCAGGAGTCCTTGTCCAAACAGTAATGGGCTGTGAAGGTATGAACCGAGGCCCAGGTGGCCGCTCAACAGATTTGGTCGATGGACACAGAGTTTAGGTGAGCCATTGAGGCTGCCATGGCCCTCACATTGTGAACTGTGACATGGCTTTCCAGAGAAAGGTTCCTACTCTGGTAGGCGAAAGAAATACACTGAGCAATCCAGTTGGACAGTGTTCTCTTAGAAACTGGAAGTCCTAAATGGGAAGGATCAAAAGCAACAAAGAGTTGAGAAGACTTTCTATGTTGCTGTGTTCTTTGTAAGTAAAAGGCGAGAGCTCTTTTACAATCCAAAGTATGAAGATTCCTCTCTGCACTTGATGCATGAGGTCCTGGAAAAAAGACAGGTAAGTATACCTCCTGGTTCAGATGAAAAGGCGAGACCACTTTGGGCATAAAGTGTGGATTGGTCCTGAGGACTACCTTATCATGATGGAACCTTGTATAAGGAGGATTAGCCACCAAGGCTTGCAACTCACTGATGCGACGTGCTGAGGTGACTGCAATGAGAAAGATAACCTTTCAAGGAGGTGGTGGCTAAAGGTTCAAAGGGTGGCTTCATAAGCTGGCCAAGAACCAGATTTAAGTCCCATGCCACTGGAGGTGGTCTAATGGGAGGTTTAGTTAAAAGAAGGCCTCTCATGAATCTTGCTATAAGAGGATGAGAGGAAACAGGCTGTCCATTGAGAGGCTTGAGGGACGCTGCAATAGCACTCAAATGGACTCTTACCGAATTCGTTTTGAGGCCTGCATGGGAAAGATGCAGAAGATATTCTAGTAAAGAATTCAAAGGTATTGCAAGAGGGTTAAGACCCTTCTCTGAACACCAAATGGTAAATCTTTTCCATTTGAAAGCATAGGAACGTCTAGTAGAAGGCTTTCTAGAAGCATGAATAATATCTCTGACTTGCTGAGAGAGATGGAAAACTTGAAGGTCTAGGCCTTCAGCAACTAGGCCCTGAGATGGAGAGACCGGGGGTTTGGGTGCCACAACGTTCCGTCTTCCTGGGAGAGAAGATCTGGAGCAGAGCCCAACTCCAGGGATGGAGCTTGAGAGAGATGCAGAAGTAGAGGGTACCACACTTGGCGTGGCCAATGTGGTGCTATGAGGATCATAGAACCTCGGTCTCTCTGAAGCTTGAACAGTGTTTTGGGAATTAGGGGAATGGGTGGAAAGGCATAAAGGAAGTCTTGACCCCAGCGAAGGAGGAAGGCATCCTTGGCCTGAACTCCCTGACACGGAATCCTGGAACAGAACCGGGGAAGTTTGGCATTCCACGGACTTGCAAATAGGTCTATGTCCGGGGTTCCCCAAATTCGAAAAATCCTGGCTACCTGGTCCCTGTGGAGGGACCATTCGTGTGGAAGCAGAACTCGACTGAGTCTGTCTGCCCAAGAGTTTTGAACGCCTGGAAAATATACTGCCATAAGATGAATCTGATGCTCTCTGGCGAAGGCCCAGAGTCGCAAAGCTTTGTTGCAAAGCGACAGAGAGCCAGTCCCAACCCTGCTTGTTTGCATAGAACATGGCTACTGGATTGTCTGTGTGAATGAGGACTGTCCTGTAGCTGAGCAGGGAGTGGAACACTCTGAGAGCTAAGAAAATTGCTCTGAGTTCCAAGAGATTTATGTGTAGTGAACTCTCCTGTGGAGACCAGATGCCCTGGGTGGAGAGATCTTGCAGATGAGCTCCCCAACCCACTGGAGAGGCATCTGTTGTAAGGGTTGCTTGGGGAAGTGACTGTTGAAAAGGGGACCCCAGCAACAGGTTTTGAGAGGATTTCCATCACTGGAGAGACCAAAAAAGGCGACTGGAGTTTGCTATTTTGTCTGACAGGCAACCTGATGCCTGAGTCCATTGGGTGGACAAAGTCCATTGAGCTGCCCTCATGTGAAGGCGAGCATATGGAACCACATGCACAGTGGATGCCATGTGGCCTAAGAGTTGTAACATTTCTCGAGCAGTTAAAAGGGGCTTTAACTGTATTAGGGAGGCTAACTGCACCAAGCGTAGGCAACGGGCCTGAGGAAGATAGGCCCTTGCAGTTGTGGTATCCAACAAAGCCCCTATAAACTCGAGGGACTGAGTAGGGGTGAGACTGAATTTTGGGATGTTTATTACTAGTCCCAAATACTGAAGGACACGCATTGTGCAGGTTAGACAAGTCTTGGCCTCTGCTTGAGATGGAGCTCGAATGAGCCAGTCGTCCAGATATGGGAAGATGAATATTCCTAGAGTGCGTAGAAATGCAGCTACTACTGCCATGCATTTCGTGAACACCTTTGGTGCAGAGGCCAGACCAAAAGGAAGCACCCTGTACTGGTAGTGCTTTCCTTGAAAAAGGAACCGAAGGAACCTTCTGTGAGTTGGATGGATGAGGACATGGGTGTACGCATCCTTGAGATCTAGAGAACAAAACCAGTCCTGACTCTGAAGGTATGGAAGCACAGCACCGAGAGAAATCATCTTGAATTTCTCCTTGAATAGAAATTTGTTCAATTCTCTGAGATCTAAGATGGGTCTGTAGCCCCCTGTTTTCTTTGGAATAAGAAAATAAGGGGAGTAGAACCCTGTGCCTTGTTGAAGAAGAGGTACTTCTTCTATTGCCCCTTGGGCAAGAAGGATGGCAATCTCCTGACCTAGAAGGTTGAGGAGAGATGTTGGAGAATTGAACTGTTTCACCATGGTGTGAGGGGGAAGGCTCAAGAAATGAAGCTTGTACCCTTCCCTTATGATGGAGAGTGTCCATTGCTCTGCTGTGATTTGCTCCCATCTGGGAACAAAGTAAGTCAACCTTCCTGGGATGGTAAGGGGCTCTGGTCCCTCCAGAGCTAGAAAGGCTAAGTTCTCAAGTTGCAAGTCAAAGGCCCTGAGGAGGCTAAGGCTGCTGGGTCGTGGAAGGTCTAGCTGCCTTTGACTTGGCCTATTTAGGTGGTTGCTGACGCTTTGCAGCAAAACGACCTGCAGAAGATGACTGTTGACCATAAGCAGGATAGTATCTTCCCTTTTTGGAAAAAGATGTCTTTTTAAACAATCTTTTCTTAACAGGAGCAGAGGTAGACTTTGAAAGTCGATCCAAAGCAGAGTTTCAGCATCCATCTGAGTGGCCTTTGCTTGCCAATCCTTACCAAAAAGGTTTTACCTGTACAAGGGAGATTTCCCAATTGATCTTGGACCCAGAGCTCCAAATCAGAAGCTTGTAACCAAGCAATTCTGCATGCTCCTATGGCAATAGTCGAAGCTCTGCTTACACACTCAAAAGAGTCAAAGGCTGCACGGTTGGAAAATTTGGACACATCTTGGGCATGTTTGAGCCAAGTGAGAAACTCCTGTCTTTTATCCTCTGAAATGAAAGGGGTTAAAGTCTGCAGATAATCTGTGACTTCTTTTAGAAACATTCCTATATAGAGACTATAGGAATTGATCCTAGCAGCTAGCATAGCAGCTTGGAAAACCCTTCGGCCAAAAGCATCCAGGGTCCTGCATTCACGCCCTGGAGGATTAGATGAGTGCCTTTTTGCACTCTTTATCTTCTTCATGGCAGACTCTACCACAATAGAGTGTTGAGGAAGCTGAGTCTTGTGGAAGCCAGGACAAGGAGGGACACGATACATGGTGTCTAACCTGCGAGAATGAGAAGAGGTGGTGAGAGGTGTCTCCCACATCCTCAACATGAGATCATACAGAATCTCATGAACAGGTAAAGTAGCTGCCTCCTTAGGAGCTTTAGGATATTGTAAAATATCCAACTCCTTGGCTCTGGGTTCTGACTCAGGGGCCACTGTGATAGAGAGGCCCCTAGCCACTTCCCTAACAAAGTCTTGAAAAGACAAGTCTTCTGGAGGAGACATTCTTCGTTTAGGTGAAGACGACTCCTGAGGAAAAAGTATCGATGCTTCCACAGAACCCTCAGACTCATCAGAGTCCTCAGAGGAATCGAAGTATCGCCTGTCTGGATGCTCCTGTAAAGCCCGATAACCGTATCGAGTGGGATCGACATCGGGAGTAATCGGTACCGGTTCGGTACCGATGGGCATCATAGGACAGGGTACCGTTGCAGTTGACACCGAACCCGATGTCGATGCAATCGGTACCGGTACCGAGAGCGATGCCGGTACCGGAGCCGGTACTAGCAACGGGGATTGTTGCGGTACTGGAGGCGTCGCAGCCTGTATGAAAGCCGTTAAGGTGCGCTGCATGGTCAGAATCTTCTGATCCATCGACGCCACCAGAGTCTGGATGTCGGTACCAGTGGGAGCCACTGGTACCCCAGAACACGGCAACAGGTGATCTGTCGAGGCCGAGCCATCGATGTCAACCTGTGACCCCATAGATAATGCTTTGGAAGCCGGAGCTTCCCGCTGGGGTAATTTTGCCGGTGCGGAATCCTTGAGGGCAAGCCCGGAGGCATCTCGATGCTTGGAGGGAGATCTGCCCTTCGAGGACCGGCCAGATTTATGCTTGGTTACCTGAGATCCATGGGAGGAAGAGGAGGCCCTGGAAGACGTCGATGCTACCGAAGCTGCATCAGAGGGAAACAGGGTACTGAGCTTGGCTGCTCGGTTCTGCCGACCCCTCTTAGACATCATGGTACAGGACATACAATCCGTGATGGAATGGTCAGGTCCCAAACACTTAAGATACCAGTCATGGGTGTCGGTGACAGAAATAGTACCGCCACATTTTGTGCATTTTTTAAACCCAGAAGCGGGCTTCTCCATGAGGAAAAACATTTTTAGGCCTAGGGCCCAAAAACTGAAAATGCACAGTAGAGATAAAGCGTTTTTGGTTTGTTTTTTTTGAAAGAAAGAAAAGGAAGACCGGCGGTACCGGTCCGACGTCGAAGAAGGCAGACGCGACACAAAAGAATAAAGGAAAAAATAAAGAACTTCTTCTGCCGTGACAGAAACACGATCTGCTGGCTCCGCGGAAAAGAAGAACTGGAGAGAGGCGGTTGGGAAAGGTGGGAAGGCAGCACGCAGGCGCTGTGAGATGCTCCCAAAAGCTTTCTTATTGGACGCTGGGGAGCGTTCCCGCGCAGGCTCCGTCGGTTCCGACGATACCCATATGTGAAGACTCATTCCTGCTTGTTCCTGGAGATAAGGCCAAAGCTCTTTTACAATCCAAAGTATGAAGATTCCTTTCTGTATTAGAGGCATGAGGCCTTGGGAAAAAAACAGGAAGGTAAACTGCTTGGTTTAAATGAAAAGGTGAAACCACCTTTGGCATAAAGTGAGGATGAGTCCTAAGAACTACCTTATCATGATGGAACCTTGTATAAGGAGGATCAGCCACCAATGCTTGCAACTCACTGATGCAACGTGCTGATGTGATTGCAATAAGAAAAATAACCTTCCAGGAAAGGAATTTCAAAGAGGTAGTAGCCAACGGTTCAAAAGGCGGCTTTATGAGCTGGTCAAGAACCAGATTTAAATCCCATGCCACCAGTGGTGGCTTAACGGTAGGCTTAGTTAGAAGAAGGCTTCTCATAAATCTCGCTATGATGGGATGAGAGGAAATAGGTTGCCCATTTAAAGGTTTGAGAGAAGCTGCAATAGCACTCAAATGAACTCTCACTGAATTGGTCTTAAGCCCTGCATTAGATAAACGAAGGAGATATTCCAGTAATGATTCCAGAGGTATTACAAGAGGGTTGAGACCCTTCTGTAAACACCATATGGTAAACCTTTTCCACTTGAAAGCATAAGAGCGTCTTGTGGATGATTTCCTGGAAGCATAAAGGATATCCTTTACTTGCTGAGAAAGGTTAAGACCATGAAGTTCTAGGCTTTCAACAACCAGGCCCTGAGATGCAGAGACTGGGGATTGGGATGCCACAGCATCCCGTCCTCCTGGGATAGGAGATCTGGAGCAGATCCTAACTCAGAGATGGAGCTTGAGAGAGATGTAAAAGCAGAGGGTACCACACTTGTCGTGGCCAATGTGGGGCTATGAGAATCATATGGCCTCTGTCTCTGAAGCTTGAATAAAGTTCGGGGAATTAGGGGAATGGGTGGGAAGGCATACAGAAAGTCCCGACCCCAATGGAGGAGGAAGGCATCCCTGGCCTGACAACCCTGAGCCAGAATTCTGGAACAGAACCGGGGAAGTTTGGCATTCAGCGTACTTGCAAAGAGGTCTATGTCCGGGGCTCCCCAAAATTGGAAAATTTTGGCCACCTGGTCTGCAGGGAGAGACCATTCGTGTGGAAGCAGAACTCGACTGAGTCTGTCTGCCCAAGAGTTTTGAATGCCTGGAAGATACACTGCAAGGAGATGAATCTGATGCTCTCTGGTGAGGGCCCAAAGTCGCAAAGCTTTGTTGCAGAGCAACAGAGAGCCTGTTCCGCCCTGCTTGTTCATATAGAACATGGCTACCTGGTTGTCCGTTTGAATTAGGACAGTTTTGTAGCTGAGCTGGGTGTGGAACATTCGAAGAGCAAGAAAGATTGCTCTGAGTTCTAGAAGATTGATGTATAGATCGGTCTCCTGTGGAGTCCAGGTACCCTGGGTAGAGAGGCCTTGCAAATGGGCTCCCCAACCCACCTGTGAGGCATCTGTTGTTAGAGTTACTTGGGGTGCAGGTTGCTGAAAAGGGGACCCAACCAACAGATTCTGGGGTGACTGCCACCATTGGAGAGACAACATAAGATGATCTGAGGTTGCTATTTTGTCTGACAGGCAACCTGACGCCTGAGTCCACTGAGTGGATAGAGTCCACTGGGCTGCCCTCATATGGAGGCAGGCATAAGGGACCACATGCACGATGGATGCCATGTGGCCTAGTAATTGTAACATTTCCCGAGCAGTGAGGTGAGACTTTAGCATTGCTTGGGAAGCTAACTGCAGAATGTGAAGGCAGGGGGACTGTGGAAGATAGGCCCTTGTCTGTCTGGTATCCAACAGGGCTCCTATGAACTCTAGAGATTGAGTGGGAGCTAGGCTGGATTTTGGGAAGTTTATGTCGTCCCAAATATTGGAGGATACGCATTGTGAGAGATAGGGAAATCCTGGCCTCTGGCTCTGATTGGGCTCGAATAAGCCAATCGTCCAAGTAAGGGAAGACAAATATTTTTAGGGTGCCACCACAGCCATGCATTTTGTGAACACCCTTGGTGCCGAGGCCAGGCCAAAAGGAAGAACTCTGTATTGGTAGTGCTTCCCTTGAAATAGAAAGCGAAGAAACCTTCAGTGAGTTGGATGGATGAGAACATGAGTGTACGCATCCTTGAGATCTAGAGAACAAAGCCAGTCCTGACTCTGAAGGTATGGCAGTAGAGTTCCTAGAGAAATCATTTTGAATTTCTCTTTGAACAGGAATTTGTTCAAGTCTCTGAGGTCAAAAATGGGTCTGTGCCCTCCTGTTTTCTTTGGGATAAGGAAAAAGGGGGAATAGAACCCTGCACCTTGTTGATGAATAGATACTTCTTCTATTGCCCCTTGGGCAAGAAGTAGACTGAGCTCGTGATCTAACTGGGAGTTGAGAGAGGTCTGAGAATTGAACTGTCTTACCATTGTAGGAGGGGGCATGCTGAGGAAGTGAAGCTTGTATCCCTCTCTTACAATGGACAGAGTCCAACTTTATGCTGTTATCTGCCCCCATCTGGGGGCAAAATAACATAACCTTCCTGGAATGGTGGAAGGCTCTGGCCCGTTCAGGGCCAGGAAGACAAAGTTCTCTAGATGGGAGTTAAAGCCCCTGTGGAGGCTGAGTCTGTTGAGCCGGTTGAGGCTTAGCAGCCTTTGTTTTCCTTTGTTTAGGTTGCTGCTGACCCTTTTGGGCAGACTGACCTGAACGATGTTGGGTATAGGAGGGGTAGAACTTCTTCTTTCTAGTGAAGAATGGTTTTTTGTAGGACTTTTTCCTTGCAGGATCAGCTGTAGATTTTGATAATGTATCCAAGGTGAGATTATCAGCATCTAGCTCATTAGCTTTCTCTTGCCAATTTTTGCCAAAGAGATTCTCTCCAGTGCAAGGAATATTCCCCAATTTGTCCTGTACCCAAAGTTCCAAGTCAGATGCCTGGAGCCAGGCAATCCTACGTGCACCTATGGCAATAGCAGAAGTTCTGTTTATGCACTCAAAACAATCAAAAGCTGCACGGTTTACAAATTTGGAAACATCCTGAGCATGTTTGATAAGTGCAAGATAATCTTGTCTCTTATCATCAGGAAGGAGAGGGCTCATAAGCTCTAGATATCCTGTAACTTCCTTAAGGAACATTCCCATATATAAAATGTAGGAACTAATCCTGGCAGAAAGCATAGAGGCCTGGAAGGTTTGACGCCCAAAGGCATCAAGAGTTCTACATTCACATCCTGGAGGATTAGATGCATGTCTTTTTGCACTCTTGATCCTTCTCATAGCTGATTCCACCACCATGGAATGGTGGGGCAGCTGAGTTTTTTGAAATCCAGGCCAGGGAGGAACTTGATACATGGTATCGAACCTATGAGAATGAGGAGAAGTGGTGAGAGGTGTTTCCCACATCCTTAGCATGAGATCATGGAAGATCTCATGAATAGGCAAAGTAGCTGCCTCTTTGGGAGCTTTAGGATACTGTAGAATCTCCAATTCCTTTGCCCTAGGCTCTGTTTCAGGAGCCACTGTGATGGAAAGACCTCGAGCCACATCTTGGATAAAATCCTGGAAGGATATAACCTCTGGAGGAGACATCCTATGTTTAGGAGAGGAAGAATCCTCAGGAAGAAGTACTCTGGTATCGACAGAGCTGTCAGAGTCTTCAGACTCGGAGGATTCAAAGTATCTCCTGTCCGGGTAATCGTGCATCGCACGATACCGGTACCGATCGAAGTCGGTATCGACAGGGTCCGGTACCGACTTGTCAGTACCGGAAGGCATAGCCTGCGTCAGTACCGGTAATCCACCTGCCGATGTCGATGCAATTGGCCCCGGTACCGATGTCGGTACCGGTACCGGTTTAATTGTCTGAAGCGGTTTGGGGGGCATCGATGCTGAGAGAAGAGCCGCCAGACTGTGTTCAATACCCAAGAATCTCTGGTCTATCGACGCCGCCGATGCCTGGGTATTGGTACTGGACGAAGCAGCCGGTACCCCAGAGCATGGCACCAGTAGTTCTGTCGAGGTTGGGACCTTGAGAATGTCCTGGAGCCCCGATGATGCTTTGGAAGCCAAAGCCTCCCGCCGGGGCAATTTTGCCGGTGTGAGTCCCTCAAGGGCAATGCCAGAGGCATCTCGATATTTGGAAGGAGATCTACCCTTTGAGGACCGGCTAGACTTATGTTTAGTTACCTGAGATCCATGGGAGGAAGACGAAGCCCTGGAAGATGTTGATGCCACAGATGCTCCATCGGAGGGAAAAAGGGTGCTAAGTTTAGCAGCTCGGTTTTGCCGACCCCTCTTCGACATCATCCCACAGGCAACACACTCAGAGATAGAGTGGTGAGGATCTAAACATTTGAGGCACCACTCATGGGTGTCGGTGATGGAGATAGTACCGCCACACTTGGAACACTTTTTAAAACCCGAGGCGGGTTTTTCCATTGTAGAGGAAAGTTGGGCCTAGTGACCAAAATGGCGCGTGGCACCAAAAGAGAAAAAAGCCGGAAGACTCCAGGAAAAAATATATTTTTTTTTTACAAGGAAAAGAAAGAAAGAACCGGCGGTACCGGTGTAGCGTCAAAGGAAGGCAGACGCGACCACAAAAAAGAAGAATAAAAGGTATATTTTCTGCGGTGACAGGAAGTGCGACCTGCCGGCTCCGCGGAAAACGAAGAACTGGAGAGAGACAGTTGGGAAAGGCAGGAAGGCAGCACGCAGGCGCTTTGGGATGCTCCCAAAATTTTCTAATTGGATGCTGGGGAGCGTTCCCGCGCAGGCTTCGTCGGTACCGACGATACCCATATGTGAAGACTACATTCCTGCTTGTTCCTGGAGATCCCCTTTTGCCCTCATCCTATGACCCCTTGTAGCAGAGCTTGCTTTCAATTGAAAGAGACTCTCCTGTGCATTTATGCCTGGAGGTATTTAAACATCTCAATCATATCACCTCTATCCCGCCTTTCCTCTAAAGTATACATATTAAGATTCTTAAGTCTGTCCTCATATGCTTTATAATGAAGACCACTAATCATTTTAATAGCCACCCTCTGTACCGACTCCAACCTGTTTATATCCTTTTGAAGTTGCAGTCTCCAGAGGCAGTAGCTTTAACAGCACAATTTTTCCCAACCATTAGTTCAGTTGTAAGAGCTATGACACCTGCTGAAGGAAATGAGAAAAAGACCTACCAAAGCCCCCATCTTTTTGTCAGTTCTCTTTTAAGACAAAAAGCAGCTAGCCTCTTATGTGCAATGTAGCACCTCTGTTCTGATTCCCCGTGTACAGTCCTACTCACTTGCTTGCTCACCTGTTATTTGGGTATGGAACAGTTTCTTATCACTTGAAGCTACTAAAAACTAATATATATGTGTCTGTGGTGTATTCCCTTTGTAGAATTACCTATAATTGTTTATTTTTAGCAGATATCCAATTGTGGAACTATTTACTTCCTAGATTTTCCTTTCCAGCCAATACCATACATTTCTAATCAACAAACTAACTGGTGAGTGGTTCTATAGAGCAAGATTTCTCACATGGGGTGGGAGGAATCTAACACCTCAGCAGTACAGTGACTTCAAAGAGTGCTTTGCCTCCGCTTTGAACTTGAAGGCTAGAGGGAAAAAAAACAGCAGAAAAGCTTTGTCTAAAACAGAAAAATCACCTTCTGCAAACAGCTACAAAAATAAACAGGTAATCTAAAGTAACAAAAAACATCATCTAATAGCTCCTTCTTAAGAGCTCTCAGGCAGAGAATTTGAATTAAGAGAAGCAGAATCACCTTGCTTGAGATAGAACTGGGCAATCTTTACCTGCATCATGCACCATGTTAGTGCCATCATGACTTTGGGTTAACAATGCTAAGTATATTTATTTATTTTATTTATTTATTGCTTTTATATACCTCGCTCTTTAAATCAGTGCGGTTTACAGATAACATTTTTGTGCAGAACAAGGGGACTGTTATGCACTTACATGAACGGGTGGGTGATACAACTTGGTTTACAACTGGGGGAGCTATCTACAGCTATCTACAACTATCTACAATATAAACATGAGATGACTGTCTAAACAAGCGTTGTCTGAAACTTACAATTGTCTAGTAGGGTGTATATGTATTGAACATTATTACCTAGAAGCAAAACAGTGGGGTGATGGAATGATTCATCCAGGGATGACAAAAGAAGGAACACATCTAGCCTAAGACACAGTAACAGGCATCAGTTCTGGGCACAGTGGGCACCCTTGGATGAACAGCCATAAGAGACAGAGGATCCTCAAATAGACTCCCAAAAATTTGCAAATTACCTGATAAGCAAGAATGCTATTTCGTCAAACAACTTTTCTACATCACAATTCCGCCAACTTTGTTTTAAACCTTGCACTCAATCCACAAAAGTCTGGAAGGATTTTTCTTTACCAACTTTAAAACAGATTGAAAATATAATCAGCACACTTAATACAACAACTTCACCAGCTGACCCATGTCCAGCAGAATGGATTAAAAGTACTAAAAATCATATTAGCTTTCACATTGTAAATTTTGTAAATAATTCTTTAAAACAAGGTTACTTACCACCTATACTAAAGAGTGCTATAATTCGACCAGTCTATAAAGGGAAATCACTGGACATCACTGACCCTAAGTCATACCGTCCTATTTTGAGTTTACCATTTATCTCAAAAATTATAGAAAAAGTGGTACAAAATCAGCTGCAAAATCACATTGACTCGTATGCCTCTTTGGATATACATCAGTATGGATTTAAACCTAATCACAATGTGGAAACTACTTATTCTCTCTTTGATAATCTTATAACAGGCCTTGAAAAAAATAAGTTATTTCTGTTAATTTTCATCGATGTCTCAGCAGCATTTGATACTGTGTCTCACACAATAATGTTACAACGTCTATAAGATATTGGCTTATGCAACAATACATTAAAATGGTTTGCTTCTTATCTAACCAATCGTACGCAGTTAGTAAAATATGGTGACAAAAAATCCTCTCAATTTTCGATTCGACAAGGCATACCTCAAGGTTCAGCTTTATCATCTATTCTCTTTAATATTTATATTCAACCCATATGTCAAATTATTAATCTTCATGAAATTAATTATCATTTATACGCTGATGACATTATGGTTTATACTATAATTGACCAAAATAGCTTTGATACAACAAAAAATAATAACTGTTTGGCTGATATGAATGATTGGCTTAACAACAACAACTTAAAAATAAATTCTGACAAAACAGAAGCAATGTTCATACCTAAATGCCAGTCCTTAAAGCTACCAATTGAAATTAATTTATTAAAGAGAGAAATAAAAATTAAAGATGAAGTAAGATATTTAGGTGTAACATTAGATAAATATTTAAATTTAAAATCTCATATAAACAAAACTGCGTCAAAAGCATACCATTGTTTAATGATTATAAGAAGACTAAAACCAATACTAAATACAAATCACTTTTGCACAGTATTTCAGGCAGTCATAACACCTCTACTTGATTTTGGAAACATCTTGTATCAAGGTCTTCCTAAACACTCTATCCATCCTCTCCAATTAGTTCAGAATACCACTGCGCGTATTATAACTGGCTCTACAAAATTTGAACACATAACTCCTGTCCTCAAAGAGTTACATTTCCTTCCAGTTATTGCAAGAGCAAAATATAAAAACCTAATGACCATTTTCAAAAATTTTCACCAATCCTCAGCGGATATTCTACAATCTATTATATCAAAAGACAAGAGCATAAGACCAAGACGATCTCAAAATATCAATAAACTTAATACTCCTTTGAACTTCAACAAATCAAAACAAATGACTTCTAAAAGAGCGTTTTCCTTTATGGCACCAGTTATGGAATTCTATTCCTGAAGACTTAAGAACTCAGGAAGACATTAAAGACTTTCGCAAATCTTTAAAGACTTATTTATTTATAGAATCATTTGGTAAAATAACTTAAATTTACCATTATGTATATTTAATTTCACTATGATATAGTATTATAACAATGTTTTGTTTTGTATTTATATTGTAATGTATCGTTTTTGTTTTCCCATACCCTCAGTATGAAAGCCTTTGTTGTCTTGTCAACCACTTACTTTGATTGAAGGATAAGGTGGTATACAAAACTGGTTAAATAAATAAATAAATTACCTGATAAAGCAGGTTGAGTAGTGTGAGAGATAAAGAAAGAGGATGTAGAGACATAGGTCTGACCTAGCAAGGTAAATGATGGTAGTTAAAGCCATAAAAGCTAAAAATATATACCAAGGTGCCTCAAAAAGAAATAAAATGCGTTTATTGGGTTTAGGAATAAGCAAACCACCCAGCCATATAATCACCTACAGAGGATTACATGTCCCCAGATTTATAGGACTTTCCTGAGCTTCCAGTGCAGCCTCTTCTACCTGCTACCTGTCTGTCTGCTGCCTGCTGGGCCTGACGTCACTGCTCTCTCTGCTCTCCTACCTGCTACCTGTCTGCTGCCTGCTGGGCCTGATGTCACTGCTCTCGCACCTGCTGTCTGTCTGCTGCCTGCTGGGCCTGACGTCACTGCTCTCCTACCTGCTACCTGTCTGCTGCCTGCTGGGCCTGACGTCACTGCTCTCCTACCTGCTACCTGTCTGCTGCCTGCTGGGCCTGACGTCACTGCTCTCTCTGCTCTCGCACCTGCTGTCTGTCTGCTGCCTGCTGGGCCTGACGTCACTGCTCTCTCTGCTCTCCTACCTGCTACCTGTCTGCTGCCTGCTGGGCCTGACGTCACTGCTCTCTCTGCTCTCCTACCTGCTACCTGTCTGCTGCCTGCTGGGCCTGACGTCACTGCTCTCTCTGCTCTCCTACCTGCTACCTGTCTGCTGCCTGCTGGGCCTGACGTCACTGCTCTCTCTGCTCTCCTACCTGCTGTCTGTCTGCTGCCTGCTGGGCCTGACGTCACTGCTCTCTCTGCTCTCCTACCTGCTGTCTGTCTGTTGCCTGCTGGGCCTGACGTCACTGCTCTCTCTGCTCTCCTACCTGCTGTCTGTCTGCTGCCTGCTGGGCCTGACGTCACTGCTCTCTCTGCTTTCCTACCTGCTGTCTGTCTGCTGCCTGCTGGGCCTGACGTCACTGCTCTCTCTGCTTTCCTACCTGCTGTCTGTCTGCTGCCTGCTGGGCCTGACGTCACTGCTCTCTCTGCTCTCCTACCTGCTGTCTGTCTGTTGCCTGCTGGGCCTGACGTCACTGCTCTCTCTGCTCTCCTACCTGCTGTCTGTCTGCTGCCTGCTGGGCCTGACGTCACTGCTCTCTCTGCTTTCCTACCTGCTGTCTGTCTGCTGCCTGCTGGGCCTGACGTCACTGCTCTCTCTGCTCTCCTACCTGCTACCTGTCTGCTGCCTGCTGGGCCTGACGTCACTGCTCTCTCTGCTCTCGCACCTGCTGCCTGCTGGGCCTGACGTCACTGCTCTCTCTGCTCTCCTACCTGCTACCTGTCTGCTGCCTGCTGGGCCTGACGTCACTGCTCTCTCTGCTCTCCTACCTGCTACCTGTCTGCTGCCTGCTGGGCCTGACGTCACTGCTCTCTCTGCTCTCCTACCTGCTACCTGTCTGCTGCCTGCTGGGCCTGACGTCACTGCTCTCTCTGCTCTCCTACCTGCTGTCTGTCTGCTGCCTGCTGGGCCTGACGTCACTGCTCTCTCTGCTCTCCTACCTGCTGTCTGTCTGTTGCCTGCTGGGCCTGACGTCACTGCTCTCTCTGCTCTC
Source organism: Ichthyophis bannanicus (assembly GCA_033557465.1). NCBI lineage: Eukaryota > Metazoa > Chordata > Amphibia > Gymnophiona > Ichthyophiidae > Ichthyophis > Ichthyophis bannanicus. The sequence goes on from CM066036.1 coordinate 57,274,663, forward strand.
CTACCTGCTGTCTGTCTGCTGCCTGCTGGGCCTGACGTCACTGCTCTCTCTGCTTTCCTACCTGCTGTCTGTCTGCTGCCTGCTGGGCCTGACGTCACTGCTCTCTCTGCTCTCCTACCTGCTACCTGTCTGCTGCCTGCTGGGCCTGACGTCACTGCTCTCTCTGCTTTCCTACCTGCTGTCTGTCTGCTGCCTGCTGGGCCTGACGTCACTGCTCTCTCTGCTCTCCTACTTGCTACCTGTCTGTCTGCTGCCTTCTGGGCCTGACGTCACTGCTCTCTCTGCTCTCCTACCTGCTACCTGTCTGTCTGCTGCCTGCTGGGCCTGATGTCACTGCTCTCTCTGCTCTCCTACCTGCTACCTGTCTGTTGCCTGCTGGGCCTGACGTCACTGCTGTCTCTGCTCTCCTTTTCAGGTACCTCCCCTGCTGGTTCCTGGTTTGCCTGACTTGCCGATCCCACTGAAAACTGGAAGTGATGCGGCCGCACATAGCGCGACCGTGACCCCTTGAGCTGCTTAATCTATTTAAAATTGTAGCCGGGTGCAGCATTCTGCGTCGAAGAAGTGCACCCAAGGAGCAGGACGTGCTCCCTGGGCGAGCTCCTTGGGGCTGGAGTCTGAAGTTATTCCCTAGCCCTCCCTCCTCCTCCTGGCCTATATTCAAGTCTGTCATCCCCAACAGCCTAGTAGCCAGTTCTAGTCACTGCTGCATAAGGACGCAGGGTAAGTCCCTCGCACAAGCCCTATTTCTTTCTGTTGTCGCTGTGACTGTGACTCTCCTATTCTTTCCTGATATGGATGCTATCCCTGTGCACTGGGGTTGGCACCCGCCCCCCCCCCCCCCAGGCCCTGTTCCTTTGGGATCTCTTGCGAGAAACCTCTCCAATCTTGCTCCTTGTTTGCCTTCCACCATGCCCTGCGCTGAGGGTCCCCCCCTCAGCGCTTCTGTTCCTACATTTGGCTCTGCTAAGCTGTCATTCTCTTCGTGCCAAATCTATTTCCATTCATGACATTGTTACAGCACTCCCTTGACCTACTCTTCTTAACAGAAACCTGGCTTAAGGACGGTGAGGAGCCTTTACTCAACCGGTGTCTTTCACCAGATTATTCCGCTCTCTCCACCCCCCGCCATGGCAGGAGTGCTGGGGGAGTTGCACTAATATAATCGCTCCTCTCTCCCTGTTCAGGAGATGTCGTCCCCTGCTCTGCATTACTCAGAGTCCCTCCTCTCTACATGCTCCTCATTTACGCCCCTCCCTCCTTGCAACCCTATCTAAGGGATTCCCTCCTTCTAACCCTATCTGAGATCTCCCTCCTTCATCAGCATATCCTTATTTTAGGGGACTTTAACGTGCACCCAGACTGTCCCACTGCGCCTCGAGATGCCGCCTTCCTCTCACTCCTTTCCCATCTCTTCCTCTGACAGCATGTTCTCTTCCCACATATTCTGCTGGTCATACCTTGGATCTCGTAATTTCCCATACAGCCTCCTCCTTTGCCCCTGTATCCCTTTCAGCTCTTCCTGTTCCCTGATCAAATCACTTCTGCCTTCTCGTCTCCATCCCCTCTCCCTCCCCTCCCCTTCTTCCACCTGTGGGACCGGCTTCTGCCCCCCCCCCCTTTCCCCAGCTCGTAGTATTACACCCGAAACTCTCCTTCAATTTCCCTCTTCTGATACCCTCTTTTCTGCCAACCTCCCCACACTCCCCGTCAATCTCCAGGTTCAGACCTGGAATTCAACGCTCACATCTGCCCTCGACAAACTTGCTCCCCTCCAGCCCACCCTTTCCGCTCAACGCTCCCACCACCATCCCTGCTATCATTCTGGCCTCTTTCTTCATAGTTCTTATCTTTGCCATGCAGAGCGTCACTGGTGCAAACATCCATCCCCGGACTCTTTAGCTCACTACCGTCACTGTCACCGTCACTACCGTCATCTTCTTCATTCCACCAAGCAAGATTACTTGTCCATCCTCATTTCTTCCAATTCCACGCGTCAGCTTTACTCCATTCTGTGCTCGCTTTCCGCAGTACATTCCTTTCTCTCTTCCCCTCCTCCCATTCCTGACCCCACCCTCCTAGCCACACACTTTGCTGATAAAGTACAATCTCTCCGTCTTCTATTCCCTATCTGCCCCCTCCCCTTTTCCCCCTCCCCTCGGATCCCCCTTCCCTCACCTCTCTGCCTGCTTCTCCAAATCCTCCCCTCTCCCACTTCTGGTCCTCCTTTCTCCCCATTACCCTTCCAGAACTGTCCAAGGTTCTTGCCTCCTCCTGCAAGACCACATGCCTATCCGATCCTATACCCTCCCATTGGTTATCTAAGCCCTCCCTAGCCCTTGCACCGCTTATGCTGTCCATTTTCAACTCTAGCCTCCTCAGTAGTTCCTTCCCATCCCTCTGGAAACATGCTCTGATCCGTCCCATTCTTAAAAATGACTCTCTGGATCCCTCTATTCCTGCAAGTTGGGGTCCCATTTCTAATCTCCCGTTCCTCTCCAAGCTCTTGGAAAAATTAGTTTTTGCCCAGCTCTCTTCCCATCTCAATGCCACATTAGCCCTTCATCCCCATCAGTCCGGCTTTCGTTCTGGCTATAATACAAAATCCATTCTTCTTTCCCTCCTTAATGAATTACACACTGCACATGATCGTGGCACTGTCTCAATTGCTGTCTCCCTTGATCTGTCTGCTGCTTTTGACTTAGTCGATCATCGCACTCTTCTTACTCGTCTCCGTGATGTTGGGATCTCAGGTACTATTCCTCTTTGGTTCTGTTCTTTCTTCACCGGCAGGTCCTTCGCGGTGTTCTCTGGGTCCACTTCCTCCCCTGACACCCCCCTCCCCTGTGGTGTACCACAAGGTTCCATCCAACCCCACTCCTGTTCAACATTTTCCTGGCCCCCCCTCACCCTTTTGGTTCAACAGCATGGTATGTCTGCATACTACTACGCGGACGATATCATCCTTCTCCATCACACCGACTCCTCTGCCCCCGATATTGGCTCACTCAACGCTTGCCTTTCCTGTATCGCCTCCTGGATGTTCTTTAATTACCTGCATGTTAATCGTTCCAAAACCATAGCCATTTGGTTTACCTTTGGTGGTCCAGTTCCCCTTCTTGTCCCTCTTCTCTCCTCATCCCCCATCCCTGTTGTGTCCACCCTGCGCTACCTCGGTGTCACCCTTGATTCTTCCCTTTCATGCCTAGATCACATTTCATCTGTCGTCCAATGTTCTTTCCGCTCTTTGAGGCAACTCTGTGCTATCCGTCCCTTCATTTCGGCACCTTCCTTGACCACACTGCTCCTTTCTCTCGTTATGCCCCGCCTGGATTATTGCAACGTATCATTAGCCGGCCTCCCTCACTATGAATATGCAGACTCCAACTCGTTCAAAACACAGCTGCACATATCCTTACTCATGCTTCCCGCTCATATCATGTCACCCCACTTCTCATTCATCTCCATTGGCTCCCTGTGCCCTTCAGAATCCAATACAAAATTCTCACCTTCGTCAATAAAGCAATCCATACTGGTGTTCCACTTTACATTTCTAATTTAGTCCATCTTCACATCCTTCAGCGTTCACTCAGGTCCATTCACTCCAAACACATGTTCCTCCCCTCCTCGTCTCAGGCCCACCTGGGATCTACCCGGTCCTCTGCCTTCTTTTTCCTTGGCCCCCAGCTCTGGAACTTGCTCCCGCCAGCCCTCCGCTTAGATTCCTCCTTTATCAGTTTTAAAGCTAGGCTGAAGACCCACCTTTTCTGTATAGCTTTCGACATTCCTCCTCCACGGTAATGTGCTGTTCCTTTCTATTCTAATTCTTCTTGCTCTTGCTCCCCTCTTCTTCTCTCTTTACTGTCCCTTTCCTGTTTTGCTTACTGACGTTCTGTTTCCTTTCCTAGCAGTGTATAACATTTTGATTGTAAACTGCTCTGATACTTGCATGTTGGCGGTATATTAAATGCTAAATAAAAATAAAGATAAAGATCTGAAATACTTTGCTTGAGTGTCCACATGACCCTCCCACAGCAATCTAAAGCTGTCAGATTGTTTTGTTGGAAACTTTAAAGGTCCAGAGCTGCAGCAGGAGACACTGGTGGCACTTGTATCAAGTAGTCACATAATATCTGTGTTTAGTTCCCATTTGATTCCTTACCTGCCAATCCAGGACCTCAGGCTTTCCAGTGAATACATTGTGACAGTAATGACAGTTCAAATGGATACCACCTTCTGGACTGGTACGCTATCAAGAAAGAAAACAAGCCACCAGGAAAAAGAATTATAAAACACCACTCAAATTTCATGGCCATCAGTATCAGGTTTAATGCAATAATCATTCAACTCTAGATAAGGTTCTCAAGGATTTATCATAGTTTTGATTAGACATACGCCTCATTTTAGGCTGAATCTCCTGATCGTTTTTTTTTTTTTAATAATTGGAAATTGACTATTTCCAAAAACCAGGAATAAACCAAACCTGAAAGAGCAGAAACAGCGATAAGCTCTGTGTTCAAAAACTGAAAAAGCAAGAAGTTCTATCTATCTATTTCTTTTGCAGGTCATCCATTAGTCTGCGCAATGACCTTCAGGAAACAAACCTGAAAGTCAATAAATCCGTAAGAAACAATGCACACTTGCCTAAACTAACCCTGACCTCGGACTGTCGCTGTAATGCCTAGACTGGGCATGCTGGTGGTATAAATCAAGGAGGAGAAAAAATCCAACTGGTTGCAAATGAAATTTCATGGCACCAGATCCTAGTCCCAATTTCAACTGCACCAAAAATACAAAGAAGCAGGAGGAAAATTGCTGGCTTAAAGAAGTGGGGACAACATATAGAGCATGGAGCATGAAATTTGTTCCAATTCCTGCATGTGCATGTGTCTTGATTATGTGTTTTACCTTTGTATGTATATGCAAGTGCATATCTGTTTTGTATGTGTGTAGGTATGTCCATCTGTGTTTGTATGTCACTACACGTCTGCTTTTGTGTGTGCCTTTGTGTGCTTGTATATGTGTACATGGACATATTAGTACCGGTGTGTGTGTATTATATCTGTTATCAGGAGAGGGGAGGGGAGGGGAGGGGAGGGCTGTTTTACTGGTGCAATTCCATAATCGCTATGTTACTGTGAATCATTATTTGCTACAGCTTTTGGAACTGCTTTTCCCAAAGAAATGCATTAAGAAATTTTTTCAGTGGGTGGGGGGGGGGGCTTAATTTCTATATGCAGAAATTTAACTTGTTCAGCAGAGGAATTTCTCAAAGCTCACAACCTCCCTTCTTGTTACTAGAGCAGCATTCCAGTGTTCCGCCACCCCCACAGACTTCTCATTGGCTGGATCCTACCCACAGTTCCGGTGACTAGAGTAGCATTCCAGTGTTCCGCCACCCCCACAGACTTCTCATTGGCTGGATCCTACCCACAGTTCCTGTGACTAGAGTAGCATTCCAGTGTTCCGCCACCCCCCAGATGTCTCATTTGGAGTATAGTGTGCAATTCTGGAGACCGCACCTTCAAAAGGATATAAACAGGATGGAGTCAGTACAGAGGATGGCTACTAAAATGGTTAGTGGTCTTCATTATAAAGCATATGAGGAAAGGTGGGATAGAGGTGATATGATTTGAGATGTTTAAATACCTCCATGGCATAAATGCACAGGGGGAGAGCCTCTTTCGATTGAAAGCAAGTTCTGCTACGAGAGGACATAGGATGAGGGTGAAAGGGGATAGACTCAGGAGTAATATGTGGAAATATTTCTTTACGGAAAGAGTGCTGGATCCGTGGAATAAGTCTCCCAGTGGAGGTGGTAGAGATGAGGACAGTATCTGAATTCAAAGAAGCATGGGACAAACACAAAGGATATCTAAAGGTAAAAAGGGGACTGTTGTAGTTGTTGATATGGAAGGACAGACTAGATAGAAAAATGACGACAGAAAAAGACCACATGGCCTATGTTTCTGTGTTTCATTGGCTGGATCCTACCCACAGTTCCTGTGACTAGAGTAGCATTCCAGAGCTCCACTCCCACAGCCTTCCCATTGGCTGGATCCAACCCACAGTCTGTGACTAGAAACATGACGGCAGAAAAAGATCACAAGGCCTATCTAGTCTGACCTTCCATATCAACTACAATAGTCCCCTTTTTACCTTTAGAGATTCCTCTGTGCTTGTCCCATGCCTTTAAGAATACAGATACTGTGCACGTCTCTATCACTTCCACTGGGAGACCATTCCACTCATCTACCACTCTTTCTGTAAAGCGTAGTTACTCACCTGTAATAGGTGTTCTCCAGAGACAGCAGGAATCAGTCCTCACTTATGGATGACGTCGGCAACAACGGAGCCCGTGTGGAGCCATTCCCCAGCTTTCAAAGAAAGCCTTTGGGACTGCTGCCATGCATGCGTGGTCCTCTTCCCGCACAAGGGTGCCATCTTGCTCAGTCAGGTCCCTTAGCTTGAGCCCTACCAAGCAGATGGCAAGGGAAAGCGTAGTTACTCACCTGTAACAGGTGTTCTCCAGGAGCAGCAGGAATCAGTCCTCACATATGGGTGACGTCGGCGCCAACGGAGCCCTCGCGGAGCAATTTTCCCCAGCTTTCAAAGAAAGCCTTTGGGAATTGCAGCGCGCATGCGCGGTCCCCTTCCCGCCCAAAGGTGCCATCTTGGCCAGTCTGATGACATAGCGAAAAGACAGCAAAAAATTTGCAAAAACGAAATCATATGACTGCAACTCCAAGGGGAGGAGGGAGGGTTGTGAGGACTGATTCCTGCTGCTCCTGGAGAACACCTGTTACAGGTGAGTAACTACGTTTTCTCCAGGACCAAGCAGGACGTCAGTCCTCACATATGGGACTCCCCAGCTTAAGGCTACCGGAGACCCTAAGCAAAAAAAATGAGCTCCCTCAAGCTCAGTAGCACCGAAGGAAGGAATCTCCTCTGACTAATCTCCAACCGGTAGCCCAACATCCGGGATGAAGGGTAGGAGTTGCTTAAACCTCGAAGAGATTACGGAGGACTGCCTGTCCGAAAGCACTGTCCCTGCGGGACTCCCTCTCGAGGCAGTAATGGGTTGCAAAAGTCTGGCTCGAAGACCAAGTGGCAGCCCGGCAGATGTCTGCCAATGGAACAGAGCGGAGGTAAGCCACTGAAGCAGCCTTCGCCCTAACCCGATGAGCCGTGACTCGACTTTCCAACGAGAGGCCTGCCGCCCCATAAGTCCAAGCGATACAGTCAGCTACCCAGATGGACAGAGTACGCTTGGAGACAGGGAGCCCCAATTTATTAGGGTCGTAAGACAGGAAGAGCTGAACAGTCTTACGGTGCTCCCGCGTACGATCAAGGTAGAAGGTTAACGCCCTCCGACAGTCCAGGGTATGCAAGACCATCTCAGCTCGGCTGGAGTGTGGCCTGGGAAAGAAGGTCGGAAGCACCACCTCCTGATTGATGTGAAAAGGGGAGACCACTTTTGGAAGAAACTTAGGGTGAGTCCGCAGGACTACCCTGTTCTTGTAGAACCTAGTGTAAGGGGGATCAGACACTAGGGCCTGCAGTTCACTAACGCGTCTAGCGGAAGTGAGGGTTACCAGGAATAAGGTTTTCCAAGAAAGAAAACGGAGAGGACCGGTAGCCATGGGTTCAAAAGGCGGAGAGGTGATCCGCTGTAAAGCCACGTTCAGGTCCCAGTCAGGGGCTGGGGGGCGCAAAGGTGGTTTAAGGAGAAGGAGACCTCGGGAGAACCGTGCCACGAGAGGGTGGCCGGAAAGAGGCCTGCCTTCCACCGGCACATGATGTGCAGAGAGAGCACTGAGGTGAACTTTGACCGAGTTGGACTTCAGTCCAAGATTGGAGAGGGAAAGCAAGTACTGCAAGACCACCGACACCGGGCAGGAGAAGGGATCTTGAGACTGTTGAGTACAACAGGTGGAGAAGCGACGCCATTTAAGGGCGTAGGATTTCCGGGTAGAGGGTCACCTGGAAGCCAGCACGACCTCTTCCACCTCTGGAGGCAGCAGGAGGGGAGCAAGGACTACCCTTTCAGCAGCCAGGCCATCAGATGAAGAGATCTGAGGTTGGGGTGTAGGAGAGACCCCTGATCCTGGGTCAGGAGATCGGGTTGAAACCCCAGAGGCAACGGAGTATCTACCGCCAGTTGCATCAGTAGCGGGAACCACGGTTGCCTGGGCCACCGGGGAGTTATCAGGATCACCGAAGCCTTGTCTTGGAGAACCTTGAAAAGTGTTCGAGACACCAGCGGCATGGGAGGAAAGGCATACAGAAGGCCCGTGGACCATGAGAGCAGAAACGCATCCGCCGCTACTCGGAGGGGATGGGGTTCCCGAGAGCAGAACCGAGGAAGTTGCCTGTTCAGAGGACTGGCAAAGAGATCCAGCGTGGGGAGGCCCCACCGGAGAAAAATCCTTTGAACCACCAACGGGTCCAATCTCCACTCGTGTGGTTGGAGGATTCTGCTCAGTTTGTCTGCCAGGCAATTTTCTTGACCTGGGAGATAGACAGCTTTGAGGAGGATGCCTCGGCTGACGGCCCAAGCGCAGAGCTTTTGTGCTTCCCGACAGAGAAGGAAGGAGCCCGTGCCCCCCTGTTTGTTCACGTAGAACATGGCCACTTGATTGTCCGTCTGGACGAGGACGGACTGGTGAGTGGTAAGGTGGGAGAAGGCCCGTAGAGCCAGGCGGATCGCTCTGAGCTCCAGGAAGTTGATCTGCTGGGCAGATTCCCACGGGGTCCAGAGACCCTGAGTACATGTCCCTTGGCAATGTGCTCCCCAACCCAGGAGAGAAGCATCGGTCGTCAGTACCTGAACAGGCGGAGGAGACTGAAAAGGCATTCCGAGCACTAGGTTGGGCAGATGAAGCCACCACCGTAGAGAAGAGACCAGCGGGCTGGAGATTCGTACTGAGTCCGCTAGTCTCCCCGAGGCCTGACGCCATTGTGAGCGAAGGCACCATTGAGCAGGCCGCATATTCAGGCGGGCATTGGGGGTCACATGGACCGTGGAAGCCATATGGACGAGCAGTCTCAGAAAGTGCCTGGCCGAGACCCGGGGATGGCTGCGAAAGCGGCTGGCGAGAGCCATGAGCCGTTGTGCCCTGTCGAGCGGCAGAAAGGCTCGCGCCTGAAGCGTGTTTAATCTGGCGCCGATGAACTCGAGATCCTGAGAGGGGAGCAAAGTGGACTTTTCGAAGTTTATGACAAAGCCCAAGTACTGGAGCAGAGTCACAGTACGTTGCGTGGCGTGAGTGGCCTCCGTGGAGGACGGCGCTCTGATGAGCCAGTCGTCCAGGTAAGGGAAGACAAAGAGGCCTTGAAGCCGGAGATAAGCCGCTACCACTGCGAGACATTTTGTGAAGACTCGTGGTGCGGAGGATAGGCCAAATGGCAGTACTCTGTACTGGTAATGATTGCCTGCCACCACAAACCTTAGGTATTGTCGGTGGCTTGGGTGGATGAGGATGTGAGTGTAGGCATCCTTTAGATCCAAGGAGCATAGCCAATCTCCCTGCCGGAGGTAGGGCAGCAGAATTCCAAGGGTAAGCATCTTGAACTTTTCCCTTTCCAGGAACTTGTTGAGGTTCCGCAAGTCCAGGATGGGTCTGAGGCCTCCAGTTCACTTTGGTACCAGGAAGTATCTGGAATAAAAGCCTTGACCTCTCAGGTGGTGGGGCACCGGTTCCACCGCCTGTTCCTGAAGAAGACTCGCCAATTCTTGAAGGAGTAAGTCCCGGTGAAGAGGGGGTCGCAGAGGCTCCCCTGGAAAGCAGGGGGGAGGTACCTGGTGGAAGTGCAGAAGATAGCCCTCTCGGACTATGTGGAGCACCCAGGTATCGGACGTGATGTTGGACCACCTGTGGGCAAAGTGGACCAGCCGGCCTCCCATGCTGAGAGAAACCAGCGGAGGGGGAGAGGCTATGCTGAAAGAGTCAAAAACCCCCACCCTGCGGAGCAGGGGCCGGTGGCACAGGCTTGGGGGCTTGCTGCCTACGGGACCCGTTACCCCATCCCTTGGCCTGCTGACCCTGTTGGGGAGCTGCAGAGGCCTGATAATGAGGGTAGTGTTTATAGGCAGCCGCCTTCCTCGGGTAAAAGGGCTTTTTCCCCGAGCCCTTCTTCTTCTGGGAAGGGGCAGAGGTTTTCCTGGAGAGCAGAGTCCTGGTGAGAGTCTCTGTCTCGAGTTGTGCAGCCTTCTCATCCATAGGTTTGCCAAAGAGGTTTTCACCTCTGCAGGGGACATCGACCAACTTGTCCTGCACCCAGGGCTCGAGGTCGGATGACTGAAGCCAAGCCTGTCGGCGGGCACCGATGCCAGCTGCGGCTACTCGAGCCGATGCCTCAAAGCCATCATAGGCTGCTCGAGAGATAAACTTTGAGCACTCTCGAATACCAGTGGACAAGGCCTGAAACCTCCGCAAAGGGTCCTCGGAGAGACCAGCAGAGAATCCGGCTATTTCTTTAGCCAGGTCCCTGAGATACATGCCCATGTAGAGCTGGTAAGTCTGGACCCGACAAGCAAGCATAGAGCCCTGGAAACACTTCTTACCGAGGCCATCCAGGCTGCGGGCTTCCCTGCCGGGAGGCACCGAGGAGTGCATCTTCTGGCTCTTGAGCCTATGCATGGCCGATTCCACCACCATGGAATGGTGCGGCAGCTGTGCTTTTTGGAAGCCAGGGCTCTTGCGGACTCGATATATGGCATCGACCCGCTTGCTTAATACCGGCGACGACGCCGGGCTCTCCCACATGCGGGAAGAGAAGTCGTTCCAGCATCGGAGGAACCGGCACAGTAAAGTGCTCCTTTGCAGGAGAGTCATACTGGAGGGCATCGAGCTCTTCGGCTCGAGGCTCCTCCTCGGGATCCGCAGGGAAGGCCAAGGCCTTGGCCATATCCCTCACGAAGTCCGAGAACCGGGCATCCTCCGGAGGGGACTGTCTCCGAGGTTCGGACTCGGGGGAGTCCGAAGGGATACACCGAGTCCGAAAAGAATCAGGTGACTCTTCCACCTCGGATTCCCAGGCGGACTCCTCGGAGGAGGAGTCGAGCGGCTCCGGCCGGGCGGGCACAGACGCCGTCCGCCCCAACGCCGAGGGAGTCGGCGTCGACGACCTTGGCCCCAAACGGGAGGCCGAAGGGGACCTCGACCGAGGATCGACTCGAGCCCGCATGGACTCGAGGATCGGCTCGGTCTCCGGGGTCGACTTAGACGTCGATGTCCCGGCGGTCAGGGCAGAAGCGCCAGCGAGGCCAGCGATCAATGCCCGCTGCTGGTCCATGAAGGCAGCCAGGCTGCTCTCCAAGGCCGTCAACCTGAGTCCGAACTCAGGAGACCCAGCAGCCCCCAACTCGGGCCCCGACGGCGTCGGGCCCGACGTCGGACCCCTCGGAGGCGAGTCCACGAGGACAACAGGACTTACGTGAGCAGACGAGTCCATCTCCAGACGAGGCTGTTTGGACGGCCGCTCCAGCTCCAAAGACCCGGGACGGCTATCGGGGCTATGCGACCTGGCCCTCGCGGAGCCAGGCGCGTCCACCGACGCCGTCCTCGCGGGCGGGTTTCTTCCTCCGATGATGTTCTCGGGAAGGAGACCCCCTCTCAGAGGAGCTCCGACGGTGTTCAGAGCCAGATTCCCTGGACACCGAAGCTTCTGACGAGGTCCGGGTACGGCTGGGGTCAGAGAAGATTCTCTCCCGCTGATGCTGCCGACTCCGCAAAGATTTCGCGGACATCTTGCTACAGGCCCCACAGATCATTTCTTCATGATCTGGGCCCAGGCAACGGAGGCAGCAATCATGTGTGTCAGTAAGAGACATGAGTTTCTTACACTGGACACACTTTTTAAAACCACTGGCGGCCATCGGGGGAAAAAGGGCCCCTGCGAGGTCAAACGTTCGTGTCGCCAGGGAAAAGTGAAAAAAGCGCGAATTTGTCACGAAGGACAGAAAAAAACGAAAAGAAGGGGAGGCCTCGCAACCGGCGTCGCGAGGCAGGACGGAAAAAGGACCGGCGTCGAACCGAAGAAAATACTAAAATAAAGAAAGAAAATCAACTTTTCAGCGGTAACTTGTAGACAGCGTCTGTAGGGCTCCGCGGAAAAAAGAAGACTGGCCAAGATGGCACCTTTGGGCGGGAAGGGGACCGCGCATGCGCGCTGCAATTCCCAAAGGCTTTCTTTGAAAGCTGGGGAAAATTGCTCCGCGAGGGCTCCGTCGGCGCCGACGTCACCCATATGTGAGGACTGACTTCCTGCTTGGTCCTGGAGAAGGATAAAAAATCCAGCAAATCATCAGGGGAGGTGGGAGGGTAGTGAGGACCGATTCCTGCTGTCCCTGGAGAACACCTGTTACAGGTGAGTAACTACGCTTTCTCCAGGAACAAGCAGGAAGTCAGTCCTCACTTATGAGACTCCCAAGCAACAAGCTACCAAACCGGTAACCAAAAAACGTCTCCGCGAGGTCGTGAGCAGAAGTCGATGCTCGAAGGAGCCGAAGCCCTCGGTAGCCGTGAAGAAGGGTCGGAGGGCAAGAGTTGCTTACACCCCAAACAGATTACGGAGTACAGCCTGGCCGAAGGCGCTGTCCCGACAGGACTCCCTCTCCAGGCAGTATTGTACAGCAAAGGTGTTAGCTGAAGACCAGTTCACTACCCGGCAAATGTCCATCAGGGGCACGGAGCACAGTGAGGCCACCGAGGCTGCTTTGGCCCGGACCCCGTGGGCGGTGACTCGATGATCTAACGGGGCACCCGCTTTTGTGTGAGCAAAGGCGATGCAATCCGCCACCCAAATGGAGAGGGTGCGTTTAGTGACTGCCTGCCCCAGTTGATTGGGATCGTAGGTCACAGAGTCGGCCAGATTTGCGATGAGCCTGGGTGCGCTGCAGATAGAAGGCAAGAGCCCTCTTGCAGTTGAGAGTATGCAAAGCTGCCGACGCCTGGTCGGCATGAGGTCTCGGGAAGAAAGTCGGTAAGACTATCTCCTGATTGAGATGAAAATCCGAGACAATTTTTGGCAGGAATTTGGGGTGGGTACGGAGGACAACCCTATTCCTATAGAATATCATGAAAGGAGCTAAAGCATGAAACCCAGAGCTCACTGACTTGGCAGGCCAAGGGCAGCACCAGCAGGAAGACCACCTTTCAGGATAGATGCCGAAGCGAGCACATCACCATCGGCTCGAAAGGTGGGCTCGTAAGCTGCATGAGCACTACGTTCAAGTCCCATTCTGCCGGGGGAGGCTGGATGGGCAGTTTGGACAGCAAGAGACCCCGCATAAAGCGCGAGACCAAGGGCTGCCCCGAGAGGGGCTTTCCCTCGACGGGGAGGTGATTCGCCGAGATGGTGCTCAGATGCACCCTGACGGAGTATGACTTCAAACCCTCCCTCGAGAGACGAAGGAGGTACTAAAGGACTCATCGAGTAGGACAAGAAAATGGGTTGATCTGGAGCCCAGAGCACCAGACCGAGAAGCACCACAACTTGAAGGCGTAAGCTCGTCTAGTCAAGGTCTTTCTCGACACGAGGAGGACCTCTTTGATCTCCTTCAGGAGATTCAGTGGGGCTAAGGAGACCCGTTCAGCCGCTAGGCTGTGAGGGATAGCAAGGCCGGGTTTGGGTGTAGTACCCATCCCTCCTCCTGCATTAGTAGGCCCGGGGCACAGCCCAGGGGAACTGGAGGCTCTGTCGCTAGTCGGAGCGAGAACCAGGGCTGTCGAGGCCACGAGGGAGCTATGAGGATCATCGACGCCCGGTCCCGCTGAGTTTTGTGGAAGGTCCTCGTAATGAGAGGAGTGGGAGGGAATGCATAGAGCAGGCCGGAGGAACAGCTCAGAAGGAACGTGTCCGTGCCCTCCCTGCTCGAGTGCGGCATTGGGCTGTAGAAGCGGGGGAGCTGTGTGTTCAACGGGCTGGCAAATAGGCCCATGGCCGGAGTTCCCCACCGATGGAACAGCCAGTCGACCACGCCCGGATCCAGTCGCCATTCGTGAGGGCGAAGGACTCTGGTGAGTTTGTTTGCCAGGACATTCTCCTGGCCCGGGAGGTAGACCGCCCTGAGGGTCATCCCTCGACAGAAGGCGAAGGAGCAGATGAGGACCGCTTCCCGGCAGAGGGAGCGTGATCCGGTACCCTCCTCCTTGTTGATATAAAACATTGCCACATGATTGTCGGTTTGCAGGTTTGCACAAGGACTGACCTCCCCCTCCCCCCCCCCTCCGAGGTGATCCTCGAAGGCTCTCAGGGCCCACCGAACCGCCCGGAGCTAGAGCAATTTTATTTGCTGTTGAGACTCCTCGGGAGACCATTGCCCCTGAGTGCAAAGTGCACCGCAGTGGGCTCCCCACCCCAGCAAGGAGGCATCCGTTGTCAGCACTATCTCGTGCTGCGGGGTCTGGAAGGGCAAAACCCAGAGGAGGTTGTGGGGGTTTTGCCACCAGCCCAGGGACAGGCGAAGGCTGTGGGAGACCTTTACGGGATCCCTGGGGTGGCTGACAGACGGGCTCTACTGTGCGCTGAGGCACCACTGAGCTGTCAACATGTGCAGGCGGGTGTGGGGAACCACATGGACAGTAGAGGCCACGTGGCTCAGGAGGTGCAGCATAGTTTGGGCTGTGACCAGAGGGGCGCTCTGAACCTGGGCTGCCAGGGCTCGGAGGTGGTCGGTGCGATCCACCGGCAGAAAAGCGGTCGCCTGCTGAGTATCGAGGAGCGCGCCGATGAATTCTAGGGTCTACATTAGTTCGAGGTGGGACTTGGGATAGTTGACCAAGAAACCCAGGTGCTCGAGCAGGAGGATTGTGCGCGACGCCACCAGGCGGGTTTCCTTGACCGACTATCCCGTGACGAACCAGTCGTCAAGGTAGAGGAAGACCGGTATGCCCTGACGCCTGAGGGAGGCAGCGACCGCCGAGAGGCACTTCGTGAAGACCCGCGTGGCGGACGCGAGGCCGAAGGGGAGCACCCTGTATTGGAAGTGCTCCCCCCGCACCATGAAGCACAGGTACTGCCTGTGCTGGGGGTGAATCAAAATGTGGGTGTAAGCGTTTTTTAGATCCAAGGAGCATAGCCAGTCGCCCTGCCGGAGGAAGGGCAGCAGAACGCCAAGGGATACCATCTTGAATTTCTCCCGCACCAAGAACTTGTTTAGCTTTCGAAGGTCGAGGATGGGCCACAGACCCCCTGTCTTCTTCGGGTGAGGAAGTAACGGGAATAGAATTCCCGACCTCAGAGGTGCGATGGGACCCTCTTGACCGCCCACTGGGCGAGAAGGTTGATTAATTCCCGCTGCAGGACGACCTGATGCGCGGGGAGTCGAGGTGGCTCCACTGAGGAGAAGGGAGAAGGAAGCCTGTCCAGGCGGAGTGATAGAAGCCCACTGAGAGGCAAAGGAGGACAGACGTCCTCCCAACGGCTGCTGAGACGCTGGGGGGTGAGAGGCTATGTGGCTGGCATCAAAACCCTTGTGAGGGTTGAGGCGGTGCTAGGGTTTGGGCCTTAGGCCCTTTTGGCTTCCGGTGACTCTGGCCGGACTTCCCTTGCGCCGCAGTGGTCGGCGTGGGAGTAGGTGGGTAGCCACGGTAGGGTAGGCCCTTCCTCGGAAAGAAAGTCTTTTTGGTTTGTTGTTTCTTTCGAGGGAGGGTGGAGGTCTTGCACGAGAGATGGGTTCGGGTGACGAACTCTGTCTCTATCTCTGCAGCCTTGTCCTCCATCGGCTTGCCAAAGAGATGCTCGCCAAAGTAGGGTACGTGCAGGAGTTTCTCCTGCACCCACTGCTCCAAATCTGAGGATTGGAGCTATGCCTGGAAACGGGCCCCGATGCCCGTGGCCGCCACTTGAGCTGAGGACTCAAAACCATCGTAGGCGGCACGGGAGAGGTATTTTGAGCAGTCTGCGACAGGCTTCAGCAGGACACTGAACCTATTGAGGGGTTCGCCCTCGAGGCCCGCGGAGCAACCTCCGAGCTCCTTGGCCAAGTCACGCAAGAACATGCCCATGTATAACTGGTATGCCTGAATTTGGCAGGAGAGCATAGACCCCTGGTGGGCCTTGCGGCCTAGGACATCGATGGCTCTCGACTCCCGGCCTGGGGGGACCGAAGAGTGCGACTTCGGGCTCTTTTGCTTTCTCATGGCCGACTCCACCACTATGGAAGTGTGGGGGAGCTGGGTTTTTCTGAACCCAGGGCCGCGCTGTACCTTGTACATGGTGTTGAGGTGCTTGATGGGCACCGAGGCTGGCGCCTCCCACATGTGGAGCAGCAGCCTGGACAGGATGGGGGGAACCAGGACAGTAAGAGACTCCCTAGGTGGAGACTTGTACAACTTGTAGTGCTATACAAATGCTCAGTAGTAGTAGCAGACTCGTACTGAAGGATGCCGAGCTCTTCAGCTCGAGGGTCCTCCTCGGCATGGGTGGCTAGGTTAAGAGCCCGTGCCATGGGGGGCGGAGCCTGATGTCCAGCGGGTAAGACGCTTCGCGCGGAAGCTCCCGAGAGGCCTACTTAGAATCCTGACTTAATACCTATACAAACTTACTATTTCGCTCCGGGCTGACCGGGGTACCTCGGGGGGGATGGCGGCCCATAAACCAGCGCGCTTGGACTTCGGGTCTCCTTCTTCTTCTCACGGAAAACGCTCCAAAACAGAGGTGTCCTCCCCACAGAAGATGGTTCCATTTCGGGAAAACCCCGAAATGCACCTGGAGATTTTAGAGGAAATACGCGGCGTGAAGGAATTGGTGCAGTCCAATGGAGAAGCGCTTAGAGCCATGCGAGAAGACTTTGGAGTGCTCCAGGACCGACTTGAAAGTCTCTCATTACGGCAGGACAATATGGCGGGGGTCCTCGACTCGCACGCGGTGCGCTTGGGCACACTGGACAAGGCTGAGCGCCAGATACAGAATCTTCAAAAGGAGTTAGAAGATAGCAATAATCGAGCCCGTCGCAACAATGTGAGGCTCATTGGAATACCGGAGGGAGTGGAAGCGGGAGATATGAGAGAATTCCTGCTCAAAACTCTTCCCTCCTTGCTGAAGATCACCTTTCATAAAGAACTGGAAATCGATCGTGCACACCGTGTTTCTACCCACATGGCGCTCAACCGAACGACCCCCCGGCCTATTATCTTTCGCTTGCTACGATATCAACAAGTGGAACAAATTTTAAATGCTGCCCGGGCGAACCATCATTTGGAATTTGAAGGTCACAAAGTCTCCTTCTTCCCTGATTTGGCAAAGCCTACCGTTGACCGACGGAAGAAACTCCTTGCTTTCCGCCCTCGACTTCAACAGCTACAGGCTCGCTTTGGCCTGTTGTATCCCGCGAAGCTCCGAGTGACTCTCCACAACCAAACCAGGACATTCGAAGATCCTGATCTACTATCAACATTTTTAGACTCCAAAGAAGCAGAGCAGATGCGCTAATCCAACGACTTGGACTTTTATTTGCCGGCTCTGTCCGCCATTTTGAAGGGCCCGATGCGGCGGTCATAGTCAAGCACAGAGACTACCTGGACTTTCTTTCTTTCTTTCTATGACTTTTTTGTTTTTTGGTCTCCTATCCCTCCATGATGTGTGCCTCGGTCGGATTCGGAGCACGCACAGTCCTACAGGTTATGTGTTTTTTCAATTTCGGCCTTCTCTGGGGCTTCTCCCCGCAGACACATGGTCGCCAGTATTTTTTGGGGTTCTGCTTCTTCTCTACCGCGCTGCGGTTTTTCTTTTTTAATGTGGGGCGCTTCATTGTATTATCTAAGCTTATTTTCTTTTATGCCATATGTACAGCCAGATACAGTCAATATGAGGGACATTGTGAAATTATGTGCGCTATCATGCTCAGAATTTTTAACTTGTCTGAATGGCCTTATGTAAAATCTTATCACTCAACGTAAAGGGCATTAATAGTCCAATCAAAAGAAAGAAAATCCTTAGCTATCTTAGCCATGAGCATGCTGATTTAGCGTTTCTTCAGGAAACGCACTTAAACTCTGCTGAAACACTGAAACTCAATGTTAAGCCTTACATGGTGGCTGCCTATTCTCCCGCCGTTTCCAAACGGTGCGGGGTAGCCATTCTGGTTAAGAAATCTTTGCAAGCTACTGTAATTGATACTAGCGCTGACAAGGAGGGTAGATGGGCCCGAGTACATCTTAAGGTTGGAGATAGTGAATTTACATGTATTTGCATTTATGCCCCGAATGTGGACAACCCTGCTTACTATGCAAGTATTGCGCAGTTGGCACAGGCCTCTGCCAATACTCCATTAATACTTGGTGGTGATTTTAATCAAGTGTTAGATCCTCTGATAGATAGACAGCCGCCTAGAACGAGTAGTCCACCCAAGAGTCTTGCTACCCTTACAGCTCTGATGCAAGATCTTGCGCTGGTAGATATATGGAGGCTGCTTCACCCCTCCGACTTAGAGTTCACTTTCTTTTCTGCCCCCCATCACTCCCAATCTAGAATAGATTTCTTTCTCATTTCCAAAGCACTGATTTCTCAAGTAGACACGACTAGGACTCATCCTCTCCATATTTCAGATCATGCTGCCATATCTTTATCATTACATGTCACTGCGCGGGACGATTCTCCCCGAGCTTGGTTTTTTGATAGATCCTTACTGGGTCAAAAAGATTTTCAGGTTGATATAAAGGCCGCTATCCAAGATTATTTTCATTTTAACTCACCCCATGACACAGCGAGCTGGGCTTGGTGGGAGGGTTTTAAAGCATCTATCCGCGCAACTATAACTAGCTATCAAATTCGGCAGGGGAAACAAAGAAAGCAGCATTTACTGATTCTAGAGCAGCAGATACAAGCTGGGGAGCGTCTCCTCACGTCCCGTACTGACCCATGTATTTTACTCCGTTTACAACGCTTGCGTTTTCAATACAATCAGCTTTTGTACACTGCTGCTGTTAAACATATTGAATCACAACAAGGGCTATATTATCGGGAAAATAATCGTGCTGGCAAATTATTAGCAAATGCCCTAAAAGGTCAAAAGGAAGCCAAGCGTGTTACCGCCCTCCGTAATCCCTCGGGGGGGGGGCTTGGTCACTAAAGATACCGAAATCTTAGAACTCTTTCGTGATTTTTATACTCGGCTTTATCAATCTGAATGTGATTTTGAGCCAGATGTATTTGAACGCTTACTTTCAGGGGTACAAAGACCGGCCCTATCTGACGAAGATAGAGTGGCCTTGGACACACCATTTACTGTCTCAGAAATTCATTCTGCTATCAAGAAATGTGCCTCAGGTCGAGCCGCAGGCCCAGACGGTCTCCCTGCTGAATTCTACAAAACCTTTCACGCTGACTTAGCTCCAGTTTTGAAACTTTATTTTTCTGCTCTGGCCGAGGAGGGTTCTCCTTCTGGGTCCTTTTCAATGGCAAATGTAGTAGTTTTTGAGAAAGAGGGGAGAGACCCGCAACTAACAGCTAATTTTCGTCCAATTTCCCTCCTAAACGCGGACTATAAAATATTTGCCACCATTCTCTCTACCCGGCTCTCTGATAGGATGCCTACCTTAATACACCCAGATCAATGCGGTTTCATTCCTGGTAGATCAACTGCTGACAATGCTCGGACTCTATGCCATGTACTGACTACCGCAGTTAATCTTGATCGCCCATTTGTTGGCCTCTCACTTGATGCTGAGAAGGCCTTTGATCGCTTAGAGTGGCCCTTCCTGTTCGCAGTCCTCCGCTGGTACGGATTCGGGGAAGGTTTTCTCCGTTGTCTTCGCACCATGTACGCACAGCCTACAGCCAGTATATGTGCCAATGCTTTAAAGTCTCAGCCTTTTCCCCTTCAACGCGGCACTCGCCAGGGATGCCCACTGTCTCCACTTCTCTTCGATCTTGCACTCGAACCCTTGGCTTTACTAATCCGGCAATCGGAGGAGATTCATGGAGTCCCCTTCACCCATAGGGAAATCAAAATTTCAGCGTATGCTGATGACCTTATGCTTTTTGTCTCTATAGACTCAGTACCGGCTGTCCTAGAGCAAATTGGTAAATACTCACAACTGTCCGGTTATAAGATAAATTGGACCAAGTCGGTAGCCTTTCCATTAAATCCTTTGCTTCATCAGGCAGATATGCAACCCTTCCCCTTTTTATGGCAACCTCGCATGGTCAAATACCTTGGGGTTCACTATTGTTCTCCTTTGGAAGACACTATCTCCTTCAATGCCAAAGACTTAACCTCTAAAGTCCGGGCGCTTACTCACCGCTGGACTCCTTTAACACTTACCTGGTGGGGTCGATTAGAAACCATAAAAATGATGATTGTTCCGAAAGTGAATTATATCTTAGAAATGTTGCCCTGTCTCTTACCTCGACGTATATATAAAGATATAGAGGGCCTTCTGACTAGATACTTGTGGCAAAACAAGACACCTAGGATAGCGAAACATAAGCTGCAAGCAGATAAGGAACATGGGGGTGTCAGATTCCCTGATTTCCTGAAGTATCATCAATCTTTTCTTCTCAAACAAGGCGCTCGTTGGCTGGAAGATCCAGTACCGAGTAGACCTGTGTGGCTAGACATAGAAGAGGACCTTTGTAAACCGATTCCTCTTACTTTTCTCCCTGGTATGACTCTCCCATCAGACTCCCACTTTCCACCAATGCTTTTAGACACCTTAGGTGCCTTTAATAATCTTATGCAATCTTTAGACTCCCGACTCTGTCCGTTAGACAAGCTCCCACTTTGGTACAATACTCGATTTCGAATACAAAATAAGCCGATGGCGTGGAGCCCCTGGTACACTAGGGGCATTTGGATTCCTAGTCAGTTGTTCCATGAAGGTCGCTGGAAAACTTTTAGTGAATTGCAAATTGAATTTGGTCTCCCAGCGAAACACTACTTTCAGTTGGTGCAACTTCAGCATTGCCTTCGGAGTGCTAAGGTGCTCCCGCCATCGGCCTCCCCTACACAAGGTTGGTTGGAGACTATCCGATCTATCGGTAGTTCACCGGGTGTAGCATCCAATTTTTACAAAACCTTATGTAATGCTACAACTAGAGATACCCCTATAGCGCAGAACGCATGGGAGAGAGAATTGCATGTGACTTTGACCCCGGAGCAATGGAGCCTTGTCTGGAGTAGAGTGACACGGGTCTCCCGATCCGCCTCACTCACTCAGACACTCTTCTTTCTAGCCCATCGGTGTTGTCTGGAGTAGAGTGACACGGGTCTCCCGATCCGCCTCACTCACTCAGACACTCTTCTTTCTAGCCCATCGGTGTTTTTACACTCCTGACAGATTAGCCAAATGGAACACTACTCAGGGCAATAGTTGTTGGACATGTCATGCGGCCATTGGTTCACTACCTCATGTTATGTATGAATGTCCCGCACTACAGTATTACTGGCGTCGGGTCTGGGGTCGTATCCAGTCTATTTTGCACTTTCAAGAGCCCCTTTCTTGGAGGATAGTGGGACTTCGCTCAGCTGCGGGGATCCCCTCTCTTCCAAAAACGGCTTACTTCCTTTTGGACTTTATGCTTGGCATTGCTATTTCCCTAATTACGAAATACTGGAAAAATAGCTCCCATCTGAGCCCCAATGAATGGTGGAATCATGTCTGTCTCTACAGTAAATATGAACAAATACCTCGTATGTTTGCTTCCCCCATTCAGACTCCTCATCATCGGTCTAAATGGAAGATGCTCAATGACTATGTACATTCTGCTCAATGCTCTCATCTGACTGTCTAAATTTGTATATATCTTTGTCCCATGATTATTCTGTATCGCAGATACTCTTTTGATTGTTTTGATGTATAATCACTGTTGTTTGGAAGCGCTCACATGCTGACATAATCAGCTAGAGAAGAAGCGTGGGGGTGGGGGGTAATTGGGTTTACTTTTCTTTATTGTATACTTGTTTTGTCTCCTTTGGTGTGTTGTTTCTTTTGTTTGTTGCAAAATGAAAATAAAAGTTTAAAAAAAAAAAAAAAAAAAGAGCCCGTGCCATATCCCGAACGAACACCAGGAAGGAGGTGTCCTTGGGTGGTGAGCGCCGCCGAAATGCGGGAGGGGAGGGGTCTGATAGAAGGTCCCGATGGGTCCGGGTTTCTGGGGAGGTAGCCCCATCGGACTCCTAGTCTGAGAAATCGGATGAGGCCCTGTCCAACAGCTGAGGCCTGCTTGGAACCGGAGGCCCTGGATGATCTCGCCCCCGAGGAACGGGAAGGCGAGCGAGACCGACGTTGAGGACCCTCACGAGGACCGCAGCTCTTGGAGGTTTCCTGGACGGTTTTTGGCATCCCACGCAAGGGAACCTCGGTCTCTGGGCACGAGTTAGCGAAACTGGCTGTGAGCGCCTGTTGGGAAGCGATGAACGCAGATATGCTGCATTCTAGCGCCAGCATGTGGGACTCCACGCAGGCGTGGGGCCCTGTGATGCAGACAACGGGGTCACCGGGTCGGGCATTGAGGAGGAGAGGGGGTCCTCGCTGGGACGGCCCTCAGGAGACTGGGCGCCATCGCCGGAGGCCTCTGTATCTGTACGAAGTACCTTGCGGGGCCGATCCTTGTCCGACTCTCGGTAACGCCGAAGGGGGTTAAGCGACTGAGCACGGGAGCACTCACACTTGTTGGGAGCCCCCGACAGCGACTTCGAGGTCACCTTCTTGCGCCGCTCCACTTCAGGGGACCCCTGGTCGGAGTGCTGCCGAGATCGCAGGGCCGAGGTGGGGGATCCCACATGAGGAGAGACGACCAAGGGGACTCCGGGGACTCCGAGGCGGCCTTCCTGAAAATGTCTTCGGACTTCTGCTTATGACTGAGAAGGGATTTTGGGGACAGTTTCTTACAAAGTGAACAGAGCTCTGGATCATGGTCAGCCCCGAGACACTGCAGGCAACAGTCATCGGTGTCTGTAAGCGACATGTTCTTAGAGCATCTATTGCAATTTTTAAATTCAGTGGTCATAGGGGGCAAAAACTGACCCCGCGAGGTCGAAGACCCACGCGGCTAGCGGTTGGAGGAAAAAAGGGTGCGAAGCCCATTAAAGGCAAAAAAGGCATAGAAAACGTACCCTAAGGGCTCTAAAAGATAAGAGCAGGGGAAGGATGGGTAGAGGACTGGAAAAATTAGAGGGCCAGTATGCCGAAAACGAAACACATTTTCCGAGGGACGAGGACGCTCGTCCGAAGGGCTCTGCGGAAAAAGGATGACTGAGCAAGATGTCACCCTTGGGCAGGAAGAGGAACACGCATGCGTGGCAGCAATCCCAAAGGCTTTCTTTGAAAGCTGGGGAATTGCTCCGCGCGGGCTCCGTCAGTGCCGGTCACCCATAAGTGAGGACTGACTTCCTACTTGTTCCTGGATAAAGAAATATTTCCGCATATTACTCTCGAGTCTATCCTCTTTCACTCTCATCCTTCATCCCCTTGTAGCAGAGCTTCTTTTCAATCGGAAGAGATTCTCCTCATATGCATTTATGCCATGGAGGTATTTAAACATCTCTATCATATCTCCCCATCCCGCCTTTCCTTTAATGTATACATATTAAGATCTTTAAGTCTGTCCTCATATGCTATACAACAAAGACCACTAACCATTTTCGTAGCAGACTGCAGTGCTCCATCCTCACAGCTTTCCCACTGGCTGGATCCTACCCACAGTTTGGCTAGAGCAGCATTCTAGTGCTCCACCCCCACAGCTAGATCCTACCCACAAAAAATGTAGGCACATTTCACTATCTCAAAAGAAAAAAATCTCCACTAGCACTTCTTGTGGCCTTGGACAATTATTTATTTATTTGACAACTTTTATATACTGCCCCGTCCCAAGATCAGGGGCAGTTTACATAGAACAATGGAAACCATACATAGAACGTAATGCAACATTGCAACTATTTACAAAAAACAAGAATAATCATAAACTTTTTACAACTATTTATAACTTGCATCATAACTTTAGGGTTCAGGCTTAGACAAAGATTAATTACTTTTGTAAGAGGAGAAAATGCTTGTCAGTGATTCAGCGTGGATGAGACTGTAATTGTATGGAAGGATATATGAGTAGGCTTGACAGTTCATGCTAGGGGGGGCTAGATCTGAGCAATGGTCTAAGTTATAATAATGCTGAGTGAATAAGTATGTTTTTAGTTCCTTTCGGAATGTTTGGAGGTCTTTTATCTCCCTTAACTGAACTGGAAGATTATTCCATTGCATAGGTGCTACATAGGAAAAAGCGCTGTTGCTTGTTATTTGTTTAGTCTTTCTTATAGAGTCCGGTACTAGAATGGTATTGAGATTCCTTCTTCTTCTCATTATATTTTCAGGGGGGCTATGTATCAACGTAGATAGATATGATGGGGCAATCTTGTTAATTAGCTTAAAGGTAGTCAGTATGATTTATATTGGATCCTGCTGGCAACAGGAAGCCAATGAAGGGTGTATAGAAGGGGAGAGATGTGGTCAAATAGTCTGGCTTTGGAAATTATTCGGGCGGTAACATTCTGAGCCATTTGAAGAATGTTTTGGTTCTTCTTTGTAATGCCTTAGAGTATCCCATTGCAATAATCCAGGTGTGGGACAAGTCACTTAACCCTTCATTGCCTCAGAAAAAAATCCAAGTTATCAATGTACCTGTTTAATGTACATTACAAAGTTTAAGTTACAATGAAAACAGCTTTGACTTAAATGATAAAACAGTATAAAAAACCTGTTAAAAAATGAAAAGAAAAATTAAGAAAGTCAGCCAGGAATATTTTTTTTAAGAAATCCCAAGCCTATCCAAGTCCCCCACTGAACTGATGGCAAATAGTCAAAGGGAGGCTATTCCACAGAGAAGAAGCTACTGTATAAAGCAAAAAAAAGCTGAGTTTCTGGTGTATTCAAATTTTGCTTTTGATGGGGGGTATGAACAGTCTATTTCTATTAAGTGAGCATAAGCAGCACGGAGGAGGGCATAGAACCAAGGAAGGATCGACGCTGGATCTAGTACTCATCAACAGACATAGTATATCTAATGTCTGCGTGGGTGCTCACTTGAACAGCAGTGATCACCATATAGTGTGGTTTGAGGTAAAAGTTTTAAGTCAGAGTCCAATCACAGCACTCAAAGTCCTAGATTTTGAAAACGCTGACTGCAGTAAAATGGGAAAGTACCTGAAGGAGGAGCTGGCAGGGTGGGAGAAGATAAGGAAAGTGGAAAAAGGGTGGGAAGAGGGTGAAAAAATGGCAAAAGATGTGATGCAATGTGACAAGACTTCTTTCGGGTATACTGGGGAGAAGAAAGCTAGAGGTGCAATAGTAAAAGCCCAGTGGTGCAGAGGAGCAATTTCTGGAAAGTAACAAGGAAAAAGCAAAAATGCTAAACAAATACTTCTGTTCCGTGCTGACAAAAGAAAATTCTGGAGAAGGAGCATGCATGACTGACAAAGGCACTAATGAAAATAGAGCAAATACCATATCATTCATGTATGGACAAAGGGGACAAAGTCACGGGGGAATGGACGAGATACATCCCAGGACACAGAAGTTCTGGCAGCACCCTTAAAGGATGGAAATGCTGCTAAAACAGAGGATAGTGAGGTTTCTGAAGTCCAGTGGATTTCAGGATCAGAGACAGCATGGCTTTACCAGATGTAGGTCTTGTCAGACAAATCTGATTGATTTCTTTGACTGGGTGACCAGAGAGGTGGACCAAGGGACAGCCATAGATGTGGTGTACTTAGATTTCAGTAAAGCCTGTGACACCATTCTGCACAGGTGACTTATAAATAAATTAAGCACCCTTAGGGGTGGACTCTAAAGTGACTGACTGGGTTAAAAACTGATTTAATGGGAGGCAACAAAGGGTACAGGGAAATGGAGCTCACTCTGAGGAGAAGGATTTTACCAGTGATGTGCCCCAGGGGTCTGTCCTTGGTCAGATTCTTTTTAACCTCTGTTAATGATATTGCAGAAGTGCTGTCAGGTTGCATCACGTGCATCACGTGCCCCTGTGACCTACGCTATATCGGGAAAACTACACGATCTTTCAAAATTAGAATGAATGAACACCGCAGTCAATTAAAATGCAAAATTGTAGAAGCCCCAATAGTTGCACATTGTTTACAAAAGCAACATACTTTTGAGGAGCTCAGATGTTTCTGTTTGGAGAGAGTGATAACCGGTTGGGAAGGGAAGTCACAACAGCAAACATTGATAATTTGTGAACAAAGATGAATATATAAATTGAATACAGTGCAACCTGCAGGCTTAAATAATATGAATGAGTGGGGAGCATGTCTTTGATGTCTGCTGCATTACTATAAACAATGCTTGAAATTCCGGCTTAGCCATACTGAGATTTTTATATTTGATGGATGAAAAACCTATATTAGGAGATATATTCGTGATTTGAACCAAGGGAGATGAGCCACGGGAAAGGTACGAAGTAGGCTCGCAGCTACATCAGCTGTGATCACATATAAGCTGTAAAAAATCCTGAACTTCCAGTATTGACGAACACTATAATGACCGTATGCTTAGAAGACCTGAAATTATATTGAGAATTTGTGAAAAGTATTCTTGGAGACAACATACTATCAAGAGTGAGATGTAGAAAGGTAAAAGGTAAAAAGTAGGATGATAACGTAATTACCATAGCACATCTTGATGCAAAGTTTAAAAGTCCGTAGTACCGCAGACCCGCATGCGCGGCGTCTTTTGGGACCGAGTGGCTCAGAGAGAAACATATAGCAGTACGGAATGTCAAGGTATGGACACTAGATTGTGTATGAAGTGGCATGATAATTCCTTGTACAGTTACCATTATACCAGTAATCTATTTGAGTGGCATGCAAACAGAGTTAATTGTAACCATTTCATCAACAGTTCTGCAATCTTGGATTAATGACGATGCCGAACGATTAAAGATGAAATTATATTGAGTGCTTGAGATATCTAACTCCCCCTGAAGAAACCCACATCTGTGAAACGCATGCACTGAACCGGATGGTGGCGTCGGGGTATTTCAAGAGCTAAAGATAAGCACAAAATTTCTAATATAAGTAAAGAGATTGCATACCTTATTACACTGTAAGACAAGAAGGGGTACGGATAGAGGTCGTTGATGCAAAAAGTGCTGCGGCTAAGGACGTTAGTCCGTTGTAGCCAGCGCTGGTTGGAGTCTGAGACCTTGATAATCCCCCACAAGTCTGTGATTTAGTGAAGAACGAAACAATGAAATAATGTGTGGGAATGAAAAGGGGCAATACTAGAAGTGCATAGCCCAAAAAATTTTTTGGAGGGATATTCATATTGTTTTGCTTAGGGTCTTTACCTAGGCATCTGTTCAAGAGTCAGGGATGGGGCAGTGGGAGAACTGATTAACCATTCTCCTTGGCGGGCTGAGCAATGGGGTGGTTTGGGTAGGGAGGGGTAATGGCTATGTGTTTTCCAGAATTAGTTTCCGGGTAATGTTTCAGGAAGAGGTGGTGTTTGAGGGCTTTTCTAAACAACGTTAGGTTCGTGATGGCTCGGATTTCGGTAGGGAGGGCATTCCAGGCCCTGGGTGCGAATATGGAGAAGGCCCTACTGGCTGTTGTCTTTGTGCATTTCGTGAGTATCTTAAGGACTTTAAGAGTATTCAACAATATGGATCTCCAATTTCTGTTGACCGGCGTGCTGTGGATAAGTTTACTGATGGGCGTGGGAGGCTGGTTCTTTAGGGCTTTGAAAGTCAGGACTAGAGTCTTGTATTGGGTTCTAGCCTGCAGGGGTAACCACTGGAGGTTCATCAGGACTGGCGTTATGTGGTCTGACCTCGATAATCCTACAAGTACCCTTGTGCAGCTGAGTTCATGGCAAGTCTAACCTTTCATTTGGTGCTATATATCTTAACTCTCCTGGAAGTGAAATCACTTAAGTGCCACTTGCTGCTGCGGCCGGAAGGAGCACAGCTGAACCTATACTAGGTGTCCAAGCAGTCACATTTTCTGCTCCTCATATTGCTTGCACAGCTTTGTGACAAAATGAGAAGCTGTACTTTTGTGGCAGGGAAGGGAAAATGGAAGGTGGCATGTTGTTGATGAAGAGGGAAGGGTTGAGAGGAAAATACTGCACTGTTGGGGGGGAGGAGAGGGGAGAAAACAAGGGAAATGCTAGATTACAATGGTGGAGTAGAGGGGGAGATGTGTGGCTACATGGGGAAGGGGAGAGAGAGGGATGATGCCAGGCTACAAGGGTGGATGGGCAAAGAGAGAGAGAGGGAAGATACAGGACTGCATAGGTTGATGAGTGGGGGGTTAGAGAAAGGTAGGGAGATGGGAGGGGTGGGTGAGAAAGAGAGAGGAGAGATGCTGGGCTACAGAATCAGTCTTCACATATGGGAATCATCAGTAAAGACAGAGCCTGCGCAACAATGCTCCCCAGCATCCAACAGGAAAGCCTTTGGGAACACTCCACTGCGCCTCCGTGTCTGCCTTCCCACCTTCCCAACCCCTCTTCTCAGTTGAGTTTGTAGCTGAGACTAGAGGAAAAGAATACCCAACAACTCCTAGGGAGGAATGTGGGTTGTGAAGACTGATTCCTGCTGTTCTGAGAGAGTACCTGTTAAAGGTGAGGGAACTACGCTATCTCCAGGAACAAGCAGGAATTAAGTCTTCACATATGGGACTCACTAGCTCCTAGACACCAGACGGAAAAGATATCTTTGAGGCTAAGGAATGGAGCCAAGTAGGTATGGACACAAAGTGGCCCCAGCAGACTTGAGTGCAGCAAGCAGGAGCATGGAGCAAGGAGTCAGGTGCCAAAGAAGAGTAATGGTAGGAGTTGTGATTAAATCCCACTGTTGGAAACAGGATACTGGGCTTGATGGATCTTGGTCTGACCTAGTATGGCATATCTTATGTTCTTAAGATGCTGAAGAACAGCCTGGCCAAAGACAGCATCCAGACAGGAGTCCCTGTCAAGGCAGTAGTGAGCAGCTAAGGTGTGAACAGAGGACCAGGTAGCTGCCCAGCAGATCTCCTCTAGGGAGACAGAGTGGAGATTGGCAACTGATTGCAATGGTCCTCACGTTTTGAGCAGTCTTGTGTCTCTCGAGATGCCATGTCCTGTTGCAGAGTCCACTCGTGTGGACGTAGGATACGGCTGAGTCTGTCCGCCAGGACATTGAGTTTGCCTGGGAGATACACCACTCGGAGGTGGATGCAGTGTATAATGGTAAAGGACCAGAGGAGATGGGCTTCTTGGCAATAAGAACCTGTTCCCCCCTGCTTGTTCACACAGAACATGGCTACTTGGTTGTCTGTCTGAACTAAGACGTGTTTCCCCGAAAGTTGGGATTGAAAATATGTGATAAGGAAGCTTATCATAGTTCAGGAGGGAGCTATAAAAGAGGTGAATTGGCTTTGAACAAGCAACCTGTCTTTGCTGGTAGAAATAATAAAACAGAATGTTTTCATAAAAGACTACCAGTCCCAGAATGCACCAGGTTTCAAACAGCCTCTAGGAGAGCTGAAGTGGGGAAGCGTGTGTTCAATCAGGAGAGCTATGAGGTAATCCCCAATCACTCATCTCCAAGGGCAGGGCTTGATTCAGCACACCTGGGCTGTGCTAGGGTGGAGTGTCCCTCTAAGCAGGTTAAAGTAAAAGATATTCTCCACAGAGACAGAACAGAAGGAACAGAAAGAACAGAGAGAACCAGGAGAGCAGACAGAAAGAGGACTACAACAGCAGAAGCAACGTGGAAGGAAGAAGAGAAAGACATCTTGGAACTATAAAGAAGGAGCCCACAGCAGTACGTGTGTTAGGAGTGATTCCAGAGGCAAGCATACTCCATTGGACTGGAGGAAGCCAGAGGATTGGGGTTATAGAGCCAGGAACTCCCAAACGGCACCTTTGAGAGAGACAGCTGCATTTGGAAGGGGCCCTAAGACCGGTGCAAGAAGGTATGTGAAGAGAGACCCAGTGTCCAGGGATCTTGATTGGAAGGCTGGACATAAAAGCTGGACTATTTATTGGCCAGGATACCCGGAGAGGAAACCTAACAGCAAAGGAAGCTCAGGTATGAACTTTGATCTATGCCCTAGCTCTTCTCCAGGAAGACAGCAGGGAAACAAATATTATCCTGAGAGTGATCAATTAAGGAATTCCTCTGAGCCAGACCCTGATATTGATTCCATGATATTTGAGGAAGAAGGAGATATATCAAATGATCAGAATGAATACATGGATTGCTCTCTGTCTAGGCTGCTGTTTTAAAGTACTTTCTCACTAATACAACCACCACCAAAAGGAACTGTAACTTGTTCTTTTATCTACCCAGAAAAGTCTCTGCAAGAAAGCTTTAGGGTAGGATTGAGCCACGTAGAGAGAGTGAACCAGCAAAGGGGTTTGCAGCTGGCTAATTATTGGTGATTGAGGCAGGCACAAGTGCACGTGAGCTCTGGAAGGAAACTTTTCTTTTTTTTGTGTGTGTGAATAGAAGAAAGTTATCCTTGATAAAGAACAGTTTTTTTTGGTTACTTTTGGGTTTTGCCTTTTGAAGCACTGCTAAGAATGTCATTAGCAGGAGCCATCAAAAAGACCTTTTCTGTTTCCCATCAAGGTCTTTATTGATTTTTGCTTAAGAAGTTCAATTACCTTATTTCATGTTTTGTTTTCCTGAGTGCAATACTGAAAGCAAGTGTCCTTTTTGTGTTACCAAGTAAATCTGTGTGGGAGAATTAACCCCATGAATAAAATCTATTTTTTGCTTACACTCGAGCATCACAACTCATTATTTTTGTGAACGGCTGATTCTGGTATGAATGAACTACAACACCCATAGTCCTTTGCAAGTCATAATAGGATTTTGCCTTTGCTAAGACTGTGGACATTCACGACCAGCGCCCCCGTTTACAAATCCCAAAGGGCACTGGGCACTGGTGAGAGCACAAAGCTCTAGGAGACTGATCTGCATTTGAGATTCCTGCACTGTCCATTGCCCCTGTGTAGTGAGACTGTCCAGATGTGCTCCCCATACTAGCTTGAAAGCATTCATTGTTAGGGTGCATTAAGGTGGAGGCATCTGAAAAGGTAACCCTCCTAGAATATTTGGAGGGGGGGGGGGAACACCACCAGTGAAGGGAGTTGACAAGAGGAGGAGTGATGTAATTCTGGTCTGAGAGACACCTGGTCACTTGAGTCCATTGGGCATGTCTCATGTGCAGACGGGCATATGGGATGATGTGGACAGTGGAGGCTATGTGTCCCAGATGACGCGGCATGTCTCAAGCTGTCACAGCACTTCAACCTTGTATGGTGTGGGCCAGCTTGACGAGATGAGCAGAGCAATCCTGAGGAAGGAAAGCTCGGCCCTGACAAGTGTCTAAAAACTCTCCAATGAACTCGAGTTGCTGGAATGGAACCAGGTGAGACTTTGGAAAGTTTACCACAAAGCATAGACTGGAGTACCGTGAAGGTGCAAGAAAGCAACTGTTTTATGACCTCTGGGGATTCTCCCCTTATCAGCGAGTCATCTAAGTACGGGAAGATAAAGATCCCCAAAGTACGTAAGTATGCTGTGACCACTGCCATGCATTTTGTGAGTACTCTGGGTGTGGACGCTAGCCTGAAAGGGAGCACCCGATACTGTTAGTGGACTTGCTGAACTTGAAAGCGCAGATACTCTCTGTGGTGAGGATAGATCAGCAAATGGGTGTAAGCCTCCTTGAGGTCTAGAGAACATAGCCAGTCATACCTCTGAAGGTATGGCAGAAGAGCGCTGAGGGAAAGCATTTTGAACTTTTCCCGAATGAGGAATTTGTTGAGATCCCTCAGATCTAGAATTGGTCTGAACCCTCCTGTTTTCTTGGGGATAAGAAAGTAAGGAGGGTAGAAGCCATTGTCTTCTTGAGCGGGGGGAATTCTTTCGATTACCCCTAGGGATAGCAGGATGGCCAACTCTAAGGACAGGAGATTGCCCTGCAAAGGATTTGCAGAATAATCTCTTGTGGAGGTGGTTGGGGGTAAGCTCTGAAAGTGAAGCAGATAGCCCCCTTGGACAATGTTGAAAGTCCATTTCTCTGTGATGAGTGTCCCATAAGCACAAAGCATGACTGCTATGTGCAGGGGCTAGGGTTCTTGCGGAGACAAAGTAGCTATGCTCTCTAGGAGAGTCAAAAAGCAGGTTCTTGCTGGGGCTGAGCAGCTGGTTGGGGTTTGGGGCCCTTGGCCTTCTTTGGCTGACGTGGAACCTGAGACCTTTGCTGCTGCAGCTGCTGAGATTGATAGGCAGTAGAGGGATGGTATGAAGAATAATATCTCTTCTTCCTGGAATAGAAAGACTTCTTGGAAGTAGCCTTCCCCTGAGAGGGGTCTGAAGTCTTTCTTTTGAGGGAGCGATCATCTGCGTCAAGCTCTTCTGCTTTTTCTCTCCAACCCTTACCAAACAAGTTTTCTCCAGAACAGGGAGTATTGGTTAATTTATCTTGAACCCACTGCTCGAGATCCGAAGTCTGGAGCCATGCCATCCAACAGGCTCCTACACAGGCAGGCAAAGGGAGAATTTGAGAAGAAGCTTGCTGCGGAAGCAAAAACGCGAAGTAAAGACCTTTTCAAGTACATTTGTAGCAAAAAACCTGTGAGAGAGTCAGTTGGTCCATTAGATGATAAAGGGGTTAAAGGAGCACTAAGAGGCGACAAGGCGATAGCGGAGAGATTGAATGAATTCTTTGCTTCAGTCTTTACTGAGGAAGATGTAGGGATGTTACCCATGACTGAAGTGGTATTTAAAGGTGCGGAAGAATTGAAGGAAATATCGATACATCGGGAAGATGTATTACAACTATTAGATAAACTGAAGAGTAGCAAATCACCTGGGCCGGATGATATACATCCAAGGGTGTTGAAAGAACTGAAATACGAGATTGCAGACCTGCTATTAGTAATCTGTGAACTATCATTAAAATCATCTCTAATACCTGAAGATTGGAGGATCGCCAATGTAACACCAATTTTTAAAAAGGGTTCCAGGGGTGATCCGGGAAACTACAGACCGGTGAGCCTGACATCAGTACCAGGAAAAATGGTAGAAACCATCATAAAGAATAAAATTACTCAGCATGTAGATAGTCATGACCTAATGGGAGACAGCCAACATGGCTTTAGACAAGGAAGATCTTGTCTTACTAATCTGTTATGTTTCTTTGAAGGAGTGAATAATCAGGTGGACAAAGGTGAGTCGGTTGATATTGTGTATCTGGACTTTCAGAAAGCCTTTGACAAGGTCCCTCATCAGAGACCTTTGGCAAAACTAAAGAGTCATGGGATAGGAGGCAGTGTACTATTGTGGATCAGGAACTGGTTAAAAGATAGAAAGCAGAGGGTAGGGCTAAATGGCCAATTTTTCCAATGGAGAAAGGTGAATAGTGGTGTACCCCAGGGATCTGTGCTGGGTCCGCTGCTTTTTGACATATTCATAAATGACCTGGAAAGTGGAATAACGAGTGAGGTTATCAAATTTGCAGATGACACAAAACTATTTAAAGTTGTTAAAACCCAAGAGGATTGTGGAAAATTGCAAGAGGATCTTGATAAATTGGAAGACTGGGCATCAAAATGGCAGATGAAATTTAATGTGGACAAGTGCAAGGTTATGCACCTAGGGAAGAACAACCCAAACTATGGTTACACGATGCAAGGTTCCACATTAGGAACCACCACCCAGGAAAAAGATTTAGGTGTCATTGTGGATACCATGTTAAAACCCTCGGCCCAGTGTGCAGCGGCGGCCAAGAGAGCAAATAGAATGCTAGGTATGATAAGGAAAGGAATGGAAAATAAAACAAAAGATATTATAATGCCTCTATATTGAATATTGTGTGCAATTCTGGTCGCCGTATCTTAAAAAGGATATAGCAATTTTAGAAAAGGTTCAGAGAAGAGCCACCAAAATGGTAAAGGGGATGGAAGGATACTCCTATGAAGAAAGGCTAAAAAGGTTGGGGCTCTTTAACCTGGAAAAGAGACGGCTGAGGGGAGATATGATAGAAGTCTATAAATTAATGAACGGAGTGGAACGGGTAAACGTAGATCGATTGTTTACCTTATCAGAATATAGAAAGACTAGGGGACATGCAATGAAGCTACAGGGTAAACTATTTAAGACTAATAAAAGAAAATATTTTTTCACTCAACGTGTAATCAAACTCTGGAATTTGTTACCGGAGGATGTAGTAAAGGCTGTTAGTGTAGCTGGGTTTAAAAAAGGTTTGGACAAGTTCCTGGAGGAAAGGTCCATAAACCATTATTAAGAAGGGACCCAGGATATCAATGCTTGAACCAATACAAGCATTGTGGAACCTGTGTCCCTTGGGGAAACTGCTAGGTACGTACGACCTAGATTGGCCACTGTTGGAAACAGAATACTGGGCTTGATGGACTTTGGTCTGACCCATTATTGCATATCTTATGTTCTTATATAGACTGCAGCAGCTCTGCTAGTCGATTCAAAGGTATTGAAGGCTGACCTGGTCAAGAACTTGGAAGTATTTTGAGCTTGCTTGACTATAGTCATGTAAGCATCGCGTTTGTCATCTGGGAGAATAGGAGCAAAGTTTGCTAGATCCATGGAGTCATCTTTGAGGTACATGCCCATAGGAGGGTATAGCACAGTTACTTACCTGTAACAGGTGATCTCTGGGAACAGCAGGAATAAGTCTTCACATATGGGCACGTCGGTACCGACGGAGTCTGCGCAGGAATGCTCCCCAGCGTCCAATCAGAACGCTTTTGGAAGCATCCCAACACGCCTGCGTGCTGCCTTCCCGCCTTTCCCAACTGCCTCTCCTCAGTTAAGTTTTAAAGCTGAGACAAGGAGAGAGAGAGAAAGGGAAAGATAGATATAGAGAAATGCAACTCCTAGGGGAGGTGGGTGGGTTGTGAAGACTTATTCCTGCTGTTCCCAGAGATCACCTGTTACAGGTAAGTAACTGTGCTATCTCCAGGAACAAGCAGGAATGAGTCTTCACATATGGAGACTCCCAAGCTAAGATGCCTGGAAGAGTCCCAGCATGTTGCGAATCTGAGAGCCATGCTATTTTACCGAAACCCCAGGCATCCTAGGGATGGAGGGTAGGAGTTGAACCAAAAAGATGTGCTGTGGAACAGCTGCACCAAACAGGATGCCTAGATAGGAGTCTCTGTGCAGGTGATATTTAGTGGTAATATTGGGAGCAATAAACCACTATGGACCTCACCTGGTGGTATTGTAAAGGGGTATATGGAGGTTCATGTGGATTTGTGAATATGAACTAACAGAATATCCCCAAGGAGTACCTCAATGTAAGGAGAGGTAAATAATTGTGCAATAAACAGGGTGAGGTTAGACCCCTTAGGGTGAGAAGAAGCAATCCCAGTGGACTGGAGTAGTTCAATGAGGTAGGACTTTGCGGGAAACGCGGAAGTCCCTATTAGATAAAAACTGAAGCTCTTTTGACTTTAAGGAGACATAATTCTTATAGGAGAAGGGAGTTTCAAAGATCCCTATATCCGATAACAAAGAAGGATAGGAGTAATGAGGCATTGAAGCCTCTCATTTTCTGAAGATTCAGAAAGTCCCTCCTAATTGAAAAGGAAAAGATATGGAGGGCTTCAGGTGTACCTAAACTGAAGGTTATGGTACAAAAACTCCTCAACTACCACAGGAGTGGTTGATTATGGAGATCCCTAAGTATGCTGGACAGCATGGAAAGGGATAGAGAGTATCTGTCGGGTCCGTAGGGGAATATATATATATGTATGAGTATATTTATATCTAGGCAGACAGATCGAAATAGTATATAGACATATATCTACCCACTATCATATATTGCAATACCTATATATAGATAGGTAAATACAGATGTATCCATCATATATGTGAATATATATATATATTGGCACAGACATGCAGATGTCCATATACATGCAACACATGTGTGTATATATATATATGTTACATGTATATGGACATCTGCATGTCTGTGCCCATATATATATATATGTCTATATACATGTAACACATGTGTGCCTTCGAGTCAGTCCTGACTCCTTGCGACCCAGAGGATCCTGGGTTTTCTTGGCAGTGTCACCGGAAGTAGATTGCCAGGCCTTTCTTCCGAGGCAATGGAGGGTTAAGTGACTTGCCCAAGGCCACAAGGAGTGCTAGTGGGAATCGAACCCTGGTTGCTTGGTTACCAAGCCAGTGCTCTAACCACTAGGCTACTCCTCCGCTCCATACTCCACTCCACTCCATGTAACACATATATATATATATACATTTATGTGTATGTATATATATATATATATATATATATGTATATATATACACATACACATGTATATATATATATATATATATATATATACACATACACATATACATGTATATATATATATATATACACACATACACATATACATGTATATATATATATATATACACACATACATGTATATATATATATATACACATACATGTATATATATATATATATATATATATATATATATATATATATATATGTGTGTGTGTGTGTGTGTTACATGTATATGGACATCTGCATGTCTGTGCCCATATATATATATATATATTCACATATATGATGGATACATCTGTATTTACCTATCTATATATAGGTATTGCAATATATGATAGTGGGTAGATATATGTCTATATACTATTTCGATCTGTCTGCCTAGATATATACATACCCATGTCCGGACATAGGGTATGTGGAGAAGGAAAGATTTATTTAACAACAAGAAGGGAGGTACCTGCTTGAGAAGATATTTAGAGAATCTCTACTTCCTGGTTATGGGTAGGAAGCCCAGGGAGTTTTCTCACTGGCAAGAGAAGTCTAGAGTCCTCTAAGACCTCTAGCCCCTGAATAACCAGGAATGGAGACCTACCTGGAAAATGCAGAGGATGTTTTAAATCTGCAGACAGTAAGTCCGAATCCTTCCATAACTCCAGCAGGTAGCTGGAGAAAAAGATGCAGTAAAAATACCATATTTACCCCTAATGAGGGTAAAAAGGGTCTGGAGCATTCTTGTGCTCAACATGGATTACGCCATGAAGAGTTGAGGATAGAAGGAAAAGACAAGACAAGGATTGTCTATACTGAAAGAAAAAAACCCATCCCTGGTGAAGGGGTCCCCTGGAGATGTGAAGCAATCCAGGGAATTGGATAATTCTTTAGGTCTTCCCTTAATTAAAGGTCTGTGTCCTCTATTTAAGAAGCCTTTAATGGAAATGGTAAGGGCAGGGAGAACCCAGTAGGCATGACTTGGTAAAGCCCTTCCTAACCGAAACGTGACACGTCGTTCCTGATGCTAGCTGACTAGTCTTCACGGCCTGTTTCTACTGATTAAATTTTTGAAGCGCGAGTTGGACATCGCCGATAATTTCAGATAAGTGTACTTTAAAGCACTTGCATAAAGCAGTTTTATGATACATTTGATTAAAAGGGAGTGGCTACAGTGGATTGGGGTAGTTCCTTTCCCCTCACTGTGGTAGCTGCTCCGACAAAAATAGATTGATTGATAGCTTCACAATTTTGGGTTTATTTTGAGTCTCGGGTTATGTTTTTGTGACTATTTTACCGGGATTAGGTATATTCTATTTTTCTGGATTTATGTTGATACCTAGTGAGTCATGACTTCTACAGTGTTTGCCTTTACGGATGAGCGTTTAGCTCAACTCAAAAAACAAAAGTCATTATTTGAGGATGCTGTGGTTTCCGGTCCTCTGTCCAGTCTCCCCCCTACCATGCTGGAGTTGAAGGACATTCATAAAAAGTTAATTAGGACCACTCTGCATGGTTCTGCTATGGCCCAGTATTTAAAGTCATCGATCATTCCTAGGGGCCTTCGAGTGATAAAACCTCCAAAACAGTTTACGGATGATCAAGAATTTTTCACTACTTGGCATGCTATATTGAATAAATGTAGCATAGACCTTATTGCTTTGCTTTTGGAAAGATCATTGAAAGAACAAGAGCTGCTGAATGCACAGGCATCTGAGTTTAAGGGGAAGCTTTTGGAGACGATGGACCTTACCAGTTTTCAGTCCCAATGGCAAGAAATTGATAAACAACT
This sequence comes from Ichthyophis bannanicus, assembly GCA_033557465.1. Lineage (NCBI taxonomy): Eukaryota > Metazoa > Chordata > Amphibia > Gymnophiona > Ichthyophiidae > Ichthyophis > Ichthyophis bannanicus. The sequence goes on from CM066036.1 coordinate 57,312,753, forward strand.
AGCATCATTCCGGGACCACATTAGAGGTTTGAAGATCAATAAATTCAAGAGAGATAAGAGTGATTATGACAATGATTGTGTTTACAATTGGCCGTCGCGGACTCCTAGTTCTCGTACTAGACGTGTGACTTTTGGTCAAGATTCGGATGATACTACGGAGACTGATTCTACTGGATCGGTGGAGGATACTAACAAGACCCGTCCGGCTCCAAAATCACCCGCTTTTCGGGGGAATACTTTTCGGGGCCGTAAACCACGGGGATCCTCACATCAGGATTTTCTCGAGGGACCGGACACCAGATCCCGAACTCGCAATCGTCAGTGTTGAATCTCTCTGGGGTTTCCCTCACACAGCAACAACAAGAAGTCCTTGAGTTGGGCTTGTCGTCCTTGAGTTGGGCTTGTCGTTTGTTCCTTCTTTGCGGTACGATGGTTTTGAGATGCGACGAGCCTTATATCGTTTTTTTCGGAAATTGAAAGTTATTCACCATTTTTCCCTCCAACCTGGGTCTGTGGATGTTTCCTTGATTAAAAAAACGGTCAACTTGGACACCGTCTTCTTTGACTGATGCAGCTATTTCTACCTTTCAACATTTGGTACTGCAGGATTTGGAGGATTTTGAATCTCGGGTGGCCCCAAGATTTAGTAATTTGTCACGGTCACATTTTCAAGCTCTACAACAGCTTTCCTCTTCACCTTTGGTGATTCGCAGAGCGGATAAAGGAGGGGAAACCGTACTTCTTTCTGAGGATCAATATGAGAGTGAAATTGATAGACATTTGAGTAATCGTCAACATTACTCTTTGATTGCGGACCCTACTTCGGATCTTTTGGAGACCATACATACTTTGGTGTCATCAGCATTTTTGCGGAATTGGATAACCAAACGGGAATCTGAGTTTTTGATCAATGCCCATCCTACACTTCCTGTCTTCTATTTGGTTCCGAAGGTCCACAAATCTCTTGAAAGTCCTCCGGGCCGACCTATTATTTCATGTAGAGGTTCCATTTTGGAGCCTTTGTCTAAGTTCTGTGACTTGTTCTTACAACCCACGGCGGCTCAGGCTGTGTCTTACATTAAAGACACGGGTGATTTTTTGCGACAATTGTCTTCCTGTACAGCTTTCTCCTCTTATACATTTATGGTCACGCTTGATGTCCAGTCTCTTTATACAAATATTGATCAGGTTGAAGTATTAGAGGGTCTACAGTCTCATCCCCTTGATTTGCCAGACCGTATCCCTCGACAGTTTATAATGGATCTACTTGCTCTGGTGCTTCAAAGAAATCATTTCATTTATCGTCAGCAGTGTTATCTCCAGATTTTCGGGATCGCTATGGGGGCCACAGTAGCACCTTCGGTGGCCACCATTTATATGGGTTGGTTTGAGGATTCTTTTGTCTACTCCCATCCCTTATTTTTTAATATCCCGTTCTGGCGACGTTTTTTGGATGATATCTTTTTTCTATGGACGGGGACGCTAGCTGATTTACATATTTTTCTGGCATCTTTGAATTCTTTTAAGCCAAATATTCAATTCACTGCCCAGATTGATCCAGTCAGTATTCAATTTTTGGATGTCCAGATTGCTCTTTCGGACGCTGGATTTTGTACTTCCCTGTACCGAAAATCTGTCCAAAGGAATACCCTCTTGCGATTTAATAGCTTTCATCCTCCGGCTCTTAGGAAGGAGGTTACCCTTTGGTCAATTCCTTTGAATTCGTCGGATTTGTTCTAATAGAGCTGATTATAAACGTGCTGCGGAAGATTTAAGTTTACGCTTACTCTCTCGGGGCTATCCAAAGACAGTGGTCCAATTAGCTCGAAAACGTGCCAATAATATCCATCGTGAATGGCTTTTTATGGCTCCTCGCTCTGTGCAGGACCAGTCTGCACATGTTACTGGGATTCTTCCATACCTATGCGGCTCGGGGTATATAGTTGGGATTTTACATAAATTCTGGCCAATATTGGCAGTTCATCCTTGCTTTCGTAAGGATTTACGTATCGCCTATACCCGCTGTGCAAATTTGCGGGATTTGATTGCACATACTGTACCCCCGGAAGATTGCCCGTCACGGATTCATGATTTGGCTGGACATTCCCCTTGTGGATCGTGCAATTATTGTTCTAATACATTGGCTGGTGCCGCTTGGACAGATAGGCATACGGGCAAAGACTACACTATTCGGTGGAAAACTGATTGTTTGACATCCCTTTGTGGTTTATCTGATTGTCTGCCCTTGTGATCTTTATTATGTGGGCCGTACCTCAAGATCATTTAAACTTCGTTTGGGTGAACATGCTTCTCGTTTACGAACACGCAATTTGTCCGCTCCATTAGTAGATCACTGTATAGTGGCTGCTCATTGCTTTTCAGATCTACATTGGCGAATCTTGGATTTTGTTCCAATCAATCCACGCGGGAGAGATCGGCTTCAAGTCCTACAAGTTTTGGAACAACGTTGGATTTATCGTTTGAACACTGTCACCCCTGTGGGTTTAAATCAACAAATTGACTGGCATACAATTCTTTGACTTCTGTTTTTTTGATACTTTTTTTGACCCATTTGGCTTTTTGCGGGCCGATCAGGTTAGTGTGTTGATCAGCTGTAAGAGGGCGGCGCTGAGTGGTGCTCCCCCCCCCCCCCCCTTTGCTGTTCTGATTGGCCTATGCATGCCTTTGGGCTGGTTCTCATCCGGGCATTTGCTATTTTTCATGATAAAAACCGTTGGGTTGAAGACGCTCTTCAAGGCTGCTTCGGCTAGAGAAGGCTGGAACCTGATGCAGGGGCAATGTTTTTTTACCCCGAAACGTGACACGTCGTTCCTGATGCTAGCTGACTAGTCTTCACGGCCTGTTTCTACTGATTAAATTTTTGAAGCGCGAGTTGGACATCGCCGATAATTTCAGATAAGTGTACTTTAAAGCACTTGCATAAAGCAGTTTTATGATACATTTGATTAAAAGGGAGTGGCTACAGTGGTTTGGGGTAGTTCCTTTCCCCTCACTGTGGTAGCTGCTCCGACAAAAATAGATTGATTGATAGCTTCACAATTTTGGGTTTATTTTGGAGTCTCGTGTTATGTTTTTGTGACTATTTTACTGGGATTAGGTATATTCTATTTTTCTTCCTAACCATCTGACATTATGTGCTCTCTAACAAGGCCCCATAGTGTAGAGCTGCTCCGTAGAGATGCAGAGAGCATGTTGCAGGTTAATTAGAAGAAAAACTGGTGTTTAAGAGCCAGTAAGTATCATCAACTACTCCGCCAAGCCCAAGGAATGGGGAAGGCTGAGGATAGAAGGTAAGGAGATGTGTCTGCAACAATAGCCAGAAAAGGTTTTTAAACCGTCTGGGACTTAGTGGTAAGGTCAGAAACCATTGAAATTGGAGAACAAGTCCTGGTAGCTTGGTCAGCAAGTCAGTTGTATACCAGTAAGAGCCCCTGCAGTTCTAACTATTGATAGGGCAGCAATAGAAATCTTAGGTCCCAAGATTGGGAAAGAAGTACAGACATAAGTAGGAGTGGTAAGACTCCGCTATTGTCTGAGCAGCTGCCAGGAAAACGAAGAATGCAGGGGGAAGACAACTCTGAAAGAAAACTTAAGGGCTTAAGGAAAAATCCCCAGTAAGTGGTATCACTCTTACAGGGCAAATGTCTTAGTAAGAGTGGCAGAGTTGAAAAGAAGACTTACGGTGGAGTAAATCTTTGAAGTAATATGAGAGATGCTGATACAGGAGAAAAAGTCAAAGGTAAAGGCATGGCAACCTTATTGACAGCTGTTACTCCTCTGTGTAGGTAGAGGACGAGGAGTAACTATACTACCTGTAAAGCATAATTATCTTAAGAAGCTCTTTGAGCTAATAGTCAGGATGTCTCTTTAAGAGGGACATATGTAAAGTTTAGGATGGAACCGATGTAGATGCTTGCAGTGGTAGGAAGCAAACTACAGGATCTAAACCTCAAACAGGAAAAAAAGGATTCAGGGAAGAGTGTATCAGCAACCCTGCGGCTGCTGGGTCTGCTGAACCCGTTGAGGTTGTGGTTTCCTGAGCCTGGCTGGTTGTTTCCCCTGCCTGGGAGCATCTGTATGATGGGTAGAAGATGGATAAAACCTTCTCCCCTTAAGGGAACAAAGCTTACTGGTAGATTTTCTACAAGCTGGGATAGAGGAAGGCATAGACAAGCCTCTGAAAGCAATAGTGCCAGTGGTTAACTGTGCAGCCTGGAGTAAAGTCTCTTTATTAAAGAGATTCTCTCCAGTGCAGGGAGCATTTCCCAGTCTATCTTGTAAGCATTTGTCCAAGTCTGAAGCTTGGAGCCAGGCTCTACGTCGTGCCCCTATGGCTATAGCAGAAGTTCTGCTAACAGACTCGAAAGAGTCCAGGGAAGCACGAGTAAGGAACTTAGAAATATTTTGAGCATGATTGACTAGCATAGAAAAATCTGCTCTTTTAGGCTCTTGGAGGAAAGGGGTCAAAAGTAGTAGATCTTTTGTGACTTCCTCAAGAGATAATCCCATATAGAAAATATATGACAGGATTCTTGCTGAAAACATGGATGCCTGGAAAGTTTGACATCCAAAGGCATCTAAGGTTTTAGCCTCACGACCTGGCGGATAAGAAGAGTGCTTCTTAGTACTGTTAACACGCCTCATTGCTGATTCTACAACAAGAGAATGATGAGGGAGCTGAGGCTTTTGAAAACCTGGAGAAGGGGGCACCTTGTATAGAAGATCCGTTGCCTTAGAAGGTGGGGATACCGTTAAAGGAGTTTCCCACGTTCTAAATAGGAGATCCTGCAAGGTTTGATGCAAAGGAAACATAATGACTTCCTTTGGATTGCAGTGGATCTGTATAGGTTGTGGATCCCCTGGTGCAGGGTCTTGACCAGGTAGAGAAATGGCAAGTAACTTGGCCATATCAAGCAGGAAAGCTTGAAAAGAAATCTCCCCAGAGGGGAATCCTCGAGGAAGAGGAGGAAGAACTAGATCTGTTGAAGAACTAGCTCTAGCATCCACCAGTTCATTCAGATTCTGTAGAATAGAAGATCTGGAGGGGTGGAGCATCGGATTATCTTTGAAAGATAGTTGTCAGTACCACTGAAAACCGGTACCATAACTCGTCGGTAACAATTCGTCCATGCTAGGGATCGATTCCAAACTCGGTATGGAAGGAAGCGAGCCGGCTGAAAGGAGCATGGGAGATACCGACACCGATGTTGATGTTGATACCAGTATCGGGACCGGTACTGTCGGTTGACACTGATATATGAAGATCAGGCTGTGACGGCACTATCGGTACCGAGGTAACCGAATGTGGCAGACCTTGATCATTGGTAGAATGTCTTCGATACCGTCTGAAGTCGGTACCGAGACGAGTTGGTACCCAGTCATCCAGGCTAGAGATCGATTCTAGACTCGACATCGAAAGAAGCAAGTCTATCGATGCAGATCTGGAGAGCACCGACGCGGAAACCAGCATTGGTACCGAGGCCGATGAGGGAAGATCGGTCAGTAGCGGCTCTAGCGGCACCGAAGATACCGAGAGCGCTTGACTGCGATCATCGGTGTGGAATGTTTCATCCAGCACCATTGCTGATGCCGGGGTACCAGCACCGCTCAAAGCGGATACCACCACCGGGCATGGCTCAGGTATGTTCACCGAGGTAAAAACCCCGGGAACAACCCGTTAATGCTTTTGAGACAGAAGCCTCCCGCCGGGGTTTTGCCAATATGTTCTCGGGGGCAAGCCGAGAGGCATCTCTATGATGTACATGAGATCTACCACCCGAGGACTGGCTAGTCTTTACAGACTTTTGTTTGGTTACCTGATCCTGCGAAAAAGAAGATGTAGCTGGTACCCTCAGGTCTGAGGGGAACAGCGTATCGAGTTGAGCTTGATGCTGAAAACTTCTTACAGGAATAGTAGTGCAGGAGGGACACTCCAGCGGATGGTGTTCAGGTCCCAAACATGGAAGGCACCAATTATGGGTGTCTAAAACTAATTTGGTGGCGCCACAGTTGAAACAGGTTCTAATGGCTAGCATTTCCATGAGGGAAAGTGGAGAGGCCTAACAGGCCGAAACCTGTCAGGCACTAAACAGGAAAAAATTTCCCAGAAAAGGAAATACTTGAAGAGAAAAGAAAAAAGAAAACACCAGTGGTACCGGTGCGTCGAGGGAAGGTAGACATGACCACAAGAAAAAACAAAAATAAAAGAAGAATTTTCTGCGGTGACAGGAGGACGTCCTGCCGGCTCCGCGGAAAAACAAAAACTGAGGAGAGGCAGTTGGGAAAGGCGGGAAGGCAGCACGCAGGCGTGTTGGGATGCTTCCAAAAGCGTTCTGATTGGACGCTGGGGAGCGTTCCCGCGCAGACTCCGTCGGTACCGACGTACCCATATGTGAAGACTCATTCCTGCTTGTTCCTGGAGATAGGATGTAATCCTAGAAGCAAGCATATATGCCTGGAAGCAGCAATGTCCAAAAGCATCAAGAGCTCTGACATCTTTGCCAGGTGGGACCAGTGAATGAGTCTTAGAACTCTTGATGTGTCGCATTGCTGATTCCACTACCATTGAGTGGTGCGGTAATTGAGGCTTTTGAAGTCCCAGGCAAGGTGGGACTCAGTACATAGTATCGAGGCATTTACTAATAGGCGGAAACATTAGCAGGGCCTCCCACACAGGTAGCATTAGCTCTTGTAGGATCCGATGCACCGGCAACGCTGCCAGCTCTTTGAGGGTCGAGGGATAATGAAGGATTTCTAACTCCTCAGCCCTCTGTTCCATTTCCGATGCTACAGTGATCTGGAGACCTGCTGCCACGTCCCTAATGAAGTCCTGAAAGGCCTTGTCCTCTGGCGGGGACCGACGCCTTGCATGAGGAGGAGAGGGATCAGGGGTGATATCCCAGGTGGCCCTGGAATTTATTTATTTATTTATTTACATTCTCTTATATACCGCGCTATTCTGCATCAGTGCGGTTTACATTGAACAAACTGAAATTACATTGAACAGGGCATTATAACTTGGAGATAACTATTTTACAGGGAACATGGGCTATGGAGGGTTAAATGGCTTGCCCAAGACCACAAGGAGCACCTGTGGGACTAGAAACCCCAGTCCTTCCAGCCCAAGGTTGCTGTCCTCTAGTGGGATTTGAACCCCCGACCTTCCGGTCTGAAGTATCTTGCCCCAACCACTAGGTCACTCCTCCACTCCATATTCTGATGTCTCTTAAGAGTCAGAAGAAGACTCTGATTCAGAAAGGAAATCAAAGTATCGAAGATCTCGAGCCAATGGCGATGCTCAATGTCGATGTTCAAGTCGTGCAGAACCTGAACCGGGAACCGGCTGGGTACCAACGGCAGTTACCGGTTCCAAGGGAGGAATAGGAGGTAGGGACCCCACCGATACTGATTTCAGTGGAGGAATTGGAGGGAGTGGAACCGCTGATACCTGTTCCAGGGCTGGTATTGGAGGCGGAGGCAAAGTTTGCGATGCTGAGCTGGAAGCAGGTGCCTGACTGGCTGTGGCTGTCGATGCCTCTGAAACCGCAGCAGCCAGGAGTGCCACCAAAGTCCCCTTGATAGCTAAGAAATGTGATCAATGGAGGACACAGATGCCTCGGTGGATTTGAGTGTGGGGTTGTGTGCCATTGTCCCAGAGCACGGTACCAGTAGCTCTCCAGAGATCGATGCATCAGGAGCATCCTGGAGCCCCCATGTGGCTTTGGAAGATTGCTCCTCCTGCTAGGGCTGTTTGGCTGGCCGGTCAGCATCGGATGCCCCTTTCGGTGCATCTCATGAATACAGGCACTTACCTCGATGCTTGGTATCATATTTCAATGCAGAGGACGTAGTCTTTAGTTTATGTTTGGACTTTTATGGAGACCTGGGAACTAACTGAAGATGCCGATGTCCTCAATGATGCCGAAGCTACTGAAATCAAGTCCGGGGCAAACCGTAAGTCATACTGTTTGGCCCTGTTCTTTAGGCCTCATTTGGTCATTTGTTTACACAAAGAACAATTGTCTGGTATATGGTCTGGATCCAAATATTTTAGACACTAGTCATGAGAATCAGTGACAGACATAGTGCCGGAGCACATAGTAACATAGTAAGTGATGGCAGATAAGGACCAGTATGGTCCATCTAGTCTTCCCAGTAAGATGGCAGGAGTAGGTGCACCTGCCACTCTGTGCAGGCCACCCCTCCCCATGTCTTTGGTTAGAGGTGCACCTGCCACTCTGTGCAGGCCACTCCTCCCCATGTCTTTGTTTAGAGGTGAACCTGCCGCTCCATGTAGGACACCCATATTTGTTGAGAAATTAGATGGTTTAGTTTATTTTGATTTTATCCTGTTGCTGTAAATGGACCCACTGTGTTTACCCCAACCACTTCCATCGGGAGGGCATTCCAAACATCCACCACCCTTTCAGTGAAAAAGTATTTCCTGACATTGCCTTTCAATTTACCACCTTGCAGCTTCATGTTATGCCCTCTAGTTTTACAGCTTCCCCGTCTTTGGAAGAGGTTTGTTTGTTCATTATTTCTCTTTCAGTATTTAAAGGCCTGAATCATATCTCCCCTATCCCTCCTCTCCTCCAAAGTGTACATATTTAGGTCTTCAAGTCTCTTCTCATAAGGCTTCTGATGCAGGCTCCAAATCATTTTGGTCGCCTTCCTCTGAACAGTTTCCATTCTTTTTACATCCTTTGCCAGATATGGTCTCCAAAACTGAACACAGCATTCCAAGTGAGGCCTCACCAGTGACTTATACAGTAGCATTAGTACCTCTTCCTTTCTGCTGGTAATTCCTCTTTGTATGCAGCTCAACATCCTCCTGGCTTTTGCCACCGCCTTGTCGCACTGTTTTGCCACCTTGAGATCTACAGAAATAATCACATCAAGGTCTTTCTCCTGATCCATGCACACCAACCTCTCTCCCCCTATCGCGTACATTTCCCTTGGATTTCTGCTACCCAAGTGCATGACACTGCACTTCTTTGCATAAAATCTTAATTGCCAAGCATTAGACCATTCTTCCAGCTTTTGTAGATCTTTCCTCATGTTAACCACTCCTTTGAGGGAGTCCACTCTGTTGCAAATTTTCGTGTCATCTGCAAAAAGACATACCTTTCCATTCAGTCTTTCAGCAATATCACTCACAAATACATTGAACAGTGCCGGGCCCAGGACCGAACCCTGGGGCACCCCGCTAATCACCTTCCCCTCATCCGAGTGAGCTCCATTTACCATCACTTTCTGTCGTCTGTCAGTCAACCAATTTCTGATCCAGTTTACCACCTTCGGACCCATCCCCAAACTACTGAGTTTATTGATAAGCCTCCTATGAGGGACAGTATCAAAGGCTTTGCTGAAATCCAGGTAGATGACATCCAACGCATGCCCCTGATCTACTTCTCTGGTCACCCAGTCAAAGAACTCAATCAGATTTGTTTGGCAAGATTGTCCTTCGGTAAAACCATGTTGCCTCAGATCTTGCAACCTGTTGGTTTTGAGAAAGTCTACTATTCGCTCTTTCAGGAGCGCCTCCATTACTTTTCCCGCCAAGGAGGTAAGGTTCACGGGTCCGTAGTTTGACACCTCTTCGCTGCAACCACTTTTGTGTAGAGGTACGACATCAGCCATTCTCCAGTCCTGAGGAACCTCTCCTGTTTCCAAGAATCTGTTGAATACATCTTTTAACGGCCCTGCAAGAACCTCTCTGAGCTCTTTCAGTATCCTGGGATGTATCGCATCCGGTCCCATGGCCTTGTCCACTTTCAGTTTTGCAAGTTGTTCTAACTTGCAAAACACTTAAAACATTTTTTAAAGCTACTGATGTATTTGTCTATGGTGACAAATGGAAAAAATTTAGGCTTAGGCCTAAGGCCTCACAAAAAAGCAAAAAGAAAAAAACTGAAGAAAAACAAAAGAAAAATTAATATCGGGGACAGTATCAGCAAAGGTACCGGCACTGATGGAAAGGCAGAGCGCAGATACCAAAAAAGAAAAATGTTTTTCTGTGGTGACAGGAAAGGTGCTTCCTGATGGCTTCGCAGAAAACAAAAAACAGAGGAGAGGAGTTGGGAAGGCGGGAAAGCAGACGTGCAAGCACAGTAGAGTACTCCCAAGGGCTTTCCTACTGGATGCTGGGGAGCATTCCTGGGCGGGTCTATTGGTATCGACGATACCCACATGTGAAGACTGCATTCCTGCTTGTTCCTGAAGATACAGAGTGGGGGAGTTGCTGGATTACATGGGTAGATAGATGGCATAGAAAAGGATAGGGAGGGGAGATGCTGGGTTACAAGGGTGGGTGGGGGAGGGAGAGAGGTAGATGTTGGGCATGATATGGAACCTTGTAGAGGGTTGTCAAGCAGACACAAGTGAGAGGAGAATGGCAAGTACAAATGTGGTAATAAGGAATGGGAGGAAAAATAGAAGGGAAAGCTTAGTTACTCATCTGTAACAGGTGTTCTTCCAGGGACAGCAGGAATCAGTCCTCACATATGGGTGACGTCGGTGCCGACGGAGCCCTTGTGTGGAGCAATTTCCCAGCTTTCAAAGAAAGCCTTTGGGATTGCATCGCGCATGCACAGTCTCCTTCCCACCCAAGGGTGCCATCTTGCTCAGTCAGATGACATAGCTAAAAAGACGGCAAAATGAATAAAAATCAACAGTAACTGCAACTCCAGGGGAGGAGGGAGGGTCGTGAGGACTGATTCCTGCTGTCCCTGGACAACACCTGTTACAGGTGAGTAACTACGCTTTCTCCAGGAACAAGCAGGAAGTCAGTCCTCACATATGGGACTCCCTAGCTACAGGCTACCGAGAACCTATAGCCAAAAAAAGGCTCCCTCTAGGCGAGCCGCAACAGCAGTGAGAGAACTTTCTCCGAGAATGCAGCCCCCACGGTAACCTCACACCAGAGGGCCAGAGGGTCGGAGTTGCCTAAATCTCAAATAGATTCCGGAGTACCGCCTGACCAAAAACGCTGTCCCGTCGGGATTCTCTCTCCAGGCAGTAACGGACTGCAAAAGTCTGGCTTGAAGACCAAGTTGTAGCCTGGCAGATGTCTGCCAATGGAACAGAGCAGTGATTAGCCACTGATGCGGCCTTAGCCCTGACACAATGGGCCGTGATACTACCCTGCAGCTGGAGGTCAGCTGCCCTGTACGCCCAGGCGATGCAGTCCGCCATCCAGGTGGATAACGTGCGCTTGGAGACCGGTAGACCCAGTTTACTAGGGTCATAAGAGACGAAGAGCTGAGAAGCCCTCTGATGCCCCCGCGTACGCTCCAAGTAGAAGGTGAGCGCCCTCTTACAGTCCAGGGTATGCAGAACTGTTTCTGCCTTGCTGGTGTGTGGCCTGGGAAAGAAGGTTGGAAGAATCACCTCTTTGTTGAGGTGAAATGAGGAAATAACCATTGGGAGGAACTTGAGGTGTGTGCAGAGCACCACCCTGTTCTTGTAAAACCGTGTGTACGGTCTATCTGACACTAGAGCCTGCAGCTCACTCACACATCTAGCCGACGTGAGTGCCATCAGGAAGAGCACCTTCCAGGAGAGGAAGCGCAGATGGCAAGTGGACATCGGCTCGAAAGGAGGGCGAGTGAGTTGCTGCAAGACCACATTGAGATCCCACTCCGTCGCCGGAGGGCGGATGGAAGGTTTCAGCAGGAGCAAGCCCCTGATAAACCTGGCTACCAAGGGGTAAGCCGAGAGAGGCTGACCATCTATTGGGGCGTGGTTAGCCAACAAGGCACTCAGGTGGACCCTGACTGAGTTCGACTTGAGTCCCACCTCCGAGAGATGAAGCAGGCACTGTAATACTTGGGGAACCTGAGAAGAGAAGGGTTCCAGAGTATGCTGGTGACACCACACCTGGAACCTGCGTCATTTACAAGCGTATGATTTTCTGGTGGACGGCCTTCTGGAGGCCAACAACACTTCTACCCCCTCGGGTAGGAGAAGAGGTGCAAGGCCTACCCTTTCAGCAGTCAGGCCATCAAATTGAGGGATCTTGGATTGGGGTGCACGAGGGAACCCTGCTCCTGGGTGAGGAGGTCGGGTCGCACCCCCAGGAGGAGAGGGGTCTCTACCGCCAGTTGAAGTGGGAACCAAGGCTGTCTCGGCCACCTGGGCGCTACTAGGATCACCCAGGCTTTGTCCCTGTGAATCTTGAAGAGAGTCTGTGCTACCAGCAGGGTAGGCGGAAAAGCATACAGGAGGCGTCAAGCGGGCTTCCGCAGCGGCCATAGCACTGAAACCGTCCTACTTGCTCTATTGAATGAGTTGCATATTGCTCACGACCGTGGTGATGTTACCCTCCTGGTGTCCCTTGATCTGTCGGCAGCCTTCGACCTAATTGACCATTGTACCCTCCTATCACGATTATCAGACATCAGTCTCCGAGGCGTTGTCTGGCACTGGTTCCGCTCTTTCCTCTCCACCCGTTCCTTTTCTGTACACGTCAATGGGCAGTCCTCCACTGTTCTTCCTCTCACTTGTGGCGTTCCACAGGGTTCTGTTCTCTCCCCCTTGCTATTTAACATTTTCCTCTCTCCACTACCATTAATTATGCAGCAATATCCTGTTTCCTCATACATTTATGCAGATGATATTGTTCTTCTTTTCCACGCTTCACCACTATCTCCAGATATTTCCCAGCTTAATCTTTGCCTTACTCACGTTGCTTCATGGCTCTCGGAGAATTTCCTCCACCTTAACCCTGCAAAGTCTTCAGCAATGTGGGTATCACTGGGTGGTGCATGCCCTACCCTAGCTCCCTCCATCGGCTCAACTGCTATCCCCCTAACATCTTCCTTCCGCTATTTGGGTGTTCTTCTGGATCCGTCCCTTTCCTTTCAAGAGCATATCGCGACAATCTCCAGTCGCTCCTTTGCCGCCCTACGACAAATTCGGGCCGTTTGCTCTGTGTTACCTCCTAGTTCACTAATTACCCTTGTACTTGCACTGGTTATCAGTCGGCTGGACTACTGTAACGTTTTCCTGGCTAATCTCCCCAATTATCAGCTCCAAAGAGTGCAACGGATTCAAAATACGGCGGCGCGCCATGTCACATTTTCTAGTCGTTTCGATCACATTACTCCCATCCTCATCCGGTTACATTGACTACCTCTGCGCTTTCGCTTTCACTACAAATTTCTGATTTTGATCCATCGAGCCATTTATACTGGCAATCCTCTTTACTTAGCAGACTGCATTTGTTTACATTCACCTCACCGTCAACTTCGCTCAATCCATGCCAATCGCCTCTCTCTTCCCTCACCTTCCCAGGCCCATTTAGAACAGACCCGCCATTCTGCTTTTTTCTTCTTTGGACCCCTCCTATGGAACATGCTACCCACTCCCCTTCGGTTAGAATCTTCTTATCCTCAGTTCAAGTCATTACTTACCTATTTCAGAAAGCATACGACCTTCCCCCAGAGGCCCCTCCCTGATTGCCTTGTTTTGTCTTTGTCTTTTTCTATGCCATCACTTGTCTGTCCCCTGTTCGTTTGTCTATGTTGCCCGGTCGGGCTATGTCTGTCTTATGATTTGGTAATAATGTGATGTTACTGCTCTGTCCTGCCTCTTTCTTTCCTATTTTATTATTGGCGTTCCTTTTCTTGGTTTGCAGGGTCAAATCCTTCCTTTTTATTGTACACCGCTTAATGTTTTTTACAATAGCGGTTTATCAAATGTGAATAAAGATAAAGATAAAGGTTCCTCGACCAAGGGAGAAGAAAAGCATCGGCCGCTACCCTGAGGGGGTGCGGTTGTCTGAAGCAAAACCGGGGCAACTGATGATTTTGTGGACTGACAAAGAGATCCATGGATGGGAGGCCCCAGTGGTTTATTTTATTTATTTATAGTTTTTCTATACCGCACTATTTACCATCAGTGCGGTTCACAGTCAACAAAAATTGTACAATGAGGAATGATCTACATTGAACTTACACTAAACAGGGTATATAACTTGGAGAACAGGCTAACTATGTAAGAGAGGTAGACTATTTATGGATCGGTAACAGTAAACATTTGCATGTTTTGGGCTAGGAGATAGCTCAACAATAGCTTGAGATAGCAGGAAGGGGGATCAACAGAGGGGAGGAAGGCCTTGTGACGTGTGTTGGTTATGTGATGTCATCTGAGTTGGAGAAGTGCCGAAGAAACAGGTAGTGTTTCAGCGCTCTCCTGAACTGGGAGAGGTTGTTTATTGCACGAATGTTTGCAGGTAGAGTGTTCCAGCAGGAGGGGGCATAAAGTGCAAATGCACGGTTCCCTGTGGCTTTGGAGCATTTAGTGAATGCCTTTGGGAGTCGCAGGGTGCTGGTAGCAGCAGATCTTCTCATTCTGTTGGGGGAGGTGTGCTGGATCAGCTCGGAGAGGGAGCTGGCTGTGCACTTGTTGTTGGCCTTGAATGTCATGGTTAATATTTTAAAGGTAATCCTACAGTGAACCGGAAGCCAGTGTAATGCCTTTAGGATAGGGGGTAATGTGGTCTCTTCTTGTTGCTCCATATAGGGTTCTTGCTGCAGTGTTCATTGCAATTTGCAAAGGGTGCAGTGCGCTCTTTGGGAGACCATGCAGTATGCAGTTGGCAAAGTCGAAGTGGGGCATCACAAGTGCTTGAAATACTGTTCTGAAGTCTTTCGTTTCCAGGAGATGTCTCATGTGGCGTAACATCCGGACTTTGTGGTAAACCGATTTTACCATGTTACTTATGTGGGCGTTTAGGTCTAGCTTTTGGTCAAGAGTTACACCGAGATATCGTATTGATGTTTTAGTAGGAAGCTCTGCACCGCGCACCTTGAGAGATGAGGGCGGGGTGAATGCCTGATCTCTGCTGATGAAGAGGACATCGGTCTTTTTAAGATTTATTCTTAGCTCCTGTGATTGTAACCAGTTGGAGACTGCATCAAAGCATGTGGACAAGGTGGACAGGTCTGGGTGTTCCGTGGATATTGGGGTAAACATAAGGACATCGTCGGCACAGATTAGGCAATTGATGTTGAAGGATCTAATGATGTTACAAATAGGTTGCATACAGACATTAAAGAATAGGGCTGAGAGAGAAGAGCCCTGTGGGACACCTTTGGTTTGAGAGAATGGGGTGGAGGTGGAGGAGTGGGAACGGACGTGTTGCCATCGGTCATTCAGGTATGAAGCACACCAAGCAAGTGCATTCCCATGTATTCCCTTCTCAGTCAGACGGAGCAGGAGTAGTTTGTGGTTGACAGAATCAAAGGCGGCCACAATGTCCAGGAAGACAAGAGCAAAGCCTTGTCTGATGTTATCGAGACCTAGCATTAGGGTGCTGAATAGCGTTGTTAACAGAATTTCGACACCGTGAGACTCCCAGAATCCATGTTGGCAGGAGTCAAAGGGAGCGTTGTTCTCTATGTGGTGGCTCAGTTGACGTTGGGCTGTTTTTTCTATGATTTTAGCTAGGAGTGGGATGCTGGAGATGGGTCTATATGAATCCATCTTCGCAGGGTCCAGTTTATTATTCTTCAGCAGCGGTCTGATGGAGGTTTGCTTAAGGCTGAGGGGGAAAGTCCCAGTCTGGAATGAGGTTCCTATTAGTTTGGCAAGGAAAGGACTGAGCTCGGTCCGTAAAGTTTTTATCCAGAAAGCAGGACATGGATCGTTTGGTGATGTGGAAGTATTTATATTCATGATGGTGTCTTGGATCTCTTTTTCAGAAGGAGTGATGAAGGAGGTGATGGTATGTTGGGCTGTAAGTAGGGTTCGTGGAGGGGGGGGAAGTAGATGAGAAGTCAGATGGGGTGTCTGGGGGGCATGTATTCGAGTATGTAGTAGGCTGGCCTATTTTAGCTTGGATGTAGTCCGCATATTCCTGCGGGTCAGGTTGGAATAATTGACCCGAGTGAGGTTCATTAGCTAAGGTTTTGACTAGATTGAATAGTTCATGTGGTCTGTTAGGGCTCTTTGTAGCACTTCTGCATGGTATTGCTTCATTTGCTTGGAGACTGCTGTTCGGTGGGCATCTAGTTGGGTGATGTAAGCGTCATGATTTTCAGTTGATCTGGAGCGACGCCAGCGTTTTTCAAGCTGTCTTAGTAGACATAGAGAGTTCTTTAGCTCAGGAGAGTACCAGGGAGTCCTTGTTCTCCTGCGAGGGCCTTTTCTGGTGGGAGGTGATTCAATTGTCGCATTTAGACATTTATTCCATGAGGAAATCATGTTTATGTCTTGTGTCGGAAGGGAGTGGAGAAGCTGAGTCAATTCCAAAATCTCTTCTCTGTTAAACTGCCGGAAACGTGTCCGGGATGATGCTGAAGGTTCCTTTTGAGATTGTGGGACGGTGGGTGGGGGGAGTGCTGGTATCGAGAACATGATCAGGCTATGGTCAGACCATGGAACAGCGCATAGTGAAAGATCAAACTTGTGAGAATGACTGAGTAGTATTTGAGGAGCAAATATAAGATCGAGTGTATTACCCTTGACATGTGTGGGAGCATTGATCAATTGGGTGTAACCTAAAGTTTCAAATGCTTCAATAAGGGCTTTGGACTGGGAATCTTGAAGGGAAGGGAGATTGAAGTCACCAAGTATCCAGTTTGAAGTGTGCGTCTTGGTGGGGTTGCAGGCAAGATCAATGATCGTGGAAAGATCATCCAGTGAGGAGGAGGGTGCACGGTATAACAGGTTGATGGAGTAGTGTTTGTTTGTTATGGAGATGTGGTCCAGGTAAGAAGAGCTGTTAGAGGCGAAAGTTTTGAATTGCAAGTTGGTCTTACTTAATATGAGAACTCCACCTCCTCTCCTGTCAACTCTGTGGCATGAGTGAGTGGAGAAGTTGGGGGGGACAAACTGATGAAGGAGAACGGCATCTGAAGCTGACATCCATGTCTCGGTGATGCATAGAATGTCGAGGTCGTAGGTTGATAGTATATCGGCTATGGCAGGCCATTTCTTCCAAATAGAGCGGGAGTTCAAGAGGGCACACTTCAGGTCATGAGGGTGAGTGTAGGGGTCATTCAGAGAGGCTTTGGTTTGGTTGAGGGCAACGTAGATGAGGTGGGGGTGTGGAATGTGACTGGGTCTGACTGTTTGATAGTTAGGGTAGCTATGGGGTCTCCTCCATGAACTACGTAGAATTGGAATCGGACTGAGGGTAGGGGTGAGGTCTTGGGAAAGATGCGTTAGAGCAAGTATCATGAGGCAGCTGGTAAGGGTGTGGGAGTATGTGGCAGGGGTGAGTGGAGGCATGTTGGCTGGGTGCGTCCCAGGGGCTCCGCAGAGTCGTGCTGGTTGGAAGTTAGGGTGTAGATTTAGGTGAGTTTACTTATAACAGTGTGCAGAGCAGCTAAAGTGGTACAGATACTTATAACAGTTTAGTAAGGTGTCAAGCGTAAATAGTATCAGTTATAAATAACATTAGTAACAGTTTTGTATAGCATCAATCTTAAACTGTATCAACTTCAAGTAACACTTTGGATATTTTAAGGGTAGCAGTGTATCAACAAATTTACAGCATAAATGATATGATTGTATCCTGTCAATGGTGTGCAGGAGCACTGGATCAAACTATCAAGCATGTGAGCATATTAGATGGTGCAGATGGACAAGCTCTCACCAGAATTAGGCACTATGGCAACAGGTTCCGCTCAGCAAGTGTAGGCAGTTCTCAGTGGGTTAGGCAGGATAGATCCACAGTAGTCAATGTTAGCAGTTATTGTTGGATTGAGGACCACGCCTAAGGGCCACGCCAAAGGGCCCTCTAGCGAGGCCCTCAGGCGCAGGCGCGCCCGATGGCGCTTCTTTTTAAAGTGGAGGATCTGCCCCGATTGGGCAGATCGCGCTTCCGGGGGTGTCCCACGCTGCTCCTCTGCACTCCGGCAGCTCAATCCCCTCCTGGGAGAGCGGATGCTGGGCCGGAGTGATGCGGGGGGGCGAAAATCTTCTGACCAACCTCCCTGTTTAGTTGCCATTCGTGGGATTGAAGAACCCTGCTCAGTCTGTCTGCCAGGCAGTTCTCCTGGCCCGGTAGGTAAACCGCATGGAGAGACATGTTGTGCTGAACTGCAAAGGAAATGAGGTCCAGAGACTCCTGGCAAAGGATCCGCGATCCTGTGCTGCCTTGTTCGTTCACATAGAACATAGCCACCTGGTTGTCCGTCTGTACCAGGACAGAGTGATTGGAGAGGACAGGAGCAAAGGCTTTTAGAGCTAAGCGAATGGCTCAGAGTTCCAACAGATTGATCTGGAGTGTGGCCTCCTGAGGAGTCCACTGACCTTGAGTGCAAGAGCCCTGACAATGGGCTCCCCTGCCCATCAAGGAGGCCTCCGTAGTCAGCACCTTTGTATGCCCGGGAAGCTGGAACGGTACCCCCCGCAGGAGGTTCCCTGATTGTGACCACCACTTCAGGAACTGCCTCAGGGGTTTGGATACTGCCACTCTGTTGGACAGGCGTCCTGTGGCCTGTGACCACTGGTCCCACAAGGACCACTGAGCTGTCTGCATGTACATGCGTGCGAAAGGAGTAACATGAACTGTGGAGGCCATGTGGCCGAGCAGACGCAAGAACCTCCATGCTGAGACAGCAGGCAGCCTGCCCTGTCCACTGTTAAGTAAGCCCTTGCCTGCAGGGTGTTTAGCTTGCCCCTATGAATTCCAAGTTCTGGGTGGGGAGCAAAGAGGACTTTTCATGATTGATGATGAACCCCATATGCTGAAGCAGAGCGATTGTGCGAGCTGTGGCGTGGTGCGCTTCCTGGGCTGACTAGCCCCTTATGAGCTAGTCATCTAGGTAAGGGAACACAAAGATCCCCTGGGTCCTGAGGAAGCCCGCTACCACAGCTAGGCACTTGGGGAAAACCCTTGGAGCGGAAGCCAGACCAAAGGGAAGCACTCTGTACTGGAAGTGGTTTCCTCCGACCACAAACCTGAGGTATTGTCTGTAGTCTGGGTGTATGAGGATGTGTGTGTACGCATCCTTTAGGTCCAAGGAGCATAGCCAGTCTCCCAGCTGGAGGTAAGGCAGAAGTATCCCAAGTGAAATCATCTTGAACTTTTCCCTCACCAAGAACTTGAGATTTCACAGGTCCAGGATGGGGCGAAGGCCTCCTTGTCTTTTCGGTATGAGGCAATACCTGGAGTAAAAGCCTTTCCCTTGCAGGTGGTGGGGGCACCGGTTCCACCGCCTGATCCCTGAGAAGACCAGCTAACTCCTGCAAGAGGAGGTTCTTGTTTAAGAGGGGTCTGAGATGCTCTCCTGGGAAATAGGAGGTAGGTACTTGGCTGAAATGGAGAAGTTAGCCCTTGGACTATCCTTAAAACCCAATTATCGGATGTAATGGCTGGCCACCTGTGGGTGTACAGGGACAGCCGACCTCCTGTGCAGGGCCAAACCGGTGGGAGAGGAGCTATGCACTGGGAGTCAAAAACTCCCTCCCTGCTGGGCAGGAGCAGGAGCTGGAGGCTTGGGGGTTTGAGGCTTACGAGGGCCATTCCCCCGTCCCCTGGTTTGCTGCCCCTGCTGGGGAGATGGGGAGGCCTGGTAAGTGGGGTAGTTTCTGTAAGCCTGTCCCTTCCTCGGGTAAAAGGGCTTTTTCCCCCAAGGCCTTCTTCCTGTGAGAAGGAGCAGATGTCTTCTTCGACAGCCTTGACCGGGTCAAGTACTCGGACTCGAGTTCAGCAGCCTTTTCAGTCATGGGTTTACCAAAGAGGTTATCACCTCAGCAGGGGACATTGACCAACTTGTCCTGTACCCATGGCTCGAGTTCAGACGACATGAGCCAAGCCTGGCGCCTTGCACCGATGTCAGCTGCGGCTACCTGGGCCGAAGCCTCGAAGCCGTCATAGGCTGCACGAGACAAACTTCGAGCACTCTCTGATCCTGGTGGACAGGGTCTTGAAGCGCTGCAAGGGTTCCTAGGAGAGGCCAGCAGAGAATTCGGCAATCTCCTTTGCCAGGTCTCTTAAGTACATGCCCATGTACAGCTGGTATGTCTGGACACAGCATGACAGCATCGAGCCCTGGAAGCACTTTCTGCCGAGGGCATCCAGGTTCTGGGCCTCCTGCCCGGGAGGCACCGAGGAGTGCATCTTCTGGCTCTTGTGCCTTTGCATGGCCGATTCCACAACCATGGAGTTGTGCAGCAGCTGTGCCTTTTGGAACCCGGGGCTCTTACGGACTTGATAAATGGAATCGACCCATTTGCTGAGGACCGGCACCGAGGCCGGGGCCTCCCACATACAGAGCATCAACCGTTCCAGCATCGGAGGCACCGGTACAGTAAGGGCCTCCTTTGGAGGAGAGTCATACTGGAGGGTGTCGAGCTCCTCGGCTCGAGGCTCCTCCTCGGCATCTGCAGGGAAAGCCAAAGCTTTGGCTATATCCCTAACAAAGTCCGAGAACCTGGTGTCCTCTGGGGGTGACTGTCTCTGAAGTTCTGAACCCAGTGAGTCCGATGGGACGTACCGGGTCCAGTGGGTATCTGGCGAGTCTTCCTCCTCAGTCTCCCAAGCTTAGCCTTCCGAGGAGGACTCGATGGGCTCCGGCCTCGAGGGCTTCGAGCGCGTCCATCCTGACGCCGATGGCCCTGGCGATGACGACCTCAGTCCCAAACGGGAGGTCAAGGGAGACCTTGGCCGAGGATCAACTCGAGCCCGCATGGACTCGAGGATCGGCTCTGCCTCCGGGGTCGACTTAGACGTCAAGGTCCCGGTGGTTGGGGTGGATGCACGGGTGAGACCGGCTATCAGCGCCCACTGCTGGTCCATGAAGGCAGACACGATGCTCTCCAAGGCCGCCAACCTGAGACCCTGCTCAGAAGGCTCCGCAACCACCAGCTTGGTTCCCGACGCCGGGACCGATGCCAGTTCTCGGAGAAGAGTCCACGAGGACAACAGGCATTACGAGGTATTTTGGCAGGCCTCTCTGATTCGGCGAACCCGGGGCGGCGTTCGGCGCTCCTCAACCTGGTACCCAAGGGCCCCGGACGATCGGCGCCTTCCAGAGACGCAGCCCTCGCGGGTTTCTTCTTCTTACGGTGCTCCCGGGTGGGAGACCCCCGCTCAGAAGATCCCCGACGCTGCTCGGGTTCAGAGTCTCGAGACGTCGAGGCTTCTGACGAGGTCCTGGCCCGGACGGATACAGACTCGGAGAAAATAGTCTTGTGCTGGTGCTGCCTGCTCCTCAACGTCTTGGAGGACATCTTGCCACACGGACCACAGATCACTGGGCCATGGTCGGGTCCGAGGCAGCGGAGGCAGCAGTCATGGGTGTCGGTGAGGGACATAAGTTTTTTGCACTGATCACACTTTTTAAACCCGCTGAAAGCCATCGGGGGAAAAAGGGCCCCTGCGAGGTCAAAAGACCGGACTAACAGTTAAAAGAAAAAGAGCGCGAACACTAGTCACTAAGGACAAAAACGAAAAAATTAGCCGGACTCGATACCAGTGTACCGAGCTGAGGCGGGAAGGGGAACCGGCATCGAACCGGTATCAAAAACAGTAGAATGTTAAAAAAACAATCAACTTTTTCCAAGGAAAATGGGACGACGTCTGTCGTGCTCCGCGGAAAAAAGAAGACTGAGCAAGATGGCACCCTTGGGCGGGAAGGGGACCGCGCATGCAGTAAGGCATTCCCAAAGGCTTTCTTTGAAAGCTGGGGAAATTTCTCTGCACAAGGGCTCCGTATGTGAGGACTGACTTCCTGCTTGTTCCTGGAGAATGAGAGACTTGAAGGACTACCAAAACGGGCTGCTACAGCTGGAAAAAGATCTGCACTTATAAGTATTTATCTTCTGGGAAATACTCTAAATCGTGGGGAAAAGGGAATTCTTTGGGTTAAAGCTGATAGTAAATCTGCGTATTTTAGAATTAAGTGTTTTTGTTGAGTCAGTCAGGTACCACCAGAGAGCTTTTTACTTAAATCAAATCAGAGTATAGCTTGGCACAGAAAGTAAAATAGAGAAAGTCCCTTCCATCTCTCATATTCTCAACCTATCACTCTCCACTGCAACTGTCCCTGCATCCTTCAAAGCATGCTGTGGTCACAACTCTCCTCAAGAAACCCTCACTAGATCCTACCTGTCCTTCTAACTATCGACCCATCTCCCTCCTCCCCTTCATTTCTAAACTACTTGAACGTGCGGTTCACCACTGTTGCCTTGACGTTCTCTCCTCTCAAGCCCTCCTGGATCCTTTACATCTGGCTTTCATCCTTTACATTCTACTGAAACAGCACTTGACAAAGTCTCCAGTGACTTGTTCTTGGCTAAATCCAAGGCCTTTTACTCGATCCTCATCCTTCTTGACCTCTCTGCTGCTTTTGACAATGTTGACTACAACCTTCTCCTCAATACCTTGTCCTCGCTTGACAAGGTATTGCTAACCTGGTTCTCTTCTTATCTCTCCCACCGTTCCTTTAGTGTTTGTTCTGGTGGATCCTCCTCTGCTGCTATCCCACTCTCAGTTGGGGTACCCCAAGGATCTGTCATGGGTCCCACTCCTTTTCTCTCTCTATACCTAGTCTCTTGGTGCACTCATCTCTTCCCATGGCTTCTAGTACTATCTCTCTGTGGATAACTCTTTACTCTTTCCTGTTTCCTCAGTTTGCAACCGTGGGGTCGTCTTTGACTCCTCTCTCTCCTCCACACACATCCAACTGATAGCTAAAACCTGCTGTTTCTTTCTCTATAACAAACAAAATCCGCCCATTCCTTTCTGAACACACTACTAAGACACGTATTTAGTTAACTCCTGTCTAGACTATTGTAACCTACTCCTTGCTGGTCTTCCTCGGAATCATCTGTCTCCCCTTCAATCTGTTCAACACTCTGCTGTGTAGCTAATCTTCCGCCAGCCTCATCATGCTCATATAACCCGTCTTCTCAAGCCACTTCATTGGTTCCCTATCCATTTTCACATCCAGCTCAAACTTCTCCTGCTGACCTATAAGTGCATTCACTCTGAAGCTCCTCACTGCCTTTCCTCTCTTATCTCTCCCTACACGCCTCCTCGGGAACTCTGCTCTTCTGGCAAAATCACTTCTTTCTGTGCCCTTCTATTCTACTGCTAACTCCAGACTGCGCTCCTTTCAGCTTGCTGCTCTTTATGCCTAGAACAAACTACCTGAGTCTATAGATCAAGCACCTTCTCTGATCCTTTTCAAATCCAGGCTGAAAACTCACCTAGTTGCTGCCGCTTTTGGATCTTGACTCACCTTATGTTCGTTGTGTTTCCTTACCATTCCCTCTAGCTGTATTACATGTCTATAGCTACTGTGTTGTCTGTTTCGAATAGACTGTAAGCTCCAATGAGCAGGGACCATCTTTTACATGTGTCTGTGCAGCACTGTGTATGCCTTGTAGCGCTTTACAAATGTTCAGTAGTAGAAGTAGTAGTAGTAGGATTGGCTGCTGTTAGAAACAGGATACTGGGCTTGATGTACCTTGGTATGAGCCAGTATGACATATCTTATATTCTTAAAAGACCAGGGAGGGAGGGAGGGAAATGGGGAAATGTAGGAAATCTTGGGGAGATGGGTTAGGTAGGAGATAGAAAGTTGATAGATATGAGAAAATTTTTAAAAAGGAGGAGATTGAAGACTAGAAGATGAAAAACAGGGTGAGGTGAGTGGACAAAGATGCAGGAAAGAAAGAAAAGGAAATGATCAAATACATCAAACAGATGTAGGAAGGAAATGGAGGAAGATAGGAGGAGAAAAGATAAATAGATGGAAAACACTGGATAGAGTTGGCAGAAGACAGATGAAGAAAGTAGAAAAGGGTTTCCGGTGATGTCATGACCGGGATGGCCGCCTAGACCGCGGCTTCCTGGAGTGATTTAGCCCCACCCGCGGTTATTAGTGAGAGAATCCCCTGGATCTGCTGCTGTTTTTCAACCCTGCCTGTCAAGGAGCTGGGATGTTAATGGTATCGAAAAAAGGTACCATCGACCTGAAGTCGTATGCTTACAATGGCAGTAAGTGAAGTACTTTTGTCCACTAAAGAAGAGCGGGACCTAGGCGTGGTTGTGTCTGATGATCTTAAAGTGGCTAAACAGGTAGAAAAGGCAAAAGCTAGAAGGATGCTTGGGTGCATACGGAGAGGAATGGCTAGCAGAAATAAGGAGGTGATAATGCCTCTGTATAAGTCTTTGGTGCGACCTCATTTGGAGTATAGTGTGCAATTCTGGAGACCGCACCTTCAAAAGGATGTGAACAGGATGGAGTCGGTGCAGAGGGTGGCTACTAAAATGATTAGTGGTCTTCATTATAAAGCATATGAGAACAGACTGAAGGATCTTAATATGTACACCTTAGAGGAAAGGCGGGATAGAGGTGATATGATTGAGATGTTTAAATACCTCCGTGGCATAAATGTTCAATTGAAAGCAAGTTCTGCTACGAGGGGACATGGGATGAGGGTGAAGGGAGATAGATTCAGGAGTGATATGCGGAAATATTTCTTTACGGAAAGAGTAGTGGATCCGTGGAATAGACTCCCAGTGGAGGTGGTAGAGATGAGGACAGTAAATGAATTCAAAAAAGCATGGGACAAACACAGAGGATCTCTAAAGGTAAAAAGGGGACTGCTGTAGTTGTTGATATGGAAGGACGACTAGATAGGCCATGTGGTCTTTTTCTGTCATCATATTTCTATGTTTCTATGTAAGTTGACAAGTGGTGGTGGGGGCGGCCACAAAATGGCGGGGCCCGGATGGAGATGGTGTGTCTGCTCATGGAGGCCTCAAGTCTGGAGGCATGGAAGGGGATTCTTCGGACCTCAATGCCTTGCATTGTGAAAAGCGCCAGTGGTTTGTGGAGTTGACAGAGGACATGCAGGGGCTAAAAAATGAGGGTCTAACTTGGATGGCTGATATCTGGTCGGACCTGCACGAGTTGGGACAGTGAGTGGAGAATACAGAAAATAGGCTTGAGGAGCATGAGGTGCCTCTTGGGTCAGAGCGTTTCAGCAGTTGCTGAACTGCGGGAAGAGATGCTGTCAAAAATTGAGGATTTGAAAAATCGATCACAGCGTTGTAACATTCATATACAGGGACTATGTGAATCCTCTGAAGAAGTGGACTATCTGGCCCTGGTGAAGCACATCTGCCGCGTTGTAGTTCAGGTGGCCCAGACAGACTCAAAATCTTTGTGCTTTAGGACTGAGCGTGCTCGTAGGGCACTGGGACAGCCTGGAGGGGGGAAGCCAAGGGACATGCTCACATGCTTGCATGAGTTTGCCACTAAAGATGTAATAGTGCAGGTGGCCCGAAAAGTGGGGAAAGTAAAGTGGGACAATGCTAACATTGAAATCAATGCTGACTTGTCTGCCATTAACATGCACAAGCGGAGGGATTTTTGGGTGGTAACTCAATGTCTGAGTGAAGGAGATGTTCGCTATAAATGGACCTTCCCCTTTGGTTGGAGTTCTCTTTGGAGGGACGTACCATAAGGGTATGGATATCCAAGGAAGTCCTTAATGCCTTAAAGGATGCTGGATGGAATAACCTGCTGACATTACCACCGGAGCAGGGACGCCCGAGGGGCCAAGGAAATTGGAGGCGGCAAAGTCTCTGTGGGACAGATCGTGACAAGGAGGTAAGTGGCTATGGTGACAGGGAAACCGCCGGGAGCACAAGCAGAGCTCACCACCCTGATATGGGAGGACTCTGTTGATGAACCTTTGATCCCTTTATTTACATACTGAGATGATGGGGGTGTGTTGTGTGGATTGCTGTTGGCCAAGTATGGGTGCAGGAGGGAGTGCATAGAGTGATTGGGGGTGTGTTGGTTGTGTGGGCTGGAGTGAGGATGAGTCTGGGGGGCTGGTTTCAGGTAGTTGCAGGGAACCCTGGAGTATGGAGTGGAGGAGTAGCCTAATGGTTAAGAACACTGGCTTGGGAACCCAGAGACCAGGGTTCAATTCCCACTAGCACTCCTTGAGGCCTTGGGCAAGTAACTTAACCCTCCATTGCCTCAGAAAAATCCAAGTTATCAATGTCCCTGTTTAATGTACATTACCAAGTTTAAGTTTAAATGTAAATAGCTTTGATTGAAATGATAAAGCAGTATATGAAACCTGTTAAATAAATAATAAAAATAAATAAATCGATGGAGACACTGAAGGCGAAGGGGGGGGGGGTCGTCAAGGGAAGATGGGTGCTATGGGATGGTGCTTTAGTTTCTATGGGGAGTCTGCAGATAAATACCTTTAATGGGTGGGAACTGAACTCCCTGGTCAAATGCCAGCTGCTAATTAAGGAGTTATTACGACTACGAATCCAGGTGGCCTGTATACAGGAGACACACCTCTTGGTCCGGGACAAATTTCGTGTTCTCTACAAAATATTTAAGTATGCTTACTGGGTTTAGAAAAAGGTGAGAGGGGCTGCAGTTATGGTGACTACTAACCTTCAGCTTAAGGTGCTTGAGGCTTGCTGGGATAGGGAGGGCCATTTTTTGTTTGTGTAAATGGATGTGGGGGCCAACTGTACACGTTAGGGAGTGTTTATGACCCAAATATAGAGCAAGGGGTGCTCTATGATCAGATGTTTCTCTGCTACTCTGCCCAGCCTGGATAGAAGAGCATTTTCTCCCTTTTTGCTCTCCGTCTTCTCTTTCCTGTAAGTTAATGGCGTTCCTTTCTCTCTTTTTCTCTTCTGGCAGCCTATATTTTATTGTACACCGCCCTGATGCTTATGCATAGGCGGTATATCAAGCTTCGCAGATAAAGATAAAGATAAAGATGGGGGGGATTTGGGACCATCAATCTCCTGGTAGTGTGATAGAGCTGAAGCTAGTGAAGCTATGAACTTAGAAAAAAACTCTGTTTTTCATAAAGCAACTGACTTGCAGAGGGTGCAATTACCTAGCAGGACAGCTAGAGGGGGCAGGCACGAGCCTGCAGATGCTGAGCTGACACACCCAGGTACTGATGAAGCAGAAGCTAATCAGGTGCACCTGAGGAGAGGGTCAGAAAACTCAAGGAAAAAAGGGCTTTATAAGCAGAGCTCTGCAGGAAGGAAGCAGAGAGCGCCACGGCAAGAGAGAGAGCCATGCCTAGAGAGAGAGCCATGCCTAGAGAAAGGCCTACGCATAGAGAGAAGCTCTGAGAAAGGATCTGGAAAGGAACCCAAGGATACTGGGAAGAAAGGACCTGATAGAGGAACCTCCTTTACTGCAAGGCAAAGGAGCTTGGAATCCTTACGGGGCAGAGCTAAGCTCCAGGGAAGACAAGCCCAGCCCAGAGAACTCCAAGAAACAGTCTTCAGAGAAGACGGTATCAGAAGGAGGTTGCCTGGTAGGGGGAATACCAGTGGCACAGACTTCAAGGAGCCAAGGTACAGTGATACTTTATTTCTCACAAAGAAGCCAGGTCCTAGAAAGACTTATAACTCAGATAGCAATACTGAGAGGAAAGAAAGCTGGCAGAAGTTTTGGAAACCACTACAAAGAGGCATAGGAACAAGACATACCACTTGTTTGCAAAACCCAGAACTGCCAGGCTGGAAACTAGGGAAGAGAACTTCTGAACTGCAAACTATTTCACCCAGGGAAAGCTCAGGTGTAGAAGGAAGCACGACTGAGCTGGAACCCATGCAGATTGAGCTTGGGGAACCGGAGCCGTTGATGCCTGAAGAACAAATGGACTGTTCGATGTGTATTGCTGAAAGCCTAGAGTCTCTCCCAGAGCTGTAATTACCAGAACATGCTTTAACAATATCTTTTGTCTGTGTTGAGCTAAAGAAGAGCTTGTTTATTTGTTTTACTACAGTGTTGAAAACCCTGTGTATTTTTACAAGGAACTGTGAAGCTCTCATAACAGTTTTCTTGCTCTGTAATTACTTTGGCATAAACCTGAAAATAAGGTAAATTCTACTTTTTGGTTTCTTAGTGAACCTTAGTGCTAAAGGGGAATAAAAAGCCTTTTGTTTGACCCTACACAAGGCGTACACAACTCATTTCTTTAAGAAGAAGGACTACAAGGACCATGATCCCTCTGGTCCAAAAAGGTTTCCTACTTCTACAAAATAATTAAAATGTCCACCCTGTCCCTTCAACAAGCTACCAGCAGGGGCGTGGTGACATAATGGCGTAGTTTTTGGATTTTTGCTAAGAACCACAGAAGAGTCTACCCACTAAGAAAGAAGACTGCCAAGGTTCAAAGGAAAACACGGAGTGGAAGACGGAAGTGTTGCGGTCAGCATTGGTGCAGTGCTACAGGATGGAGCGACACATCTTTTGCTCAAAGCGTGACTCAACACCTGAAGCAGGTAAAATGTAAATAAGCATAACCTGTGCCGGATTCGGGTGTGAGGTTCTGGGGGGAAAAAAAAGAAGGAAAAAAAAGGGGGACTGACTTGTTGCCAGTGCCACACTTGGTTTTTCTCTTTCTATTTCCCTAGGAAGGTGTTCATCATGGACCCGAAGGAGATCCTCTCATGGATGGCCATACAATTTGATAAGCAAAGGGAGATGGCGTACCAAGCACAGCAGCAGGCAGTAACGGCCATGCAAGAACAGCAAAAGCCTGTACTTCAAATGATGGAGGCTTGGTTAACCCAGCAGAAGACAGCACAGGAAGCAGCTTCTGCGTCTCAAGGACAGAATGCTGGACTCAGTAGCAGCATGGTAGGACAATGGTCTTACGAGACATTGGCTTTTGGAAAGTTGTCAGCTACAGATGACAGACGATTTTTTAGATTCTTTTGATAGAATAGCTCATTCAGTAGGCTGGCCAAAAGAACAGTGGGCCATACGCTTGGCAACCACTCTCACAGGCGAAGCGTTGTCAGCCTATAGAGCTATGCCCACAGCCCTAGCAAACAATTACACAGAGGTGACCAAGGCCATAAGGGATCGCCTGGGCCTAACCCCTCTGGTGTATAATTGCATGCTACGAGCTACCCAGCTTAAACCCAGTGAAACAGCTAAAGCTTTGGGACATAGGCTTAAAAGTTTAGCGTTAAAATGGTTAAGGCCTGAGGGAAGAAC
This sequence comes from Ichthyophis bannanicus, assembly GCA_033557465.1. Classification (NCBI taxonomy): domain Eukaryota; kingdom Metazoa; phylum Chordata; class Amphibia; order Gymnophiona; family Ichthyophiidae; genus Ichthyophis; species Ichthyophis bannanicus. Next base: position 57,341,753 of record CM066036.1, read on the forward strand.
CATTGACTCTATAATAGATATTATCGTGTTAGAGCAATTCATGTCTGCGGTACCCAAGGACGTGCAGAGTTTCCTTATACTGCAAAACTGCCGCACCACCGAGGAAGCAATTATATTAACAGAACGATATGTTGAAGCAGAATTGGCTACCCAAAAGAGTGGTGAAACTTCAAAGACGGCAGCTGAGGCAATGGTGCAGTCATCAGGAAATCTCTCAGAGTATAAACCAAGGGGTTTGAGAAATGTTAGGCCTATATCAGAAAATCACTCTAAGAGATGTTTTCTATGTGGAAAAATAGGGCACGTACAGAGTGAGTGTAAATCACGTACCGCACTGATGAGCGAAAATACAAAAATGTTACGTGAAGGATTTTTGTTGGAGGTAACAGTGCAGGGCATAACTGTGAATGCTCTTCTCGACTCTGGTGCAGATCAGAGCATGATATCCCGGAAGCTCTGGCGCATGATTGTAGAGCGGGCTGAGTCTGCACCGAGCCGAGCAGAGGGTAAAATGAAGATTAAATGTATTCACGGTGCGTCTTCATTCTATCCTGTGTACAACCTAGTAGTAAGAGGTTTAGGGACAGAGAAAGATATGCTAGTTGCAGTAGTCCCAAAATTACCTCAGGATTTGGTGCTAGGCAGAGACTGGCCCCAATTTAGGAAGGGGTTGGAAAGAGGCTTATCTCCCTGCGAGGCCCTTGTCTCAAAAAAACCCCCAATCCAAAATACTGGTGGTTCCCAGTCCCCTCTTAGGGAAAGCTCCAAAGTCTGAGAGGCCCATAAAAGAAGAGCCCGTGAATAAACCAAAATTTGTGTTGAAATTCTGCAAAACCTCTAAGAGAGCTCAGAGTCCCCGGCGAGCTTCGGCTCAGGCCGCCGGATATGATTTGTATAGTTCGGTAAACCAAGTCATTCCCAAACGGGGAAGAGCCTTAATAGACACGGGTATCCAGATAGAATTACCCCAAGGATGCTACGGTCGCATTGCGCCACGGTCCGGCTTAGCCTTGAAACATTTTATAGATGTGGGCGCCGGGGTAGTAGACCCGGATTACAGAGGGGCCCTTAAGGTCCTGCTCTTTAATTTTGCAGGAGAAGACTTTGAGGTCAAGATAGGAGACCGCATCATGCAGCTCATCTGCGAGTGATTGGGTTTTCCGAGTTTGGAGGAAGTACCCATGCTAACCCCTACAAGCCGAGGAACCAGAGGGTTTGGCTCCACCGGTCGAACAGATGCGGAAGGGTTAGCCGCTACGTGCGTGGAACAGGTGGACGAAGATCTGGGCCCACTCCTAGATGACTGCAGAACCAAGCCTGAACCGCGGGTCAGTGAGGAACTTTCCATGACACAGAGGCAAGAGTTGGCCAGAGTGTTAGAAAGATTTAAGGATGTACTGACTCCTATTCCTGGCGAAACAGACTTAGTCGCCCATGAAATAATTACGCCACCCGGAAAAGTAATAAGACAGAGTCCCTATCGCTTACCGGAGGCCAAGAGGCAGGAAGTGGTCGCCCAGGTGTATGAAATGCTAAGGATGAGCATTATCGAAGAATCGCGAAGTCCCTGGTGCAGCCCCATTGTCCTGGTACCCAAACCAGATGGTACAATGAGGTTTTGTATTGACTTTTGTCAGGTCAATACGGTATCTACCTTTGATGCGTATCCAATGCCATGCATTGAAGAACGTCTGGATAGATTGGGGCAGGCAAAATTCCTCACCACCCTTGATATGACCAAAGGGTATTGGCAGATACCCCTGACGAAAGAGGCACACCCGAAAACAGCTTTCAGTACTCCACTGGGCCTAATTTCAGTTCAGAAGAATGCCCTTTGGGTTGCACAGGGCAGTGGCGACCTGCCAGCGCTTAATGGATTTAGTTTTACGTCCCCATCAGGACTATGCCACAGCATATATGGATGACATAGTCATCCACAGCTCTACCTGGGACCAGCATTTTCTCCGGGTGAATGCAGTGCTACAAGCAATGAGACGAGCGGGCCTGACATTAAACCCAGAAAAATGCATGTTTGTGGGGCGCGAAGTCAAATACTTAGGACACCTAGTAGGACGGGGTACGGTCCGACACCTGTTAAACAAGGTAGAAAGTGTTAGGGATTTTCCAATGCCACAAAATAAAAAGCAACTAAGGAGTTTCCTAGGCCTTATAGGCTATTATAGAAGAGGAAAGTGCGGTATTTACCGACATGTTGAGAAAAAAATGCCCCGAACCAGATACAGTGGTCCTTAGATGCCGAGGAGGCTTTCAAAACATTGAAAGGGAAGCTGTGTAAAGCACTTCAGCCAACAATTCATAGTTCAAACCGATGCTTCGGAAACTGGCTTAGGAGCTGTCCTCTCGCAGATGCATGAAGGGGCAGAACATCCAGTCATGTTCTTGAGCTGAAAATTATCCCAGGCAGAACAGAGATACTCCACAATCGAGAGAGAATGTTTAGCAATTAAATGGGCAGTCAAAGCCCTGAAATTTTATCTGACTGGGAGAAAATTTGTTCTCATCACTGACCATGCCCCGTTAAAATGGCTAAACCAAATGAAGAATAACAACAGTCGCCTAACCCGATGGTATATGGCGTTACAACCCTATGAGTACAAGATCGAGCATAGAGCAGGAAAGCTGCACTACGATGCAGACGCCATGTCACGGATTACGTGCTGTGAAAATGATAAAAAGCCAGCCCGTAATATCTTAAGGAGGGGGGGATATGTGATAGAGCTGAAGCTAGTGAAGCTATGAACTTAGAAAAAAACGCTGTTTTTCATAAAGCAACTGACTTGCAGAGGGTGCAATTACCCAGCAGGACAGCTAGAGGGGGCAGGCACGAGCCTGCAGATGCTGAGCTGACACACCCAGGTACTGATGAAGCAGAAGCTAATCAGGTGCACCTGAGGAGAGGGTCAGAAAACTCAAGGAAAAAAGGGCTTTATAAGCAGAGCTCTGCAGGAAGGAAGCAGAGAGAGCCATGGCAAGAGAGAGAGCCATGGCAAGAGAGAGAGCCATGCCTAGAGAGAGAGCCATGCCTAGAGAAAGGCCTACGCATAGAGAGAAGCTCTGAGAAAGGATCTGGAAAGGAACCCAAGGATACTGGGAAGAAAGGACCTGATAGAGGAACCTCTTTTACTGCAAGGCAGAGAAGCTTGGAATCCTTACGGGGCAGAGCTAAGCTCCAGGGAAGACAAGCCCAGCCCAGAGAACTCCAAGAAAAGTCTTCAGAGAAGACGGTATCAGAAGGAGGGTGCCTGGTAGGGGGAATACCAGTGGTACAGACTTCAAGGAGCCAAGGTACAGTGATACTTTATTTCTCACAAAGAAGCCAGGTCCTAGAAAGACTTATAACTCAGATAGCAATACGAGAGGAAAGAAAGCTGGCAGAAGTTTTGGAAACCACTACAAAGAGGCATAGGAACAAGACATACCACTTGTTTGCAAAACCCAGAACTGCCAGGCTGGAAACTAGGGAAGAGAACTTCTGAACTGCAAACTATTTCAGCCAGGGAAAGCTCAGGTGTAGAAGGAAGCATGGCTGAGCTAGAACCCATGCAGATTGAGCTTGGGGAACCAGAGCCGTTGATGCCTGAAGAACAAATGGACTGTTCGATGTGTATTGCTGAAAGCCTAGAGTCTCTCCCAGAGCTGTAATTACCAGAAAGTATAGTTACTTACCTGTAACAGGTGATCTCTGGGAACAGCAGGAATAAGTTTTCACATATGGATACGTCGGTACCGACGGAGCCTGCGCGGAAACGCTCCCCAGCGTCCAATCAGAAAGCTTTTGGGAGCATCCCACAGCGCCTGCGTGCTGCCTTCCCGCCTTTCCAACTGTCTCTCCTCAGTTGAGTTTTATAGCTGAGACAAAGGGGAGAGAGAGGGAAAGGAAGAAAGACAGAAAGAGAGAGACAACTCCTAGGGGAGGTGGGTGGGTGGGTTGTGAAGACTTATTCCTGCTGTTCCCAGAGATCACCTGTTACAGGTAAGTAACTGTGCTATCTCCAGGAACAAGCAGGAATGAGTCTTCACATATGGGGACTCCCTAGCTTTTGATGCCAGGGAGAGAGCCCAGAAGTTGTGTGTCCCTGGGACAGTGCTGCACTTCACCACCTGGATCTCTGGCATCCCATGAGGGATGGTGGGTAGGAGTTGTTTAAGCATGAAACAGGTGTTTGAGAACAGCCTGACCAAACAAGGCATCCCGGCGGGAGTCCTTGTCCAAGCAGTAATGGGCTGTGAAGGTATGAACCGAGGCCCAAGTGGCTGCTCAACAGATCTCGTTGATAGACACAGAGTTCAGATGAGCCATTGAGGCAGACATGGCTCTCACATTGTGAGCTGTGACATGGCCCTCCAGAGAAATGTTCTTGCTCTGATAGGCAAAAGAAATACATTGGGCAATCCAGTTGGAAAGAGTTCTCTTGGAGACTGGTTGTCCCAAATGAGAAGGATCAAAAGCAACAAAGAGTTGGGAAGACTTTCTATGTTGCTGTGTCCTTTGTAAGTAAAAAGCCAGAGCTCTTTTACAGTCCAGGGTATGAAGATTCCTCTCTGCACTTGATGCATGAGGCCCTGGAAAAAAGATAGGTAGGTAGACCTCTTGGTTGAGGTGAAAAGGTGAGACCACCTTAGGCATAAAATGTGGATTCGTCCTAAGGACCACCTTGTCATGATGGAACCTTGTATAAGGTGGATTAGCTACTAGTGCTTGCAATTCACTGATGCGGCGTGCTGATGTGATGGCAATGAGAAAGATAACCTTCCAAGAAAGGTATTTCAAGGAAGTAGTAGCTAAAGGTTCAAAAGGCGGCTTCATAAGCTGACCAAGAACCAAATTTAAGTCCCATGCCACCGGTGGTGGTCTAATGGGAGGCTATGTTAAAAGGAGGCCTCTCATGAACCTTGCTACAAGGGGATGAGAAGAAACAGGTTGTCCATTTAGAGGCTTGAGTGAAGCTGCAATAGCACTCAGATGGACTCTTACTGAATTTGTCTTAAGGCCTGCATTAGACAGATGCAGGAGATACTCCAGCAACGATTCCAGAGGTATTGACCGGGGGTTAAGACCCCTTCCAGAATACCAGATGGTAAACCTTTTCCACTTGAAGGCATAAGAACATCTAGTGGAAGGTTTTCTGGAAGCATGAAGAACATCTTTCACTTGTTGAGAAAGAGGAAGATCCTGGAGATCTAGGCCTTCAGCAACCAAGCCCTGAGATGCAGACTGGGGATTGGGATGCCACAATTTTCCGTCCTCCTGAGAGAGGAGGTCTGCAGCAGACTCTAACTCTAGGGAGGGAGCTTGAGAGAGATGTAGAAACAGAGGGTACCACACTTGCCGTGGCCAATGTGGAGCTATGAGAAAGCACAGTTACTTACCTGTAACAGGTGATCTCCGGAACAGCCGGAATTAGTCTTCACATATGGGGAGACGTCGCCGACTGAGCCCGCACGGGAATGCTCCCCAGCATGCAATCAGAAAGCCTTTGGGAGCATCCCCCGCGCCTGCGCGGTGGCTTCCCGCCCTTCCTACTGCCTCTCCCCAGTTGAGTTTCATAGCTGAGCCAGAAGGAGAGGAGAGGAAGGAATAGAGAGAAAGAGATACAACTCCTAGGGGAGGTGGGCGGGTTGTGAAGACTAATTCCTGCTGTTCCGGAGATCACCTGTTACAGGTAAGTAACTGTGCTATCTCCAGGAACAAGCAGGAATGAGTGTTCACATATGGGGACTCCCTAGCTGAGGATGCCCGGGGGAGATCCCGTAAGCCCGGCCCAGGACGGGATGGCATTAGCCCAACCTGAATCCCCGGCATCCCCCGAGGGATGGAGGGTAGGAGTTGAGAGGAGAAGAACAGCAAAACCCAAGACTACAGGGAGAGTAGTCATTAGAGTGCATGAAGCATCATTAAGTTTTTAATGAATTAATGACCTAGTACCATGTAAAGCTTACCCACTGAGTTGTAGGAAGTAAGACTGTGATGGAGGTACTTTAGATGCAGTAGCGAGGTCTTCAAGGGAACTTCACCGCAGCGAGGAGGAAGTTCCAAATCCGGAAGGCCAGGAGATACAGGAATCAGCTGGGTCAGGAGAAGGACGGCAGGTCTTCAAGGAAGCTTTATGCAAAGCTGAGCACTCCCTTAGGAGCAGAGTCCATAACTCAGAGGACTAACAGTAAAAGACTGGCCGATCTTGATAGCCCATTCCGGAGAAGAGTAGGGGTGTACCCCGGAGCAGAAGAAGTACACAGCCTGCCCTAGCTAAAAGATAGGGAGACAAGGGTCTGAACCTCCGGGAGGAGGGCATAACTAAAAATAGAAGCTGTTGACTTCACAGCAGTAGAGCACAACCAGTCCGAGGGCCGATCTAAGGAATAGGCAGGCGGACTGGCCGGACCCCGGAGGTGGGGGGAGGGGGGGCGTGAGTACCGGCCATTGGGAAAATAAAAAAAAAATAGGCGGCAGAACACAGGCACTGTGGGCATCCCCCAAAACGCGTCTATCGAGCAGGCGACATCTGTGGAGAACGCCCACCCCCCCCCCGCAGTAATGCAGGTACACTGAGGAATCTACCTCCATGAGCATAACACTGGTAAGGCGGACCTGCCAGTGATCCACAGAACGTCCACCTGGGGAGGTGGCGTCAAGATCCGTCCGGGAGAGGGATCTATTCCGGCGGAACACGGGCAGATCGGCGAACGGTAGCGTGAAGGACAGAGGATAGCATCAGTCCGGAAGAACACACCAGGGGGCTCGAGGCCCTATAGGTGTCCCCAGGACCTGCACGCAGAAACTCGCCCCCCCGCACTAATTGGGGGACATGAGGGCATAGCCCCTGGTAAGCATAGGGGAACTATAGTGACTGGAAGGAAAAATCTGGTACGGAAGCAATCAGCAGGGGATACTGCCGAGAAGGGTTCGGGGACGTACCTAAGGGTAAGCCAGCTGACCGTGGGCCAGAGCTATCATGGAGTAGAGGTGGTCTCCCTCTACCAACGGAAGGAGAGTACCTGAACCCCTGGATAAGCCCCCGAACCATTTGCACTACTGAACGAACCCCAGAGTAGAGCTCAATTGTAAACTTCTGGTAAGAAGGTAATTGCAGGCAGCCGCCCACCGGAGCCTAAAACTGCTTGGTATGAGAGTTCTGGTGTGGCCGCGGGGACTTCAACCCAGGGCGAGGGGTCCCTTGCTTGGGTGCACCTGGCGGTTGGGTGGAGGGGTGACATTTCCTCTTCCTAGGGAAGGAGGGCCTGGTGAGGCGCGCACCACCGCCAGGGGGAAGCCGGGCCCTAGGATGGCTTCTAACGCTGGGAAGGTTAGCGAAGCACTGCGCGACCTGACATAAGGCTTCGCTATTGAAGAGGTGATCTCCGTCACAGGAAGAATTACCCAGGTTATGCTGTGCCCGTCTACACAACTCGGATGCCTGCAACCATGCTGTACGGCGTGCTCTAATGGCATCTGCTGACCGACAGGAAGGAGTCTAGAGAAGCACGAGAAAGGAACCCAGAGATATTCCTGCAGTGATAAAGAAGCAAGGAATATTCAAAGGCCTTGGTTGCAGACAAGAAGAGAGACAACAGAGATAATCTCTCGGTGACCTCCCGGAGCGACAGACTCATATAAAAAATATATGAAATAATTCTGGATGCCAGCATAGACGTTTGGAAGGTCTGACGTCCTAGGGTATCTAGCGTCTTCGAGGCGCGGCCTGGCGGGCGAGAAGAATGCTTTTCCTTGCTGCCGGCCTTCCTCAGCGCCGATTCCACCACAATGGAACGATGTGGAAGTTGGTGCTGCCGAAACCCCGGGGAGGGAGGCACCCGATACAGAGCATGCATCGCAGTCGACGGTGCCGGAACCCTCAGAGGCGACTGCCGAGCCCCCAGCAGGAGATCCTGCAGGGAGGGATGCAGAGGAAGCATCACGGCGGCCCGTTCCGCAGGGCCTGGAGTTAGGTCCGGGATAGGGATGGCCAACAAGTCTGCCATGTCAAGGAGGAAATTCTGAAAAGATGGCTCTCCCGGAGGGGCTATGCCGTGGGAGGCGGTGGCGGGAGAGGCCGCCAGGGCACCGAGAAGCCTCTCGGGCCGCTGCCCGCTGGGCAGAGGAGGGGACCAACAGCCCCGGACTGGGGTGGTCAACAAGGCGTCGTTGGCTCCTGGAATTGATTCCAAGCTAGGCATCGAAGGGGTCGATGGCGCCGCCGGAATCGGGCTCGGCCCCGAACCCGGGGGCGGCGCTGCCCCCGGCAACTGAAGCGGTTCCGTGGCAGCCGGAGGGCAGTGGCCAACGATCTCCGCTCTGCGTCGTGGGAGGGGACAGTGGCCGATCCCGAGACGTGTCGTGGCCAAGTCTTCGAGGCTGGATACCGATTCCAGGCTGGGCATCGAACCGAGCGATGAAATCGACTCCCTTCTAGAGGGCCCCGGCGGGGGCGGCCGCGCCGGTGGTGCTGATCCCGGGGAGTGGATCGGAACCGCGTCGATCGGCGTCGCGAGCATCAAGGGCCCCCGAGGACGAAGCTTGGTGGAGAGGGGCCCATCCGACGCCGGCACCGATGTCGGGCGGCGGGCACTGCCAGATGCCGGGCCCCCTCCCGAGCCCGCCTGACCCGGGGGGAAATCCTTCCGGGACATACGACCCGTCCCCGAGGGTACCCAGGTCACCCGTCGACGAGCCCCTGCAGGAAGGGAAGTGCCAGACTCCTGCGCCGACGCCAGGGTACCGTTGCGGGATGGCGCGGATCCAGGCTGGATCGAAGCAATCGAAGACCCCGGGGCCCCCTTTCTCGGAAAGGGCGGGGCCCTCGACGGCCGTGACGATGCCGGGGGGGGTCGCCCGTCTGGGGCTGATCGACATACCCCGAGGCTCCCGGGGAAGGCCGAGAGCGTCCCTGGCGCTCGACACCCCTGCCGTCTCCGGCAGAGTGGTGCCGCGCAAACCCGGTACCACCCTCGCGCAGGGCTGGGATACCGGCAACCCATCGCGGGTCGAGGCGACCGGCCCCGAGGCCAGATGACCATCCCCGGTGAAGAGTGGAACCACCGACGCCGACGCGCCCGAAGCGGGTACCACCTCCGCGCATGGCCTGAACATAGGGCCGCCAGACTGTGTCGAGTCGGTCGGCCCTAGAGCTGCCGAGGGCAGCGGCAGGTGATCCCCGGTGGGGAGCGGGACACTCGACCCCGACGGGTCGGCACCGCCGGGAGCGGATACCACCCCCGTAGGAACGCCATACCGGCAGGAGTCGGTTGGCCCCGGAGGCGCCGAGGACCGCGGCTGACCGCCCCCGGTGAGGAGCGGAACGCTCGACGCCGGCGTCGAGGGGTCGGCACCGCCCGTAGCGGATACCACCCCCACGCATGGCAGGGATGACGGAACGCCAGGCTGGACCGATTCGATAGGCCCCGGACGATCTTCGGTGAGTAGCGACACCGACACCGATGCCGGGGGGTCTGCACCGCTAGAAGCGGGTACCTCCCTCGAGCACGGCTTGGACATAGGGAGGTCAGACTCGGTCGAGTCGATCGGCCCCGGAGGCGCCGAGGACACCAGCTGACGATCCCTGGCGAGGAGTGGAACACTCGACGCCAGCACCGATGCCGGGGAATCGGCACCGCTCAAAGCGGGTACCTCCCTCGAGCACGGCTCGGGAATGTTCTGTGAGGAGCGAACCCCAGGAACATCCCGAAACCCCGTAAATGCTTTGGAGCCCGAGGACTCCTGCCGGGGTATAGTAGCCAAGGGGGACTTGAGGGGTTGGCCGGAGCCGTCGCCATGCCGCGCATGAGACTCGCCCCTCAAGACTTGGCTAGTCTTAACAGACTGTTGCGTGGTTACCTGATCCTGGAGAGAAGAAAAACCCGATGACCGCGCCTTGGGCGTGAAAACGTCATCGAGGGATACCCGAAAAAGGGAAGGTCTTCTCCCGACACTGTAGCCCGGAGGACCCGGGGGGAAAGGGTCAGGCCCCAAACAAGAGAGGCACCAGGCATTGGAGTCCATGTGGAAAACTAAGTCCCCGCAGTGAGGGCACTTCTGGGGCTCCATGCTGTAAGCCCGGTAGGCCTCGGCGCCCAGAGGGAAAAAGGTCCCGCTAGGCGACGAAAATAAGTGAGAAAAGAAAAACAAAAGGGCACAGAGATGCCACTGTCGGTGGGAAAAGCCGCGACTGGGGAGAGGCAGTAGGAAGGGCGGGAAGCACCGCGCAGGCGCGGGGGATGCTCCCAAAGGCTTTCTGATTGGATGCTGGGGAGCATTCCCGTGCGGACTCCGTCGGCGACGTCTCCCCATATGTGAAGACTCATTCCTGCTTGTTCCTGGAGATTCATGTGGCCTCTGTCTCTCTGAAGCTTGAATAGCGTTTTGGGAATTAGGGGAATGGGTGGAAAGGCATATAGGAAGTCTTGACCCCAGTGAAGGAGGAAAGCATCCCTTGCCTGAGCCCCCTAAGCCGGAGTTCTGGAACAGAACCGGGGAAGTTTGGCATTCCACGGACTGCAAAGAGGTCTATGTCCGGGGTTCCCCAAATTTGAAAAATTTTTGACACCTGGTCCATATGGAGGGACCACTTGTGTGGAAGCAGAACTCGACTGAGTCTTTCTGCCCAAGAGTTTTGAACCCCTGGAAGATAGACTGCCAGAAGATGAATGTGATGCTCTTTGGCGAGGGCCCACAGTCGCAGAGCTTCATTGCAAAGCGACAGAGAGCCAGTTCCCCCCTGCTTGTTTAGGTAGAACATGGCTACCTGATTGTCCGTGTGGACAAGGACTGTCTTGTGGCTGAGCAGGGTGTGGAAAACTCGTAGAGCAAGGAAGATTGCTCCGAGTTCCAAGAGATTGATGTGGAGACAAGTTTCCTGTGGGGACCAGATGCCCTGGGTGGAGAGGTTGTGAAGATGAGCTCCCCAGCCCATTGGAGAAGCATCTGTTGTAAGAGTTGCCTGGGGTAGAGGCTGTTGAAAAGGACACCCCAGCAAGAGGTTTTGAGGGGACTTCCACCAATGGAGGGACAAAATGAGGCAACTTGTGTTTGCTATTTTGTCTGACATGCAGCCTAATGCCTGGGTCCATTGGGTGGATAAAGTCCACTGAGCTGCTCTCATGTGAAGGCGAGCATATGGTACCACATGAACGGTGGAAGCCATGTGGCCTAGCAACTGTAACATCTCTCGAGCAGTTAGTAGGGGTTTCAACTCTGCTTGAGAAGCTAATTGCATCAAGCGAAGGCAACGGGCCTGGGGAAGAAAGGCCCTTGCCTTTGTGGTATCCAGCAATGCCCCTATAAATTCCAGGGACTGAGTAGGGATCAAATTGGATTTTGGGATGTTTATTACCAGCCCTAAGTATTGAAGGATACGCATTGTGCAAGTTAGAGCAGTCTTGGCCTCTGATTGGGTGGGAGCTCAAATAAGCCAGTCGTCCAGATAGGGGAAGACAAATATTCCCAGGGTGCGCAGAAAAGCAGCAACCACTGCCATGCATTTCGTGAACACCCTTGGTGCAGAGGCCAGGCCAAAGGGGAGCACTCTGTATTGATAGTGCTTCTCCTGGAAAAGGAACTGAAGGAACCTTCTGTGAGTTGGATGGATGAGAGCATGAGTGTACACATCCTTGAGATCTAGAGAACAAAGCCAATCCTGACTCTGAAGGTATGGCAGCAGAGTTCCTAGAGAAACCATCTTGAATTTTTCTTTGACTAGGAATCTGTTCAATTCTCTGAGATCTAAAATGGGTCTGAAGCCCCCTGTTTTCTTTGGGATAAGAAAATAGGGGAGTAGAACCCTGTGCCTTGTTGTTGAGAAGGCACTTCCTCTATTGCCCCTTGGGCTAGAAGAGTGGCAACCTCCTGCTCTAATAGGCTGAGAAGGGAGGTTGGAGAATTGAACTGGTGCACTCTTGTAAGAGGGGGCAAGCTGGAAAAATGAAGTTTGTACCCCTCTCTTATGATGGAGAGTGTCCAATGCTCTGCTGTGATTTTCCCCCATCTGGGAGCAAAGTGACATAACCTTCCTGGAATGGTGGAGGGCTCTGGTCCTTCTAGAGCCAGGAAGGCTAAGTTCTCTAGCAGAAAGTCAAAGGCCCTGAGGGGGCTGAGACTGCTGGGCTGGAGCAGGCCTCGCAGTCTTTGCCTTGGTCTGTTTGGAGGATTGCTGACGTTTGGAAGGGAACTGAGCTGCAGAAGATGCTCTCTGACTATAAGCAGGATAGGATCTTCCCTTTTTAGAAAAAGGTATTTTCTTGAACAACCTTTTCTTAGCAGGAGCAGCTGTAGATTTGGATAGTCTATCCAAAGCATAATTTTCAGCATCCATCTGATTGGCTTTTGCTTGCCAATCCTTACCAAACAGATTTTCACCTGTAAAAGGGATATTTCTCAATTCATCTTGGACCCAGGTCTCCAAATCAGATGCTTGAAGCCAAGCAATCCTACGTGCACCTATAGCTATAGCTGAGGTTCTGCTTACGCATTCAAAGGAATCGAAAGCTGCACGGTTGGAGAATTTGGAGATATCCTGGGCATGTTTGAGCCCAGAGAGAAATTCTTGCCTTTTATTGTCAGACATAAAAGGACTTAAAGTCTGCAAATGGTCAGTGACTTCTTTTAAGAACATTCCCATGTAGAGACTATAAGAATTAATTCTCGCAGCAAGCATGGAAGCTTGGAAGACTCTTCTACCAAAAGCATCCAGGGTTCTACATTCACGTCCTGGAGGATTAGAGGCATGTCTCTTGGCACTTCTAATCTTTCTCATTGCAGACTCAACCACAATAGAGTGGTGAGGAAGCTGAGTTTTATGGAAACCAGGACAAGGAGGGACACGATACATGGTGTCTAACCTGCGAGAATGAGGAGAGGTGGTTAGAGGTGCTTCCCACATCCTTAACATGAGATCATACAGAATCTCATGAATAGGCAAGGTAGCTGACTCTTTAGGAGTTTTAGGATACTGTAGAATATCTAACTTCTTAGCTCTAGGCTCTGACTCTGGGGCTACTGTAATAGAGAGACCCCGAGCCATCTCTCTGATAAAGTCCTGAAAAGACAAGTCCTCTGGAGGAGACATCCTTCGTTTAGGAGAGGACTCCTCCTGTGGAAGAAGCATCGCTGCATCGACAGACTCTTCAGAATCCTCAGAGTCATCAGAGGAATCGAAGTATCGTCTGTCGGGATGCTCTTGCAAAGCCCGATACCCATACCGACCGGGGTCGGTATCGGGAATCATCAGTACTGAGGTATCAGTACTGGAAGGCTGCAGAGGGCAGGGTACCAGCATGGCTGACAACAATGCCGATGTCGATGCCACCGGTACCGGAATCAGTACCGATGGCGATACCGGAGCTGGTACCTGCGGAGTAGTCTGTTGCGGTACCACGGGCTTCGATGCCACAAGGAAAGCCGCCAGACTGCGTTCCATGGACAGAATCCTCTGATCCATCGACGCTGCCAATGCCTGGAAGTCGGTACCGGTGGAGGCCACCGGTACCCCAGAGCATGGCACCAGGAGATCTGTTGAGGCCACGCCATCTAGATCGTCCTGGAACCCCGATGATGATGCTTTAGAAGCCAAAGCCTCCCACCGGGGTAATTTTGCCGGTACAGAATCCTCGAGGGCAAGGCCAGAGGCATCTTGATGCTTAGAAGGAGATTTGCCCTTCGAGGACTGGCTGGATTTATGTTTAGTTACCTGAGATCCATGTGAGGAAGAAGCAGCCCTGGAAGACGTCGATGCCACCGAAGCCGCATGAGAGGGAAACAGGGTACTGAGCTTGGCAGCTCGGTTCTGTCGACCTCTCTTAGACATCATGGAACAGGACACACAATCTTTAATGGAATGGTCAGGGCCTAAACATTTGAGACACCAGTCATGGGTGTCGGTGACGGATATAGTACCGCCACATTTTGTGCACTTTTTAAAACCTGAGGCAGGTTTTTCCATATTTAAGGAAAAAGGTTTTGGGCCTAAGGCCCAAAACTGAAGCATACCTGAAGAAAAAATAGGTGGTCTTTTTTTTTTTTTTTTTTTTTAAGAAAAGAATAAGAACCGGTGGTACTGGTATAGCGTTGAGGAAGGCAGACGCGTACAGAAAAGAAATAAAGAAAAAATAAGGAAATTCTTCTGCGGTGACAGGAACACGACCTGCTGGCTCTGCGGAAAAAGAACTGAGGAGAGACAGTTGGAAAGGCGGGAAGGCAGCACGCAGGCGCTGTGGGATGCTCCCAAAAGCTTTCTGATTGGACGCTGGGGAGCTCCGTCTGTACCGACGTACCCATATGTGAAGACTCATTCCTGCTTGTTCCTGGAGATCATGCTTTAACAATATCTTTTGTCTGTGTTGAGCTAAAGAAGAGCTATGCTTTCCCCCCCTCCCCTCCATTCCCCATCTTGCTCCACTCCTGCTCTGTCTCACTCCTGGTCATCCTTTGAGATGATAACTCCCAGTATTCTTCAAAAGACTTTCCTTTCCATTCGTAAAACCACTTGCTCGGCTGACCTTATTCCTTCTCCCTGGCTCCTGGAACCCTCACTAGCTCTTTCTCCCTACATTCTTTCTATGTTCAATTCTAGTTTGCCCTCTGGCATTTTTCCGTCAAGTTGGAAACACGCTGTCGTTCGTCCCATTCTAAAGTCCCGTTCTTCTGATCCCTCTGTTCTTTCTAGCTGGCATCCTATTTCTAATCTTTCCTTTCTCTCTAAATTTCTTGAGAAGCTGGTCTTTAATCAACTTTCCTCTCATCTTGAAGCCTCCCTCACTCTCCACCCCCGGCAATCAGGTTTTCGTCCCGGTCACAGCACTGAAATTGTTCTCCTTTCTCTTCTTAACGAACTTCACGCTGCTCACGATCGTGGTCTTTTTACCTTAGCTGTCTCCCTTGACCTCTCTGCAGCCTTCGACTTAGTGGATCACCGCACTCTCCTCACTCGTCTTCGGGAAGCAGGTCTTTCTGGTGTGCTTCTCCAGTGGTTTCACTCCTTTCTTTCCTGTCGCTCCTTTTCTGTAGTTACTGGGTCCTCCTCCTCTGCCCCCACTTCCCTCACATGTGGGGTTCCCCAAGGTTCTGTCCTTGCTCCCCTTCTCTTTAATGTTTTCCTAGCTCCTCTTGCCCTCTTAATCCAACAGTTCGGTATCTCTGCGTACTATTACGCAGACGACATTTTTCTCTTGCTTCATACTGACTCTCTCTCCCCTGACATTACCCCTCTTAATCACTGCCTTACTGCTATTGCTTCATGGTTTTCTTCCAATTTCCTTCACGTGAACCCTGCTAAATCCTTTGCTATTTGGTTCACACTTGGGAGTCCCCCCCCCCCCACTTGTGCCCCTTCCCTTTCCTCTCAGTCCATTCCTCTTGTCTCCTCACTCCGTTATTTGGGTGTTACCCTTGATTCTTCTCTCTCCTTTACGGCGCATATTTCTTCCATCGTTCAGTGCTCTTTTTTCTCCCTTAGACAGCTCCGAGCTGTCCGCCCTTTTCTTTCTTCCTCTGCTCTGGCTACTCTTCTTCTTTCCCTGGTGATGTCTCGTCTGGACTATTGTAACATTTCCCTGGCTGGTCTCCCCCAATCCCAGTTGTCTCGTCTTCAGCGTGTCCAAAATACTGCTATTCGTCTCCTAACTTACGCCTCTCGTTTCGATCATGTCACCCCTCTTCTTTTTCATCACCATTGGTTACCTGTCTCTTTTCGTGTTCAATATAAAATTCTTATCCTTGCGCACAAGGCTGTTCGCACTGGCACCCCCTCCTATCTTGCTGATCAGATATGCTTTCGTACCCCTCATCGTCTGCTTCGTTCTATTCACACAAATCGGATGTCTCTTCCCTCCCCCTCCCAGGCCCGTCTTGTTTCTACCCGTTCCTCTGCTTTCTATTTTCTGGCCCCAAGCCTTTGGAACTCGCTCCCCCCCTCGCTCCGTGCAGAAGAATCCTACCAGTCTTTCAAAACCCAACTTAAAACCCACCTTTTCCACCTAGCATTTGACCTTCCATCCTCGTTTTCCCCCTCCCTCCCCGTCCCATGATGTTATATTGTAATTGCTATCTGTACTGCTCTCCTCCTTCTTTCCTTTCCTTTTCTTTTATTGTTTTAATTGGCGTTCCTTTTCCTTTCCTTTCTTGCAGCCTCATTTTTAAATTGTTTAAAGTTTTATTGTAAACCGCTCAGGTGCCTATGGTGTTGGGCGGTATAATAAGTTTTAATAAACATAAACATTTATTTGTTTTACTACAGTGTTGAAAACCCTGTGTATTTTTACAAGGAACTGTGAAGCTCTCATAACAGTTTTCTTGCTCTGCAATTACTTTGGCATAAACCTGAAAATAAGGTAAATTCTACTTTTTGGTTTCTTAGTGAACCTTAGTGCTAAAGGGGAATAAAAAGCCTTTTGTTTGACCCTACACAAGGTGTACACAACTCATTTCTTTAAGAAGAAGGACTTCAAGGACCATGATGCCTCTGGTCCAAAAAAGGTTTCCTACTTCTACAAAATAATTAAAATGTCCATCCTGTCCCTTCAACAAGCTATCAGCAGGGGGCGTGGTGACAGTAGACACATCCAAAGGGGTAGGCTCTCAGCATATCTCGAGCCACCAGGGGCTGAGAGCCTGGGCGTGGATGTTTAAATTTGCTAGATGTCTGAAGGGAAAAGCACCCTGGGGAGAATGACTATACATTTTACTGGGGAGTGCATGCCTCATACTTGCGCATTGATTATTTTTGGGCAAGTAAGGATTTATTGGGGGCCATCAACCAATGCGAAATAGCAGACCATATGTGGCCTGACAATGTGCCCATGTGGGTGGGGTTGGAGTTGCACTAAGGCAACGGGGTTAGGGTTGTGTGACGGCTAAATGACTCCCTATTGGAGAATGCTGATGACTGTGATAAGATCCAGGAGGTGATACAGGTTTATTTGGAGTTTAATGATAAGAATTCTTGCTCTCTGGGAGTAATCTGGGATTGTCTCAAAGCGGTGGTCTGGGGCCATCTGATTAGTTTGGGCATGTATAGGAAGCGGGAGAGGGAGAGAAATAGAGGGGTTACATTGGGAGATAAAGGGGGTGTATCGCCAAGTCAAGAACGGCAGCCGTAACCCCCAGCTTGGTAGATGCTTGAGAGAGTTGTGGCAGCGTTTGCAGGAGTTGCAGTTGGCTGATATCTGCCAGTCTCTGGATATAGTGGGGTAGGAACATTTTGAGTATGGCAACAAGGAGGGGAGGGGTTTTGGAATTCCAGCTTAAGAAGGCCCGAACCAGAAATTGGATTTGGAAGATCAAGATTAAGCAAGGGAAGCAGATGATATATAGAGAGGGGATACAAAAGTGCTTTAGGGAATTTTATCGGGAGTTATGTACTCCCAAGTGGAGGGCTGGGGAAACATAGAAACATAGAAACATAGAAATATGACGACAGAAAAAGACCACATGGCCTATCTAGTCTGTCCTTCCATAACAACTACAACAGTCCACTTTTTGCCTTTAGAGATCCTCTGTGTTGGTCCCATGCTATAGAAACATAGAAATATGACGACAGAAAAAGACCACATGGCCTATCTAGTCTGAGGAGGATCAGATTAAAGAGTACCTAGAGGGTTGTGCACTTCCTTGTTTATCAGAGGAGGAAAGCAGCTGCTGGGGCACCCTATTTCCGCAATTGAGATTCAGAAAGTTATTAAGCAGCTGCCACGGTTGAATACTCCGGGCCTAGATGCTTATACAAATCTTTTTTATAAAACGTTTCCAGGCCCAACTGGTAGATTTGCTGGTTAAAGTGTATAATAGCTTTCTCCAGGACTTGATCATGCCACCGGCTATGCAAAAGGTGAGAGTCAAGATTTTGCCAAAGAAAGGCAAGGATCTGACTTTGTGTGACTCCTACCGCCCCATTTCTTTGTTACGGATCAATCAGAAGATCTTTGCTAAGGTCCTGGTGAACCGCTTACAAACTCTGCTACCCAAATTGGTTCATACCAACCAGGCTGGCTTCATCCCAGGTAGGTAATGTGCCAACATGCAGAAAATTCTTAACCTAATTGGGGTGGAATGGAAAGGGAGGGGATCTGCGCTATTGTTCTGTGGACGCAGAAAAAGCATTTGACAAAGTCTACTGGTGCTACCTATTTCATGTACTTGAGAAAATGGGGCTTGGAGGACCATTTAAGCAATGGATTTGAGTGCTTTATTGCCAACCCATAGCTAGGATAAGGTTGACTGATTTTTTTTTTTTTTTAAGTGCCTTCAAGTCAATACTGACTCCTGGCAACACAGCAGCCCCTGGGTTATCTTGGCAAGGTATGCCCAGAAGTATATTGCCAGGCCTTTTCTTCCAAGGCAATGGAGGGTAAAGTGACTTGCCCAAGGCCATAACGAGTGCCAATGGAAATCAAACCCAGATCTCCTGTTGCTGTTGCTCGAACCACTAGACTCCTGATGCTTACTCCTCTGCAATCACAACTTGTTCATATTGAATATTAATAATCCATTGTTCAGAAATTATTTATATTTTTAACATTTTTATGAATATTTTATGTATTTATTATTTGATATATTCTGGCTTCATAATATAGTTTTAGGTATTTAATACACATTAAGTTTACATGTTTGTTAATGTTAATATATAGTAATCTTAATTGGATACTGGTAATGAGAATGTTTTTAAGGCCCTCATGTTTATATGTTTTATCTTTTTATCATTTTAAATTTATTAATATGTTTTTTAGTTAAGCCAATCCTAGCCCCTGATGAAGGCAACGAAACACGGCCTGTGTCGGGCCAGTGGCTTTTGAATCTTAATAAAAACCTACTTTCCTTTCACCTCCATGGTGTCAGACTGAATGTTGTGCATTAGTACGTGGAGTTTGTGCTTTCTAGTTGGACGATGAAACCAGCACTCCAGTAGCCTGAACACAGAAGGGTCAGAGGGTAGGAGTTACCTAAACCCCGTAAAGGTTACGGAGCACAGCCTGGCCGAAGGCACTGTCCCGTCAGGACTCTTTCCAGACAGTAATGAGCTGCGAAGGTATGGACTGAAGACCAGGTGGTAGTCCAGCAGATGTCCACCATCGGGACGGAACGCAAGTTTGCCACCGAAGCTGCCATGGCCCTGACACGGTGTGCCGTGACGTGGCCTTCCAGTGGGAGCCTCGCCTGCTCATAAGCGAGGGCAATACAGTCCGCCACCCAGGTGTTCCACGTAGGTTTGGTCACCGCCTCCCCCAGCCTACTGGAGTCGTAGGAGATAAAAAGCTGAGAAGCTATGCGGTGGTCCTGAGTGCGTTGGATATAGAAGGACAAAGCCCTTTTGCAGTCCAAGGTGTGGAGGACCGTCTCCACCCGAATAGAGTGGGGTCTTGGAAAGAAGGTAGGGAGCACTACTTCCTGGTTGAGATGGAAGGGCAACACTACCTTTGGCAGGAATTTGGGGTGCGTGTGAAGCACCACTCGGTTCTTGTAGAACCTGGTATAGGGTGCCTCCGCCACAAGGGCCTGAAGCTCACTAACTCTGCGAGCGGAGGTGAGCGCGACCAAGAAAATCACCTTCCAAGAGAGGCAGCGAAGGTGGCAGCTAGCCAGAGGCTCGAAGGGTGGGTGACTGAGTTGTCCAAACACTACACTGAAGTCCCATTTGGTTGCCGGATGGCGAACCGGGGGCTTCAATAAGAGCAGGCCCCGAAGGAAACAGGTCATCAACGGTTGGACCAAGAGGGGCTTACCATCCACCAGATGGTGGTGCGTCCCCAGGGAACTAAGGTGCACGCAGATGGAGTTAGATTTGAGCCCAGACTGAGAGAGGTGGAGAAGGTACTGTAACACCAGAGACACGGAGCAAGAGAAAGGATCAGCCCCGTGATTGGCACACCAAACAGAGAACCTACGCCATTTGAGGGCGTAAGCTTTCCTAGTAGAGGCCTTGCGAGAGGACAGCAAAATGTCCTCCACCTCAACCGGAAGGTTGAAAGAGGCCAGAGTCGTCCTCTCAGCAGCCATGCTGTCAGCATCAGGGACCCTAGTTTGGGATGCAGAAGAGAGTCCCCCTCCTGAGATAGGTCCCAGAGCGGTCCCCAAGTGGATGGGGGCCTCCAACGTCAGCTGTAGAAGCAGCGGGAATCACAGTTGCCTGAGCCACCAAGGAGCTATCAGGATGAGCGAGGTCCTGTCATTGAGGGTTTTGAACAAGGTCTTGGTGATCAGCGGCGTCGGTGGGAAGGCATACATGAGGCCTTCCGACCATGAGACCAGCAACGTGTCTGCTGCCACCCTTGAGGGGTAGGCCTGCCGGGAACAGAAGCGGGGCAACTGAAAGTTGTCCAGGCAGGTGAACAGGTCCATCACAGGTTACCCCAAAGCCGGAAAAGCAGGCTGGCTACCCTGGGGTCCAGCTGCCACTCATGTGGCTGGAGAACTCTGCTGAGTCTGTCAGCCAGCAGGTTGTCCTGACCTGGCAGGTACACTGCCTGCAGGAGAATACCCTGACGGACTGTGTACAAGCAGAGGGCTAGAGCCTCCTGACAGAGGGTACGAGACCCCGTGCCGCCTTGTTTGTTCACGTAGAACATCGCCACCTGCCTGGACCAAAACCGGCTGGTAACAGGTGGTGAGAGAAGATCCTCAGGGCTAGGTATATGGCTCAGAGCTTTATGAGATTGATTTGCTAGGTGCTCTCGTCTGGTGAGCAGTTGCCCTGGGTGCAGAGATCTCCACAGTGGGCTCCCCAGCCGATCACAGAGGTGTCCGTGGTGAGGACCCTCGAGGAGCTTGGGGTCTGAAAAGGCATGCCCGCCTCAAGAACATTAGAACATAAGATATGCCATACTGGGTCAGACCAAGGTCCATCAAGCCCAGTATTGTGTTTCCAACAGTGGCCAATCTAGGTCATATGTACCTAGCAGATGCTGGGGCGACTGCCACCAGAACAGGGAGTCTGCCAATTGGCGGGTCACAGAAACGTTGTCTCGGAAGCGGCCCGTGGACTGAGATCACTGATCCCGGAGACAATACTGCACCGCCTTAATGTGGAGGCGAGCGTCTGGGGTGACGTGGACTGTGGAGGCCATGTGCTCGAGGAGGCGTAGGAGGAGCCAGGCGGGCCCCGAGGGACAGTACTGTACGTCCCGAGCTAGACACCTGAGACGATCGGCTTGGACCCTGGGCAAGAAAGCCTTCGACAGGAGAATGTCAATCTTTGCCCAAATGAACTCCAGACACTGTGTCGGGAGGAAGTGAAACTTGGGGTAGTTTATGACAAAGCCCAAGTGTTGCCAGCCGCTGCTACTTGAGTTGCCGACTCGAACCCGTCATAAGCCGCCCAAGACATGAATTTGGAGCATTCACAGACTGCTTTGGCCAGGTTCTTGAACCACTCCAAAGGTTCCTTGGAGAGACCAGCTGAGAACCCGGCGAGTTCTTTCGCCAGGTCTCTCAGGTACATGCCCATGTACAGCTGGAGGCCTGGATGCGGCCGATGAGCACTGAGCCCTGGTAGCACTTCCTGCCGAGGGCATCCAGGGCGCGGGCCTCCCTGCCAGGGGGGCACCAAGGAGTGCGTCTTCTGGATTTTCAGCCGATGCATGGCCAACTCCACGGCCGACTCCACCACCATGGAGTTATGTGGCAGTTGGGACTTTTGGAAGCCCGGGCTCTGGCAGATTCGATACATTGAGTCGAGCCATTTGCTCACCACTGGCACCGAAGCCGGTGTCTCCTACATTCAGAGCATCAGCCGTTCCAGGATGGGAGGGATGGGCACCGTGAGAGATTCCCGCGGAGGGGCCTCGTACTGGAGGATTTTCAACATCCGCCCGAGGATCCTCCTCCTACTCTGTTGGGAATGCCAGGGCCTTGGACATGTCCTTGACAAAATCAAGGAAGCCCATATCCTTGGGCGGAGACCGCTGTTGAAGTTCCGAGACAGAAGAGTCAGATGGGACGTTGTGGTGGCAACGGTTATCGTGTGACTGCTCGTCCTCCATCTCCCACTTGGAACAAGCAGAAAGTCAGTCCTCACATATGGGTGATGTCGGCACCAATGGAGCACTCGCAGAAGCAGCTCCCTGCTTTGACCCCCTGTGAAAAGCTATTGTTTCTGACCTCCAGCAATGTAAAAAGTTGAGTTTGTCATGGTTTTGGAAGATTAATAGTCTTA
This sequence comes from Ichthyophis bannanicus, assembly GCA_033557465.1. Classification (NCBI taxonomy): domain Eukaryota; kingdom Metazoa; phylum Chordata; class Amphibia; order Gymnophiona; family Ichthyophiidae; genus Ichthyophis; species Ichthyophis bannanicus. Next base: position 57,363,907 of record CM066036.1, read on the forward strand.
AAATGATTGTGCTGCCCAGATTCTCATATCTTTTCAATGCCTTACTAGTGTGGATACCACAGAGTCTGTTTTGGAGGTGGCAAAGGGCCTTTTTGGATTTCATATGGGATTACAAACAGCCACTGATAGCAGATAGGCTACTGTGTAGTGCCCCAGCAGAAAGGGATCTGGCCATCCCTGACTTATATAGGTATTATGAAGCGGTCTAAATCAGAGCAGCAGTCAAATGGCATGTTTGCCCTTGGAAGGAATGAGTGGGTCAGGAACAAGCGATGGTGGGTGCTTGTCCCTTAAGGTATATATTAGTGGGGGTAGCTGAGGAGGGTGTTGGAGTCGGGTCCATGAGTGGGGCTCACAGTGCAAGTATGGAAGAGGCAGTGGAAGAGGTACTTTGGGAATCGCATGTTTTTTGCATTGATGCCCATTTGCTATAATCCCCTTTTTCCACCGGATCTTATGGACCCTATATATAGGCGGTGGGAGGCTTTGGGTCTGCAGACTATTGGACAGTTCTGGGCAGAGAGGGAATTGTCCCCCTTTGCTGTGTTAAAACAGGACAGATTTCAATATTATCAAGAGTATCATTATCTACGAGATGGAGGACAGGCCCGGGGTGAACATGACATCATAAGATATGCTATACTGGGTCAGACCAAGGCCCATCAAGCCCAGTATCCTATTTCCAACAGTGGCCAATCTAGGTCACAAGTACCCAGCAGTTTCCCCAAAAGACACAGGTTCCACAATGCTTGTATTGGAGCAAGCACTGGATTTCCCAGGTCCCCTTTAATAATGGTTTGGACCTTTCCTCCAGAAACTTGTCCAAACCTTTTTTAAACACGGCTACACTAACAGCTTTTACTACATCCTCCCGTAACGAATTCCAGAGTTTGATTAAATGTTGAGTAAAAAAATATTTTCCCTTATTTGTCCCCGTCTTTGGAAGAGGTTTGTTTGTTCATTAAATAATTAAAGAGAAATAATGAACAAACAAACCTCTTCCAAAGACGGGAAGGCTGTAAAACTAGAGGGCATAACATGAAACTGCAAGGTAGTAAATTGAAAGGCAATGTCAGGAAATACTTTTTCACTGAAAGGGTGGTGGATGCTTGGAATGCCCTCCCGATGGAAGTAGTGGGTGCAAACAAAGTGACGGAATTCAAAATGGCATGGGACAGACACAGTGTCTTACAGCAAAAGGATAAAATCACTAATTTCTCAAAAAATAGGGGTGTCCTACATGGAGCAGTGGGTTCACCCCTAAACAAAGACATGGGGAGGGGTGGCCTGCACAGAGTGGCAGGTGCACCTACTCCTGCCATCTTACTGGGCAGACTAGATGGACCATATTGGTCTTTATCTGCCGTCATTTACTATGCTACTATTTTACATAGGTTACACTTTAGCTTCATTGCATGCCCCCTAGTCTTTCTACATTTCGATGGCGTAAACAATTGATCTACGTTTACCCGTTCCACTCCATTCATTAATTTATAGATTTCTATCATATCTCCCCTCAGCCATCTCTTTTCCAGGTTGAAAAGCCCTAATCTTTTTAGCCTCTCTTCATAGGGGTATCCTTCCATCCCCTTTACCACTTTGGTGGCTCTTCTCTATATCTTTTCTAAAAACGCTATATCCTTTTTAAGATATGGTGACCAAAATTGAACACAATATTCAAGGTGCGGTCGCACCATGGAACGATACAGAGGCATTATAATATCCTTTGTTTTATTCTCCATTCCTTTCCTTATGATTCCGAGCTTTCTATTTGCTTTTTCAGCTGCCACTGCACACTAGGCAGAAGATTTCAAGATGTTATCCACGATGACGCCTAAATCTTTTTCCTGAGTGGTGGTTCCTAATGTGGAAACTTTCATCATGTAACCATAGTTTGGGTTGTTCTTTCCTAGGTGCATTACTTTGCACTTGTCCATATTGAATTCCATCTGCCATTTGAATGTCCAGTCTTCCAATTTATTAAGATCCTCTTGCAATTTTTCACAATCCTCGGATTTTAAAAACTTTGAATAATTTTGTGTCATCTGCAAATCTGATTATCTCACTCATTATTCCCATTTTCAGGTCATTTACGAAAATGTTAAAAAACAGCGGACCCAGCACAGATCCCTGGAGTACTCCACTATTCACCTTTCTCCAATGGGAAAATTCACCATTTAGCCCTAGCCTCTGATTTCTATCTTTTTTAAAATTCAATATTAGATTTTCAATATACATCCAACAGAAACACATACAAAAGAAATACTGAGAACACATTATTACCCAAGTAGGTAAAGAGGAAAATTTACAAAATCAAACAAACCTATTTCATCGATAATCCACAAAAGAAGAAAAGGAAAAAAGGGAGGCATCAGGAAATAATAGAAGAATCCCAGGGATCAAACCACAGTCTACTACATAAACATACAAGTCAAAACAGGGCGAAGACTTACACGTCAGCCATATGTGATATCACATTAAACATAGGCCCCGCCCTCCCTTCCTAACAGGGGCTATATAGTTCGAACAACGGTAAGAATTTGAGGGTTTTTTTTTTTATTTTTAAATTGCTAGCTCTCTGACTGGGAGCTCTTAAAAGGGTTTTGGTATATTTTTAAAACAAAGTTACATTCTTTTTGGTGCTTTAGTAGAAACATTTTCTTTAGTGGGGTAGGTTTAAAACTCTACTTTGTTAACTTTCGGAGCTCTTGGGAACTGCTGACACCTAATTAGATGTTAGTTCCCTCCCTACCCTCCCCAACTCCCACCCACCCCTAGTGAGCAGTCTTGCTTTATAGGGCACTTCCCCATTTAACAAAACACAGGGACTTGGAACAGCACATTTTGAATGTAATTAAAGATATTTAACTGCTTTTTCTCTGAAAGGACAGCTGGGAAACCGGCTGGTACTTTGGTAGATCTCTCTCTTTTTCTTTAACGGATACCTAAGCTCCACGAACAGAACAATGGTCGGGAAAAATCGTATCGCTAAAGCTGTTGCCCCCATTACAGCTTCTGCCTCTGTCCAGACAGAGGTCCCAATGCCAGTTGAAGGACCGGTTCCATGTGCAGGAACAGAAACGAGGGACATCTTGAACAATTTTCAGAAGACTGTTTGTGAGAAACTAGCTCAACTTAACCCTTTCAGACCGTATGTCCACTGTAATGGATGTCATGTTATTCATTGAATGTGTATATATATATGGTGTCTGTGAAAAAATTCAGGTCTGAAAGGGTTAAAGTAGACAAAGCGATGGGAGCGGATGGGATACACCCTAGAATACTGAGGGAACTTGGGGATGTTCTAGCAGCAACACTGACTGACTTTTTCAATGCCTCGGAGTCGGGAGTGGTGCCAAAGGGCTGGAGAGAGGCTCATGTGGTGCCTTTACACAAAGGCGGATGCAAGGATGTGGTTGAAAACTACAGGTCGGTTAGTTTAACTTTGGTGGTGAGTAAATTATTGGAAACTCTGCTAAAAGAGAAAATAGTGAGGTTTCTGGAGTCCAGCAGATTACAAGATCTGAGGCAGCATGGATTCATCAGAGGCAGGTCTTGTCAGACAAGTCTGATTGATTTCTTTGACTGGGTGACCAGGGAGTTGGACCGAGGGAGAGCCCTAGATGTGGTATATTTAGATTTCAGTAAAGCCTTTGACAGTGTTCCTCACAGGCGACTTATAAACAAACTGAGCACCCTAGGGATGGACCCTAAAGTTACTGCTTGGGTTAGAAATTGGTTGGGTGGGAGGCGACAAAGAGTACAGGTAAATGGAGCTCACTCTGAGGAGAAGGATGTTGCCAGTGGTGTGCCCCAGGGATCTGTCCTGGGTCCGGATTCTTTTGAACGTCTTTTTTAGTAATATAGCAGCTGTCGGGTAAGGTTTGCCTCTTTGCGGATGATATCAAAATCTGCAATAGAGTAGACAGCCAGGAAGGTGTAGATAACATGAGGAGGGATCTAGCTAAACTTGAAGAATGGTCTAGAATTTGGCAGCTGGGATTTAATGTTAAAAAATGTAAGGTCATGCATTTGGGCTGCAGCAATCCAAGGGACCAATATAGTATAGAGGGTAAAGTACTTTTGTCCACTAAAGAAGAGCGGGACCTAGGCGTGGTTGTGTCTGATGATCTTGAAGTAGCTAAACAGGTAGAAAATGCAACAGCAAAAGCTAGAAGGATGCTTGGGAGCATACGGAGAGTAATGGCTAGCATGAAGGAGGTGATAGTGCCTCTGTATAAGTCTTTGGTGCAACCTCATTTGGAGTATAGTGTGCAATTCTGGAGACCGCACCTTCAAAAGGATATAAACAGGATGGAGTCAGTACAGAGGGTGGCTACTAAAATGGTTTGTGGTCTTCATTATAAAGCATATGAGGACAAACTTAAGGATCTTAATATGTACACCTTAGAGGAAAGGCGGGATAGAGGTGATATGATTGAGATGTTTAAATACCTCCGTGGCATAAATGTACAGGGGGACAGCCTCTTTCAATTGAAAGCAAGTTCTGCTACGAGTGGGGAAGGGATGAGGGTGAAGGGGTTAGATTCAAGAGTGATATGCGGAACTATTTCTTTATGGAAAGAGTGGTGGATCCGTGGAATAGTCTCCCACTGGAGCTGGTAGAGATAAGGACAGTATCTGAAAAAAGCATGGGACAAACACAGAGGATCTCTAAAGGAAAAAAAAAAAGAAAAAAAGAGGACTGTTGTAGTTTTTGATATGGAAGGACAAACTAGATTGGCCATGTGGTCTTTTTCTGTCGTCATATTTATCTGTTTCTATGTTTCTACTAGGAATTCCAAGAGCTGCCCTGGTTAAAAAAAACAAAACAAAACAGTACGTTTTATCCTGATAGGAAATTATACAATGAGAAGGAAATCTCAAAATAAACTTAACCCCTAGGGAGAGCACCCAAGGCCGAAGACCTAGCAACTCCTTCCTTCTTTGTTGGGTATCCCATGATAAGTCAGGAAAAATACAAACATATGATCCAAAAAACTCCTCACTAAAATGCCTAAAGTAAGATTGAAGAATTACAGATTTATCAGGTTCCAAAGCTATAGTTACAAGCAGGACAGTTCGTACAGTGATTACCTTCCAAAGAACTCTCTAGAAACCCAGTCAGGTCTCTGGGAGACTGGGAGGCATCACTAGAGCTCGTACCCCGTGGACCAGAGCCCAAGGACAGATATTGGGCTCACACAAGAGGGGGCAAGTTTTCCGGAGGCAACTTAAGTACTTCCTGAAAATACTTGCGCACCAACTCCAAGACAGACAGAACAGGGGATTTAGGAAAATTGAGCAAACGTAAATTATTTCTGCGGACTTGATTATCCGAATATTCTGTCTTTCTCCTAAGCACAGTTCTGTCTTTAACCTGGGCTGCACACAGACCACTAAGTTGTAGCAGGTTTTCTTCCATATGAGCTATCTTCCCCACTTATTCCTCTTGTAGCTGGGAGACCTCTAGGACACTAGATTTCACAGAAGAAAGTTCCATACTCAGAGTTCCAACCACACTTTGGAGAGAGGAGTTAATCATGGCAAGGGCATCCCATAGCACTTCTAAAGTGATTCTTCCAGGTAAAACTGAAGCGCCAGACCCCAGAATCTGTACTCCATCATCCGCTCCTGAGGAGTCCCCACAAAGGGAGATAGATGGTCCAGTAGATCCTCTAGCACTCCTCAGAGATTTGCAGCAGAGGAAACCACAGACTGCCCAGACACAAAGCCCTCTTCACTCCCCCTTCTCTGGCGTGCTTTTCGGCAATCCAGGGGGAAGCACTCCATCAACCATGGTATCACTTCTGGGTCTTGGCAAGGGGGGGGGGGTCACTACTCCAGAGAGAGCCATACCCTAGAACCAGTCAACGGCCCCACCGAAAGTTGCTCCCACCTATGGGATGGTGAAGCCACACTCCCATCAAAATCTTTTGCCCAGAACAATGTCCCCTAAATAAGGGTCTTTTTATAGAGTGTGGATAAACTCATCTAACTTAAATACACTCAAAAGATATCAAAAGCAGTAGATAATATGTCTCCTAAACTTCCTCTTAAACATTCAAGTTGGTCTCAATTTCGTTCAACACCTCTTGATTCACGCAAGGTCTCAGACTTAGTAGCGCCGTAGCCAAACTAACGGGCTCTGGCACTTCATTAGCATCAATGACCCTTCTTCTTTTGCGTTTTTTATATTTACGGTTATGAACTCTTTCAAGGTTAAAGCACTTTCTATCTTTTAACCAGTTCCTGATCCACAGTAGTATACTGCCTCCTATCCCATGACTTTTTAATTTTGCCAAGAGTCTCTCACGAGGGACTTTGTCAAAGCCTTTCTGAAAATCCAGATACACTACATCGACTGACCCACCTTTGTCTATCTGTTTATTTACACCTTCAAAAAATATAACAGATTAGTAAGACACCATCCCTGGCTAAAGCAATGTTGGCTGTCTGCCATTAAACAATGAACATGGAACATCGTTAGCGCTCGCATCATATGAGGACAGTATCTGAATTCAAAAAAGCATGGGACAAACACAGAGGATCTCTAAAGGAAAAAAGGGGACTGTTGTAGTTGTTGATATGGAAGGACAGACTAGATTGGCCATGTGGTTTTTTTCCTGTCGTCATGGTTAAAGCACTTTCATTCCATATTTATGGAAAGAAAGTGCTTTAACCTTGAAAGAGTTCATAACCGTAAATATAAAACACGCAAAAGAAGAAGGGTCATTGATGCTAATGAAGTGCCAGAGCCCGTTTGTTTGGCTACGGTGCTACTAAGTCTGAGATCTTGCGTGAATCAAGAGGTGTTGAACGAAATTCAGAACAATGTCCCCAGCAAAGTCCAAGGGTAGGCTTAGAAACACAGAAACAGAGAAAAATGACGACAGGAAAAAACCACATGGCCAATCTAGTCTGTCCTTCCATATCAACAACTACAACAGTCCCCTTTTTTCCTTTAGAGATCCTCTGTGTTTGTCCCATGCTTTTTTGAATTCAGATACTGTCCTCATCTCTACCACCTCCACTGGAAGACTACTCCACGGATCCACCACTCTTTCCGTAAAGAAATATTTCTGCATATCACTCCTGAATCTATCCCCTTTCACCCTCATCCCATGTCTCCTCATAGCAGAACTTGCTTTCAGTCGAAAGAGGCTCTCCCCCTGTGCATTTATGCCATGGAGGTATTTAAACGTCTCAATCATATCACCTCTATCCCGCCTTTCCTCTAAGGTGTACATATTAAGATCCTTAAGTCTGTCCTCATATGCGTTATAATGAAGACCACCAACCATTTTAGTAGCCACCCTCTGTACTAACTCTATCCTGTTTATATCCTTTTGAAGGTGCAGTCTTCAGAATTGCACACAATACTCCAAATGCGTTCGCACCAAAGACTTATACAGAGGCACTATCACCTCCTTTTTGCTGCTAGCCATTCCTCTCCATATACACCCAAGCATCCTTCTAGCTCTTGCGTTCGCCTTTTCTACCTGTTTAGCTACTTTAAGATCATCAGACACAACCACGCCTAGGTGGACAAAAGTACTTCACCCCCTATACTATATTGCTCCCTTGGATTGCTGCAGCCCAAATGCATGACCTTGCACTTTTTAACATTAAATTCCAGCTGCCAAATTCTAGACCATTCTTCAAGCTTAGCTAGATCCCTCCTCATGTTATCTACACCTTCCTGGGTGTCTACTCTATTGCAGATTTTGGTATCATCTGCAAAGAGGCAAACCTTACCCGACAGCCCTTCCGCTATATCACTAACAAAGATGTTAAAAAGAATCGGACCAAGGACAGATCCCTGGGGCACACCACTGGTAGCTTCCTTCTCCTCAGAGTGAGCTCCATTTACCTGTACTCTTTGTTGCCTCCCACTCAACCAATTTCTAATCCAAGCAGTAACTTTAGGGTCCATCCCTAGGGTGCTATTTATAAGTCGCCTGTGAGGAACGGTGTCAAAGGCTTTACTGAAATCTAAACACACCACATCTAGGGCTCTCCCTCGGTCCAACTCCCTGGTCACCCAGTCAAAGAAATCAATCAGATTTGTCTGACAAGACCTGCCTCTGGTGAATCCATGCTGCCTCGGATCCTGTAATCCACTGGACTCCAGAAACCTCACTGCTTTCTCTTTCAGCAGCGTTTCCAATAATTTACTCACCACCGAAGTTAATCTAACCGACCTGTAGTTTTCAACCACATCATTACTTCTGCTTTTGTGTAAAGGCACCACATGAGCCTCTCTCCAGTCCTTTGGCACCACTCCCGACTCCAACGCGGCTAGCTTGCTTCCACTTACGACGCCCCATGGCTCCATTAAAAGGTCTCACGAGCATCCAAATCGACAGGATAGTTCAAACAACTACCCTGAGGCTACTCCCTGTCGACATCTTGCCTTTTGTGGTTTCTAAGGTGGTACTTTGCATCATGTAACCATAGTATGGGTAGTTCTTTCCAAGGTGCCTAACTTTGCACTTGTTCACATTAAATTTCATTTGCCATTTGGATATCTATTCCACCAATTTTTCATGGACTTCTTGCAATTTTTCACAATCCTCTTGCGTTTTAAGAACTTCAAATAATTTTGTCTCATCTACAAATTTGATCACCTTACTTGTTATTCCTATTTCAAGGTCATTTATGAATATGTTAAAAAGCAGCGGGCCCAGCACAGATCCCTGGGGTACTCCACCACTCACCTTTCTCCATTGAGATAACTGGCCATTTAGCCATACCCTCTACTTTCTATCTTTTAACCAGTTCCTGATCTACAATGGTACACTGCCTCCTATCCCATGACTTTTAATTTTGCCAAGAGTCTCTCATGAGGGACCTTGTCAAAGGCTTTCTGAAAATCCAGATACACTACACTGACTGACCCACCTTTGTCTATCTGTTTATTTACACCTTCAAAAAATATAACAGATTAGTAAGACACCATCCCTGGCTAAAGCAATGTTGGCTGTCTGCCATTAAACCATGAACATGGAAAATCGTTAGCGCTCGCATCACATGACTCAACGCACTACATCCCTTCACAAAGCCCACCTGGTTCAGATGGAATAAACCGGGTACCACCGCCCCCAGGTGCCATGCCAACACCCCCGCCAGGATTTTAAGATCTTGATTTATTAGCAAGATGGGCCAATACGCATCAACTCTCTCCGGGTCTTTGCCAAGCTTAGGCAGAAGGACCACCAGTGCTCTGTTCGCCATCTGATCAAACCCCCCCTCTTCCTGCATGCTGCCTCCCCCCATGTTCTGCAACAGGAGGGAGGGGCATGGTTGCACCCAGAATTTTATAGAACTCGGGGCTCAAGCCATCTGAACCTGGTGCCTTCACTGGCTGCAGACAATCCAAGCAAGAATCTCCGTTGCTGTTATTGGCTTATCCAAAGAAGCCTGATCTTCCACACTGAGCTGCTGCAGCGCCAAGTTCCAGAAGTATTCCTCCCTCTCCCAGTTATATGAAGGATCCATCTGATAGAGATTGGAAAAATTTCATAAATCTGCTCACAATTTAGTGAGTTCCCAGTTCCAGGGTGCCATCGAGATTGTGGAGTTGGATGACCTTGTGCCTGACCTGGGAGGGCTTAACTAGGTTGGCCAGGAGCTTCCCAGACTTATCTCCCCATTGGTGAAGTTTATACTTATAGATCCTAATGCTTTGCAAAGCCCTCTGCTGCAGCAGTGTGTTTACTTTATTGCACTGCTCCTGGAGAAACCTTCGGTGCGCCACCGTCCCCAAAGCTACATACTGGGCACGGCATCTCCACAGCTCCTGTAGCTCCAACAAAAGTCTTTGACCCTGCTGCTTCTGTTTATGTTGCACAAAACCAATAATGCAACCCCTCAGCACCGTTTTAGCCACCACCCAATAAGCTATGGGCCCCACCTCGGCCATGTCATTTTCTGTCACATAGTCTTGCCAACATTTTCAGAGAAACTGACAGAATCAAGGTCTTTGCTCCACATCAGATTCATCCTCCAAATCCAGTCCTCGCTTTCTGCAGACACCACAATGTCCACATGCACTGCGGCATGAGCGGAAGTCAACTGAGGATGAATGTCACTCCCCACAAGCTTCCCAAAGAGGCGCTCCAACAAGCAGGTAGTCGATGCGTGCTGGAGTAATGCATATGTTCTGAGTTGGTCGGATGGAGGGTGTGCCACTCATCAATGATTTCCAACTCCTGACAAAGAAAGTTGATTCCCCTGACGTCATGCCTTCCAGCTACCATCTGTGGGGCCAGCAGTCGATTGTGGGGTCCACCACCGTGTAAATGTCCCCTCCTACAATCAAAGAATATTTGGATTGGTCTGCTAGCCTCACCGCCAACTCCACGAAGGACTGTCTATACAGGTTCAGTGCATAGACACTGCACAATACCACCTTCTTCCCCTGGAGGACACCCCACACAAGTATATAGCAGCCCTCAGCATCCTGCAATACCTTATGTGTTTCAAACGTAATCCATTTCCCAATTAATATGGCAACCCCCCTCTGCCGGGCACGTGTAGACTGCATAGTGGACTTCACATACCCAGCCCCTCTTCAGTTTCACATGCTCCCTGTCCATCAAGTGTGTTTCCTGCGTAAGTAGGTGAGGATTTTCTCCCTTTTTACTGGGGAGTTAAAGCTGCTGACGTTCAGGGTGACTACTTTAACCTCAGCCAGAACACAGGCTATCGTACGCTATACTCCAGTGAACACACACATAGAACTGCCCCACCGAGCTTCCTAGCCAGACTTCAATGGGGCACAGCAACCCTCGGCACGAGTGAGCTATACCTTTCCCTCCCCTGGTCCTATAACCACCCAATTTTTCCCCTCCACTCCACTCCCCATTCCTAATACTCCAACCCTCAGAGTACTCACTGCACAGCCCTTATCCCTGTCCACCCCCTCCCCAACCGCTGACTCCCCCACCAAGTCCCCCATCAGATGCCTCACAACCATACACCCATGCACTCCAGTCCCTCAACATCCTCCACCCATTCACACTCCCCACACCCCTCCCACCCTTTCCCGGCTCTTACTCTCCTGTCTTCTATGTCCTGCGGCCCTTCCCTCCTAACATCCCCATACCCACCTCTCCAAAAAACACCCTCTTCGTCCCCAGACAGCACTCCCCACCCAACCAAATTCCAAACCTCCAACAGTAGCAAAAGCATCAATGGCAACAGCAACAGTGATAACAGTTTCAATAACGGTCCAACGAACAGTAGCCACACTGACAAGTGGGGGTCATCCCTCTCCTCCAGAGGTTTGATCCCACGACAATGCCACTGCGCAGCAGGTTCTTATAAGGGTGGACAGCTTCCACCCCAGCTGGAGCTGTGCCCTCTTCCCTCCTGGATGGTACCTCTAGGCCAATACCAAAACACAGCGGCCATCCAGAGGCCACAGGTCTGCCATCCAGGTTAAGAAAAGAGGCAGGGTTCCCTGCTGTGGCACACAAATGCAATCCAGCTCTGGTCCCGCGGCAGCCTGCACTGTATAGTAAAAAATGTTAAGCTTGTGCTCAGGTCCCACCACCCACTTCACTCTGCTTCCCGCACCAGGCTGCTGCAACAGTCAAGAAACATTTGTCCGTCTTCCACTGTGTTTAGGTAGACAGTAGCCCCACCATGCATGAGTAAGTTTGTGGGGGAACATAAGGGCGATCTTAATTCCTTGCTGGTGCAATGTAGAACAAATTGGCGCAACTCCTGCCTCTTCAAGGCCATCCTGGTGAAATAGTTGTTAAAAAGCAGGATTCAACAATTCTCATACTCCAAAGATTTACGTTGCTCTCATGAGTTTTTTCTTTGTCCACCCAGACGAGGTAGCAGGCTATAGCGGACTGTGGTTTGGAGTCAGCCTCTCTCGGAGGCCCCACACCATGGGCCCTTTTCCATTGCTAGGCCAAGCGTTCTCCCTGTAGCCCCAGGGCAATTGGAAGCCACTGATCAAAGAATTCATAGAGCTTGACGTCAGTCAAAGATTCACTCTATCCTACCACTTGCAGGTTATTCCGCCTCGATCGGTTCTCTTGATCCTTCTATCGATCGAGAAGCTGCTGGTGCCCGGTTATCACCTGCGTGACCTGCCCGGTTAGGTGCTGCATAAAGGATTCCTGCACTGCCACTCTTTGTTCAACTTCAAACAGCCGCTGGAGCTGTGCCTCGAACTGCTCTTTTATGTCATCCACTGTCAACTGTAATTTGTTCAATTGATTTATTTAACTGGTTCTTTATACCACTTTATCCTTAAGTCAAAGCAGTTTACGTTACAACTTAGAGAGTTTTACATTAAACCAATAAGGTGGGGGAGGGGAAGCAAGCAGTGAGTTTTAACATGAGAACTATATACAGGATGGGAGTTAATATTGATTGTTGGGCTACCTCTCTTAGTTATTGCATTGGTCAATCCTTACGTGTGGCAGCGACCACTCTGGAGGAGATCTCCACCGCCACGTCACCAGTGTTCAACGGGCTGGCTCTGGAGGGCTCGGTGGCCTTCTTCTGTGCTGGGCTGAGATGTTTCACTGGCTGAGCCTTCAACGACTTTTTGTGCATACCATACCCCGCGTGCTGTGCACACAACTCTCCACCCAGGCGCACAACACTTCCCTAGCTCTCTCTCAGCAAAACCTCTGTGTAATTTGGGGCGGCTAGAAGCCAGTTTTATAGCCGATTTTAAGGTCCTAATTGGGAGCTCTATTCTGTCATGCCCATCTCTCCCTCATGTATCACGTGACCTTCCTGATTTTATCTTTATTAAAGCTGAAAATATACTGGCAAATAAATTCACTACCTGCCAGCAAATCAAATACATAATTCGCTTTAAATATTGGGAGCCAGGATACAAATTTTCAAGAAAAAGATATATTATTCTCTGACTTCTGGCTTTATGCCATCTCCCATTCTATCAAGAGGAGGCAGATAGACTAATAAGGAAGGAAAAATAAAGGTTGAATTTTCTTACCTGGAATTTGGTCCAACAGCTGGGACTACAAAATTGGTACACAACCCGTTCTGTGTTATTGTAATACGCTGGCTCGGACAAGCTCCGTCTGCACAAACTACACGGTCGGGCAGGGCCTGCATTACAGAAAGAATGTAGAATGAGATCAGAGTTGAGCGAGAACAGGAACACAAGATCTAATTCATAAAAAAATGCAGGAAAATGGATGAAAGAATAGAAGTTAAAACAAAAAGGAAGGCACAGGTACCATAAGAAACACAGAAGTGTAATAATGTGAAGAGGAAGCCAGAGAAAGAAAAAGGAGGATTAACAGAGTTTACATATATCCTGAACTAGAAAGAGTAAGGTCTGCTGCAAGCCATCATTCCCATGATCTATGGATAGCTCTTTAGTTTCTGCACATGCTTCTGAGCAACTGCCCTAAGCTAGCAGGGCTAGGAGCACTTCCTCATTCACCAGGCTGGGACTGCAAACCTGGTGCACCCATTGCAGGATTAAGAGGCCAAGCAGTGACAGTAGGCTCCCCAGCCAGTCAGATTTTCATGGTATCCACAATGAATATTTATGAGAGAGATTTGCCTCCACTGCATGCAAATCTATCTCCTGCATATTCATTGCACATATCCTAAAAAACCAACTAGCTGAGAAGCCTCCAGGGTTTCCATGCATCCTGATTTTACCCTCGTACTAGAAATGCCCTAAGTATGCAAGGCTGGAGGTTAAAAGGTAAAAGGAGGCAAACACGGTTATTCATCTGGGTAAGTGCTAAGGGGTAAAGGGGAACAAGATTGCTAATTTTTTCATTCTCCACTACTGAAGCTAAGCTGCTGTCTGGGCTCCCTTTCCCCTTCTGCCTCTCATGTCACCCTGCAAAGCTCCTCTGTTCTCCATCCAGTTGGGCAAATAGAAGGAAGCGGGGAGGGTTGGGTGAGAGTGATGTACGGAAGCACCCACAGGCTATCGAAGAAAACGCACCTTCTTTTTCTTGTTACTCCAGATTCATTTCCGTTAGCATGCAAAATCTTGTTTATTGTTGCTCTCCTTTTTCTTAAAAAAAAAGTATGGGATATCTATTTTGTTTCAGCTGAGCATTGTCCTTTCATGGTCAGTGTTACTACTATTTATCATTCTGTGTTGAACCCATGCTGCAGAAACAGTGGACCTGAAGTAATTACCCAGTCATTTCAGAGGAAGGTGACCAAAATGATTTGGAGCCTGCATCAGAAGACCTAAATATGTATATCCTAGAGCAGTGATGGCTAACCTTTTTGAGCCCGAGTGCCCAAACTGCCGCACAAAACCAAAGAATTTCCTCAAAGTGCCAGCACGTCATTTGCATAAGTGGTCTTATTTGCATAAATATTTGCATAATGTTACCATACACTAACTTTTAGTAAACATGTCTCTTAATGAGTGTATGGATAAAGAAAGACTAAAAGATTTCTACATTACTATAATCCAGTGCCAACCGCCAGGCACATTAGGAACTACTACAAACGCTGCCCATTTAGAACCCATAGCAAACCCGCTGTATCCTGACAGCATTACCAGGACTCACAAAGCACCATACCCTACCTATCAAAAGGCAACACTGCAAATATTAAACCAATACATTTCAGTGAATACTGGGGAAAGAGAACAAGTGGCAACGTCAAATAGGAATTTCCTCTTGTACCAAACAAAGCGCAGATGTTAATGATGCACATTTCCCAGAGCTGACATATTCCAGTTAATAAATTCAAAATAAAGAGATATCGTTCTACCTTTTGTGCATTTTTTTCAGTTGCAATTGGTCCAGCCATTTTCTTCTGGTTTCTTCATGTTTTCTGCTAACTCTCCATCGTCTGCTGTCCATTTGTCCTTTCTTCTCTCTTCTAGTTTTTTTTTCCATTCTCTCTCTCTCTACATCTGCTTTAACATACTAATCTTTCTCCTTTTGCTCTTTCCTCATTCCTATTTCATCCACACAAATTTTACCCCTCCATCCTCAATCCCCAATTACTCTCCCAATACCTGGCCAATTGTAGATTTTTCATCCCTCCTACACAAAATATTTTTTCCCCTCTCCATTTTACTCTCCCAGCCCCATCCCATTCTAATCCTCCCCAACATCAGCTCCCTTCTAGTTCCAGTCTCACCCAGCATCCATTCCCTTCTTCAAGCCCCCCACTTCCCCTCAGCCCATTTCCATTCCAAGCCCCGTCCCCATCAGCTATTTGCAGTTCAAGCCCCCCACTTCCCCTCAGCCCATTTCCATTCCAAGCCCCATCCCCAACAGCTATTTGCAGTTCAAGCCCCCTTCCACTCAGCCCATTTCCAGTCCTAGCAACCCCCCCAACCCATTACCAGTCCTAGCCCCCCATAGCCCACTCCCAGTCCTAATCCCACCAGCCCATTTCCAGTCCTAACCTCCCCATCAGCCCACTCCCAGTCCTAATCCCCCATCACTCAATTTTTAGTTTAAGCCCCCCAGCGCCTATCACCACTCCTAACCCCCCCCAGCGCCCATCACCACTCCTACCCCCCCCCCAGCCCAGCGCCCATCACCACTCCTAACCCCCCAGCCAGCCCAGTGCCCATCACCACTCCAAACCCCCACACCCAGCCCAGTGTCCATCACCACTCCTAACCCCCCAGCCCAGTGCCCATCACCACTCCTAACCCCCCCACCCCAGCCCATCACTACTCCTAACACCCCCCAGCCCAGCCCAGCCCATCACTACTCCTAACCCCCCCAGCCCAGCCCAGCCAATCACCACTCCTAACCCCCCCCCAGCCCAGCCCATCACCACTCCTAAGCCCCCCAGCCCAGCCCAGCCCAGTGCCCATCACCACTCCTAACCCCCCCAGCCAGCCCAGCCCAGGGAAAATTAAAAAAAAAAAGCAAGCCTGTCTGCTGCCGCTGTCGGGGCCGCCGCGGCAGAATCGAGCGTGCCGCGGGGCCCCCTGTACCCACCGGCAGAGCCTGTCCTCCCCGTAGCAGCTCTCTCTTTGGAGCTGAAGTCTGACGCGCCGGCTTGCAGAGCGCGAGGGAAGAGTTCCCTCGCTGCTCTGTTAAGCCTGCGGGGGCTGATGGGAAGTTCCCATCAGCCCCCGCGGGCTTAACAGAGTCGCGAAAGGGAAACTCTTCCTTCGCGCTCTGCAAGCCGGCGAGTCTGACTTCAGCTCCAAAGAGAGAGCTGCTACGGGGAGGACAGGCTCTGCCGGTGGGTACAGGGGGGCCCCGCGGCACGCTCGATTCTGCCGCGGCGGCCCCGACAACGGCAGCAGACAGGGTTGTTGTTTTTTTTTCGATGGCGGACCTTCCCGCGTGCCAGCTGCAAGGCCTTCGCGTGCCACAGCTGGCACGCGTGCCATAGGTTCGCCATCGCTGTCCTAGAGGAAAGGAGTTACAGGGGAGATATTGTATGTACATTTAAATGCTTAAAGGGTATTAATGAACAAACCTACATTTTCAAAGAAGGGGAATCTTTAAAACTAGAGGGCACAACAGGAAGCTGCAAGCTCAGGAAATATTTTTCACTGAAAGGGTGGCAGATGCCTGGAATGTCTTCCCAACAAAGGTGTTAGGGACAAAAACAGTGATGGACAGACACAGAGATCCTTATATAGCAAGAAGATGAAATCAAAAGAAACTTAAATATCTTTCAGACTAAAATAAATGGAGAGAGTGACATGCACAGACCAGTCTGGCCACTTTACTGCGAAGACTAGGTGGATCATGCTGGTCTTTATCTGCCATCATCTACTGTCTTACCATGTTGCTATAAGACATTTGCATAAGTAAATTATCTGAGTTTAAACTACAATACTTATCAGAACATTTTAAAATCAAACCAGCTGCAGAGGTCTGTAGCCATACTGAACATGGGAAAAAAAACTGGACTGTTTGGGATGATACATTTTTTTTAATCAGAGCAATCTAAAAGATCAAAAGATGTTGTATATAGTATGATCTTTTGAGACCTCAAAAGGTCCCTTCTACTTTTAAAAGAACATTTTAAAAATCAGATAAGCAAAAAAAATATTCAAATATTAAATTGGTTGGTGGAAGGTTTTGTGAGGGTATGAATAATGGCCTCTCCTTGATTCATACCGAGGTCTTTTTCCTTCTTTGATTTTATTGTTTATGCATATTTTATATATTAATGAAGAACTGAGTATTTCTGATCGCTTCTGTAGACCTGTGGTAGTGTAGCGTGTGGTGGAAAGGTGTTTTCTTTACAACACAGGCCGGAAAGCAGCTGTACTTCTCTCCCAGCCTGTTAAAACCTCCACAAGCTGCTTCTTCCGGCCCTTCCTCCAGCTCCAGTTCCTACCTCAGAACTCTTTTGCACAGCTTGTCTTGGAAGAACTTCTGCCTCCACGGTCCTCTTTCTCCCTCCTGCAGCCTGATGGGCTCTCAATCTCCCTCTGACTCACACCCTCCCACCCCTGAACTCTGGGCTGCAGACTCTCTTAAACGAGACTGTTGATAATCCCTTTGGAGAGGGACAGGTAAAGCGAAGTTACTCACCTGTGACAGGTGATATCCGGGAACAGCAGGAATTTAGTCTTCACATATGGGTATCGTCGGTACAGACGGAGCCTGCATGGAAAAGCTCCCCAGCGTCCAATAGGAATGCTTCTGGGAGCATCCCTCAGCACATGCGCGCTGCCTTCCTGCCTTTCCAACTGTCCCTCTTCAGTTAAGTTTGTAGCTGAGTGAAAGGATAGAGGGAGAGAGGAAAGAGACAGAGAGATAGAGAGACAACTCCTAGAGGAGGTGGGTGGGTTGTGAAGACTAAATTCCTGCTGTTCCCGGAGATCACCTGTTATAGGTGAGTAACTACACTATCTCCAGGAACAAGCAAGAATGTAGTCTTCACATATGGGGACTCCCTAGCTTTAGATGCCAGGGAGAGACCCCAGAAGTTGAGTGCCCCTGAGAAGGGCTCCACTTCCCCCCATGGATCTCTGGCATCCTAGCTGAAGATGCCAGGGAGACATCCCCAGGAAGCTGCCACCCAAGTAAGGTAGGCCATGCTTCCTCCCATGGATCTCTGGCATCCCACCAGGGTTGGTGGCTAGGAGCTGAATTAGGCCTGGAAGAGATTTTGAAGAACAGCTTGGCCAAAGAAGGCATCCCGACGGGAGGCTTTATCTAGGCAGTAGTGGGCTGTAAAGGTGTGTACCGAAGCCCAAGTGGCTGCTCAACAAATGTCATCAATAGACACAGAGTGAAGGTTGGCAGTAGAGGCTGCCATGGCTCTCACATTATGAGCTGTGACATGGCCTTGAAGGGGAAGACTCTTACCCTCATAAGCAAAGGATATGCATTGTACAATCCATTTGGATAGAGTTCTCTTGGAGACTGGAAGTTCCAAATGACTAGAATCAAAAGCAATAAAAAGTTGAGAAGACTTTCTATGTTGCTGTGTACTTTGTAGGTAAAAAGCCAAGGCTCTTTTACAATCCAAAGTATGAAGGTTCCTTTCTGCATTAGAGGCATGAGGCCTCGGAAAGAATACAGGAAGATAAACTGATTGATTTAAATGAAAAGCCGAAAAGTGTGGATGAATTCTAAGAACAACCTTATCATGGTGAAACCTAGTGTAAGGAGGATCAGCCACTAAAGCTTGCAATTCACTAATGCGACGTGCAGAGGTGATTGCAATTAGGAAGATGACCTTCCAGGATAAAAGCTTTAGGATTGTAGTGGCTAAAGGCTCAAAAGGTGGTTTCATGAGCTGCCCGAGAACTAGGTTTAAATCCCATGCCACCAGTGGTGGCCTGATGGGTGGCTTTGTTAATAGAAGACCTCTCATAAATCTTGTTATGAGTGGATGAGAGGAAATTGGCTGTCCATTTAGAGGCTTATAGGAAGCTGCAATTGCACTAAGATGGACTCTTATGGAATTGGTCTTTAGACCAGAATTTGATAAATGAAGTAGATAGTCTAGTATCGATTCCAAAGGTATCATAAGGGGGTTTAACCCCTTCTGTGAACACCATATAGTAAAATGTTTCCATTTGAAGGCGTAAGAGCGTCTTGTGGAAGGTTTTCTAAAAGCCTGAAGGATTTCCTTTACCTGTTGGGAAAGGTTAAGATCCTGAAGGTCTTTCAGCAACCAGGCCCTGAGATGCAGGGACTGGGGATTTGGGTGCCATAGCATCCCGTTCTCTTGGGAGAGGAGATCTGGAGCATAGCCTAACTCCAGAGGTGCAGCTTGAGAGAGATGTAGAAGCAGGGGATACCACATTTGGCGTAGCCACCGTGGCGCCATAAGGATCATACGACCTCTGTCTCTCTGAAGCTTGAAGAGTGTTTTGGGGATGAGGGGAATGGGTGGGAAGGCATAGAGGAAGTCATAACCCCAGTGAAGAAGGAAGGCGTCCCTTGCCTGGCAATTTTGAGCCAGAATCCTAGAACAGAACTGGGGAAGTTTGGCATTCAGTGGACTTGCAAAAAGGTCTATGTCTGGGGTTCCCCAGATTTGAAATATCTTGGCCACCTGGTCTAGGTGGAGAGACCATTCATGAGGCAGCAGTACTCGGCTGAGTTTGTCTGCCCAAAGGTTTTGAATGCCTGGAAGATATACCACGAGAAGGTGAATTTGATGCTCTCTGGCGAGGGCCCATAGTCGTAAAGCTTCGTTGCATAACGACAGAGTCTGTTCCGCCCTGCTTGTTCACGTAGAACATAGCTACTTGATTGTCCGTTTGGACTAGGACTGTCTTGTAGCTGAGCTGGGCATGGAATACTCGAAGAGCTAGATAGATTGCTCTGAGTTCCAGGAGGTTTATGTGAAGACAAGCCTCCTGTGGAGTCCAGGTACCCTGGGTAGAGAGATGATGCAGGTGTGCTCCCCATCCCACCTGTGATGCATCTGTTGTTAGGATGGCCTGGAATAGGGGTTGCTGAAAAGGAGACCCCACTAGAAGATTTTCCAGTGACTGCCACCATTGTAGGGACAAGATCAGTCATTGTGAGTTTTCTATCTTGTCCGACAGACGTCCTGTGGCCTGTGTCCACTGTGTGGATAGGGTCCACTAGGCTGCTCACATATGAAGGCGAGCGTAGGGAACCACATGAACCGTGGATGCCATATGTCCCAATAGTTGTAGTAGTTCTCGAGCAGTTAGAGAGGACTTCACCGCTGCTTGAGAAGCTAGCTGCATTATACGAAGACAGCGGGGTTGTTGGAGAAAAGCCCTTGACTGTCTGGTATCTAAACAAGCTCCTATGAACTCTAGGGATTGAGACGGAGCAAGATGGGATTTTGGGAAGTTTATGACCAATCCCAAGTATTGAAGGATTCGCATTGTGCGAGACAGTGTAGACCTGGCTTCTGGAACCGTGGGGGCTCGAATGAGCCAGTCGTCCAAGTAAGGGAAGACGAATATCCCCAGGGTTCGCAGAAATGCAGCTACTACTGCCATGCATTTCGTGAATATTCTTGGTGCCGAAGCCAGACCAAAGGGAAGAACGCTGTATTGGAAATGTTTTCCCTTGAAAAGGAATCGTAAGAATTTCCTGTGATCTGGATGGATCAGAATGTGAGTATATGCATCCTTTAGATCTAGAGAACATAGCCAATCCTGACTTTGAAGGTATGGCAGAAGAGTTACCAGAGAAATCATTTTGAGCTTTTCTCGGAACAGATATTTGTTCAATTCTCTGAGGTCTAGAATGGGTCTGTGTCCTCCTGTTTTCTTTGGAATAACAAAATAGAGTGAGTAGAACCCTGCACCCTGCTGAACAATGGGCACCTCCTCTATTGCTCCTTGAGCAAGTTGAGACCTCTTGATCCAGTATATTGCCTATAGAGGTTTGGGAATTGAACTGTCTTACGATTGTAGGAGGGGCATGCTGTGAAAATGAAGCTTGTACCCCTCTTCCACAATGGACAGAGTCCAGGTTCCTGTTGTTATTTGGTGCCATCTGTTGGCAAAATGACACAACCTGCCTGGAATGTTTAGGGGTTCTGGCTCTTTCAGAGGCAGAAAGGCTAAGTTCTCTATGAAGGAGTCAAAGCCCTTGAGGTGGCTGGGCCTGTGGAGCTGGTTGAGCTCTAAGGCCTTTTGGCTTCTGTTGTCTGGATTGTTGTTGTTGACCCTTCTGGGCAACTTGACCCTGAGCTTGCCCTTGTAACGTGTAATCAAACTCTGGAATTTGTTACCGGAGGATGTAGTAAAGGCTGTTAGTGTAGCTGGGTTTAAAAAAGGTTTGGACAAGTTCCTGGAGGAAAGGTCCATAAACCATTATTAAGAAGGGACCCAGGATATCAATGCTTGAACCAATACAAGCATTGTGGAACCTGTGTCCCTTGGGGAAACTGCTAGGTACATATGACCTAGATTGGCCTCTGTTGGAAACAGAATACTGGGCTTGATGGACCTTGGTCTGACCCAGTATGGCATATCTTATGTTCTTATGTTCTTGCTGGGTATAGGATGGATAAAACTTCCTCTTTTTGCTGAAAAAGGGTTTTTATAGGGTTTCTTTTTGGCAATCTGTCTAAAGTGAGATTGTCAGTATCTATCTCATTAGTCTTCTCCTGCCAATTCTTGTCAAAGAGGATTTCTCCTGTGCAAGGGATATTTCCCAATTTATCCTGTACCCAAATCTCCAAGTCTGATGCTTGAAGCCAGGCAATCCGACGTGCACCAATGGCAATAGCAGAGGTTCTGCTGATGCATTCAAAGCAGTCAAAGGCAGCACGGTTTACAAACTTGGAGACATCTTGAGCATGCTTGACCAGAGTGAGAAAGTCCTGTCATTTGTCCTCAGGGAGAAGGGGGCTCATAAGCTCCAAATCTCCTTTGACCTCTTTGAGAAACATTCCCATATATAAAATATATGAGCTGATCCTAGCTGAGAGCATGGAAGCCTGAAAAGTTTGATGCCCAAAAGCATCAAGAGTCCTGCATTCACGACCTGGAGGATTGGATGCATGTCTCTTTGCACTTTTCATCCTACGCATGGCTGACTCCACTACCATTGAATGGTGTGGCAGCTGAGTCTTTTGAAAACAAGGACATGGTGGAACTTGATACATGGTATCGAGTATCCTAGAATGAGGAGATGTTGTCAAAGGTGTCTCCCACATTCTGAGCATCAAATCATGAAGAATTTCATGAATGGGCAGAGTGGCTGCTTCCTTGGGAGCCTTAGGGTATTGGAGAATTTCCAATCCCTTTGCTCTAGGTTCTTTTTCAGGAGCTACCGTGATTGAAAGGCCTCAGGCCACATCATGAATAAAATCCTGAAAAGACATGACTTCCTGAGGAGACATTCTGCATTGGGGAGAAGAGGAGTCTTCTGGGAGAAACACTCTGGTACCGGCAGAATTATTAGAGTCATCGGAATCGGAGGATTCAAAGTATCTCTGATCCTGATGTTCTTGCAAAGCACGGTCTCGGTATCGATCGAAGTCGGTACCGAATTGGTCCAGTACCGATCTGTCGATGCCAGAAAAAGTCTGCATGGGAAGGATTCCCACCGGGGCCAGTACTGCCGGTGCTGGTACCGGTATCGGTGCTGGTACCGGCATCGGTACCGGTGCCTGTTGAACCACTGGTGTCAATGGTACCGTAGCTGTAAGAAGAGCCGCAAGATTACGTTCGATAGCGAGGAATCTCTGGTCTATTGACGCTGCCGATGCCTGGGTATCGGTACCGGTAAAAGCGGCCGGAACCCCTGAGCATGGCACCAGTAGTTCTGCCGAGGTCGAAGCCTCGAGAACATCCTGGAACCATGTTGATGCTTTGGAGGCCGAAGCCTCCCGCCGGGGCTGTTTTGCCGGTGTAGTTTCCTCAAGGGCAATGCCAATGGCCTCTCGATGCTTTAAAGGAGAGCTACCCTTTGAGGACCGGCTCTTAGGGGGAGGAGTAGCCTAGTGGTTGGGGCAAGGTACTTCAGGCCGGAAGGTCGGGGGTTCAAATCCCACTAGAGGACAGCAACCTTGGGCCGGAAGGACTGGGGTTTCTAGTTCCACAGATGCTCCTTGTGGTCTTGGGCAAGCCACTTAACCCTCCATAGCCCATGTTCCCTGTAAGTATTAGTGTATGTGTCTCATATCCCCGCGTGTTAAATGTATCCCCCAATTGTGTTGTGACCGCTTTGATTGAAGGATAAGGCGGTATACAAAACTGTCTAAATAAAATAAATAAAATAAATATGTTTAGTTACCTGAAATCCATGGGAGGAAGACGAGGCTCTTGAAGACATCGATGCAATGGACCTGATATCCAAAGAAAAGAGGGTACTGAGCTTTGCAGCTCGGTTCTTTCTTCCTCTTTTAGTCATCCCCATACAGGAGGAACACTCAGATGGAGAATGGTCAGGGTCTAAACATTTTAGACACCAGTCATGGGTGTCGGTGACGGAGATGGTACCGCCACATTTAGTACATTTTTTAAAACCACTAGCTGGTTTTTTCATCTTTTGGGAAAAATGGGGCCTAATGCCCAAAATGGCAGCTAGCACCAAAAGAAAAAGAGAAACAGTTCAAAAATAGATATATATATATTTTTTTAAAAAGAAGCAAGAAAGAACCGGCGGTACCGATAGGTATCATGCGGAGGCAGGCGCGACCACAAGAAAACAAGTTTAAAGAAGAAATTTTCTGCGGTGACAGGGTATGTGTCCTGACGGCTCTGTGGAAAACTAAGAACTGAAGAGGGACAGTTGGAAAGGCGGGAAGGCAGCATGCATGTGCTGAGGTATGCTCCCATAAGTGTTCCTATTGGACGCTGGGGAGCGTTCCCGCGCAGGCTCCGTCGGTACCAACGATACCCATATGTGAAGACTACATTCCTGCTTGTTCCTGGAGATCATTCTATATACCCCATTACAAGGCCTTTCTCGTGTGTGACAGAAAGGAAAATAATTGTTGCTAACCTCTAACCTGTGTTTCTCATAGACAACAAGACTGAGCAGGCACACAAGTGGGTGATGTCTTCACACACAGTACAACAGAACAACTATCCATAAAGTTCTGAACATACAGGGCCCTATCCACACACAGCAGTCTCAACATCTGTTATTTCCACAGCTCAAGAAGGAATGCAGCTCTCAAGGAAGTGGGATGGACTATGTGCCTGATCAATCCTACTATCTATGGAAAACATCTGCACAGGTCAGCAAGCAGGACTGGATCAGGCACACAAATAGGCGACTCCCAAGATCAGGGCTGCACATCTTGTCAATTACTTATTTATTTGTCTATTTTTTTTATACTGCTTTTTCTAGAAATCAAAGCAGTTTACAGATAACGATATTTACGTATATTGAGTTACATAGAACTTTTAATCAAAGGTTTGTAAAGATTAAGTGTGCGCATATATCTGTAAATAAATTGATAATGTTGAGTAACATAGTATATGTTAAAGACCAGTATGGTCCATCTAGTCTGCCCAGTAAACATAACTATATAAACAATATGTAATGTATGTAAAAGGTAGTTACCTGTAGCAGCTGTTCTCCGTGGACAGCAGGAATTAATCCTCAAGTACGGGTGACATTCCCAACAAAGCCCCTCACGGAACGCTCCCCAGCTTCTATTGGAAACTTTTGGGAGGGTGCACAATGCCTTCATGCCTCCTTCCTGTCTGCCATCACGACATCATGATGCCTCAGTCTGATAACGTAGCTATAGCACAAGACAACTCTTTCGGGAGGTGGGAGGGTTGAGAGGACTCATTCCTGCTGTCCACGGAGAACATCTGCTACAGGTGTAACCTCCTTTTCTCTGTGGACAAGCAGGAATGAGTCCTCACGTAAGGGACTCCCAAGCTACAGGCTACCGAAAACAGAGGAGGCCACCGAGAAGTCCAACAGGGGCAAACTAAACTGCGAAATGCCTAGAGGCTAGAACAACTCAACTATCAACTATGTACAAAAAGCATAGTTACTCACCTGTAACAGGTGATCTCCGGGAACAGCAGGAATTTAGTCCTCACATATGGGTAACGTCGGTACCGACGGAGCCTGCGCAGGAATGCTCTCCAGCGTCCAATTAGCAAGCTTTTGGGAGCATCCCACAGCACCTGTGTGTTGCCTTACCGCCTTTCCCAACTGCCTCTCTCCAGTTGAGTTTTAAAGCTGAGACAAAGAGAGAGAGAGGGAAAGGGAAAGAGATAGATAGAGAAATACAACTCCTAGGGGAGGTGTGTGGGTTGTGAGGACTAAATTCCTGCTGTTCCCGGAGATCACCTGTTACAGGTGAGTAACTATGCTATCTACAGGAACAACCAGGAATGTAGTCATCACATATGGGGACTCCCTAGCTTTAGATGCCAGGGAGAGACCCCAGAAGTTGAGTGCCCCTGAGAAGGGCTCCACTTCCCCCCATGGATCTCTGGCATCCTACCAGGGATGGTGGGTAGGAGTTGATTAGGTATGGAACAGGTGTTGGAGAACAGCCTAACCAAACAAGGCATTCCGATGGGAGTCCTTGTCCAAGCAGTAATGGCCTGTGAAGTTATGAACCGAGGCCCAGGTGGCTGCTCGACAGATGTCGTCGATAGACACAGAGTGCAGATGAGCCATTGAAGCTGCCATGGCTCTCACATTGTGAGCCGTGAAATGGCCCTCCAGAGGAAGATTCCTACTCTAATAAGCAAAGGATATGCACTGAGCAATCCAGTTGGATAGTGTTCTCTTGGAGACTGGAAGTCCCAAATAAGAAGGATCAAAAGCAACAAAGAGTTGAGAGGACTTTCTATGTTGCTGTGTTCTTTGTAAGTAAAAGGCTAAAGCTCTTTTACAGTCCAAGGTATGAAAATTCCTCTCTGCATTTGATGCATGAGGCCTTGGAAAAAACACAGGTAGGTAGACCGCTTGGTTTAGATGAAAAGGCGAGACCACCTTTGGCATAAAGTGTGGATCAGTCCTAAGGACTACCTTGTCATGATGGAACCTTGTATAAGGTGGATCAGCTACTAGCGCTTGCAACTCAATAATGCGACGCGCTGATGTGATTGCAATGAGAAAGATAACCTCCCAAGAAAGGAATTTCAAGGAGGTAGTAGCTAAGGGTTCAAAAGGTGGCTTCATGTGCTGCCCAAGAACCAGGTTTAAGTCCCATGCCACCGGTGATGGCCTAATAGGAGGCTTAGTTAGAAGAAGGCCTCTCATAAATCTTGCTATAAGAGGATGAGAGGAAATAGGCTGTCCATTTAGAGGCTTAAAGGAAGCTGCAATAGCACTCAAATGGACTCTTACTGAGTTAGTCTTAAGACCTGCATTGGACAAATGAAGGAGATACTCCAGCAATGATTCCAGAGGTATCGCAAGGGGGTTAAGACCCTTCTGCGAACACCATATGGTAAACCTTTTCCACTTGAAAGCATAAGAGCGTCTCGTAGAAGGTTTCCTGGAAGCAAAAAGAATCTCTTTTACTTGCTGAGGGAGATTAAGATCATGGAGATCTAGGCCTTCAGCAATCAAGCCCTGAGATGCAGAGACTGGGGATTAGGATGCCATAACATTCCGTCCTCCTGGGATAGGAGATCTGAAGCAGACCCTAACTCCACGGAGGGAGCTTGAGAGAGATGTAGAAGCAGAGGGTACCACACTTGCCTTAGCCAATGTGGAGCTAAGAGAATCATATGGCCTCTGTCTCTCTGAAGCTTGAACAGGGTTTTGGGAATTAGGGGAATGGGTGGAAAGGCATACAGGAAGTCTTGACCCCAGTAAAGGAGGAAAGCATCCCTGGCCTGAGCCTTCTGAGCCGGAATTCTGGAACAGAACCGGGGAAGTTTGTCATTCCACGGACTTGCAAAGAGGTCTATGTCCGGGGTTCCCCAAATTTGAAAAATCTTGGCCACCTGGTCTGCATGCAGAGAACACTCGTGTGGAAGCAGAACTCGACTGAGCCTGTCTGCCCAAGAGTTTTGTATGCCTGGAAGATACACTGCCAGGAGATGAATCTGATGCTCTCTGGCGAGGGTCCATGGTCGCAAAGCTTCGTTGCAAAGCGACAGAGAGCCTGTTCCCCCCTGCTTGTTTACGTAGAACATGGCTACTTGATTGTCCGTATGAATGAGGACTGTCTTGTAGCTGAAGAGGGTGTGGAACACTCAAAGAGCAAGAAAGATTGCTCTGAGCTCCAAGAGAATGATATGTAGATGAGTCTCCTGTGGAGACCAGGTGCCTTGGGTGGAGAGGTCTTGCAGATGAGCTCCCCAACCTATCGGAGAAGCATCTGTTGTGAGAGTTGCTTGGGGTAAGGGTTGTTGAAAAGGGGACCCCAGCAATAGGTTTTGAGTGGACTTCCACCATTGGAGGGACAAAATAAGGCGACTCGTGTTTGCTATTTTGTCTGACAGGCATCCTGATGCCTGGGTCCATTGAGTGGATAAAGTCCACTGGGCTGCCCTCATATGAAGGCGAGCATAGGGAACCACATGCACAGTAGATGCCATGTGGCCTAGTAAGAGTAACAGGTGTTCTCCAGGAGCAGCAGGAATCAGTCCTCACATATGGATGACATCGACGTCGATGGAGCCCTTGCGGAGCATTTCCCCAGCTTTCCAAGAAAGCCTTTGGGAATGCAGGCACGCATGCGCGGTTCCCTTCCCACCTAAAGGTGCCATCTTGCTCAATCAAATGACATAGCTAAAAACAGCACACAAAAATGTAAAAATAAACTATGTACAACTGCAACTCCCAGGGGAGGAGGGAGGGTTGTGAGGACTGATTCCTGCTGCTCCTGGAGAACACCTGTTACAGGTGATTAACTACTCTTTCCCCAGGACCAAGCAGGAAGTCAGTCCTCACATATGGGTGACTCCCTAGCTCTGGGCTACCAAGGAACCCAGGCTGAACAAGAGAACTCCCTCTAGTCCCAGCATCAAAGAAAGGCTTTTCACTGACAGAACCTCCACCAGTAGCCCAACGGAGGGCTTGAGGGCAGGAGTTGCCTACACCTTAAAGAGATTCCGGAGTATTGCCTGGCCAAAAGCACTTTCCCTACGAGACTCCCTCTCCAGACAGTAATGGGCCGCAAAAGTCTGGCTTCAGGACCAAGTTGCAGCCCTGCAGATGTCCACCAACGGTACAGAGCGGAGGTGAGCCACTGAGGCAGCCATTGCCCTGACACGATGGGCCATGACCCGACCCTACAAAGGAAGGTCAGCCGCCCTGTAAGCCCAAGTGATAGAGTCAGCTACCCAGGTGGACAAGGTACGCTTGGACACAGCTAACCCCAACTTATTAGGGTCAAAAGATATGAAGAGCTGAGTGGCCCTTCTATGCCCCTGCGTACGGTCAAGGTAGAAGGATAAGGCACTCCTACAGTCCAGGGTATGCAGAACTGCTTCAGCCTGGCTTGCATGAGGCCTAGGGAAGAATGTTGGAAGAACCACCTCTTGGTTAAGGTGGAAGGGAGGAGACAACTTTTGGGAGGAACTTTGGATGAGTCCTAAGGACTACCCTGTTCCTATAGAAGCGGGTATAAGGCCTGTCACAGACTAGGGTCTGAAGCTCACTCACTCGCCTAGCCGAGGTTAGGGCTATCAAGAAGAGTGTCCTCCAGGACAGAAAGCGTAGAGGGCAAGTAACCATCGGCTCTAAAGGTGGGCGAGTCAGTTGCTGCAAGACCACATTCAACTCCCACTCAGGAGCAGGAGGACGGATTGGAGGCTTGAGAAAAAGCAAGCCTCTGAGAAACCGGGACACCAAGGGGTGAACCGACAGAGAATGTCCTTCCACCAGTGAGTGGTGAGCTGCAAGAGCTGAGAGGTGGACCCGAACAGAATTGGACTTAAGTCCCTGATTTGATAAGTGCAGTAAGTTCTGAAGCACTACTGGTACAGTACAGGGGAAAGGATCCTCTGTACGTAGCTGACAGCACACAGAAAACCTTTTCCATTTGAGAGCATAGGTTTTCCTAGTGGACTGTTTCCTAGAGGCTAGGACAACCTCCTCAAGTTCCTGAGGTAGGCCCCAGGGAGCCAAAACTACCCTTGCAGCCTCCAGGCCATCAAATTGAGAGCTTTGAGATTGGGGTGCAGAAGGGAACCCTAATCCTGAGAGAGAAGGTCATGTTGCAACCCCAGAGGCAGTGGAGGATCCACTGCCAGCTGAAGCAGAAGTGGAAACCAAGGCTGTCTCGGCCACCTGGGAGCCACCAGCAGGACCGAGGCCTTCTCCTGAAGAATCTTGAACAGGGTTCGGGCCACCAAGGGAGTGGGAGGAAACACATACAGGAGGCCCTGAGACAATGGAATCAGAAAAGCATCTGCTGCTATTCGCAGAGGATGCAGTTGCCTGGAGCAGAACTTTGGCAGCTGTTTGTTCAGCGGACTGACAAACAGATCTATGAATGGAAGTCCCCATTTCAGGAAAATCTTTTGAACCACCAAAGGATGGAGCTGCCATTCGTGGGGCTGCAGAATCCTGCTCAACCTTTCGGCCAGGTAGTTTTCCTGGCCAGGGAGATACACAGCCTTGAGGCGCATGTTGTGCCTGAGAGCAAACAAGCAAAGGTCCTGTGCTTCCTGACAAAGGAGCCTGGACCCAGTTCCGCCCTGCTTGTTCACATAACACATGGCTACATGGTTGTCTGTTTGAACTAGGACAGACTGATGAGCCAGGGTTGGAGAGAAAGTTTTGAGGGCTAACCGAATAGTAGATTGATTTGCTGTGCGGCTTCCCAGGGAGACCACAGGCCCTGGGTGCACTTGCCTAGACAATGAGCTCCCCAGCCCTGCAGGGAGGCGTCCGTGGTCAACACCACTGTGAACCCAGGAATCTGAAAAGGTATCCCTTGCAGCAGATTGGGTGGGTGCAGCCACCAGCTAAGGGAGTTCAGAAATTGTCTGGACACCCTTATCCTGTCTCTGAGGCTGCCTGTGGCCTGTGACCACTGAGTCCGAAGGCACCACTGTGCAGGCCTCATATGGAGCCTGGCATTGGGGGTCACATGTACTGTCGAAGCCATGTGGCCAAGAAGCCTCACGCAGAGTCTGGTGGAGACCAGTGACCTGCTGAGAAACTGGTTTGCTAAGTTTATCAGTCTTTGGGCTCTGTCTTCTGGCAAGAATGCCTTTGCCAGCAGAGTCCAACCTTGCCCCTATGAACTCCAAGTTCTGGGAGGGGAGCAAAATGGACTTTGCGAAGTTTATTACAAACCCCACGCTTTGAAGAAGAGCAATAGTTCTGAGGATGGCTTGTCTGGCCTCCTGGCACGTCTGACCCCTGATGAGCCAGTCGTCCAGATAGGGGAAGACAAAGATTCCCTGATTTCTCAGGTAGGCCGCCACCACTGCCAGGCATTTGGTAAAGACCCTGGGAGCGGAGGTGAGGCCAAAAGGCAGTCCTCTGTACTGAT
The DNA here is from genome assembly GCA_033557465.1 of Ichthyophis bannanicus. Lineage (NCBI taxonomy): Eukaryota > Metazoa > Chordata > Amphibia > Gymnophiona > Ichthyophiidae > Ichthyophis > Ichthyophis bannanicus. The sequence goes on from CM066036.1 coordinate 57,394,219, forward strand.
AATGGTTTCCTCCCACAATGAACCTGAGGTACTTTCTGTGGTCTGGATGAATGAGGATGTGAGTGTATGCATCCTTTAGATCTAAGGAGCATAGCCAATCTCCCTGCTAGAGGTAGGGCAGAAGTATTCCAAGAGTAAGCATCTTGAACTTTTCCTTCTCTAGGAATTTGTTGAGATTTCTGAGGTCTAGAATAGGCCAAAGGCCACCTGTTCTTTTGGGTGCCAGGAAATACCTGGAGTAGAACCCTTGACCTTGTAAGTGGGGAGGCACAGGCTCCACTGCCCTGTCCACCAACAGACCTTGGAGCTCCTGAAGGAGAAGATCTGTGTGCAGGGGAGGCCTTGGAAGTTCCCCTGGAAAGTATGGAGGAGGGAGCTGTTGGAAGTGTAGCAGATAGCCCTTGTGGACTATGCTTAACACCCACCTGTCTCCAGTGATGAGTGGCCACTTGTGGGCAAACAGGGCGAGGTGACCTCCTGTGCAGGGTTGGGAGAGCAGGGACGGAGAGGCTATCCCTAAGGAGTCAAAAAACCCCACCCTGCTGAGTGGGAGCAGGGGCCAGAGGCTTGGGAGTCCTCTGCCTACGGGGCCCATAACCCTGCCCCTTGGCTTGCTGACCCTGAGGGGCAGCTTGGGCGGCCTGGTACTGTGGGTACTGTTTGTAGGCAGTGCCCTTCCTTGGGTAAAAAGGCTTTTTACCCGAGCCCTTCTTTTTGTGAGAAGGGGCAGAAGTTTTCCTAGACAGCCTTGTCCTCGTGAGGTGCTCAATTTCGAGCTGTGCGGCCTTCTTGGTCATGGGCTTGCCAAAAAGTTTCTCACCTCGGCAAGGGACATCGACCAACTTGTCCTGAACCCATGGCTAGAGGTCCGATGACTGCAGCCAAGCCTGGCGTCAAGCCGCGATGCCGGCTGCCGCAACACAGGCCAAAGCTTCGAAGCCATCGTGGGCAGCGCGGGACATAAACTTGGAGCATTCCCGGATCCCCGAGGACAAGGACTTGAACTTCTGCAAGGGTTACCCGGAGAGACCAGCAGAGAACCCGGCCAGCTCCTTGGCCAGGTCTCGCAAGTACATGCCCATGTACAGCTGGTAAGACTGGATACGGCAAACAAGCATCGAGCCCTGGAAGCACTTTCTACCAAAACCATCGAGGTTCCGGGCCTCCCTGCCAGGGGGCACAGCGGAGTGCATCTTCTGACTTTTCAGGCGATGCATGGTCGATTCCACCACCATGGAATGGTGTGGTAGCTGTGCCTTCTGAAAGCCAGGGCTCTTCCAGAGTCGATAGACAGAATCAACCCGCTTGCTTAGAACCGGCGCCGAGGCCAGTGCCTCCAACATCTGGAAGAGGAGCCGTTCCAGCATCGGAGGAATCGGAACAGTAAAGGCGTCCTTCGGAGGAGAGTCATACTGTAGGGCCTTGACCTCCTCGGCTCGAGGCTCCTCCTCGGGGTCCACAGGGATAGCCAACGCAGTGGCCATATCCCGGACGAACTCCGAGAACCGGGTATCCTCCGGGGGGGGGGATCTACTCCGGGGCTCAGACTGCGGTGAGTCCAACGGGACGCACCGAGTCCTGAAGGAGTCGGGGGACTCCTCATCCTCCGTCTCCCAGGCGGACTCGTCCGATGAGGAATCGGGGTCCCACCGCACGGGGCCTGTGAGCACCCGCCCCGACGCCGAAGGCACCGGCGTCGACGCCCTCAGTCCCGAACAGGAGGTCGAGGGAGACCGCGACCGAGGTCGACCTCGAGCCTTTATGGTCTCGAGTATTGGCTCAGTCTCCGGGGTCGACTTCGATGTCGATGTCCTGGTGGTCGGGGCAGATGCGACAGACAGGCTGGCCATCAGTGCCCGCTGCTGTTCCATGAAGGCAGACAGTCTGCTCTCCAAGGCTGTCAGCCTGAGACCCAGCTCAAGAGACTCAGCAGCCCCCGATTCGGGCCCCGGTGGCACCGGGCCCGACGTCAGCTCTCTGGGAGGAGAGTCCACAAGGACTACAGGACTTACGTGTCCAGCACACTCCGGCTCCACTCGAGGTACTTTGGGAGGCTTCTCCTGTTCCACGGGCCTGGGGCGACGTTCGGGGGTCTGAGACCTAGCTCTCGAGGAGCCAGGGACCTCTTCCGACGACGCCATCGCGAGCCGCTTCTTCCTCTTTCGTTCCCGGTCGGGGAACCCCCTGTCTGAGGAGCCCCGACGGTGCTCGGGATCCGATTCCCGAGATGACGAGGCCTCAGACGAGGTCCGGGCCCGGCCGGAGGCCGAGTCAGAGAAAAGCCTTTCCTTTTGGTGCTGATGACTTCGAAGCGCCTTGGAAGACATTTTTCCACATGGTCCACAGGTCTTAGGATCGTGGTCAGGACCGAGGCACCGAAGGCAGCAGTCGTGTGTGTCGGTGAGAGACATTAGCTTCTTGCACTGATCACACTTTTTGAACCCACTGGAAGCCATCGGGGAAAAAAGAGTCCCCGCGAGGTCAAAGGACCGGCCTTCCAGGGAAAAAGAAAAAAAGGGCGCGAACGCCAGCCACGAAGGGCAAAAACCGAAAAAAGAAGATCGGGCTCGATACCGGTGTACTGAACCCGGCGGGAGGGGAACCGGCGTCGAACCGGAGAAAAAATAGTGAAGGAATCGCGAAAAAATCTAACTATTTTCCGGGAGTACTAGGACACACGTCCGGTGGGCTTCACGGAAAAAGAGAGTGAGCAAGATGGCACCTTTAGGCGGGAAGGGAACTGCGCATGCGTGCCTGCATTCCCAAAGGCTTTCTTGGAAAGCTGGGGAAATGCTCCGCAAGGGCTCCATCGACGTCGATGTCACCCATATGTGAGGACTGACTTCCTGCTTGGTCCTGGAGAAGTTGTAGCATTTCTCGGGCAGTGAGAAGAGACTTTAGCACTGCTTGAGAAGCTAACTGCACAATGCGAAGGCAGCGGGCCTGGGGGAGATAGGCCCTTGCCTTTCTGGTATCCAGCAAAGCTCCTATGAATTCTAAAGGCTGAGTGGGAGTTAGACTGGATTTTGGGATGTTTATTACCAGACCCAAATACTGAAGGATATGCATTGTGCAGGATTGGGAAGTCCTGGCCTCTGACTCTGTTGGGGCTCGAATGAGCCAGTCATCTAAGTAGGGGAAGACGAATATCCCTAGAGTGAGTAGAAATGCTGCTACTACAGCCATGCATTTCGTGAACACCCTTGGAGCTGAGGCCAGGCCAAAAGGAAACACCCTGTATTGGTAGACTTTTCCTTGAAAAAGGAACCAAAGGAACCTTCTTCTGAGTTGGATGGATGAGAACATGGGTGTACGCATTCTTGAGATCTAGAGAACAAAGCCAATCCTGACTCTGAAGGTATGGCAGCAGAGTTCCGAGAGAAATCATCTTGAATTTCTCTTTGACAAGGAATTTGTTCAATTCTCTGAGGTCCAAGATAGGTCTGTATCCCCCTGTTTTCTTTGGGATAAGGAAATAGGGGGAGTAAAACCCTGTACCCTGCTGATGGATGGGTACTTCTTCTATTGCCCCTTGGGCAAGAAGCATAGTGACCTCCTGACCTAACAGGTTGATGAGAGAGGTCGGAGAAATGAACTGCCTTATTATTGTGGGAGGGGGCATGCTCAAAAAATGAAGCTTGTACCCCTCCTTTATGATGGAGAGTGTCCAACGCTCTGCTGTTATTTGACCCCATCTGGGGGCAAAGTGACATAACCTTCCTGGAATGGTGAAAGGCTCTGGTCCCACGAGAGACAGGAAGGCTAAGTTCTCTAGCTGAAAGTCAAAAGCCTTGTGGAGGCTGAGACTGCTGGGACGGCTGAGGCTTAGCAGTCTTTGCTTTCTTCTGTTTGGGTGGTTGCTGACCTTTCCTGACAAGCTGACCTGCAGAACGTCCCTGCTGAGCATAAGCAGGATAATATCTTTTCTTCTTAGAAAAGAATGGTTTCTTGAAAGATTTCTTTCTAGCAGGATCAGCTGTGGACTTGGTGGAGTTGTCAGCATCCAACTTATTGGCTTTTTCCTGCCAATCTCTACCAAACAGGTTCTCACCAGTACAAGGGATATTTCCCAATTTGTCTTGTACCCAGAGCTCCAGATCAGATGCCTGAAGCCAAGCAATTCTACATGCACCTATGGCAATGGCAGAGGTTCTGCTTATGCACTCAAAACAGTCAAATGCTGCACAGTTGACAAATTTAGAAACATCTTGGGCATGCTTGACCAATGTGAGAAAATCCTGTCTTCTATCCTCAGGAAGAATAGGACTCAAAGCCTCTAAATCACCTGTGACCTCCTTCAGGAGCATTCCCATGTATAGACTATAGGAACTGATCCTGGCAGAAAGCATGGAAGCTTGGAAGACACGACATCCAAAAGCATCCAGATTTCTGCACTCACGTCCTGGAGGATGAGAGGCATGCCTCTTTGCACTCTTGATCCTTCTCATAGCTGATTCCGCTACAATACAGTGGTGAGGAAGCTGAGTTTTTTGGAAACCAGGACAAGGAGGGATTCGATACAGAGTATCCAGTCTACGAGAATGAGGAGAGGTGGTAAGAGGTGTCTCCCACATTCTTAACATGAGATCATGCAGAATCTCATGAATGGGCAAGGTAGCTGCCTCCTTGGGAATTTTGGAATATTGTAAAATTTCCAACTCCTTTGCTCTGGGCTCTGTTTCAGGGGCAACAGTAATGGACAGACCCCGAGCCACCACCCTGATAAAATCCTGAAAGAGAATATCCTCTGGAGGAGACATCCTACGCTTAGGGGAGGAGAGCTCCTCTGGGAGAAGCAGTCCTGCATCAACAGAACTGTCAGAATCCTCAGATTCGTCTGAGGACTCGAAGTACCGTCTGTCCAGATGCTCTTGAAGAGCCCAATACCTGTACCGACCGAAGTCGGTACCGGGAGTAATCGGTACCGGAGTATTGGTACCAGAAGGCATCAGATGACTGGGTACCGGCTATGCAGACACCGATGTCGATGTTATCGGTACCGGTACCGATACCGGTGCCGGTTGGATTGTCTGTCGTGGTTCCGAGGGCGTCGACACCGCAAGGAGAGCCGCCAGACTGCGCTCAATAGCCAGGACTCTCTGGTCTATCGACGCTGCCGATGCCTGGATGTCGGTACCGGAGATGACCGCCGGTACCCCAGAGCATGGCACCAGTAGTTCTGCTGAGGTCGAGGCCTCGAGAACATCCTGGAGCCCCGATGCTTTGGAAGCCAAAGCCTCCCTCCGGGGCAATTTTGCCGGTGCAGAATCCTCAAGGGCAACGCCAGAGGCATCTCGATGCTCAGAAGGAGAGCTACCCTTTGAGGACCAGCTAGACTTATGTTTAGTTACCTGAGATCCACGGGAGGAAGACGAAGCCCTGGAAGACGTCGATGCCACCGAAGCTGCATCAGAGGGAAACAGGGTACTGAGCTTGGCAGCTCGGTTCTGTCGACCTCTCTTGGACATCATGGCACAGGCCATACATTCCGAGATGGAATGGTTAGGACCTAAACATTTCAGACACCACTCATGGGTGTCGGTGACGGAGATGGTACCGCCACATTTGGTGCACTTTTTAAAACCCGAGGAGGGTTTCTCCATTATGGAAAAAATCCTGTGTCTAAGGCCCAAAATGGCGCATGCACCTGAAAAGAAAAGGAAAAAGAATTATTTTTTTTTTAAAGAAAGGAATGAAAAAAGAAAAAACCGGCGGTACCGGTAAAGCGTCGAGGAAGGCAGACGCGACCACAAAAAAGAAGAAAATTTTCTGCGGTGACAGGAACACGACCTGCTGGCTCCGCGGAAAACGAATTACTGGAGAGAGGCAGTTGGGAAAGGCAGGAAGGCAGCACGCAGGCGCTGTGGGATGCTCCCAAAAGCTTCCTAATTGGACGCTGGGGAGCGTTCCCGCGCAGGCTCCGTCGGTACTGACTTTACCCATATGTGATGACTACATTCCTGCTTGTCCCTGGAGATTGAGTGAATCTCTCTTTTCCCTTTTTTTCGGTAGCCTGGACACAATAGAATGGGGCTAGGGGGGATGGAGTTGGATTCTAATCCCCAAACAGATTCCAGAGCACAGATTGGCCGAATTTGCTGTCGCATCGAGAATCCCCGTCTAGGCAGTAGTGAGTTATGAATGTGTGGACGGAAGACCACGTTATAGCCCTACAGATCTCTTCCATGGAGACTGGGCATAAGCTGACCACTGACACATCTATAGCTCTGACACTGTGAGCTCTGACATGACCATCAACACTCAGACCTGCTTGGGCATAAGCGCAAGAGATGCTTTCTGCCAGCCAAATTGAAAAAGCGTTTGGAAACGTCAGCCCCTAGCTTACTAAGATCAAAAGAAATAAAAAGTTGGATGGACTTTCTATGGGCTTCTGACTGCTCCAAGTAGAAGGCTAAGGCTCGCTTGCAGTCCAAGATATGCAATGCAGCTTCTCCTTTGTGGGCACAAGATCTCAGGAAAATTTTGGAACAACTGACTGATTAAGGTAGAAATCTGATACCAGTTTTAGAAGAAATTTAGGATGAGTATGGAGGATCACTCTATTATGGTGGAATTTGATGAAAGGCAGATAACTACTAGGGCTGAAGCTCGCTCACTCTGCATGCTGAAGTGACCACCACCAGAAACAATACCTTCCAGGTCAAGAACTTCAGAGGACAGGAATTGAGCAGCTCAAAGGGAGCTTTCATGAGTTGCACAAGAGCCATACTGAGGTCCCAAGACACCATGGGAGACTTGTACAGAGGCTTCAAGAGAACCAACTCCCGCATATCTTTATTGTGATTCTTGATAGACTGCTTTGGCCAAGGCATTAAAGGGGTGTACAAAACACATAGTACTGCATAAAAGAAAGAAACAGGAAATGAACGCCAATTATCATATAGGACAGAAAGAGAAAAGGGAGGATAAGTCAGAAAAATAGAAGAAAGGAAAAGAAGACAGAGAAATGCCAACTGCAAGACGTTGGAGCTGGGGAGTGACACAACCATAGTAGGGGTGTCATGGCGGGGGGACATAGAAGGCATAAGTGAACAACTAAAGGCTGTACAGAGATGGACTTTCCTTCCACACCTTGATGATAAGTGTCAATTGCACTGAGGAAAACCTGACTTGACAGAGTTTGACTTAAGTTTACACTCTGAGAAGTGCAGAAGGTATTCAAACAGTTTTTGTGTAGAACAGACGAACGGATATAGGGCTTAGCCCTCATACCAAACAACAAATATCTTCCATTTGCAGGAGTAAGACTTTCTCATACAGGCCCTCCTGGAGGCCAGAAGGACTTTGGTCACCTTGTCCAGCAGGTTATGTTCAGACACTGCTAGCCTCTCAACATCCACGCCGTGAGGGTCAAGACTGGATGTTGAGGTGCAACATCGTCCTGCCATCCTGTGATATCAGATCTGGTGCATGGCTGAGTCGGAGTGGCTGCCAACTGGAGAGCAGGAAGGGAAACCATGGCTGTCTGGGCCAGTAGGGAGCAATGAGAATCACTGTGTCCCTGTCTGTTCTGAGTGTCAGGAGAGTCTTCGGAATGAGCGGTATTTAAGAATATGCATACCCTCCCCCCAATGTAGGAGGAAAGCATCCGATGCTAGTCTGCTGGGTGATCTTACTCTGGAGCAGAACTGATACACTTGGGCATTGTGCAGGGTCATGAACAGATCTATCGAGGGGTTGCATTCCCGAAAGATGCGAGACGCAACCTTTGTCCAGTGTCCACTTGTGTGGTTGGAGGACTTGACTGTCTGCCACAGTGTTTTGTTTATCTGGCAAGTACGTGGCTCTCAAGTCCATTCCATGAGCGACAGCAAACTTCCACAATCTGACTGTGAACACATGAGGCATGGAAGCTAGGCCAAAGCGCAATACTCAGTACTGGAAGTATTGACTCCCCAGGACCAATTTGAGATACCTTCTGTGAGCGGGATGTATCTATATGCGAGTATATGCATCCTTCAGATCCAGGGAGCACAGCCAATCTCCACTTTGCAGGTAACGAAGCAGGGTGCCTACAGAAATCTTTCTGAACTTTTCTGATAAGAGGGCAATGATTTCTCTCTGAAGCCATTTCTGAGTCAAAGGATCAAGACGATACACCCTAGGGGGACAATTTAGTGGCTGTTCCAATAATTGTGATTTGTAATCGCTCTGGATGATTTGTAGGACCAATGAGTCTGAGATTATGCGTGCAAACAGAGTGAGGCGTCCTCTGACCGGATGGTTCCCACTTGTGGAAGATGGAAGAGTGGCAATGCTCTGAAGGAACCAGTCAAAACCCTGCCCTGTTTGGTCTGGGAGGTCTGGGGCCCAGGAAGTACCAACGCCTATGAAAGTAGTAGGTCTCATTCTGACCCTCACCCTCGTACCTCGGACTCTTCAGTTTAGAAAAGAGACAGCTGAAGGGAGATATGATAGAAGTCTACAAATTAATAACTGGAGTGTAACGGATAACCATAGATCGGTTGTTTACTCCTTCAAAAAGTAGAAAGACTAGAAGACACCCAATGAAGCTACAATACTTTTTCTCTCAATGTGTAATCAAACTCTGGAATTCGTTACCGGAGGATGTAGCAAAAGCTGTTAGTGTAGCTGGGTTTGAAAAAGCTTTGGACAAATTCCTGGAGGAAAAGTCCACAAACCATTATTAAAGAGAACCAGGGAAATCCACTGCTTACCCCCTGTTAAGCATTGTGGAATCTGTGTACCTTTTTGGGAGCCTGACAAGTATTTGTGACCTGGAATGGCCACTGTTAGAAAAAGGATGCTGGGCTTGATGGACCTTGGTCTGACCCAGTATGGCATTTCTTATGTTCTTATGTTGTGGGGGTGTCCCTTTGTTTTTTATTCATTGTGGTGATCCTGAAAATCTAACTGGCTAGGTGGGTCCTAAGGATTTGGTGGATAACTACTGCTTTAGAGAAAAGTTATATCCACAAAATCAGTTAAATAGCAAAGATGGGACAAAAAGGGGCTCTAACGGAAATTATTTTCAAAATGTTTTAATAAATTTAAAGGGCCTGACATTCAAAGCAATTAACACGGTTAGCAAACCTGCTAACTGCATTAATCGTGGCGACTGAGATTTATTTATTTATTTTATTTATTTGGTATACTCCAAAAAGAACATAAGGTCCATCAAACCCAGTATCTTATTTTCAACAGTGGCCAGATCGGTCACATGTACCTGTCGGGTTCTCAAAATGTTACACAGATTCCATGGTGCTTATCCCAGGAGTAAGCAGTGGATTTCCCTAGTCCTCTTTAATAACCACTTATGGATTTTTCCTCCAGAATTCATCCAAACCTCTTAAACCCAGCTACACTAAAGCATAGTTACTCATCTGTAATAAGTGATCTCCAGGAACTGCAGGAAACAGTCTTCACATATGGGTGACTTCAGCACCAATGAGGCCCATGCAGGAATGCTCCCCAGCATCCAATAGGAAAGCCCTTGGGAGCACTCCACTGTGCCTATGTGCCTGCCTTCCTGCCTTCCCAACTCCTCTCCTCAGTTGTGTTTGTAGCGGAGAAGAAGAGAAAAAACATAAATCAACCCTACAACTCCTAGGGGAGGAGGGTGGATTGCGAAGACTGATTCCTACTGTTCCCAGAGATCACCTATTACAGGTGAGTAACTACACTATCTCCAGAAACACTCAGAAAAACAATGGGAACTCCTGCCACCATCCATGTCACATATGGGACTCACTAGCTCCCAGGTACCAGACTGGTATGGGTGGGGAAAAGCAGTGGTCCCTGAGACCAAAAACTTGTAGCTAAAGAGTCTGGAAGAGTTGTGGGCCATTGGACTCTATTCCAGGAGGCTATACACCCCCAATGATAGTCTGGTGTCTTGTAGAAGTCTGGAATGGAGGGTAGGCATTGAATTTAAATCCAAAAGAGGTGCTGGAGTACAGCTTGGCCAAAGACAGCGTCCTGACAGTAGTCTCTGTCCAGACAACTGTGTGCAGCAAAAGTCAAAAGTATGAATGGAGGACAAGGTAGCTGCCTGACAGATCTCCTTAATGGATACTGATCGGAGACTGGCTGCAGAGGTTCCCATAGCCCGCACATTATGAGCAGTGACATGGCCCTTCAGAGTCCTGCCTGTGCATAAGCAAAAGGAATGCAGTCTGCTATCCATCTGGATAGAGTACGTTTTGTCAATGGTAGGCCTAGATAACTAGGATCAAAGGGGATAAATAATTGAGAGGATCTTGTGAACCATCATTCTACTTAAGTAGTAAACAAGTGCTCGCTTGCAGTCTAAGGTGTGGAATGCTGCTTCAGCCCGAGATGCATGTGGTCTAGGGAAGAAAATCGGTAGGATGATCGACTGGTTTAGATGGCAGGAGGAGACTACCTTCGGAAGGGAATGTGGAGGGGCACCTTGTCATGGTGGAAGGGCGGATCCACCACTAAAGCCTGCAGTTCACTGATGTGACGAGCTGAAGTGAGAGCAATGAGGAAGATTACCTTCCAAGATAGAAACTTTAGTGAAGTGGTGGCTAAAAGCTCGAAAAGAGGCTTTAGAAGTTGAGTGAGAACCACACTGAGATCCCAGGCCACCAGAGGAGGCTTAATGGGCCGCTTGGACAGCAGCAGACACCACATGAAGTGTGCTACTAAGGGGTATGAGGAACTATACTGTCTCTCCAGTAGGCTGTGAGAAGCAGCTATGGCACCACGATGAACCCTCACTGAGTTAGTCTTAATACCTGTTAAGGATAAGTGGAGGAGATATTGTAGAAGGGACTCCACCGGTCAATGTCCTTTGAGAAGCACAAGAGGGTAAAACTACGTCACTTGAAGGCATAAGATTTCCTGGTGGAATCTTTGTGTGATGCAAGGATATCTTTGAACGCCTGTGGCAGGTCGTGGTCAATGAGCACTATCCCTTCAACAGCCATGCTGTCAGGCGTAGTAGTTAAGATTGAGATGGAGGAGCATCCTGTTGTCCTGAAAGAGGAGTTCGGACACATATCCTCAGACTGAGAGATTACGTCTGCGCAAGTCGAAAAAGCAGAGGAAACCACGGTTGATGAGGCCAAAAAGCGGCTATGAGGATCACGGAGTCCCTGTCAGCCTGCAGCTTGAAAAGCGTTTTGGGTATCAAGGGGATGGGTGCGAATGTGTAGAGATGTCCATGTCCCCAATGTAGAAGGAAGGCATCCTGGGCCTGTTGATGCAGTGACAGAAGCCTGGAGCAAAAGAGTGGAAGCTGTGTGTTTTATGGAGTGGTAAAAAGAACCATGCATGGGGTTCCCCATGTGCAGAAGATTTAAGCAGCCATCTCTCGATGTAAGGTCCATTCGTGTGGGCTTAGGATACAGCTTAGCCTGTCCACAAGGGCATTGAGTTTGCCTGGAAGATACACCACTCTGAGATGAATGCGGTGTGAGATGGCAAAGGAAAAGTGCTTCCTCGCAGAAGGGATGGGACCCCATCCCCCCTTGTTTGCTTACGTAGAACATGGCAACCTGGTTGTCCATCCTGACAAGAATAGGTTGCCCTGAAAGTTGAGGTTGAAAAACCAGAAGAGCATTTGCAATGCGTGTAGTTCTAGGAGGTTGATATGCAGGGCAAATTCCTGTTGTGTCTTATTCAGATGCGCTCCCCAATTCAGCTTGGAAGCATCCGTTGTCAGGGTACATCGAGGTCGAGGCATCTGAAAAGGTGACCCGACAAGAAGGTTTTGTGAAGAATACCACCACTGAAGAGATTTGATCAGTTGAGGGGTGATGTAGATCTTGTCTCTGATACTCCTTTTTGCTTGCATCCACTGAGAAGATAGAGTCCATTGTGCTTGTCGCATGTGTAGTCGAGTGTAGGGAATGACATGAAATTTTGTAGGATGCCCCCCTTTTTTATGTTTTATTTTTATGTTTTATGGTAGTTTTTTATTTTATGCCTTTATGATTTTTCTAACAATGTAATTATTTATTTATTGTTTTATCTCCAGTGATCATTTTAGTGCACTATGAGACAAATAAGGTATTCTTTTATCATTATCTTTGTCTGTGTCCTCCTCATCATTCTCTCTTTTTAATATTCTATGTTTTACAAATATGTTTGATCTATCTGGCTGTATGATTAAGCTATGATTTGGATCATTTATTTATACTTTTAACATTTTTAGCATTATCATATTTATGTTTATAAATGTTAATATTTTTATGTTTTCAACATTTCTTTATTACGTTTATATAACTGATCTACATCTTCTATAATGAAAACATATATTTTGTTCTATGTGCTTAGTAGCACTTTTTAGGTTTTATAAAATTTTAATTTTTATTTAATTTTCATTTTCATTATGTTTTACTGTTATTTATTTGCTTTTATAATTAATTGATTTTTAAGTGTTTATGGGGTTTATTTTTGATGATGTTTTTATTTTTTGAGGTGTGTTCCTTCCAAAGACCCCCTGAAGAAGGCTTTTTAGCCGAAACGCGTCGGGCCAATAAAATAAAGGTTTTTTACCTGATTTGGATTACTGCCTGTCTCTTTTTTGTACCTGCTTGTTTGGTTTTCTATGAACTGTGTAAGGCCATGTGCCTAATAGCTGTAGCATTTTTTGGGCTGTTACCCGGCTTTGCTTTCGCATTTCCTTTGCCAGCTCGATTAGGCGGGCACAGCAATCCTATTGAAGGAAAGCGCGAGCCTGTTGTCTAAGAGCACTCCAATGAATGCCAGTTGAGGTGAGACTTTGGGAAGTTTATGATAAAGGCCAGGTGTTGGAGCACCGTGATGATGGAAGAGTCTTACCTCTAGAGGGGAGTCTTCGATGATCAGCCAGTCATCTAAGTAAGGGAAGACGAATACCCCCAAGATGTTTAAGTAGGCAGCTACTACTGCCATGCATTTTGTGAAGACTCTTGGGGAAGAGGTGAGACCGAAGGGGAGAACCCGGTACCGATAGTGGTCTCCCTATAAAATGAAGTGCAGATGCTATCTGTGCGAGGGATGGATCAGTAAGAGTAGTTACTCACCTGTAACAGGTGTTCTACAGGAGCAGCAGGAATCAGTCCTCACATATGGGTGTCATCGACGCCGATGAAGCCCCAGCGGAGCATTTCCCCAGCTTTCCACGAAAGCCTTTGGGAATGCAGGCACGCATGCACAGTTCCCTTCCCGCCTAAAGGTGCCATCTTACCTCAGTCAAATGACATAGCTAAGAACAGCACACAAAAAAGAAAAACAAACTAGGTACAACTGCAACTCCCAGGGGAGGAGGGAGGGTTGTGAGGACTGATTCCTGCTGCTCCTGGAGAACACCTGTTACAGGTGAGTAACTACTCTTTCTCCAGGACGAAGCAGGAAGTCAGTCCTCACTTATGGGTGACTCCCTAGCTCTGGGCTACCGAGGAACCCAGGCTGAACAAGAGAACTCCCTCTAGTCCCAGCATCAAAGAAAGGCTTTTCACTGACACAACCTCCACCGGTAGACCAACAGAGGGCAGGACGGCAGGAGTTGCCTAAACCTCAAAGAGATTCCGGAGTACTGCTTGGCCAAAAGCACTGTCCCTACGGGATTCCCTCTCCAGACAGTAATGGGCCGCAAAAGTCTGGCTTCAGGACCAAGTTGCAGCCCTGCAGATGTCTACCAACGGTACACAGTGGAGATGAGCCACGGAGGCAGCCATTGCCCTGACACGGTGGGCCATGACCCGACCCTGCAAAGGAAGGTCAGCCGCCTTGTAAGCCCAGGTGATACAGTCAGCCACCCAGATGGACAAGGTACGCTTGGACACAGCCAACCCCAACTTATTAGGGTCAAAAGATACAAAGAGCTGAGTAGCCCTTCTATGCCCCTGCGTACGGTCAAGGTAGAAGGATAAGGCCCTCCTACAGTCCAGGGTATGCAGAACTGCTTCAGCCTGGCTTGCATGAGGCCTAGAGAAGAATGTTGGAAGAACCACCTCTTGGTTAAGGTGGAAGGAGGAGACAACCTTTGGAAGGAACTTTGGATGAGTCCTAAGGACTACCCTGTTCCCATAGAAGCGAGTGTAAGGCCTGTCACAGACCAGGGCCTGAAGCTCACTCACTCGCCTGGCCAAGGTTAGGGCTACCAAGAAGAGGGTCTTCCAGGACAGGAAGCGTAGAGGGCAAGTAGCCATCGGCTCAAAAGGTGGGCGAGTCAGTTGCTGCAAGACCACATTCAACTCCCACTCAGGAGCAGGAGGACGGATTGGAGGCTTGAGCAAAAGCAAGCCTCTGAGAAACCGGAACACCAAGGGGTGAACCGAGAGAGAATGTCCTTCCACCAGTGAGTGGTGAGCTGCTAGAGCTGAGAGGTGGACCCGAACAGAATTGGACTTAAGTCCCTGATTGGATAAGTGCAGTAAGTACTGAAGCACTACTGGTACAGTACAGGAGAAGGGATCCTCTGTACATAGCTGACACCACACAGAAAACCTTTCCCATTTGAGAGCATAGGTTTTCCTAGTGGACTGTTTCCTAGAGACTAGGACAACCTTCTCAACTTCCTGAGGTAGGCCCCAGGGAGCCAAAACTACCCTTGCAGCCTCCAGGCCATCAAATTGAGAGCATTGAGATTGGGGTGCAGAAGGGAACCCTGATCCTGGGAGAGAAGGTCGGGTTGCAACCCCAGAGGCAGGGGAGGATCCACCGCCAGTTGAAGGAGAAGTGGAAACCAAGGCTGTCTCGGCCACCTGGGAGCCACCAGCAGGACTGAGGCCTTGTCCTGAAGAATTCTGAACAGATTTCGGGCCACCAAAGGCGTGGGAGGAAACGCATACAGGAGGCCCTGAGACCATGGTATCAGAAAAGCACCTGCTGCTATCCGCAGAGGATGCGGCTGTCTGGAGCAGAACCGAGGCAGCTGTTTGTTCAGTGGACTGGCAAACAGATCTATCAAAGGAAGACCCCATTTCAGGAAGATCTTCTGAACTACCAAAGGATGCAGCTGCCACTCGTGGGGCTGCAGAATTCTGCTCAACCTGTCAGCCAGGTAGTTTTCCTGACCTGGAAAGTACACAGCCTTGAGGAGCATGTTGTGCTTGAGGGCAAATGAGCAAAGGTCCTGTGCCTCCTGACAAAGGAGCCTGGACCCAGTCCCGCCTTGCTTGTTCACATAAAACATGGCTACCTGGTTGTCTGTCTGAACCAGGACAGATTGATAAGCCAGGGCAGGAGAGAAAGCTTTGAGTGCTAATCGAATAGCCCTGAGTTCTAGGAGATTGATCTGCTGTGCGGCTTCCCAGGGAGACCACAGGCCCTGGGTACACTTGTTCAGACAATGAGCCCCCCAGCCCTGCAGGGAGGCGTCTGTGGTCAGTACCACTGTGTATCCAGGAATTTGAAAAGGCACCCCTTTCAGTAGATTGGGTGGGTGCAGCCACCAGTTGAGGGAGTCCAGAAAAGGTTGATATCCTAATCACTACTCAGCCCTCCAACAGATGCCGACAGACTGCAAACCTGCACACACTCTGCGTTCCCAGCAGCATAAGATCAGTCAAAGAACGGAGGAGCGGGAGTGGCAGAGAGACGCTGGAAGGAGTTGGAGCGTGTGATCGGCTCTGGGACTGCTGCTTCTGGTTCGGTGGTGTGTGCAGGGGACTGTGCCTCTAAGGACCGGGCAGGCGCGCTCGGGGCACCCTACTATCCCGCGGGGTCCAGGGACCTTTAAAATCATCTTCCTCTGAGTGGCTCGTTGGAGTGGCAGAGAGACGCTGAAAGGAGTTGGAGCGTGTGATCGGCTCTGGAACTGCTGCTTCTGGTTCGGTGGTGTGTGCAGGGGACTGTGCCTCTAAGGACCGGGCAGGCGCGCTCGGGGCACCCTACTATCCGGCAGGGTCCAGGGACCTTTAAAATCATCTTCCTCTGAGTGGCTCGTTGGAGTGGCAGAGAGACGCTGGAAGGAGTTGGAGCGTGTGATCGGCTCTGGGACTGCTGCTTCTGGTTCGGTGGTGTGTGCAGGGGACTGTGCCTCTAAGGACCGGGCAGGCGCGCTCGGGGCACCCTACTATCCGGCGGGGTCCAGGGACCTTTAAAATCATCTTCCTCTGAGTGGCTCGTTGGAGTGGCAGAGAGACGCTGGAAGGAGTTGGAGCGTGTGATCGGCTCTGGGACTGCTGCTTCTGGTTCGGTGGTGTGTGCAGGGGACTGTGCCTCTAAGGACCGGGCAGGCGCGCTCGGGGCACCCTACTATCCCGCGGGGTCCTTCTACCTTATTTAGTTTGTCAGCTTTCTTGACCGCGGAGCGTGTCCGTGGGGCGTGGCTCAAAGGGGCGTGATCTAAGGGGATAGTTAGGCCCCTTGAGCGCCCCTTTGGCACCACTGCGGCGTCTGCGGGGTATTGCCTTCCCCCTGTAGCTGCGCTATGGGGAAACGGAAGGCAAAAGGGGTGAATAAAGGTCAAGAGGCCGGTAGCGGTGGCAAACCGACCGGTCCCCTTGACAAGCATTTCGCCCCTCTACCTCTTGCGCGGTTTCCCCAGATGGGGTCTCCCTGAGTTCTGGTGGGAGAACCCCCCCTCCCTTACCGATGCTGTCTCAAATGCAGTGTTTGCCAGATGAGTCTTCAGAAATAGCAAGTATTTCCAAAATTAATGTTCATGTTCCTTTGCCTGTACAACTTACTGCCTCTGACAGTTTGTTGGAATTTGCCTCTAAATCCTCTGATGATGAGATTACTTTAAAAGACATATGGGGTGCACTTCAGTCCATTGATAAGAAAATGTCTGTAACATTGAATGCCTTGTGTGTATTTTCTCAGGAAGCTACTGTTGCTTTTCGGCAGCTCGATGAGAAGGTTACCTTAAGTGATAAAGCTACAGGGAAGTTGAATTCCCAGGTAAATTTGCTCTCAGCGGCTAGTGCCGCTGCAGTTAAAGATTCATTGATATTGTATTCAAGTTGGAAGCCTTGGAAAATTCCTTCCGTGCTTGTAATCTCCGTTTCCTAAATTTCCCTCACTCTTCGTTATTATCAGCTAAAATTCTCCATGATAAGTATTTCAAGGAAATATTGAAGTTCTCTGACCCTGTTATAGTTTCTCATGCTTATTACCTTTTAGCTAGTACTAAACGTATTAATGTTGAAGAGGGAGGTATGGATGAGATTATTCCCCCTATGACTGACTTGACTGCTTTTCTTGAAGACTCCTTAGATACAATTTCCACTAGGTCCACATTAATGGTCATATTACCTTCTGTAGATTGTAAGCAGCGCATTTTGCGTGCGTTTTTTAAAGTTAAGACGACCAAATTTTGTGGGCAGAGTATAAACATCTTTCCTGATGTTTCTCGTGAGACGCAACTACGTAGACGTCAATTCCTTCAGCTGAAACCTAGGGTTTTAGCGTTGGGAGCAATGTTTTTTCTCCGATTTCCTTGTAAATGTTTGGTAAATTATGGGGGTGATTCTTATGTTTTCGTAGATGTATCTCATTTAGAGAAATTTATTGTAGATCATGTAAGTAAAGGGTAAGGAATTGTTTCTGGGTATGTATTATTCCTTCTAAAATTGTGGGCCTATGATTGGCCTTGTTTTCTGGGGTTTTTTTGTTACTCTGTAATAATATCTCTGCTTATCTCTCTTGACGTGGACTACATCTGTTATAATGTGTTATATGATGTGGTATTATGCTTTATTTTTTTTTCCTGTGATTTGCCTCACCTTTTGTGATATTGTATTTCACTGAAAATCAAATTAAAAAAAAAAAAAAAAAAAGAACGGAGGAGCAACCGGGCATTCACGTACTCAGCACCTATGCTCTGGAACCGGCTGCCTCACGAGTTACGCCAGACCAAAGACTTACACACCTTCAGAAAAGATCTTAAAACACACCTGTTCCGATCACATTACGGCATCACCTAGCTGATCCCAACTATATCTTCGCATGCTGCCTTCCTACCTCTTAAGCATAAGGTTCATAGGAACCTTTTTCTCAATTGATGCATCACATCTTTGTTGATTTAAAAAAAAACAAAAAAAAACAAAAAAAAAAACAACTAGTTTATATGTATATATTGCTCTGCTAATTGCATGTATTTTTGCGATCTCTATGTACAATTATAACCTCACTGGTTGCTCAATCTGTAATTTATTGAATAATCAAATGTTGCTCAATCTGTAATTTTGAATAATCAAATGTATAACTGTGATCTAGTGGTTGTTAGCCCCCCCTCTACCTTAATCAGACTGTATTCCTAAATTTATGCTGTACATATTTCCCTTGTCTTGTCCACCTAAGGACCGCTTCTGATCGCTGGAAGGAGCGGTGTATAAATTTATGCCAAATAAATAAATAAATAAAAAGGTCTGGACACCCTTATCCTGTCTCTGAGGCTGCCTGTGGCCTGTGACCACTGACTCCGAAGGCACCACTGTGCAGGCCGCATATGGAGCCTGGCATTGGGGGTTACGTGAACTGTCGAAGTCATGTGGCCAAGCAGCCTCAGGCAGAGTCTGGCGGAGGCCACTGACCCGCTGAGAAACTGTTTTGCTAAGTCCATCAGTCTGTTTTGCCAGGATAGAGTCCAACCTTGCCCCTATGAACTCCAAGTTCTGGGAGGGGAGCAAAGTGGACTTTGCGAAGTTTATTACAAACCCCAAGCTTTGAAGAAGAGCAATAGTTCTGAGGGTGGCCTGTCGGGCCTCCTGGCACGTCTGGACTCTTATGAGCCAGTCGTCCAGATAGGGAAAGACAAAGATGCCTTGATTTCTCAGGTAGGCTGCCACCACTGCAAGGCATTTGGTAAAGACTCTTGGGGCAGAGGTTAGGCCAAAAGGCAGTACTCTGTACTGATAATGGTTTCCTCCCACAACAAACCTGAGGTACTCTCTGTGGTCTGGATGAATGAGGATGTGAGTGTACGCATCTTTTAGATCTAAGGAGCATAGCCAATCTCCCTGCCGTAGGTAGGGCAGAAGTGTTCCAAGAGTAAGCATCTTGAACTTTTCTTTCTCTAGGAACTTGTTGAGATTCCTGAGGTCCAGGATAGGTCGAAGGCCACATGTTCTTTTGGGTACCAGGAAATATCTGGAATAGAACCCTCGACCGTGCATTTGAAGGGGCACAAGCTCCACCGCCCTGTCCAACAACAGACCTTGGAGCTCCTGGAGGAGAAGATCTGTGTGCAGGGGAGGCCTTGGAGGCTCCCCTGGAAAATATGGAGGAGGCAGTTGGTGAAAGTGTAGTGCATAGCCCCTGTGGACTATGTTTAACACCCAACTGTCCCCAGTGATGCGGGGCCACTGGTGGGCAAAGAGGGCGAGGCGACCTCCTGTGCAGGGTTGGGAGAGCAGGGACTGAGAGGCTATGCTCAAGGAGTCATAAACCCCTACCCTGCTGAGTGGGAGCAGGGGCCGGAGGCTTGGGGGTCCTCTGCCTACGGGGCCCATTACCCTGCCCCTTGGCTTGCTGACCCTGGGGTGCAGCTTGGGCAGCCTGATACTGAGGGTACTGTTTGTAGGCAGTGCCCTTCCTCGGGTAAAAGGGCTTTTTACCCGAGCCCTTCTTCTTGTGAGAAGGGGCAAAGGTCTTTCTAGACAGCCTTGTCCTTGTAAGGTGCTCGGTCTCGAGCTGTGCGGCCTTCTCTGCCATGGACTTGCCAAAAAGGTTCTCACCTCGGCAAGGGACATCGACCAACTTGTCCTGAACCCATGGCTCGAGGTCCGATGACTGCAGCCATGCCTGGCATCGAGCCACGATGCCGGCTGCCACAACTCGGGCCGAAGCCTCGAAGCCATCGTAGACGGCGCGGGACATAAACTTGGAGCAGTCCCGAATCCCCGAGGACAAGGACTTGAATCTCTGCAAGGGCTCCCCGGAGAGACCAGCAGAGAACCCGGCCAACTCCTTGGCCAGGTCTCGCAAGTACATGCCCATGTACAGCTGATAAGACTGGACACGGCAAGCAAGCATCGAGCCCTGGAAGCACTTTCTACCAAAACCATCGAGGTTCCGGGCCTCCCTGCAGGGGGGCACCGCAGAGTGCATCTTCTGACTTTTCAGGCGATGCATGGCCGATTCCACCACCATGGAATGGTGTGGTAGCTGCGCCTTCTGAAAGCCAGGGCTCTTCCGGAGTCGATAAATCGAATCGACCCGCTTGCCGAGGCCGGTGCCTCCCACATCCGGAAGAGGAGCCGTTTCAGCATCAGAGGAACCGGGACAGTAAAGGCCTCCTTCGGAGGAGAGTCGTACTACAGGGCCTCGAGCTCCTCGGCTCGAGGCTCTTCCTCGGGGTCCGCCGGGATAGCCAACGCGGTGGCCATATCCCGTACAAACTCCGAGAACCGGGTATCCTCCGGGGGGGATCTACTCTGGGGTTCAGACTGCGGTGAGTCCGACGGGACGCACCGAGTCTTGAATGTGTCGGGGGACTCCTCATCCTCCGTCTCCCAGGCGGACTCGTCCAACGAGGAGTCAGGATCCTACCCCGCGGGGTCCGGGAGCACCCGCCCCGACGCCGGAGGTACCGGCGTCGATGCCCTCGGTCCCGAACGGGAGGTCGAGGGAGTCCGCGACCGAGGTCGACCTCGAGCCATCATGGTCTCGAGTATCGGCTCGGTCTCCAGGGTCGACTTCGATGTCGATGTCCCGGTGGTCGGGGCAGATGCGCCAGACAGGCTGGCCATCAGTGCCCACTGCTGCTCCATGAAGGCAGTCTGCACTCCAAGGCTGTCATCCTGAGACTCAGCTCGGGAGACGCAGCAGCCACCAACTCGGGCCCTGGTGGCACCGGGCCCGACGTCGGCTCTCTGGGAGGAGAGTCCTCGAGGACTACAGGACTTACGTGTCCAGCAGACTCCGGCTCCACGCGAGGAACTTTGGGAGGCTTCTCTTGTTCCATGGGCCCGGGGCGACGGTCGGGGGTCTTAAACCTGGCCCTCGAGGAGCCAGGGACCTCTTCCGACGATGCCCTCACGAGCCGCTTCTTCCTCTTGCGTTCCTGGTCGGGGGACCCCCTGTCTGAGGAGCCACGACGGCGCTCGGGATCCGAATCCCGAGATGTCGAGGCCTCAGACGAGGTCCGGGCCCAGCCGGAGGCTGAGTCAGAAAAAAGCCTTTCTTTCTGCTGCTGGCGACTTCGCAGTGCCTTGGAATACATCTTCCCACATGGTCCACACGTCTTAGGGTCGTGATCAGGACCGAGTTACCGAAGGCAGCAGTCGTGTGTGTCGGTGAGAGACATCAACTTCTTACACCGATCACACTTTATAAAACCGCTGGAAGCCATCGGGGAAAAAAGAGTCCCCGCGAGGTCAAAGGACCGGCCTTCCAGGGAAAAAGCAAAAAAGGGAGCGAACGCCAGCCACGAAGGGCAAAAACCGAAAAAGAAGAAACGTGCTCGATACCGGTGTACCGAACCCGGCGGGAGGGGAACCAGCGTCGAACCGGAGAAGAAAAAATAGCAAGAATCGCCGAAAAAATCAAACTTTTATCTGGGATGACAGGACACACGTCCGGTGGGCTTCTTGGAAAGAGACTGAGGTAAGATGGAGAGTTAGAATATATAGCACTAAATGAGAGGTTAGATATGATTGCACTCTCAGAGACATGGTGGAAGGAGGATAACCAGTGGGACACTGTGATACCTGGATACAAACTATATCGTAATGATAGAGCTGATCAAATTGGTGGAGGGGTTGCGCTCTATGTTAGAGAGGGCATTGAGTCAGAAAGGATTAAAGTTTTGCAGGGAACAAAATTTGCTGTAGAATCTCTATGGATTGAAATTCCATGTATGAAGGGGAAGGTGATGGCAGTGGGAGTATACTATCGACCGCCTGGCCAGAATGAACAAATGGATGATGAAATGCACAAAGAAATCAAGGAAGCTAACAAAAGTCACAACAGAGTAGTAATAATGGGTGATTTCAATTACTCCGGTATCGACTGGGTCAGTGTCACAGCAGGACAAGCTAAGGAGATAAAGTTTCTAGATGAAATAAATGACTGCTTCTTGGAGCAGCTGGTTCATGAACCGACCAGAGGGGAAGCCATACTGGACCTAGTCTTTAGTGGAACGCCAGATCTGGTGCAAGAAATAAGGGTGTTGGGACCACTTGGCAATAGTGATCATAGTATGATCATGTTTGATTTAATTAGTGGAGGACAGATAGTAAAGGAATCCACAGTACTACCTTTTAACTTTCGAAAGGGAGACTATGAAAGAATGAGGAATATAGTTAGGAAAAAACTAAAAGGAGCGGTTCCAAAGGTTAAAGACTTACAGCAAGCTTGGGTGTTATTTAAAAATACTATCCTCGAAGCCCAGACCAGCTGTATTCCACGCATTAAGAAAAGTGGAAGAAAGTCCAAAAAACTGCCAGCATGGTTTAAAGGTGAGGTCAGAGAGGCTGTTACTGCCAAAAAAGCAACCTTCAGGAAATGGAAAAAAGAGCCAAATGATGAAAACTGGAAACAGCACAAGCACTGGCAAGTTAAATGCAAAGCATTGATAAGGCAGGCAAAGCGGGAATTTGAGAAGAAACTTGCTACGGAAGCAAAAACACGAAATAAAGACTTTTTCAAGTACATTCATAGCAAAAGGCCTGTCAGAGAGTCAATTGGACCATTAGATGATAGAGGGGTAAAAGGGGCAGTAAGAGGAGACAAGGCTATAGCAGAGAGACTGAATGAATTCTTTGCTTCGGTCTTTACTGAGGAAGATGTAGGGATGTTACCCAAGACTGAAGTGGTATTTAAAGGTGATACTGCAGAGTAATTGAGAGAAATATCGCTACACCGGGAAGATATATTACAACTATTTGATAAACTGAATAGTAGCAAATCACCTGGACCGGATGGTATACATCCCAGAGTGTTGAAAGAACTGAAATATGAGATTGCAGACCTGCTATTGGTAATCTGTGAACTTTCATTAAAATCATCTGTAATACCTGAAGATTGGAGGGTCGCCAACGTAACACCAATTTTTAAAAAGGGTTCCAGGGGTGACCCGGGAAATTACAGACCAGTGAGCCTGACGTCAGTACCAGGGAAAATGGTAGAAACCATCATAAAGAACAAAATTACACAGCATGTAGATAGTCATGGCTTAATGGGAGACAGCCAACATGGCTTTAGACAAGGAAGATCTTGTCTTACTAATCTGATATGTTTTTTTGAAGGTGTGCATAAACAGGTAGACAAAGGTGAGTCAGTTGATATAGTGTATCTGGACTTTCAGAAAGCTTTTGACAAAGTCCCCCATCAGAGACTTTTGGCGAAGCTAAAAAGTCATGGGATAGGAGGCAGTGTACTATTGTGGATCGGGAACTGGTTAAAAGATAGAAAGCAGAGGGTAGGGCTAAATGGCCAATATTCCCAATGGAAAAAGGTGAATAGTGGAGTACCCCAGGGATCTGTACTGGGTCCGCTACTTTTTGACATATTCATAAATGACCTGGAAAAGGGAATAACTAGTGAGGTTATCAAATTTGCAGATGACACAAAACTGTTTAAAGTTGTTAAAACCCAAGAGGATTGTGGAAAACTGCAGGAGGATCTGGATAAATTGGAAGACTGGGCATCCAAATGGGAGATGAAATTTAATGTGGACAAGTGCAAAGTTATGCACCTAGGAAAGAACAACCCACACTATAGTTACAAGATGCAAGGCTCCACATTAGAAACCACCACCCAGGAAAAAGATTTAGGAGTCATCGTGGATAACATGTTAAAACCCTCCGCCCAGTGTGCAGCGGCGGCCAAGAAAGCAAATAGAATGCTAGGTATCATAAGGAAAGGGATGGAGAATAAAACAAAGGATATTATAATGCCTCTGTATCGCTCCATGGTACGACCGCACCTTGAATATTGTGTGCAATTCTGGTCACCGTATCTTAAAAAGGACATAGCGTTATTAGAAAAAGTACAGAGAAGAGCCACCAAATTGGTGAAGGGGATGGAAGGCTACTCCTATGAAGAGAGGCTAAAAAGGTTAGGGCTCTTTAACCTGGAAAAGAGACGGCTGAGGGGAGATATGATAGAGGTCTATAAATTAATGAATGGAGTGGAACGGATAAACGTGGATCAATTGTTTACGCTATCAGAATATAGAAAGACTAGGGGACATGTAATGAAGCTACAGAGTAAACTATTTAAGACAAATAAGAGAAAATATTTTTTCACTCAACGTGTAATCAAACTCTGAAATCTGTTACCGGAGGATGTAGTAAGGGCTGTTAGTATAGCTGGGTTTAAAAAAGGTTTGGACAAGTTCCTGGAGGAAAGGTCCATAAACCACTATTAAAAAGGACCCAGGATATCAATGCTTGACCCAGTACAAGCATTGTGGAACCTTTGTCTTTTGGGGATATTGCTAGGTACGTATGACCTAGATTGGCCACTGTTGGAAACAGGATACTGGGCTTGATGGACCTCGGTCTGACCCAGTATGGCATGTCTTATGTTCTTATGATGGCACCTTTAGGCGGGAAGGGAACCGCGCATGCATGCCTGCATTCCCAAAGGCTTTCATGGAAAGCTGGGGAAATGCTCCACTGGGGCTTCATCGGCATCGATGACACCCATATGTGAGGACTGACTTCCTGCTTGGTCCTGGAGAAAATGCATGTACGCCTCCTCTAGGTCTAGAGAACATAACCAATTGTGTCTCTGGAGGTATGGTAGAAGAATTCCTAGAGAAATCATTTTGAATTTTTCTCGGACCATAAATTTGTTTAGGTCTCAGATCCAAGATGGGCCTGAATCCTCCTGTTTCTTTGGAATGAGAAAATATAGAGAGTAGAAGCCTATACCTTCTTGAAGATGAGGAACTCTTTCTATGGCACCCTGGGAGAACAGGGTGGTCACCTCTTCTTTTAAGTAAGTGCTTTGAAGGGGTTGTTTGGGATAATCCCCCGTAAAGCTGTTAAGAGGTAAGGTTTTGAAGTGAAGCTGATAGGCAATCTGGAGTGTCCACTGCTCTGATGTTATGGACGTGCCACCTGTGGGCATAGTGACAGAGTCTACTGGCTATGTGGAGGGACTGGGGACCCTCCAGGAGCAGATTGGAAGGCATCAAAAACCAGGCACAGGTTGTACCTGTGCAGCTAGTTGAGTCTTAGGAGCCTTGGACTTCTTGAGCTGGCGAGGGCGTTGCTGTCTCTGCTGAGTATGTTGAGGCTGATAGGCAGCAGACGGCAGGTAAGGATAGTATCTCTTCTTTTTAGCATAGAAAGATTTTTTGGGAAGAGCCTTCCTCTTGGATGGGTCAGCTGTCTTCCTGGAAAGGTGTGTTAGGGTGAGATGATCAGTCTCAATCTCTCCTGCTTTTTCCCTCCAATCCTTGCCAAAAAGGTTTTTTCCAGTATATGGGATATTGGCAAGTTTATCTTGAAACCATTGCTCAAGATCTGATGTCTACGAACCCCAATGCAGACTGCCGAAGCTCCGTTTGATTCAAAGGCATCAAAAGAGGCCCTGGTAAGATACTAAGAAGTATTTTGGCCCTGCCTGTTGAATGTCTGGGAAGTACTCCGCTTATTCTCAGGCAGCATGGGGGTGAAAGTCTCCAGATCCCTGGTGACATCCTTCAGAAACATGCCCATGTACAGCATGTAAGAATTTATTCTGGAGGCCAACATGCATGCTTGGAAGCATCAATGCCTAAAAGCATCGAGTGTCCTCGAGTCTCTGCCAGGTGGCATGGATGAATTGTTCTTAGAACTCTTTATGCGGCGCACCGCCAATTCCACCACCATGGAGTGGTGGGGGAAATGAGGTTTTTGGAAGCCTGGGCACTGTGGTAATCAGTACATGATATTGAGTCTCTTGCTGACATGCGGGGCTTCCCACACGTGGAGCATAAGATCCTGTAGGATCCAATGCACCAGCAATGTAGCTGCCTCCTTGGCCATGGGAGAGCATTAGAGTATCTCCAGTCCCTCCAGCCTCGGTTCCTTTTCCTAGACTACTGTGATGGCGAATCCTGCTACCATGTCACAGATGGTCCTGAAAGGACATATCCTCTTGTGGGGACAGATGCTGTTCCTGAGGCAGCAAAGGGTCCGAAGGGATGTCTAGTAGTTCCTGGGAATTGAGTGATTCCTCGTCAGATTCTGAAGAACTGGAATCAGAGTCTGGCAAGAAGTCAAAGTATCAGCGATCCTGAGTTCAATCTCAATGTTTCATAGATGCTGAAGGTCGATGTCGATATTGATATCGATGCTCAGAAGTATCAGAACCGAGAGCTACATCAGTTTGAGTTGGTTGGATATTGGGGGACTCAGTCGGCTCCAACAGTGGTACTGCCCTCGGGGTCTCCATCGATGTCTGGATGGAATCTCTCATGGGGCTCTAAAGCATCATCCCAGAACATGGAACGGATAGCTCTCCAGAGGCTGGATCTTTGGAAGCATCCAGGAGCTCCTCTTGTGCTTTGGAGGACAGATCCTCCCGCAGGAGCTGTTTAGCTGGCTGGTCTGCATTGGAAGTACCCTTAGGGGAGTCGCAATGCTTATACTGGGACATTTCTCTGGCCTTTGATGCCGATAACCTGGAAGCGGCCAGAGACTGACTTACTTTTATGTTTGGACTTTGAAGAAACCTGAGACCCATAAGAGGAAGACAATGCCCTCGAAGAAGTGGAAGTCACTGACAGAGTCCAAGGCGAACAACAATCTGGCTTGGTTCTTTAGGCCTCTGTCATTTGCTGGCACAAAGGACAAGAACTGGATTGATCTTCAGGCCCCAAACATTTTAGACACCAGTCATGTTTATCAGTGACTGATATGGTACCAGCACATCTGGTACACGTTTTAAAACTACTAGTTGGCTTTTCCATGCCTCAAAAAGGTTGTCTTCAGATTTTATTTATTTATTTATTTATTTATTTAAAGGGTATTTGTATCCCGCCTTATCCTTTAATCAAGGCGGTGAGCACAGCAAGCAATCAGTGTAAGTGTTGTGTGTTAGGTGAGCTTTATGTACAGTGTGGGTGCGAGTGTTTTGATTTGTGTGAGCTATTTACATATGCGCTATGTACAGTATATACATTGGGTTCTGGGTCCAGGCTTGGTGGTTTCCATGAGCTGTCATTAGTCCAGATTGGATCCGGTTTGTGGATTCAGGTTAAGCATTTGGGCCATAGTGATCTGTGAAGAGTACAGTCTTCAGGTGTTTCCGGAAGTCCTTCAGATCTTCAGTTGATCGTAGGTCGTGAGGGAGTGAGTTCCATATTGATGGGGCTGCCAGGGAGAGTGCCCTTTGTGTGGTGGCTTTGCGTGCTTTTGTGTAGTTGTTTGGGGTGCTGAGTGTGTCTGTTGTGGCTTTTCTTCTTGGTCTGTTGCTGGTGTTAGGGAGAATGAGGGCTTGGAGGCTGAGTGCTGATCTCTTGTGTCTGATTCTGAATATGTTTAAGATCATCTTGTATTTGATGCGGTGGCTGATTGGGAGCCAGTGGAGGTCTTTGAGGATGGGGGTGATGTGTGCTTGGGTTGTTGCATCGGTAATTATCCTGGCTGCTGTGTTTTGGGCCATTTGAAGTGGTTTGAGTGATTGTTTTGGTTGACAATAAGCCTAAGGAGGCCTAGTTTAGCACTGAAAACCATATTAAAGAAAAAAAGAAAAAAATATGAAAAATAAAAAGAATTATTGGGACTGGTCTCGGATTCAATGGACAGGCATCGACAAGAAGGCAGAAGCACGATGTTCAGCACAAAAAAGATAACATTTTTCAGCGGTGACAGAATGACACGTCCTACTGGCTCTGCGGAAAATGAAAAACTGAGAGGAGAGGAGTTGGCAAGGCAGGCATGCAAGTACAGTGGAGTGGTCCCAAGGGCTATCCTATTGGACAATGGGGAACATTCCCACACAGGCTCCATTGGTGCCAACATCACCCATATGTGAAGATTGCATTCCTGCATGTTCCTGGAGATCAGCTTTTACTACATCCTCTGGTAATGAATTCCAGAGTTTGATTATGTGTTGAATGCAGTTAGTGCTGCTGAATATCCCCAGGTGAAGCGGCTAAATGCCCGATACTAGCCAACTAGCCGCTGCCGGGTTATCTCTAAGCAGTGAAAGTTTAAGTACCTTAAAAGCTGGTGTAACATTCACCACAGAAGCTAACCGGGCAGTGGATGAATATCACGCTGCACGATTTAGCCTACCCAGATATTCAAAGCTGGTGGCCAGATATATCCCCGGCATTGAATAACCAGGTCTTAAGTTCAGTTATTCCCCCAAAGAATCATAAAAGCATATGAAAACATACTTAGACATAAAATCTGACGCAGCCATGTTTGGTGCACAATCACATGTGTTAAGGTACAGTCTGGAGCGATGGCAGGGTGCATTGTCATCTTGGAACAGGAAAGGGCCAGGAAACAGCTGGTGTGCTGATGGCACCATGCACCTTTGCAGTATGGTGATGTACTTGGCCCTGTTGACCATTCCATCGATGATGTGAAGACGTCCAACGCCACTGGCAGCCATGCAGCCCCAGACCATGGCCTTCAAGGATGCTTCACAATGAGGTTGAATTCCTCTCCAGGGAATCTCCTCACATATGTGCGGGCCTGGTTACCAAACAGGCAGAAGGTGCTTTCATCGTTGAATAGCACCTTTTCCCACATTTCAGTCGACCAGGTTGAGTGCTTTCTCACCCACACGATCCGGTTGCGCCTTTGTATGTCAGTCATCAGTGGCTTATTCTGTGCTTTGCAGCCCCGGAGACCAAACTGCAGGCACTGTTGATGAGCTGACACTGACCTCACTCTTGTCTGACCACTCTCGAAGTAGCTGAGGAGAGGTCAACTTGCGATTAGTCAGTGAAATGCGTCGTAGTGTGCGGTCCTGGCGTGATGTTGATGTACATGGACGACCTGAACGAGGCTTGTCCACCACTGAAACCGCTTCTTTCTTCTTCTGTACAATCTTAACAGCAGCGCTCTGACTGCAGCCAACTTTCCTGTCTATCTGACGGCTTGAAAATCCTTCCTCGCTCATAAAGGACACACGAACACGCTCCTCCAACATCAGGGTCCGAGTCATCTTCATGGTCGATCCAGAAAGCGTATGAAATTCAAAAATTCCACGCGTTTTTATAGCTGCACTGTTGGCTAGATATCTGCATTGTGATTGCTTAGTGAAACCAGCCTCCTGATTGGTCAGAAATAGCGTGTGCATATTGGATAATCTCGATCCAGTTTTGATGCAGGATCCACAAAAATCGCAGTAGCTATCTCCCAGTGTCTGTAAAGTATTTAAATTGGAAGCAAGGAATGCAAAAAAGTCAACTCTAATAGCCAAATGTATCCCTTTTAATGTAGTAGAAAGATGAATATGCTGGGCTAACGCAAAATTTAAAAAAAAAACCTTAGAACGTAGGAAAAACGCAAAACTTACAAGTGATTCCAGACTTTTGCACACCACTGTATTTACATCAGGTCACACATATAAACAAAAATTAGAAGGACAAACACATAAAAAACAAGCAAAACATCATCAAATGAACATATGACAAATTATACCAGCTATTGCATGATATGGTTAAGTTTATGTTCCAAAAGAAAATGGTAATAAAAATACAGAAAAATAACAAAAGCATGACCATCAAGGCAAAAAGGCAGAGAAATTTAAAAAAACTTATGAAAAGGAGACCCAAGGAAAAACAATGTTATATTCCACAAATAAACTTAAAAGCAATAATACAGCAGCATGTGGAAAAACAAAAATAAGCCCTCGGGGAAAAGGAGAAGGAGAAAGGGCAGGGGGAACAGGGAAGGAAGGAAGGAAGGGAGAAAGACATATAAAGGAAAGGGAAAACAAAACAAACAGAAGATACAAGATGAAGAAATACACCTCAAAAGCGTTCATGTACATAACTAAACAGCACTATCTGGCTGTGCAGGGTTTAGTGAGCACTAAAAGTAGCACGGCTTCTAGCACTAAAAATTCCACACTATCTAAGTGGCACGCAGGAGGGAGGCAAATCAGAAAAGATGCCAGCACGTTATGGACAGTGTGCACTAAAAGTAGCACGGCTTCTAGCCTAAAAATTCCACACTATCTAAGTGGCACGCAGGAGGGAGGCAGATCAGAAAAGATGCCAGCACGTTATGGACAGTGTGCACTAAAAGTAGCACGGCTTCTAGCCTAAAAATTCCACACTATCTAAGTGGCACGCAGGAGGGAGGCAGATCAGAAAAGATGCCAGCGCGTTATGGACAGTGTGGGCATTATTGGCTTGCAGCCCTTGTGCAGTGCTACGCCTTAGTGCCATATTAACTACACAGGGACGAATGTGCATGCGTGTTGCCAGAGTGGGCTTTAGTCAATATGCTCCGAAATTAAAATCATGCATACAGTTTCAAAAGACTAATTGTATGCTTGGTTCAAACAAAACATTAAGAGCATTCCCTGCCACTTCCTCAAATCCTTTTCCCTCTTCTCCCTTTATTCATTCCGTCTTCCCCCATTTTCCCTCCATTGCTTCTTTGTTTTTCCAGATACTGATATATTAATGACTGCTCATTTTTAGAACTTTTTTTCTCCTTGCTCTCTTATTTTAATTTTTATTTCTCTGCCTTTTTGCCTTGCAGATTATCAGGCTGATATTGGGCCTGTGGTGGTCAGCATTTCTTTAAACACCAGATATTGTGCGTAAAATCCCTGAATATTCAGCTGCTGGTGCTGAATATGTGAATAGTGCAGCAAGTGGGTAGCACTAGCAGAGATATGGTTTATGATTTATTTCATTTTCTATACAGCCTTTTCAGACACAATCCAGACATCTTACCCAGATGGCACTTAGGACAGGACAAACCTCTTCCCAAGTTATCCAGACAGCTCATCTCTCTGCCATGGTTCCACCCCCAGATCACCCTGTACACTGCAGATAGTGCAAAGCTGAATCTCTCTCCAAGTAGGATTCATCTTGTGTCTCATACATGTTCTATGTTTCAAAAGTACATTTGATTAAATATTTTTCATGTTTCTTATGTACTGTCCATGGAATTTATGTGTGTAAAATTCTGATATTGTAGGTACTCCTGACGCAGGCAGCTGTGAGCAGAAATACGACCATGTTTTCATATTGTTTTACGATTCTTTGAATGTATTACAAACTTTAAAGAGAATTTCAGTTGGAGCTCCTATCTCTCCTCTGCTATTTGACCACATGAATACTTTAGCTTGTTACAACACAATTTATTCTCAGCAAAAAAAAAAAATCGGTAAATCCCTACTGAAACTTTGACTTTACAACCACCAAATAGCTTTGCAATGCCTCAAAATCATGTGTGCTACTTAACTGGGTAGCAGTTATTTTTCCTAAAAATCTCAAGTGGACCACATCCTTTGGCAAGGTAGGCTGCATTTGGCCCCTAACATACAGTTATGGTCAACATTATTGGCACCCTTGCATTTTAGTTATCTTGTGTATAATATCTTAAAAATAATTGGAAATATTCCAGCTTTATGTCATTATAATATTTTAATAATATGCTCAAAAGTATGCAAGAAAAAAAATGTCTGTGCAACCTAGACATAGTAATTTTTGAGAAAAAAAACAAAATATGACCTGGACAGGATTAATGGCATCCTTCACTAATATTTGGTTGCACAACCCTTGGCAATGATGACAGCCTCCAAAGGTTTCTTGTAGCCATTTATAAGTTTTGTTCATATGTCTGCTGGTAGTTTTTCCCACTCTTCAACTATGATTTGTTCCAGTTCATGAATGTTTCCAGGATTCCTTTTTACCAACAGCAGATTTCAGCTCTTTCCAAAGGTTCTCAAGTGGATTGAGATCAGGACTCATTTCTGGCCAGTTTAAAACAGTCCATTTGTTCCTTTTTAACTATTCTTTTGTACTTTTGGATGTATGTTTTAGGTCATTGTCCTGCTGGACAACCCATGACCTTCGACCAAGACCTAACTTTCTGACACTACTAGGTAGCACATTTCGCTCCAAAATACCTTGATAGTCCTCTGACATCATGATTCATTTAATATGTTCCAGACCTCCAGTTCTTGAGGTAGCAAAACAGCCCCACAACATTATGGAACCTCCACCAAATTTAACTGTAGGAAGAGTGGGTTTTTTTCCTTAAAAGCCTCATTTCTTTGCCTGTAAAAGTATCACTGGTCTGCATTGCCAAAGAGCTCAAGTTTGGTTTCATTTGTCCACAGAACATTTTCCCAGAAGGACTGTGCTTTCTCAAGGTGGGTTTGGGCAAATATCAGACGTGCCTTTTTAAGTCTGACTCTGAGCAGTGGAGTCCTCCTTGGCCTTCGGCCATGAAGTCCTTCTTTGTTTAGTGTGCGGCGTATGGTGTGGGTTGAAACCACTACTCCAGACTGCTCTAGGCCAGCCTTAAGTTCTTTGGATGTTGCATGTGGTGTTTTTCCATAATTTGCAGTAACCTTTGAAGACTTCTTGGATTAATTTTCCTCTTCCCACTACATCCTGGGAGTTTCTCGACAGTTCCATGAGCAGAAAACTTCTTAATAGCATTGCGAACTGAAGACACAGGAATCCCAAGATCTTTGGAGATGGCCTTATATGCCTTTGAAGTTTGATGTTTGGTGATAATGGTTTTTCTGACAGCCCAGACAGCACTCTTGTCTTCACCATTGTAAAAATGGAATAGGAAGTGAATGTGGCCATTTTAAACATTAGAGATATCATTCACTGTTTGATTCAAGTCATGGGAGTACTGACAATTGATCACAGGTACATCTAATTTTAGTGCAATGGGAATATGGTTCTTCTGTTCAAACTGATTTGAATTGTTTACAAGGGTGCCAATAATCATGTCCTCGCAATATCTCCGTTTTTATACTATTTACTACTGTTTCCTTTTTTAATTGGTCTTGTTTTATTTGATTCTTTTATGTGTCAGCTATGTGTGTGTGCCTATATAGTCCAAAGCCATTTCACTGGCCGCTTTTTTTTTCCAGGAGATATTGGACATTAAGGGGTTGAACTGCAAGGGTGCCAATAATATTGACTAAAACTATATGACTTTCAAAAAAACCAACCTCTTATAGGTAAGAAATACTGATTTTGTGATTCAGATTTGTTTTTACTGCCTGTGTATGAGGACAGAAGATGTGCTACTTTTTTTTAAACAATCTGCAATCAAGTCTTGTTGTCAGAATAATTAAACAGGAGAAAAGTAAAGCACTAAAGTAAAGGCCACTAGCACTCCTTGACGCCATGGGCAAGTCACTTAACCCACCATTGCCTCAGAAGAATCAAAGTATCAATGTCCCTGTTTAATGTACATTACAAAGTTTAAGTTACAATGTAAACTGCTTTGACTAAAATGATAAAGTGGTATAACAAAAACCTGTTTAAATAAATAAATAAAATGAAGTGACAGAAGTTGAAAAACATAAATCAGCAGTAATGGATAAAAAATGTCAACTACAGGTTCCCTCTCACCAATTAAAGCAGACTGCTTCACTTTATGGGACGTGATGCAGCAAATGGAGCAGAAAAGGCCCATTCTGCCATTGCGATCCACATTGGACAGCATCTCAAAGTTCTTGCACAAAGTCTTGCACCACATGCATGGGTACACCTTGGTGTTTTTCTGCAATAAAAACATTAAAAAGATAAGGTGTAAGAAAAACGCCAAGTCCACAGCAAGAAGCTCTATAAAAACAAAAGTTCAACGTTCCGCGAGATAATGAAATAATTCCTTCCCCAATCTCTTAGCAGATAAGAGGCTAGTTACAAAGCTATGACACACTATCACATTTTAGCCTGAATAACTAAGTAGCAGGTTAGCAACTCCCGCATTAAATGAATAGATGCCATCAACCTCCTGTCTGGAAGTATAAGGCCACTAACGTGCAGCTCCATGCTCCCGGGCTGGGTACATAGTAACATCCGGATGGACCCCCCCACCCTCCCAAAAGACTTACTCCCTGGATGCCAGTCAAGAACTTCCACCCCAGATCTTTTCCCCACCCTCAGAGGAAGTTCCAGCCAACCCTGACACACCATCAAAGACCCAATCCTTGCCAAGGACCCCCCCCCCCCCACCCTGTGGTAGGTTCCCTCCCCAGGCCTACCTTTCCAATCCCTGGTGGTCTACTGGCTACAGCTCAGAAGCTATCCCCAGTTGCCCCTGCCTGGCTCAGGGTTTCAAAATGGCAACTCACAACTCCTAATGCTAGTCTCATGGCGCTACCATTAGGGGTCAAGCTTTCATATAAGGGGAAATATGAAGGATGCAGGCTACATTCGCTACCAAAGGTCCCAACAGCCACTGTACAGAAAATCTTATTAGCAATTCTTACAGCAGTACTATCCATGCCGATGCTACCAAATCCCATGCCTATACTTGTTATGCCACCAGGGACTGAAAAGGTAGGCCTGGGAAGATGGTGCCTAGGAGCCCTTTTAAGATGGTGCCTGGGTCGCATGATCCCAGGGCAGGAAGAAACAACAGTTTTGAGCAGGTGTTATTTTTCCTGGAATAATGCAGCTTGTGAAGTTCAATGCAAGCTGCATTACTCGACTTACATAATGATGAGGTATTTTGCATGCATTTGCACTGTGGCAAACTAACATGCATTATGGTAAAGTAATGCATTATTTTCTCATTTAATGTGGGTTAAGAGGTCAAAAACATGTGTTATTCCCTTAACACATGTTAGTAACTACCTCCAACCCTAGAAGGTCATTTTAAAATGAATCGCGCATGTTAGTAACTACCTCCACCTCAAGGCAATTTAAGAATGGGTCGTGCATGTGGATGCTGCTGTTAAATGTGGAGAAAACAGATGGGCAGATATTTAGACACCACCATCGGGCCACAAGAATTTAAATATAATCCAGATATTCAGCACCAGCGCTGAATATGCAGATAAAGTGAGGCATGGAGAGTGTCAAGATCCAGGCCATTATCCAGATGAATTTAGGACAGCAGTCTAGATAATGGCTCCTGTTATCCAGATATTTGCTTTTCAATAATCAGGAACAGTAATTTTGGACAGAGATACAAATCACCAGTTATTAACTCATTTGTTAAATTGCCTAACAAGGATTATCAGAGCGGTTTACAATCAAATAAGACAAAATAGCAAATGAAGATTCAGAATAATAAAAATGAAAAATTATGTAAAAAAAGATAAAATAAAAGGTGATAAAACCAAATTATAATCATTATGGAACAGAAGATAAAGCATAGTTACTCACCTGTAACAGGTGATCTCTGGGAACAGCAGGAATTTAGTCCTCACATATGGGTAACGTCGGTACCGACGGAGCCTGCGCGGGAACGCTCCCCAGCGTCCAATTAGGAAGCCTTTGGGGGCATCCCACAGCGCCTGCGTGCTGCCTTCCCGCCTTTCCCAACTGCCTCTCTCCAGTTGAGTTTTAGAACTGAGACAAAGAGAGAGAGCGAGGGAAAGGAAAAGAGAGATATAGAGAGATACAACTCCCAGGGGAGGTGGGTGGGTTGTGAGGACTAAATTCCTGCTGTTCCTGGAGATCACCTGTTACAGGTGAGTAACTATGCTATCTACAGGAACAAGCAGAAATGTAGTCATCACATATGGGGACTCCCTAGCTTTAGGTGCCAGGGAGAGACCCCAGAAATTGTGTGTCCCTGAGAAAGGCTCCACTTCCCCCCATGGATCTCTGGCATCCTACCAGGGATGGTGGGTAGGAGTTAATTAGGTATGGAACAGGTGTTTGAGAACAGCCTGACCAAACAAGGCATCCCAGTGGGAGTCCTTGTCCAAGCAGTAATGGGCTGTGAAGGTATGAACCGAGGCCCAAGTGGCTGCTCGACAGAGGTCGTCAATAGAGACAGAGTTCAGATGAGCCATTGAGGCTGCCATGGCTCTCACATTGTGAGCTGTGACATGGCCCTCCAGAGAAAGGTTCTTACTCTGATAGGCAAAAGAAATACACTGAGCAATCCAGTTAGATAGTGTTCTCTTGGAGACTGGAAGTCCCAAATGAGAAGGATCAAAAGCAACAAAGAGTGGAGAGGACTTCCTATGTTGCTGTCTTCTTTGTAAGTAAAAAGCTAAAGCTCTTTTACAGTCCAAGGTATGAAGATTCCTCTCTGTATTTGATGCATGAGGTCCCGGAAAAATGACAGGTAGGTAGACCTCTTGGTTAAGAAGAAAAGGCGAGACCACCTTAGGCATAAAGTGTGGATGAGTCCTAAGGACTACCTTGTCATGATGGAACCTTGTATAAGTGAAAGAAATTTCAAGGAGGTGGTAGCTAATGGTTCAAAAGGTGGCTTCATGAGCTGCCCAAGAACCAGGTTTAAGTCCCATGCCACCAGAGGTGGTCTAATGGGAGCCTTAGTTAGAAGGAGGCCTCTCATAAATCTTGCTATAAAAGGATGAGAGGAAATAGGTTGTCCATTTAGAGGTTAAAGAGAAGCTGCAATAGCACTCAAATGGACTCTTACTGAATTTGTCTTAAGGCCTGCATTAGTCAAATGGAGGAGATACTCCAGCAAAGATTCCAGAGGTATCGCAAGGGGGTTAAGACCCTTTTCCGAACACCAAATAGTAAACCTTTTCCATTTGAAAGCATAAGAACATCTAGTGGAAGGTTTTCTGGAAGCATAAAGAACATCTTTCACTGCTGAGAAAGATGAAGATCTTGAAGATCTAGGCCTTCAGCAACCAAGCCCTGAGATGCAGAGACTGGGGATTGGGATGCCATAACATTCCGTTCTCCTGAGACAGGAGATCTGGAGCAGACCCTAACTCCAGGGAGGGAGCTTGAGAGAGATGTAGAAGCAAAGGGTACCACACTTGCCGTGGCCAATGTGTGGCTATGAGAATCATGTGGCCTCTGTCTCTCTGAAGCTTGAACAGGGTTTTGGGAATTAGGGGAATGGGTGGAAAGGCATACAGGAAGTCTTGACCCCAGTAAAGGAGGAAAACATCCCTGGCCTGAGCCCCCTGAGCCGGAATTCTGGAACAGAACCGGGGAAGTTTGGCATGCCACGGACTTGCAAAGAGGTCTATGTCCGGGGTTCCCCAAAGTTGAAATATCTTGGTCACCTGGTCTGCATGCAGAGACCACTTGTGTGGAAGCAGAACTCGACTGAGTCTGTCTGCCCAAGAGTTTTGAATGCCTGGAAGATATACTGCCTGCAGATGAATCTGATGCTCCCTGGCGAGGGCCCATAGTCGCAAAGCTTCGTTGCAAAGCGACAGAGAGCCTGTTCCCCCCTGCTTGTTCACATAGAACATGGCTACTTGATTGTCCGTATGAATGAGGACTGTCTTGTAGCTGAGCAGGGAGTGGAACACTCGCAGAGCCAGGAAAATTGCTCTGAGTTCCAAGAGATTGATATGCAGACAACTCTCTTGAGGAGACCAGGTGCCCTGGGTAGAGTAGTCTTGCAGATGAGCTCCCCAACCCTTTGGAGAAGCATCTGTTGTAAGAGTTGTTTGGGGTAAGGGCTGTTGAAAGGGGGACCCCAACAACAGGTTTTGAGTGGACTTCCACCATTGGAGAGACAAAATGAAGTGACTTGTGTTTGCTATTTTGTCTGACAGACACCCTGATGCCTGGGTCCATTGGGTGGATAAAGTCCACTGAGCTGCCCTCATGTGGAGGCGAGCATATGGAACCACATGCACGGTGGATGCCATGAGGCCCAGCAACTGCAACATTTCTCGAGCAGTTAGATGAGGCTTTAGCACTGCTTGAGAAGCTAACTGCACCAAGCAAAGGCAACGGGCTGGGGAAGATAAGCCCTTGCCCTTGTGGTATCCAGAAGAGCTCCTATGAACTCTAAAGACTGAGTGGGAATCAGACTTGATTTTGGGATGTTTATTACCTGCTCTAAATACTGAAGGATACGCATTGTGCAGGATAGAGAAGTCTTGGCCTCTGACTGTGTTGGAGCTCGAATGAGCCAGTCGTCCAAGTAGGGGAAGACGAATATTCCTAGAGTGCGGAGAAATGTTGCTACCACAACCATGCATTTCGTGAACACCCTTGGTGCTGACCCCAGACCAGAAGGAAGCACCCTGTATTGGTAGTGCTTTCCTTGAAAAAGGAACCGAAGGAACCTTCTGTGGGTTGGATGGATGAGGACATGGGTGTACGCATCCTTGAGATCTAGAGAACAAAGTCAATCTTGATTCTGAAGGTATGGAAGCAGAGCTCCGAGAGAAATCATCTTGAATTTCTCCTTGACAAGGAATTTGTTCAATTCTCTGAGATCTAAGATAGGTCTGTATCCCCCTGTTTTCTTTGGGATAAGAAAGTAAGGGGAATAGAATCCTGTGCCCTGTTGATGAAGAGGCACTTCTTCTATTGCCCCTTGGGCAAGAAGGATGGCAACCTCTTGACCTAACAGGTTGATGAGAGAGGTCGGAGAATTGAACTGCTTCACTATTGTGTGAGGGGGCATGCTTGAAAAATGAAGTTTGTACCCCTCCTTTATGATGGAGAGTGTCTAATGCTCTGCTGTTATTTGCCCCCATCTGGGGACAAAATGACATAACCTTCCTGGAATGGTGGACGGTTCTGGTCCTTCCAGAACCAGAAAGGCTAAGTTCTCTAGCTGAAAGTCAAAGGCCCTGAGGAGGCTGAGGCTGCTGGGCCGGTGGAGGCCTAGGAGCCTTTGCTTTCTTCTGTTTGGGTGGTTGCTGACGTTTGGTTGAAAACTGACCTGCAGAAGATGGCTGCTGACCATAAGCAGGATAAAATCTTTTCTTTTTAGAAAAAGATGTTTTCTTGAACTACTTCTTTCTAACAGGATCAGCAGTGGACTTTGATAGTCTATCCAAGGTGGAATTTTCAGCATCCATTTCATTGGCTTTTTCTTGCCAATCTTTACCAAACAGGTTCTCACCAGTACAAGGGATATTTCCCAATTTATCTTGTACCCAGAGCTCTAAATTAGATGCATGGAGCCAAGCAATTCTATAAGAACATAAGATATGCCATACTGGGTCAGACCAAGGTCCATCAAGCCCAGTATTCTGTTTCCAACAGTGGCCAATCTAGGTCATATGTACCTAGCAGTTTCCCCAAGAGACACAAGTTCCACAATGCTTGTACTGGGTCAAGCATTGATATCTTCGGTCACTTCTTAATAATGGTTTATGGACCTTTCCTCCAGGACCTTGTCCAAACCTTTTTTAAACCCAGCTACACTAACAGCCTTTACTACATCCTCCGGTAACAAATTCCAGAGTTTGATTACACGTTGAGTGAAAAAATATTTTCTTTTATTAGTCTTAAATAGTTTACCTTGTAGCTTCATTGCATGTCCCCTAGTCTTTCTATATTCTGATAAGGTAAACAATCGATCTACGTTTACCCGTTCCACTCCGTTAATTAATTTATAGACTTCTATCATATCTCCCCTCAGCCGTCTCTTTTCCAGGTTAAAGAGCCCTAACCTTTTTAGCCTTTCTTCATAGGAGTATCCTTCCATCCCCTTTACCATTTTGGTGGCTCTTCTCTGTACCTTTTCTAAAATCGCTATATCCTTTTTAAGATACGGCGACCAGAATTGCACACAATATTCAAGGTGCGGTCTCACCATGGAACGATATAGAGGCATTATAATATCTTTTGTTTTATTTTCCATTCCTTTCCTTATCATACCTAGCATTCTATTTGATCTCTTGGCCGCCGCTGCACATTGGGCCGAGGGTTTTAACATGGTATCCACAATGACGCCTAAATCTTTTTCCTGGGTGGTGGTTCCTAATGTGGAACCTTGCATCGTGTAACCATAGTTTGGGTTGTTCTTCCCTAGGTGCATTACCTTGCACTTGTCCACATTAAATTTCATCTGCCATTTTGATGCCCAGTCTTCCAATTTATCAAGATCCTCTTGCAATTTTTCACAATCCTCTTGGGTTTTAACAACTTTAAATAGTTTTGTGTCATCTGCAAATTTGATAACCTCACTCGTTATTCCACTTTCCAGGTCATTTATGAATATGTCAAAAAGCAGCGGACCCAGCACAGATCCCTGGGGTACACCACTATTCACCTTTCTCCATTGGGAAAATTGGCCATTTAGTCCTACCCTCTGCTTTCTATCTTTTAACCAGTTCCTGATCCACAATAGTACACTGCCTCCTATCCCATGACTCTTTAGTTTTGCCAAAAGTCTCTGAAGAGGGACCTTGTCAAAGGCTTTCTGAAAGTCCAGATACACAATATCAACCGACTCACCTTTGTCCACCTGTTTATTCACTCCTTCAAAAAAACAGAACAGATTAGTAAGACAAGATCTTCCTTGTCTAAAGCCATGTTGGCTGTCTCCCATTAGGTTGTGACTATCTCCATGCTGAGTAATTTTATTCTTTATGATGGTTTCTACCATTTTTCCCGGTACTGACGTCAGGCTCACCGGTCTGTAGTTTCCCGGATCACCCCTGGAACCCTTTTTAAAAATTGGTGTTACATTGGCGATCCTCCAATCTTCAGGTATTAGAGATGATTTTAATGATAGTTCACAGATTACTGAAAGCAGTTCTGCAATCTCATATTTCAGTTCTTTCAACACCCTTGGATGTATACCATCCGGCCCAGGTGATTTGCTACTCTTCAGTTTATCTAATAGTTGTAAGACATCTTCCCAATGTATCGATATTTCCTTCAATTCTTCCGCACCTTTAAATACCACTTCAGTCATGGGTAACATCCCTACATCTTCCTCAGTAAAGACCGAAGCAAAGAATTCATTCAGTCTCTCCGCTGTCGCCTCTTAGTGCTCCTTTAACCCCTTTATCATCTAATGGACCAACTGACTCTCTCACAGGTTTTTTGCTACAAATGTACTTGAAAAGGTCTTTATTTCGCGTTTTTGCTTCCGCAGCAAGCTTCTTCTCAAATTCTCCCTTTGCCTGCCTTATCAATGCCTTGCATTTGACTTGCCAGTGCTTGTGCTGTTTCCAGGTTTCGTCGTTTGGCTCTTTTTTCCATTTCCTGAAAGATGCTTTTTTGGCAACAGCCTCTCTGACCTCACCTTTAAACCATGCTGGCAGTTTTTTGGACTTCCTTCCACTTTTCTTAAAGCGTGGAATACAGCTGGTCTGGGCTTCCAAGATAGTATTTTTCAACAACACCCAAGCTTGATGTACGTCTTTAACCTTCGCAACTGCTCCTTTTAGTTTTTTCTTAACTGTTTTCCTCATTTTATCATAGTCTCCTACGTGCACCTATGGCAATAGCCGAGGTTCTGCTTATACACTCAAAGCAGTCAAAGGCTGCACGGTTGGAGAATTTAGAGACATATTGGGCATGTTTGACCCAAGTGAGAAAATCCTGTCTTTTCTCCTCAGAAATGAAAGGACTTAAAGTCTGTAAATTATCTGTGACCTCCTTTAGGAACATTCCCATGTAGAAACTATAGGAACTGATTCTTGCAGCAAACATGGAAGCTTGAAAGACTCTTCGTCCAAAAGCATCCAGGGTTCTGCATTCACGTCCTGGAGGATTAGAGGCATGTCTTTTTGCACTTCTAATCCTTCTCATAGCTGTCTCCACCACAATAGAGTGGTGAGGAAGCTGAGTCTTGTGGAACCCAGGACAAGGAGGGACACGATACATAGTATCTAACCTACGAGAATGAGGAGAGGTGGTAAGAGGTGTTTCCCACATCCTCAGCATGAGATCATATAGAATCTCATGAATGGGTAAGGTAGCTGCCTCCTTAGGAGTTTTGGGATATTGTAAAATTTCCAACTCCTTGGCCCTTGGCTCTGTTTCAGGGGCCACAGTAATGGACAGGGCCCCAAGCCACCTCTCTGATGAAGTCTTGGAAAGACATGTCCTCTGGAGGAGACATCCTGCGTTTAGGGGAGGAGAACTCCTCTGGAAGAAGCATCGCTGCATTGACAGAACTTTCAGAATCCTCAGATTCTTCTGAGGACTCGAAGTATCGTCTGTCTGGATGCTCCTGCAGAGCCCGATACCCGTACCGACCAAGGTCGGTACCAGGAATAACCAGTACCGGAGAATCGGTACCGGCGGGCATCGG
Organism: Ichthyophis bannanicus; assembly: GCA_033557465.1. Classification (NCBI taxonomy): domain Eukaryota; kingdom Metazoa; phylum Chordata; class Amphibia; order Gymnophiona; family Ichthyophiidae; genus Ichthyophis; species Ichthyophis bannanicus. The sequence goes on from CM066036.1 coordinate 57,436,182, forward strand.
AGGACAGAGTACCGGCATAGCAGACACCGATGCCGATGTCGAAGCTATCGGTACCGGTGCCGATACCGATGCCGGTGCCGGTACCAGTGGAGTTGTCTGTCGCGTGTCACCCAGTGGCATAAAAATTATTATTATTAGATAGGAGAGTCCATTTTAAGAACCAAGGAAACTTGGTCTAGTGGTTTTAAACTCCAATCCTTTAAAGCAAACAATCAAAACAGAGTGATAGGGATGAAAAAAGGCTTTTATTCCCTTTACGCATGGGGTCATAAATTGGTCACCACTGAAAATAATGTCCTTAACTTCAGGCACAAAAGAAAACACAAGGTTTAAGGAAAACTGTTAACTTCACAGTAGTAGCAGGGCACAAACATAGCTTCCAGTTTAAAGCACATTTGTACAATTCTTCTGCTCAGCACATAATAGACATTCTGCAGATACCACAAGCCATTCATACGTCCTCCAGACTCTGTGCTATGGGAAATGCAGAGAGAGCAATCCATCTCCTCTGGGTCTGGCAACTGTTCCACCAGTTCCACTTGCATCGGCTCAGGAATTGGTATGTCTAATTCTGTGTTAACAGTCTCTGGAATATTGTATTCTGGAGCTTTGTATATTTCCCTTAATACTTTCCAGTGCCTCGGGCCTAGCCTGGAGTGCTGGCCACGTGTCCCCTTAGTATTAACTGGGATTTCTCTTCTTAGAGATTCCACACTTCCTTCACAAGAACTTTTACAGGGCAAAGGTTTCTTTGTAGGAATATAATTCTCATACCTTTTATTGCAGCAGCACAATGAGGAAAGGTTTTCTCCTTGGGCTGGCTTCCTCCCTTCAGAAGCTTTGTGCCAAGCTTTCCTCTGAAAGTCTGATTCCTCTCTCACCCGTGGGAACAGCTCCTCTGCAAAATGCCTGCTCTTGCAACAGCCCAAATCCTGGCTTCCTTGCTCAGCCTGGCTTTTCCTTCCCAGCTGATTCCTCCTTGCTTCTTGCTTGCAATCCGTATAAGTCTTTCTCCTCTGCCAGCAAACAGCTTTCTCTTTCTCCTTCTGCCCCAGTCCTCGCTCTTCCTGTGTCTCTTTTTCTGTCTCTGTCTGTCTCTGTCTAACTTGAGGCAGTGCTTCCTTATAAAAGACTCCTCTCTTTGAGGCTTGTGAAATGTTTGTCATGTGCTTCTGACCAGCTAGGCGTGGCCCTTCAGTCTTCCTGACTGCACTCCTGCTCCCTCTAGCTGGCCCCTGTGAATATTGCACTCTGTGCATATCTTTTCCTTGCTGACAAACATGTTTTTTTCTTCTATCAGGGCTCTCATCAGCCTCCGCTGCATCACACGCGGTACCAAGGGCATCGATGCCGCAAGGAAAGCCGCCAGACTGCGTTCCATGGTCAGAATTCTCTGGTCCATGGACGCCGCCAATGCCTGGATGGCGGTACCGGTGGAAGCCACCGGTACCCCAGAGCATGGCACCAGGAGATCTGTCGAGGCCGAGCCATCTAGAACATCCTGGAACCCTGATAATGCTTTGGAAGCCGAAGCCTCCCGCCGGGGTAATTTTGCCAGTGCAGAATCCTCGAGTGCAACGCCAGAGGCATCTCGATGCTTAGAAGGAGCAGATCTACCCTTCAAGGACCGGCTGGATTTATGTTTAGTTACCTGAGATCCACGGGAGGAAGAAGAAGCCCTGGAAGATGTCGATACCACCGAAGCCGCATCACAGGGAAACAGGGTACTGAGCTTGGCAGCTCGGTTCTGCCGACCTCTTTTAGACATCATGGCACAGCACACACAATCCGTGATGGAGTGGTCAGGACCTAAACATTTCAAGCACCATTCATGGGTGTCGGTGACGGAAATGGTACCACCACACTTGGTGCACTTTTTAAAACCTGAGGCAGGTTTCTCCATGTTAAGGAAAGTTTTTAAAAAAGGCGGGTGCACCTGAAGAAAATGGAAAAAAACATATATATATTTTTTTTTAAAATAGGAAAAGAAAGACCGGCGGTACCGGTAGAGCGTCGAAGAAGGCAGACGCAACCACAAAAAGAAATAAAGAAAAAGAAAATTCTTCTGCGGTGACAGGAACACGACCTGCTGGCTCCACGGAAAAAGAAGAAGTGGAGAGAGGCAGTTGGGAAAGGCAGGAAGGCAGCATGCAGGCGCTGTGGGATGCTCCCAAAAGCGTTCTAATTGGACGCTGGGGAACGTTCCCGCGCAGGCTTCGTCGGTACCGACGATACCCATATGTGATGACTACATTCCTGCTTGTTCCTGGAGATTGTGTTATACAAACTAAAGAATACCACCGCCCCAAAAAAATCCCCAAATGATATGCAATCAATGGCAGCATCAGCCACATTCTGCACATCCATGCCATATAAGGATATGCACCATTTACACATCACTATTCCTCAGGTATGTGTGCACTTTCAAAGTGGGGGTGCACAGGCATGGATCTTGGGTAAAGCATTGGCAAAGTGCAAATTTACGCACCGAAGTTTATTTATTTAGATGTGCTTTTATACCACTTTTCACCAGGTCAAAGTGATTTACAAAGAACTCAAAGTTACAATAAAACATGGAGTGTATACATTAACTATTTACAAAGATTTGTATTTGTTGGGGAGCATGGGTGAGTGGGATTATGTTACAGGACAGTAGTGCTTGATGAACAGATAGGTCTGCGGATGCTTCCTGAATGAGGAAAGGTCTTTGATGCTCCTGATGGTGATGGGCAGAGAGTTCCATAGGATTGGTGCGTATAGCTCAAATACTCTTGAGCAAGCCTGCTGGGTGCTCTGCTCCTGATGGTGATGGGCAGAGCTCCATAGGGTTGGTGCGTATAGCTCGAATACTCTTGAGCAGGCCTGCTGGGTGCTCTGCTCCTGATGGTGATGGGCAGAGAGCTCCATAGGGTTGGTGCGTATAGCTCGAATACTCTTGAGCAGGCCTGCTGGGTGCTCTGCTCCTGATGGTGATGGGCAAAGAGTTCCATAGGATTGGTGCGTATAGCTCGAATACTCTTGAGCAGGCCTGCTGGGTGCTCTGCTCCTGATGGTGATGGGCAGAGAGCTCCATAGGATTGGTGCGTATAGCTCAAATACTCTTGAGCAGGCCTGCTGGGTGCTCTGCTCCTGATGGTGATGGGCAGAGAGCTCCATAGGGTTGGTGCGTATAGCTCGAATACTCTTGAGCAGGCCTGCTGGGTGCTCTGCTCCTGATGGTGATGGGCAGAGAGCTCCATAGGATTGGTGCGTATAGCTCGAATACTCTTGAGCAAGCCTGCTGGGTGCTCTGCTCCTGATGGTGATGGGCAGAGAGCTCCATAGGATTGGTGCGTATAGCTCGAATACTCTTGAGCAAGCCTGCTGGGTGCTCTGCTCCTGATGGTGATGGGCAGAGAGCTCCATAGGGTTGGTGCGTATAGCTCAAATACTATTGAGCAAGCCTGCTGGGTGCTCTGCTCCTGATGGTGATGGGCAGAGAGCTCCATAGGGTTGGTGCGTATAGCTCAAATACTCTTGAGCAAGCCTGCTGGGTGCTCTTAGTTTTTGTGTGAGGGACAATCAGGGTGCTGCTGTTGGACTGGCGGCAGGCTCTGTCTGATTGAAAGGGATGAGGAGGTGGGAGGAGGAGAGGTCAGATAGTGCTTTGTGGGTTGTCATCAGTGTTTTGTATTTGATGCGGCTGAAGGGGAAGCCAGTGGAGTTGCTTGAGGATGGAGGTTAGACAATGCTATAATTTATATGCTAGGTGCAGGCATTTACGTCTGCCTATTTTATTAGGGGCACACACACGTAAACTATGCCCAAGCACGTATGCCTGCTCTATGGCATACGTAAATGCCTATACTTCACTTTATAAAACAGGCCTCAAATACATGCACACTCGCACACAAAGTCCCCAGGCAGTTATTTATTTAGCTGTTTTTTATATCGCCTTATCAAGAATCAAAGCGGTTTACAGAGAACCATAACTTTTACAGAGAACAGTAAACACAACTAAAATTTTGAATCACATTTCATACAGGGTAATTTGAAGTAACTTATTTACAATCGCAAACATATTTGCAGTGAGTATTCGACAGACATATTTAGAGAGATCATGAGGCAGTTTACAACATTGCGTTTGAGTTAATTACAAGGGTGGTAGCAGGTGAGTGTTGGACATTTTTCATTTATGTTGGTAGAAATGGAAATTACACTAACCTGGTAATTGTAGTTCCTGTAGGATCCAGTTTAGTCCTCCACAATCGGGTAATGCCCCTCCTACTGCAGCCTGGAGACTGGACCAATCAAATCTTCTGTAGTACATATCCAGCAGGAGCTCCCAGAAGCCCCCCAGTGTACTAGTAACAAAGCAAACTTAACGAAGCAACACAACAGATTTTTATTAGGCTATCAATAAACTATGTACTTCCCCCCCTGGAATAACCAACTCCCTCCCCAAACGAGGAAGTCAGGACACTGCATGGCGCCGGTATCGACGCCTTTAAATTTACACCGAGCTTCCCCCAGAAACTAAGGAGCTGACTGAACTCCAAAAGAAAGGGAAGAGCCATAGCGATAAGCACGACTGCCGACAGAGTCCGAACGGGACGAAAACCATCCTACAGGCACCCGCTCGGGACAGCGCGCCGCAAAATCATACAGATAGTCGGGAGGGAAGGAGGACTAAACTGGATCCTACAGGAACTACAATTACCAGGTTAGTGTAATTTCCATTTCCTGTGCGGATATCCAGTTTAGTCCTCCACAATCGGGATGTAACAGAGCAGTTAAGACCGGGCGGGACCTTGCAGGCCGGCGCGCAAAACCGCCGAACCAAAACAAGAATCCCGAGCCGCTGACACATCCAAGCGATAGTGCCTGCTGAAAGCATGCAGAGACGACCAGGTGGCCGCCCTACAAATCTCTGCTGGTGGAACCAGGCTATGCTCCGCCCAAGAGGCCGCCTGAGCCCGAGTAGAATGAGCCCGGAGCCCCTCCGGGACCGGCCGCCGCTGCAACAGATACGCGGACGTGATCGCTGCCTTGAGCCATCGAGCAATGGAGGCCTTAGCCGCCGCCTCCCCTTTTTTTGTACCCCCAAAGAGCACAAAAAGCCGATCAGTCTTTCGAAAGGACTCGGTAGACTGCAAATACCGCCGCAGCGCGCGGCCCACATCAAGCCGGAGAAGACTCTTGTCCACCGACTCGACCGAGCATGCCGAAAGCACTGGCAGAAATACCGCCTGATTTAAGTGAAAGGGAGACACCACCTTTGGTAGAAAGGAAGGAACCGGACGGAGCACAATCCGCTCCGAAGAGAAAGACAAGAAAGGCTCTCGGCAGGACAGGGCCTGCAGATCCGAAATACGCCGTGCCGAGCAGATGGCAACCAGGAACACCATCTTCAATGTGAGATCCTTCAAGGACGCCCTCCGCAAGGGCTCAAATGGTTCCCGAACCATAGCCCGCAGAACTAAATTCAAGTCCCACGAAGGAATCACCGCTCTGCGGGAAGGCCGTAAATGAAAAACGGCGGTCAAGAAACGCCGCACATCTGCATGAGCACCAAGAAGGCGGCCCAAGACCTTGCCTCTATAACACGAAATCGCCGCCAGCTGGACCTTCAGGGAACTGGCCGCGAGACCTTTCTCGAACCCATCCTGAAGGAAGCTTAACACGACGGGCACAGAGACCGTCGCCGCCCGGACTCCCCGCCGGGAGCACCAGTCCTCAAAAATCCTCCAAATCCGAACATAAGTGAGAGAAGTGGAGGACTTTCTCGCCCGCAGTAAGGTGGAAATCACCGTGGGCGAATAACCCTTCTTTTTCAGCCGAGCCCTCTCAATGGCCAAACCGTAAGCGAGAATCGAGCCACCTGGGGCATCCGCAAGGGGCCCTGAAGGAGAAGGTCCGGCAACGCCGGGAGGCGCCACGGCACGCCGTCTTGAAGCCGGACGAGGTCGGCATACCAGGGCCTCCGGGGCCAATCCGGAGCCACCAGCAGCACTCGGCCCCGATGGCACTCGATGCGCTGTACGACCCGGCCGATCAGCGCCCAAGGAGGGAAGACATACAGTAGCCCGGACGTCGGCCACGGCTGAATGAGAGCGTCGAGTCCTTCGGACATTCGCTCCCGTCGTCTGCTGAAGAAGCGACTCGTCTTGGCCGATTGGTAGGTCGCCATGAGATCCATGATGGGCGGACCCCACCGCCGAACTATTTGCGCATACACCTGTGGATTTAACTCCCACTCTCCGGGGTCCACCCGCACTCTGCTGAGGAAGTCGGCCTGGACATTTTCTGCGCCCGCTATGTGCGCCGCCGAGATCGCCGGCAGGCGAGTCTGCACCCAACTGAATAAGGCCGTCGCCTCCGTCTCCAGGGCCACACTCCCTGTGCCCCCTTGGCGATTGATGTACGCCACCGTGGTCGCATTGTCCGACCAGACGCGGACCGCCCGACCCCGGACCTGAGGCTCCAGGGCCAACAGGGCTAGCCTGACCGCCCGAAGCTCGAGACGGTTGATCGACCACGCAGCTTCCCGAGAGGACCACACCCCCTGCGTGAAGCGGGCCTCGCAGTGAGCTCCCCAGCCGGCTAGGCTCGCATCCGTAGTGAGGGGAACCCACAGGGGAGGCTCCAAGGGAATCCCCCGCGTCAGGTTCTCGGAGGAAAGCCACCATCGAAGCGACCGCCGCACTGCCTTCGGACAGGGCAGCCTCTTGTGCAAGGAATCGCACTGGTTGGACCAGCGGCGAAGGAGCGCCCTCTGGAGCGGGCGCATGTGGAACCGTGCCCATGGCACCACCTCCAAGGTCGCCGCCATCGTTCCGAGAAGCCGTAGGTACCACCACGCCGACGGAGCGGGCATCCCCCGAAAGAGTCGGACAAGAGCCCGCAACGCCAGGACGCGGCGCTCGGGGAGACACACCAGTCCCCGAGCGGTGTCGAAGCGCACTCCCAGATACTCCAGGTCCTGCGAGGGACGCAGACAACTCTTTCTTTCGTTCACCACCCAGCCGAGAGATCGCAGCAGAGCCACCACCCTGCTCGTGACTCGCAGACACTCCCGACTGGATTTTGCCCGTATCAACCAGTCGTCGAGATATGGATGGACCAAAATGCCCTCCTTGCGCAAGGCCGCCGCAACGACCACCATCACCTTTGTGAACGTGCGCGGAGCCGTAGCCAAGCCGAACGGCATGGCCCTGAACTGGAAGTGGCCCCACGGAAACGCAAAGCGGAGAAACCGCTGATGAGATGGATGTATCGGGATGTGCAAATAGGCCTCGGTGAGATCGAGGGACGTCAAAAACTCCCCCTGTCGCACCGCTACAATGACTGACCGCAAGGTTTCCATACGGAAATGCGGCACCCGGAGCGCGCGATTCACGCCTTTGAGGTCCAAAATCGGACGCAAGGAATCGCCCTTTTTGGGAACCACAAAATAGATGGAATATCGCCCGGCGCCTCTTTCCAAAGGAGGAACCGGGATCACCGCTCCCAGCGCTAACAACCGATCCAGGGTCACGCGGATGTCCCGCGTTTTTTGCTCTCCCCTGCTGGGAGACAGAACAAATGAATCTGGAAGTGGGAACGCAAACTCCAGAGCGTAACCCTCTCCTATAATTTGTAGCACCCAGCGATCCGACGTGATTTGGGCCCAAGAGGAAAGAAAGTCGCGCAAGCGACCCCCGATAATCGGGCCTCCCTCCAGAGCCTGCCTCGCGTCATTGTGGCTTGCGCCCAAAAGAAGAGCCCGAGGAAGAGGCGGCTCCGGAGAAGCCTCTGCCGGCTCCCCTGAAGGTACGAAACCCTTGATTACGGGCTCCAAACCTGCCCCGCTGCGAAGCCCACAGGCGGGAGGAACGAAACCTGCGCTGATCCCGAAAGGACCCCCTCGCCGAGGGGGAGGACCTGTTGGACCTTGGCCTATCCTCCGGGAGCCGGCCCCCCTTGGACTCACCGAGATCCTTTACCAACTTCTCGAGAGCCTCCCCAAATAACAATCTGCCCTTGAAGGGCAGCTTACTGAGGCGGGACTTGGAAGAACCGTCCGCCGCCCAGTTGCGCAACCAGAGGGACCGGCGCGCCGCAACCGCGGATGCCATACTGTTAGCCAACGCGCGGATTAAATCATAAAACAGATCCGCCAGATAGGCCGAGCCGGACTCCAGCCGGGTAACCTCCAACAGGCCCTGCTGGTCTAGCCCGGGGCTCGAGCGCAAATGCTGCGACCATCGCAGACACGACCGAGCCACCCAAGCCCCACAGATAGAGGCCTGCAATGACACGGCATCAGTATCGAAGGTTTGCTTGAGCAAATTATCAATCTTCTTGTCCTGACCGTCCTTGAGGGCAGCCGCCCCCTCAACCGGGATGGTGGTTTTCTTGGTCACTGCGGAAACCGCAGCGTCCACCCGGGGGGACCTGAACAAGTCCCTGTCCTTGTCGGCAAGGGGATAAAGCCGATTCATGGTCCGAATCCCCTTCAAGCCGGATTCCGGGTGCTCCCACTCCGCCTGGATCATATGATCCACCACGCGGTGAACGGGAAAAACCACCTGGGAATCCCTGACTGCCTGAATTAGAGGATCCTCAAGACCCTCCTCCTCCAGGGGCCGCACCGCCGAAAGGTTAAGCGCCTGCAGGGACTCCGTGACCAAAGGAACCAGCTCGTCCCTACGGAACACGCGAATGATCCGAGCCTGGTCCTCCGGCTCAAGGATCTCCCCATCCTCCAACTCCTCCGCTTCAGTCTCAGGATCGCCCTCTGCCTCGGAATCCTGGAGACCCAGGGCGTCCTGCTCCTGTTCCCCCAACCGAAGACGCTTGCCCCCGGGTTGCGAGGTGCGTTGAGCCGCCCCAGAGGACCCCGGGGGGAGAGAGGGGGGCCAAACTGCCGGCAACTGACCGGACCTGCTCAAGCGAAACGCCTGATGCATGAGGAGCACAAAATCCGGGGAGAAATCCATAGGCGGTGCAGCTATAGCCGCCTGCTGGAGCGCAGCCACCGACCCGCTGGCCGGTGGAACCGACCCAGACTGAGGGAGGCTCGGGGAAAGAACACTAACCCCTGAATTAGAAGCATCCCCAGGGGTAGGCTGATCCGGGAGACTCACAGATTGCTCTAACTCTGCAGGCACTGCAGCACAGCTCCTGCAGATGCCAGAGTCAGTCCCTACTGCTCTGCGGGACCCACAAATCACGCACTGGGGCTGGGAAGCCATCCCAAGGCCACCTCTGCCCAGCGGGATAGAATACAACAGTCACAGGGAAGCCCACACCACAGGGGCAATCCTATGCAAATCAGCCCCGATTTGAAATTAAAACTTTTTTTTTTTTTTTTTTTTTACAAGAAACAAAATATGCCCCAGACTCCCTGGGGTGCCCTGAGCAAAATCGCCAGCAAGAGGAACCCCAAAAACGCCAGGGGAACCTGTGCACAAGTGCTCAAAAGTGCCTCTAAAGCACACTTTTAAAATTCAAAATGGCCGCCGGACTTTTTCACCCGCGGTAAAAAACGGCGCGAAAATACAAAAGCCACCAAATAATATGGAAAAGAACTAAAACGACCCTCTAAGACAGGGCAAACGACCAAATTTAAGAAAAATTGCCAAATGGGCTCAGGAGAGCCTACAGAAATGCTGGCAGCTCTAACAGAGCACTGCACACAAGAAGAAATGAAATGAAAATCTCCTACCAGCTCAGGAACCACCAGGATTCAGCCAACATCTCCCAGTGCCAGCCACTACTGTATCAGATATGGCTTTACCCCGTACTGTCCAGGGGGAGCTCACCCAGGGCTGTGAAAATTTGCTAGGCAGGAACACAGGAGCCAACAGGTCTGACTTCCCCCTAGTCCCCTGTGGCAGTGCTCCAGAGAGACAGACTTCTTCTTTTGTCTTCCTTTTAAAGATACAGCTAGCTATCAAAGAAATAGCAAGGAAATGCCCCAAAACAAACCCTAAAACAACTAACTAACAAGTGTTGCTCCTGCAATAGTCACTCAGTGTGCCCAGGAGGACACACTTTTACGTCTTCAAGCTGCTAGAGACTGGACACACTGGGGGGCTTCTGGGAGCTCCTGCTGGATATGTACTACAGAAGATTTGATTGGTCCAGTCTCCAGGCAGCAGTAGGAGGGGCATTACCCGATTGTGGAGGACTAAACTGGATATCCGCACAGGAACATCTGTTTCTGTTTGAATATTTCCATAATGTTCTGAAAAGAGTAGTGTCTTGATCTTTTTCCAGAACGTGAATAGGTCATTTTTGTTTCTTATTCTGGCTGGGAGGGTGTTCCATAGTGTGGGGGCATAGTAAGAAAAGGCTCTATTGCTTGTTGATTGGTTTGTCCATTTGAATTTAGTTGGGATGGACAGGTAGTTTTGAGTAATTCCTCTTCTTTGTCTGTTATTTGGGATCTTGTTAGAGGTAATTTTATAAATGACCATTTTCTCTACAAAGAAGCAGGGGGAGATGCAGGCACACCATCTGGTAATGTCACCAGCTGGATCTCTTCTAGTTCACTGTAGCCTTCAAAGGCTCCCCTGAACATGCATGGGTATTCCCACATTAGTAAGTGCTCCTATGCTCAGACTGCACTGCAGTCCATTCATGCTTCTTCCTCTTCACATTAGGGATCCATTTAAAAAAAAGAGAATTGATTAAATTAAATGTAGAATTAAATCAGACACTTCAACAAAGGTTTAAGACCTCGAGTATGGCTAATACGGCAAAGTCCTTCACTCTAGTGACAACGTTGCAGAGTATTTTTTCACAGTACCACCTCCCATCAGGCCCAGCCTCAACACACTCGGGAGAACATATTTATAGCACTTCAATCCCTCCCCTGCCTGGAAACAGTCAACTTATTAACAACTTTAATTGGAGCTCATGTCTTGCAGATTCGGGGCCACTGCTCCACTCGTACTCTGAGCTTCACCCTGGCAAGCAATGCATTCAAAAGATGCTGGCCACCTTTTGCACAATGCAACAGCTCTCTTGAGCACTTCAAAACTGGGCCCATCCCCTATAACTCAGTATATAACAACAAAGACCATGATGTAACAGAAGGCTTTCCTAAAGCAGGCAGACCACAAGGTTGAAGCACAATCTTCAAAAATGGATAAAGCTAAAAAACAAAGATCACTCGGAAGAGAGAAAGAAAAATCAAAGCGCTGTAAGCATTTTTGTAAGTGATGTTGTGGAAGAGCTGTCAGAAAAGGTTTGCCTTTCTTGAGACCTCTACTTTTCTCTCTATACACTCAGTACACCTTGGTGAATTTTCAGACAATTTGATGATGATTTGTTCCTCAAATGTGTCACCCCCAGCTAGAGCTCCGCAAACAAGAAAATCCTGACCTTGACTCACAAATAGAACAATGGAACAAGATTATTGCATCTTCAGCTCAAGCACATCTAAAGGAAACTGCACACAAACTTATCAAAAGGGTCCTCTGGTTTTCAACCCCCCTCATGCGCTTAAAACAAGAACTACGGCAGCTAGAACGCAGTTGGAGACGCTCGAGAGACAGGCTCACCCAAACTGCCTTCATGGAAAAACAATACTTAAAACTGCCAAGAAACCCTAACATGGAAGAGAATACCATGACATCATTTCACGCTCATTAAACAAACCCTGAGAACTCTTCTCAATCGCCAAATCCCTCCTAATTGAACCAACCAACACCTATCCAAGATGGAAATTCTCCACAGGACATAGCAGACCACCTCTATTCCAAATATCAAGTGACCCACCTTGCAACAAATCAACCAACTAACCTTAGCCCAATCATTTTCACCCAGGCCACATGGTCCAAATTTGTCCTCCCATCGCTGGAGAATATTGAGACTACTATAAAAAACCTCAACTCATCCACCTCTGTGTTGGACCCTTGCCCTGTAACATAGATCAAAGGCACAAGGACACATCTCAGCCCCTTCCTACAACCCATGATCCGCGCATCCCTGACCCCTTCCAACACCAATTCAAATCAAACAAGGGAGTCAAAACACTCCTCACATCTCTTTTAGACTCGGCTCTAATCTACCCACAAAATACCAACCAGAGTTGCCTTCTCATATTCCTTGACATCTCATCAGCATTTGACTCCTTACTACACCACCAACTTCTATTGAGACTCTATGACATTGGCCTTTGAGAAAACACACTTGGATGGTTCCACTCCTATCTATAACACAGAACCCAGCAAGAAAGAATCAGCCCCAGAACCTCACTTCCTTTTATCCAATGACAAGGAGTTCCCCAAGGCTCCAGCCTATTAGCCCTCTTATTTAACCCTCTTCCTCCAACCTATATGCCAGATTTTCAAGGAACACAAGATACATTACCAGAGCTATACAGATGTTTTTCATGCCATTCATCACTTCTGTGCCTGATTTAACCAACATATATAACTGCTTCTCCAATGTGAGGCAGTGGCAACAGCACAAACTGTTCATCAACCAAGAAAAGACAGAAGCCCTACACATATATTCAGATACATCATTCTCCCCCCTCCCCCCACCCACAATATCTACAACTGAGTGACATCACCATTAAAGTAAAAAATGAAGTACCTGGGCATAATCCTTGACCACAAGCTTAACTTCCAGGCACAAATAAAACAGACAACCCAATCCATCTACTACAAATTGCGAACCTTGAAGAATCTCCACCCACTTCTAAGTCCTGATCTTTTCCGTACTGTGTGCCAACAAATTACATTACCCTCCCTTGACTACTGCAATATTATCTACCATGTACCAAAACAATCAATACATCCTCTTCAAATGGCACAAAACACCACAACAAGAATAATCCACAAAATAACTAGACAAGCCCACATAACCGCAGTTCTACAGCACCTGCACTGGCTCCCTATCCAAGCAAAAATAAGCTATAAGGCTATTATCATGACACAAAGTCATATACAACAAATCTGCAAACTGCCTCCACCCTCTCCTCTCCACACTCAAGACTGTCGGACTCTGCCGAAACAACTCGCTCAAACTCCTTACTCTCCCAACTCGAATAACTAAAAGCAAACAATCCACATTTAACCGTGTATTCTCCCTATTTGCACCTATTGCTTGGAACTCCCTCCCAATTGATTTGAGAGAATGCTCGGACCTCTCCACCTTCAGAAAAAAGCTCAAAACATACCTTTTTCAAGAACGTTTGACCACAACATTAACCTCTTCTATGGCACACTCTGACAGATGAGAGGTGATCTCATCTGTCAGAGTGGATGGTGTCATCGAGAGCGTTTTGGTTTCCTAGACCATGGGATGCTGTTCCAAGGGTTGCAGAGCAGAGATGGCATCCATCTGTCCAAGAAAGGTCAACGCATCTTTGGTAGTAGACTGGCTAATCTACTGAAGAGGGCTTTAAACTAGATTCGTTGGGGATAGGTGAAGAAAGCCCCCAGGTAAGTGAAAGCCCCCAGGTAGGTGATACATTAAATACCTTTATGGAAATGGGTAACAGGGGTAACATATGGAAAGCAGTGTGTATAAATGCCCGTAGCATGGGAAATAAGATCCCTGAAGTTGAAGCTTTAGTGGGAGTGGCTGACTTGGATTTAGTGGCAGTTACAGAAACATGGTTCACAGAAAACCATGACTGGGATGTAACTATACCTGGCTATACTTTATTCAGAAAGGACAGGGTAGGAAGAAGGGGAGGAGGAGTGGCACTATATGTAAAAACTACTATTAAAGCTTTGGAATTACAGAGCTTAAAAGGGAGAGAGGAGGCATTGTGGGTTAATCTAGAAAGAGGGAAAGCGAAATCTATTTGCATTGGTGTGATATACAGACCTCCCTCACAAGAGGAAGAGGTGGACAGAGAGTTAATTGAAGACATACGCAGCATTGCTAGGAAAGGGGAAGTGCTACTGATAGGAGATTTCAATATGCCAGATGTTGATTGGCACATTCCTGCTGCCATATCATCTAGAAGTAAGGAGATCCTGGATTCTCTACAGGGAGAACTATTCAGGCAATTGGTAACAGACCCCACACGTGAAGGGACCATACTGGACTTGGTGCTTACCAATGGTGAAAATGTTTCTGATGTTGTAGTGGGAGATCATTTTGCATCCAGTGATCACCAGATGGTGTGGTTCAGTATTAGGACTAGGGCTGTTAGAATCCATTCCAAGGTGAGGATCTTAGACTTTAGGAAGACTAACTTTGCGAAGATGGGCCAATACCTCAGGGAGTCGTTAGTGGGATGGGAACAGCTGGGGGATGTAGAAAAACAGTGGGCAAAACTGAAAGGGGATATTTTAAGAGCAACCAACCTTTTTGTTAAAATGGTAAATAAAGGCAAAAGGAAAAGGAGACCGCTATGGTTTTCTAAGGAAGTAGCTGAAAAAGTGAAGAAAAAGAGGGAGGCCTTCATGAAATACAAGAGATCACAGAGAGAGGAAAACAGTCATCTGTATTTGGAAAAACTTAGAGAAGCTAGCAAAGTAGTCAAGAAGGCAAAGATTCAAAAGGAGGAGGAAATAGCCAATGCAATAAAATGGGGGGATAAGACATTTTTCAGATATATTAGTGAGAAGAGGAAGGGCAAAAATGGTATTGTCAGACTCAAGGGTGTAGGGGGGGAATATGTAGAAGCTGATAAGGATAAAGCGGAATTGCTTAACAAATATTTTTGTTCTGTGTTCACAGATGAAGAACCAGGAGCAGGACCTCAGAAAACACCCACAAATAGGAACAGAAGCGAGGGACATCTTGAACAATTTTCAGAAGACTGTGTTCGTGAGAAACTAGCTCAACTTAAAGTAGACAAAGCGATGGGACCGGATGGGATACACCCTAGAATACTGAGGGAACTTGGGGACGTTCTAGCAACTCCACTGACTGACCTTTTCAATGCCTCGTTGGAGTCGGGAGTGGTGCCAAAGGACTGGAGAGAGGCTTATGTGGTGCCTTTACACAAAAGCGGAAGTAAGGATGTGGTTGAAAACTACAGGCCGGTTAGTTTAACTTCGGTGGCGAGTAAATTATTGGAAACGCTGCTGAAAGAGAAAACAGTGAGGTTTCTGGAGTCTAGCGGATTACAGGATCCGAGGCAGCATGGATTCACCAGAGGCAGGTGTTGTCAGACAAATCTGATTGATTTCTTTGACTGGGTGACCAGGGAGTTGGACCGAGGGAGAGCTCTAGATGTGGTGTATTTAGATTTCAGTAAAGCCTTTGACACTCTTCCTCACAGGCGACTTATAAACAAACTGAGCACCCTAGGGATGGACCCTAAAGTTACTGCTTGGATTAGAAATTGGTTGGGTGGGAGGTGACAAAGAGTACAAGTAAATTGAGCTCACTCTGAGGAGAAGGATGTTACCAGTGGTGTGCCCCAGGGATCTGTCCTTGGTCCGATTCTTTTTAACAGCTTTGTTAGTGATATAGCGGAAGGGCTGTCGGGTAAGGTTTGCCTCTTTGCTGATGATACCAAAATCTGCAATAGAGTAGACACCCAGGAAGGTGTAGATAACATGAGGTGGGATCTAGCTAAGCTTGAAAAATGGTCTAGAAATTGGCAGTTGGGATCTAATGTTAAAAAATGTAAGGTCATGCATTTGGGCTGCAGCAATCCAAGGGAGCAATACAGTATAGGAGGTGAAGTACTTTTGTCCACTAAAGAAGAGCGGGACCTAGGCGTGGTTGTGTCTGATGATCTTAAAGTAGCTAAACAGGTAGAAAAGGTGACGGCAAAAGCTAGAAGGATGCTTGGGTGCATACGGAGAGGAATGGCTAGCAGAAAAAAGGAGGTGATAATGCCTCTGCATAAGTCTTTGGTGCGACCTCATTTGGAGTATAGTGTGCAATTCTGGAGACCGCACCTTCAAAAGGATGTGAACAGGATGGAGTCAGTCCAGAGGGTGGCTACTAAAATGATTAGTGGGCTTCATTATAAAGCATATGAGGACAGACTTAAGGATCTTAATATGTACACCTTAGAGGAAAGGCGGGATAGAGGTGATATGATTGAGATATTTAAATACCTCCGTGGCATAAATGTTCAGGGAGAGAGCCTCTTTCAATTGAAGGCAAGTTCTGCTACGAGGGGACATGGGATGAGGGTGAAGGGAGATAGATTCAGGAGTGATATGCGGAAATATTTCTTTACGGAAAGAGTAGTGGATCCATGGAATAGTTTCTATGTTTCTATCTCTTGCTGGAGGAGAGCAGTGAGTGGGAGTTGAGGATGATATTCCCCCACTAGGGTGGTGGGGGGTATGCTTTGTAGATGAAGCTTGTACCCCTCTCGCACTATGGTTAGTGTCCACTGCTCTGAGGTTATGAGATGCCACCTGTGAGCATAATGGCAAAGCCTGCCTGCTATGTGGAGGAAGTGGGAGTTCTCCAGAGGCAGTGTGGCAATGTTCTCTAGGAAGAAGTAAAAAACCAGGCGTAGATTGAGTCTGCGCTGCTGGTTGAGGTTTAGGAGCCTGTGGCTTCTTCTGTTGCTTGGGAGGCTGTTGCTTCCTCTAGGTACCCTGGGGTTGGTATTAAGAAGTTGAGGGGTTAGAAGAGAAGAATTTCTTCTTCTTACCATAGAAAGGCTTCTTTGCAGCTGCTTTTTTCTTGGGAAAGTTGGCAGTAGCTTTTGAAAGCCTATTAAGGGTGGTATTTTCAGACTCTGAGAAGCCTTATCTTGCCAATCCTTTCCACAAAGGTTCTCACCAGTGCAGGAAATATTACCCAGCTTATCTTGAACCCATTGTTCAAGGTCTGATGCTTGAAGCCAGGCAATCCTATGGGCACCTATACAGATAGAAGTTGTTCTGCTAATGCATTCAAAACAGCCAAAGGTTGCCCTATTGACATATTTGGAAACATTTTGGGCATGTTCGACTAATGTAAAGTAGTCTGCCCTCTTCTCATCCAGGAAAAGAGAAGACATTGATTCCAGATCCCTAGTCACCTCTTTAAGGAACATACCCACGTAGAGTATGTATGAACTTATGCAGGCTCAAAGCATGGAGGCTTGAAAGCACCAGTGGCCAAAAGCATCGAGGGTTCTCGATTCCCTGCCTGGGGGATTGGAGGAGTGCGTCTCAGAACTCTTGACGCATAGCCAATTCCACTACCACTGAGTGGTGTGGAAGCTGCATCTTCTGGAACCCAGGGCTTTCCGGTACCCGATACATTGAGTCATTGAATATGGGGAGAAATGGTGAGAGGAGTCTTCCACATTGGAACATAAGATCCTAGAGTATGTGGTGAATAGGGAGAGTAGTCGCCACTTTAGGAGCTGTAGGATATTGAAGAATTTCCAACTCCTCTGCTTTGGGTTCTTTCTCCGATGCAGGAGTAATGGATAGGCCCCTCTTCATATCATTGATAAACTCCTGGAAAGAGATGTCTTCGGAAGGGGACATGCACCGTTGTAGCAATGGAGAGGGATCCTCGGGGAGACTTCTCATCTCTCTGGTACCAATCGATTCATGTAAGGACTGGTACCAATCGAGATCGGTATTGGCGTGAGAGACAGCCATGTCGGTACCTCGGATCCGGGGATGGATTTGAGGCTTGGCATGGGCGGGAGTGTGCTGAGGAGCACGAAGCCTGATGCCAAATTATCGGCATTGTTGGTGGTATTGGTACCGATACCGGTACCGATGCCACTAACAGAGCCGCAAGACTCCGCTCGATGGCTAGCATGCGCTGATCCATCAAGCTTGCCGATGCCTGGGTATCAGTACCGGAAGCTTGGGCTATCGTTCGACCATGGTACCAGGAGCTCTCCAGAGGTGGAGGCCTCAGGAGCATCCTAGACCCGTTGTAAGGCTTTGGAGGGGAGGGTCCTCCCACCGGTCGATCCACCTCTAGGGCAATGCACGAGATATCTCTATTTTTAGAAAGAGATCTACCCTTAGGAGGACAGCCCGTCTTGGAAGAAGACTTGTTTCTCGGTACCTGAGATCCATGTGAAGAAGATGATGTCCTCGATGACGTTGAAGCAAGCGAGACTGCATCTGAGGCAAACAGGGTGCCGAGCTTTGTGGCCCAATTCTGTAGGCTTCTCTTTGTCATCTTTTTACATAGGGGACACTCAGACAGTGGGATGCTACTAAAGGCTTTCCTATTGGATGCTGGAGAGCGACCCGCGTGGGCTCTGTCGGTACCGATGTCACCCGTATGTGAAGACTACATTCCTGATTGTTCCTGGAGATTCACCTGCACCTCCTCTGACCCCTTTCGCCACCTGGGCCTGCCATCCCCCACCATCTAGGGGAACATATTCCACCTCAGAGGTGGAATAAGTTCCCTGTTCAGTCTGCCAGCCCCAGACATACAGGACCAAGAGCAGAATTGGCCCTGTATGTCCGGGGCCACAGACCGCCCACTGTTTGCCCTGACTCCGCCTCCACACCGCCCCTTTTCCTGCCCCTGTCTAGCCTTCCTGTACAAACACTTTGTTTGTACAGAGAAGTTAGCCAGGGACGCAGGGGGGCCAAATAGCGGGGATGGACGTCCCAACGGGAATGACCCCCCTATATGTTTTGTCTTGATTAGACTGAAAGCTCTGATGAGCAGGGACTGTACCTTACACCTATATTTACAATGCTATGTATCAATTTTAGAGCTATACAAACGATTAGCAGTAGTAGTAGTAGTTACTGCGGATGATACAAGAATCTGCAAATAGGATAGTCAACTACAAAGAAAGAGATAACATGAGGAGGAATCTAGCAAAACCTGAAGAATGGTCAAGAATTTGGCAGCAGAGATTAATGCTAAAAAAATGGAGGGTCATGCATTTGGGCTGCAGAAATCTAAGGGAGCAGTAGGGGGAGAAGTACTTCTGTCTACAAAAGAAGAGCAGGAGCTGGGGGTGATTGTTTCTGATGATATTAAGGTGGCTAAACTGATAAAAAAGGTAATAGCAAAAGCCAGAAGGATGCTTGGGTTCATAGGGAGAGTAATATCTAGTCAGTGCTTTTGTATAAGTCTTTGGTAAGACCACATTTGCGCAATTATGGAGACCACATTTTCAAAAGGATATAAACAGAATAAAGTTGGTGCAAAGGGCAGCTACTAAAATGTTTAGTGGTCTTCCTCATAAGGCATATTGGGACAAACTTAAAGATATATTTTGAAGAAATGAAAGAGGGGAGATATGATACAGACATTTATATAGCTCCATGGCATAAATGTACAGGAGGAGAGCCTCTTTCAGTTCAAAGAAAGCCCTGTAATAAGGAGGCACAGAATGAAGGTGAATAGGGATAGCCTCAGGAATAATTTGAGGAAATATTTCTTTATGGAAAGAATGGTAGATGCATGGAATAGCCTCAAAGCAGAAGTAGTAGAGATGAGGACTAAATCTGAATTCAAGAGAGCATGGGACAAACAAAGAGGATCTCTAAGGGAAAAAAGGGACTAAAGCTTAGTTGTTGGTATGGAACAGAAGACTAGATAGTCCATAAGGTCTTTATCTTCGGTTACTTTTCTAGATTTCTAAAAGGTACATTCCCCCCCACCCCCCACCCCCGACTGCACAGCACCAGCAAGGAAAGACATCCGATGACTCCCCACAACCCACACACAAAGAAACCAACTGAAAAAACAACTCTAGCTACTCCATACCAGTCTTGTCGACATGAAGCCAGTAACTCCAGTCAGCCTCGAAAGGAATTTTAAAGTTTCTAGTCCGATAAGGTGACATTTTACTTATCAGATAATGCTTTTCCTTGTGTCTTGCTAGACCAGTCCAGACAAGTGGTTAAGATATGCCATACTGGGTCAGATCATGGTCCATCAAGCCCAGTATCCTGTTTCCAACAGTAGCCAATCTAGGTCATACGTACCTAGCAGGTTCCCCAAAAGACACAGGTTCCACAATGCTTGTATTGGGTCAAGCATTGATATCCTTGGTCCCTTCTTAATAATGGTTTATGGACCTTTCCTCCAGGAACTTGTCCAAACCTTTTTTAAACCCAGCTACACTAACAGCACTACATCCTCCGATAACAAATTCCAGAGTTTGATTACATGTTGAGCAAAAAAATATTTTATTAGTCTTAAATAGTTTACCCTGTAGCTTCATTGCATGTCCCCTAGTCTTTCTATATTCTGATAACGTAAACAATCGATCTACCTTTACCCGTTCCACTCCGTTATAGACTTCAATCATATTTCCCCTCAGCCGTCTCTTTTCCAGGTTAAAGAGCCCTAACCTTTTTAGCCTTTCTTCATAGGGGTATCCTTCCATCCCCTTTACCATTTTGGTGGCTCTTCTCTGAACTTTTTCTAATAACGCTATATCCTTTTTAAGATACGGCGACCAGAATTGCACACAATATTCAAGGTGTGGTCTCACCATGGAATGATATAGAGGCATTATAATATCTTTTGTTTTATTTTCCATTCCTTTTCTTATGATACCTAGCATTCTATTTGCTCTCTTGGCTGCCGCTGCACACTGGGCCGAGGATTTTAACATGTTATCCACAATGACGCCTAAATCTTTTTTCTGGGTGGTGGTTCCTAATGTGGAACCTTGCATCGTGTAACCATAGTTTGGGTTGTTCTTCCCTAGTTGCATAACTTTGCACTTGTCCACATTAAATTTCATCTGCCATTTTGATGCCCAGTCTTCCAATTTGTAGATGAAGCTTGTACCCCTCTCGCACTATGGTTAGTGTCCACTGCTCTGAGGTTATGAAATGCCACCTGTGAGCATAATGGCAAAGCCTGCCTGCTATGTGGAGGAGGTGGGAGTTCTCCAGAGGCAGTGTGGCAATGTTCTCTAGGAAGAAGTAAAAAACCAGGCGTAGATTTGGCAAAACTAAAAAGTCATGTGATAGGAGGCAGTGTACTATTGTGGATCAGGAACTGGTTAAAAGATAGAAAGCAGAGGGTAGGGCTAAATGACCAATTTTCCCAATGGAGAAAGGTGAATAGTGGAGTACCCCAGGGATCTGTGCCAGGTCCGCTGCTTTTTAACATATTCATGAATGACCTGGAAATGGGAATAATGAGTGAGGTTATCAAATTTGCAGATCACACAAAACTATTTAAAGTTGTTAAAACCCATGAGGATTATGGAAAATTGCAAGAGGATCTTGATAAATTGGAAGACTGGGCATCCAAATGGCAGATGAAATTTAATGTCGACAAGTGCACAGTTATGCACCTAGGAAAGAACAACCCAAACTATGGTTACACGATGCAAGATTCTACATTAGGAACCACCACCCAGGAAAAAGATTTAGGCAGAAGTTCTGTTCATCACCAGGAACCAAAATTTCACCCCCCCAGCCTACCTAAAAGTCAGGGAAGCCGAGCTGCAAACCAAGCATTTGAACCAATACAAGCATTGTGGAACCTGTGTCCCTTGGGGAAACTGCTAGGTACGTATGACCTAGATTGGCCACTGTTGGAAACAGAATACTGGGCTTGATGGACCTTGGTCTGACCCAGTATGGCATATCTTATGTTCTTATGTTCAAGCCCACAATCAGATACCTTGGTGTCACCCTAGACCAACGACTGGACATGAAGGCACATATTGGTAACATGGTAAGAGCAGTCTACCATAAGATCCGGACACTCAGACATTTACGCCCCCTGCTACAACCGGATGATTTCCGATCAATCTATCAAGAGTTGACCATTCCACATTTCGACTACGCCAACACAATCCTGCAAGGGCTCCCACAATCCACTCTGGGTCCACTCCAACTCGCCATGAATACCGGGGCCAGAGTGCTATATGGCGTCTCCAGGCGCGACCATGTGACGCCCACCCTGAAAGAGCTTCATTGGCTCCCCATCCACAGTAGGCTCGCCTTAATGGCCTTGAAGGTTAGCAGCAAGGTCTTGAACGGGCTCTCCTCCACCTCACTTGCGGACCTTATACACATTACTCCCCCCAACAGGGCCAGACGATCTGCAGCAATAAACACACTGGCAATCCCCAAAACAGTGACCCAATGCACTCAGGCAACAGCAAACAGGGCTTTCAGGTTCTGCGCACCCAGATGCTGGAATGCTCTGCCACCCCACATACGGGCAATTCCTGACCTAATGCAATTTAGGAAGGCATTGAAGCACCACCTCTTCCTGAAGTACTACCCAGAGGAATGAGCACCAACCCTCCTCACACACACTAAAGTGCTATGACTAATCTGTAATCATGTCCTGATATGATGCCTATATATATGTAAATAGTTACCCTGGTTATCCAAGTTGAATCACCTGTTAATTGTAAATACGGAGTAGATTCTGCACCGTATAAAAAACTCTTCTGTTTCATGTAAACCGCACTGATGCCGAATAGCGTGGTATAAAAGAGACTGTAAATAAATAAATAAATAAATAGGCGTCATTGTGGATAACATGTTAAAGCTCTCTGCCCAGTGTGCAGCGGCAGCCAAGAGAGGAAAGGAAAGGAATGGAAAATAAAACAAAGGATATTATAATGCCTCTGTATCGTTCCATGGTGCGACCGCACCTTGAATATTGTGTGCAATTCTGGTCGCCGTATCTTAAAAAGGATATAGTGTTATTAGAAAAGGTACAGAGAAGAGCCACCAAAATGGTAAAGGGGATGGAAGGATACTCCTATGAAGAGAGGCTACAAAGGTTAGGACTCTTCAACCTGGAAAAGAGATGGCTGAGGGGAGATATGATAGAGGTCTATAAATTAATGGAACAAGTAAACGTAGATCGACTGTTTACTTCATCAGAATATAGAAAGACTATTTAAGACTAATAAGAGAAAATATTTGTTCACTCAACGTGCAATCAAACTCTGGAATTTGTTACCAGAGGATGTACAGTAGTGGCCAAAAAATTAAGGTAGAGTCCAGAATATCAGAATTTTGTTAGAAAAGTATGTGTTATTGTCACTTTCATGGTCAAAAGCTTTAAGAACGAAAGATAAATAGGTCATTTTCAAAGTTTTATTCAGGAAACAATATATGTGTCAATATTTGATAGGGTGTCCATGATTTTTCAGCACAGCCTGGATTCTTGTAGGCATACTGTTAACTAGCGTTTTACAGTATGCCAGAGTGATTTTGTTGAACCATACATGCTTGAGTATGTCCTTTAAATCTGCTTCTGAAGTTGGACGGTGTGCTGCCACCTTTTTCTTCATAAGATTCCAACAGTTTTCAATTACATTGAGATCTGGAGAGTTTGCTAGCCAACTAATGGTGGAAATGGATTTGGACATTGTGGCCATTACAGAAACATGGTTTAATGAATCGCATGATTGGGATATAGCCATAGCTGACTATAATCTATTCAGAAGAGACAGAGAAAATGGAAAAGGAGGAGGAGTAGCCTTCTATGTCAAATGCAATATTAAGCTGGCAATTGTATTTAACTCTCTGTACTATTATCGCAAAAGTATATAACGTGTCTTCTACTGACCTAAAACAAAATATTGGTGTTTTTAATTGGGGTGGCCGCAAGGTCTCAGCAATAGCGGGCTGCCATCGACTACAGTGTACCTGTCAAATGGATCAGTGCCCATTCACATCAACAACCTTAATTCATAAGCGGTCACCCCCTCTGGTAGTTGAAACTATCTTGTAGTGCAAAATAGCACTTTGAATGATCTGATGGTTTTCCCTACATATATAAGGCCACATGGACAGCGTATACAGTAGACTACATATGTAGACGAACAGGAGGTCTGGCATCTCAGCCGGTATGTTTTATCATGATAATGAAATTCCACTGTTTCCTGAGTAACCGAACATATGTTACAGGATCCACATTTTGAATGACCTGCTGCTCTCAATGTAAGTCTAGAGGATAAGGGCCGTAGAACCGCTGGGCTCAATATCTCTTTCAAGTTTTTCTGCCTTTTCCAAACGCACCTCACAGTTTGATTTTCAAGGCCAGGGATGCTATTCAATATATTGGCATGACGTTTAAAAATACGTTTTAAGGGGGTGCTAAACGGAGAAAAAGTTGTGATAAAATTAACTTCCCAACTTGGTTCCTTTGACAGAACCTTTTCTGGAGGATGTATCAAAAAATCCCGGTTTGTGTACAACGCTCTTTTGTAGGCTGCACTAATAATTGGGGCCGGATAGCCCCTCTTAAAAAAATTATTTTTCAATTTCTTTGATTGATCTTTAAACTCTTGAAGATCAGTGCAGTTATGCTGATAACGGAGAAATTGAGACAATGGCAGACTGTATACGCTGTCCATGTGGCCTTATATATGTAGGGAAAACCATCAGATCATTCAAAGTTCAGATGAATGAGCACAAGAGCAAACTAAAATGTCAACGGAGGGAAGCCCCTATAGTGGACCACTGTTTACGATTACAACACACTTACGATGAGCTACGCTGTTTTTGTGTTGATCAGATAAGTGAGGCGCTACGGGGAAAAACAAAAGAACAAACCTTATTATATTGTGAGCAACAATGGATATATCAGTTAAGATAAGTGTTTCCTGAAGGGCTCAATGCGCGAATTGAATGGGAGGTATGCACCTAATTACTACCATTCATAGAGACTTTGAGAGTTTCTGCCGCAGGTGTTGGCTAATTTGTAGCTCTAGAAATAAGACCGCATGCGCGGCGTTTAGCAGAGGTTGAAAGTCGTGAATGGAGAGGGTTCATGAGCTATACTATCAGCTAAATAAAAGGTATGCAGTTTCTTGATTTTTGACAGTATCCGTTAAAAAATCAACAGTTAGAAAGTAGATGTTTAGTGAACCTGTTTCTGTTGCAGTGCTTTCATATCTTCCCCTGAAGAAACCACATGGGTGAAACGCTAAGAGACAGTGCGCCTGACAGCATCGGGATATATATTGAAAGCTGAAAACCTCTACTAAAAGTTAAGCACTAGTTAAACATTATCTAAATAATATACTGCTATTTTACACTACAAGATAGTTTCAACTACCAGAGGGAGTGACCGCTTATGAATTAAGGTCGTTGATGTGAATGGGCGCTGATCCATTTGACAGGTACACTGTAGTCGATGGCAGCCCGCTATTGCTGAGACCTTGCGGCCACCCCAATTAAAAACACTGATATTTTGTTTTATTTTGTTTTAGGTCAGTAGAAGACATGTTATATACTTTCGCGATAATAGTACAGTTAAATACAATTGCCAGGATATATGCTCTGAACTAAAGGACCACAATTAGATTTGTAAAAGCAATATTAAAGCTACTGAAATGCAGGGGACATGGGGAAAAGAAGAAGCGCTCTGGATTGCGTTGGAAAGAGGAGATGGAACTGTCATCCATACTGCTGTAGTCTACAGACCTCCGACTCAAATTGAAGAGATAGATAACGATTGATTATAGATATTGCCAAGATAGTCACAAAGGGGGAAGCAATCATTTTGGGTGACTTTAATCTACCTGATGTGGATTGGATTACTCCTTCTGCACATCTGGAAAGAAGCAAAAAAATTGTAGATACTGTCCAAGATGCATCACTTAGACAAATGGTGATGGAACCAACCAGGGAAAGCTCAACGCTGGATTTAGTGCTCACCAACGGTGATAGAGTGAAGATAAGAACATAAGAAATGCCATACTGGGTCAGACCGAGGTCCATCAAGCCCAGTATCCTGTTTCCAACAGTGGCCAATCTAGGTCATACGTACCTAGCAGTTTCCCCAAAAGACACAGGTTCTGCAGTGCTTGTACTACGCCAAGCATTGATATCCTGGGTCCCTTTTTAATAGTGGTTTATGGACCTTTCCTCCAGGAACTTGTCCAAACCTTTTTTAAACCCAGCTATACTAACAGCCCTTACTACATCCTCCGGTAACAGATTCCAGAGTTTGATTACACGTTGAGTGAAGATAAGAACATAAGAAATGCCATACTGGGTCAGACCGAGGTCCATCAAGCCCAGTATCCTGTTTCCAACAGTGGCCAATCTAGGTCATACGTACCTAGCAGTGTCGAATGTCTGCGTGAGTGCCCCTGTGAGCAACAGCGATCATCACGCAGTGTGGTTTGAGATAAAAGCCAAGATACAGGCCAAACATAGCAAGCTCAAAGTCCTAAACTTCAAAAACACTGACTTCAATAAAATGGCCGAGTACCTAAAGGAGGAGATGACAGGGTGGAAGGAGATAAGGGAATTGGAATTGCAATGGGCTAAACTAAAGGTGGCAATAAAAGAGGCAACAGACAAATATGTAAAAAAAGTAAACAAAAACAAGAGGAGAAGGAAACCTATTAGTTTTTCCAAAGAAGTGGCTGCTCAAATAAAGGCAAAAAAAACAGCTTTCGCAAAATTCAAAAGCTTGCAAACAGAACACAAAAACGAATACAGGATCAAACTCAAACAGTCAAAAAGAGAAATAAGGATAGCAAAATCAAAGGCAGAGAAAGCACAGTTACTTACCTGTAACAGGTGATCTCTGGGAACAGCAGGAATAAGTCTTCATATATGGGTACGTCGGTACCGACGGAGCCTGCGCGGGAACGCTCCCCAGCGTCCAAAAAAGAACGCTTTAGGGAGCATCCCACACACATGCGCGCTGCCTTCCCACCATTCTACTTCCCTCACAACAGTTGAGTTTGTAGCTGAGATCGAAGGAGGGAAGTAGACAAATTAGAAGAGAGAAAGAAAGAGAGAACAACTCCTAGGGGAGGTGGGTGCGTTGTGAAGACTTATTCCTGCTGTTCCCAGAGATCACCTGTTACAGGTAAGTAACTGTGCTATCTCCAGGAACAAGCAGGAATGAGTCTTCACATATGGGGACTCCCAAGCTAAAGATACCTGGAGAGGCCCAGCATGTTGCAAATCTAATGGAGGAGCCATGCTTCCTCCCGAGGATCTCCGGCATCCAAAGGGATGGAGGATAGGAGTTGAACTAACAGTGTAAAAGGGGGTGCTGTGGAACAGCTGGATTAAACAAGGTATCCGAAAAGGTGTCCTTGTGTAGGAATAACTGTTAGTAAGGGATAGGAGTCCCAATTCTTGAAAAAGGATTTTATCCAAAGATTGCAAAGCTACACATATGGGGAGGTTAATATGGGTCTGTTGTAAGAACCATCACATTGTCCTCATATGGAGTTCCCTTACTGTGAAGAGTAAAGGAAATACAATTTGCAATACAGATGGAGAAAAGAAATATTAATGTCTAGAACTAACCCCAGGGGAACTGGGGAGTTCTATAAGAAGTTGGGACCTTGGAGAGAAGCTAAGCTTCCGAATAGACCAAGTCTAAAAAACTTCTGACCCTAGAGAGGGATGGTGTCTAGGGAAAGAAAGAAAAGACAAAACTGACTGGTCTGGATCAAAAAGTTACAAGACCTTTACAGAAAAAAAGGATGGGTTTCTTGAACCCCGTTAACCAGACGAAAAATTGTACTGGGCAGTTTAGCCCCCAATTTCTGAAGATCAGTGACGTGTGTCGTATAAGTGATGGCACTTAGGCTAACAACTGCACATAGAGAGCTTCAGATATAAGGTAACCTGATTCAAGCAGAAAAAAAGGTTAGGTTAAAAGAAGGAGTTTCCTAATTTTACCAGATAAATTGGATGTCCGTTTAAGAATACCATAGTATGCTGAAAGCATTGATATGGACAGTAACAATATTTCAAGGTCAGATTGTATAAAGTGATCAGACTAACAACCAGAAGGGTCACAGCCCTCTTGAGGAAAGTCAGTGAATTCATATTAATGAATTAGTGAACGAATTATGTGCAAGGTTACATGGAAACCAGCAGGATGCTTCTTACTTGTGACAAAAAGTCTAAGTCTTAAAAAGACTAGTGCTCAGATGACCAGGTCTTGAGACGTACATGAAAGAGTGCAAAGGAGATCCTAGGATAAAGGATCTGGGTCCTTCTATAACTTCAGAAAAAGTTGGAAGAATGGAACGCAACATAAGGAAATACCGTGCTTGCCTCCTTTTGAGGGCAGTATGAGTATTATGCGTTCTTTGCTTATTACTGACTTCAATGAGATATTGGAAAGTAGAGAAAAATTGCAATAGATAAAGATCAACTGCAATGATTAGGAATGCATCCCTGTTGTAGAAGTTCTTTTGAAGACATAGAACAACCCAGGGAGTGGTGCCATTCCTTAACTTTCGAAGTCATCTAGGCCCTGGTTCCTTTTCCTTAAAAGAATTTTAAGGAAGATAACAAAAAATAGGAACCAACAGGCATGGGCACATGAGTGGGTAGAGACCACCAGTTACAGGTTCTTTAACCGCCTGGAAGTTACCTTCCAGGAGCGGACTCTGATGCTCTCTGAAAAAGGCCCATAATTGCAAAGCTTCCTTGCATGGTTGCAGAGAGCATGTTGTAGGTTGCTTATGAGAGCCCTGGCTGTTAGCCAGTGTGCAACCTAATCAATTCTGAAAATATAGAATTGAACATAGCTCAAGATAGTAGACAGGGTTTCTGTCTTAGAATGATAAGTGTACAAGAGGGTTTCGAAAATGTATTTCGGAGCCATCTATTATAAGGACAGCAGAAAAAGGACTAACAGACATGATTAGGAATGGTAATACTAAATTCCTGTCTGATAAGCTGTCATAAAAAGAATATTTGAGGGGTCAACTCAAAACTACGCAGGTAGCGTGGAAGAGGCAGAAACCCATGTGAGCTGTTTAAGAAGCTCATATAACCCACTTGGTGGGTTATTTCCGTTATGGAGGGTTTTAGAAGCCGTCTGAGTTGACTATGCTCAAATGGATAGAATAATTTGGTGGTAGTTTTCAGAATGCTGTTTTGCATCCTGTAAAAACCCCAGTGCAGAAGGACCCAAAAGGGAAAAAAACTCTGTATTGGAAGATTTACTGGAGTAGGAACTACTATAGCTTCAGGAGAAGCTCTCCAGTTGAATAATATTCCTGTTAGAGACTGGATGTCCAGACTAACGGATAGAAAGTAATACAGAGTTTATTTATTTATTTATTTATAGTCTCTTCTATACCGCGCTATTCGGCATCAGCGCGGTTTACAGTGAACAAAGAATTTACACATTGAAAATTTACAAGTTGAAAAAACTTACTATATAGTAAGTATTATCGTTAAAGTCTT
The DNA here is from genome assembly GCA_033557465.1 of Ichthyophis bannanicus. Classification (NCBI taxonomy): domain Eukaryota; kingdom Metazoa; phylum Chordata; class Amphibia; order Gymnophiona; family Ichthyophiidae; genus Ichthyophis; species Ichthyophis bannanicus. The sequence continues at coordinate 57,465,194 of CM066036.1, forward strand.
CTGCAACTAAGGTCAAAAAGATGAAGTAGTGCTCATCCTGTTAAGTTTCTTGATTTTTCTTCCCATATATTTGTTTTTGGTTTTTTTTAAAATAAGGAAGTAGAAACTGGTGACCTGTAAGCACGAGATATCTCCGTAACTCTTGACTAGAAGAGTGGACTTCTGTTGAAGAAGAGATTCATGCCTAGAATTTAGTCAGTGTTGTCTCAGCAAGGATGAGATCTAACCAGAATGACTCTTTCAACAGAAAGATAAGTCTACAGGTTGTGAACCTCATACAGGAAGGAAAAGAATTCAGAAACCCTGAATTATTGGGTTTGTTGAGCCTGATGAGGTTTTTGTTTCCTTAGCCTGGTTTGATGTTGTCCCTGTTGGGAAACATCTGTCTGAAAGGTAGAAGATGGATAAAACCTTTTCCCCTTAGGAGAACAAAGTTTTTTAGAAGATTTACTATTGGCTGGGACAGAGGAAAGTCTTGACAATCCTCTGAGGGTAGGATTATCAGTATCTAACTGACTAGCCTGAAATAGACAATCCTTGTTGAAGAGATGTTCTCCAGTACAAGGACTCTTCCCCAGCTTTTCTTGTACCCATTTATCCAAGTCTGAAGCTTGGAGCCAGGCTATGCGTCGTGCTCCTATGGCTATAGCAGAAGATCTGCTGATAGATTCAAAAGAATCCAGGGAAGCACGATAAAGGAACGTAGAGATATCATGAGCATGATTGACTAGTGATAAATAGTCTGCTTTTTTATGTTCCTGAAGGAAAGGGTTCAAAAGTTTTAAACTTTTTGTAACCTCTTCCAAAGAGGATGCCATATAGAAAATATATGAAATGATTCTTGCTGAAAGCATAGATGCTTGGAAGCATCAACGGCCAAAAGCATCTAAGGTCCTAGACTCACGACCTGGCGGATAAGAGGAGTGTTTTTTTGCACTCTTAACACACCTCATTGCTGATTCTACTACTATAGAATGATGAGGGAGTTGAGTCTTTTGAAAACCTAGAGAAGGTGGCACTTTGTAGATAGTGTCAATTCTCTTGGAATGTGGGGATACCGTTAAGGGAGTTTCCCACATTCTTAATAACAGATCCTGTAGGATCTGATGCAAAGGAAGCATGATTGCCTCCTCTGGAAACAGGGAGATTGCAGAATTTCTGAATCCCTTGGTATAGACTCTTTCCCAGGTATAGAGATGGCAAACATTCTTGCCATACCAAGCAGGAAAGCTTGAAATGAGATCTCCTCCAAGAGGAACCCTCTGAAATGAGGAGTATAAGCTGGAACTGTTGAAAGTTCAGCTGCGGTGCCGATGGATGCATCAGCAACATCAGGGTTAGAAGACCGGGAAAGATGAAGCATGAGATTCTCTTTAAAGAGATGTGTTCGGTACCCCTCGAAGTCGGTACCGAGACGAGTAGGTACCGAATCTTCCAGGCTAGATAGCGATTCCAGGCTAGGCATCAAAGGAAGCAAGCCTGTAGAAGGATGTATCGAAGGCATCGATGCCGGTACCGATGTCGATACCTGCATCTGCAGCGATGCCCAATCCAGCACCGGGAGTAATGCCGATGTCGGTACGCATACTGACATCGACACCGGTGCCAGTACTGAAGCCGATACCGGCACCGGCATGGACGCCGATACTGGTAGTCGAAGAACGGTCTGCGGCGACTCTAGTGGTACCGAAGTAGCTGAGAGATTCACCAGACTACGTTCGATGGCGAGGAGTCTTTCATCCAACATCATAGCCGATACCGGGGTATCGGTACTGCTCGAAGCAGTCCGGACCACCGAGCATGGCATAGGTGCATCCATGGATGTAAAAACCTCGGGAGCAACCTGAGATCCCGATAATGCTTTGGAGGCCGAAGACTCCAGCCGGGATTGAGCCATGGTGTCCTCGAGGGCAAGGCCAGAAGCATCTTGATGCTTAGAAAGAGATCTATCTCTCGAGAACTGGCTAGTCTTAACAGACTGTTGTTTGGTTACCTGACCACGGAAGGAAGAGACTCTGACTGGTGACATCATGGAGGATGTAGACCCGGTACCAAGTTGTGCTCGGTTCTGAAGAGCTCTTCTGTTTAAACTGCTACAAGATAAACACTCTTTAAGACAATGGTCAGGACCTAAACAAGGCAGACACCAAAAATAAGTGTCTATTAACGTAGTTGTACCGCCACACTTTCCACATTTCTTAAAGATAGTGGCTGGCTTTTCCATAATGGAAAGGATAGAGGCCTAGTGGCCAAAAAGAGATCAGACACTAAACCAGAAAAATTTCTTAGTGAAAAGAAGTAATTTTCCAAGAAAAAGAAAGTACGAGGGTACCGTGGGGGTGTCGAAGAAAGGCAGGCGCGACCACAAAAAATAAAAATAAAAAAGATGAATTTTCTGCGGTGACAAGGACACGTCCTGTCGGCTCTGCGGAAAACAAAGAACTGTTGTGAGGGAAGTAGAATGGTGGGTAGGCAGCGCGCATGCGTGTGGGATGCTCCCAAAAGCATTCTTTTTGGACGCTGGGGAGCGTTCCCGCACAGGCTCCGTCGGTACCGACGTACCCATATGTGAAGACTCATTCCTGCTTGTTCCTGGAGATAAGATGGATAAAGATGTTAAGGGTGGCGACAAAACTTTCTTCAGGTATATTCGGGAAAGGAAGAAGATCAGAGTTGGAATTGAAGGAGTCAGAAGTGCTGGGAAAGGACTCGTGGAAAGTGACATAGAAAAAGCGAAATTGCTAAACAAATACTTCTGCTCTGTTTTTACTAAAGAAAATCCTGGAGATGGACCAGCTGTGACTCCCAAATATACAAATGGGAATGTAGTACATACCACACCATTCACAGAAGATGAGGTGGTGGAACATCTCTAACAATAGCCAAATTAATATGAGTAAAATACATTCTCTAAAATGCTTGTATGCAAATGCTAGGTCTAAAAAATAAGATGGGAGAGTTAGAATATATAGCACTAAATGAAAGGTTAGATATGATTGGAATATCAGAGACATGGTGGAAGGAGGACAACCAGTGGGACACTGTGATACCTGGGTACAAACTATATTGTAAAGATAGAGCTGATCAAATTGGTGGAGGGGTTGCTCTCTATGTTAGAGAGGGCATTGAGTCAGAAAGGATTAAAGTTTTGCAGGAAACAAAATCTGATGTAGAATCTATATGGATTGAAATTCCATGTAAAAGGGGAAAGGCAATGGCAGTGGGGGTGTACTATCGAGCGCCTTGCCAGAATGACCAAATGGATGATGAAATGCTCAAATGAATCAAGGAAGCTAACAAAAGTTACAGTGCAGTAATAATAATGGGTGATTTCAACTACCCCGGTATCGACTGGGTCAGTGTCACGTCAGGACATGCTAGGGAGATAAAGTTCCTAGATAAAATAAATGACTGCTTCTTGGAGCAGCTGGTTCATGAACCAACCAGAGGGGAAGCCATATTAGACCTAGTCCTTAGTGGAACACCAGATCTAGAGCAAGAAATAAGATTGTTGGGGCCACTTGGCAATAGTGATCATAGCATGATCGCCTTTGATTTAATTAGTGGAGGAGGGATAGTAAGGAAATCCACAGTACTACCTTTTAACTTTCGAAAGGGAGACTATCATAAAATGAGGAAAACAGTTAAGAAAAAACTAAAAGGAGCAGTTGCAAAGGTTAAAGACGTACATCAGGCTTGGCTGTTGTTGAAAAATACTATCTTGGAAGCCCAGACCAGCTGTATTCCACGCTTTAAGAAAAGTGGAAGGAAGTCCAAAAAACTGCCAGCATGGTTTAAAGGTGAGGTCAGAGAGGCTGTTGTTGCCAAAAAAGCATCTTTCAGGAAATGGAAAAAAGAGCCAAACGACGAAACCTGGAAACAGCACAAGCACTGGCAAGTCAAATGCAAGGCACTGATAAGGCAGGCAAAGGGAGAATTTGAGAAGAAGCTTGCTGCGGAAGCAAAAACGTGAAGTAAAGACCTTTTCAAGTACATTCTGTGACGTAGGAGACTCTTATGAAGCAATGGAAACTGATAGTGATCCGGTGGAAAGAACCGGTACTGCAAGGGAATGCAGGATTTTCTCTTCTGAGAGGAAAAAACACAGAGCTAATCAGGAACCACACCTCACCTCAAGGCAGGAGAGAAGCCAAGTCCCTGATTGGGCACGCCCAAGCAGGAGGCGGGCAGTGCAGTACTCAGGTAGCTTGTTAAGAATGCAGGCACAGAAACAGTTAGATGAGCACGAGCAGCTGGTTCAGGACAGAGTCAGCGAGGGGGAGTCAGGACACAAGCACCTGGACGAGGACGGGTCAGATGACCAGGAACAGGAACCGTTGGAGAGAGAACCATTAAGCAACTGGGATCCACGAAGGAGCAGACGGGAGCTGGGAGACTCAGGGGCAGAGAAAGACTTCTGTTACCAGAAGAATTCAAAGGCACTGAGAGACCCAAGGCTACAGCTCAGGAGTTTAAAGGACCAAGCAGAACCTTGGAACAGGAGGCAGAGGGATAGAGAATTACCCTGGAAGAAGCCCCAGCACAAGGTATCTGGTGGGTTTGGAACGGCTAGCAAGCTTAACAGTGGGAAGCCAGAAAGAGTGAACTTTAATTGTGAAAGACAGAACAAAGGCAGAAAGTTTGATAGTAATTGGTTAAGCCAAGAGAAGCCTGACTGTTTTCCTTTTAACACTCTGAGAGACTCTCCAAGCACAGCTGAAGCGTTTTACCCTGCACTTTCATTTGGCGATAGGTGGGGGAAGGGAAATGCTTACACGCTGAACTCTTGTCCAAGTAAAAGCACTGATAATTGCCAAGAGATAAGAACATTAAACAAGCATTTACCTGAAGGAGGATATTCTCAGCCTAGCTCAGAAAATACACAGGCTGAATTACTTCTCACTGAATTCAGGGAGTTCCTTAAAAGTTGAGCAGTTTCTCCTCATGACGTAGCAAAGCCTATGAGCAGCTGTGAGGAAGAAATGCCTTTAATTTCTCTGCCGTCTACAGAGCAGGAAGTCCCGATGGACTGCTCTACATGTGTGATTCAAAAGGACATTTAAGTGATATGCTTGCCAATGTTTTATGAAAGAATATAACAAAGTTACCTCACTGATTGCTATGCAAAAGAAGCTTATGTGAAGAGAATAAGTGAAAGCATATTCTGTGCAATTCAGGAGCATTGCTGTTACAAGAGTTTTCTGTTACGTTACTGAAAGGAGGTCACATGACAACCGAATGTGATCAGTAATGGACATTTAGCCAAGCAGTAAAAAGCCTTGTTTAGTTAAGTTTCTCAGCCTTGTTTTGTGCTACATTATTTCATTTACGTCTGCTGCATTTGAACTCCGGAGCGGGAGAAATAAACCTCACAAAAGAAATTTTCTTTGCCTTGCCTTACTACTTGAGCACCTACACAACTACAACCTTAACCCTCAAAGGCATTCAAGGCCAGCCCCTCCCTTAACCCTCAAGGTCCAGGGAGTGGGTGGGTGGCAAAGTGGTGTAGTATTGAGGATACTGCGCAGGCGCAAGAAGTAGCCATACCAAGAGCTGCAGAAGCTGACTTCCAGAAGGTGCCCAGCTGAAGAGCTGACGAGCCCAGACAAGGAAGGAGACTGCAGGACTACAGGATCTTCTGTTCCTGATGTGCTTGTATACCACCTGAGCCAGGTAAAGGGTATCCACCCCGGGTAACCAGGATACCAGGGCAAGGGTGCAGCCTAGTGGTGACTAGGAAAGAAAAAAAAAAAAAGGGAATAAAAGCGCAGATAGACAAGTGTACTGTGATTCCGCACTTGGGTCTGTCTTTTTGCTTTATTTCAGGTATTCCAAGATGGCGATGGACGCCAAGGAGATTTTTCACTGGATGGCGACGCAGCTGGAGCGCCAGAGAGATCTTGCGTTAGAGGCACAGGAAAAGGCCAACGCGAGTTTGCGTGAACAGCAGCAGCCTCTACTGACCATGATGGAGGAATGGATGAAGGAGAGGAAGCAAGCTACTGGACCACCAACGTCTACTACAGGTTCCACTCTAACAGATGCTGTACATCCTGTTGGTCTACAGACAGGAACTTTGTTTAACTTTGGTCAGCTTACTAATCAGGATGATGTGGATGACTTTCTCGAGAGCTTTGAGAGAGTAGCTCGCCTTAGCTCATGGCCTAAAGAGCACTGGGCGCTAAGATTAGCAGCATCCCTTACTGGGGAAGCGATGGCTGCTTACCGCGCCATGCCTGCTGCAATGGCTGGCAGCTATGATGAATTAAAAAAGGCGGTAAGAGAGAGATTAGGGCTCACTCCTTTGGTCTACCACACACGCTTGAGGAGTGTGAGACTGAGGCTGAGTGAGACTCCTAAGTCCTTGTGTCACAGGATTCGTAGCTTGATTGACAAGTGGTTAACTCCAGAAGGGAGGTCTGTGGAGTCAATACTTGATGACTTGATACTAGAGCAATACATGAACGCTCTACCCCAGGGAATCCGCACCTTCCTAATCTTGCAGAATTGCAAAACTCCCCAAGAAGCTGTTGCACTCTCTGAAAGATACATAGAGGCAGAGCTAACTGCCCAGAGAGCTGGCACCACTTCTCAGGAGTCAGGCGGTCGCAGATCATAAAGGGATGGGAGGATGCATGAGGACCCTATAAAAATGTGCATGCCTTTGTGGAAAAGCTCTAAGAATAGGCTAAGATGTTACAGATGTGGGCAAGAGGGACATCTGCAAAAACACTGTTTTGTTAAAACTGCCTTGATAGCGGATAGTCATGTGAAAGATAGACAGGGATTTCTTCTGTCTGTTGAAATAGCGTAGTTACTCACCTGTAACAGGTGTTCTCCAGGAGCAGCAGGAATCAGTCCTCACATATGGGTGACGTCGGCGCCGACGGAGCCCTCGCGGAGCAATTTTCCCCAGCTTTCACAGAAAGCCTTTGGGAATTGCAGCGCGCATGCGCGGTCGCCGTCCCGCCCAAGGGTGCCATCTTAGCCAGTCTGATGACATAGCTAAAAGACAGCATAAAAATTTGTAAAAAAACTTAAGCAGATGATTGCAACTCCACGGGGAGGAGGGAGGGTTGTGTGGACTGATTCCTGCTGCTCCTGGAGAACACCTGTTACAGGTGAGTAACTACGCTTTCTCCAGGACCAAGCAGGAAGTCAGTCCTCACATATGGGACTCCCAAGCTTAAGGCTACCGGAGACCCTAAGCACAAAAATGAGCTCCCTCTAGCTCAGCAGTACAGAAGGAAGGAATCTTCGCTGAATTATTACCCACCGGTAGCCCCCATCCGGGATGGAGGGTAGGAGTTGCTCAAACCTCGAAGAGATTTCGGAGGACTGCCTGTCCGAAAGCACTGTCCCTGCGGGACTCCCTCTCGAGACAGTAATGGACCGCAAAAGTCTGGCTCGAAGACCAAGTAGCGGCCCGGCAGATGTCTGCCAGCGGAACAGAGCGGAGGTAAGCCACTGACGTAGCCTTCGCCCGAACACAATGAGCCGTGACTCGACTTTCTAAGGAGAGTCCGGCTGCCCCATAAGCCCAAGCGATACAGTCAGCAACCCAGATGGACAGAGTACGCTTGGAGACCGGGAGCCCCAATTTATTGGGGTCAAAAGACACAAAAAGCTGAGCAGCTTTACGGTGCTCCCGCGTACGGTCAAGGTAGAAGTTCAATGCCCTTCTACAGTCCAGGGTATGCAGGACTCGTTCAGCTCGGCTGGAGTGAGGCCTGGGAAAGAAGGTTGGAAGTACCACCTCCTGATTGATGTGAAAAGGGGAGACAACTTTTGGAAGGAATTTTGGGTGAGTCCGTAGGACTACCCTATTTTTGTAGAACCGAGTGAATGGAGGATCAGACACGAGGGCCTGCAATTCACTTACGCGTCTAGCGGAAGTGAGGGCTATCAGGAATAAGGTTTTCCACGAAAGAAAATGCAGAGAACAGGTAGCCATCGGTTCAAAAGGCGGACAGGTGATCCGCTGTAAAACCACATTCAGATCCCAGTCAGGTGCTGGCGGGCGCAGAGGTGGTTTTAGTAGAAGGAGACCTCGGAGAAACCGTGCTACAAGAGGGTCGCTGGAAAGAGGTCTGCCGTCCACCGGCACATGGTGTGCTGAAAGAGCACTGAGGTGGACTTTGACAGAGTTGGACTTAAGTCCCAGATTAGAGAGGTAGAGCAGGTACTGCAAGATCACCGACACCGGGCAGGAGAAGGGATCCTGAGACTGCTGTACACACCAAACGGAAAAGCGACGCCATTTTAGGGCGTAGCATTTGCGGGTAGAAGGTCGCCGAGAAGCTAGGACGACCTCTTCCACCTCTGCGGGCAGGAGAAGGGGAGCAAGAACTACCCTTTCAGCCGCCAGGCCATTAGGTTGAGCGATCGAAGGTTGGGGTGGAGCAGAGACCCCTGATCCTGTGTTAGGAGATCCGGTTGAGACCCCAGAGGGAACGGATCCTCTACCGCTAATTGCAACAGGAGTGGAAACCAAGGCTGTCTGGGCCAGCGAGGAGCCACCAGGATCATGGACGCTTTGTCCCGGAGAACCTTGAACAGAGTTCGGGAGATTAGCAGGATGGGAGGAAAAGCATAGAGAAGGCTTTCCGACCATGAGAGCAGAAATGCATCTGCCGCTACCCGAAGGGGATGTGGCTGACGCGAGCAGAAGCGAGGAAGTTGCCGGTTGAGAGGACTGGCAAAGAGATCCATCGTGGGGAGGCCCCACTTCAGAAAGAGTTCCTGGACTACCAAGGGATCCAGACGCCACTCGTGCGGCTGGAGTATCCTGCTGAGTTTGTCGGCCAGGCAATTCTCCTGGCCTGGGAGATAAGCTGCTTTGAGAAGAATGCCGTGACTGACGGCCCAAGAGCAGAGCTTCTGAGCTTCTCGGCAGAGAAGGAAGGAGCCCGTGCCGCCCTGCTTGTTCACGTAGAACATGGCAACTTGATTGTCCGTCTGGACAAGGACGGACTGGTGAGAAGTCAGGTGGGAGAAAGCCTTGAGCGCCAGACGAATAGCTCTGAGCTCCAGGAAGTTGATCTGTTGAGCAGATTCCCACGCGGTCCAGAGACCTTGAGTACACGCCCCCTGGCAATGAGCTCCCCAGCCCAGGAGGGAAGCATCGGTCGTCAGCACTTGAGTCGGCTGAGGCGACTGAAAAGGCATTCCGAGCACCAGGTTCGGCCGATGAAGCCACCACTGTAGGGAAGAGGCCAGCGGTCTGGAGAGGCGCACTAAGTCGGCTAGCCCGCCGGTGGCTTGTTGCCACTGCTTGCGAAGGCACCATTGAGCCGGCCGCATATTCAGGCGAGCATTGGGGGTCACGTGGACGGTGGAAGCCATATGGCCGAGTAGTCTCAGGAAGCGCCTGGCGGAGACCAGGGACTGGCTGCGAAAACGGCCGGCTAGGTCCATGAGCCGTTGAGCCCTGTCGAGAGGCAGGAAAGCTCGAGCCTGAGGAGTGTGCAGTCTTGCGCCGATGAACTCGAGATCCTGTGAGGGGAGCAAAGTGGACTTTGCGAAGTTTATGACAAAGCCCAAGTACTGCAGAAGAGTCACCGTGCGGTGTGTGGCATTGGTGACTGCCGGGGGGGACGACGCTCTGATGAGCCAGTCGTCGAGGTACGGAAAGACATAGAGGCCGTGAAGCCTGAGATAGGCCGCCACCACCGCGAGACATTTTGTGAAGACTCGCGGTGCGGAGGACAGGCCAAAGGGCAGTACTCTGTACTGGTAGTGATTTCCGGCCACCACAAACCTTAGGTATTGGCGGTGGCTTGGGTGGATGAGGATGTGCGTGTAGGCATCCTTTAGATCCAAGGAGCATAGCCAATCTCCCTGCTGGAGGTAGGGCAGAAGGATTCCAAGGGTAAGCATCTTGAACTTTTCCCGCACAAGGAACTTGTTGAGGTTGCGCAAGTCCAGGATGGGTCTTAGGCCTCCTGTCCTTTTTGGTACTAGGAAATACCTGGAATAAAAGCCTTGACCTCTCAGGTGGTGGGGCACCGGTTCCACAGCCTGGTCCTGAAGAAGACTTGCTAACTCCTGAAGGAGTAAGTCCCTGTGCAGAGGGAGTCGCGGAGGTTCCCCCGGAAAATAAGAGGGAGGGACCTGATGGAAGTGGAGAAGATATCCTTCTCGCACGACTTGAAGCACCCAGGCATCTGAAGTGATGTTGGACCACCTGTGGGCGAAGTGAACCAGCCGGCCTCCAGTGCTGGGAGGAACCAGCCGAGGGGGAGAGGCTATGCTGAGGAAGTCAAAAACCCCCACCCTGCTGAGCAGGGGCTGGTGGTGCAGGCTTGGGGGCTTGCTGCCTACGGGACCCGTTACCCCGTCCCTTGGCCTGCTGACCCTGTTGGGGAGCTGGAGGGGCCTGATATTGACCAACTTGTCCTGCACCCAAGGCTCAAGGTCAGACGACTGAAGCCAAGCCTGTCGGCGGGCACCGATGCCGGCTGCGGCCACAGGAGCCGATGCTTCAAAGCCATCATAGGCTGCTCGGGACATGAATTTGGAGCATTCCCGAATACCAGATGTTAAGGCTAGGAACCTCCGCAAAGGTTCCTCGGACAGTCCAGCAGAGAATCCGGCTAGCTCTTTAGCCAGGTCTCGGAGATACATGCCCATGTATAGCTGGTAGGTCTGGACACGACAAGCCAGCATAGAGCCCTGGAAACACTTCTTACCAAGGCCATCCAGGTTACGGGCCTCCCTGCCAGGGGGCACCGAGGAGTGCATTTTCTGGCTCTTAAGCCTATGCATGGCCGATTCCACTACCATGGAATGGTGTGGTAGCTGTGCTTTTTGGAAGCCAGGACTCTTGCGGACTCGATAGATGGAATCGACCCGCTTGCTCAATACCGGCGACGAGGCCGGACTCTCCCACATGCGGAAGAGTAGTCGTTCCAGCATGGGAGGCACCGGTACAGTAAAGTGCTCCCGGGCGGGAGAGTCGTACTGAAGAGCGTCGAGCTCTTCGGCTCGAGGCTCCTCCTCGGGATCCGCAGGGAAGGCCAAAGCCTTGGCCATATCCCTGACGAAGTCCGAGAACCGGGCATCCTCCGGAGGGGACTGTTTCCGAGGTTCGGACTCAGGTGAGTCCGAGGGGACACACCGAAAGGAATCAGGTGACTCCTCCTCTTCAGACTCCCAGACCGACTCCGAGGAGGAATCAGTGGGGTCGGCTCGGGCAGGCGGAGGCGTCGGCCGCCCCGACGCCAAGGGAGTCGGCGGCGACGACCTCGGTCCCGAACGGGAGGCCGAGGGTGACCTCCACCGAGGATCGACTCGAGTTCGCATGGACTCGAGGATCGGCTCGGTCTCCGGGGTCGACTTAGACGTCGACGTCCCGGCGGTCGGGGCAGCGGCGCCAGCGAGGCTAGCGATCAGTGCCCACTGCTGGTCCATGAAGGCAGATAGTCTGCTCTCCAAGGCCGTCAACCTGAGTCCGACCTCAGGTGACCCAGCAGTCCCCGACTCGGGCCCCGACGGCGTCGGGCCCGACGTCGGACCTCTCGGAGGCGAGTCCAGAAGGACCACAGGACTTACCCGAGCAGGCAACTCCGACTCCAGGCGAGGTCGCTTCGGGAGGTGCTCCTTCTCCAAAGACCCGGGACGGCTGTCGGGGCTATGCGACCTGGCCCTCGCGGAGCCAGGAGCGTCCACCGACGCCGCCCTCGCGGGTTTTGTCTTCCGTCGATGGTCTCCGGAGGGAGAACCCCTGTCGGAGGAGCTTCGGCGATGTTCAGAGCTGGAGCCTCTGGATGCCGAGGCCTCCGACGAGGTCCGGGTACGGCTGGGGTCAGCGAAGATTCTATCCCGCTGATGCCGCCGACTCCTCAACGCTTTGGAGGACATTTTGCCACAGGCTCCACAGATCATTTCTTCATGATCCGGGCCCAGGCAGCGGAGGCAATTATCGTGTGTGTCAGTGAGTGACATATTTCTGTCACACTGACCACACCGCTTGAAACCACTGGCAGCCATCGGGGGAAAAAGGGCCCCTGCAAGGTCAAAGGACCGGGCTGCCAGTGAAAAACCGAAAACGAAACTGACCAAAAATCAGAAAAACCGAAAAATAAGGGAAGGACTCGCAACGGCGTCGCGAGTTCGGGCAGGAAAACGACCGGCGTCGAATTGAAAAACGAGTAAAACTCACGAAAATCAACTTTTTTAGCGGGGACACGACGGGTACGTCTGTAGGGCTCCGCGGAAAAAAGAAGACTGGCTAAGATGGCACCCTTGGGCGGGAAGGCGACCGCGCATGCGCGCTGCAATTCCCAAAGGCTTTCTGTGAAAGCTGGGGAAAATTGCTCCGCGAGGGCTCCGTCGGCGCCGACGTCACCCATATGTGAGGACTGACTTCCTGCTTGGTCCTGGAGAAACAGGGAATTACCACTCAAGCTTTTCTGGATTCAGGAGCGGAGTTAAGCATGCTCTCTGAAGAGTTTTGGCAGAGAATAGAAGCCATGCAGGGCAAGGAAGTAATTCAGCCTGTTAGTTCAGTTAAAATAAGGTGCGTCCATGGAGGAACCTCTACCTATCCAGTATACAAGTTATGCATAGCAGGGTTAGGTGCACAAAGGACTGTCCCCTTAGCAGTTGTCCCAGAACTTCCCCACGCAGTAATTCTAGGCAGGGATTGGCCGCAGTTCTTTAGGGAGATGGAAAGAGAGTTGCAGGTGAAAGGTGCAATGGTCTCCACAAGAGCCCAGTCCTCAGCCTTAGAAAATAAAGAAGATACCTCAGAGGATCTCGGAGAAGTTCTCCCCTCTGATGAGGCGTTGATAGATACTCCAGACACTAAGGTCAGGAAGCCTAAATCTGAGAAGCGTAAGGAGAAACAGTCTCGCTCTAAGAAAAAGTCTGAAGTACAGGCAGGGCAAGAGCTACCATGGGTACCAGAGGAACTAATGAATAAGTTTCCCACGTTCCCAAATGAGCAGCAAGTGGACCCCGCTCTCACACAGGCATTCAAATGGGCTCAGACTACTAGGGATACCTTACCTAGATTTATCCTGACTGCAGGAATACTCTATAGGGAGAGTAAAGATCCTTTCACAGGAGATAGTAAAAAGCAGTTGGTTGTGCCAACGACCTTTAAAAATATAGTGTTACGGTTGACACACGACCATCCTGTTGGGGGGGCATAAAGGCATTCAGGGAACCCTCGATCAAATCTTATCCAGATTCTATTGGCCGGGTGTCTTCAAAGAGACAGCAAAGTTCTGTGAGGCTTGCCCCACATGCCAAAGAGTTTCAGCGGCCCATCCCAGGGATGTCCCCATGATACCATCACCAGTGATTAAGGATCCCATCCAGAGGATAGGTGTAGACATTGTCGGACCTCTGATTAAAACCCCTCGAGGTTTCCGCTATATCTTAGTGGTGGTAGACCACGCTACAAGGTTCCCGTGGGCCATGCTACTACGCACCATATCTGCCAGAGTAATAGCAAACGAACTTATTAAGTTGTTTTGTGAAGTGGGTTTCCCTAAGGAAGTTCTCACCGACAGGGGGAGCAACTTCATGTCAAAATACTTAGGACAAGTGTGGGATACCTTTGGTATTCACCACATTAAGACGGCAGCATATCATCCCCAGACAAACGGTTTAGTCGAGAGACAAAACCAGACTCTTAAAAGGATGTTACATAGGAGTTTGGAGGGGGAAATGGACAACTGGGATACAATGCTTCCCTTAAAAGTAGAGCAGTTTCTCCTCATGACGTAGCAAAGCCTATGAGCAGCTGTGAGGAAGAAATGCCTTTAATTTCTCTGCCGTCTACAGAGCAGGAAGTCCCGATGGACTGCTCTACATGTGTGATTCAAAAGGACATTTAAGTGATATGCTTGCCAATGTTTTATGAAAGAATATAACAAAGTTACCTCACTGATTGCTATGCAAAAGAAGCTTATGTGACGAGAATAAGTGAAAGCATATTCTGTGCAATTCAGGAGCATTGCTGTTACCAGAGTTTTCTGTTACGTTACTGAAAGGAGGTCACATGACAACCAAATGTGATCAGTAAAGGACATTTAGCCAAGCAGTAAAAAGCCTTGTTTAGTTAAGTTTCTCAGCCTTGTTTTGTGCTACATTATTTCATTTACGTCTGCTGCATTTGAACTCCGGAGCGGGAGAAATAAACCTCACAAAAGAAATTTTCTTTGCCTTGCCTTACTACTTGAGCACCTACACAACTACAACCTTAACCCTCAAGGGCATTCAAGGCCAGCCCCTCCCTTAACCCTCAAGGTCCAGGGAGTGGGTGGGTGGCAATTTGTAGCAAAAAACCTGTGAGAGAGTCAGTTGGTCCATTAGATGATAAAGGGGTTAAAGGAGCACTAAGAGGCGACAAGGTGATAGCGGAGAGATTGAATGAATTCTTTGCTTCAGTCTTTACTGAGGAAGATGTAGAGATGTTACCCATGACTGAAGTGGTATTTAAAGGTGCGGAAGAATTGAAGGAAATATCGATACATCGGGAAGATGTATTACAAATATTAGATAAACTGAAGAGTAGCAAATCACCTGGGCCGGATGGTATACATCCAAGGGTGTTGAAAGAACTGAAATATGAGATTGCAGACCTGCTATTAGTAATCTGTGAACTATCATTAAAATCACCTCTAATACCTGAAGATTGGAGGATCGTCAATGTAACACCAATTTTTAAAAAGGGTTCCAGGGGTGATCCGGGAAACTACAGACGGGTGAGCCTGACATCAGTACCAGGAAAAATGGTAGAAACCATCATAAAGAATAAAATTACTCAGCATGTAGATAGTCATTACCTAATGGGAGACAGCCAACATGGCTTTAGACAAGGAAGATCTTGTCTTACTAATCTGTTATGTTTTTTGAAGGAGTGAATAATCAGGTGGACAAAGGTGAGTCGGTTGATATTGTGTATCTGGACTTTCAGAAAGCCTTTGACAAGGTCCCTCATGAGAGACTTTTGGCAAAACTAAAGAGTCATGGGATAGGAGGCAGTGTACTATTGTGGATCAGGAACTGGTTAAAAGATAGAAAGCAGAGGGTAGGGCTAAATGGCCAATTTTCCCAATGGAGAAAGGTGAATAGTGGTGTACCCCAGGGATCTGTGCTGGGTCCGCTGCTTTTTGACATATTCATAAATGACCTGGAAAGTGGAATAACGAGTGAGGTTATCAAATTTGCAGATGACACAAAACTATTTAAAGTTGTTAAAACCCAAGAGGATTGTGGAAAATTGCAAGAGGATCTTGATAAATTGGAAGACTGGGCATCAAAATGGCAGATGAAATTTAATGTGGACAAGTGCAAGGTTATGCACCTAGGGAAGAACAACCCAAACTATGGTTACACGATGCAAGGTTCCACATTAGGAACCACCACCCAGGAAAAAGATTTAGGCGTCATTGTGGATACCATGTTAAAACCCTCGGCCCAGTGTGCAGCAGCGGCCAAGAGAGCAAATAGAATGCTAGGTATGATAAGGAAAGGAATGGAAAATAAAACAAAAGATATTATAATGCCTCTATATCGTTCCATGGTGAGACCGCACCTTGAATATTGTGTGCAATTCTGGTCGCCGTATCTTAAAAAGGATATAGCGATTTTGTAGACAAGTACTAACTCGACTAGGCCCCAAAAGTAAATTGGATATAATCAGTGAGGTAGATGAAACAGCTGCTGATAAGCAAATTTACACACCGATGATTTATCCAGGATATGCAGATTTGGAGCTGTCAGATTCAAAGACAGACAGCGGATCGGGGATCGATAATATCCATAGGAATAGAACCAAAATCAGCTATACATGAAACTATACATGTAACAGGATTATAGAAATCTAGCTTGCTGTAGGCCTAGAAAATACAGGTCTGAATTGCATTTCAAACTATCTCTTTTAAAAGACACTTCTGCTTCTAGACTTAGCAAATAGAGCTTGTGTGTGATTAGCAAACAGTTTGTGTAACAATAGATATTAGGTCAGATTGAAGTTCCTTAATTAAATAGAACAGAGGGTGAAGTTGCTCATCCTGCAATCGGATAGGCTAAAGCAGTTACTGGGTCAGGTTGTACTGCTCTTGTGAAACTGGCTCTAATTCAATTAGCAAATATAACGGATATAGCTTGTATAAATAATAGAACATCAGCAGAAATTATAAGTAACTAATTAGCTTTTTCCTGAATAGAAGAATCACAGCGACATCTATTGAATTTAGTAAACATGGTTATGAGGTATAACTTCTGCTTTTCTTTATGATAATATTGCCTATGTTAGCAACTTTTATGTACACGTTGTAATTTGGAAAGCACCAGATGTTAATTAAAGATTAACTGAATCAGCTGATATTTCCTAATAAAAGCAGGAGCTCTACAGAACCATCTTTGAAGAGGCTCGATGGATATGTCAAATTAGACTCCATGCGTTTCTTCCCTTTAGAGCTCAATAGAGATTGATTAATTAATTGATTGTGTCGTGTCTTTCCTTCCTGTTGAATGGTACAGGGATATATAAGAACCCAGGTGTTTTGTGTGTGTGGGATTCCAGACCCCAGGAGGGTAAAGAGTCAACAGTTTTGTACCCCGACTCGGATTCCTTTGCCTTTCAACAGGACAGTAAATACTAGGACACAGGCTGTGTGTGAGTATACTACTGGTGACAGATATCTATGTGAAGTGTATAGTGTATTGTAATGGGTAATAAAACTGCTAAAGTGAAGGAGGAGTCTCAGTTAGAAGACTGGGATGAGAGAGTTTGTGCTATAGCAATAGATAAAAAAGGGAGTCCCAATTATGTGATGAAGAGAAAATTTGGGGACGGCTCTTTAAATTATGTGGCCAAATGGCATTCAGTGACTGCTGCTAATCCCAAGTTGCAGTTTGCCCTTGGGGGGACGTTTCATGAGAATAAATTGAACTGGTTGCGGTCTGTGTTAACATTAGATGTACAAGATTCCTGTAGTACTCATGAATGGATTACCTATAACCTTTGGTGCTCCCAAGCTGCAGAAAAAAGTAAACACACTAATGATTCTACAATTAAAAAGGTCAGAGATCAGGTGTATCGAATGGAAGAGCGAATATGTGTTTTATCTAAACAAAGAGAAACTGATAGCGGTGAAATTGAAAATGTACATAGCTCTGAACCTTGCACTTTAGCGTCTGTGCCCCCAGCGTATGAAGAAGAGTCACTGCACTGGCTATTTCCCTGTCTAGGAATAATGTACCAGCTGTGGCTGCCAGTCAGGATCGGGTGGCGCCCTCGATCCCACTGGATGACAAGTCTGGTATCTCTACCCCTGTTAAATCTGACACGTCCAGTATAGTCGTATCACCTTCTGTTGATTCTTTAATTGGTGCAGTTGGGAGTGGTGAATTCTGTGCCTCTACCCCTGTAGATTCTGCACATATGCCTCGTACCACTAGAGCTCAGTTAATAGGCATGGAAGCTAGTCAGCTTAGGGGATTAACTACTGTGGATGAATTGAAACAGTATCATGACTATCTTATGAATAGAGCTCGTACGTTAATTGAAGTAATCACAGCTATGTTTGAGGCATTAGATTTGCAAATAAAACAGCATACTGTAACTTTGTTGCCTCACAGTAAGAGTAGGGAAATTGTAGCTGAGGCAATGTCTGCTGTTGCCAAGGGACTTGGGCATTGGACCAAGGCTCCATTGATTTCTAATTGGCAGAATCTACAGTGTTTAACTTTGGAATTGGGTGAATCATTAGCTTTAGATAAACAAAATAAGCAACAGAGCAAAAGTGATCTGCTTGCTCCGTTCCAAGCTTTCCCGAGAGGTGATGGGGGTTTAGTTACCTTGGCAACCCACTGGTCTCCTGCTGAAATTTTTAGTTTAGCTAGATCCTGCCCTGATTCAAGAGAGAAGCCAGGTCAATTTATAGATTATTGGCGACAGCTAATAACTACTTATGACCCTTCATGGGTGGATTTACAAAATTTATTGAAAGCAGTTTTTCTGAATTCCATAGAGTTAAGGGCAGTCACCCACCCTCAACTGCCTGATAATATAGCATGGGTATGGCCCTGTGCTGATCCTATTATTAATGCTTCTGATGCTGCTCAAATGACTGCGTTTAGGGATCATAGGGATAAATTATTAAAAGCAATTGAAAAGAAATGTACCCCAGTCAGGGATTTGTCCAAACTCTTGGATCTAAAGCAGTGTGGGGGTGAAACTGTGGCCCAGTTCCACACCAAGTGCTGCCTAGCATTCCGAGATTTTTCTCCTCAGAATGGTGAGATGGAGGGTTTTGCTTCTATTTTTGTGAATGGACTGCAACCAGAAATAAAAGATATTCTTGAAAATGCTTTTCTTGGATGGTCTACTAAGTCTGCACAAGAGATCCTAGAAGCTGCCTTACATGCAGAGAAGCGAATCCAGAAGCAGAAGGAAGCTGACAAAGGTAAACTTGATCGTCAACGTCAAAAACTTTTGAATCTACAAGTAGCAAGTTATGAATCCAACCTTAGAGGGCGCGGTAGAGCGAGAGGTGGAAGTAGTATGGTACCCTTTAGAGCAGGGGTCACCAACCTCCAGAGGGCCGCGGGTCGCACAGCCGACTACCGGCAGACTCGCGGGCCGCACCCCCCTCCCCCCCCACGCGAAAAAAAAATGCTCATACCTGACCTTGAATAATCCATGTCAGCTCCCTCCCTTCTTCTGCAGCCACGGCTCCCTGCCTCTTAGGGAACCGCGGCTGTGCTTGTAAAATCATCGCGGAGCCCTTCCTGTCTTGACGGGCTCCGTGCAGCATTGTCCCGCCTCTAAAGGAAGTTGTTTACCACTTCCTTTGGAGGCGGGACAATGCTGCACGGAGCCCGTCAAGACAGGAAGGGCTCCGCGATGATTTTACAAGCACAGCCGCGGTTCCCTAAGAGGCAGGGAGCTGCGGCTGCAGAAGAAGGAGTCGGTGAGTTTGCCTTGGCGGGCCGCACCGGGGTAGAGTCTCGCGGGCCGCACGGAGGGACCTCGCGGGCCGCATGCGGCCCGCAGGCCGCAGGTTGGTGACCCCTGCTTTAGAGGAAGAGGGCGTGGCTATATGGGAGGACAGCAAGGGGATCGTGCCTGTTATGGTTGTGGGCAAGTGGGCCATATGATTAAAGATTGTACTAAGCCACGGGGCAATTTTCCCCAACCTGGGGTGCGACAGGATGCTGCTAGATATTCATCTGCTTCATACCCTGTGTCTGCCCCTAACCAGCCTTCAGTGATGACCCAATACTATGCAGAGACTGATGTGGATTATAGTGAGGACTGACTAGGCTTGGTTGTGTGTCCCAACACACAGGGGGAAATATGTGCTACTGTTATGGGGTATGAATTGCTTTTCCTGTTAGATACAGGGTGCCTCTACATCTGCCATAGCGCTATCCCAGTTACCTCCACCTCTGTTTGAGGCACTACCTGCAGCTCCTAAAGTACCTTGTGAAGGAATTGAAGGAAAGACTATAATGCATCAAAAGTTATCTGATGTGCCAATTATAGTGGAGGGAAAATTATATCATACAGATTTTCTAGTAGGCCCTACTTTGCCTGTCAACTCGCTTGGTCGAGATTTTTTATCCAGAAACAAGACTGTTATAAGCTAGGAAACTGGCACTTTGACGTGTACCTTGTGTCCCCTGCAAGTACAACAGCCTATAGCTGTGACACCGGCTGTTGCAACTACTCCACCATTGGACACCCTTCCTTCCACCTTGTGGGCAGTGCCAAGGGATGATATTGGACATCTCAACATTCCTCCGGTCAAGATTGAAGTACAACCAGGAGCTCCACTACCCTATGTGCGCCAATATCCATTGCCTGCAGCGTCGGTGGCTGGAATACGGCCAGTAATTGAAAAACTGCTGTCTCAGGGTGTGTTGGTGCCCACTTCTTCTCCTTGCAACACTCCTATCTTACCTGTGTTAAAGGCTGATGGTAAGTCCTACAGATTTGTGCAAGATTTGAGAGCAATCAATCGTATTGTCCTGCCAATTTTCCCTCTTGTGCCCAATCCTCATGATATTTGGACTCGTATACCATGTGACTCCACCCACTTCTCAGTTATAGATTTAAGCTCCGCCTACTACTCCATAGCGGTGGGGGAGGAGTCGAGGTACTTACTGGCATTCACGTTTGAAGGGCACCAGTATACCTGGACTACACTGTCTCAAGGCTACATGGAGAGTCCTGCTTACTTTTCGCAGGCCCTTAAAGCTGCTTTACAGGACTTGGCGTTGGACAAATCTGTGCTGAGTCAGTATGTAGATGACTTACTTATTTGTTCTCCTTGTTATGATGCTTGCATTGCTGATACTATGTTAGCTCTTGTACATATCTCTCATTTGGGATTGAAAGTGAATCAATCAAAATTGCAATTTGCTGTACCACAAGTAATCTTTCTGGGTGTATGCCTCTCTTCTGCTGGACGCTCTATTACTGCACAGAGAATTGGGCCTATTATGTCAATGCCTTTCCCTGCTACTGTACCATTAATACGCCGCTTTCTAGGCCTTCTAGTGTTCTGTCGCCAGTGGATACCAGATTTTGCTGAACTTGCTGCTCCATTGTATGTCCTGCTTGGCCGTGAGGCTCCTGAAGGTATTATAGTTCCTACTAAAGCTCAGCACAATGCTTTTCACTTTCTGCGGCAAGCGCTATTGAAGTCACCTTGTCTTTCATTTCCAGACTATAACTTGCCTTTCCGCCTTTATGTAGCAACGTCTTCTAAGGCTGCTGTGTTTTTTTTGGCACAACGCTTTCCTTCTGGACTCAAGCCTTTAGGCTATTTCTCTCAGCCTTTGATCCTGTTGTTTCTGGCATGCCACCCTGTTTCCAATCTTTAGCTGCTGTGGTATTTGCAATACAGACTACTGACTTCCTTGTTCTCCAACATGAACTACATGTATACACATCTCATTCAGTAGCTAGGTTATTGCATTTGGCTAAGACTCAACCTTTATCCAGTTCTCGTTTACTGTTATTTGACCTGGCTATTTCCCAAGCACATGTAACCTTACATGAAGTTTCTTTGTTACAACCAGCTCAAATTTTGGCTTCTTTAGAGCCATTATTACACTTGTCTGACCCTGATGGAACTCATGATTGTCTTTCTTCTGTAACAGCCTATTCAAAGGCTAGGCCTGATTTGTCTGCTGTACCCTTGTCAAACCCTGACTGGGTTCTATTTACTGATGGATCTGCCTTCCGTGATGAACATGGGCAATTACTTGTGGGGTATGCTGTAACTACTGTTGATGCTGTAATAGAAGCAGGAGCGTTGCCGTTTGCAAGTGCCCAGTTGGCAGAAGTGTTCGCTCTCATTCAGGCCTTGGAAATGTCTATGCATTTGGTTGTTAATGTCCATAGTGACAGTAGTTACGCAATCGGGGTTCTATGGGACTTTGGTAATATTTGGGCTCAGCGGGGGTTCTTGACTGCTGCACATAAACCCATCAAACATGCCCGCTATATTGAACGTTTGCTTGCTGCAGTGCTTAAGCCAGCTCAAGTAGCTGTCTTGAAATGCAAAGGACATGATCTTAATGGTACTGTGGTGTCACAAGGCAATCAGTTTGTAGACCAAGCTGCTAAAGCTGCAGCAGCAGGTCCTGCGGTTCCATCACACCTTTTATTAACTCTTCGTTCACCTGTAGCTTCTACTTCTGGCTCATTATCTCTGGACTTGATGCGTTCTCACCAGGACTCAGCTGACTTCACCGAAAAACAGGACTGGCTCTCTTGGGGAGCATCGCCTGATGGTACTGGACTTTGGTTAAAGGACAATTTGATTATCTGTCCTAAATCATTTTTATATCCTGTTGCCTTGTTCTTGCATCATAAGTTGCACTTAAGTGTTTTGGCTATGACTAAAGCTTTTGCTTAATTGTGGCATAATCCTACATTTGCTTCTGCTGCTCATGCTGTGTGTGTTTCTTGTCTCCCATGTCTGTAAGCAGGAAAATCTGGAAGCACTCTGCGTGCCTCACCTTCTCCATCCTTGCCCAGGCCTCGAGGACCCTTCCTCTTCTTGCAGATGGACTTTACTGATCTGCCTTGTGCCAAGGGGGGAAGGAAACATCTTTTGGTTTTTACTTACTTATATTCTGGATGGCCTGAGGCCTATCCAACAAACTCATTGTCTGCTGCTACAGTTTTGAAATGCTTGCTTACTCAGTTTATTCCTTTGTGGGGTGTGCCTTTGGTTTTGTCTTCTGATCAAAGTCCAGCATTTACAGCAGAAGTCTGGAAAGGCATAACTGCATTTTTTGTCCTTCATCAGCAACTTCATCCTCCGTATCATCCGTAAAGCTCTGGCCAAGTGGAACGGATGAATTGGACGCTGAAGGCGCTTCTCCGGTCTCTGACTCATGATTGGAGTCAGGATTGGGTGGAAGCTTTGCCGTTTGCTTTGTTCTCAGTCCGTAATTCTCCTCAGAGAACTCAACATGGTCTTACCCCTTATGAAATTGTGACAGGATGTCCAGCAACCACTCCAGCACATGTGATAATTCCACCAGATCAATTGCCGGATCCCCAATTACTGCGCAGCGACTTATTATCGTATTGTAAATATTTGTACCAAACGCTGGTATCTCCTTCCTTTTTGCAGCTTACAAAGCAGGGTGCTCAATCACAATCAACCCCAGACGTGGAACCAGGAGATTGGGTACTCATCAAGGATCCAGCACCAAAGTCAGCTCTAGCAGCCAAGTTTCTGGGACCATTCCAAGTGTTGCTGCTGGGATATTCGGCATTGAAGGTGAAGGGGCGAAAAGCGTGGATACATCTGGACCAGTGCAAGAAGGCACCGTCCCCTGGATAAGACAACTTCCACCTAGACCAAATCCTGAAGAATTCGTTGAAATTGAACTGGACTCATTTCCTCCAAGTTCATCTCCACTTGACCAAGAGAGTGACTGTGAAGTCGTTGGACAATCACAACCTAATCCAGAATTGGTTATTGATAATTGGCTAATATGCATATTCGCAGTAGCATTGGTACTATTTCTGTTTTTCTGGGTTTGGTGTCTCTCAGCTCTTTTAGCAGTATCGGAAGCATAGATGAGCTGATAAAGAGGTTATCGGAAAAGCCAACAATGCCCCCTAAACAACAGGCAGAAGTAGATAAGATGCTCCGGGAGTTTGGGTTTGTCACTACTCCCCCTCCTGCGGTTCCAGTTCATACAGTTCCTGACCATACAGTTCCTGAATATGATCCACATGCTCCCTGGGCAAAACATGGTACTTTCTATAATGTGTTTCATTCTCACATTTACTCCCTAATTCAGCATTTTAATATTTCCAGCTGTGCAGTATGCTTGCCTCATCCAGCGGCTACACAGTTCGGATTTTTGCCGAGACCTCAACCTATTTCCTTGCAAGAACTGAAGGATTTGTCTGTGAATGAAACACTGTTTAATCTTACTATAACATGGCCAGAGGGATTAACCCCTGCTCCAAGAATTATCAGTCCTCAGCCAGTGGCTGACCCTCCTATTTGTTTCCAACGAAAAGGAGCATATCCTGTGGGAGAAACCCCTTTGTCTAAATGTCAGACTGTCATGACTAACAACCATGTCCATTTAGCGTTGGAGTCCTCTACAGCAAGTTCTGTACAAGACCTTTCAAATTTAAAGGTAGTCAATGTCATTCCTGACCCCAAGACTCGTCTTGATCAGTATGAATTACAATATTATGATCAGGATGGGTTCCCAGCATATGGGAAGTATAGATTGCAGAATAGCAAAGATGGTTTGTCATCTGGGTATATTGACAATTATGTGTATCCCTATCTAGGGTATTATCACCCATGGTTAAGAAATATTGGGCCTGGAACTGAAGTTCTTATTACAGAACCTAAAGATTTTAAAATTTGGCCTGATGGACTACTTGCCTTGGTAGGTCACTATTTTGTGTGTGGAACCTTAGCTTATGTTCGATTGCCTGCTGATTGGTCTGGCAATTGTTACATAGCTACCCTTGACTTGCCATGGAAACTGGTCCCTTATGAAACTTTACTAGGAGTGTCTTCTAGTCGTCAGCGTAGAGCCATAGATGACTCTAGTGCTGATATACGTGCAGCAAGAAAATTACTAGAGGATACCACTATGTTAACTCAACAAGAAGTAAGCACCTTCACGTGAACAGTATGACTAAGTACCTTTGGCGCCATACGTCCTACACAACGTTATGGTGAGCAACTATTGCGAATTTATGCTCTAATAGAAGTAACAGCCCAGGATTTGACTGATGCTCTTACAGTCATGCAAGGTACTGTAGATAAATTGACTGCCTACTCTGCATAGAATAGGATGGCCTTAGATTATTTACCAAGGAAAGAGGAGTCTGTAATATCGTAAGAGATCACTGCTGTATGCTCATTAATTCACAAAGTAAGGTGGTCTCTGGTATCCTAGAACAGGTGAGAAAAGAAACTCACTTCTCCAAAGATAATATAGAAGGAACTTCTGACTCTGTATGGCCCTGGTTTGATAACATGTGGAGTGGCTTGTCAGGTCCAGTAAAAGCGATACTGACAGGCCTGTTTGGTTTCCTAGTGGCCCTCCTACTTTTAGGAATTGGTCTTGCTTGTGTTATGAAATGTTGTACTTCATATCTGTCCAAAACTACAAATACTATTGCAGTCCTTAAATTAAGAAGTGTTCCTAGTACTGGAGATTTGCTTCGTGAAATGCCCTTTTATGAAGAATGTGGTTCTGGGCAGAACCAAAGGGAGGACAGTAGACAAGTACTAACTCGACTAGGCCCCAAATGTAAATTGGATATAATCAGTGAGGTAGATGAAACAGCTGCTGATAAGCAAATTTACACACCGATGATTTATCCAGGATATGCAGATTTGGAGCTGTCAGATTCAGAGACAGACAGCGGATCGGGATCGATAATATCCATAGGAACAGAACCAAAATCAGCTATACATGAAACTATACATGAAACAGGATTATAGAAATCTAGCTTGCTGTAGGCTTAGAAAATACAGGTCTGAATTGCATTTCAAACTATCTCTTTAAAAGACACTTCTGCTTCTAGACTTAGCAAATAGAGCTTGTGTGTGATTAGCAAACAGTTTGTGCAACAATAGATATTAGGTCAGATTGAAGTTCCTTAATTAAATAGAACAGAGGGTGAAGTTGCTCATCCTGCAATCGGATAGGCTAAAGCAGTTACTGGGTCAGGTTGTACTGCTCTTGTGAAACTGGCTCTAATTCAATTAGCAAATATAACGGATATAGCTTGTATAAATAATAGAACATCAGCAGAAATTATAAGTAACTAATTAGCTTTTTCCTGAATAGAAGAATCACAGCGACACCTATTGAATTTAGTAAACATGGTTATGAGGTATAACTTCTGCTTTTCTTTATGATAATATTGCCTATGTTAGCAACTTTTATGTACACGTTGTAATTTGGAAAGCACCAGATGTTAATTAAAGATTAACTGAATCAGCTGATATTTCCTAATAAAAGCAGGAGCTCTACAGAACCATCTTTGAAGAGGCTCGATGGATATGTCAAATTAGACTCCATGCGTTTCTTCCCTATAGAGCTCAATAGAGATTGATTAATTAATTGATTGTGTCGTGTCTTTCCTTCCTGTTGAATGGTACAGGGATATATAAGAACCCAGGTGTTTTGTGTGTGTGGGATTCCAGACCCCAGGAGGGTAAAGAGTCAACAGTTTTTAGAAAAGGTTCAGAGAAGAGCCACCAAAATGGTAAAGGGGATGGAAGGATACTCCTATAAAGAAAGGCTAAAAAGGTAAGGGCTCTTTAACCTGGAAAAGAGACGGCTGAGGGGAGATATGATAGAAGTCTATAAATTAATGAACGGAGTGGAATGGGTAAACGTAGATCGATTGTTTACCTTATCAGAATATAGAAAGACTAGGGGACATTTATTTATTTATTTAGCTGCATTTATATCCCGCTTTTCACCGGGTCAAAGCGGTTGGGGGATACATTTAACACAAGGGGATATGAGACACATACACTAATACTTACAGGGAACATGGGCAATGGAGGGTTAAGTGGCTTGCCCAAGACCACAAGGAGCACCTGCGGGACTAGAAACCCCAGTCCTTCCGGCCCAAGGTTGCTGTCCTCTAGTGGGATTTGAACCAACGACCTTCCGGCCTGTAGTATCTTGCCCCAACCACTAGGCCACTCCTCCCCCGCAATGAAGCTACAGGGTAAACTATTTAAGACTAATAAAAGAAAATATTTTTTCACTCAACGTATAATCAAACTCTGGAATTTGTTACCGGAGGATGTAGTAAAGGCTGTTAGTGTAGCTGGGTTTAAAAAAGGTTTGGACAAGTTCCTGGAGGAAAGGTCCATAAACCATTAAGAAGGGACCCAGGATATCAATGCTTGAACCAATACAAGTATTGTGGAACCTGTGTCCCTTGGGGAAACTGCTAGGTACGTATGACCTAGATTGGCCACTGTTGGAAACAGAATACTGGGCTTGATGGACCTTGGTCTGACCCAGAATGGCATATCTTATGTTCTTATGTAACAACTTGCTAAACTGAAAGTGGACAAAGCCATGGGACTGGATGGGATACATCCCAGGATACTGAAAGAGCTCAGAGAGATTCTTGCAGGGCCGTTAAAGAATGTATTCAACAAATCCTTGGAAACAGGAGAGGTTCCTCAGGACTGGAGAATGGCTGATGTCGTACCTCTACACAAAAATGGTGACAGGGAAGAAGTGTCAAACTACAGACCCGTGAGCCTTACCTCGGTGGCGGAAAAAGTAATGGAGGCGCTCCTGAAAGAGCGAATAGTGAACTTTCTCAAAACCAACAGGTTGCAAGATCCGAGGCAACATGGTTTTACTGAAGGACGGTCTTGCCAAACAAATCTGATTGAGTTCTTTGACTAGGTGACCATGGAACTAGATCAGGAGCATGCGATGGATGTCGTCTACCTGGATTTCAGCAAAGCCTTTGATACTGTTCCTCATAGGAGGCTTGTCAATAAACTCAGTAGCTTGGGGATGGGTACCAAGATGGTAAACTGGATTAGAAATTGGTTGACTGACAGACGACAGAAGGTGATGGTACATGGAGCTCACTCGGATGAAAGGAAGGTGATTAGGGGGGTGCCCTAGGGTTCGGTCCTGTACCTGGCACGGTTCAATGTATTTGTGAGTGATATTGCTGAAAGACTGAATGGAAAAGTCTGTCTTTTTGCACATGACACAAAAATTTGCAACAGTAGACTCCCCTGAGGGAGTCCTTAACATGAGAAAAGATCTACCAAAGCTGGAAGAATGGTCTAATGCTTGGCAATTATGATTTAATGCAAAAAAGTGCAGTATCATGCACTTAGGCAGCAGAAATCCAAGGGAAATGTACGCAATAGGGGGCAAGAGGTTGGTGTGCATGGTTCAGGAGAAAGACCTTGGTGTGATTATCTCTGATGATCTCAAGGTGGCAAAACAGTGCAACAAGGCAATGGCAAAAGCCAGGAGGATGTTGGGCTGCATACAAAGAGGGATTACCAGCAGAAAGGAAGAGGTACTTATGCCACTGTACAGGTCGCTGTTGAGGCCTCACCTGGAATACTGTGTTCAGTTTTGGAGACCATATCTTGCAAAAGATGTAAAAAGACTGGAAACTGTTCAGAGGAAGGCGACCAAAATGATTTGGAGCCTGCGTAAGAAACCTTATGAGAAGAGACTTGAAGACCTAAATATGTACACTTTGGAGGAGAGGAGGGATAGAGGAGCTATGATTCAGACCTTTAAATACTTAAAAGAGGAACGATGAACAAACAAACCTCTTCCAAAGACGGGGAAGCTACAAAACTAGAAGGCATAACATGAAGCTGCAAGTTGAAAAATTGAAAGGCAATGTCAGGAAACATTTTTCACTGAAAGGGAGGAGGATGCTTGGAATGCTCTCCCGATGGAAGTGATGGGGGCAAACACGGTGACGGAATTCAAAACAGCATGGGACAAGCACAGCGGATCCCTTTACAGCAACAGGATAAAAACAAAATAAACTGAACCATCTAACTTCTCAACAAACAGGGGTGTCCTACATGGAGTGGTGGGTCCACCCCTAAACAAAGACATGGGGAGGGGTGGCCTGCACAGAGCGACAGGTGCACCTATTCTTGCCATATCTTGCTGGGCAGACTGGATGGACCATTTTGGTCTTTATCTGCCGTCATTTACTATGTTACTATGTTACTTGGTAGCAGTTCGATCTTGTTGTCCATGAACCATTTTTTGACTGTTTTTGCAGTGTGGCACGGTGCCGAGTCCTGCTGAAATAAAGTTGTGCCAGAAACATTCATGTGTATTTTAACTTTACTATTCAGCACGGATATGTATTTTGCAGCATTTCACCTTTCTCAAAAATGTGCAAGCCACATCGTCCATTCGCCGAGATACCACCTCATACCATGACCGATGGTGGGTGTTTAACAGTCTTGATCGTGTACTTCGGATTTAGTCTCTCGCCTGCTGGTCGACGGATGTAGTTATAACCACTCCCACGTACTTGTTGAAATGTACTTTCATCTGTGAACATTACCCTCTCCCACCATTCAGCAGATTTGTCTTTCATCTTGCTACAAAACTGTATGCGGGCAGCAATTTGTTTCCTGGTCATCATAGGCTTTGAATTCATCCACAAGCCGTCATTGGACAGATCTGGCACTTATCTTTATTCCTCGATCATTAGCTAACTGAGCCACACGTTGAGATGAAGTATGTGGACTAGATATAATAATGCTTTTGAGGACTCGATCATCTCATCCAGTAGTTATCCGTCTGCGCTCACATTTCAGACGATGTGTACGGCCACCTGATTTCAGAACATTCTGAACTGCACACCTTGATATATGCAAATGTTTTGCAATAGCACATTGCAAACATCCTTCAGCATGGAGTGTGACAACTTGTCCCTTTACAAAGTCATTAATATCTAACTTTCTACCCATCTTGATTGTATATTTCACATGTAACTTTCAATCTTTTCCTAGGTGTAAAAATTCAAAACTTCATCCAAGAAACCTACAACAGAATGTAAGTAAACTAAAATGGACGCCAGACGCATGGTGTGACTAATCGCCATGCTGATTAAATAAGTAAGCACATGTGACATCTCCACAGTACATTATTTAACAATAAATTGTAGAAAAAGATACCTGCCTTAATTTTTTGGCCACTACTGTAGTAAAAGCTGTTAGTGTAGCTGGGTTTAAAAAAGGTTTGGATAACTTCCTGGAGGAAAGATCCATAAACCATTATTAAAAGGGACCCAGGTTATCACTGCTTGACCCAATACAAGCATTGTGGAACCTGTGTCTTTTGGAGAAACTGCTAGGAACTTATGACCTAGATTGGCAAATGTTGGGAACAGGATACTGGGCTTGATGGACCTTGGTCTGACCCAGTATAGCATATCTTATATCCTTAAGTTTGTTACTTTGTTGTGCCTTTCTGTATAGAAATTTTCTGCTATCAGAAGTTCACAGCCAGCTAGGAGGTGAGTCGCTATTTCCAGCTCTTTCTTACAGAATCGACATATCTGTTTTGCCAGTTTTTTCAATCCTAACTATAAACCATCTCATCTGTAATCCGCTGTCCTGGGCTGCAACAATCAATTTCTCGTCCTTCAATTTCAGTTCATCTCTCCTTAGCCATTCATGCATATGTTCTTGATCGACAAGACTCCATCTGTCCAAGAAAGGTCAACGCATCTTCGGTAGTAGACTGGCTAATCTACTGAAGAGGGCTTTAAACTAGATTCGTTGGGGATAGGTGAAAAAAGCCCCAGGTAAGTGAAAGCCCCCAGGTAGGTGATACATTAAATACCTTTATGGAAATGGGTAACAGGGGTAACATATGGAAAGCAGTGTGTATAAATGCCTGTAGCATGGGAAATAAAATCCCTGATGTTGAAGCTTTGGAGGGAGTGGCTGACTTGGATTTAGTGGCAGTTACAGAAACATGGTTCACAGAAAACCATGACTGGGATGTAACTATACCTGGCTATACTTTATTCAGAAAGGACAGGGTAGGACGTAGGGGAGGAGGAGTGGCACTATATGTAAAAACTACTATTAAAGCTTTGGAATTACAGAGTT
This sequence comes from Ichthyophis bannanicus, assembly GCA_033557465.1. Taxonomy (NCBI): domain Eukaryota; kingdom Metazoa; phylum Chordata; class Amphibia; order Gymnophiona; family Ichthyophiidae; genus Ichthyophis; species Ichthyophis bannanicus. The sequence continues at coordinate 57,495,331 of CM066036.1, forward strand.
TAAAAGGGAGAGGGGAGGCATTGTGGGTTAACCTAGAAAGAGGGAAAGAGAAATCTATTTGCATTGGTGTGATATACAGACCTCCCTCACAAGAGGATGAGGTGGACAGAGAGTTAATTGAAGACATACGCAGCATTGCTAGGAAAGGGGAAATGCTACTGATAGGAGATTTCAATATGCCAGATGTTGATTGGAACATTCCTGCTGCAGTATCATCTAGAAGTAAGGAGATCCTGGATTCTCTACAGGGAGAACTATTCAGGCAATTGGTAACAGACCCCACACGTGAAGGGACCATACTGGACTTGGTGCTTACCAATGGTGAAAGTGTTTCTGATGTTGTAGTGGGAGATCATTTTGCATCCAGTGATCACCAGATGGTGTGGTTCAGTATTAGGACTAGGGCTGTTAGAATCCATTCCAAGGTGAGGATCTTAGACTTTAGGAAGACTAACTTTGCGAAGATGGGCAATACCTCAGGGAGTCGTTAGTGGGATGGGAACAGCTGGGGGATGTAGAAAAACAGTGGGCAAAACAGAAAGGGGGTATTTTAAGGGCAACCAACCGTTTTGTTAAAATGGTAAATAAAGGCAAAAGGAAAAGGAGACCGCTATAGTTTTCTAAGGAAGTAGCTGAAAAAGTGAAGAAAAAAAGGGAGGCCTTCATGAAATACAAGAGATCACAGAGAGAGGAAGACAGGCATCTGTATTTGGAAAAACTTAGAGAAGCTAGCAAAGTAGTCAAGAAGGCAAAGATTCAAAGGAGGAGGAAATAGCCAATGCAATAAAATGGGGGGATAAGACATTTTTCAGATATATTAGTGAGAAGAGGAAGGGCAAGAGTGATATTGTCAGACTCAAGGGTGCAAGGGGGGAATATGTAGAAGCTGATAAGGATAAAGCGGAATTGCTTAACAAATATTTTTGTTCTGTGTTCACAGATGAAGAACCAGGAGCAGGACCTCAGAAAACACCCACAAATAGGAATAGAAGCGAGGGACATCTTGAACAATTTTCAGAAGACTGTGTTCGTGAGAAACTAGCTCAATTTAAAGTAGACAAAGCGATGGGACCGGATGGGATACACCCTGGAATACTGAGGGAACTTGGGGACGTTCTAGCAGCTCCACTGACTGACCTTTTCAATGCCTCATTGGAGTCGGGAGTGGTGCCAAAGGACTAGAGAGAGGCTCATGTGGTGCCTTTACACAAAAGCGGAAGTAAGGATGTGGTTGAAAATTACAAGCCGGTTAGTTTAACTTCGGTGGTGAGTAAATTATTGGAAACGCTGCTGAAAGAGAAAATAGTGAGGTTTCTGGAGTCCAGCGGATTACAGGATCCGAGGCAGCATGGAATCACCAGAGGCAGGTGTTGTCAGACAAATCTGATTGATTTCTTTGACTGGGTGACCAGGGAGTTGGACCGAGGGAGAGCTCTAGATGTGGTGTATTTAGATTTCAGTAAAGCCTTTGACACTGCTCCTCACAGGCAACTTATAAACAAACTGAGCACCCTAGGGATGGACCCTAAAGTTACTGCTTGGGTTAGAAATTGGTTGGGTGGGAGGCGACAAAGAGTACAAGTAAATGGAGCTCACTCTGAGAAGAAGGATGTTACCAGTGGTGTGCCCCAGGGATCTGTCCTTGGTCTGATTCTTTTTAACATCTTTGTTAGTGATATAGCGGAAGGGCTGTCGGGTAAGGTTTGCCTCTTTGCAGATGATACCAAAATCTGCAATAGAGTAGACACCGAGGAAGGTGTAGATAACATGAGGAGGGATCTAGCTAAGCTTGAAGAATGGTCTAGAATTTGGAAGCTGGGATTTAATGTTAAAAAATGTAAGGTCATGAATTTGGGCTACAGCAATCCAAGGGAGCAATACAGTATAGGAGGTGAAGTACTTTTGTCCACTAAAGAAGAGCGGGACCTAGGCGTGGTTGTGTCTGATGATCTTAAAGTAGCTAAACAGGTAGAAAAGGCGACGGCAAAAGCTAGAAGGATGCTTGGGTGCATACGGAGAGGAATGGCTAGCAGAAAAAAGGAGGTGATAATGCCTCTTGTGACAAGGCAGAGCTGTCAGAGCACAAGAAAAAGGCTTTTAAACAAACTTTTTCCTCTGAACCTGCCAGGAATACAGGGCAGCTGACGGTTAAAACCTCAGCGCACAGAGTTGCAGGGCAGGAGAGAAAAGAAAGGGAGCCACACCCTAGCTCTAGGCTGACAGGGAGAGCTAGCCAACCAGGGAAAGGGGTGGACTCTCACCTGATTGGACAAACCACTCCACTTAACCAGGAAGTGGTAGGTTCAGGAAGAGAAGCCCGATCTGCAGGATCAGCCCGAGCAGCAGGATCAGCAAGATCAGCTGGATCAGAGAGGAGATCAGACGAGGAACGCAGAGAGCTACAGGAGGAAGGAAAAAGGCAAAATAGGAACTTACCTTTGGCAAAGCCAGAAAAAGGGGACTCCAGGAATGCAGATACAGCCTTGGAGTCAGGCATTCTTGGCAGAGGAACAGAAACAGAATCCTTATCCAAGAGGGGCCGAGCTCAGAGCAAGCGTGACCAGCTGGGATCCAATTACCTGGACCATTGCCAGCCACCTTGCAGAGAGAGAGCCACGTCTCTGGGGAAACAGCCGAGAATTCTCCCAGGAAGGGATTGCTCTCAAGAAAAGCTGAACCAGGTCAGAAAAACTTATAAGCCTTTTAAACAGAACATAGAGCCTGTGTCTGAAAGAGACAGAAGTAGTTCCTCTGATAGTTTACCTTGCAATATTGGCAGTGAACGTGGTAGAACTTGTAAGCTAGAAGCCAGCACAGGTGCCCGTCAGCTAGCTCATAATTGGCAGCAGCGTGATTCAAGCACAGATACGGAGCTGGAGGAATGGGAGATTGGTAGAGTCCCTGAAAAGCCTAGCTACGAGAAACACGTAGTTCCTCAACAGGGAATAAGGTATAAGAAAAAGGAAGAAGGAAGAAATCCTTATGCCCAGCTCTTTAAGAGGCTGAATAAACAGTTATCCTTGCAAGACTGCAGGACAGGCAGTGAGAGGGGAGAAAAGCAGATACAAGATCTCCTCCACCATTTAAGAGCCCTAGACTCGAATAGGCCAGATAGCCAAGGAGCTCAACTCAGCGACGAAGAATCCATGCAAACTGACATCCCATTGTCTGATCACAGTAGCTCTGAGACGGAATGCGGGATTTGCCAGTGTGACTTTTAAATGTACAGCTTAAACAGAAGCAATGTTTTAAGGCTGTTTTAAAAGCATGTAGAGAATAGAGTTTAAGTACAGACAAGAAGTTGTCTGACTGCTGATACTAGTGAAGTGCATAATTCTAAGGCTTGAAGTGAATTATCCATGTGAAGGTGGAAGAGGAAAACCACACTTGTTGGAAGTTCTTTATTGAATGCCTTGAATGAGTATCGCTGTTAAGAAAGTCTACAGTTGTTTTGGACTACAGGAACCTGAGAAGTATCAGGGAACATTTGTACAGGACTTTATTTGCTTTATTCATGTTGTTATCCTTAAATATCTGTTCTGGGGTGAAGAAAACCTGCTGGGAACAATAAACCTATTGTTTACCTTCAAATTGCTTTGGCTGTGATCACTGGGCCTACAACTACAATTTTGCTCAACCAGAGAACAGCGATAACAAAGTAACATACACGACGCTGTCTCCCAAATGAACTGCGCCACAAGTTGGTGTAATTGGTAAGACGAGGCGTCACATTATTGGCGTAGTTTTGAGGATTTTTCAACACTCTGTCCAGAAAGGAGGATATACTAACCCCAACAGTTGAAGTCCTGAGGAGAGAATAAACCTCGTGCAAGCTTGAAGAAAAAAAAAAAAAAAAAAAAATCCAAATACAAAAGGAAAGTGCCTGAAGGAAGAGCTGACCGGATCTGCGAGAGCAGTTAGGAGCGCAAGAGCGGTGAAGCCGGACCAGAGTTCCTGTGCAAGCACCAGCGTATTCCTGATGAGCATGACTCTCCACTTGTAGCAGGTAACCAGTAGCTGGGAAGGCTTGTATAAGGATACTGCTACAAGGGGGGAGGGTAAAGCAGACATAAGCCGGGAGCTAGGCAGGTGCGAGTGTATTGGTGCCGCACTTGGTGTGTTTTCTTTTGTGTCATTTCAGCAACAACGGGATGGAGCCCGCACACCTGATGTCGTGGGTAGCGGAGAGGTTCCAGCAGCAGGAGGCGAGAGCAGCGCAGACACAGGAACGCATGGCGGAGATGTTCCAGGCGCAGCAGAAGCCGGTGATGGAGCTGCTGACTTCATGGATTGGAGAACAAAAGGAGACGACTCAAGTACTGAGAACTGTTTCTAGTTCATTAGGAACTAATGCAGGACTTGGACAGTGTGGTCAAGGAATGTGGTCATTAGGACCAATGTCTAAAGAAGTCGATATAGATGACCATATCAAAGTCTTTGAACGCATTGCTATCATGAGCGGATGGCCAAAAGAGCATTGGGTCATCAGATTCGCTACTTCCCTAACGGGAGAGGCATTAACAACATACAGAGAGATGCCCAATGATCTGGCTACTGATTATGACGCTGTGGTCAAAGCCATAAGAGAAAGGCTGGGCCTAACACCGGTGGTGTACCATCGCCGTTTAAGAGGGTGCAAATTAAACCCGGGCGAGTCACCACAGGCTTTAGGCCATAGAATTAAAGCATTAGTGCATAAATGGCTTTCACCAAGTAACAGGAGCCTGGACACTATTATGGATGATATTGTACTAGAACAATTTCTGGAGGCAGTCCCTAAAGAAGTACAATCTTTCTTGGTTCTACAGGACTGTAGAAGCACTAAAGATGCCATCACGCTAGCCGATCGCTTCTTTGCGGCAGAGGCAATAAGACAGCGGGGGATGGGTGTTTCAGAGCGGTCAGTCCTGAGAGTGCCAGTAACAAAGGGAAGAACTATGGTGGGAGAGTGTCCATCTAAGAAGCCCTTGTTTAAAACTGAGTGGGAAGAACGTAAATGTTTTTCTTGCGGTCAACAGGGACACCTGAGAAGAAATTGTAAGGCTAAGCTAGCTCTAGTGACTACTCCTTCCAAGAAGGTGGGGGAGGGATTCTTATTAGCAGTCACGGTTAACAACGTCCAGATTGAAGCGCTGTTAGATTCTGGCGCTGACCAGTCAATGGTCTCAGAGAAATTCTGGAATGAGATAGGAACCCCGGATGAGTGCCCAGAAAGACACCCTGAAGGAAAGATTAGAATTCGCTGTGTACACGGTGCGGATAGGCCTTATCCGGTGCACACAGTAGTGGTGGACGGTCTAGGGGTAAAGAAAGATATCCCAGTAGTGGTGGTGCCTAACTTACCCTATTCCTTAGTTCTAGGTAGGAATAGTCCACAGTTTAGGGAAGGCCTAGTACAAGCGTTAGCCGTCAAGGACGAAGCTGACCTTCTTATAAAAGGTAAAAACCCAAGGGGACGTAAAGAGGATCAGGACATATCTCCCTCTAAAGAAAGAGGTGGTATAGGTCTAGTATCTACATGCGCCCAAAGTAAAGACAGTCACGAGGATCAAAATTCTGTAACAGATCCCTTAGCAGAATTACCCTCACATAGTGGGTTGATAACTCCCTCTCGGGAGCATGCAAAACTTAAGAAGGGGGAAAATCGCAGGGAGAAACAGTGCAGGTCCCGTACTCGGACGGAACTAAGGGCAGGACAGGAGTTACCCTGGGCTCCGGCCCAATTGGTAGCAAAATTCCCTTCATTCCCCGATGAACAAAGGCAGGATCCAGCCTTGACCTATGCTTTTGATAAGGCTAATAGGAGAGCACGGTCATTACCCTATTTTCACTTAGTTAGAAAGGTGTTATATAGGGAAACCTTGGATCCACATTCTAAAGGTACCAGGAGGCAATTAGTAGTGCCCAATACCTTTAAAAATTGGATTTTGCGTTTAGCGCATATCCATCCCTTAGGGGGCCACGAAGGAGTAGAAGGCACCTTGAAACAGCTTTTGAGTCGTTTCTATTGGCCTGGCGTTTATCGCGAGACCGCAAAATATTGTAGAGCGTGTCCCGCATGCCAGAAGGGCACCCCCTATAGGCCAGTAAAACCACCCCAGAGATCTAAAAATCGATGGGTAGAACCCGCTACGGAAGAGATAGAGAGACCCCAGTTTCGAAGAAATTTAGGAGCCTGGGTACAGCGTACATCTCAGGTAGTAGGCGAAAATCTGACCTCCAGTCAAGGGAGGCAGAAAAAAGATTATAACCTCCGCACCAAACCTAAGCGTTTAGAAATTGGTGAAAAGGTCATGGTAGTGATACCGGGTCGCAAACCAAAGTTTGAAAGCACCTGGAGGGGACCCTGCCGGGTTATCAAACGAATAGGACCCACCACTTACACAGTAGAAACCAGGAGGGGGAAGCAACAAAACTTCCATGTGAACGTTTTAAGGCCCTGGCACGAACGGGTAGCATTAGCTCGTTTAGCTACAGTTCCTGATCACGAATTTAGCTACAGCCACCAGAGAAGGATTCCGGGCTGTTCTGAAAGTTTTCAGACAGCACGGAATATCTTAAATGGGGGGTTGTGTGACAAGGCAGAGCTGTCAGAGCACAAGAAAAAGGCTTTTAAACAAACTTTTTCCTCTGAACCTGCCAGGAATACAGGGCAGCTGACGGTTAAAACCTCAGCGCACAGAGTTGCAGGGCAGGAGAGAAAAGAAAGGGAGCCACACCCTAGCTCTAGGCTGACAGGGAGAGCTAGCCAACCAGGGAAAGGGGTGGACTCTCACCTGATTGGACAAACCACTCCACTTAACCAGGAAGTGGTAGGTTCAGGAAGAGAAGCCCGATCTGCAGGATCAGCCCGAGCAGCAGGATCAGCAAGATCAGCTGGATCAGAGAGGAGATCAGACGAGGAACGCAGAGAGCTACAGGAGGAAGGAAAAAGGCAAAATAGGAACTTACCTTTGGCAAAGCCAGAAAAAGGGGACTCCAGGAATGCAGATACAGCCTTGGAGTCAGGCATTCTTGGCAGAGGAACAGAAACAGAATCCTTATCCAAGAGGGGCCGAGCTCAGAGCAAGCGTGACCAGCTGGGATCCAATTACCTGGACCATTGCCAGCCACCTTGCAGAGAGAGAGCCACGTCTCTGGGGAAACAGCCGAGAATTCTCCCAGGAAGGGATTGCTCTCAAGAAAAGCTGAACCAGGTCAGAAAAACTTATAAGCCTTTTAAACAGAACATAGAGCCTGTGTCTGAAAGAGACAGAAGTAGTTCCTCTGATAGTTTACCTTGCAATATTGGCAGTGAACGTGGTAGAACTTGTAAGCTAGAAGCCAGCACAGGTGCCCGTCAGCTAGCTCATAATTGGCAGCAGCGTGATTCAAGCACAGATACGGAGCTGGAGGAATGGGAGATTGGTAGAGTCCCTGAAAAGCCTAGCTACGAGAAACACGTAGTTCCTCAACAGGGAATAAGGTATAAGAAAAAGGAAGAAGGAAGAAATCCTTATGCCCAGCTCTTTAAGAGGCTGAATAAACAGTTATCCTTGCAAGACTGCAGGACAGGCAGTGAGAGGGGAGAAAAGCAGATACAAGATCTCCTCCACCATTTAAGAGCCCTAGACTCGAATAGGCCAGATAGCCAAGGAGCTCAACTCAGCGACGAAGAATCCATGCAAACTGACATCCCATTGTCTGATCACAGTAGCTCTGAGATGGAATGCGGGATTTGCCAGTGTGACTTTTAAATGTACAGCTTAAACAGAAGCAATGTTTTAAGGCTGTTTTAAAAGCATGTAGAGAATAGAGTTTAAGTACAGACAAGAAGTTGTCTGACTGCTGATACTAGTGAAGTGCATAATTCTAAGGCTTGAAGTGAATTATCCATGTGAAGGTGGAAGAGGAAAACCACACTTGTTGGAAGTTCTTTATTGAATGCCTTGAATGAGTATCGCTGTTAAGAAAGTCTACAGTTGTTTTGGACTACAGGAACCTGAGAAGTATCAGGGAACATTTGTACAGGACTTTATTTGCTTTATTCATGTTGTTATCCTTAAATATCTGTTCTGGGGTGAAGAAAACCTGCTGGGAACAATAAACCTATTGTTTACCTTCAAATTGCTTTGGCTGTGATCACTGGGCCTACAACTACAATTTTGCTCAACCAGAGAACAGCGATAACAAAGTAACATACACGACGCTGTCTCCCAAATGAACTGCGCCACAAGTTGGTGTAATTGGTAAGACGAGGCGTCACACTCTGCATAAGTCTTTGGTGCGACCTCATTTGGAGTATAGTGTGCAATTCTGGAGACCGCACCTTCAAAAGGATGTGAACAGGATGGAGTCGGTGCAGAGGGTGGCTACTAAAATGATTAGTGGGCTTCATTATAAAGCATATGAGGACAGACTTAAGGATCTTAATATGTACACCTTAGAGGAAAGGCGGGATAGAGGTGATATGATTGAGATGTTTAAATACCTCCGTGGCATAAATGTTCAGGGAGAGAGCCTCTTTCAATTGAAAGCAAGTTCTGCTACGAGGGGACATGGGATGAGGGTGAAGGGAGATAGATTCAGGAGTGATATGCAGAAATATTTCTTTATGGAAAGAGTAGTGGATCCATGGAATAGTCTCCCAGTGGAGGTGGTAGAGATGAGGACAGTAACTGAATTCAAAAAAGCATGGGACCAACACAGAGGATCTCTAAAGGTAAAAAGTGGACTGTTGTAGTTGTTGATATGGAAGGACAGACTAGATAGGCCAAGTGGTCTTTTTCTGTCATCATGTTTCTATGTTTCTATGTATGTTCTATGACAAAGGATTCCTGGAGTAACACTTTGTATTTCCTACTGTATTTGTGCATTTGGCACTTGTTTTTCATTTTTCTGATCTAATTCTTTGAAGAGTTTTTCTCGTGTTTTGCAAATTTTGTTGCTTCCTTTCCTGCTGGCAAGTAGCCAGAGGCTCAAAGGGTGGGCGAGTGAGCTGCCCCAGTACTATGTTGAGAACCCATTCAGTTGCTGGAGGGAGAACCAGGGGGTTCGATAAAAGCAGACTCCTAAGAAAGCAGGTCACCAATGGCTGGACCAAGAGGGGCTTGCCATCCACTGGGTAGTGGTGCGCCGCCAGGGAACTAAGGTGCACCCGGATGGAGTTAGACTTGAGCCTGGATTGCGAGAGGTGGAGAAGGTACTGTAATACCAAACTCACAGGGCAGCAGAATGGATCAAGCCCGTGCTCGGCACACCAGGCCGAAAACCTGCATCATTTGAGGGCATAAGCTTTTCTAGTAGAGGCCTTTTGAGAAATCAGCAGAATCTCCTCTACTTCACCCGAGGGGTTGAAAGGGGCTAGGTCACCCTTTCAGCAGCCACACCGTCAGCGACAGGGACCCCAGACTGGGGTGCAGAAGAGAGCCCCCTTCCTGAGACAGGAGTCCTGGAGAGATCCCCAAAGGAATAGGGCTTTCCACCGTTAACTGGAGGAGCAGTAGGAACCATGGTTGCCTGAGTCACCGAGGGGCTATCAGGATGAGCGAGGCCCTGTTGCGGAGGGTCCTGAACAAGGTTTTGGCAAATAGCGGTGTGGGAGGGAAGGCATACATGAGGCCCTCCAACCATTTTATTTTATTTAGCTGCATTTATATCCCGCTTTTCACTGGGTCACAGCGGTTTAACAAAAAAAGAGAGGGGGGGGGACACAATAATCAATTTGACAGAGAAGGGGGGGGGGCATCACCATGAGAGCCAACATTGATGATCTGAACAGAAAGTAACAGAATTAGACTGTACTAACAAGTCTCTTAGTTGGTAGAAGAGGGGTTAGGTCAGAGGGTCTGGATGTGCAGTCAGTGAGAGATGTCTGTTTCAGGTCCAAGATATTCATGAAACAGGATGGTTTTTAACTGTTTCCGGAATGTGGAGAGGAGGAACATGTCTGCTGCCACCCTGGAGGGGTGGGCCTGCCGAGAACAGAAGCAGGGCAACTGGAAGTTGCCTGGGCTGGCGAACAGCTCCATCAAGGTTTCCGGAAGAGCCGGTCGGACACACTGGGGACCAGCTGCCATTAGTGCAGCTTAAGGACTCTGCTCAGCCTGTCGGCCAGCAGGTTGTTCTGGCCTGGTAGGTATACTGCCCGCAGGAGACTACCCTGTTGGATTGCGTACAAGCAGAGGACCACTGCCTCCCAACAGAGGGCACAAGACCCCATGCCTCCCTGTTTGTTTACATAGAACATCGCCACTTGGTTTCCCTCTGGACCAGCACCGGCTGGTGACGCAGGCAGGTGGTGGCAAAATGCTCACAGGGCTAAGTATATTGCCCGCAGCTCCAGGAGGTTGATTTGCTGGGTGCTCTCACTTGGTGACCAGTTGCCCTGGGTGCGGAGCTCCTCGCAGTGGACTCCCCAGTCAAGCAGGGAGGCATCCGTAGTTAGGACCCTTAAGGGGCTTGGGGACTGAAAAGGCATGCCCGCCTCGAGATACTGGAGAGACTGCCACCCGACCAGCGAGTCCACCAGTTGACGGATTACAGAGACTCTCTCAGAAGTGCCCCGTGGCCTGAGACCACTGGTTTCAGAGCCACCACTGCGCCGCCCTCATGTGGAGGCGAGCAACTGGGATGACGTGGACCATGGAGGCCATGTGCCCGAGAAGGCAAAGAAGGACAATACTGTATATTCCATGCCAGAGTCCTGAGATTGTCGGCTCGGTCACTGGGCAAGAAGGCTTTGCCCCAATGAACTCCAGACATTGTGTCGGGAGGAGGTGTGACTTGGGGTAGTTTATGATAAAACCCAAGTGCTGTAGAAACTGGATGGTGTATGCGGTAGCCTACTGCACCTCTGAGGCCGTGCCTCCCTTTATGAGCCAGTCGTCCAGGTAGGGGAAGACAAAGACCCCCTGGAGACGGAGGAAGGCAGCCATGACTGCCAGGCATTTTGTGAAGACCCTTGGGGCAGAAGCCAAGACGAAAGGGAGCACCTTGTACTGATAGTGCCTGCCCCCCACTATGAACCGCAGGTACTACCTGTGGTTGGGCTGAATGAGGATATGGGTATAGGCATCCTTACGGTCTAAGGAATATAACCAATCTCCCCACTGGAGGTAGGGCAGCAATGTTCCAAGGGAGAGCATCTTGAACTTCTCCCTCACCAGGAATTTGTTGAGGTTGTGCAGGTCGAGGATAGGCCCCCTGTTCTTTTTGGCAGTACCTGGAGTAGAACCCATTGTCCTTGAGATGGTGGGGTACCAGTTCCACTGCTTTGTCCTCGAGAAGATTTGCCAACTCCTTCAGTAGGTCTCGGTGGAGAGGAGACCTGAGGGTCTCTCCCGAAAAATAAGGGGGAGGTGGTCTGAGTCAGGTGGAGGAGGCAATCCTCCCTGACCACCCGAAGTGCCCAGGAGTCGGTGGTGATGGTCAACCACCTCTGGGTATAGTGGGCCAGACATCCCCCTGTGGGCTGTTGATCTCCTTGGGGTAGATAGGCTATGCTCAAGGAGTCACAAACTCCCCCCTGGCTGGGTCGGATCTGGTGCCTGTGGTTTTGGAGCCTTCAGCTTATGAGGGCCATGCCCATGTCCCTTGGCCTGCTGACCCTGTTGGGGAGCTGGGGAGGCCTGAAAAGGTGGGTAGTTTCTGTAAGCAGCCCCTTTCCTCGGGTAGAAGGACTTTTTAACCGAGCCCTTCCGTCGGGGAGGGGCAGCAGTCTTTTTTGAAAGCCTGATCCTCATTATTAACTTGGTCTCCAGCTCAGCAGCCTTGTCGATCATGGGTTTGCCAAAGAGGTTCTCTCCTTGGCATGGGACATTGACCAATTTGTCCTAAACCCACTGCTCAAGGTCGGATGACTGTAGCCAAACTTGGCACCATGCACCGATGCCAGCCACCGCTACTCAAGCCACTGACTCAAACCCATCCTAGGCCGCCCAAGACATGAACTTGGAGCACTCACGGACTGGATGTGGCCGATCAGCAACAAGCCCTGGTAACAATTTCTGCTGAGGGCATCCAAGGTGTGTGCCTCCCTGCCAGGGAGCACCGAGGAGTGCGTCTTCTGGCTTTTCAGCCAACACATGGCTGACTCCACCACCATGGAATTATGCGGCAGCTGTGATTTAAACATAAACATAAGATATGCCATACTGGGTCAGACCAAGGTCCATCAAGCCCAGTGTCCTGTTTCTAACAGTGGCCAATCCAGGTCACATGTACCTAGCAGGTTCACAAAAAGACACAGGTTCCACAATGCTTGTATTGGGGCAAGCAGTTGATTTCCCAGGTCCTTTAATAATGGTTTATGGACCTTTCTTCCAGGAACTTGTCCAAACCTGTTTTAAACCCAGCTACACTTAACAGCTTTTACAACATCATTCGGTAATGTATTCCAGAGTGTCATTACTCGTCTTAAACGGGCTACACTGTAGCTTCATTGCATGTCCCCTATCTTTCTATATTTACCCATTCCACTCCATTCATTAATTGCTAGAGGTCTATATCATCTCCCCACAGCTGTCTCTTTTCCAGGTTGGTGAGCCCGGGCTCCAGCAGACTCGATACATTGAGTAGAACCATTTGCTCACCACCGGCACCGATGCCGGTGTCTCCCACATCCGGAGCATCAGCCGTTCCAGGATGGGAGGGATGGGCACCGTGAGCAATTCCGTTGGAGGAGCCTCGTACTGGAGGATTTCCAGCTCATCCACCCGAAGGTCCTCCTCCGACTCAGTAGGGAATGCCAAGGCCTTAGACATATCTTTGACAAAATCAAGGAAGCCCATGTCCTTTGGCGGGTACTGCCATCAAGCTCCGAGACAGGAGAGTTTGATGGGATGTCGTGGTGACAATGGGTATCAGGGGACTCCTCATCCTCTGTCTCCCACTCTGAGTAGTCCGTCGAGGACTCGTAGGAGGGCTGCTCCGCGAGCCTTAGGGCTCCGCGGCTGGTGCCTGGCACACTTGCTGGGGATGATCGCTGTCACATTGAGTGGGAATCTGATTGAGACATCGGCGGAGGATCGACTCAAGGCCGAAGGACCTCGAGGATCAGCTCGGCCTCCGGGGATGTCTTCGACGTCAAGGGCCTGGTTATCGGGGCAGATGAACCGGTCGTACCAGACAACAGCACCCACTGCTGGTCCATTAAAGCAGACACACTGCGCTCCAGGGCCACCATTCTGGACTCCAGGCCAGAAGGCCCAGCGCCGGCTCCCCTGAAGGAGAATACTCGACGAGGATGCTGTCTGGGGACCGAGGCCAGTCCGAGGTTGAATCCTTCCGGAGGACCTTTGTAGGCTGCTCCTTCTCCGATCCCTCAGACAAGCATCTCAGACTGCGGGACCAAGCCTGGGGAGCACCCAGCCGGTCAGCTCCATCCAAGTATGCCGCCTTCAAGAGCTGCTTCTTCCTGGGTTCCCTTGAGGGAGACCCCCTTTCTGAAAACCCACAGCAGAGTTTGGGCTCGGAAGGGTCCACCCGAGGCTTCAGACGAGGCCCTGGCCTTCAAAGGCATCGGGGACTCGGGGAAAAGCTTGTCGTGCTGCTGCTGGTGGCTCTTGGGGGCCTTGCTGGATATCCTCTTACAAAGACCGCATGCTGCCGGGTTGTGGTCTGGCCCGAGGTTGCGGAGACAGCAGTCATATGTATCGGGCAAAGACATAATTTTTGAGCACCGATCATACTTCTTAAAGCCACTGGTAGCCATGGGGGATAAAAGTACCCTCGCGAGGTCGAAGACTCGCCAGGCTGGCAGTTGGGAAATAAGGCACAAATAAGCCAGAAAATTAAGAAATGAAAAAACTACAAAAATAGACTTGAACTCGACGCCGAGGCAGCGAGGTCGGGTGGTGGAAAGAGTACCAGTGCGATACTGGAGGTGAGTATGAAACTCGGGGAGAAAAATCAGCTTTTTCCAGGGACAAGCCAGACGAACATCTGAAGGGCTCCACAGAAAAAAGGAGATTGAGCAAGATGGCACCCTTGGGCGGGAAGGGGACCACGCATGCGTGGTAGCATCTCCCATAGGCTTTGAAAGCTGGTGGGATGCTTCCGCGAGGGCTCCTTTGGCGCCGATGTCACCCATATGCGAGGACTGACTTTCTGCTTGTTCCCAGAGAACCCTACCTTAATTATCCAGATTACTACTGAATTAAGGATTACAGATTCCTCTGTGGGAACTCAGTCAGTACACCTCTGTTCCCATTTTGGTGGGCATTAGAAAACCCTCCAGGGTCTTTAACTTCCCACCAGAGTTGCAACAGATGGTTTCCGTGGAGTGGTATTGTCCTGATGCAGCTCTAAGGAGTGCCCACTGCTTGGGTAGTATTTACACCTGGTCTTCGGAGGACTTGGATAAATGGCTTTGCTTTCCCAAGGTGGATGCCTTAATCACAACGGTGACCAAAGCAAACTGGGGGGGGGGGGGGCCGCAATCCAGGATTAGCAGGACCGCAAGATAGAGGGTCTTCTGAAGATGGCTTTTTTGATTTATTCTTTGGTGGTTCAAGTGGCAGCATGTTGCTGTCTGGGAGCTCGCGTCCTACTCCAGTGAGTGCATCTTCTCCCAGAGGATTCAAACTCTGCCCATCTAGTCTATGGTAGCCTTCTTGGAGGATGCCTTTAATGACCTGTTGCGCCTTGCTGCACGAGGGTGGCAGCCTCCACAGTGGCCCAATGTTGGTTATGGCTCCAACATTGGTCTGCAGATATGGCCTCTAGGGGCCTTCTGGCTTGGTTGCCCTTTAAAGGCGGTCTCGTCTTTGGTGAGGACCTGGAGAAACTAGTGAAAGACAGGGAGATGAAGCCTCAGAGGTTGCCAGAGGATAAGTCCAAGTTCTGGACGTAAGACATATCTATGTCTAGGAGTGTGGGACCCCCTTTGCAGACTTCTTCGCCGTTTCCTCTTGCAGCTCCAAAATAAAAAGGGAAGCTGTGTGTGCTATCTCCAGCGTCTCCTTGCCCTTTGGGTTATCCTCCCAGTGCCTCCCTTGGAAAGTGGCCTGGGAAGATACTCTATCTACTTTGCCATTCCCAAAAGGGATGGCTCCTTTCGTCCTATTCTGGATCTCAAAGGAGTGTCAACCACAGTTTGCAGGTCTCTCGTTTTCACATGGAGACGCTGCGGTCAGTCATTTGCTCTGTCTAGCAGGGTGAATTCCTCACTTCCATGGATCTGGCAGAAGACTACTTTCATTTTCCCATCCAGAATGATCAATAGCGCTTCCTGCTATTTGTGGTGCTGGGAAGGCATTTCTAGTTCTGCGCACTGCTATTTGGATTGGCGAGCGCTCACAGAACCTTCTCCAAGTTCAGCTCTCAGCCCCGAGAATTCTTGGCTATCTCAGCACCCACTGCACGGGATTATCTGCCACTTCTGGGAGCAATGGCAGTGACTCTGGAATGGTGCCTGGGCGTGGGCAGATATGCAACCCTTACAACAGGCACTGCTCATGTGTGGGTCTCCATGTATGTAAGATTATGCGGTGTGCTTGCCACTTCCTCACTCTGTGTGGCGCACTCTCATGGTGGGCCTCTCCCGACAAGATACTTCGGGGGATGCCACTCAAGAAACCAGCTTTGATGGTTGTTACAAATGATGTCGGTATTGGCGGGTGGGGGGGCTCACTGTCTGGGCCAGACAGCCCAGGGTTGATGGTCCCTGACCGAAGCCAAGTGGCCCATCAATTCATGCTTGCCTCTTTCCAGTCAGCCATAGCTAACTCTATTGCCTCTGACCCTCATTGTCTCTTCACAGCTCTCTCTATCCTTAAGGTGCCTCCGCCCCAGACCCCTCCTCCCCTTTCTGCCCAAACTTTGGCCGACTATTTCCATGACAAAGTCCACAAGATTACACTTCAATTCCCCACAAGATCAGTTCCATCCCCTCTTCACTCCCAACTCTTCCCCTCAACCTCTGCCACCCTTTCTTCTTTTAAGATCTCTGAGGAGGAAAGAACACATCTTCTTGCTTCCTCCAAACTCACTGCTTGCTCCTCTGATCCTATTCCCACCCATCTCCTATGCTCCATCTCCTCCACTGTTATCCCTTCTATCTCTCACATTCTCAATCTACTGCTCTCCACTGCAACTATTCCTGCAGCCTTCAAGCATGCTGTGGTCCCACCTCTCTTCAAGAAAACCTCAATGGACCCTATCTGTCCTAAGTATCGACCCATCACCCTCCTCCCCTTCATTTCTAAACTACTTGAATGTGTGGTTCATTGCCATTGCCTTGGACTTTCTCTCCTCTCAAGCCCTTCTGGATCCTTTACAATCTGGCTTCCATCCTTTACATTCTAATGAAATGGCTCTTATCAAAGTCTCCAGTGACCTGTTCCTGACTAGATCCAAGGGCCTTTACTCGATCCTCAGCCTTCATGACCTTTCTGATGCTTTTGACACTGCTGACCACTGCCATCTCCTTGATACATTGTCCTCGCTTGGTTTTAAGGGCTCTGTGCTATCCTAGTTCTCTTCTTATCTCTCCCATCACACTTTCGGTTTTTGTTCTGGTGGATCCTCCTCTGCTGCTATCCCACTCTCAGTTGATGAACCCCAAGGATCTGTCTTGGTCCACTCCTTTTCACTCTCTATATCCAATCCCTTGGTTTATTTATTTATTTATGTATTTATTTATTTAGCTGTAGGGTCAAAGCGGCGTTACATATAAAAGGGTGGGGGGAATTTAAGTATAGGGCAGGGCCATCACCGGGGAGACGACATAGATGATTTCAACATAGGATAGACTTTGGACATGGGACGGAGTTTGGACATGGACAGGTTAGTACAGGTTTGCGTTGGGGGGTCATGGTGGGTGAGATCAAAGGTTAGTTCGCTTTTTTGGTGGGGGTCGTGTTAAGGCATTCCTGGAACAGGATAGTTTTCAGCTGTTTCCTGAAGGATAGTAGATTGGCATTATTGCGGAGACAACTCGGTAGAGAGTTCCATAAGGAGGGAGCATAGAGTTCAAAGGCTCGGTTGCAGATCCGTTGTGAGCATTTGGTTCTTTTGTGAGGGACGGTGAGGGAATTGCTGGAGGCTTGTCTGGTAGTTCTGCTGTGGGCTGGTTGAGACAGTAGGGTGTGAAGTTGGGAGTTCTGTGTTTGATGGATGGCTTTGTGGGTGAGTAGGATGGCTTTCTATTTAGTCCTTGCTTCGAGGGGGAGTATGTGAAGGTCTTTCAGAATTGGGGTGATGTGGTCGGTTTTCTTTGCTCTCTGGAAGATTCTCGCTGTGGTGTTCAGAGCTGTTCGGAGGGGGTTGGTCTGCGTGGCTGGAAGGCCATGGTATATTATGTTACAGTAGTCCAGATGTGGGAGCGTCATGGCTTGCATCACAGTTCGGAAGTCTTGATGTTCTAGAAGGGGTCTGAGACGTTGCACTGTTCTTGCCTTGTGGAATATAGTTCCGGAGGTTTTGGCAATTTGCTGCTTTAATGAGAGGGCTTGGTCAATAATAATGCCCAGGTATCTTATTTGTGGTTGTATTTGGATGCTTGTGGTACCTATGTTGAGGTGTGTAGGTGGTGTGAAGTCCGGGTCTTTTGTGACTATGAGGACTTCTGTTTTCTTTATGTTGATGGATAGGTTGTTTGCTTGTAGCCAGTTGGACACCTCGGTGAAGCATGATGATAGATGGGTGTTTGTTGGGTTCGTGGTTGTGATGGGAGCATAGAGCATGATATCATCAGCGTATATGTGGAAGCTGATGTTGTGAGTGCGTATGACTGAGCAGAGTGGTTGAAGGTAAATGTTGAAGAGCATGGCTGACAGTGTGGATCCTTGGGGAACTCCTTGGTGTTGCTGGAATGGGGGGATGTCAAGGTGCTGGTACGGATTAATTGCTCTCTGTTAGTTAGGTATGATTGGAACCACTTTAGTACAGTGTCTTTGATTCCGATTGTCCGTAGTATGTGTATGAGGATGTTGTGGGAGATGGTGTCGAAAGCTGCGGATATGTCAAGGAAGATCATGGCATATCCGGAGTGTTTTTCTTGCGTTCCTATGAGGAGAGTGTTCATCAGTGTGGTCATGAGGGTCTCAACTCCATGTAGAGGGCGGAAGCCGTGCTCTTGTGGGTCAAGTATGTTGTTGAGATCAAGGTGTTCCTGCAGTTGCTGCTGGACGATCTTCTCGATTATCTTGGCAGTGAAGGGTAGACTTGCTATGGGTCTGTAGGATGCCGGGTCTAGGGGATCTAGGTTTTGCTTTTTTAATGATGGTCGGATGATTGTAGTTTTGAGGGCATCTGGCATGTGTCCTTGGGGGGATTCCTTGATGATATGGGCTAATGGTGTGCTCAGTTCGTTCTTGGATTTCTTTATCCAGTCAGTGGGGTAGGGGTCTAGCGGGGAGGTGGTGGTGTTGAGGCAGGAGATGGTGGTTGATATTTCGTCTGGTGAAGTTTCTTTGAATGTGGTCCAGTCACTGTGTAGGTTGGGGTGGAGGTCTGATGTAGTTGTACTACGTTTAGCTGCGAGTTCTGCGGACGTTGAAGTTGTTTGTATTGACGGGCCAGTAGCTCTGGTGGGATCTTCGGTAGTTGGTCCGAGTTCTGGGGAGCTTTTGTCAGTTGTTTGACAATCCGAAAGAGTTCACGAGGTTTGTTTTATAGAGGTATTTATGATTTTCATGTGGCAGATTTTCTTTGCTTTGTCGGTCTCGTAGTGATATGCATTGAGTTCATTTAAGTATTTTGTTTTGTCATTTTCGTCTTTGGTTTTTCTCCATTTTCTTTCGGTTCTTCTGAGTTTTGTTTTTAGCTTTCGGAGGCTGGGAGTAAACCATCTGGCTTTTGTGGAGGGAGGTCTGGTGATGGCTTTGTTTATTGGTGCTTCGGCTGCTGCGGAGATCGTGGTATTCCAGTTGTGTACTAGATCATTGATGTTACTGGAGTTTGTTTGTAGATTGGTTCACTCATCTCCTCCCATGGTTTTCAGTACCATCTTTATATGCTAATAACACCCAGATCTACCTTTCTACACCTGAAATCTCTCTGGCAATCCAGGCCCAGATCTCTGCCTGTCTATCTGACATTGCTGCCTGGAAGTCTCACTGCTTTTTGAAACTGAATATGGCCAAAACCGAGCTTCTTATTTTTTCCCCTAAACCAATCTCCCCCTTTCTCAATCTCTATGGATAACACTCCTCAGCACAAAACCTTGGGGTCATCTTTGACTCCTACCTCTCCTCTACACACATCCAACTGATAGCTAAAACCTGTCATTTCTTTCTCTATGACAGCAGTAAATGTTTCTCCTTCCTTTCTGAACACGCTACCAAGACACTTATCCACTCTTTAGTCACCTCCTGTCTAGACTACTGCAACATCCTCTTTGCTGGCCTCCCTCTGAATCATCTCTCTCCCCTTCAATCTGTTCAAAACTCAGCTGTGTGGAAAATCTTCCATCAGCCTCCATATGCTCGCATAAACCCCTCCCCCCCTTCTCAAGTCGCTTCATTGGCTCCCTATCTGTTACCATATCCGTAGCCAGTTCAAACTTCCCCTACTGATCTTTAAGTTCACTCAATCTGCTGCTCCTCACTACCTTTTCTCTCTTATCTTGCCTTATACCCCTCCTCGGGAACTCCGCTCTTCTGGCAGATTGCTTCTCTCTGTGCTCTTCTATTACCAACTCCAGACTTTGATCCTTTCACTTTGCTGTTCCTTAATGCCTGGAACAAACAATCTGAGTTTGTGCATCAGGCTTTATCTCTGGCCCTTTTCAAATCCAGGCTGAAAACTTACCTCTTCGAGGCCGCTTTTGAATCCTGATTCGCTTAGTCTTCTTTGTGTTTCCATACTATTGCCCTTGATGTATCCTTGTTCTCAGCTACTGTGTTATCTGTCATGACTAGCTTGTAAGCTCTGATGAGCAGGGACCATCTTTTACATGTGCCTGTACAATGCTGCATACGCCTTGTAGCGCTAAAAAAAATGATCAGTAGTAGCAGAGAGCTATCCAGCTAGCCTTGCTGCATTTCCTCAGCTTGCTTCAGGTTCATGCAGTGCGAGTCCTCTCCTACAATGCCACGGCCCTTGGTTCTGTTTCAGGGGCCACAGTAATGGACAGGCCCCGAGCCACCTCCCTGATAAAATCCTGGAAGGAAATATCCTCTGGAAGAGACATGCTGCACTTAGGGGAGGAGGGCTCCACTGGGAGAAGCATTCCCGCATCGACAGAACTGTCAGAATCCTCAGATTCTTCTGAGGACTCGAAGTACCGTCTGTCCGGATGCTCTTGAAGAGCCCGATATCTGTACCGACCGAAGTCGGTACTGGGAGTAACCGGTACCGGAGTATCGGTACCGGAGGGCATCGGATGACTAGGTACCCCAGAGCATGGCACCAGTAGTTCTGCCGAGGTTGAGGCCTCGAGAACATTCTGGAGCCCCGATAATGCTTTGGAAGCCAAAGCCTCCCTCTGGGGCAATTTTGCCGGTGCAGACTTCTCAAGGGCAACGCCAGAGGCATCTCGATGCTTAGAAGGAGATCTACCCTTTGAGGACCGGCTGGACTTATGTTTAGTTACCTAAGATCCACGGGAGGAAGAAGCAGCCCTGGAAGACATCGATGCCACCGAAGCTGCATCAGAGGGAAACAGGGTACTGAGCTTAGCAGCTCGGTTCTGCCGACCTCTTTTAGACATCATGGCGCAGGACATACAATCCGTGATGGAGTGGTCAGGACCTAAACATTTTAGACACCATTCATGGGTGTCGGTGACGGAAATGGTACCGCCACACTTGGTGCACTTTTTGAAACCTGAGGCAGGTTTCTCCATTGTAAGGAAAAGTTTTTGAGCTTAAGGCCCAAAAAGGTGCATGCACCCGAGGAAAAAAGAAGAAAAGGGTAGAAAATTTCTTTTTTTTAAAGACAGAAATAAGAAGAAAAAACCGGCAGTACCGGTAAGCGTCGAGGAAGGCAGACGCGACCACAAAAAAAGAAAGAAAGAAAAAAGAATTCTTCTGCGGTGACAGGAACAACGACCTGCTGGCTCCACGGAAAAAGAAGAGCTGGATAGAGGCAGTTGGGAAAGGCGGGAAGGCAGCACGCAGGCGCTGTGGGATGCTCCCAAAAGCTTTCTAATTGGATGCTGGGGAGCGTTTCCACGCAGGCTCCGTCGGTACCGATGATACCCATATGTGATGACTACATTCCTGCTTGTTCCTGGAGATAGTGGTGTGCATAAATGCAGATAGCATGGGAAATAAGACCCAGATTTTGAGGCTTTAATGGAAGAAGCTGACTTGGATTTAGTGGTGGTTACAGAGACATGGTTCATGGACAACCATGACTGGGATGCAATTATACCAGGCTATACGTTATTCAGGCAGGACAGGAGAGGAAGAAGGGGAGGAGGAGTGGCACTATTTGTAAAAAATAATATTAAAGCTTTAGAATTACAGGACATGAAAGAGAGCGAGGAGGCACTGTGGGTTAAGCTAGAAAAAGGTAAAGGGAAATCCATTTGCATTGCTGTGATATACATATCTCTTAAGGGAGAAGAAGTGGATGGAGATTTAATAGACAACATAAGCAGTATTGCCATGAAAGGAGAAGTGCTACTGATAGGTGATTTCAATATGCCAGATGATGACTGGCACATCCCTGATGAAAAGAAAGAGGTTGGCCTTCATAAAATACAAGAGATCACTGAGAAAGGAAGACAAGCATCAATATTTGGAAAAACTTAAAGAAGCTAGGAAAGTAGTCAGGAAAGCAAAGACAAAAAAATAGCCATTGCAATACGTAAAATTTATTTATTTTATTTATATTTTATTTTATTTATTTACATTCTCTTATATACCGCGCTATTCTGCATCAGTGCGGTTTACACTGAACAAACTGAAATTACATTGAACAGGGCATTATAACTTGGAGATAACTATTTTACAGGGAACATGGGCTATGGAGGGTTAAGTGGCTTGCCCAAGACCACAAAGAGCACCTGTGGGACTAGAAACCCCAGTCCTTCCGGCCCAAGGTTGCTGTCCTCTAGTGGGATTTGAACCCCCAGACCTTCCGGCCTGAAGTACCTTGCCCCAACCACTAGGCCACTCCTCCACTCCGGGGGGGATAAGACTATTTCAGATATGTTAGTGAGAGGAGGAAGTGCAAAAGTGGTATTGTCAGACTCAAAGGTGAAGGGAAGGAATATGTAAAAGCTAATAAGGATAAAATGGAATTGCCTAACAAATATTTTGTTTATGTTCACAGATGAAGGACCAGGAGTAGGACCTCAGAAAACACCCAGAAATAGGAACAGAAGTGACAGGGATCTCTAACGATTTTCAAAAGACTGTTCGTGAGGAACTACCTAAACTAAAAGTAGACAAAGCAATGGGACTGGATGGAATACATCCAAGAATATTTTAGGAACTTGGGGATGTTCTAGTGGCTCCACTGACTGACCTTTTCAATGCTTTAGAGTCAGGAGTGTTCCCAGAGGACTGGAGAAAGGCACATGTCCTTTTATACAAAAACGGAAGTAAGGATGAGGTTGAGAACTACAGACCAGATAGTCTAACCTCTGTGGTGAGTAAATTATTGAAAACGCTGCTAAAACAGAGGATAGTGAGGTTTCTGGAGTCCAATGGATTGCAGGATCCACGGCAGCATGGTTTTACTAGAGGCAGGTGTTGTCAAACAAATCTGATTGATTTCTTTGACTGGGAGATCAGGGAAGTGGACAGAGGGAGAGCTCTAGATGTAGTGTACTTAGATTTCAGTAAAGCCCTTGACACTGTTCCGCACAGGCGACTTATAAACAAATTGAGCACCCTAGGAATGGACCCTAAAGTGACTGACTGGGTTAGAAATTGGTTAAGTGGGAGACAACAAAGGGAACAGAAAAATGGAGCTTACTCTGAGGAGAAGGATGTTACCAGTGGTGCAGGATCTGTCCTTGGTCCAATTTGTTTTAACATCTTTGTTAGCGATATCGCGGAAGGACTGTTGGGTAAGGTTTGCCTCTTTGTGGATGATATCAAAATCTTCAATAGAGTAGACACCCAGGAAGGATTAGATAACATGAGGAGGGATCTAGCTAAGCTTGAAGAATGGTTGAGAATTTGGCAGCTGAAATTTAATGCTAAATAATGCAGAGTCATGCATTTGGGCTGCAAAAAACCAAAGAAGCAGTACAGTATAGGGAGTGAAGTACTTCTGACCACAGAAGAAGAGTGTGACTTTGGCATGATTGTTTCTGATGATCTTAAAGTGGCTAAATAGGTAGAAAAGGTGACAGTGAAAGCAAGAAGGATGCTTGGGTGTATAGGGAGAGGAATGGCCAGCAGAAAAGCGCAGTTACTCACCTGTAACAGGTGATCCCCAGGAACAGCAGGAATCAATCTTCATGTATGGGTGACGTCAGCACCAATGGAGCCCGGCGCAGGAACACCCCCCAGCATCCAATAGGAATGCTTTTGGGAGCGTTTCTCCACGCATGTGTGGCTGCCTTTCCTCCTTCACTCCTAGTCTCCTCAGTCAAGAGAATAGCAGAGAAATAACATTTTTGTAGAACAGTAATGAAAAAAGGATAACTTGAAGGTGAGGTGCGTGGGTTGTGAAGACAGATTCCTGCTGTTTCTGGAGATCACCTGTTACTGGTGAGTAACTACGCTACTTCCAGGAACAAGCAGGAAGTCAGTCTTCACATATGGGATTCCCTAGCCCAAGACAGAGTGAGAGAAGAATCCCAGAGCAGCTAGAATTTGCAGCAGGGATCCGACAGACTCAGCCCATTCGGCGCACTCCTCACAAGGTATTCAGAAGGGCGGTGGGCAAGTTGTCTAAATTTGAAAAAGGTTACAAAGAACAGCCTGTCCGAATTGAGCATCAGCTCTGGAGTCTTTGTCCAGGCAATAGTATGCTGCAAAGGTATGCAGCGAAGACCATGCTGCCCCTTGGCAGGTCTCTGAGATAGGAACAGACCAGAGATTATCTACTGTGGTAGCCATGGCTCTGACATTAACACTGTGTGGTAGAGACAGCCCGGCTTGCGAATAAGCAAAAGATATGCAATCTGCTACACAGTTTGAAAGTGTTCTCTTGGATACTGGTGCTGCTAGATGACTGGTCAAAAGAGAAAACAGAGGATTAGCGATAGGTCTTAGTACGGTCTAGATAAAAAGCCAACGCTCTCTTACAATTTAGGGTATGAAGTCTGGCCTCAACTGGAGAAGTGTGAGGCCTTGGAAAGAATGTTGGTAGTGAGACAGATTGTTCAGGTGGAGGGAGGTGACGACCTTCGGCAAGAACTTAGGATGTGTGCAAACGACCACCTTGTCATGGTGAAATGTGGTATAAGCTCATGAAATGTGGTACAGCTCATGAAAGCCTGCAGTTCACCAACTCTTCGAGCTGAGGTGACTGCTATGAGAGAAAGAAGCTTCCAAGTTACAAACTTTAAAGGAGCTGAAACCATTGGTTCAAAAGGACTGCGCATGAGTTGTGCAAGAACAACATTTAAATCCCAAGGTGCGGTGTGGGCAGAAAGGTGGTTTAGTCAGAAGGCGGCCCTGCATAAATCTGGCCACTAAAGGGTGTAAAGAGATAGGGTTGTTCTCTAAAGTATGGTGGGAGGCTGCAATGGCAGATAAATGCACTCCCACAGAGTTTGTCTTAAGGCCAGAGGAGGACAAATGGAGCAGGTATTGGAGTAAATCCGGAATGGGACATGTGAAAGGATCTAGTGTTCTATTTGAATACCAGATGGAGAACCTGTGCCATTTAAAAGCATAAGATCGTCTGGTCGAATCTTTCCTAGAAGATAGGAGCACATGCAATACATCCTCTTGGAGATCTAAATGTGCGAGGACAAAGTGCTCAGCCTCCCCGCTGTCAAGCGGAGTGTCTTGAGGCTGGGGTATAGAAGGATCCCCTTTTCCTGAGAGAGTAGGGTTGGTGAATAACCCAATCTGAGGGGAGGCTCTTGAGCAAGTTGAAGAAGCAGAGGAAAACCATGGTTATCTGGGCCAATAAGAGGCAATGAGAATCATTTCTCCCCAGTCAACCTGAAGCTTGAAGAGTATTTTTGCTATGAGTGGAAGGAGAAGGAAAGCATAGAGGAGATCCTGTCCCCAATGGATGAGAAACGCATCCAAAGTCTCCCTGTGAGAGGAAGGAATCCTCGAGCAAAAATGAGGTGGTTGGGCATTGAGAGGAGAAGCAAAGAGGTTGAGTAGCGGCGTCTCCCAGAGGTAGAATAAGTACTGCACTACCTCAGGTTCCAGCTTCCACTCGTTTGGATGGAGGATTCGGCTTAGCCTGTCAGTTAAGTGATTCTCTGTTCCTGGAAGGTATACTGCATGTAGGTGAATACCTCGAGGAATTGCCCAGTTCCAAAGGCAAATGGCCTCCGTACATAGGGGGCGAGAGCCTGTTCCCCCCTCCCTCCCCCCCCCCCCCCGCTTGTTTATATAAAACATAGTCACCTGGTTGTCCATTTGTATGAGAAGAGACTGTCCCCTAAGTTGGGGGGAGAAGACCATGATGGCACTGAAAATCACTCTGAGCTCAAGGAGATTAATCTGGAGGAGCACCTTCTGAGTAGACCAGAGGCCTTATATTGTAAGCCCGTTGAGATGGACTCCCCTAGCCTAGTTTTGATGCATCGGTCATTGGGGTATACTGCAGTGCAGACTTCTGAAAAGGGGCCCCTTCGATCAGGTTCTGTGGTGTGCATCACCACTGAAGAGCCTTTCTCATCTGAGGAGTGATGTTGACTGCTTCCAATGTTGTGAGAGAGTCCACTGCCCGATCCTTATGTTTATTTGTTTATTTATTTTTATATACCACTTTATCTATGTAATCAAGATGGTTTACATGGAACAATTTCAATTACTGCTCAAGGCAGTTCACAGAGAACGGTTACAAGTAACAAACAACAATATTGCTTGAACTATGTACAAGATACCTTATTAATTACATACAAGGAACATTTAACTGGAACTATGTACAGCATGGAATGGTAAACAGTGTCAGATCATGCATTGGCGTTGTCATAGAGCAGGAGCTAATAAAAGTGAGGACATAGGAAAAGAAGCTGTCTGTCCCAAAACAAATGAGATGCAGAGAATGCAATTGTCTAGCAAAACAGCTAGAGGGAGCAGGCGTGCACTTACAGAGGCTGAGTGGACACACCTAGCTAATCAGCAGCACCTGAGAACTAGCCCAGGAAGCTCAAAGGCAGAAGACCTTTATAAGCAAGAGGCTGGAGACAGAAAGCAGAGCAGCACCGGAAGGCAGGGCAGCACCGGAGAGCAGAGCATCACCGGAGAGCAGAGCACTGCTGAGAAACGGAGCAGTGGAACCAGGACTAGTGGCACGGCTGCAGGAACTGGAAGTGAACCAGAAGGTCCCAGGGAGAAAGACAGACGGAGGAGAGTCAGTCCTGTGGAAGTCGTGGTAGCCAGAAACTCCAGAGGTAAAGAGTTAAGAAGCAGGAAGCCAGGCTTGGAGAGAGGCCTACGCTTGCCAGAAAGCCCGGAGACCAGATTGAAAGGTACCAGAAGCTTTCAAGAGAAAGATTGCCAGAGAGACTGGATCCTAAGGGAAATACCTGAGGAGGACATGTCCAGCTATGCCTATTACAGGAAACCAAGGTATGATGATTCTTTATTCATGAAGAAAGGCTCAGAGGCTAGAAGCCCTTATAAAACAGATGCCCAGTTTAAAGGAAGAGAAAGCGGGCCAGAGTTTCATCAGCCAAGATATAGAGGCTATAAAACAGGCCATGCTCATTTAAGAACCTTAGAACAATTGTATGGAAAACAAGGGAACAGAAATAGGGACTGGCCAGTGATAATAGCCAGAGAAAGTTCCAACCCAGAAGGAGATAATAGTGACTTAGAACCAATGCAAGTGGAGCTTATAGACCCTATTCCCTCATCTCAGGAGGAATTGATGGATTGTTCCATGTGTGTTGTGGGTAGTTTGGAATCACTGCCGGAACTGTGAGCCTTACTGATATTACCTTAAAAAGTTTTCATATTTGTGCTGAATGAAAGAAGAATGTTCAGACATGTAATTTACTCCAATGTTGAAAGAATCCTTGGTTAAATTCCTTTCCACAACTGTTAAGATTATAACAGTTTACTTTGTACCTTGAATTTGGTTTATGCCTGAAAAGAAGGACTTTCTTTAATTTTTGTAGCCCAACGAATCTTTTTGTGAAAAGGGAAATAAAAGCCTTATTCTCCCCTCCATTTGGCTTACATGACTTATTTGCACCAGGAGCAGGACTACATAGACCAGGCTGCACCTGGCCTTAAAAACCCCTCCTCTCCTAAAATTAACTATATGCCCAACCTCCCCGTTCAGCCACCGGCCACCAGGGGGAGGTTGGCGACAGCGTTCAGTGAAATGTTTGATCTTGATTGTTTGTGTGTTCTATGGTGGGTTGTCCACACCAATAGCAGTCTGTAAATAGGAATGTTTTGAGATGTTTTCTGAACTGTGTTAAATCTTTAATTTCTCTTAGAAAGTTGGGCAGATTATTTAATAGAGCTGGGGCATAGAAAGAGAATGCCCTGTTAGTTGTGGTTTGGTCTACTTTTCTGACACTCTTCGGAAT
This sequence comes from Ichthyophis bannanicus, assembly GCA_033557465.1. Classification (NCBI taxonomy): domain Eukaryota; kingdom Metazoa; phylum Chordata; class Amphibia; order Gymnophiona; family Ichthyophiidae; genus Ichthyophis; species Ichthyophis bannanicus. The sequence goes on from CM066036.1 coordinate 57,522,896, forward strand.
GGTTAGCATGTTCTTCAAGTTATCTCTTCTTATTCCTGTGTGTTGCTGCATGTTTATCAGTGTGTTGAGGTATGTTGGAGCTATATTGTTTATTATTTTGAAAGTGGTCATTAGTGCCTTGAATTTAATCCTCTGCATTACCAGGAGCCAGTGGAGATGGAACAGGATAGGTGTTCTATGTTCAGATCTGGCAGCTTTCATTATTGTACGTGCTACAGTGTTTTGAGACAGTTGTAAGGGCTTTATTGTTTGTTTGGGTAGGCCTTGGAGTATGATGTTACTGTAGTCAAAATGTGGACATATCAGCGCCTGTGCTATTGTGCGGAAGTCATCATCTGAGAGGAGGGTCTCAAGTGTTGTATCATTCTGATTTTGTTGTATAAAGTGTACATAGTTTACCATGTTTATCCCTGTTTAAAGAACCCTGTTGAAATGTAAATCCTTTGCAGTCTTGCCTGCACTGGACAAATGTTATATGTAAACCACACTGATTGCAAAAAGCGCGGTATAAAAGAAACATCAAATAAATAAATAAAATAAATATAGCGCGAGTTGTCATACTGATGTGTTTGGTCATGTTGAGGTTTTGGTCTAGGTAGATCCCTAGGTATTTTATATCATTTTTTTACTTCAAGTGAGGCATTGTTTTCTTGTAATAGTTGAGGAGGGTTGAATGTTTTGTTCCAGATAAGTACTTCAGGTTTTTTTAGGCTGACTGTGAGGTTAACTGAATTGAGCCAATCCGAGACATCATTGAAGCAGTTGATGATCGTCTAGTAGTTGGGGTTTGTTGTGTCAAATGATGTGAATAACATTATGTCATCCGCATATATTCTGTAATCAACGTCGTGTAATTTTATGATATTGCAGATGGGCTGAAGGTAAATATTGAATAGTAAGGTGGATAATGCATCTTATGTCTGGCTGAATTGGTTGGAGAGGGTATTGTTGAAGCACACCTGTTGGATGCAATTAGACAGATAGTCTTCAAACCATTGTACAGTAATGCCTCCTATTCCAAGGTGTTTTAGGATGTTAATTAGCATGTTGTGATTTACAGTACTGAATGCTGAAGATATGTCAGGAAATAGGAGGATGAAGGCTTGTTTCATGTTGTTGATTCCTTGTATGACTGAGTCGAGGAGGGATGTTATTAGTGTTTCGACTCCATGATATGCTCTGAATCCATATTGATATGGGTCGAGTGAAGCGTTGGAGTCAATGAAGTCTTGAAGTTGCATTTGTACTGATTTTTCGAAGATTTTGGATAGGAAAGGGAGGCTTGCTATCAGTTTGTAGGAGTTGGGCCAGGACCTGTTTAGTGTGTTTGTTTTAAGATTAGGCGGATGGTAGCTTTTTTTAAATCCTTTGGTATTCAACCTTGTGATAGAGAGAGGTTGACAATTTTTTGTATGTATGGTGTTAGTTCTGTTCTGGTTATTTTGATCCAGCTGACTGGACAAGAATCTAGTAGTGAGGTGGTTGTATTTAGAGATTTGATGCATTGTTCTATCTGTTCTTTGCTTCTTGTTGAAAATGAGTACCATATTGCATTGTTGATTGGTTCGACGTGTGGGGTTGTGGTTATGTATGTTGTCTTGATTTTAGATTTTCCCATGTAGTAATTTGCTAGTTGCTGATCATTGATGTCACTTGTTGGTGGGTTATCTGAATTCGTTTTTTTATTAGATTTTGGATAAAGATCCGACCGTGACTTTAAATGCGGCCGGGCACAGGCGGGCGCCGGCGGGCCGAGGGTTAACCTCGGCGGGGGGGGGGGGGCGGGGCGGGGGGCGGGCAGCGTGGTCGGCTATATAAAGGCCGGTGGCGCCTTGGCTCGCCCTCTTTACCCCCTCACGGTGCCGCGCGGAAGACGGTCATCCTACCCGCATTTTTGGACACGTGGAAAGGCCCCCGGAGATCCGCAGAATCCAACACGGCCAGAGGTGCTGCTGTTGTCGATTGCGATCCAAGAAAACCAGCGTGCTACCTCAGGTTTGATCGGCGTTTTTTAGTCAGCTAATCGGGGCTTGGCACAAAGGACCGTGGGTACTCCGGAGGGAAGGGGGGGGGAGGAGGGAGGAAAGGATGGGGTTGGAGCTTAGCGGATGAAAAACAAAAGATGCAAAGAAAAAGTGCTAGGCGATGGAGCCTCATGGGAAGACACGGATAGGCACAGGGGAAGAAACAACAAGGGCACGTGAGGGGGCAGACCGCGGCACAAGGCGCAGACCGCATGGCGGGTTAGCAAGCCGGGTGCAAGAACGCTGGTTCTAAACAAAGAAACGGGGGATATACATAACCGGGGATATGGCACAGTACCTTTAGGTGTCCTATTTATGTTACGTCTTCTGACCCGACGTTCTTAGCTCACTATGTGGAACAGGGTGAAGGCATTCTGATGTGGAAATGGCTGGAGTGATACCGGGATCTAATCATTGTGTGACGGTGCGAAGCCATATAAGGGCTCCGGGCATATAGAGCATCTCAAACAAACAAAAAATAAATAAATAAATAATATATCTATATATACATACGCGGGAGATAAATAAATAATATATCTATATATACATACGCGGGAGGTAAAGAAATAACAGTGGGTTTGGCTCAAAATTGCTATACAAAGTTGTGAGTTCCTTGGAGGGGGTAGCTATCTGGGCTAATTTTAAAGCCTTAAGGTTTGTGCATGTTTTCTGGCCTGCTTTCCTATCGTTTGTACGATCAGTGTTACTTATATGCAGCAGCTGCCATCTAGTGGCAAAAAATCAGGTATGCATCTTAGGACGTGATGATAATGTTGGATTTGATGCTTATAGTATTGGGAACCACATGTGCCTTTTCCCAGACTCATATTGTCACATTAGGCTACAATGAGGGAGGCACCCTGAGTATCCACATGTTTGGGAATGAACTTGGGGCTATGAATTGGAAATTGGGACATCGTACAGAATAAGAGGGAGCATTCAAAAAAAAAATATATATATTAAGCAGGTGATGTGAGGGAAGGGTAAGAACAATGGTACCACGTCAACTGTATGGTCTCCACAGGAGCAACGCTAATGTGAATTTCTGTCCCTTCATGTTCCTCCCATAGCATTTTGTGCAGGCAGGACAATATGCCACGAAGGGCAGCACAGGGCGGAGAAAGAAGCCATGTGAGACACCACGACCCGGAAGGAGCAAGCCAGGGTCAGAGCACCGTGGGTAGAACGACACGGGGTGCTACAAAACGGGCACCTGCAAAAGCCACAAAGGGAAAAGCCAGCGGCGGAGACGGTTCGCGCAGGAACCGCGCAACTAAGAATTTGCAACAGAACAGTCAGGACACTACGCAGCAACAAGTACAATCGACATCAAGTCAGGAGCTGGAGGAACTGTTGCGCCTTATACGCGAGCAGGTGAACCAGCATGGCTTGAGTGCTTTCAAGCAACGGCTAGAAGCAGCTGACGTACGGCAGGTAGAACCACAGGCCGTGAGGGACAACCCGCCAAGCACCAACTCGACACGAGCTGACAGCACGCCATGCACCAGCTCAGCGACCTGTGACAGCGTGCCCAGCACCAGCGCTGCAGATGGCGGCAGTGCACCGTACACCTCATCGGTTCAAGGTAAGCCTGCGGGCAGCAGGGTGGCATTGGCAGGGTTGTCATCCTCCTCATCTGAAAAATCAGTCTCGGATGACGAGGGGGACATTTCCCTAGCAAGCGCTATGCACAGCATATTGAAAACTTTTAAAAGAAAAAATAAGAGAGCACACAATGAGAGGCGGTTAACAAAGGTTTGGGCAGGGCAGAGTGAGACATGCACACAGACACCTGACAACGGCAAATCCATGCCCTCCGGGTCAAAAACGACGGCTACACTAACAGGCCCAGTGGCGGTAAGCGGAGACCCGCGGTGCGGAGTGAGCTCTCTAGCCAGCGCGGTGCCCAGAAAATTGAAAAAACGAATTTGGAGGAGGGAATTTATAGATATATTCTCGTTACTGATCAGGGATCAGGACGGAGAAATAATTGAGGGCAAAGAGAAGGATAAGGAGTGGGAGAAGAAGCCAAAAATTGTGAAATCAATAAATAATTGGGTTTCGGCTTTCCATATTTTTATGAGTGTGGTACTGGAGCGGGAGCCGGAACTGAACCAGTACCTAATTAAATACCTGGATACAATAACGCAAGCACACAAACGATTAGGGGGGTGGGCTTGGCTGAACTATGACGTTAAGTTCAGACAAAGTTTAGCCGAAGACCCAACCATGACCTGGCAACACAGGATCGTTGATCTCTGGCTAGAGGAGATGTCACCCAACAGACCGTACTGTCAGGAAGGGTCCTTTCAGTCCTTTCCGGCGCCACAATGGCGGCAGGCCTCCCAGACGAATGGGCGCAGGGCATGCCGCCAGTTCAATGCGGGGAGCTGCACATGGCGGCCTTGCAAATTTCGACATGTGTGTACCAACTGCGGGGGTAATCACCCAGTCACTGTTTGCCGCGCCAGCAAAGACAATAAGCCCTTTCGACCAGGGCAACTACGTGGAGGCGATGGCCATGGCCCCAACCCCCATCAAGCTTGACCACATGCGACCTTGGCTACGCTCTTGATTTTAGATTTTCCCATGTAGTAATTTGCTAGTTGCTGACCATTGATGTCACTTGTTGATGGGTTATCTGAATTTGGTTTTTTATTAGATTTTGGATAATGAGAAACAGCTCCCTTGGCCGGTTTAGCAATTTTGATAGTAGTTTTGAGAAGTATTCTTTTTTTTGAAACTGTGATACTCTGGCGGTATAGTTTTAGTGTGTTCATATATTTGAATCAGTCTGCGTCAGATTTTGTGGATCTCCATTTTCTTTCGTCCTTCCTTAGAGCTCTCTTCATTTCCCTCAGTATTTGGGAGTACCATGGTTGAGAGTTCTGTGTTTCTTTAGTGGGTTCCTTTGATGCTGCGTTTAGGGTGCTGTTCCAGATTGTGAGGAGCGTGTCAATGTTGTCACTGTTTGTCAGTTCTGGTATTATGTTCGTCAGGAAATTTTATCAAATTTTTTTAATTGATTGTATTTTTGTTGTTCCTGATCTTTGTTAATTGAGTAGGGGGTCCAGTTCAGTACTGAATTGTATAAGATAGTGATCTGACCATGGCACAGGTTGTATGTTTATGGTAGACATGCTTTTGTTGTGTTTCCAATGTTTAGGGGAGAATATCAAATCTAATGTGTTCCCTCTTGAGTGCATTGAGGTGTCAATATTTTGCATGAAGCCAATGTCTTCCACTGCCTGAAGGAATGATGTGCTTTGTGCATTGGGTAATGAGAGGTTGAAGTCTCCTAGAATGATATGATCTTTGCCAGTTGGGGTCTCAGAACAAGCAGATTCAATTATGTTGGCTAATGCATTGGTGTCGGAGGATGGGGATCTATATATGAGTGTAATTGCAAGTCTTCTTGTTTGAATCGTTAACATATCTAATCATTCAGCGCTAGTAGAGGAAGTTTGTTGGGCTCCCAGAGTGATTTTGCATAGAATGATTACTCCTCCTCCTTTCTTGTGTCTTGAGCAGTAGTGTATGCTGTGTCCTGGTGTTTTCATTTGATTAAGGAGTACTGTGTCTGTCGTAGAGCCAGGTTTCAGTTATGCAAATGATGTCGGGTTTAGAGTCATTCATGAGATCTTGTAGAATGGGGATTTTGTTCCTTAGAGATCTTGTGTTTATTAAGGGACTGGTTATTTATACCCTATTTTACCTGTTATACCTGCTTAATGCATACCCAAGTTTAATTTTCCTGTTTAATGTATACCCAAGTTATTATACCTGTTTCACTGTAAGCACAAATCACGAAATTGAGATGTGCAACTCTTATGTTCATTGTAAACCGCACTGATGTCGAATAGCGTGGTATAAAAGAGACTGCAAATAAATAAAATAAATAAATAAGTACCATTTTAGAAGCTTTGTGTGATCTTTTTACAGTTTGAGGTAGCATTGGCGTGGTTGGGTTTTTATGTAGGTGAGCCGTGGTGGTCCGGTGCGGTAGTAGGGGAGAAATGAGTTGGTTGTTACTGTCTCTCTGTTTAATTTGGTAGGGGATTATTGGGATAAAGTGTTGATGTTGATATTGGAATAGGGAGTATATTTGATTGATGGAGATGCAGATTATTAGCGTTTTAGGGTGATTACTGCTATTGTTCATTGTTCCATGTCTGGGAGGTATATGAGAGGGGGAGAGTTTAAGTGTTTTTTGCTATTCTGTGTGAAGTATCAGAAGGGTACCTTGAGAGCGGTAAGATGTGGAGTTTTCTTGAGTTTTCTTTCTGTTGGTGCTAAATGTGAACTTGTTGCAGAGAAGTACTCCTTTTTGATGCTGTTCTTTTGGGATTTACTTACAGAGCTGTTTGTTCAAGTGGTGGAGTTGTTGTATATTCTCGGTGGGTCTTTACATCGGAATTGTCTTTGCTGGATGTTGGAAGGGTTACTCCTATTGACTGTATTCCCGCCTCGTTCCCCGCCAAAGGACCCTCTGGCAAGGCCCTCAGGCGCGGGCGCATCCGATGGCGCCTTGATTTAAATGTGTCCTGGGCCCCTGATTGGGCTGAAGCTGGAATGCAGAGAGGCATCTGATTTCCCGTTTTCTGGCTCAACCCCGATCAGGGGAGCACTGCGATGGTCGGCAATATTACTGCTCCTTGTAGTGTGCCTGATAGCATCTTGATTTAAATGTGTCCAAGGCCCCTGATTGGGCTGGAGCTGGAGAGGAGGAATACGTCTGATTTTCTGCTCTCTGACTCCAATCCCAATCGGGGGAGCACTGCGATGGTCAGCAGTGTTGCTGCTCCTTGAGATGGGCATGGGGCATGACATGGACTGTGGAAGCTATGTGGACTAAGAGGCGTAGAAATGTTCAGGACGTAACCAATGATCCAAGGCTCTGAAGTGATGTTGGTCCAATAGTGTACGAAATTCACCAATCTCACTGGGGTCATAGGAGGAAAGGGAAAGATTATGGGAGAACTGGCCATGCTCCTTTTGAAGCAGTCAAAAACTCTGAGGCCTGCTGTCTCTGTTGCTGTTGTGGGCAGAGTAGCCAGAATATGAATGATATGGGGAATAAAATAGTTTCTTCTTTGGGAAGAAAGAAGAGTCTACTGTCTTCCTTGAAAGCCTCTTCATGGTGAGGTCGTCAGTCTCTATTTCTCCGGGTTTCTCCCTCCACCTGTGGCCAAAGAGGTTCTCACCATTACAGGGGATGTTGATTAACTTGCCTGGACACTGTTCCAGATCAGATGCCTGGAGCCATGCTGTTCTCCTAGCCCCAGTGCAGACTGCAGCAGACCTACTATTGGCCTCAAATGCTGCTCTTGTTAAAAACTTTGATGTGCTCTGGGCATATGTTACTAAGACTTGATGAGCTGCCTGCTTGTCAGAAAGCAGCAGGGTGGTAAACTCCGACAAATCTCTTGATACATCCTTGAGAAACATGCCCCTATAGAGCATATAGGAGTCTATCCTAGAAGCTATCATGGTAGCTTGAAATGCCTTCCTTCCAAAGGCATCCAGGGTCTTGGCTTCTCTCCCAGGAGGCACTGAGGAGTGATTTTTCTGGCTATCCTTCTCTTGGCAGACTCCACTACCATGGAGTGATGAGGAAGCTGTGGCTTCTGGAAACCTAAGGAAGGAAGGACCCTATAAAGGGCATCAAGCCTCTTACTCACTGCAAGGGTTGACATGGGGGACTCCCACATCAGAGTCATTAAATTCTTTAAGATGTTATGCACCAGGAGGGTAGCAGCCTTCTTCAGTGCTGATGGGTATTGGAGAATATCACAAACATCAAGAGCTGCCGCCATGTCTTTAATAAAGTCCTGAAAAGACATGTCCTCAAGTGGTGAACATCGATGTTCATAGGGCAGCGATGGATCCAATAGCACATCCCTATGGGTATCAGCATCAATGTATTCCACCTCGAATGCTTAAATTCAGAATCCGAGTCTGGAAGGAAGTCAAAGTAATCCTTATCGGATGCTCGATACATTCAATGCTCAGAGCTTCACTGCTCCAATGTTGAGGGCATCAGACACGGTGGTGCAGAGGACAGTGCAGAGGACCTCAATATCGACTGCTCTGTGGAGCTATGCGATACAGGGGATGACTGCGTAAATGTACCAAGCTCTGTAGGCGTCGTAGTCATCGGAGGAACCAGTGCCGGCTGCTGAGCACTTGATGGCAATGACACAGTCATCCAATGATGGTACCAGGGGAGGGCTGGCTCCGGATACAGCTGTGTAGGCGACAACTCCCGATGCCAGTATCAGGAGTTCCACCGAGGACTGAACCTCGGGGGTCATCCCCGAACCCCTCTGTGGCTTTGGAGGATGAAACCTCCTGCTAGGGTAGCTTCGTTGGATGGTCTGCATTGGAGTGCAATGAATGACGGTGCAGATGCCGATGCTCGGTGTCCGAAGCTGACGCCGACCTGGAAGTTGAGGATCTCGATGCAGAGGCCGATGTCTTCTTTTTCTTAAGCACTGGTGACTCCGAGTGATGCTTTTCCTTTGCTGGTGAGACTGTAGGCCTCAAAGAAAGTTTGGAAGAAAAAATTAAAATAAGTTAAAATATATCTAAATGAAAAATAAAAAATGGCAACCGGAATCGACGGGGAGTCCAGCTGGTCAAAGGGAAGGCAACCCAAGTACTTCAACAGTATTTAGTGAAAAAATTTTGACGTCCTTTGACGCAGCTGACAGGGACAAGGGACCTGATGGCTCCGCGGAAAAAAAGACGACTGGGGAGACTAGGAATGAAGGCGGGAAGGCAATCACCATGCGTGGAGGAACGCTCCCAAAAGCATTCCTATTGGATGCTGGGGAATGTTCCAGTGCCAGTCTCCATCTGTGCCATCACCATATGTGAAAACTGACTTCCTGCTTGTTCCTGGAGATAAGGAAGCGATAGTGTCTCTCTATGTCCCTGGTGCAATCTCATTTGGAGTACTGAGACCACACCATCCAAAAGATAGAAACAGGATAGAGTCTGTGACGAGGGTGGCTACTAAAATGGTTATATTTCCTGGATTATAAGTCGCGTTTTTTTACATCGTGACCAGCCTGTGCAATTTATATAAAAAGGCAACAAACAATAACTTTACCATACTGGCTGATTAGCAACACAATATGTCGGACCACGATGCTAACAAGCATGCAGTGATCTAGTTATGTGCTCTGCACATACAGAGTATAGCGTGGCTGCAGCACACCTGTACTTTTTTTAATCACGTGATATTTGGTGTCGTGTAAAAGCAGTTCATCAGATTTACAATGAGTGGGGGGGGAAGGAAAAAAAAAAAATCGACCAGCGAATTTGCATTAATTCTGCCAGAAACTTGGCGATTTGTGCAAAGAGACTTAGGACAAGTTACATCAAGTGTATGGCGATGAATGGATAGATTGTGTTCGAGTTTATGACTATTTGACAGGCTCAGTCACACAAGTCCCAGAATCCCTAAGGGTATGTGGCAGAGTCAGTCAGACTACAAGTCCCAGAATCCCTTAGGATGGGAAGGCCCACCACAGAAAGGATCAGGTGATCCAATTAAGAGAATACACAGGTGGCAAAGGGTGCCAATAATAAGCAGCCAAGGCTTAGGTTGTGACTTGTGTATATAGTTTGAAAAGCAGTGCAGGGGAGGGCAAGGAAGGAAGGAAGGAAGCACAGCCTTCAGGAACCTGTCCCTGCTTCTGGAAAAGCTCCCAATGTTTCCAGGGGAAGAAAGCAGATACCCGGAGGTGGAAGAAGCTATGGAAACTCACGTGTATGAGGACAATAAGAACCAGGGACCCATGAAGGTACTGTGGATGAGACAGTGAAAGCTCTAGCCCTGAGGCAGGTTCAGCCAGTTTATAGTGAACCTGTAGGGTGGAAGTGAGAGGCAGCTTCAGAGCTATTTACTGTGCAGCTTAACAACATTGTTTTGTTCTGAGAAAGACTGTTGGTTTGAACCTGAATGATTTGATTCGGCTACTTGTGACTTTGTGTGTATTTCTGTTCTGAACTATTTTACTTTGAGAAGGAGAGGCCATGCCCGGCCCTGGGGATAAGGGAAGCCCAGGGTGTTGGAGCTGACATAAAAGAACTGTCTGCTGGACTCTGCTATGGACCTGAGAGGAACACATGTGGGTGTTTGTCTGGAAAGCCCAACCTGGCATTGAGGCTGCAGAACCCAGAACAGTGCTCAGACTGCTCCAGTTGCCTTGGAACCCACCCTGCGGCGTCACAACTAGTACAAAAGGGCTACCAAAGTGTTGACAATGACAAACGTTCTGGAATACCATTCAAGAGCAGGAATTAAGACAAAGATGAAGCAGTGCATGCCGCAATATTTATTTATTTTTATTTATTTAGCTGTATTTATATCCCGCTTTTCACCGGGTCAAAGCGGTCAATTGGGGGATACATTTAACATGAGGGGATATGAGGCACATACGCTAATACTTACAGGGAACATGGGCAATGGAGGGTTAAGTGGCTTGCCCAAGACCACAAGGAGTGCCTATAGGACTAGAAATCCCAGTCCCTCCGGCCTGAGATTGCTGTCCCCAGGTGGGACTTGAGCCCCCGGCCCTCCGGCCTGAAGTACCTGAAGTACTCAAATCATCAACAGACTACCAGGGAACTTGCTGAAGACATGGACATCAGTTTCAGGTCGCTACAGCGCATTCTTTCTGTTAATCTGGGGATGACTTGTGACTATAAAATTTGTGTTGAAACTCATGTTCCCTGACCAAAAGGAAGACAGACTATTTGCAGCCAGGGACATAAGAACAACCTTACTAGGTCAGACCAAGGTCCATCAAGCTCAGTATCCTGTTTCCAACAATGGCCAATCCAGGCCACAAGTACCTGGCAGGTTCCCAAAGCAGCACACAGGTTTGACAATACTTGTCCAAGGGCAAGCAGTGGATTTCCTGGGTCCTCTTTAATAAAGGTTTATGGACCTTTCCTCTAGGTACTTGTCCAAATCATTTTTAAACCCAGCCATGCTAACAGCTTTTACTACATCCTCCGGTAACGAATTCCAGAGTTTGATTACGCATTGAGTAATGCATAGTTACTCACCTGTAACAGGTGTTTATTTTATTTATTTCCTTATTTAAGTGGATTTCTATACTGCCTTCTCCTAGAATCAAAGCGGTTTACAAGACAACTAAAAAGAGTTACATAGAACGGTGAGGGGAAGGAGGGCATGCATGGAGATATTGCAAGGAACTTATAGCGCAGCGGATATAAGGAACTCTTGCAATATGAACTATGTACAAATTATCTAGTTACAGAGTGACAGTAATAATGTGAGATTGTGTGGAGGGGGGAATCGGGTAATGAGGGGGAAGTAGGGGAGAGGGGTGAAGGGTGGATTCAAGAGGGGGGAAGTGGGGGACATTTGTGGGAGGAGGAAAAGATTCCTGTGGTCCAAGTCATGTGATGTCTTCAAAGTGTTCGATGAAGAGAGTAGTTTTCAGCCACTTCCGAAAATCTTTGATGTCTGAGGTGCCTCTGAGGTGTTCCAGGAGAGAGTTCCATAGGGCTGAAGCTGCCAGGGATATTGCTCTTCCCAAGGTGGCTTGGTTCACTTTAGTGTATGCTCTGGGGGTGGTGATCCTTTCCCTGGTGGGACGCCTCCTTGGTCTGGTGCCAGTGTTGCTTTTGATTAGGGCTTCCAGGCAATTGGCAGAGAGGTTGTGTTTGATTCTGAAAATGTTAAATAGCGTTTTGTATTTCATACGAGAAGTAATGGGTAGCCAGTGTAGCTGCTTCAGGATGGGGGTGATGTGGTCGCATTTGAGGATCCTGTTATAATCCATGTGGCAGTGTTTTTGTGCCATCTGCAGGGGTCGAAGTGATTGAGTTGATAGACCAAGGTATATGTTGTTGTAATAGTCCCAGATGGGGGCGAGTATTGTTTGACAAACCGTGTGGAAGAGTTCTGGGCAGAGAAGGGGTTTGAGTCGTCTGATGATCCGCATCTTCAGGTAAGTGATTTTGATGGTTTGACTGATATGAGAGTGGAGGTTTAGTTTGTTGTCCAAGATGACTCCCAGGTATTTTACTTCATGTTTGATGGGTAAGATGGTATTATGTAGCTGTATTGTCATGGGGGGGGGGGGTAAATCCAGAGTTTCTTGTAATGATGAGAGCTTCTGTTCTTTTGTAGTTTATCGTGAGATTATTTTGGTTTAGCCAGCATGTCATTTCTTGGAGGCAATTTGCTATTTCAGTGATGTTTGGGGTGTTCTCTGGGAACAGCAGTAATCAGTCCTCACATATGGGTGACGTCGGCATCGACGGAGCCCATGCGCTAACCTCTCCCCAGCTTTTAAAGAAATCCTTTGGGAGATCCACCATGCATGCGTGGTTGCCTTCCCGACCAAGGATGCCATCTTGCCTCAATATGACGACAGCTCAAGATGGCAACAAAAATAAAATCAACTCCACAGGGAGGAGGGAGGGTTGTGAAGACTGATTGCTGCTGTTCCTGGAGAACATCTGTTACAGGTGAGTAACTATGCTTTCTTTGGGAACAAGCACGAAGTCAGTCCTCACATATGGGTCTTTCTAATTACAGGCTACCGAAAAAAAACCTGTAAGCCATGAGCGACCCAAAGAGTGAACTGTGAGGAACAGCAGAGACTACAGTTCAGTTGCAATACCTCAGCAATGACCCCAGCGTCAACCAGGGAAACCAGCTATCCGGTAGCCTGAACGCACAAAAGGGCTGGATTGCAGGAGTTGCCTTAAACCCCAAACAGATGACAGAGTGCTGCCTGGCCGAAAGTGTTCTCATGCCTCCTCCTCCAGGCAATAATGTGCTGTGAAGGTGTGAACGGAGGATTAGATGGCAGCCCAGCAGATCTCTGTTAAGGGAACTGAGTGGAGGTTCCTCATAGAAGCTGCTATGGCCCGGACGCTGTGCATGACATGACACTCATGATGTTCTTATGTAAGATCAGCCTGTCCGTAGATGAAGGCAATGCAGTCGCCACCCAAACAGACAGAGTTCGCTTGGAGATCACTACGCCCAAACGATTAGGCTCGTAGGAAATGAAGAGCTGCGAGAAGCGGTGATGGGGTTTGGTCCGCTCAAAAAAGGCCAAGGCCTGCTTACAATCTAGCATTTGGAGAGCGGTCTCCGCCCTACTGGCTTGAGGATGCTGAAAAAAGGTGGAAAACGCCACCTCCTGGTTGAGGTGGAACAGGGAGACTACCTTAGGGAGGAATTTAGGGTGCATCCAAAGCACCACCCTGTTTCTGTGAAGCCTGGTGTAGAGGGCATGAACCACCAGAGCCTGGAGCTTGCTGACCCTGCAGGCAGACTTGAGCACCACGAGGAAGAGCACCTTCCAGGACAGATAACTGAGTTGGCAGGAAGTCAGCGGCTCAAAGGGTGAAGTGATGAGCTTCGAGAGGACCATACTGAGATCACACGCCGCTACTGGTGGACAGATGTGTGGTCAAGAGAGCAGGAGGCCTCTCTGGAAGTGAGCCACGAGAAGCTGGGTAGAGAGGGGCTTCCCCTCAATAAGGTGTGAGTGCGCAGAGCACACAGAGGTTTAACCTGATAGTTAGACTTCAGAACAGCATTAGATAGGTGCAGGAAGTACTGCAGCACCAGCTGGACAGAACAGGAAAAAGGATCGGCACACCTTTCTGCACATCATACCAAGAAGCAATGCCACTTGAAGGCATACGCCCACTGGGTGGAGTCCTTCTGTAAGGCCAGCAGGACCTCATCCACTTCCCTGGGCAAGTCTAACTGGGCCAGGGCTACCCTTTCAGCAGCCAGGCCATCAGGGCCAGGGATCCCAGGTTGGGGTGGAGGAAAGGGCAGTCCTCCTGCGAGAGCAGGCCCGGGGTACTCTACAGAGAGACTGAGGGTGCCTGAGACAGGCTGAAGAGCAGCATAAACCACAGCTGCCAGGGCCAACGGGGGGATATGAGGATCAGGGTGGCCAGGTCAAGCTGGACCTTGAAGAGGGTCTTGGAAATAGAAACAAAGAAACATGATGACAGAAAAAGACCACATGGCCTATCTAGTCTGTCCTTCCATAACAACAACTACAACAGTCCACTTTTTACCTTTAGAGATCCTCTGTGTTGGTCCCATGCTTTTTTGAATTCAGTTACTGTCCTCATCTCTACCACCTCCACTGGGAGACTATTCCATGGATCCACTACTCTTTCAGTAAAGAAATAGATTCAGGCGTGACATGCGGAAATATCTCCCTTCACCCTCATCCCATGTCCCCTCGTAGCAGAACTTGCTTTCAATTGAAAGAGGCTCTCTCTCTGAACATTTATGCCACGGAGGTATTTAAACATCTCAATCATATCACCTCTATCCCGCCTTTCCTCTAAGGTGTACATATTAAGATCCTTAAGTCTGTCCTCATATGCTTTATAATGAAGCCCATTAATCATTTTAGTAGCAATCCTCTGCACCGACTCCATCCTGTTCACATCCTTTTGAAGGTGCGGTCTCCAGAATTGCACACCATACTCCAAATGAGGTCGCACCAAAGACTTATACAGAGGCACCATCACCTCCTTTTTTCTGCTAGCCATTCCTCTCCGTATGCACCCAAGCAACCTTCTAGCTTTTGCCGTCGCCTTTTCTACCTGTTTAGCTACTTTAAGATCATCAGACACAACCACGCCTAGGTCCCGCTCTTCTTTAGTGGACAAAAGTACTTCACCTCCTATACTGTATTGCTCCCTCGGATTGCTGCAGCCCAAATGCATGACCTTACATTTTTTAACATTAAATACCAGCTGCCAAATTCTAGACCATTCTTCAAGCTTAGCTAGATCCCTCCTCATGTTATCTACACCTTCCTGGGTGTCTACTCTATTGCAGATTTTGGTATCATCTGCAAAGAGGCAAACCTTACCCGACAGCCCTTCCGCTATATCACTAACAAAGATGTTAAAAAGAATCGGACAAAGGACAGATCCCTGGGGCACACCACTGATAACATCCTTCTCCTCAGAGTGAGCTCCATTTACTTGTACTCTTTGTCGCCTCCCACCCAACCAATTTCTAACCCAAGCAGTAACTTTAGGGTCCATCCCTAGGGTGCTCAGTTTGTTTATAAGTCGCCTGTGAGGAACAGTGTCAAAGGTTTAATGAAATCTAAATACACCACATCTAGAGCTCTCCCTTGGTCCAACTCCCTGGTCACCCAGTCAAAGAAATCAATCAGATTTGTCTGACAAGACCTGCCTCTGGTGAATCCATGCTGCCTCGGATCCTGTAATCCGCTGGACTCCAGAAACCTCACTATTTTCTCTTTCAGCAGCGTTTCCAATAATTTACTCACCACCGAAGATAAACTAACCGGCCTGTAGTTTTCAACCACATCCTTACTTCCGCTTTTGTGTAAAGGCACCACATGAGCCTCTCTCCAGTCCTTTGGCACCACTCCCGACTCCAACGAGGCATTGAAAAGGTCAATCAGTGGAGTTGCTAGAACGTCCCCAAGGTCCCTCAGTATTCTAGGGTGTATCCCATCCGGTCCCATCGCTTTGTCTACTTTAAGTTGAGCTAGTTTCTCTCGAACACAGTCTTCTGAAAATTGTTCAAGATGTCCCTCGCTTCTGTTCTTATTTGTGGGTGTTTTCTGAGGTCCTGCTCCTGGTTCTTCATCTGTGAACACAGAACAAAAATATCTGTTAAGCAATTCCGCTTTATCCTTATCAGCTTCTACATATTCCCCCCCTGCACCCTTGAGTCTGACAATACCACTTTTGCCCTTCCTCTTCTCACTAATATATCTGAAAAATGTCTTATCCCCCCATTTTATTGCATTGGCTATTTCCTCCTCCTTTTGAATCTTTGCCTTCTTGACTACTTTGCTAGCTTCTCTAAGTTTTTTCCAAATACAGATGCCTGTCTTCCTCTCTCTGTGATCTCTTGTATTTCATGAAGGCCTCCCTCTTTTTCTTCACTTTTTCAGCTACTTCCTTCGAAAACCATAGCGGTCTCCTGTTCCTTTTGCATTTACCATTTTAACAAAAAGGTTAGTTGCCCTTAAAATACCCCCTTTCAGTTTTGCCCACTGTTTTTCTACATCCCCCAGCTGTTCCCATCCCACTAACGACTCCCTGAGGTATTGGCCCATCTTCGCAAAGTTAGTCTTCCTAAAGTCTAAGATCCTCACCTTGGAATGGATTCTAACAGCCCTAGTCCTAATACTGAACCACACCATCTGGTGATCACTGGATGCAAAATGATCTCCCACTACAACATTAGAAACACATTCACCATTGGTAAGCACCAAATCCAGTATGGCCCCTTCACGTGTGGGGTCTGTTAGCAATTGCCTGAATAGTTCTCCCTGTAGAGAATCCAGGATCTCCTTACTTCTAGATGATACTGCAGCAGGAATGTGCCAATCAACATCTGGCATATTGAAATCTCCTATCAGTAGCACTTCCCCTTTCCTAGTAATGCTGCGTATGTCTTCAATTAACTCTGTCCACCTCTTCCTCTTGTGAGGGAGGTCTGTTTATCACACCAATGCAAATAGATTTCTCTTTCCCTCTTTCTAGTTTAACCCACAATGCCTCCTCTATCCCTTTTAAGCTCTGTAATTCCAAAGCTTTAATAGTAGTTTTTACATATAGTGCCACTCCTCCTCCCCTTCTTCCTACCCTGTCCTTTCTGAATAAAGTATAGCCAGGTATAGTTACATCCCAGTCATGGTTTTCTGTGAACCATGTTTCTGTAACTGCCACTAAATCCAAGTCAGCCACTCCCACCAAAGCTTCAACTTCAGGGATCTTATTTCCCATGCTACGGGCATTAATACACACTGCTTTCCATATGTTACCCTTGTTACCCATTTCCATAAAGGTATTTAATGTATCACCTACCTGGGGGCTTTCACTTACCTGGGGCCTTTCTTCACCCATCCCCAATGAATCTAGTTTAAAGCCCTCTTCAGTAGAAAACCAAAACGTTCTCGATGACACCATCCACGCAGCCATGCATTCATCTCCAGGATGCGAGCCTCTCTGCCCTGGCCTTTACCCTCAACAGGGAGGATTGAAGAGAACACCACCTTTGCACCTAACTGCTTCACCCTCTGTCCCAGAGCCATGAAGTCACTTTTGATATGTTCCGAGGTATACCTGGCAGTATCATTTGTTCCAACATGGATTAGCAACATTGGGTAATAGTCAATGGGCTTGATGAGTCTCAGAAAACTCTCCGTAACATCTTGGATTTTGGCACCAGGCAGACAGCATACCTCTCTGGACATCAAGTCTGGTCGGCAGATGGACGCCTCAGTACCCCTCAGAAGAGAGTCTCCAACCACCACTACCCTTCGTTTCCTTCTGGTCACTGATTCTGCAACTTTGGGGTACTTGAACTCTGGTTCTTCCCTTTCCAGGGATGCTTTCACCTCCTCCACTTCCAGGGCTGCATAATGGTTCTTCAATTCAAGGGCTGGAGAAGTTGGATTGGTGATTTTGCAGGCCCTGGTGACTTGTGTCCAACCATCAACATTCTGTTGGCACCCATCTTCTCCTGTGCTGGAGAGCTTGGTTGCTGCAAGAAGCATCTCATCAATGTACTTCTCACTGTCTTGAATGCTCCTCAGCCTCGCCATCTCCTCTCTGAGTTCCTCCACTTGTTTCCTCAGAGCTTCAGCATGCAGGCACCCTGCACATGGAACCGGTCCTTCAACTGGCATTAGGACCTCTGTCTGGACCGAGGCAGAAGCTGTAACGGGGGCAACAGCTTTAGCAATACGATTTTTCCCAGCCATTGTTCTGTTCGTGGAGCATGGGAGGGAAGGCATAAAGGAGACCTTCCGTCCAGGGAATGAGAAACGCATCTGCCACCACCGAGGAGGGCTGTGACGCTCTGGAGTAGAAAAGGGCCAGCTAAGCATTGACTGGGCTGGCGAAGAGATCCATCACAGGAAGGTCCCAATGGCGGAACAGTCAGTTGGCCACCCATAGGTCGAGCTGCCACTTGTGGGGTGGTAGAACCCGGTTCAAACTGTGAGCCAGAACATTAAGGTACACTGCCCTGAGGAGCATCTCGCTCTTGCTGGCGGAAGTACAGAGACGGACCTCTTCCGAGCACAGGACGATGATCCCATGCCCCCCTGCTTGCTGATGAAGAACATAGCCATCTGATTGTCTATCTGGATTAGAGCAGCCTAGTTCCACAGGTGGTGTCAAAAAGCTTGGAGAGCGGAAACAATGGCTCAGAGCTCTAGGAAGTTGATCTGTTGGAGATTCTCCGATGCCGACCCCAAGCCGAGTGCAAAGGTCATCACAATGGGCTCCCCAGCCCAACTTGGTGGCATCCATGATGACAATCCTCTAAGGGGTCAGGACTTGAAAGAACATCTCTTCCAGCAGGTTCAGTGGCTGTTGCCACCAGGTGAGGGACTCAGCAAGGGGACGGTCACCCTGTCCTGCAGGCACCCCATCGCCTTAGATCACTGGGAGCAGAGGGCCCAATGGGCCAGCCACATATGGAGATGGACATCAGTCATGACGTGCACTGTTGAGGCCATGTGCCCCAGGAGGCACAGCATGAGCCAGGCAGAGGCCGCGTCTTGACCCTGAACCTCTCTTACGAGGGCCACTAGATGCTGGGCCCTATCAAGGTGGAGCATGGCTCTTGACGGGACCGTGTCTGACAATGCCCCTATGAATTTCAGGCTTTGGGTCGGTTGCAGGTGGGACTTGGGGTAGTTGCTGACAAACCCTAGGTGCTCCAGAGTGAGAATGGTGTGGCGTGCTGCCTGCTGCAACTCGACAGCTGTGCCACCTCTGACCAGCCAGTTGTCCAGGTATGGGAAAAACAAACACCCCTTGCAGCCACAGGTGGGCAGCAACCACCGCTAGGCACTTGGTGAACACCCTTGGGGCTGAAGGGCAGGACCCTGTATTGGTAGTGGTTTCATCTGATGATAAACCGGAGGTATTGCCGGTGATGATTGGAATGTGCATCTTTGAAATCTAAGGAGCATAGCCAATCTCCTTGGTGGAAGTAAGGCAGCAATGTTCCAAGGGAGAGGATTTTAAAGTTCTCCATCACCAGGAATTTGAGATCTCAAAAATCCAGGGGTCGGTTGTGATGCTGAACTACTGGTTGACAAATAACACTAGACACCACCCCTGCCCCCATGCCCCCCCCCCCCACCGTGTGCTGCGGGACTAGACATAAGAACATAAGATATGCCATGCTGGGTCAGACCAAGGTCCATCAAGCCCAGTATCCTGTTTCCAACAGTGGCCAATCTAGGTCATACGTACCTAGCAGTTTCCCCAAAAGACACTGGTTCCACAATGCTTGTATTGGGTGAAACATTGATATCCTGGGTCCCTTCTTAATAACGGTTTATGGACCTTTCCTCCAGGAACTTGTCCAAATCTTTTTTAAACCCAGCTATACTAACAGCCTTTACTACATCCTCCGGTAACAAGTTCCAGAGTTTGATTACACGTTGACTGAAAAAATATTTTCTTTTATTAGTCTTAGTTTACCCTATAGCTTTATTGCATGTCCTCTAGTCTTTCTATATTCTGATAACGTAAACAATTGATCTATGTTTACCTGTTCCACTCCGTTCATTAATTTATAGACTTCTATCATATCTCCCCTCAGCCGTCTCTTTTCCAAGTTAAAGAGCCCTAACCTTTTTAGCCTTTCTTCATAGGAGCATCCTTCCATCCCTTTTACCATTTTGGTGGCTCTTCTCTGAACCTTTTCTAATAACGCTATATCCTTTTTAAGATACGGCGACCAGAATTGCACACAATATTAAAGGTGCGGTCTCACCATATAACACTACAGAGGCATTATAATATCCTTTTGTTTTACTTTCCATTCCTTTCCTTATGATACCTAGCATTCTATTTGCTCTCTTGGCCGCCGCTGCACACTGGGCCGAGGGTTTTAACATGTTATTCACAATGACACCTAAATCTTTTTCCTGGGTGGTGATTCCTAAATGTGGACCTTCTGGGTGGGGGGGGGGGGGAGGCTATGCCCAAGGAGTCAAAAATCCCATCCAGGTTGCAGCTGGGGTGTCACCTGGGGCTTGAGGGCCTTAGGCTTATGTGGGCCGTACCCCTATCCCTTGGCCTGCTGGCCCTGTTGAGGAGCTTGGAAGCTAAAATACTGGGGGTAGTTTCTGTAAGCCTTCCTCTTCTTCAGGTAAAGGGGCTTTTTCCCCGAAGCCTTCCATCGGAAAGAGCCAGCAGTTTTCTTGGAGAGCCTGGTCCTCGTCAGGAACTCAAGCTCGGCAGCCTTGTCCAGCATCTATTGCTCTAGGTCAGAGAACTGTAGATAGGCCTGGTAGTGAGTATTAATGCCTACTGCAGCTACTCTAGCCAACGACTCAAAGCAATCATAGGCCATACAAGTGATGAATTTGGAGCACTCCTTGACCGTCTAGGTCCTGAACAACTGAAGATGTTCTTCTCCCAACCCAGCCAATTACCCAGCGAACTCCCTTGCCATGTCCCACAAGAATGCCCATATAGAGTTGGTAGGCTTGGATTTGGCTGACGAGCATCGAGCCATGGTAGCACTTTGTAACCCCTGGCAGGGAGGCCCACTCCATGGATGCCGTGGGCAGAGAGGAGTGTGTCTTTTGGCTTTTGATCGTGCGCAAGACCGACTCCATCACCATGGAGTTATTAGGCAGCTGTAGCTTTTGGAACCAGGGCTCCTGCGGACTCGATACATGGCATCGATCCGCCTGCTCACAATCAGCAGCGAGGCCAGGGTCTCCCACATGCAGAAGCTATTGCGGGATGGGGATGGGGGATCAGCACCATGAGTGCCTCTTTCGAAGGGTCCTTGTACTAGAGGATCTTGAGGTCCTCCACCTGAGGCTCCTCTTCGGACTCCATGGTGAAGGCCAAGGCCTTTGCCATGTCAGAGACAAATTCCAAAAAAGGAGAGGTCCTCGGGAGGGGACCTGTGCCAGTCCTCTGAAGGGGAGGGGTCCGAAGGGACATCCTGATGGAAATGGGTATTGGGGGACTTGTCATTGGTTTCCCAGTCCGAATGAGTCGAAGGAGTCATCGAGCACCCACCGGGCCTCAGGGCTGTGCCGACTCACCCTTGCGGTGGAGGGGCCTGTGGCCAGGACCGATGACCCAGAGGAACCAGGTATCAGGCCATGCTGCTGGGCCAAGAAGGCAGCGATGCTGCACTCGAGGTCTGCCATTCTGACCTTGAGCCCATAAAAAACAAATCACCACCCCCTTTTCTTATGAATCCACTCTAATATTTGTCGGATGTTACCGGAAAGGCACAAGTACTACAAGCTATGTCCTCCACTCCGTTTCATCCTTTTTAATTAAGTATAAAAATCCGAACTCAAAAACAAATGTGGAATATAGTTCCACCACTTAGCTCAATCCAAATGTGTGAAAATCCTGAGGAACCAGGCATGACGTGCACGTTTCGGGCTATCACCCTGTTTCAAGTGCTATCATCATGTCTTCTTTCAACCGTTCACAACGCTGAAAAAACAGCTGATTCATTCAAAGGGTTTTCTCTTCAGAGAATGGCTAAACTCTGCCATCAATCAAAGGAGTCAACCAATAGAAACATCAGGGTATACCCACTGCTTCAGGGAAACCCCAAGTTTGATAGGATGACATCAGATGATGCTAGACCAATCAAGTTCTTTGTTCAAACCTGTCGGGTGTACAGTTTGTAAATGAAATATCCAGTATTGTTGAAAGGATGAATCCATTCAGTCGTGAATATTCTCAGAAAACATTGGTCAGTGTTGGGATTGCATCCTTGTTTTTATAGACCGTCTATGGCGGTGTTCTCTAGGGGGGCTAATCTCGGGGATTTTGTGGCTCGGTCAACTGTGATAATGGACAGACCTCTAACACCATCAATACCATCTATTGGACACTGAACTTGTGGTTCTTGTATGTATTGTGAATCCTCTTTGACGGGGACTGAATGGATTCATCCTTTGACTGGTCAATCTATCACACGGAAATGGGAAACAGATTGTAACACATCCTATGTTGTTTACATTCTCCACTGTCCCTGTCCCCTACTATATGTTGGCAGAACAATCCGTCGGATTAAAATTCATATAGGTGAGCATGCTTCACGACTTTGACAGAAATCTGAAATGGCTCCCATTGTAGAACATTGTCTTGCCTTGAATCATACGTTTCAGGATCTTCACTGGACGGTCATTGATTACATTCCTTTGGATCCTCATGGAGGGGATCGGATTCGGACACTTCAGGAACGTGAACAATACTGGATATTTCATTTACAAACTGTACAACCGACAGGTTTGAACAAAGAACTTGATTGGTCTAGCGTCATCTGATGTCATCCTATCAAACTTGGGGTTTCCCTGAAGCAGTGGGTATATCCTGATGTTTCTATTGGTTGACTCCTTTGATTGATGGCAGAGTTTAGCCATTCTCTGAAGAGAAAACCCTTTGAATGAATCAGCTGTTTTTTCAGCGTTGTGAACAGTTTAAAGAAGACATGATGATAGCACTTGAAACAGGGTGATAGCCCGAAACGTGCACGTCGTGCCTAGTTCCTCAGGATTTTCACACATTTGGATTGAGCTAAGTGGTGGAACTATATTCCACATTTGTTTTTGAGTTCGGATTCTTATACTTAATTAAAAAGGATGAAACCGAGTGGAGGACATAGCTTGTAGTACTTGTCCCTTTCCAGTAACATCCGACAAATATTAGAGTGGATTCATAAAAAAAAGGGGGTGGTGATTTGTTTTTTATGGGCTTTATATTGTGATCACTACAGATGGGACTTTTTTCTGAATAGTTATTCTGACCTTGAGGCCAGAAGGCTCTGCAGCCACCGGCATGGGCACAGAATGCTTTGGGCCCGATGCCAGCTCCATCGAGGAGTTAGGCTCGACGAGGATGGGTTTGGGAGACTGGGGTCAATCTCCCGACATCGATGGCACTTTCTCCCACTGGAGCACCTTGGAGGGCTGCTCCCAGCCATCGCCCTTTGCACTGCACCAGGGGATCCGATGCCAGTGACCATTAGACTTACCCAGGGCTCCGGCATCATTGCCAGACGATGACGCCGATGATATCTGGCTCTTCGGGGGGACAGCCTTCAGAAGAGGATCCCCTGTCCGATGCCCCATGAGCTTGGGCTCAGAATGGACACGGCCGTCATGCGAGGCAGAGATCACAACAGCAACCCCCAAGGGCACCGGCTCCATGAGAGATACTGGGGGAGAAACAGAGGTCTTCCCAAACATGGACTCTCACTGCTTCTCACAGTTCCTCCATCCATTACTGACACAGGAGTCCCACATTTGCTGACACAGCCCTCAGGAGTCGTCACTGTGGTCTGCACCGAGAGAACGGAGGCAGCAGTCATTTGGGTTCATACGGAATATAGTGTGCCTGCAGCGATCGCACTGCTTGAACCCTCGGCACCAACGAGATCAAATCTAAGTGAGCCCCTGCAAGGGAAGATGCAAGGATTCCCACACACCAAGGAAAAAGACCCTGAAGGGCAAAAAGACCCGAGAACAATGCGGCAGCAAGACAGCAGCAGACATGGGGAGGCGAGAAGGCACTGCTATGCATACTGGAGAAGGAAAAAATACGAGAGAAGAAAAAAGAAAAATCAACCTTTTCTGGGGTGCAGACGAATATCCATTGGGCTCCCTGAAAAAAGGAGACTGAGGTAAGATTGCACCCTTGGGTGAAAAGGCAGCCATGCATGCATGGTGGATCTCCCAAAGGTTAACGTGCAGGACCAATCAGTACCAACATCACTCATATGCGAGGACTGACTTCCTGCTTGTTCCCAGAGAACTTCCCTACATCATTTTCAGTAAAGACCGCCCGAAGCAAAGAATTCATTCAGTCTCTCCGCTATGGCCTTCTCCTCCCTTAGCGTCCCTTTAACCCCTCTTATCATCCAACAGTCCAACGGACTCTCTCACGGTTTTTTTTTTGCTGTGAATGTACTTGAAAAAAGGTTTTATAATGAGTTTTTGCTTCCACGGCAAGCTTCTTTTCAAATTCTCTCTTTGCCTGCCTTATCAATGCCTTGTATCTAACTAGCTTGTTGTTTCCAGTGTCCATCATTAGGCTCCTTTTCCCATTTCCTAAAGGAAGCTTTTTTGGCAACAGCCTCTCTGACCTCATCTTTAAACCATGCTGGCAGTTTTTTGGCCTTCCTTCCACTTTTCTTAAAGTGTGGAATATATTTGATCTGGGCTTCCAAGATAGTACATTTAAACAACGCCCATGCTTGATGTAAATCTTTAACCTTAGCAGCTGCTCCTTTTAATTATTTGTCAACTATTTTCCTCATTTTATCATAGTCTCCCTTTTGAAAGTTAAAAGGGCGGATTTCCGAGAGCCCTGAGAACTAGTGTTAGATCCCAAGGAGGAACTACCGGCCGGGTTGGAGGACGAAGCAGTTTGACCCCTTTCAGAAACCAAGACACATCAGCGTGGGAAGCAAGGGATCTACCGAGCACCGGACCCCGATAACATGTCAAGGCAGACATGTGCACTCGAAGCGAACCGAGCGCCAACCCTTTATCAAGACCGTCCTGTAAAAAGGCAAGAATATCAGGAATTGAGGTACGCCACGGAGACAAGTGATGACGTGAACACCAAGCCTCGAAGACGCGCCACACTCTCGCAGCAGCAGCAGATGTTGAAGACCATCGTGCGCTAAGGAGGGTAGCCACCACCTTAGGCGAATACCCCTTACGGGTCAAACGGCGGCGTTCAACGATACCCATATGTGAAGACTCATTCCTGCTTGTTCCTGGAGATATTTGTGAATCGAGATGCATACCATCAATGTAGAAAGCTGCAGCGGGTGGCTTTTAAAATAGCCTTCCTGCTTTAAGGTAATTTACATACCTTTAAATTTGTATCCGCAAAGTGAGTTCTGCAAGCCTCAGTCTCGGTGATACTGTCAATCAAGCTGCTTCTTCACAGGAAGGCTGTTTTAAAGGCAGTCCGCTGGCCGATGACGGCATGCTGGGCATGTGATCAGGAAGTCTTCTAGGATTTCTTTGCAGTTTTCTGGTCTTTGGCAGTGTCCTTTAATCTTTTTATAGTTGTGCATTAGGGCTGTTTACCCCTCAGCACTAGGGTTCATGATATGGCACCCATGGTGGGTTTTGATGCTAGCCTGAGCTTTTAAAGCGTTTTAGTGAGTTTAAAAGGGCTACCTTTTCTGTTCTGTAATGCCTATCTGCTGTTTTTGGTGAGCACTCCTGAATGCCGGTGATAGATTTTAGCTATGTGCTGACATCAGGGGTAGTGCTCTATAGTAGATAATGAATAGAGCTGTTTGCCTTAAGTGTTTAGCTTTGGTTTTGTTTGTAATGAAGTCTTTTGGTAGCTATGAATTTTTTTTAAGAGTTCTCCTGCGTTGAGCCATATATGTTGCTCTTTCTGTGTTCTCCTAGTTTTTAAAAGTTTCTGACAGATACGAGTGTCTGCGACCTCTGTTTTAGCAGAGATTTATTTCTCCTTATATGTGGATATTCCGAGTGTGATACATAGTAAGTGACACTTTATGTCCACTTTTATTTTTATTCTGATTCTAACACTGAAAGGATTTTTTCCTTTTTGTTTTATAGGTGTAAGGTAGCAGTTTAGGTTGTGCTCTCAGAGGAGAGGTGTTGTTGCCCCCAGGAGGTGGGTGTATTTGTACCCTGTTATTGTAATGTCCATGTCTTTAAGATTGTTATGCAATTTGTTCTTATGATATTAATGTTTGTTTTATATCTATTTATGTTGTAGGTTGTACTTCATGTCTTTGTGCGTTCTTTTGAATATTTATTTATTTATTTATTTATATTCTCTTATATACCGCGCTATTCGGCATCAGTGCGGTTTATATTGAACAAACTGGAATTACATTGAACAGGGCATTATAACTTGGAGATAACTATTTTACAGGGAACATGGGCTATGGAGGGTTAAGTGGCTTGCCCAAGACCACAAGGAGCACCTGTGGGACTAGAAACCTCAGTCCTTCCAGTCCAAGGTTGCTGTCCTCTAGTGGGATTTGAACCCCCGACCTTCCGGCCTGAAGTACCCTGCCCCAACCACTAGGCCACTCCTCCACTCCACAATATGTGCCCCTGATGCAGGCTTTTGAGCTGAAACATGTTTGGCTCTTTTTAACTTTTGTATTTGGGTAATATTATGTGAAAATTATTCTTGTTTGAGTTCATGGTTTTAATGTGTATGTATTAAATTGTATTTATTTGATTTACATGTTGTTGTTGTTGTTGTTAAGTGCCGTCGAGTCGGAGTCGACTCATGGCGACCCTCTGGATAGCTATCCTAAATTGTGTTCGGTCTTCAGTCAGGCGGCTCATTGTTGACATACTGGTACCTGTAGCTGCTGTTATTGTATCGATCCATCTCATTGCTGGCCTTCCTCTTTTGCGTTGACCTTCTATCTTGCCAAGCATGATGTCTTTCTCTAATGATCTCTCTCTCCGCATGATGTGTCCAAAGTATGAAAGTCGAAGTCTTGTCATCTGAGCTTCTAAAGAAAGCTTAGGTTTGATCTCCACTAGTACAGACTGGTTTGTTCTTCGGGCAGTCCATGGTATACACAGTATTCGCCGCCAGCACCATAATTCAAAGGCATCAATTTTCTTCCTGTCTATCTTTTTCACTGTCCAGCTTTCACATCCTTATGATGTTATTGAAAATACCATGGCTTGAACAAGTCGAATCTTTGTATGGAGAGAGACATCTCTGCTCTTCAGAATCTTATCTAGGTCTTCCATAGCCATTCTGCCAAGAGAAATGCATCGTCTGATTTCTTGACTGCTTGTTGCTTCTTTATTGATAGTTGATCCAAGTAGGTTAAAGTTATTCACGATTTCAATTTCTTCTCCTTCGACGATGAACCTGTTGATTATGCCAGTTGTCATGATCTTTGTCTTCTTTACATTAAGGTGCAGGCCCATTTTGAGACTATGTTCTTTGATTGTGAGAAGCAAATGTTTCAGATCATCTTCACTTTCCGCCAGTAATGTGGTATCATCAGCATAGCGAAGGCTGTTGATGAGTCTTCCACCAATCTACATAAGATATGCCATACTGGGTCAGACCAAGGTCCATCAAGCGTAGTTACTCACCTGTAACAGGTGATCAGCAGGAATTTAGTCGCGACCACAAAAAAACCCCAAAAAATTCAAATAAAGGCGTTTTCTGGGGTGATAGGATTTGCTTCCTGCTGGCACTGTGGAAAACGAAGAACTGAGGAGAGTCTCAAAGGCAGGAAGGCAGAAACACAGGTGCAGTGGACTGCTCTCAAAAGCTTTCCTATTGGATGCTGGGGAGCGTTCCCGCGTGGCCTCTGTCGGTACCGATTGTCACCATATGTGAACACTACATTCCTGCTTGTTCTTGGAGATAGCTCAGGATCCTGATTCCAACAGTGGCCAATCTAGGTCATAAGTACCTAGCAGTTTTCCCCAAAAAAACCACAGGTTCCACAATGCTTGTATTGGGGCAAGCAGTGGATTTCCCGTGTTCCCTTTAATAATAGTTTAAGGTCCTTTTCTCCAGGAACTTGTCCAAACCTTTTCTAAACCCAGCTACACTAACAGCTTTTACTACATCCTCCGATAACTAATTCCAGAGTTTGATTACACACTGAGTGAAAAAAATATTTTCTCTTATTATCTTAAATAGATCACACTGTAGCTTCATTGTATGCCCCCTAGTCTTTCTATATTTTGATGGCGTAAACAATCGATCTACGTTTACCCATTCACTCCATTCATTAATTTATAGACCTTTATCATATCTCCCCTCATCTGTCTCTTTTCCAGGCTGAAGAGCCCTAACCTTTTTAGCCTCTCTTCATAGGGGTATCCTTCCATCCCCTTTACCATTTTGGTGGCTCTTCTCTGTACCTTTTCTAATAACACTATATCCTTTTTAAGATAGGGCAACCAGAACTGCACACAATATTCAAGATGTGGTCGCATCATTTAACGATACAGAGGCATAATAATATCCTTCGTTTTATTTTCCATTCCTTTCCTTATGATACCCAGCATTCTATTTGCTCTCTTGGCTACCGCTGCACACTGGGCGGAGAGTTTTAACAGGTTATCCACGATGACGCCTAAATCTTTTTCCTGGCTGGTGGTTCCTAATGTGGAACCATTCATCGTGTAACCATAGTGTGGGTTGTTCTTTCCTAGGTTCCTTTTTCTAGGTTCCCTAGATTTGGACCCTTCATCTGCTTTTAATCACCACTTTTCGTCGTTTGCTGTTATGTTGTGGTGTATAGCACTTCTCATTGGTTCTCAACCCAGTCCTCTGGGACCCCTAGTCCAGTCAGGTTTTCAGGGTATCCACAGCTGATGTGCATGAAATAGACCTGCATACAATGGAAGCAGTGCATGCGGATCTATCTCATGTATGTTTGTTGTGGATATCCTGGGGGCCCGGCTGACCTGGGGGTCCCAGAGAACTGGGTTGAGAACCATTGTTCTAAAGCACAGTTACTTACCTGTAACAGGTGATCTCTGGGAACAGCAGGAATTAGTCCTCACATATGGGTACGTCGGAACCGACGGAGCCGGCGCAGGAAAGCTCCCCAGCTTTTCAGATGAAAAGCTTTTGGGGCTTCCCACAGCGCATGCTCGCTGCCTTCCCGCCTTCCTTACCAGCTCTCTTCAGTTCGAGTTTATAGCTGAGACAATAGAGAGAGGAAAGGAAGGTAGATAGATAGAAGATACAACTCCTAGGGGAGGTGGGTGGGTTGTGAGGACTAATTCCTGCTGTTCCCAGAGATCACCTGTTACAGGTAAGTAACTGTGCTATCTCCAGGAACAAGCAGGAATAAGTCCTCACATATGGGGACTCCCTAGCTAAGATGCCTGGGAGATCCCCCTCCAAGGGTAAACCATCTTCGTATGGATCTCAGGCATCCATTCAGGGAAGGTGGGCAGGAGTTGCTTAAGTATGGAACAGGTGTTTGAGGACAGCCTGACCAAACAAGGCATCCCGGCGGGAGTCCTTGTCCAAGCAGTAATGGGCTGTGAAGGTATGAACAGAGGCCCAAGTGGCTGCTCGACAGATCTGATCGATGGATACAGAGTGAAGATGAGCCTTAGAAGTAGCCATGGCTCTCACATTGTGAGCTGTGACATGGCCTTCCAGAGAAATATTCTTACTCTGGTAAGCAAAAGAAATACACTGAGCAATCCAATTGGAAAGTGTACGTTTGGAGACTGGAAGTCCCAAATGAGAAGGATCAAAAGCCACAAAACGTTGGGAAGACTTTCGATGTGGCTGAGTCCTGTTGAGGTAAAAGGCGAGAGCTCTTTTACAGTCAAGAGTATGAAGGTTCCTCTCTGCACTGGATGCATGAGGAGCCGGAAAAAAAAAAAAACCAGGTAGATATACCTCTTGATTAAGATGAAAAGGCGAGACCACTTTGGGCATAAAGTGGGGGTTCGTCCTAAGGACCACCTTAACATGATGAAACCTAATATAAGGTGGATTAGCCACTAAAGCCTGCAGTTCACTGATGCGGCGAGCTGAAGTGACTGCAATAAGGAAAACTACCTTCCATGAAAGAAATTTCAAGGAGGTGGAGTCCAAAGGCTCAAAAGGTGGCTTCATAAGCTGACCTAGAGCTAGGTTCAAATCCCATGCTACCGGCGGAGGTCGGATGGGAGGTTTAGTTAAGGTCAGGCCTCTCATGAACCTTGCAACAAGAGGATGAGAGGAAACAGGTTGTCCATTTATAGGTTTTAAGGATGCTGCAATAGCACTTAAATGGACTCGTACTGAATTCGTCTTGAGGCCTGCATTGGAATGATGCAGGAGATAGTCTAGTAGAGAATTCAAAGGAAGTGCCAGAGGGTCAAGACCCTGTTGAGCACACCAAATGGAAAAACGTTTCCATTTGAAAGCATAGGAACGCCTGGTAGAGGGTTTCCTAGAGGCATGAAGGATATCTTTCACTGGTTGAGAAAGATTAAACTCATGAAGGCTTAAGCCTTCAGTAACCAAGCTCGGAGATGTAGGGACTTGGGGTTTGGGTGCCACAAAGTCCCTTTCTCCTGAGACAGAAGGTCTGGCGCAGCTCCCAGGTCCAGGGAGGAGCCCTGGGAGAGCTGTAGAAGTAGAGGGAACCACACTTGGCGTGGCCAGCGTGGAGCTATGAGGATCATCGACCCGTGATCCCTCTGAAGTTTGAACAGAGTCTTGGGAATCAAAGGAATGGGTGGAAAAGCATACAGGAATTCCTGACCCCAATGCAGGAGAAAGGCGTCGTTGGCCTGAGCTCCCTGACACGGAGTCCTGGAACAGAATCGGGGAAGTTTGGCATTCCACGGACTTGCAAAAAGGTCTATGTCCGGGGTCCCCCATTCCTGAAAGATTCTGCGTATCTGGTCCATATGCAGGGACCATTCGTGTGGAAGCAGAACTCGACTGAGTCTGTCTGCCCGAGAGTTTTGAACTCCTGGAAGGTATACTGCCAGAAGATGAATTTGATGCTCTCTGGCGAAGGCCCATAATCTGAGAGCTTCGTTGCAAAGCGACAGAGAGCCCGTCCCTCCTTGTTTGTTGACACAGAACATGGCTACCTGATTGTCTGTCTGGACTAGGACAGTCAGGTTGACAAGGAGGGTGTGGAAGACTGTGAGGGCAAGGAAGATTGCTCGCAGTTCCAGAAGGTTGATGTGAAGGGTGGTCTCCTGGGGAGACCAGGTGCCCTGAGTGGAGAGGTGTTGGAGATGAGCTCCCCACCCTGTTTGGGAGGCATCTGTTGTGAGGGTTGCTTGGGGCAACGAAGGTTGGAAGGGGGTCCCCAACAACAGATTTTTGGAGGATGTCCACCACTGGAGAGACCAAAACAGACGTTTTGAGGTGAGTACTTGGTCTGAGAGCGCTCCTGATGCTTGAGACCACTGGGTGGCCAAAGTCCATTGAGCTGCCCTCATATGGAGACGAGCGTAGGGCACCACATGGACCGTGGAGGCCATGTGGCCCAGAAGTTGCAGCAGTTCCCTGGCTGACAAGTGACTTCTGGACTGAGCCTGGGAGGCCAAGCTGATTAGTCGTTGGCCTCGGACCAGAGGGAGGTAGGCCCTTGCAGTGGTGGAGTCCAAGTGGGCCCCTATGAATTCCAAGGACTGAATAGGGATGAGTTGGGACTTGGGAATGTTTACCACAAGTCCCAGATATTGAAGAATACGCCTTGTGCGGTCCAAGGAAATCTGGGCTTCTGACTGAGATGGAGCTCGGATGAGCCAGTCGTCCAGATATGGGAAGACGAAGATTCCCATGCCTCTTAGAAATGCGGCTACGACTGCCATGCATTTTGTGAATACTCTTGGAGCAGAGGCGAGACCGAAGGGAAGTACTCTGTATTGGAAATGTTTTCCCTGGAACAGAAATCAAAGATATTTTCTGTGGGATGGATGGATGAGTATATGAGTGTACGCATCCTTGAGATCTAGAGAACAAAGCCAATCCTGACTCTGAAGGTATGGAAGGAGAATGCCCAGAGAGAGCATTTTGAATTTCTCCTTGAATAGAAACTTGTTCAATTCTCTCAGATCTAGGATAGGTCTGAAGCCCCCTGTCTTCTTTGTTATGAGAAAATAAGGGGAGTAGAACCCTAACCCCTGTTGAGGAAGAGGAACCTCCTCTATTGCCCCTTGGGCAAGGAGAGAGGAGACTTCCTGACCCAACAGGGTCAGAAGAGATGGGGGAGAACTGAATTGCCTCACCATGGTATGGGGAGGAAGGCTGGAGAAACGAAGTTTGTAGCCCTCTCTGATGATAGAGAGGGTCCATTGCTCTGATGTTATTTGCTCCCATCTGGGAGCAAAGTGAACTAGCCTTCCAGGTATGGTGAGAAGCTCTGGTTGTTCCAGAGCCAGAAATGGTAAGTTCTCTAGGGGCAAGTCAAACCCCTGAGGGGGTTGAGCCTGCTGGGGTGTAGCAGACACTGCAGACTTTGACTTTACTTGCTTAAATTGCTGACGTTTAGCAGCAAAGCGAGGCTGAGAAGATTGTTGGCCAGTATTTGTGGAAAATCTGGCCTTCTTATAGTAAGGCCTTTTAAAAGACTTCTTTTTGGCAGGAGTAGAAGTAGACTTAGAAAGTCTATCTAGAGTGGCATTTTCTGCATCCATTTGAGCAGCTTTAATTTGCCAGTCTTCACCAAATAAGTTCTCACCTGTACAGGGCAGATTCCTTAGGCCATCCACAACCCAGGGTTCTAGGTCAGAAGCCTGGAGCCAAGCAAGACGTCGGGCTGCAATAGCAATTCCCGAAGCCCTGCCAGCAACCTCAAAGGAATCAAAGGCTGCCCTGTTGGAAAACTTGGAGACCTCTGAAAGTTGTGTCACCACAGAAGTGAAGTCCTCCTTTTTATCCTCAGGGATAAAGGGGCAAAATGCCGTACCTTTAGGGCAAGTTCTCTGAGAAACATGCCCATATAAAGGCTGTAAGAATTGATCCTGGCTATAAGCATACTAGCCTGGAAGATCTTTCTACCAAAAGAGTCAAGGGTCTTACATTCTCGCCCTGGAGGGGTAGAAGAGTGCCTTTTGGGACTCTTTATCCTCTTCATAGCAGACTTCACCACAATGGAGTGGTGAGGCAGCTGAGTTTTTTGAAACCCAGGAGGAGGGACCCGGTACATGGTGTCCAACCTACGAGAATGAGGAGACAGAGTTAGAGGAGTCTCCCACAAATCCATCAAGTGTTCTTGAAGGATTTCATGGATAGGCAGAGTAACTGCCTCTTTAGGAGCTTTAGAGTATCCTAAAATATCCCAATTTTTTTGATCTGGGTTTCTTTTCAGAAGATGTAGCAATGAAATCCTGAAAGGATAAATCCTCTGGAGGAGACATCGCCCTCTTTAGAGAAGAGGGCTCCTCAGGAAGATCAAACTCAGCAGAGTCATCAGAGGAATTGAACTCATCAGAAGAATCCGAGTATTCTCTCTGTGCTTGCAATGCACGATACGCGTACCGATCGATATCAAGATCGGGCATATCGGGCATGGGATTGGTATCGGGCAAAAGCCTGAATCCAGCAAGCGGAACCGATCGATGCTTGGAAGTCGATGGTCTCGGTTCTGGTGTGGATACCGGAACCGGGGTCGGTACCGATGGAATCGGTACCGAGGGCGTCGCAGCCTTAATGAAAGCCAGAACGGCCTGCTGCATGGTCTGGACAGTATTGCCCATGGACGCCACTGCTGCCTGGATGTCGGTACCGGTATCGACCGGTACCCCAGAGCAGTCTAACAGGTGATCAGTCGAGGCCGTGCCATCGATGTCAACCTGTAACCCCACAGGTGATGCTTTTGGAGGCCGGAGCCTCCCGCCGGGGTTTTTTAGTGTGGGCAGAATCCTCGAACTCAAGATTGAGAGCCTCTCGATCTTTTGAAAGAGATTTGCTTTTAGAGGATTTGCCCACAGAAAGTTTGGTTACCTGAGATCCATCCGGAGAGGAAGACCTGGATGACTGTGATGCTGGATTATCTGAAGCAAACAGCACATGGAACTTGTTGGCCCGGTTCTGCATACCACGTTTAGACATCTGGGAGCAGAATGGGCAGTCCGGTATGGAGTGGTCAGGTCCCAGACATTTAAGACACCATTCATGGGTGTCTGAGAGAGAAATAACAGCACTGCACTTGGTACACTTTTTAAAAACCAGGAGCTGGCTTCTCCATGAGGAGAATTAGTGTAGGCCTGAAGGCCTAGCAAAAGTTACCACGTTGTGCTGAAATAAAAAAAAGATTTTTTTTTTTTTTTTTTAAGAAATAAAGAAAGAGAGACCGGCAGTACCGGTTTTGGTATGGGGAAGGCAGGTACGCGGTCAAAAGAAACAAATTAAAATAACAATTTCTTCAGCGGTGACAGGAACACGACCTGCTGGCTCCGCGGAAAAAGAGAAACTGAAGAGAGCTGGTAAGGAAGGCGGGAAGGCAGCGAGCATGCGCTGTGGGACGCCCCAAAAGCTTTTCATCTGAAAAGCTGGGGAGCTTTCCCGCGCCGGCTCCGTCGGTTCCGACGTACCCATATGTGAGGACTTATTCCTGCTTGTTCCTGGAGATACCTTCCTCCTGCAACTTCACCTCACAATTCTTTGTCTTTGAATTTCCTTTCCAATGGAAAATAACACTTTCCCATACTTGGAGAAGGAAAGGAAGTGTGCGGGGTGTGAACTAAGCAAGGATCTTGTGTTTATCTGCATAAGATTCAGTACAGAGAAGATGACAGTCGGCCCTGGATGAGGAGGAATATCCCATGTAGAAGGTGTACGGCTGGAGGTATTCCTACTACTACTAATCCTTTGTATAGTGATCCGAGGTGATGCAGCACTGTTCAAATAGATGTAAGACACAGACGTTGCTCATCAGAGCTTACAATGATGGGGTGGGGCAAATACAGTGACAGAATTCAAAATGGCATGGGAAAGACACAGTGGATCCCTTTATAGCAGTAAAAGGATAAAATCAAAATAAACATAACTATCTCTTATATCTGAACAAATAGGAGTGACCTACACAGAACGGTGGGTATACCCCTAAACAAAGGCATGGGGAGAGGTGACCTGCACGGAGCTGCAGGTGCACCTATTCTTGCCGTCTTTCTGGGCAGACTAGATGGACCATTGTGGTCTTTATCTGCCATCATATACTATGTTACTTCTGTGTGTTTTCTTGTTACTAAAATTCACTAACAGCACAGGGACAGCATGGTAAAAGTCCAGCACTAACAGCTTAATGCAGGATGTGATGGTGATTGGGCAGGTTAGGGCAGAGTATGTCCACTGATGACATCACAGCGTGGGCATCATTTCCACGTGCCAAGTGCGATTGTGCCATTAGCACCGGTGCACTTACTGTTACCCAATGAGGAGGCGTTAAGTGCAGCTGCATTAGATTTGCTTGCTGGTAAGAGCTGTGAGGTGCATTTCCCCATGGTAACTGCAGAGAGACATATTTGGGCATGCCTCCAACAGTCTACGCCATCTCCCACACTAACTCTGGGGCTTAATGCACAGTAAACTGACACATTTTAGTAAACACTAAAGCTGTGTTTTTGATCCAAAGAAAAGCCAGGATCTGTGCGAAACAGGAAATGACAATAACCCCAGCACTAGTGCACACTCGCACAATAGTGTGCGTTCCTCTGTAAGTGTGCACTAGTGAGCAACAGGGCACATTCTCGCATGAGCGCGCGCACTATTATGTTTTATTTATTTATTTATTTATTTTTATTTATTTAGAATACATTTGTATACCGCAACTTCCAGCGATCAGCAGCGGTTTGATTACAGATTGAAAATTGCCAAATCAAGACAGAAATTTCGGAGTATCAATACATTGATTTGAAAGGAAAGCACGGCACACAGTAATAAGGTCATAGGAGAGGAGTCAGAAATTTACATATGTACATTTTTCCTAACAGAATTCCTGTTGCAAATTGTGACATCTTGTATTCCCCTGGGATTTACATCAAATTGTAATAGCACTGGAATAGATGAGTCTTTAGCTTTTTCCTGAACGCATTAAGGTCTTTGGTCTAGGACCCCCTTGTTTTATTATACCAATTTTATTTTTGAATTGTATTAATGCTTTGTTGTGAACTGCTTAATTGTTTTACATATAGCGATATATGAAGTTAATAAAATGGAATTGAAACAAGTTGAAAGAACAGGGCATGAACAGACACAATTGAGTAGCAGGGGTGGTGTAACTATACTGTGAGGGGACTGGGAAGGTATTTGTCTCCATGGGGGGGCAGAGTGAGGGGCGCTGTGTGTGCATGTGCAGGGATGAGTTGAGTTCAGTGTATCTCTGTGCGTGTCTTGTGAAGTGGGGTGAAAAGCTATGGGATGTGTGAGTGGGTGGGTGGGTGTGTGCACACCTGCGTGATAGCATAGGGGAGCTGAGGGGCTCAGAGTGTGTGTGTGTGTGTGTGTGAACACACGTGGGGGCGAGCGGCTTTTTGTGTGTGCCTTTGGGAGGGTGAGCAATGGGTCTGAGTATGGGCATATGTAAGAGGATGGGGGATGGAATGAGGGGCTGGTCTGTGGGTGGGATGATGTGGGGTGGGGGTGAGGGTGTATGTGTCCACATATGTGGGGCTCTATAGTGCAAAGGGCTGTGTGTGTGTAAGTGCATGCATGGAGGCAGTGAGGAGCGGGGGGGGGGGGGTGACAGCATGCGTGGGAGACTGAAGTGAGGTATGTGCGTGTTTGTTCGCATGCGTGGGAGTGTGTAGAGTATGTTCTTATTGGCATACAGGCATTTTAGCCCCCTTCCTCCCCCATGTATTCAAATTCTCAACTCCCACTCTTGAACAAGTCTTCCCTATCTTCCACCCCCCTCCTCCACATTATCTCTCCCTCTCTCCTCTGGCCCCTGTACCCCTTCACCCCACCTTAACTCCCTCCCCCTCTGGTTCCTACTCCCCCTCCTCTCTTTGTTTAGTTGTTCTCTTCTCGACTACAGCTGTGGCCTGCCTCACTCTTCCGACAGCTGATGCGCAGACTGGATCAATGGCCTACTGCACCCTTCACCGATAGAGGATGGAGCCCTCACTGGCAGGCAGACACATTCGCTGCAACTGTGACCTGGTGGCTTCTTCAGCCAATGGGGACATTGTCTCACTGGCGGGCAGGCATCAGCTTTGCCATACTCATGGATAGAGTCCCCGCCAACAGACATTCTGTAAATCATGTTTGTGTATTAAATTTGCTATACCACCCTTCACATTGGCAGCAGGGCAGTATACAAAGCAAAAACTAATTAAAAAGAAAAAGTTGAAATCATGGCAGCCTCCAGAACAAAAGCTTTCCTATTGGACGATGGGGAGCGTTCCCGCGCGGGCTCCGTCTGTGCCAACGGTACCCATTTGTGAAGACTACATTCCTGCTTGTTCCTGGAGATTGCCTTTCGCTCAGTCCAGGTGAACTTGCTCATGAACAGGCTGTATGAGCATAACTTTACATGTCTATTGGACGTGTAATATCATAAGAGCCTATTTCTGCACATAAAGCATAGTTACTCACCTGTAACAGGTGATCTCCGGAAACAGCAGGAATTTAGGCTTCACATATGGGTATCGTCGGTACCGACGGAGACTGCGCGGGAACGCTCCCCAGCGTCCAATTAGGAAGCCTTTGGGAGCATCCCACAGCGCCTGTGTGCTGCCTTCCCGCCTTTCCCAACTGCCTCTCTCCAGTTGAGTTTAAAGCTGAGACAAACAGAGAGAGAGAGGGAAAGAGAAAGAGATAGAGAGATACAACTCCTAGGGGAGGAGGGTGGGATGTGAAGACTAAATTCCTGCTGTTCCCGGAGATCACCTGTTACAGGTGAGTAACTTTGCTATCTCCAGGAACAAGCAGGAATGTAGTCTTCACATATGGAGACTCCCTAGCTTTAGATGCCAGGGAGAGACCCCAGAAGTTGTGTGTCCCTGGGACAGGGCCCCACTTCCCCCCATGGATCTCTGGCATCCAACCTGGGATGGTGGGTACGAGTTGATTAGGTATGGAACAGGTGTTGGAGAACAGCCTGACCAAACAAGGCATCCCGGCGGGAGTCCTTGTCCAAGCAGTAATGGGCTGTGAAGGTATGAACCGAGGCCCAAGTGGCTGCTCGACAGATGTCGTCGATAGACACAGAGTGCAGATGAGCCATTGAAGCTGTCATGGCTCTCACATTGAGAGCAGTGACATGGCCCTCCAGAGGAAGGTTCTTATTCTGATAGGCAAAGGAAATACACTGTGCAATCCAGTTGGACAGTGTTCTCTTGGAGACTGGAAGTCCCAAATGAGAAGGATCAAAAGCAACAAAGAGTTGAGAGAACTTTCTATGTTGCTGTGTTCTTTGCAAGTAAAAGGCTAAAGCTCTTTTACAGTCCAAAGTATGAAGATTCCTTTCTGCATTTGATGCATGAGCTCTTGGAAAGAACACAGGCAGGTAGACCGCTTGGTTAAGATGAAAAGGCAAGACCACCTTTGGCATAAAGTGTGGATGAGTCCTAAGGACTACCTTGTCATGATGAAACCTTGTATAAGGTGGATCAGCCACTAGTGCTTGCAACTCACTGATGCAACGTGCTGATGTGATTGCAATGAGAAAGATAACTTTCCAAGAAAGGAATTTTAAAGAAGTAGTAGCTAAGGCTTCGAAAGGTGGCTTCATGAGCTGACCAAGAACCAGGTTTAAGTCCCATGCCACCGGTGGTGGCCTAATGGGAGGCTTAGTAAGAAGAAGGCCTCTCGTAAATCTTGCTATAAGAGGATGGGAGGAGATAGGTTGTCCATTCAGAGGCTTGAAGGAAACTGCAATAGCACTCAAATGGACCCTTATTGAGTTAGTCTTAAGTCCTGCATTGGATAAATGAAGGAGATACTCAAGTAATGATCCCAGAGGTATCGCTAAGGGGTTAAGACCCTTTTGCGAACACCATATGGTAAACCTTTTCCACTTGAAAGCATAAGAGTGTCTAGTGGAAGGTTTCCTGGAAGCATAAAGGACATCCTTTACTTGCTGAGGAAGGTTAAGATCATGAAGATCTAGGCCTTCAGCAACCAAGCTCTGAGATGCAGAGACTGGGGATTGGGATGCCATAACCTTCCGTCCTCCTGTGACAGGAGATCTGGAGCAGACCCTAACTCCAGGGAGGGGGCTTGAGAGAGATGTAGAAGCAGGGGGTACCACACTTGCCGTGGCCAATGTGGAGCTATGAAGATCATCCGCCCCCTGTCTCTCTGAAGCTTGAACAGGGTTTTGGGAATTAGGGGAATGGGTGGAAAGGCATAAAGGAAGTCTTGACCCCAGTGAAGGAGGAAGGCATCCCTGGCCTGAGAACCCTTAGCCAGAATTCTGGAACAGAACCGGGGAAGTATGGCATTCAACGGACTGATGTCTAAGTCCATTGGGTGGATAAAGTCCCCACTGGGCTGCTCTCATATGGAGGCGAGCATAAGGAACCACATGCACGGTGGATGCCATGTGGCCTAGTAGTTGTAGCATTTCTCGGGCAGTGAGAAGAGGTTTTAGGACTGCTTGAGAAGCTAACTGCACCACGCGAAGGCAACGGACCTGGGGGACATAGGCCCTTGCCCTTTTGGTATCCAGCAAAGCTCCTATGAACTCCAGAGACTGAGTGGGAGTTAGACTGGATTTTGGGATGTTTATGACCAGACCCAAATACTGAAGGATACGCATTGTGCAACATAGGGAAGTCCTGGCCTCTGACTCTGATGGGGCTCGAATGAGCCAGTCGTCTAAGAAGGGAAGATGAATATGCCTAGAGTGCGGAGAAATGCTGCTACCACAGCCATGCATTTCGTGAACAGTCTTGGAGCTGAGGCCAGGCCAAAAGGAAGCACCCTGTATTGGTAGTGCTTTCCTTGGAAAAGGAACCGAAGGAACTTTCTGTGAGTTGGATGGATGAGAACATGGGTGTACGCATCCTTGAGATCTAGAGAACAAAGCCAGTTCTGAATCTGAAGGTATGGCAGTAGAGTTCCTAGAGAAATCATTTTGAATTTCTCTTTGAACAGGAATTTGTTCAATTCTCTGAGGTCCAAAATGGGTCTGTTCTCTCCTGTTTTCTTTGGGATAAGGAAATAGGGGCAGTAAAACCCTGTACCCTGTATTCAGTACCTGCTTATATATAGTGATTGTAAACCACTCTGATGCCCTTCAGCCTGGGCGGTATATCAAAAATTTTATAAACATAAACATAAACCCTGTTGATGAATGGGTACTTCTTCTATTGCCCCTTGGGCAAGAAGTATAGTGACCTCTTGATCTAACAGGTTGATGAGAGAGGTCTGAGAATTGAACTGTCTTACCACTGTGGGAGGGGGCATGCACAGAAAGTGCAGCTTGTACCCCTCTCTTATAATGGAGAGTGTCCAATGCTCTGCTGTTATCTTCTCCCACCTGGGGGCAAAGTGACATAACCTTCCTGGAATGGTGGAAGGCTCTGGTCCATTGAGGGCCAGGAAGGCTATGTTCTCTAGATGAAAGTCAAAGGCCTTGTGGAGGCTGAGACTGCTGAGACGTTTGAGGCTTGGCAGTCTTTGCTTTCCTTTGTTTAGGTGGTTGCTGACCCTTTCGGACAAGCTGACCTGCAGAACGTCCCTGTTGGGAATAAGAGGGATAAAACCTCTTCTTTTTCGAGAATAAAGGCTTCTTGAAAGATTTTTCTGGCAGGATCAGCTGTGCCTTTGGATAGTCTATCCAAAGTAGAGTCGTCAGCATCCATCTCATTGGCCTTTTCTTGCCAATTCTTGCCGAATAGATTCTCACCTGTAAAAGGGATATTTCCCAGTTTGTCCTGCACCCAGAGCTCTAAATCGGATGCCTGGAGCCAGGTAATTCTTTGTGCACCTATGGCAATGGCAGAGGTTCTGCTTATGCACTCAAAACAGTCAAAAACTGCACGATTGACAAACTTTGAAACATCCTGGGCATGTTTAACCAGTGTGAAAAAATCCTGCCTTCTGTCCTCAGGAAGAGGAGGGCTCAAAACCTCTAAATCTCCTGTGACTTCTTTAAGGAACATTCCCATATATAAAATATAGGAACTGATCCTGGCAAAAAGCATGGAACCCTGGAAGGCACGACGTCCAAAGGCATCCAAGGTCCTACACTCACGTCCTGGAGGGTTAGGGGCATGCCTCTTTGCACTTCTGATCCTTCTCATAGCTGACTCCACCACAATGGAGTGGTGGGCAAGCTGAGTTTTTTGGAAGCCAGGACAAGGAGGTACTCGATACATAGTATCCAGTCTGCAAGAGTGAGGAGAGGTGGTAAGAGGTGTCTCCCACATTCTCAACATGAGATCATGTAAAATCTCATGGATAGGCAAAGTAGCCGCCTCCTTAGGAGCTTTGGGATATTGTAAAATCTCCAACTCCTTAGCTCTGGGCTCTGTTTCAGGAGTCACAGTAATGGACAACCCACGAGCCACCTCCCTGATGAAATCCTGAAAGGAAATATCTTCTGGAGGAGACAATACGCTTAGGAGAGGAAGTCTCCTCCAGGAGAAGTATCCCGGTACCGGCAGAGCTGTCAGAATCCTCGGAATCCTCTGAAGATTCGAAGTACCATCTGTCCGGATGCTCTTGAAGAGCCCGATACCCGTACAGACCGAAGTCGGTACCGTGGGTAATCGGTACCGGTGTATCGGCACCGGAAGGCATCGCATGACTGGGTGCCGGCAAAGCCGATACCGATGTCCATGTCGATGCTATCGGTACCGGTACTGACACCGGTATCGGCATCGATGCCGGTACCAATTGAACCGTCTGACACGGTTCCAAGGGCGTCGATGCCGCAAGGAGAGCTGCCAGACTGCGTTCAATAGCCAGGAACCTCTGGTCTATTGACGCTACTGATGTCTGGGTGTCGGTACCGGTAGCAACCGGTACCCCAGAGCATGGCACCAGTAGTTCTGCCGAGGTTGAGGCCTCGAACATCCTGGAGCCCCGATAATGCTTTGGAAGCCGAAGCCTCCCGCCGGGGCAATTTTGCCGGTATGGAACCCTCAAGGGCAACGCCAGAGGCATCTCGATGCTTAGAAGGAGATCTACCCTTTGAGGACCGGCTGGACTTATGTTTAGTTATCTGAGATCCATGGGAGGAAGACGAAGCCCTGGAAGACATCGATGCCACCGAAGCTGCATCGGAAGGAAAAAAGGACACTGAAGCTCTGTTCTGGTCGACCCCTTTTGGACATCATGGCACAAGCCATACACTTGGAGATGGAGTGATCAGGACCTAAACATTTAAGACACAACTCGTGGGTGTCGGTGACGGAGATGGTACCGCCACACTTGCTGCATTTTTTAAAACCCGAGGCGGATTTCTCCATAGTGGAGGAAATTTTGCGCGCACCTGGAAAAAAGTATGGAAAAAGGAAAAATTTTTTTTTTTTTTTTAAAGAAAGAAAGAAGAACCGGCAGTACCGGTACAGCGTCGGGAAAGGCAGACGTGACCACAAAAAAATAAAGAATAAAGAAAGCAATTTTTTGCGGTGACAGAAACACGACCTGCTGGCTCTGCGGAAAATGAAGAACTGGAGAGAGGCAGTTGGGAAAGGCGGGAAGGCAGCACGCAGGCGCTGTGGGATGCTCCCAAAAGCTTCCTAATTGGATGCTGGGGAGCGTTCCCGCGCAGGCTCCGTCGGTACCGACGATACACATATGTGAAGACTACATTGCTGCTTGTTCCTGGAGATAGCAGCGCCTCACTTTTCTGATGGCACAGAAATGCTTTATAAAATCCCTCTTTTAGCTGTTGAGCATTATAACAGATATACCCCACGCCCCCAAATATAATCCTCTTTGACAAGCAAGCCTTACCTTTTTATAGCTGTTTAAACACATAGAGTTGCAGAATCGTTTTTGTTGTCCTTCATGAAACAGATATTCCAGAGGAAGTCCCTTATTATAGATATAAATGCCACAGTTGTCACAGCAGTTGGTTTTCAAGCCCTTGGTGGCCCTGAATCTGGTAAAACAAGCATCACTGCAGAGCCGGTGGACCACATTCCCATTGCTCACCTCATGCTGAATCTGTAAAACATAACAAAGAAACCTCTACTAATTACCTAGTTTCCTATACAACTCCTCATGCCATTTACCATATCTTTTTCCCCCCACCACCATCAAGTAATACCTTTATCGTTTCCAAAATGCATCTGGTCTTCTATCCATGAATGCAACATTTATCTTCTTCACCTGACCTTCATGCCCCCTTTTCTAATTCTGCTATATGGGGGAATAGCCTTTTTGGTGCATAAAATCATTTTCCACTAATTACTAGGGTAAAGGGGGAAGAGCAGTGGCTGGGAAGTGAAAGGAAGAGCATTCATCTGCAGAAATTTAGATGCTACCAAAGTAAATGACAGCACCCGAGATGGCTGCATATTGCTAAAGCTCTGAGGCAGCTGACTGATATAGCCAGGCTAAAAGTGGGAGTGGGTGGTGTTCTCCACTTTTTTTCTTCTTACCCAGAGCTTTGTGGTACAGCTGGCCAAGTGTTCTCAAGTCCTCCTGGTGAAAAACAGGAGACTTAAAGGACTTCTCCTATATGAGAGTTGGAGCTGTTGCCTATGAGCTGAAAAATACAGCCGAGGGGGAGTACCATTTGGACAGTTGAGCAGAGTACAGGAGAATTCCAGAGAGGACTGCTCTGAGTGGGTCACTTCCTGCGATGAAATAAAGAGCAGTGGGCCGACAATGACAAAGGAGAACGATCTAATCTAGTCTCCAAGCCGTGAACAGGCATTACACAAATTGGTAGTAGACTTGAGGAAGTAGAAGGCATATTGATGTTCAGCACGAGACTAGAATTGCAATTCAAAGTTGGGTGGTTGCTCTCAAGCAAAGCAATCAGGAGCTGCATAATAAAGTTCAAGATCTGGAAAACCAAACCCAGCTCTGTAACTTGAGGCAGAGGGGGTTGCTTGAAATAGATGAGTTTGTGTACTGCGTGGAACAGTGAGACGTCTGAGCATGGTGACCGATTTATTTTAAAACATTTTTATCCTGCCATATGCTAAAATGCAT
This sequence comes from Ichthyophis bannanicus, assembly GCA_033557465.1. NCBI lineage: Eukaryota > Metazoa > Chordata > Amphibia > Gymnophiona > Ichthyophiidae > Ichthyophis > Ichthyophis bannanicus. The sequence continues at coordinate 57,566,548 of CM066036.1, forward strand.
CCAAGGTGGTATACAATATATAAAAGGTTTGAAGATTTTGGAGGCATCTCTGAAACAGACACAAAGATGGAGTTAAGATTGAGTGGGCATATCGGGCACTAGGAGTACCACGCCTAAACCTGTCGAGGGACATAATTCATGGTAACATGCAGCTTTCACTTAAAATAAGAAGATTCTGACCAAAGCTTGGGCATTAGGGCTTTTAAAATTTATTTATTTAACAGGCTTTTTTATACCACTTTATCATTTAGTCAAAGCGGTTTACATTGTAACTTAAACTTGGTAATGTACATTAAACAGGAACATTGATAACTTGAATTTTTCTGAGGCAGTGGAGGGTGAAGTGATTTGCCCAAGGTCACAAGGAATGCTAGTGGGAACTGAACTCTGGGATGGACACCAAGCTGGACGTGCACATTGATACTGCTCTAGCCACAATGAGAAGGGAAGTTCTTTCAAAATGTCATAAGGAAGCACAGAGATGAAAATATTGGATACTGATGAATTTTTCCTGGCAGGATTGGTAGTCCTCATAACTGGAGTTAGTTTCTGAGCATTAACTGTTAGTGCAGCAATTTACACTCTGATGGAGGTTGCTCAATGTTCCCTCTAATTTTCTGTAGGCTGTGTGCGCATAAAATATCAGCTGTGTGCAGCTTTTGAAGGAAGGCTAAATTTTTGTGCACCACATAACGACACTCGGAGTTATATACTTTAAAATTTGACTACACGTCAGAATACAGAATGTACACCACATTGATTTTAATCAAATTAAATGAAAATAGACGATTACTAAATGAAGCGGGAAATTTCTAGTAATTACAATCATAACTTTTACATTTTAAGACGTCTGTGTTTTCTATCAGAATCAGAGCCGTAATTTTTGTGTGCTCTGTTGTAAAGTATGTGCGCTCGCTCGGCGAGGTGTGTGCGCGCGCACATCCGCACAGCTTAGAGGGAACAGTGCTCCTGGTGTGGAGACATTGGTGCCTTGCACTGCAATATGGGTAATACAGTTAAACTTATGGGTAGTGCCCTGTGATGTGACTTTTCAGTATGTGAGTGGAGAGGTCAAGTGTCCGTTGCCCTGAATATTGAGATGGGAGATAAATATATACAACTGGCCATCAACTGACACAGACTGCAGAATTATGATCAATGCCTGGATTACAGACCGAGATATAGTGGTAAGGGCTGTCTTGGTGGGCTGGAATCACAACTAACGAGGCATGGTAGCTGCAGGGGTGGGCAGCTGTGGTCATAGAGAGCATGGGGGAGAATGATGGATAGTGTGGTGGATGGGGGATTGGGTGTGGGTTGGTTGTTTGAGATTGGGTTTTATGATATTGAGGGGTGCACCAAGTCAGGAGGGGGGGCTTTGTATGTTGGCTGCATGTGAAATGGCAGCTGTGAATGCTGTTTTTAATCAAACCTGTAGCAGGAAATTCCCTATCTGGGAAATACAGTAAGAGGAGCAGTGAGGTACAATGTTGCTTTCTCTTCTTGCAACTAACCTCTGTGCTAAGGGGCTTATATTCACTTACGAAGAGGCAGCTGTTATTGAAGGAGGCAAATTTATTGTGGGAAAGAAACCCATCTCCTAAAACACCATGAAGCTCTCCTCAAGAGTAAGGATTTCTCTCTTTATTTTGCATCTAATACCAATGAGCCCATGATCTCAAAGCATATCAGAGAGAGCCACGGTAATAGAAATTGAGATCGGGGGGGGACGACAGCACATACAACTCATTGAGGTTCCAGACCAATGCTCTTATACCTGTTCTTGGGATCCTGTAGTCTGTCAGGTTTTCAGGATCTAGTCTGATAAGTCCTTCTCCAAGTTCTATTTAAAGGTCTTGCTAACAGGGACATAGGAGGATATGGCAACAGAAGTCCATTTTCCCAATGAAGAAGGCATTTTGTTGGTGCATTATCTCAGTCTCTTTCAGGAGTAAGATGCCTGGTACCTTCATGCTAGGACTGTTGAAATAGATCCACTTTGGGTGGTTCCACACCTGATCAGAATCCACAAGTGGAGCTCTTCCTTATGTCCAAGTGCCTGCCGGGTTGTTTTCCTTTACTAACATTTAGCTGACAGTTAAGCAATCTTTTATAAATGACTGCCAAATTCCATATCTTTCTGGCTCTCCAAAATGCTGAAGCCATTTACTATTTGTAGAGGTCCTAAGTGAATAATTAATTACTGGACTTACATAGATACAATTTTCTTTACTATCTTAAGTTCTAAAGGTTTTTAGTGGATCAGGACAACAATCAACTAAAAGGTGTTTAATCTGTTCTTGTCATTGTGGTTGGATCCTATTAGGGTTTTGGTGAACACAGATGAAGAACTGTCTCCTGTCCAGGAAGCCCACGATATTGTGTCCAGAAGATCTTGATTCTCATAGCTGCAACAGTTCAAATCACATTAAGGCATGCTAAACCTTAGTGCTTAATGTTAAACCTTAATTAGATAAACCTAATAGATCCTGAAATCTTTGGACTCAGATTTCCTCAGCCATCTTTCCTAAAACACTTTTGCAAGATTGCAATCAGGCCATAATTGAGTTGGTCTCACTCAGTCCATTTGACCAGGGGGCTTTCCTTTCAAGTTCTACAGCACAAAATTGTCTTGATTATGGATACATCTATCTTGAGCTGAGGAGCTCAGCTATAAAAAATTAAGTGGCCAAGGCTACTGGCCTCACTAGAAAGAAAAATATCGTATTAGGCGTGGCAAGAATGATCTCAAAACTTAGTGAGTGCAACATCTGGCTTGTGATCCACAAGGATCTTTCTACTTCCATAGTAACAAAAATGATGACAAATAAAGACCAAGTGGCCCAACCAGTCTATACAATATTAGTTTTGTCCTCCTGGTAGATGTTCATATAAGATAAATAATGAAACACACTACCAAGTCCCTTCTTGCCTATGTCTTCCATATGATCTCTGAATTCTCTTTGCATGACTTAAATCAATCATGGTAATGGCTTCTCCAACTTTTTTTGTAAACAGCAAATGCAATCATGTATCTACTGAGAGTTCTGCCCTAGGTGCATCCTTGACCAATCCTAGTTCTCAACCCAGTGCATGTGGCACAGCCAGCTAGTCAGGTCCTCAGGATATATACAATGAATAGGAATAAGCAAGATTTGCAAAAAAACAGAAGCAATGCAAGCAAATTAATTTTATGTATATTGCAAATATCCAGGAAACCTGGGCATGTTCCCAGAACTGAGTTGAGAACCACCAACAGATAAAGCATAGTTACTCACCTGTAACAGGTGTTCTCCAGGGACAGCAGGAATCAGTCCTCATATATAGGTGACATTGGTGCCGACAGAGCCCTCATGGAAGCATCTCCCCATCTTTCAAACGAAGCCTTTGGGAGATGCCACCATGCATGCATTGTCCCTTTCCTGCCCAAGGGTGCCATCTTAATCAGTCAGATGACATAGCTAGAGCCAACAAAAGAAGATGGCAAAAAAAATTACAGCAACTCCAAGGAGAGGAGGGAGGGTTGTGAGGACTAATTCCTGCTCTCCCTGTAGAATACCTGTTACAGGTGAGTAACTACGCTTTCTCGAGGAACAAGCAGGAAGTCAGTTCTCACATATGGGTCTCCCTAGCTACAGGCTACAGAGAACCTGTAGAAAAACATGGCCCAGTTGTGAGCAGCCACAAGTGAGTCTGAGAAGAGACTAACAATCACTCCAGTAGCCTGAACACAAAAGGGTCAGAGGATAGGAGTTGCCTAGACTCTGAAGAGATTATGGAGTATGGCCTGGCCGAAGTTGCTGTCCCATTGGGATTCTCCCTCCAAGCAATAGTGAGCTGCAAAGGTGTGGACTAAGGACCAGGTGGTGGCCCAGCAGATGTCTGCCATAGGGACAGAGCGCAAGCTTGCAAACGAGGTCGCCATAGCTCAGACATTGTTGCTGAGACTCGGCGCTCCAATGAGAGCCCAGTCTGGTCCTGGGCGAACGTAATGCAGTCTGCTACCCAGGTAGACAGGGTCCACCTTGGTAACAGCCACCCCCCCCCCCCCCCCAGCGACTGGCGTCATAGAAAACAAAAAGCCGAGAGGCTTTGCAGTGGCCCTGGGTGCACTGCAGGTAGAAGGATAGGGCCCTCTTACAATCCAGAGTATGGAGAACGGCCGCCGCCTTCTTGGCATAGGGCAGTGGATAAAAGGTGGGGAGCACCACCTTCTGGTTGAGGTGGAATGCGGATACCACCTTCGGAAGGAATTTAGGGTGGGTGTGAAACACAACCCTGTTCTTGTAGAAACTGGTGTAGGGTGGCTCAGCCACCAAGGCCTGAAGCTCGCTGACTGTGCATGCAGAGGTGCGCATCACAAGGAAGACGACCTTCCAGGAAAGGTAACACAAATGGCAGGTAGCCAGAGACTCAAAAGGTGGCTTTGTGAGCTGCGTCAAGACCACATTAAGGTTCCATTCTGCCAGGGGCGGGAGGTTGGGAGGAATAGAGAGCAGAAAACTCCACATTAATCGAGTAATGAGGGGCTGAGCAGAAAGAGGTTTGCCTTCTGTAGAATGGTGGTGCACTGAGCACATGCTAAGGTGCACTCTGACAGAGTTAGATGAGTCCAGCTTGCGAGAGGTGAAGCAAGTACTGCAGCACCGTGTGCACCTGGCAAGACAATGGGTCAACCTGTTGCTCTACACACCACACTGAGAATCTGTGCCACTTGAAGGCATAGGACCATCTTCGTGGAGTTCTTACAAGAGACCAGGAGGACTTCCTTCACCTCCCTTGGGAGGTTGAAGGGAGCTAAGGCAGCCCATTCAGCAGCCATGCTGTTAACGACAGGGACTCCGGGTTGGGGTGCAGAAGAGAGCCCTCCTCCTGGGTCAATAGCCCCGGGGCGCTTCCCAGAGGGACTGGGAGCTCCGTCAAGAGGCAGAGCAACAGGGGAAACCAAGGATGCCTGGGCCACCAGGATCATGGAAGCCTTATCCCGCAGGATCTTGAAGAGGGTCGGGTGATTAGTGGCATGGGAGGGAAAATGTACAGAAGGCCCTCTGACCACGAGATGAGGAAGGCATCCGCCGCTACCTGGGATGGATGCAGTTGGGGGACAGCAAAAGTGGGGCAGCTGAGCATTGGTCAGGCTGGCGAAGAGGTCCAGACTTGGAGTGCCCCAGAGTCTGAAGAGCCACTGTGCCACCCTGGGGTCTAGTCGCCATTCATGCAGCTGGTGGTCCCTGCTCAGTCTGACCACTATGGCATTGTCCTGGCCCAGGAGGTATACCACCCTGAGGAGCATTCCCTAACTGATCGCGTACAAGCAGAGGGCTACTGCTTCCTGGCAGAGGTGGTGAGACCCTGTGCCCCCCTGCTTGTTCACGTAGAACATTGCGACCTGGCTGTCAGTTTGGATTGGCACTGACTGGTTCCGCACACGGAGGTGGAAGGCCTTGATCGCCAGAAAAATGGTCCTGAACTCCAGCAGGTTGATCTGCTGCTGGCTCTCCACCAGGGACCAGATGCTCTGCGTATGAAGTTCCTCGCAATGGGCACCCCAGCCCAGTAAGGAAGCATCCGTGGTGAGGACCCTTTTGGGATTTGGGGACTAGAAGAGCATGCCCTCCTGCAGGTGCTGTGTGGGCTGCCACTAGTCGAGTGACTCCACTAGCTGGCGGGATACTAAGACTTTGTCCCGAAGCCTGCCTGTGGCTTGTGTCCACTGGGAGCAAAAACACCACTGTGCCACCCACATGTGTAGGAAGACATTGGGAACCACATGAACTGTGGATGCCATGTGGCACAATAAGCAAAGCATGGACCATGCCAACACTGCATGATGGCATTGCACTTCAATGGCTAGAGCCCTGAGGCATCCTACCCTGTCCAAGGGAAGAAAGGCCCTGGCCTGAAGAGTGTCCAGTCGAGCCCCTATGAACTCCAAGTCCTGTGTTGGAGTGAGGTGAGACTTGGAGTGGTTTATCATGAACCCCAGATGCTGCAGAACACTGATAGTGCAGGTTGTGGCCTGTTGCACCTCGGTTGTCATGTCCCCCTTTACAAGCCAGTCATCCAGATATGGGAAGATGAAGGCGCCTTGGAGACAGAGGTAGGCAGCCACCACTGCCAGGCATTTGGTGAAAAGGCTAGATCGAAGGGTAGTACTCTGTACTGGTAGTGGTTGCCCCTGACCATGAACCTTAAGTACTGCCTGTGACTGGGACAAATGAGGATGTAGGTGTAAGCATCCTTTAGGTCCAAGGAGTATAGTCAATCTCCCTGTTGGAGGTAGGGCAGCAATGTTCCAAGGGAGAGCATCTTGAACTTCCCCCGCACCAGGAACTTGCTCAGGTTTCGCAAGTCCAGAATGGACCTTGACCCCCTGGATTTTTTGGGACCAGAAAATATCGGGAGTAGAACCCCTTGCGCCCCTGAGGTGGTGGGGTACTGGCTCCACGGCTTTGTCCATGAGGAGGCCTGCAAGTCTGAAGAGGCTCTCCTGGAAAGAAAGGGGGATGCTTCTGGTTCAAGTGAAGGAGATAGCCTTCTCTAACTACTTGGAGTGGCCAGGAATCTGTGGTGATGGCAGGCCACCAATGGGCAAAATAAATCAGATGCCCCCCTGTTGGCAGCTGCTCCCCCACGAGTGGAGAAGCTATGCTCAGGGAGTCAAAACCCCAACCCAGCCTGGGCCGGAGCCGGGGTCTGGGGCTTGGAGCCCTTAGGCTTGTGAGGGCCTTGGCCCGCTCCCTTGCCCTGGTGACCCTGTTGTGGGGTTGGGGGGGGCTGGTATTAGGGCCAGCCTTATCAAGGCTACTCCCCTTCTCTGAAAAGGGGGCCTCTTCCCCGATGGTTTCTTCTTAGGAAGGGTGGAAGTCTTCCTGGAGAACTGAATCTTCATGAAGAACTCTGTCTTGATCTCCGCTGCCTTTTCCTCCATCAGTTTGCTGAAGAGGTTTTCCCCAAGGCAGGGGACGAGGAGTTTCTCTTGGACCCACTGCTCGAGGTTCGATGCCTGGAGCCAGGCCTGATGAGCGCTGAATGCCTGAGGCGGCCACCCTCGCTTTTGTCTCAAAACAGCCACTGTAGGTGGTCCGGGACATGTACCTTGAGCACTCCCCAACACACCTCGTGAGGGTTTGGAACGGCTGGAGGTGATCCCCACCGAGATCCTCTGAGAAACCTGTGAGTTCCTTTGCCAAGTCCCAGAGATACATGCCGATTATATAGCTGGTAGGCTTGGATTCAACAACCTAGCATTGAGCCATGATAGCATCTGTGTCGGAGGGCATCGAGGGCGCGGTACTCCCTTCCCGGGGGCACGGAGGAGTGAGTCTTCGGGCTCTTCTGCCAGCGCATAATCGACTACCACCATTGAGGTGTGTGGGAGTTGCTCCTTCCGGAAGCCAGGGCCCCGCTGGACCCGGTACATGGTGTCAAGGCTTTGGCTAACTATGGGTACCGACGCCAGTGTCTCACACATTCGAAGGAGGAGCCGCCTGAGGATGGCGGAGATAGGGACTGACAGCGCCTCCTTGGGTGGGGCCTTATATTGGAGGATTTCACGATCCTCCCTGCGAGGGTCCTTCTCGACTCCGTGGTGAGGGACATGGCTTTTGCCATGTCTCGAACAAACTCGAGGAACGATGTGTCCTCAGGCGGGGACCGGCACTGCGATGCCAGGGGAGAGTGGTCTGATGGGAGATCACGGTGTTTACATGTCTCCTGGTATGACTCATTCCTGGACTCCCAGTCAGAATAATCAGTCAAGGACTGACGGCGCCTGGGGTGCAGGGCCCGGGTTGGGGCCTCGGTGACCCATGGTGGCTGCCTGGCCAGAACCACAAGTGCTTGCCTGGGAGGATCTCACTCCCAAGGACCAGGAGCAAGATCGAGACCCACACAGAGGATCAGCTCGAGACTCCGAGCTCTCCAAGATCGTTTCGCGGCCCGGGGAGTCCTCAAGATCAAGGTCCCTGTGGTCTCGCATGTACACCGGTGGGGCTGGGCATCAATGCCTGCTGTGAGGCAAAGAAGGCAGTAGCACTGCGCTCCAGTGCCTTCATCCTGACTTCCCACTAAGGAGTTGAAGCCTTCGATGTGGACACCGGGGTTACTGGGTCTGGCATCAGTGTTGAGAGGGAGTCCTCAATGAGACTGGCCTCGGGGGTCCAGGACCCAGCATCGGAGGCCTCAGTATCTGTTTAGGGAACCTTCGCTGGCTGCTCCGACTCCTCAGGTACTCTTTGCAGACTGTGGGACCTAGCACGGGACTTGCCGTGTCCTAGTCCCAGGATGAAATCCTCAAGGTTTTCTTCTTTTTCTTGCGTTCCTGCTCCAGGGAACCCTTGTCGGAATGTCCGCGGACCCGATCAGGTGTCACAGGGGTTTATGCGACTCAGAGGACTCATGCAGGGCCTTAGAGCGTGAGGCTACCGGGGATGCTGGAACAAAATCTGACCTGTGGAAAATGTTGTCTTGCTTTTGCTGATGATGTTGGATGGCCTTCGCGGACATCTTTTTGCATAGGGTGCGGACCTCTGGGTTGTGTCGGCACCAAGACACCGGAGGCAGCAGTCATGTGTATCTGTGAGGGGCATGTTTTTTACGCACTGATCACACTTTTTGAACCCACTGGTCATTGGGGCAAAAAGAACCCCGGCAAGGTCAAAGACCCTCGATGCAGCCATGCATGTGTGGTGGCATCTCCCAAAGGCTTTCTTTGAAAGCTGGGCAGATGCTTCCATGGAGGCTCTGTTGGCGCCGATGTCACTGATATGTGAGGACTGATTCCTGCTTATTCCTGGAGATATATATCACATTTACATTATCATTTCTCCCTATTAGAACATATTATAAAATAAAAATAACTATAAAATCATAAATCAAACTAAAACTGCTTTCTAGAAAGGTGAAATTAGACTTACCTGCTAATTGTTGTTCCTTGAGGACTCTAGTCCAGTCCCACACCTCTAAGTTGAGCATCTCTTCCAGCAGCTTGGAGATGGAGCATGTCATCTTATGATGACCCTAATATAAATACCGGAGGGACCGCCCACCAGCTCCAGTAACCTACTGACAAAGCAGACTCACAGGAGCAACAAATAAGTAGTTAAACTTGAAGCAAAAAACAAATGGCAACTGACACAATCTCTCTGACACCCACCTAAGACATCCCCTAATTGAGAAGGGACACCCCTCCTCCAACATGTGGAGACTTTACCCATAGCTTGTCTGGGGAACGGCTTGCCTCCCCTCACTGAGCGAGGAACAGACCACTGGTTTCTCCTCACCCCAACTCCCCCGCAGAACTTAAAGTCTCCCAAGACCTGTTCTTTTTCTCTTTTTTTTTTTTTTTTTTTTTTAACTCTCGATCCTGCTTCATGTTCCGGAACAGACACCTGACACACAGGGAGGGATCCGGGACTGGACTGGAGTTCCTCAAGGAACAACAATTAGCAGGTAAGTCTAATTTCACCTTTCTTATCGTCCCTCCAGTCCAGTCCAGTCCCGCATCTCTGGGGATGTAACAGAGCAGTATATTCAACGAGAGGGACCTGCCAAACCGGCCTGAAGGACCGCAGATCCAAAACAGGCATCCCCTGCCACCTGGACGTCCAGATGGTAATGCTTAACAAAGGAATGCAAAGATGACCAGGTTGCCGCCTTACAAATCTCAACCGAGACCAAGCTATACTCCACCCATGAGGCCGCCTGAGCTCGTAGAATGAGCCCGCAACCCCGCCGGTACTGCCTTACCTCTCAAGATGTACGCTGACACGATAGCATCCCTGATCCTCCTGGAAATAGAGGCCTTAGCCGCAACTTCTCCCCCTACATGCAGCGCTGCATATGTCTTGTAGCGCTATACAAAGCTCAGTAGTAGTAGTAGTAGTAGTAGTAGTAGTAGTAGTAGTACATGGTCCTCCAAACACCATGAATAGGAGATCCGACTTGCGGAAAACCACCATCCACATCAAGTATCACTGCAGAGCACGCCACACGTCCAGGAGGTGTAATAGTGGACCAGCAGAGTCTTCCTCACCACTTCCGAGAACCAGCAGGGTGATAGCCTGGTTCACAAGAGTAGTTACTCACCTGTAACAGGTGTTCTCCAGGAGCAGCAGGAATCAGTCCTCACATATGGGTGACATCGACGTCGATGGAGCCCCCATGCGGAGCATTTCCCCAGCTTTCTAAGAAAGCCTTTGGGAATACACCCACGCATGCGCAGTCCCCTTCCCGCCCAAAGGTGCCATCTTGCTCAGTCAGATGACATAGCTAAAAGACAGCACAAAAAACAAAATGAACTATGTACAACTGCAACTCCCAGGGGAGGATGGAGGGTTGTGAGGACTGATTCCTGCTGCTCCTGGAGAACACCTGTTACAGGTGAGTAACTACTCTTTCTCCAGGACCAAGCAGGAAGTCAGTCCTCACATATGGGTGACTCCCTAGCTCTGGGCTACCAGGATCCCAGGCTGAAAAATAGAGCTCTCTCTGTGAAGCCTCAGCATCAGGGAAAGAATTTTACTGAGAACAGATCCCACCGGTAGCCCAACAAGAGGGCTGGAGGGCAGGAGTTGCCTAAACCTCAAAGAGATTCCGGAGTACTGCCTGACCAAAAGCACTGTCCCTACGGGACTCCCTCTCCAGGCAGTAATGGGCTGCAAAAGTCTGGCTTGAGGACCAAGTTGCAGCCCTGCAGATGTCTTCCAACGGTACAGAACGGAGATGAGCTACTGATGCAGCCATTGCCCGGACACGGTGGGCTGTGACTCGACCCTGCAAGGAAAGGTCTGCTGGCCTGTAAGCCCAGGTGATACAGTCCACCACCCATATGGACAAGGTATGCTTGGAGACAGGCAACCCCAAGTTGTTTGGGTCAAAGGAGACGAAGAGCTGAGTAGCCCTTCTATGACCCTTAGTACGCTCAATGTAGAAAGACAAGGCCCTTCTACAGTCCAGGGTATGCAGGACTTCCTCAGACCGGCTGGCATGGGGCCTAGGGAAGAATGTTGGAAGAACCACCTCCTGGTTGAGGTGGAAAGAGGAGACTACCTTCGGGAGGAACTTAAGATGAGTCCTAAGGACTACCCTGTTCCTACAGAAACTAGTGTATGGCCTGTCACAGACCAGGGCTTGAAGTTCACTCACTCATCTGGCCGAGGTCAGTGCCACTAGGAAAAGAGCCTTCCAAGAAAGGAAGCGGAGAGGACACGTAGCCATCGGCTCAAAGGGAGGGCGAGTAAGCTGCTGCAAAACCACATTCAACTCCCACTCGGGGGCTGGTGGACGGAGAGGAGGCTTTAGCAAGAGCAAGCCTCTGAGGAACCGGGACACCAAGGGGTGAACCGATAAAGAGTGCCCTTCCACCTGTGAGTGGTGGGCTGCCAGAGCAGAAAGGTGTACTCGAACAGAAGACCCTGATTAGACAAGTGCAGCAGGTACTGAAGCACCACTGGCACAGGGCAGGAGAAAAGGTTCTCCTGGCGCTTGTCACACCACAAGGAGAACCGTTTCCACCTCAGGGCATAGGTCTTTCTGGTGGATTGCTTCCTAGAGGCCAAGACCACCTCTTCAACTTCCTGAGGCAGGCTCCAGGGAGCCAGCACTACCCTTGCAGCCTCCAGGCCATCAAATTGAGAGTTTTGAGATTGGGGTGCAGAAGGGAACCCTAATCCTGAGAAAGAAGATCGGGTTGCAACCCCAGAGGGAGTGGGGTGTCCACCGCCAGCTGTAACAGAAGCGGGAACCAGGGCTGCCTTGGCCATCTGGGGGCTACCAATATGACCGAGGCCCTGTCCCTTAGAATCTTGAACAAGGTTCGGGCCACCAGGGGCATGGGAGGAAACGTATACAGGAGGCCCTTGGACTAAGAGATCAGGAAGGCATCCGCTGCGAATCTCGTGGGATGCGGTTGCCTGGAGCAGAACTGAGGCAGCTGCCGGTTCATGGGACTGGCAAAGAGGTCTATGGATGGAAGTCCCCATTTCCGGAAAATGTTCTGAACCACCAAAGGGTGCAGTTGCCATTCGTGAGGCTGTAGAACCCTGCTCAATCTGTCTGCCAGGAAATTTTTGTGGCCAGGAAGATAGACTGCCCTGAGCAGCATATTGTGTCAAAGTGCAAAAGAGCATAGGGCCTGTGCCTCCTGACACAGGAGCCTGGACCCCGTGCCCCCTTGTTTGTTCACATAGAACATAGCCACCTGGTTGTCTGTCTGCACCAAGACAGACTGGTGGGCCAGGGTGTGAGAGAAGGCTTTGAGAGCTAAGCGTATCACCCTTAGTTCCAGGAGATTTATTTTATTTATTTATTTACATTCTCTTATATACCGCGCTATTCTGCATCAGTGTGGTTTACATTGAACAAACTGAAATTACATTGAACAGGGCATTATAACTTGGAGATAACTATTTTACAGGGAACATGGGCTATGGAGGGTTAAGTGGCTTGCCGAAGACCACAAGGAGCACCTGTGGGACTAGAAACCCCAGTCCTTCTGGCCCAAGGTTGCTGTCCTCTAGTGGGATTTGAACCACTGACCTTCCGGCCTGAAGTACCTTGCCCCAACCACTAGGCCACTCCTCCACTCCACTCCACTGATTTGTTGCATGGCCTCCCATGGAGACCACAGGCCTGTGTGCACTTGTCCAGACAATGTGCACCCCAGCCCAGCAAGGAGGCATCGGTTGTGAGTACCACAGTGGAAACAGGTACCTGAAAAGGAATTCCCTGTAGAAGGTTGGGGGGGAGGGGGTAGCCACCACTGCAGGGAGTTCAGGAAGGGTTTGGACACCCTTACTTTGTCTCTTAGGCTTCCTGTAGCCTGCCTCCACTGAGTCCTGAAACACCACTGTGCAGGCCTCATATTCAGGCGGGCATTGGGGGTCACATGCACTGTTGAAGCCATGTGGCCCAGGAGCCTTAAACAAAGTCTGGCAAAAACCAGTGGGTTGTCTAGAAACCGGCTGGCCAAGTCCATCAGCCTTCCCGCTCTGTCTTCTGGCAAGTAAGCTTTTGCGTGCAGGAAGTCTAACTGTGCTCATATGAACTCCAGGTTCTGGGAGGGGAGCAAAGTGGACTTTGCGAAGTTTATGAAAAAGCCTAGTTGTTGAAGGAGAGAGACAGTACAGAGGGTACAGTACAGTATAGAAGGAATGGAAAATAAAACAAAAGATAGCGTAGTTACTCACCTGTAACAGGTGTTCTCCAGGAGCAGCAGGAATCAGTCCTCACTTATGGGTGACGTCGGCGCCGACGGAGCCCTCGCGGAGCAATTTTCCCCAGCTTTCAAAGAAAGCCTTTGGGAATTGCAGCGCGCATGCGCGGTCGTCTTCCCGCCCGAGGGTGCCATCTTAGCCAGTCAGATGACATAGCTAAAAAAGACAGCATAAAAATTTGTAAAAAGAACATAAGCAGACGATTGCAACTCCAAGGGGAGGAGGGAGGGTAGTGAGGACTGATTCCTGCTGCTCCTGGAGAACACCTGTTACAGGTGAGTAACTACGCTTTCTCCAGGACCAAGCAGGAAGTCAGTCCTCACTTATGGGACTCCCAAGCTCAAGGCTACCGGAGACCCTAAGCACAAAAATGAGCTCCCTCTAGCTCAGCAGCACAGAAGGATAGAATCTTCGCTGAATTATCACCCACCGGTAGCCCACATCCGGGATGGAGGGTAGGAGTTGCTCAGACCTCAAAGAGATTACGGAGGACTGCCTGTCCGAAAGCACTGTCCCTACGGGACTCCCTCTCGAGACAGTAATGGACCGCAAAAGTCTGGCTCGAAGACCAAGTAGCGGCCCGGCAGATGTCTGCCAGCGGAACAGAGCGGAGGTAAGCCACTGACGTAGCCTTTGCCCGAACGCAATGAGCCGTGACTCGACTTTCTAAGGAGAGTCCGGCTGCCCCATAAGCCCAAGAGATACAGTCCGCAACCCAGATGGACAGAGTACGCTTGGAGACCGGGAGCCCCAATTTATTGGGGTCAAAAGACACAAAAAGCTGAGCAGCTTTACGGTGCTCCCGCGTACGGTCAAGGTAGAAGTTTAATGCCCTTCTACAGTCCAGGGTATGGAGGACCGTTTCAGCTCGGCTGGAGTGTGGTCTGGGAAAGAAGGTTGGAAGTACCACCTCCTGATTGATGTGAAAAGGGGAGACCACTTTAGGCAGAAATTTTGGGTGAGTCCGTAGGACTACCCTATTCTTGTAGAACCTAGTGTAAGGGGGATCAGACACGAGGGCCTGCAATTCACTTACGCGTCTAGCGGAAGTGAGGGCTATCAAGAACAGTGTTTTCCAAGACAGAAAACGGAGAGAACAGGTAGCCATAGGTTCAAAAGGCGGACAGGTGATCCGCTGCAAAACCACATTCAGGTCCCAGTCAGGCGCTGGCGGGCGCAGAGGTGGTTTAAGTAGAAGAAGACCTCGGAGAAACCTCGCTACAAGAGGGTCGCTGGAAAGAGGTCTGCCGTCCACAGGCACATGATGTGCTGAAAGAGCACTGAGGTGAACTTTGACGGAGTTGGACTTAAGTCCCAGATTAGAGAGGTGTAGCAAGTACTGCAAGATCACCGACACCGGGCAGGAGAAGGGATCCTGAGACTGTTGGGTACACCAGACTGCAAAGCGACGCCATTTAAGGGCGTAGCATTTGCGGGTAGAAGGCCGTCGCGAAGCCAAGACGACCTCCTCCACCTCCGCCGGCAGGAGAAGGGGAGCAAGGACTACCCTCTCAGCAGCCAGGCCATGAGGTTGAGAGACCTGAGGTTGGGGTGCAGTAGGGACCCCTGATCCTGAGTGAGGAGATCCAGTTGTACCCCCAGAGGGAATGGATCCTCCACCGCCAGTTGCAGCAGGAGCGGAAACCACGGCTGCCTGGGCCAGCGAGGGGCCACCAGGATCATGAAGGCTTTGTCTCGGAGAACCTTGAAGAGAGTCCGAGAGACTAGCGGGATGGGAGGGAAAGCGTACAGGAGGCTCCCCGACCATGAGATCAGAAAGCGTCCGCCGCAACCCGGAGGGGGTGCGGCTGACGAGAGCAGAAGCGAGGAAGTTGCCGGTTGTGAGGACTGGCAAAGAGATCCACCGCGGGGAGGCCCCACTTGAGGAAGAGCTTCTGAACTACCAAGGGATCCAGACGCCACTCGTGCGGCTGGAGGACCCTGCTGAGTTTGTCCGCCAGGCAATTTTCTTGGCCTGGGAGATAAACCGCCTTGAGGAGAATGCCGTGACTGACGGCCCAAGAGCAGAGCTTCTGTGCCTCCCGGCAGAGGAGGAAGGAGCCCGTGCCCCCCTGCTTGTTCACGTAGAACATGGCAACTTGATTGTCCGTCTGGACAAGGACGGACTGGTGGGAAGTCAGGTGGGAGAAGGCCTTGAGAGCCAGGCGGATCGCCCTGAGCTCCAGGAAGTTGATCTGCTGAGCAGACTCCCACGTGGTCCAGAGGCCCTGAGTACGAGCCTCTTGGCAATGTGCTCCCCAGCCCAGAAGGGATGCATCGGTGGTCAGCACCCGGGTCGGCTGAGGTGACTGGAAAGGCATGCCGAATAGGAGGTTCGGCTGCCGGAGCCACCACCGGAGAGACGAGATCAGCGGCTCGGAGACGCGCACTAGGTCTGCTAGGCCGCCTGTGGCTTGACGCCACTGCTGGCGGAGACACCATTGAGCAGACCGCATATTCAGGCGGGCATTGGGGGTCACATGGACGGTGGAAGCCATATGGCCGAGTAGTCTCAGGAAGCGCCTGGCGGAGACCAGGGGCTGGCTGCGAAAGCGGTCGGCTAGGTCCATGAGCCGCTGAGCCCTGTCGAGCGGTAGGTATGCTCGCGCCTGAGGAGTTTGCAGCCTTGCGCCGATGAACTCGAGATCCTGTGAAGGGAGCAAAGTGGACTTTGCGAAGTTTATAACAAAGCCCAAGTGCTGCAGAAGAGTCACCGTGCGGCGTGTGGCGTTGGTGACCTCCCGAGCGGACGCTGCTCTGATGAGCCAGTCGTCGAGGTACGGAAAGACATAGAGGCCGTGAAGCCGGAGATGGGCCGCCACGACCGCGAGACATTTTGTGAAGACTCGCGGTGCGGAGGACAGGCCAAAGGGCAGTACTCTGTACTGGTAATGATTTCCCGCCACCACAAACCTTAGGTATTGGCGGTGGCTTGGGTGGATGAGGATGTGCGTGTAGGCATCCTTTAGATCCAAGGAGCATAGCCAATCTCCCTGCTGGAGGTAGGGCAGAAGGATTCCAAGGGTAAGCATTTTGAACTTCTCCCGCACAAGGAACTTGTTGAGGTTGCGCAAGTCCAGGATGGGTCTGAGGCCCCCTGTTCTCTTTGGTATCAGAAAATACCTGGAATAAAAGCCTTGACCTCTCAGGTGGTGTGGCACCGGTTCCACTGCCTGATCCTGCAGAAGACCTGCTAACTCCTGAAGGAGTAATTCCCTGTGCAGAGGGGGTCGAGGAGGTTCTCCCGGAAAATAGGAGGGAGGGACCTGATGGAAGTGGAGAAGATAGCCTTCTCGCACGACTTGAAGCACCCAGGCATCTGCGGTGATGCTGGACCACCTGTGGGCGAAGTGAACCAGCCGGCCTCCGGTGCTGGGAGGAACCAGCGGGGGGGGAGAGGCTATGCTTTGCGAGTCAAAAACCCCCACCCTGCTGAGCAGGGGCTGGTGGTGCAGGCTTGGGAGCTTGCTGCCTACGGGACCCGTTACCCCGTCCCTTGGCCTGCTGGCCCTGTTGGGGAGCTGCAGGGGCCTGATAATGGGGGTATTGTTTGTAGGCAGCCGCCTTCCTCGGGTAAAAGGACTTCTTCCCCGAGCCCTTCTTTTTCTGGGAAGGGGCGGAGGTCTTCCTAGAAAGCCTGGTCCTGGTTAGAGTCTCAGTCTCAATTTGTGCAGCCTTTTCCGCCATGGGCTTGCCAAAGAGGTTCTCGCCTCGGCAGGGGACATCGACCAACTTGTCCTGCACCCAGGGCTCAAGGTCTGACGACTGAAGCCAAGCCTGTCGGCGGGCACCGATGCCGGCTGCGGCCACTCGAGCCGATGCTTCAAAGCCATCATAGGCTGCCCGGGACATGAACTTTGAGCATTCCCGAATGCCAGTGGACAAGGCCAGGAACCTCCGCAAGGGTTCCTCGGACAGACCAGCGGAGAATCCGGCTAGCTCTTTAGCCAGATCCCGGAGATACATGCCCATGTACAGCTGGTAAGTCTGGACACGACATGCGAGCATAGAGCCCTGGAAACACTTCTTACCAAGGCCATCCAGGTTACGGGCCTCCCTGCCAGGGGGCACCGAGGAGTGCATCTTCTGGCTCTTAAGACGATGCATGGCCGATTCCACTACCATGGAATGGTGTGGTAGCTGTGCCTTTTGGAAGCCAGGGCTCTTGCGGACCCGATAGATAGAATCGACCCGCTTGCTCAGGACCGGCGAGGAGGCCGGACTCTCCCACATGCGGAAGAGTAGTCGTTCCAGCATAGGAGGAACCGGTACAGTAAAGTGTTCCCTGGCAGGAGAGTCATACTGGAGGGCGTCGAGCTCTTCGGCTCGAGGCTCCTCCTCGGGATCCGCAGGGAAGGCCAAAGCCTTGGCCATATCCCTAACGAAGTCCGAGAACCGGGCATCCTCCGGGGGGGACTGCTTCCGAGGTTCGGACTCAGGTGAGTCCGAGGGGACACACCGAGTCCGAAAAGAATCAGGTGACTCTTCCTCTTCAGACTCCCAGACCGACTCCGACGAGGAATCGGTGGGGTCGGCCCGGGCAGGGCGCGGCGCCTGCCGACCCGACGCCGAGGGAGTCGGCGTCGGCGACCTCGGTCCCAAACGGGAGGCCGAGGGTGACCTCGACCGAGGATCGACTCGAGTTCTCATCGACTCGAGGATCGGCTCGGTCTCCGGGGTCGACGTGGACGTCGACGTCCCGGCGGTCGGGGCAGCGGCGCCAGCGAGGCCAGCGAGCATTGCCCGCTGCTGGTCCATGAAGGCAGACAGTCTGCTCTCCAAGGCCGTCAACCTGAGTCCGAGCTCAGGTGACCCAGCAGCCCCCGACTCGGGCCCCGACGGCGTCGGGCCCGACGTCGGCTGTCGCGGAGGCGAGTCCAGAAGGACCACAGGACTTACCCGAGCAGGCATCTCCGACTCCAGGCGAGGTCGCTTCGGGAGGTGTTCCTTCTCCAAGGACCCGGGGCGGCTATCGGGGCTATGCGACCTGGCCCTCGCGGAACCAGGAGCGTCCACCGACGCCGCCCTCGCGGGTTTCACCGTCCGACGATGGTCCCCGGAGGGAGAACCCCGGAGGGAGAACCCCGGTCGGAGGAACTCCGGCGACGGTCCGAGCTGGAGCCTTTTGACGCGGAGGCCTCCGACGAGGTCCGGGTACGGCTGGGGTCAGCGAAGATCCGATCACGCTGATGCCGCCGACTCCTCAACGCTTTTGAGGACATTTTGCCGCAGGGCCCACAGATCAGTTCCTCATGATCCGGGCCCAGGCAGCGGAGGCAAAAGTCGTGTGTGTCAGTGAGTGACATATTTCGGTCACACTGACCACACCGCTTAAAGCCACTGGCAGCCATCGGGGGAAAAAGGGCCCCTGCGAGGTCAAAGGACCGGGCTGCCAGGGAAAACCGAAAACGAAAGCTGACAAAGTCAGAAAAACCGAAAAAAGTGAGAGGACTCGTGACCGGCGTCGCGAGTCCGGGCGGGAAAAAGATCGGCGTCGAACCGAAGGAAAAAGGATAAAATAATGAAGAAAAAATCGACTTTTTCGCGGGGACAAGACGGGGACGTCTGTAGGGCTCCGCGGAAAAAAGAAGACTGGCTAAGATGGCACCCTCGGGCGGGAAGACGACCGCGCTTGCGCGCTGCAATTCCCAAAGGCTTTCTTTGAAAGCTGGGGAAAATTGCTCCGCGAGGGCTCCGTCGGCGCCGACGTCACCCATAAGTGAGGACTGACTTCCTGCTTGGTCCTGGAGAAATTATAATGCCTCTATATCGTTCCATGGTGAGACCACACCTTGAATATTGTGTGCAATTCTGGTCGCCGTATCTTAAAAAGGATATAGCGATTTTAGAAAAGGTACAGAGAAGAGCCACCAAAATGGTAAAGGGGATGGAAGGATACTCCTATGAAGAAAGGCTAAAAAGGTTAGGGCTCTTTAACCTGGAAAAGAGACGGCTGAGGGGAGATATGATAGAAGTCTATAAATTAATGAACGGAGTGGAACGGGTAAACGTAGATCGATTGTTTACCTTATCAGAATATAGAAAGACTAGGGGACATGCAATGAAGCTACAGGGTAAACTATTTAAGACTAATAAAAGAAAATATTTTTTCACTCAATGTGTAATCAAACTCTGGAATTTGTTACCGGAGGATGTAGTAAAGGCTGTTAGTGTAGCTGGGTTTAAAAAAGGTTTGGACAAGTTCCTGGAGGAAAGGTCCATAAACCATTATTAAGAAGTGACCGAAGATATCAATGCTTGACCCAGTACAAGCATTGTGGAACTTGTGTCTCTTGGGGAAACTGCTAGGTACATATGACCTAGATTGGCCACTGTTGGAAACAGAATACTGGGCTTGATGGACCTTGGTCTGACCCAGTATGGCATATCTTATGTTCTTATGGTGGCTTGTCTGGCCTCCTGGAGAGTCTGACCCCTGATGAGCCAGTCGTCCAGGTAGGGGAAGACAAAAATACCCTGGTTTCTCAAGTAGGCCGCCACCACCCCCAGGCACTTTGTGAAGACCCGTGGGGCGGAGGTTAGGCCAAAGGGCAGTACTCGATACTGAAAATGGTTTCCTCCTACCACGAACCTTAGATATTTTCTGTGGTCTGGATGAATGAGGATGTGAGTGTACGCATCCTTCAGATCTAAGGAGCATAGCCAATCTCCCTGCTGGAGGTAGGGCAGCAGTGTTCCAAGAGTAAGCATCTTGAACTTTTCCTTTTCCAAGAACTTGTTGAGATTTCTCAAGTCCAGAATGGGACGAAGACCTCCAGTTCTCTTTGGCACAAGAAAGTACCTGGAGTAGAAGCCCTGCCCCAGCAGGTGGGGAGGTACAGGCTCCACCGCCCTGTCTTGAAGACCTTGCAGTTCCTGGAGAAGGAGTTCCTGATGCAGAGTAGGCCTTGGAGGCTCCCCTGGAAAGTAGGAGGGGGGTACCTGATTGAAAGGTAGAAAAGGCAACGGCAAAAGCTAGAAGGATGCTTGGGTGCATACGGAGAGGAATGGCTAGCAGAAAAAAGGAGGTGATAATGCCTCTGTATAAGTCTTTGGTGCGACCTCATTTGGAGTATAGTGTGCAATTCTGGAGACCGCACCTTCAAAGGGATGTGAACAGGATGGAGTCGGTGCAGAGGGTGGCTACTAAAATGATTAGTGGTCTTCATTATAAAGCATATGAGGACAGACTTAAGGATCTTAATATGTACACCTTAGAGGAAAGGCGGGATTAGAGGTGATATGATTGAGATGTTTAAATACCTCTATGGCATAAATGTTCAGGGAGAGAGCCTCTTTCAATTGAAAGCAAGTTCTGCTACGAGGGGACATGGGATGAGGGTGAAGGGAGATAGATTAAGGAGTGATATGCGGAAATATTTCTTTACAGAAAGAGTAGTGGATCCGTGGAATAGTGTCCCAGTGGAGGTGGTAGAGATGAGGACAGTAACTGAATTCAAAAAAGCATGGGACAAACACAGAGGATCTCTAAAGGTAAAAAGGGGACTGTTGTAGTTGTTATGGAAGGACAGACTAGATAGGCCATGTGGTCTTTTTCTGTCGTCATATTTCTCCGTTTCTATGAAATGGAGCAGATAGCCCTTCTGGACTATGCTCAGTACCCAAGCATCTCTTGTGATGGGCGGCCACTGGTGGGCAAACAGGGCCAACCGACCTCCCATGCTGAGGTGCGCCAGCAGAGGCGGAGAGACTATGCAGTGGGAGTCAAAAACCCCCTCCCTGCTGAGTAGGAGCAGGAGCTGGAGGCTTGGGGGCTTTCTGCCTACGGGGCCCATGTCCCTGCCCCTTGGCCTGCTGACCCTGCTGGGGAGGCCTGATAGTGAGGGAAAGGTTTGTAGGCAGATGACTTCCTTGGGTAAACGGTCTTTTTCCCCGAGCCCTTCTTATGAGAAGGGGCAGAAGTTTTTCTGGACAACCTTGTCCTTGTCAGAGTCTTGGTCTCGAGCTCAGCGGCCTTTTCGGCCATGGGCTTGCCGAAGAGCTTTTCACCCCGGCATGGGACATCGACCAACTTGTCCTGTACCCATGGCTTGAGGTCCGATGACTGTAGCCATGCCTGGCGTCGAGCACCGATGCCGGCTGCTGCTACTCGGGCCGAAGCCTCAAAGCCAACGTAGGCCGCCCAGGAGATGAATTTGGAGCATTCCCGGATCCCCGAGGACAAGGACTTGAACCTCTGCAAAGGTTCCCTGGAGAGGCCAGCCGAGAACCGGGCTATTTCCTTAGCCAGGCCCCTTAAGTACATGCCCATGTACAGCTGATAGAACTGGACACGGAAAGCAAGCATCGAGCCCTGGAAGCACTTTCTGCCGATGGCATCCAGGTTTCGGGCCTCCCTACCGGGGGGGGGCACCACGGAATGCATCTTCTGGCTCTTCAGACGATGCATGGTCGATTCCACAACCATAGAATGGTGCAGCAGCTGCGCCTTCTGGAACCCAGGGCTCTTTCGGACTCGATACATGGAATCGATCCACTTGCTCAAAACCGGCGCCGAGGCCGGTGCCTCCCACATTCGGAAGAGGAGCCGTTCCAGCATCAGAGGAACCGGCACAGTAAAGGCCTCCCTCGGGGGAGAGTCATACTGTAGGGCATCGAACTCTTCGGCTCGAGGCTCCTCCTCGGGATCCGCAGGAACATTCAAAGCTTTGGCCATGTCCCTGACAAACTCCGAGAACCGGGTGTCCTCCGGTGGGGACCTACTCTGGGGCTCAGACTGCGGTGAGTCCGAAGGGACACACCGAGTCCGAAAGGTTTTGGGGGACTCCTCGTCCTCCGTCTCCCACGCAGACGCATCCGAGGAAGAGTCGAGGGGCTCCGACCGTGCGGGCTCCGGTAACACCTGCCCTGACGCCGGGGCCATCGGTGTCGACGCCCTCGGTCCCAAACGGGAGGTCGAGGGAGACCATGACCGAGTCCGGACTCGGACCTTCATGGCTTAGACAACCAGCTCGGTCTCCGGGGTCAACTTAGACGTCGACATCCCGGTGGTCGGGGCAGATGCACCAGTCAGGCTGGCCATCAGCACCCGCTGCTGATCCATGAAGGCAGACAGTCTGCACTCCAAGGCTATCAGCCTGAATCCAAGCTCAGGAGACTCAGTAGCCACCGACTCGGGCCCCGGCGGCGCCGGGCCCGACGTTGGCTCCCTGGGAGGAGAGTCCTTGAGGACAACAGGACTTACGTGCTCGACGGACTCCGGCTCTATACGAGACACCTTAGTCGGCTTCTCCAGCTCCAAAGGCCCGGGGCGGCGGTCAGGGGTCCGAGACCTGGCCCTCGAGGAACCAGAGGTATCCTCCGACGCCGCCTTCATGAGCTTTCTCTTCCTCTTATGCTCCCGACTGGGGGATCCCCTTTTAGAGGAACCCCGACGAAGCTCGGGGTCAGACTCCAGAGACGTCGAGGCCTCTGACGAGGTCCGGGCTCGACCGGGGGCAGAGTCAGAAAAAATTCTCTCCTTCTGATGCTGCCGGCTTCTGAGTGCCTTAGTGGACATCTTTCCACACGGGACACAGACCTTGGGATCATGGTCCGGCCAGAGGCAATGCAAGCAGCAGTCGTGTGTGTCGGTAAGAGACATGAGCTTCTTACAACGATCACACTTTTTAAAACCACTGGAGGCCATCGGGGGAAAAAAGGGCCCCCGCGAGGTCAAAAGACCGACCCTCCAGGGAAAAAGAAAAAGAGCACGAACGCGTGCCACGAAGGGCAAAAAAACAAAAAATAGAGATCAGGTCGATACCGGCATACCAAACCCAGGCGGGAAGGGGAACCGGCATCGAACCGGACAAAAAGAGCGAAAATCGCAGAAAAAAATCTGACTTTTCCGGGTGACACGGACTCACGTCTGTTGGGCTCCACGGAAAAAGAAAGACTGAGCAAGATGGCACCTTTGGGCGGGAAGGGGACCGCGCATGCGTGGGTGTATTCCCAAAGGCTTTCTTAGAAAGCTGGGGAAATGCTCCGCATGGGGGCTCCATCGATGTCGATGTCACCCATATGTGAGGACTGACTTCCTGCTTGGTCCTGGAGAAAAACTAAAATCACCTAGAGCAAAAAGGAAGGAACCGTCCTCAGGACCACCTTCTCATGGGAAAACAACAGAAACGGCTCCCGGCAAGACAAAGCCTGCAGCTCTGAAATCCTCCATGCGGAACAGATTGCTATGAGAAAAACCATCTTGAGGGTTAGATCCTTGAGGGAAGCTCTGCTCATTGGCTCAAAAGGCTCCCTTACCATTGCTTCCAGCACCAAATTGAGATCCCACGGCGGCACTATTTTCCTCCTCGGCGGATGCAGCAGTATCACCGCCTTTAGGAACCTTCCTATATCAGAGTGAACACCCAGCTCAACCCCTAGGACCTTCCCTCGATAACAGGAAATTGCCGCAAGTTGAACCCTCAAGGAGTTAGCTGCCAGGCCTTTATCAAACCTGTCCTTCAAAAACTCCAAGATGTCTGGCACGGAAGCCTTGGATGGCCGAATCTGTCTGTCCGCACACCATGCCTCAAAGATGCACCAGACCCGAATATAAGCAAGAGAGGTAGATCTACACCTGGCCTTTAACAGGGTGGAAACCACTGCGGCCAAATATCCCTTCTTCATTAGCCACATCCTCTCAAGATCCAGGCCGTGAGGATTGATCTACTTGAGGCATGCGTACAGGCCCCTGCCATTAGCAGATCCTCTCGCATTGGGAGACACCATGGACAACCCTCCAGGAGCCATATGAAATCTGCATACCATGGCCGCCTTGGCCAATCCAGAGCGATGAGAATCACTAGGCCCCAAAAGTTCTTCGTCAGGGGAATACAAGCACAGATCATCTGCTCGGCACAGATCATCTGCTGTCCGTCTAAATCTGGTAAAATCGCTATTATTTAGACGGACAGCAGATGATCTGTGCCGAGCAAATTTGATATATGAGATTTGAGTTTGGTCTCACATTCTCTCGTGGCTACGATCACATTCTTTGATCCTGTAGCAAAATACGTGTGTAACCGTTTTGAAAACGTTGCGTGCCTGTATTCCCCCGACGAAGGAAGTTTCGAAACACGGCCTGTGTCGGGCATTTGGGCATATGTTGTGAGAAATAAAGTTTTCCTTCCTTTACACCACGTCTTAGCATTGGAATTTCTCTGTTCACGTGGTACCGTGCTTTTTTGGAGGTTGCCCATAAGGTCCATGACCAGAAAGCCCCAGCAGCGCACTACCTGGGTGAACACCTCTTGATTGAGCACCCACTCCTCAGGGTCCATACTTACCCAACTGAGAGAGTCTGCTGTCATGTTGTCGACCCCTGCCACATGCACTGCTGACAGTGCCTGGAGGTGGTCTTCGGCTCAGCTTAACAGCCTGTCAGATGACGACTCCAAGGGTACGCTGTTCGTGCCCCCCTGGCGATTGATGTAGGCTACCATTGTTGCATTGTCTGAAAGCACTAGTACCGCCTTCCCCTGCAACCAGGGTTGGAACTTCCATAGTGCTAGGGCCACTGCTCACATCTCCAGCCTGTTGATCGACCAACTCATCTCCGGCATGCTCCACCACCCCTGGGCAAAGCGCCCCTTGCAATGAGCCCTCCAGCCGGAAAGAATGACATCCATCATTAACGGAACCCATGAAGGCGATTCGAGAGGCATCTCTGAATAGGAACCAGTAACTATGCTATCTTGTCAGTCTCTATGTCCACCCAAAAATCATCAATGTTGAACCCCCGGTGATGGCCCCCCCCCCCCCCTGGTTATATGTCCCACCGCTTTGACCCGGTGAAAAGTGGGATATAAATACAGTTAAATAAATAAATAAATAAATCCCGCTCCCCAGGCAAAGCCACCACCGGAGCGCTTGCTTGGTCTCCAGCGGACAGGAGAGCTTCTGCAAAAATGGATGCATCTGGTATGACCACTGTTGGAACAAGGCCATCTGCAACGGTCTCATGTGGGCCCTTGCCCACGGTACCAGTTCAAGAGTGGCCACCATGGTCCCCAGGAGCTGCAGAAAGTGCCAGGCTGTAGGATCGGTCCTAGCCAGAAACTGCTGTACCAGCCTGCGCAGCCCCCTGCGCTCGCTGCATCAGAAGGAAATCTTTCCCCGCGCACGTATCGAACCACGTCCCCAGGTACTCGAGTTTCTGGGAGGGGGGTCAGCCAGCTCTTTGCTATATTGACCACCCAGCCTAGACTTTGCAGAAACTGAACCACCTGGGCTGTGGATTGCTCGCTTTCGTCTCTCGACTTCGCCCAAATCAACCAGCTGTTGAGATACGGTTGCACCAGGATCCCTTCCTTGCAAATCCCATAGGGACTGCAAACCTGAGAAACTGTTGGTGCTCCTGCCGAATAGGAATGTGCAGGTATGCTTCTGGCAGGTCTAGAGATGTAAGGAACTCTCCTTTTCAGACCACCACTATGACGGACCACAACATTTCCATGTGAAAATGTGACATCCACAGACAGCGGTTTAACCGCTTGAGATCTAGGATCGGGCGGAAGGATCCTTCCTTTTTTGGTACCACAAAGTAAATGGAGAACCGACCGCAGCCATACTGGTCCCGGGGAACCAGCACCATGGCCCTGAGCAGTAACAACAGTGCCAAGGTGTCCCGCACCACTTCCACCTTGACACGTACCTGGCAGGGAGACTGAACAAAGAAATTGGCCAACGGCGCTCGAGTTCGAGGGCATACCCCTCTCGAATGACTTCCAGTACCCATTGGTCAGAAGTGATTTGGACCCAGGCAGGGTAGAGGTCCCGCAGCAAACCCCCTACGAGTTGTACCACTACCTGGGCCCTCCTCATTTCATTATGATCTCTAGAGTCCTGAGGACGAGGAAGCTGCCTGCTCCTCGAAACCCTCGGCCCCTGGAGGAGAACTTTCCTCTCTGAAACTGGTTAGATCGAGTGGAACAGAAATGCCTAAACTCTCGTTGTTGCCCTTTCGGCGCTGTAGAGGGACGGCTCTGTTTTTGCTTATCTTCTGGCAGGCGACCGCACAGACTCACCCAGGTCCTTCACCAATTTGTCTAAGTCCTCCCCGAAGAGCAGCTTTCCTCTGAAGGGGAGTTTGCTTAGTCAGGACTTTGAGGAAATATCCGCTGCCCAGTTATGCAATCAGAGATAGTGGCAAGCCACTCCCACCAAAGCCATACTCTTCGAGAGACCTCGTATAAGGTCGTAATGGATATCCACCAAATATGCCGCCCCTGACTCCAGCCTGACCGCTTCTCCAGATTGCTCTGCTGCCGGCTCTCCCTGCTGTATCTGCTGAGACCATCGGAGGCAGGCCCTGGCAAGCCATGCCCCACAAATGGAGGCTTGAAGCGAAAGGGCATTAATGTCAAAGACCTGCTTCAACAAGGTGTCCAACTTCCTATCCTGGATGTCCTTGAGGGCTGCACTACCTTCCACAGGAATCGTTGTCTTCTTGGTGACTGCGGAGACTGCCGCATCCACCCTCAGTGGCGAAAGAGTTCACAGTCTTGATCCAACAAAGGATAGTGTCGGGCCATAGCTCTTGATCACTTGAGGCCTGCTTCCGGCAATATCCCACTTTTCTTGAATCATCTGACAGACCACTCTATGAACCGGAAAACCCTCTGCGTTCTTCGTATGGCCTGCAGCAAGGGATCCTCCAAAGAGTTGTCCTCCACCGGAAGACTAGCAGGCATATTAAGAGCTTTAAGGGATTCCGCGATGGGTGCCAGTAATTCCTCTCGGCGGAACACCCAAACCACCCTCGTCTGCTCTTTGTGCTTTGGAATTTCACTTTCCTCCAAGTCCCCCTCGACATCCAACTCTGTGTTGTGGTCTTCCCCTTCCAGACCTTCTGATACCGGAGACCGATCCGGTCCCTCTTCCAAAGGCCTCAGCTTCTTCGTGGGAACGGCCCCTGACTCAACCCCCGTAGGAGCTCCTGGTCACTATTCCCTGCGTTACACCTCTGAGGAACCTACTCCTGGACACTGCTGATGCAAACAGAAAGATTGGTGAAGCAGCAGCAGCAGAAACTCAGGGGAAAAAGCCAGTACCCCTACCTGACTGAGGGTCTGAGGGAGAAAGAGGCCAGGAGTGGCCGAGGAGCAGAAAGCTGTCTCCTGAGACAGCAATAGGGACGACAAGGGGTCCTACGGTTCTCTAACCAGAGAAGATGCTTTCTGCCACTCCAAACTGTCCACGAAGGCTTGCTCCATAGAGGTTGCCTCCCGTGCACACCCTCTACAAATGCCAGCCTCTGACACAGCCCCTCATCGTGTACCACACATCAGGCACTGGGGTCTAGAGGGTATACCGGCAGACATGCAGGGAACAGCCTGAAAAACAAAGCGCCCGGTAGAACTGCACTGGAATACAGACAGTGCCAAGTCCCCAAGCCAAAGGCACTCTTAATTCTCTTTTTTTCTTAACTACACTCTATACTAAAAACTTCCTCAACTTACACCCAGCTAGGGCTCCAAACCGCAACTGAGAAGAAAAATAGACAAGGGGAACAGAAGCAAAGGTAAAATCTGCTGAGCTGTACTTCCCACACTGCTGCCACGCGGCTGGGCCTGCTCTACAAATTAAGTCTGCACAGCCCACCAAAATACTGCTGCCAAACGGTTCTCTGCACTTCCCACTCAGCAAACCAAAACCCCCGAGAACCAAAGGCTCTTACCACCGCAGCTGTTTCCTTCACCGATGATGGCTTTTTGCTGCCTCTTTTCTCCTCCCACGCTCGGCCAGAATCACGGCTTCGGCATCGGGGGCGGAGGGGTGCTCCAGAATTGCCTGCTCGCTTCAGTGCCTCCTTATAGCTCTCAACTGGCTCCTCACCCTATCAGCGGGTTCAGGAGCTGGACAGCCAGGCCCCCAGACCCGAGGAAAGACTTCACACAACCCCCCGCTCACTCCGGGGAGGGGGGGGGGCTTCTCCACAGCGCTCCTCTTTCTTCCTTATTCCCTTGAAATGCAGGAGACGGCAGCAATCTAAAGAGGCTCCTCACACTAGACTAACCACTAAACTAAACTAAACCTAACTCTCCTTAGTTGTCCCTCTAGTGAGTCCAGCACCCTGGCTCGCCACCTCCTCAGCTGCTTGGAGACTGAGTAACTGGAGCTGGTGGGCGGTCCCTCTGGTATTTGAACATATCTTTTGATGGCCCTAGTTTAGTCTCCAAGCTGCTGGAAGAAGTGCTCAACCCAAAGATGCAGGACTGGACTGGAGGGACGATAAGGAATCATCATTTCTTAAATGCCAAAGTAAATAACCAGACTTTATAGAGTTTACGAAAACTCAATATCATCTATTATCTGTAGATCAAATGGATAAACGTTCTGGAGCAGGGGTTCCCAAACCTGCCTCCCAGCCAGTTGGGTTTTCAGGATATCCACAATGAATACGCATGAGAGAGATTTTCATGCACTGCCTCCACTGTATGCAAATCTCTCTCACGCATATATTCATTGTGGATATCCGGAAAACCCAACTGGCTGGGGAGGCCCTAAGACTGGTTTGGGATCCCCTGGTCTAAAGCAATGAATTTGAGCAGGAAAATGTGAGCTTTTCAGTCTCTATCAAGCTGATTACTTCAAAGGGATTGGTTGGGATGATTGCAGATCATGTATTAGAACATGAATTTCCGGGGGCGGAGCCTGATGCCGAGCAGAGCAGTCGCATAGCGCGTGGGCTCCAGGGAGACTCAAGCAGAATCCTGATAAAACCGCCTTTTACTTGCAGAAAATTGCTCTACTCACTGCCGAAGGATAGGGGAAGTTGCTGATGGCGGGTACTAAACCGCAGAGGTTGGACTACGCTTCGGCTCTTAACAGCAACGCGAAGAGATCTAAGCCGGAGCCCCTATCCCCTCACAAAATGGCGGCGACGCGGGAAGGAGCTGACGTCCTGCAAGAGCTTCTTACTGAGATAAGAGGGGTGAAAGATCTGGTCAAGGCTAACGGGGAGGCACTAGGAACGGTGCAAGAAGAGATCGCGGCGTTGCATGGGAAAATAGAAAGCCTTACTCTCCGACAAGATAAAACCGAAGCAATTCTCTCCACCCACGGGGCCCGGCTGGAAAAGGTAGATCATCTTGAGAGACAGATCCGCGTACTTCAAAGAGAGATGGAGGATAGCAACAACCGAGCCCGACGTAACAACATTCGGATGGTCGGGCTCCCAGAAGGAATCGAAGGCAAAGATATGCGGGCCTTTTTGATTAAAATGATTCCTGAAATACTACGCTGCACCTTTGACAAGGATTTTGAGATTGATCGAGCTCATAGAGTTCCCTCCTTTACCACCTTGCAGAACTCCAGGCCGCGACCAGTTATATTTCGCGTTCTGCGTTTCCAGCATGCTACACAAATTATGGAGTTAGCGCGAGCGCGCACTCCGGTGGAATATGAGGGGCGCAAACTCTCCTTTTTCCCAGATTTGGCGAAGTTTACTGTGAATCGGCGCAAGAAACTTCTAGAGTTTAGACCTCGGCTGCAGCAACTACAGGCGCGCTTTGGACTGTTATATCCTGCAAAAATGCGGGTCACCTTACACAATCAGACCAGGACCTTTGAGGATCCTGACTTGCTGGCTGCATTTTTGGATGAGAAAGAGGCTGCCCAGATGCGGTGACTGGATACAATAATCTAGCGAAGTGATGATAGTTAAACTGCGCTTAGCAGTACCCTAACCCAACCAGTGGTTCCTCACCGAAAGGTATTGGGGTTACCGTCACCTTCTGTGTCCCGAGGTCTGTACTTCAGAATTTTCGTACATCTGTTACAGAGGAGGAGTGTGACTTTGACGTTTGGCACAGTCAACCCGAGTCCTATCATGGGCTCGTTGTTTTTGGATCTCCCGAGCCAGCCCTGCCTGCTCAAGCTTTCCCGATAGATCATAAAGGGGTTCTCTCTCCTCCAGGGTTTTATTTAGAATGGTCCGAAAAAGCCTTTGTTTATTTTCTGCTGATTGTAATTAAGCTATCCCTACTATGTTTTTGTTTTGCAACTATGTATATCAAGCATGTTCAGATCCGTAGGGGTCTATTGGTTTGCATAAGTTTCAATGGCTCCTTGTAAAATCCTTTCTTTAAATGTTCAAGGGGTTAATAACCCGGTCAAACGACGAAAGATCATGGATTATGCGCGGCGTGAACATGCGGATCTACTGCTATTACAGGAAACTCATTTGAGTCAAAAGGAGTCATTGAAGCTTGGGGTACGGCCCTATGAGGTCCTAGCGTTTTCTCCTGCTATCAAAAAACGCAATGGGGTCGCCATACTCGTGCATAAATCCCTTGGAGTTCAGGTACTACACCGCTGCTCCGACACTGCGGGACGGTGGACCAAGGTGGTGCTGAATCTAAAGGGGATGGAAATAGTCATTATGTGTATATACGCTCCCACCTCTGATCATCCTGATTTTTTCATTAAGGTAGCGAAGGAATTATCAGTAGAAGCTGGTAAGCATATCCTTGTAGGGGGAGACTTTAATCAGGTCTTAGATCCCCTGATAGATCGGCAGCCACCTCGATCGATCTATCCGTCTAAGGGGCAACTTTTTCTTATCTCCTTGGTTAAAGAGTTGGCTTTAGTTGATATATGGAGATTGCAGCACCCTCGAGACCTGGAATTTACCTTTTTTTCTGCTCCTCATACCTTGCAGTCTCGAATCGACTTTCTGTTACTCTCTAAGGACCTAGTCTCGCATGTAGTGGACACTAGAATTCACTCTATTCATGTCTCGGATCATGCGGCCACCTCATTAACTCTTGACACCAATTCCCCCTCCAATAGATCGGGTGATTGGTATTTTGATAGATCTTTATTGGATGTTCCTGAATTTGCCATAACAGTAAAGGCTGCTATTCTCGAATATTTTCATCTGAATTCTCAGCAAGACACCTCTGGGTGGGCCTGGTGGGAGGGATTTAAAGCCTCAATCAGGGCGACCATCACCAGCTTTAGTATAAGCCGGAAAAAGCAGCGGCAACAAGAGTTACTGGATCTAGAGCAACAGATAAAGGCTGGGGAACGAATTCTCACACGACGGACAGACACCTGTATTTTACTAAGACTCCGCCAATTAAGATTTCAGTACAATACCCTAGTTAATGCTGAGGCCTCCCGGAGTATCAGGAAGCAACAGGGGAACTACTATCGGGAGGGCAATAGAGCTAGTAAGATGTTAGCCACGGCACTGAAAGGGAAACGGGATGCTCAGCGGGTCAGCGCTTTGAGGGATCCTCTAGAAGCCAACTTGATTACTGGGGACTCTGAGATAGCCACCCTTTTCCGTCAATACTACACTTCCCTCTATAGCTCGGAACGGGAATTCTCACAGGTCGGTTTTGATCAGTTAACGGCTAACCTTCAGCGGACAACTCTCTCAGAAGAGCAACGGGAAAGTTTAGATAAACCAATCACTACTGAGGAAATTGGCCGAGCCATAACATCGATGGCCTCGGGTAAAGCTGTTGGGCCTGACGGGCTACCGGCTGAATTTTTTAAATGTTTCGCGAAAGATCTTACTCCATATTTGCAGCAGTACTATAGCTTGTTGTCTAAGGCGGAGCAAGGGGTTGGTGCCTTTGCTGCGGCTAAGTTGGTGTTTTTTGAGAAATCGGGTCGGGATCCTCTGCTGGTCACTAATTATCGGCCTATTCGGCTTTTGAACGCCGACTATAAGATATTTGCTTCAATTTTATCAGCTCGACTTGCTAGCATACTCCCCAAGCTAATTCACCCGGATCAGTGCGGTTTTACGGAAGGAAGATCGACGGCGGATAATGCGCGTATGTTATGTCATATCCTAGCAGGGGCAGACGCAATGGAGGTACCGATCGTAGGCCTCGCGTTGGATGCAGAAAAGGCATTTGACCGCTTAGAGTGGCCCTTTCTCTTTGCCGTTCTTCGATGGTTTGGTTTTGGAAGTACCTTTATTCGAGCAATTGAGGTTTTATACACCCATCCCACCGCGAAGTAATGGAGTAACGTCAGTTCCTTTTGAATTGAAACGTGGTACTCGCCAGGGATGCCCCTTATCTCCAATGTTATTTAACTTAGCGATGGAATTATTAACTCTCTTAATTCGGCAATGCTCAGATATAATAGGGGCGAGAATTGCGGGCTTGGAAGTCAAGCTTTCTGCTTATGCGGATGACCTCCTCCTATTTACAACGCCTGACTCCATTCCCAAGGTACTGGAACTGATAGAGCGATACTCGGAGTATTCAGGCTACAAGATCAACTGTTCTAAATCTGTAGTTTTCCCTTTAAATAAATGGGTTCATAGGGGGCACCTTAGTGATTATCCTTTCCTTTGGGAGTCGGGTGTTGTTAAATACTTAGGAGTTCAGTACCGGTATCCGATAACAGAAACGATTACATGGAACGTCGGCGTGATTTCGAAACTGGCTCAAGAATTGATCGTAAAGTGGACACCCCTCCTGCTGTCATGGTGGGGAAGACTAGAAACAATTAAAATGATGATTGCTCCCAAAATCAACTATATTCTAGAAATGCTTCCTTGTTTATTACCTGTCACTGTCTATAAGCAAATCGAACGTATATTATTTAAGTTTTTGTGGAATAACAAAACACCGCGAATAGCAAAAGAGAAATTGAAACTTCGACGGGAACAGGTGGGTGTTAACTTCCCAGATTTTCAATTGTACCATTATGCATTTCTTCTTAAGCAAGGGGCGCGCGATGGTTAGAGTCACCGACTGAACAGCGGCCTGTGTGGGTAGAGCTAGAAGAGAGGCTAGTTGCGCCTATCCCACTAGGTTTTCTCCCGGGGATGCAACTCTCACATCTCTCCATGCTACCTCCAGTAATACAAGACACACTTCAAGCTTTCCTTGTTTTTATTAAAACTAGTGGACCCAGCTGTTGCTCTAGATCCCGGTTGCCTATATGGAACAACCCCCTTTTTAAAATACAAAAAACAACCTTCGCCTGGAAACAGTGGCTGTCCCGTGGAATTTGGACTGTAAATCAACTACAGGCTACCCATAAATGGAAGGATTTTCAGGAACTCCAACAGGAATTTGGTCTCCCGTTAAATTGTTACTTTCAGTGGGCACAACTTCGACACTGTTTATGGGGGGTAGGATTGGACCCTGCAAATAATCTGGAGGTACCAGGGATTGTTGAGATATTTCAGGAAATCATGTTAACCTCGGGAATAGCGTCCGGTATTTATAAACGATTAACCTTATCTTCATCGTTGGTGATGCAGAGGGTACAACAGAGATGGGAGCGTGATGTGGGGAAGAGGCTCTCGGAGTCCCAATGGAGAGTGTTTTGGAACAAGCAGGTCCGAATCACCAGATCTGCCTCCATCACTCAAACTCTCTTCTATTTTGCACATAATTGTTTTTATACACCAAGACAGTTGGCCCAATGGGATAAGAGTCTTAGTCCCCTTTGTTGGACATGTGGGCTTACGGTGGGCACCCTAAGGCATATAGTTTATGAGTGCTCCGGGGTAACTTCTTATTGGAACTCGGTATGGAGGCAGATTCAGGTCATTTTGGAAATCCGAGAGCCTTTAACATGGCAGATTATAGGCTGTCGCTCTGCAGCTGACATACCCTCATTGTCCAAAGAAGGAGCCTTCCTTTTAGATTTTATGTTAGGGATAGCGATTTGCTTAGTTATCCGTTATTGGAAACTTACTACGCAGGCAACTGTCAATGAATGGTGGAATAGAATTTGTCTATATAGCCAATATGAACAAAATTTTGGTATTTCTCGGCCACCGTTTGCTAAATCTTGTCTTAAATGGCAACAATTGAATAATTTTATCTCAGGTGTCAAGCCTTGTTAGAGACTTGTGTCTTAGGGCTTCTCGGGCTTATGGACCGTTTGGTCTTAACACGTGAACCCTGGAGGAGGGGAGGGGGGGTGGGGGGGATTTCCTATAGTTTTTTTTATAGTTCATTATGTTTTGTAACTGTTTTCTTCCTTGTTCTATGTTGGTTTGTTATACTATTTGGTTTTATAAAAGGAAAATAAATATATAAAAAAAAAAAAAAAAAGAACATGAATTTCCAGCAAACCTATGCCACAGCTACTAGCTATTTAGCAAACATTGTGTTCTACCTTCTAATGACACAAAATCCATGACACTGAAAAACTGAACTGCATGCAGCATCACCATGAGAACAAGACATTTTATACAATTCCACATAGGCATCTCATGAACAAAATGACTGCCCTTGGTATCAGCACTAAAGTGACTTACCAGATTAGAAACTGATCGAGTGGGAAGTAAGAAAGGGTAGTGGTAAATGGCATTCACCCTGAGGGTAGGGGCATTACAAGTGATCCCTGGTCCAGGTCTTTAGAATATTTTTGTAATCAATACTGTAGGGAAAAGTTTGCCTCTCTGCAGATGATAAGACACCACAGGACTGTGGTAATATGAGCAGTCTACTTAAAAACTTAAGGAGCAGGAATGTCCAACTCCAGTCCTGAAGAGCTGCAGGATAATACCTAATGAATATTGTGATGAGGAAGCTGCCCAGAGCCCAGAGAATAAGGATAAAGGAAGGGAATTTACCCTAATCAAGGGATCTGTTTTGCCAGGTCACAGGAATAAAACTCCATATTTACCTAAAAGACAGGTTATTCCAGGCTGCAGTGGCCTGCAGAGAGCCTCTAGTGGAGATGAGGTGCAGCAGTTTAAGACCAGACTGAGAAACCCTTACGTCACTCCTAATTACTCAGCTGCCAGGAGAGACTTTGATCAGCAACACCTGAGGTTTGCAAGGGAGGGGTTGGAAACTGGGAACTTTAAAACTAGAACAGAATATGCAGAGAGGAGTCAAGGAAAGCCTGGAAGTCAAGGAAGGCCTGACAGAGAAGGAAGACCTAGAAGAGAAGGACTGCCTGGCAGAGAAGGAAAGCCTGGGACGGAGAGGAAGCCTGAGAGGAGGCTTGAAGGTAAGCGTGAGAGCAAGGAGAGAGGAGCTCTGAGAGATCCATGTTCTTGGGGAGATTCCTGGGAGAAGCCAGCTCCAAGGGATTGGGGAAATCCAAAGGCTTGGAGAACTGCAGCTAGGAACCCTAAGCAGAGGTATGGAGCAGATGCCCCGAGGTCCAGGAATATAGACTGGAGGACAGGTTATAAGAACTCCAATGCCTACTGGCCAGAATATTTGAAAGGACAACCTAATGCCAGCAACTCAGGTAGGAACTATGAACATTTGTTTAACCTAGAGCAAGGCAAGGTGTTTAGACACAGTTCCTGTCCTAAGGAAGGTCAGTTAATAAAGCCCTCTGATCCAGCTCCTGACATAGAACCTATGCAAGTAGAAGACCAAGCCATAATTACAGAGGGAGACGATAGTCTCATGGACTGTTCTTTATGCACGGTTGCTAGCACAGAGAAATCCTGAAAGTAGGATCAACATAAAAGGAAATGTCCTAGTAACTAGCACTAGACGTTTGTGTAAATACTTGTGCAGAGACGAGCAGAGCTGTTGACTGAAGCTTGTTAGCCAGCTGGTACCAGAGCAGCACACAGCTCAGGCTATGCACATATTGGATACAAAAGTGTTTTGAACGTTGAATGTAAAAAGCTGTTTTTGTGAAGAAGCTTTTACTATTTTTGGTTTCCTTTACACCGGCACTGCTAAGCAAGGTTTGTCAGCAGTGACTGAGAGAGAATTTCTGTTAATGGACTTTACAAGCTATTTGCTTAACCATTCAGTTGTATTATTATTGTTTTGAATATAAAATCCAGGATAATACATCCTAAGGTGTTACCAAGTGAATCTGTGTGCATTTGGATTAACCTCATAAATAAATATTCTGTCATTGCCTACACTCGAGCCAACTACAATTGTTTTCATTGACCTCCAAGGCAAGCACCGTATGACTGGACTACCATTACCAGAATCCTTTGCAAGCTAGCCAGTCTGGAACATTGCTTAATTGGGGAACTCTATATAATAAGCACGCCCCTCCATACACGTGTAAGTGGCTATGGGCGTGACAATATGCATGAGATAAATTTGAATACAGAGGGGGCAGTGCATGCAAATATATCTTATGCATATTCATTAGGGACATCCTGAAAACCTGACTGGTTTGTGGCTCTCCAGGACTTGAGTTGGAGACATCTGGTCTAGAGTTTGAAAAATAAAGTGTAATTCTAAAAAATACAGTCATATTTGGATAGCAAAAACCCAAGGAAGCAGTATAGAATGGGAGGTGAAGTACTTCAGTGCACGAAAAAAGAGCAAGATCTGGGGATGACTGTATCTGACATTCTTTTTAATTAAATTTTAAAAATTACTATAATTCCTCTACGCAGAATAAGAAAAAAAATCTTAATAAAACAAGTCTAAACAAAAAAAAAAAAGAGGGAGAGTATCACTTTGGTGTGGCAGGAAGTGATCCTGTAGCTAGGACCTGTCCTACTGGCGATGTAATACCCTCTCGCACCGAGGATGTGTCTGCAGGGACATTTATTTAAATTTATTTCTATACCGCCTTTCTATGATTCAAAGCAGTTTACATATAACAAAATTTATACAGAGTATGCAAGTATACAATGTTTTACATTGAACACAACATAAGTTAGTTATAGTTTATATCTTAAGTTAGTCTAAGGATTACACGACTGTATACATTGAACTAGTAAATACATTAGATAGAATTATCCACATTAAATTAACTAGGTCAGGGACAAGTTGATTGGATAGTTAGGTGATGGGCTGTTCCAAGTCAAGGCCGAGCTGAACTCCAGTAGGCATGATGGTGTTGAAGTGGTCTTGGAATAGGTGTGTCCTCAGCCTTTTCAGGAAGATCATTAAATCAGTGCATTCTCTTAGCTCTGGGGGGGAGGACATTCCAGATGGTGGGGGGCAAAGAGGGAGATGGCCCAATTGCAAGTAGATTGTTTGCTCCTAGTTTTCAGGGTTGGGATGGCTAGCAGGTTTGAAGGACCTGCCTATAGAGTCTATCATTCTTGGATCTTGATAACAGAGGCTGTAGACAGGTTGCGGAACGGTTGCAAATTATTTTGAATGTTGTAATGCAAGCTTTGTATCTTATGGTTATGGTTTAGGCATTTGATATACCGCCCTTTACTTACGCATCAGAGCGGTTTACACGTATATACTAACAGGTACTTTTTATTCCCTTGTCCCCAAAGGGCTCACAATCTAAGTGTACCTGAGGCAATGGAGGGTTAAGTGGCTTGCCCAAGGCCACAAGGAGCAGCCATGGGACTAGAGACCTCAGTCCCTCCGGCCTGAGGTTACTTGTCCCCATGCAGGAATTGAACCCCTGGCCCTCCGGCCTGAGGTAACCTGTCCCAACCACTGAGCCACTCCTCCCTCCCTCTTATTCTTGAATGTATCAGTAGCCAATGTAGATGCTTCAATATGAGGGTGATGTGTGCTTGTTTAGGGGCTTTCTGGATTATTCTCGCAGAGGTGTTCTGGGCCATTTGTAAATGGTAGAAAGATTATTTGGGAAGGTCATGGTATATGATATTACAGTAATCTACAATGGGTGTGATTAAAGATTGGTGTACTGTTCAGAATTCAGGGTTTAGTAGAGGACAGAGGTTCTTTAGTGTTTTCAACTTATGGTATACAGAATTAGTAGTTCTCTTTATTTGTGCCTGAAAATTCAGCTTCAGATCTAATATAATGCCCAGAAATTTAACTTCTAATTTTAACCTTATGGTGCAAGCCTCAAACTTCAGGAGCAGTGGTAGTGAGAAGGATGAGTCTGTAAATACATGCAGGGCCTCTGTTTTTTCTTGATTAATGAGAAGGCTGTGTTTTAAGCCATTGTCTTACATTGGAGAAGTACTTGTATATGTTGGAGAAGTCCAGATTTGCAGTTTTGAATGGGGTGTAGAACATAATATCAGCATATTTGGTAATGGATCTTCTGTTTCTTGAATATTGTCGTTGTAGGAATATGTTGAAAAGGAGGGCATTCTTAAAGCGTATTTTAAAGCAAAGGCGGTCAAATTTTGTGGACAAGTAATCTTTGTCTTTCCAGATGTGGCACGTGTTACTCAGCTGCGTAGGCGGCAATTTCTTGCTTTAAAGCCTCGAGTTTTAGCTTTAGGGGCCACTTTCTTTTTGAGATTCCCATGCAAGTGTGCCATTGGCCTTGATGGTAATTCTTATAGTTTCACTGATGTTTCACATCTGGAAAAATATTTGCAGGGCAGGCAGGATTTGGTCGGAGACGGTTCTGGTAATTGAATCACCTTTATTTTGTGGCCCTCTTAAGGGTCTTGTTTTCTTGTATTCTTGCATTTGTTGCCTATTCTAGATTTGATCTGCTCTCTCTTGATGTGGGCTTTATTATTTATTTATTTATTTTATTTATTTATTAACAATTCTTATATACCGCACTATTAGGCATCAGCGCGGTTTACATTGAACAAAAAACATCCGACAATTTACATATGTCTGGTCATTACATTTAACAGGAAGTATAACTTGGCGAAATAGGGGAAACTAAATACAATGAGGGTTATCTGATAAAGGATATTTATCGTTTGTTTGGTTTCTTACGTATTTGTAAATGGCTTGTGCCATATTGTTTTGCCTAGATTGACCTGTACAAGTTTATTTGATCATGTATTATGATTAAAACTAATAAAAAAATTAAAAAAAGAAAGAAAAGGAGGGCTGAGAGGCTTGATCCTTGGGGTACTCCTTGACCTTGGATAAATGTGCGTGAGCTCTTATTTCCAATGTTTATTTGCTGGCTATGATCACCAAGGTAAGATCAGAACCAGGTCATTGTTACATCGTGAAGGCCGATGTCATGAAGCCTCTAGGATTTGGTACTGAGAGAGGGAATCAAAAGCTGATGTGATGATTAGAATATGAGGAGGAAACCTTGGGAGGAAGTTTGGGTGCAAGTGAGGATTGTATTAAGCAGTGACGTGAGAAGAGTCTCGACACTGTGGGTTGGTGGGGTTTAAGGGGGCATGCTCATCAGTGTAATTTTGAAGTTGTGTTTGCACTACCTTTTCTATTATTTCTGAAATGAAAGGGATAGATGAGATTGGTCTATATAAGCTCACAGTGGTGCAGTCTAGATTTCTACTTTTTAGGAATGGTCTGATTAAGCTATGTTTCAGTGAAGCGGGCATATGCCCTTTAGATAGTGATGTATGAATGATACTCCATAGGTTGGGGCTGAGCTGAGTTTTGGAAAACTTAATCCAGGATAATGGGCAAGAGTCAAGCGAAGATGTGGTTATGTTGAGGTTCTTTACTGGATCCTCTATGTTTTGAAGAAATGACAAAAGTTGAATTTTGCCCACAGGCCCTGAATGGTGCTTTGAAGATCGAGGTAGTTGGAGGGTGATCTTCAGAAGGTGTTAAGTTTGTGTTCAGAGCAGATGAAGTTTACCATTTCTTGGGGACATATTCTTTCCAGAGGAGTGTGTTCAACAGGATCCCTTAGACATGTGCCCATGAGGGACGGGTTAGGATGGCTGTTATAGTTTGTGATTTGATCATTAGGCATGTCGACAGCTAGGTGGCTGGTGGACATGAGGATCACCTGGTGACATACCTGCCCAGTGCGAAGGTAACGGACCTCACACATAACTTAGACAAGGTTTTAGATAGTGCTGGGGAGGAGCTTGCTGTCTTGGTACACGTTGGTACCAATGACATAGGAAAAGTGTAGGAGGGAGGTCCTGGAGGCCAAATTTAGGCTTTTAGGTAATAAGCTGAAATCCAAAACATCCAGGGTAGCATTCTCAAAAATGCTTCCTGTTCCACACGCAGGACCCAAAAGACAGGCAGAGCTTTGGAGTCTCAAAACATGGATAAGATAATGGTGCAAGGAAGAGAGTTTTAGATTTGTTAGGAACTGGGCAACATTCTGGAGGGGGGAGGGTACTTTTCCCAAAAGGATGAACTCCATCTTAACCAGGCTGTGGCATTTTTAAGCCTCGCAGACATCAAGGGTGGGTCCTGGACTGGCCCAGAGAGAACTCAAGGAAAGACAATTAGCAGGTAAGGTCTAATTTCTTCTTCCTATTCGTCTCTCTGGGCCAGTCCAGGACATTTGGGCAGTACCAAAGCAGTACCTAAATCCGGGAGGGACCTGCGAGCCTCGCAACAATAGCCAAGGCACCCACTCTAGCATCATCTCTGGCCTGAATATCCAACCAATAATGCTTCGCAAAAGTATGCAGCGAAGACCACGTCGCTGCCCGACAGATGTCAACCGGTGGAACCAACGCGTACTCCGCCCATGAGGCTGCCTGACCTCTGGTTGAATGAGCTCCGAGCCCCACTGGAACTGGCTGGCCCTTCGACTCATACGCCGCCCGTATCGCATGCTTCACCCAGCGAGCGATAGAAGCTTTCGGGGCAGCCTTACCTTTAGCCGACCCACCGAAGAGGACAAACAATCTGTCGGATTGTCGAAAAGACTCCGTTTCTTTAAGATATCTACGCAACACTCGACCTAAATCTAGTTGCCTAAGTGAATGATCCAACTTACCACTTCCTTGAGCACTAAAGGTGGGAAGCGAAACAACTTGATTCACGTGAAAACTGGAAACCACCTTAGGCAGGAAGGCCGGCACTGGCCGCAACACCACCTTTTCTGCCGAAATATGAATGTACGGTTCCCTGCAGAACACAATGCCACCAAAAAAGCTGTTTTCCAGGACAACTCTCAAAGGTTCCCCGACGCGCCTGCCACAAATGGAGGCTCCGTCAATGCCTGTAAATCCAAATTCAAATCCCAAGGAGGCACAACTTGCCTCACCGGAGGCCTAATGTTCTTGGCAGCTCGCAGGAAGCGTAGCACATCTGGATGTGACGAAAGTGGACTGCCCTGCAATCGCCCTCTGTAGCAGGCCAGCGCCGCCAGCTGTACCTTCAGCGTGCTAAGAGCCATCCCCTTTTCTAGCCCTCCTTGAAGGAAACCTAGGATCTCTGGCAGCTTTGCCCAAGGCGTAACCCGCCGATCGCTACACCATGCTTCAAAAACGCGCCACACCCTAATGTAGGGTAACGAAGTAGACCGCCTCCTGGACTGTAACATAGTGGCTATCACTGACTTCGAGTAGCCCTTCCAGCGCAAACGTTCCCTTTCAAGAGCCAAGCCGTAAGCAAGAATCGATCTACTTGAGGCATTAACACGGGCCCTTGACTCAAAAGATCGAACCGAAAGGGCAGTCTCCAAGGAGGAGCCACAAGAAGTCTCATCAGGTCGGCATACCACGGTTGTCTGGGCCAATCCAGAGCAACGAGAATCACTGATCCCCTGTGTCTCGCAATCCTCTGTATGATCCGCCCCAAGAGCGGCCACGGAGGAAACGCGTAAAGTAGGTGATCCGACAGCCAAGGCTGCACCAGGCCATCGAGACCTTCCGACATGTGCTCCCTGCGCCTGCTGTAAAAACGAGCTGCTTTGGCATTGGCCTGGGTAGCCATGAGGTCCATGACTGGCTGACCCCCCAGCGCAGTGATTATCTCTTGAAATATCGCCCAGTTCAACTCCCATTCCCCGGGGTCTAGGAGATGTCGACTGAGATAATCGGCTTGAATGTTGTCTTTCCCTGCGACATGTGCCACCGTAATCGCTAAGAGATGGACTTCTGCCCAAACAAACAACTGCTGACTTTCCTCCAGCAACACTGCACTGCCGGTGCCTCTTGCCTGTTGATGTAAGACACCGTCACCCGATTGTCTGAGAAAACTCGAACCGCTTTTCCTTCGAGCAATCCGCCAAATTGTATCAG
Organism: Ichthyophis bannanicus; assembly: GCA_033557465.1. Classification (NCBI taxonomy): domain Eukaryota; kingdom Metazoa; phylum Chordata; class Amphibia; order Gymnophiona; family Ichthyophiidae; genus Ichthyophis; species Ichthyophis bannanicus. Next base: position 57,608,527 of record CM066036.1, read on the forward strand.
CACTAAGCGAACCACTCTCAGTTCCAATCGATTGATCGACCAAACGCTCTCCACCGCCGTCCACGTCCCCTGCGCTACTTGCGACAAACAATGAGCCCCCCAGCCAGAGAGGCTTGCATCTGTCGTGAGGAACACCCAATCCGGCAGATCCAGCGGAACTCCCGCCTGCAGGTGGGCTGGGACCAACCACCACTGCAGACTGAAGCGTACCTCCTCCGGACATACCAACCTCCGAGAAAGGGGAAGATTTTGTGGGGACCAACGGGTCAATAACGCCTGCTGAAGAGGCCGTATACGAGCTCTGGCCCACGGAACCAGGCTGCCGCCATCGACCCCAACAACTGAAGGTAACTCCAGGCCGTTGGAGCCTTTACGCGCAGGAACACCGATACCTGAGCCAAAATCTTGTTCACTCTGTCTTCCGGAAGAAAAACGGATCCTACCACCGTGTCAAAGAAAGCACCAAGATAGGTCAACTGCATGGCCGGCTCCAAATGACTTTTCGCGCGGTTGATGACCCAGCCTAACTGTTCGAGGAACTCCACCACTCGAGCGGTGGCCGCGATTGACTCCGCCCGAGATGCCGCTCGAATTAACCAGTCGTCCAGGTAGGGATGGACCTGAATCCCCTCCTTTCGTAGCGCTGCCGCCGCCGCCACCACCATTACCTTGGTAAATGTTCGCGGCGCCGTAGCCAGACCGAAAGGTAAAGCTCGGAATTGAAAATGACCCATGGGGACTGCAAAATGCAGGAACCTTTGATGCTCGCTCCTGATTGGAATGTGCAAATACGCCTCCGTCAGATCTATGGAAGAAAGAGAACTTCGCCCTGTCTTACCGACCGGATAACCGATCGTAAAGTTTCCATCCGGAAATGTGGCACTCTCAAACAACGATTCACGTGTTTGAGATCCAGAATAGGTTGAAAAGAACCTTCCTTCTTGGGAACTACAAAATAAATCGAGTATCGACCTAAACTGTACTGGTCTGCAGGCACTGGCACTACTGCCTGAAGATGCAGCAAACGCAACAGAGTCGCGTTGACCACATCCCTCTTTGCCTGCGGACCGCATGGTGACAAGACAAAGGCGTCCGGCAGGGGATGTGCGAACTCCAGTGCATAGCCGTCCCTGATAATTTCCAGAACCCACTGGTCCATAGTTATGTTGGTCCAGGCGGAGAGAAAGCCCTGCAAACGACCCCCTACAGGAATTTCCCCCTGGACCAGCCTCACTTCATTGCGGCTTCTTAGCTGAGTTCTGTTGGGCGTTAAAATAGCCCCTATTAAACCCTCTGGCTCCTCGAAAGGACTGTCCTCTGGCCACAAAACGGCCCCGCTGATAAGGAGTGAAACGAGACCCACGGAATCTGTGAAAGTCCCTTCCGTGACCTCTCTGCATGAGACCCATCTTTGCCGCTCTCGGATGGTCTTCGGGAAGGCGACCTCCTTTGGAGTCTCCCAAATCTTTAACTATCTTCTCTAAGGCTTCCCCAAAGAGTAACTTGCCCTTGTATGGAAGCTTACTGAGACGCGCCTTAGAAGACACATCCGCCGCCCAATTTCGTAACCAGAGAAAGCGTCTAGCGGCAATTACCGAAGCCATAGACTTCGCTGAAATACGCACTAAATCATAGAAGGCATCAGCTAGATAAGCCGCCGCTGACTCTAGCTTAGCTCCGTCCGCTGAAGAATTCTCCCCCTTATCCAGACTCTGTTCCCCCTGAAGCCAGCGGATAGAGGCCCGGGAAACATAGGCTCCACAAACGGAAGCCTGCAGAGCTAGAACACTGGAATCAAATGCTTGCTTCAGAAGCACCTCAAATCTACGATCCTGCAAGTCTTTAAGCGCTGCACCACCTTCTACGGGAATGGTGGTCTTCTTAGTGACAGCTGAAACTAACACATCCACTTTAGGCATACGTAACAAGTCCCTCTCATCCTGGGGAACGGGGTATAGACGAGCAACAGCGCGACCTCCCCTTAAGGACACTTCTGGGCACTCCCATTCCGACTCTATCATCTGTTTAAAAACCCTATGAAACGGGAAACATTTCTGTTCTGATCTAAACCCTTGTAACAAAGGATCTTCAAGCGGCTCCTGCTGCACTGCCGGGAGCACTATATTTAGAGCCACAAGAGAGTGAGTAATCAAAGCTCCTAACTCTTCTTTCCGAAAAACCCTAAAGACATTGGGATCCTCGCCCGGTCCCAACTCTCCTTCTTCCAACTTTCCTGGCCAGGCATCAAACCCTGTTTCAGAGAGAATCTCTCCTTCCTCTGCTACTTGGGAAAACACACTATGCGCTACAGCTCCATCAAATCCCGTTTCCAAACCCTTCTCCATCAAAGAGCTGCCTTCCCCAGGGTCTGCTACTGTAGGATCATCTTTTTGGGACACCAACAGGCTGTCCAAGGCAGCACTGTGTGACAATTGAGACTTCTTTATCTCATATGCATTATGCAGCACCAAAATGAAATCTGGGGAGAAGGAGCCCAGAGACTCGTGTAAGGAAGGCAAAGGCTGTTGCTTAGGCTCCTCAGGCGAAGAAGCTTAGCGTGATTTAGATTTTTTCTTCTGTGCTTTCCCCTGCAGCGCGGGAGAAACGGCCGGCTCAATCAAAATGGCCGCCGTTCCCGCTCTCTCTAAGGAGGCCTGAGACTGGCCTAAAAACTCCTCCGAAATCTTGCCTTCCATTAGCTGTGCCCTCTTTTTTTTTAAAAGAGGGAAGCAAGGAGACTTGAACCTAGAAAATCGCCAACCCCGAACCCCGACACAATCGGGGCCTCGAGGAACTGAAGCGCGTGCCACTCCTGCCGAAAGAAAGCTGTCCCCGTTGAAGAAGCAAGCAAACCGCCGAAAACAACAACCCCTGCGGCGGCGATCCAGCCCGGAGTAGGTAATAGCGCAACCCGTGTCATGAGCCTTACCTGAACACCCCGACAGAAGGTAACAGCTCAGCCAACCGCTTTGCCGCTGCTAGCAGTAAGCCGGTAAAGTGCTGAAATTGGATGTAGGGAAGAGGACCCTGGAGCTCCCAGGCCTGTTCCCAATACCCCGGTCACAAAGTCTCCAAAGAGGCAGGATCTGCCCTTACAAGCCGATCGAAGCCATCGGCAGGAGAACCGGAGCTGCACTGACCTTTTATTAGATCCTTCTTTTTTTTTTTTTTTTTTGACTGCCCTGCTAGGACAGAGAAAAATTCACCAAGAGCTAACTCCTTTGTAACTTATGCCGACTACTAGCATAGTCTTTTTTTTTTTTTTTTGCCAATTAATTAAAATTCTCTGTCTCTCTGGGGAGCTGGTCAATCCGACGTCCTATTCAGCTGCTGAGGACTGAAAGACTGACTCTCTGACACCAGGGGGAGCTGGGTAAGCTGTCAGGAAAACTTTCAGTATTCAGTCCTCAGCTGCTGGAGCGGATTGACCATCCAAATGTCCTGGACTGGCCCGGAGAGACGAATAGGAAAATGGCAGAAACCATCATAAAGAACAAATTTACTCATGTAGATAGCCAACATGGCTTTAGACAAGGAAGACCCTGTCTTACTGATCTGTTATGTTTTTTTGAAGATGTGAATAAACAGGTAAACAAAGGTGAGTCGGTTAATATAGTGTATCTGGACTTTCAGAAAGCCTTTGACAAGATCCCTCATCAGTGACTTTTGGCAAAACTAAAAAATCATGGGATAGGAGGCAGTGTACAACTGTGGATCAGGAACTGGTTAAAAGATAGAAAGCAGAGGGTAAGGCTAAATGGCCAATTTTCCCAATGGAAAAAGGTGAATAGTGGAGTACCCCAGGGATCTGTACTGGGCCTGCTGCTTTTTGACATATTCATAAATGACCTGGAAAAGAGAATAACGAGTTATCAAATTTGCAGATGACACAAAACTATTTAAAGTAGTTAAAACCCAAGAGGATTGTGGAAAATTTCAAGAGGATCTGGATAAATTGGAAAACTGGGCATTCAAATGGCAGATGAAATTTAATGTGGACAAGTGCAAAGTTATTCACCTAGGAAAGAACAACCCAAACTATGGTTACACGATGCAAGGTTCCACATTGGGAACCACCACCCAGGAAAAATATTCAAGATGCAATTTCACCATGAAACGATACAGAGGCATTATAATATCCTTTTGTTTTATTTTCCATTCCTTTCCTTATGATAACTAGCATTCTAGTTGCTGCACACTGGGTGGAGGGTTTTAACATGTTATCCACGATGACACCTAAATCTTTTTCCTGGGTGGTGGTTCCTAATGTGGAACCTTGCATCGTGTAACCATAGTTCGGGTTGTTCTTTCCTAGGTGCATAACTTTACACTTGTCCACATTAAATTTCATCTGCCATTTGGATGCCCAGTCTTCCAATTTATCCCAGGGGGCTGTGTTTTTCTCCCCCTGATGCACCCCCCCCCAAGAAGCCCAGTTACCCCACGATTCCTAAAACCTAACCCCTCCCCCACCCCAGAGGGCCCAAGGGCCTATTCACATTCCTGCACACAACAATCTTATATGCCTCATTATACACAATGGTTAAGGACTCTACTACGTGCTTGAGGTGTCAGAAACCGGAGATGCGGGCCCCACTCCTCTAGAAAATCTCTCCATCTCCTGGGATGTCCAAAGGCCCTATCTATTTCTAGAAGCAACAGGAGAAACCAATTGCACAGAATTACCCGACAAGCTACCACCAGGGCCTGGCACAGCCAACTCAACACAACCAGCCCAGCATCTGCTAGATGTCCCGGCTCCCAGATATCCAAAATCAACGTCGCAGGCGGTAAATCTAACATACACCCCAAACAATTCCCCAAATACCTCTGCACTTTCGCCCAATATGCTGCCACTCAGCAGGCAGTATGTGGACAAGCATTTAAACTAGGGAAAGGGGTGACGGATGAAAAAGGACAAGTTCAGGACAACATCCCAGCAAAAGCATAACAATGGAAACAGCTATACTCTTAAACCACAATCAATGGCAAGTGGGAAGAGGCACGTAGAACAAAATCCATGCAAAATACAGGCAAGCCAGTCAAGAATGTTGACATCCAGAACTTCCAGGGTTGCATTTTCTGAAATGTTTCCCATGCCACACGCAGGACTGGGGTTTCTAGTCCCACAGGTGCTCCTTGTGGTCTTGGGCAAGCCACTTAACCCTCCATAGCCCATGTTCCCTGTAAAATAGTTATCTCCAAGTTATAATGCCCTGTTCAATGTAATTTCAGTTTGTTCAATGTAAACCGCCTTGATATCATGAAAGGCGGTATATAAGAAATGTTAAATAAATAAAATAAATAAAAAGGGTCCAAAAGGCAGGCAGAGCTCCCGAGTTTCAGTGAGTGGACGAGATGAAGGTGCAAGAAAGAGGGTTTTGGATTTGTTAGGAATTGAGCAACATTCTGTGGCGAGGGGTGGGGGCGCTTTTCTGAAAGGATGGACTCCACCTTAACTGGGGTGGAACCAGGTTGCTGGCATTAACATTTAAAAAGGAGATAGAGCAGCTTTAAATCTAGATAATAGGGGAAAGTAGACAGTTGCCCAAGAGTGCATGGTTCAGAAGATGTAGCCTTGAAAGATATTACCAAAAGAGGGAAATTAAGACATCTCGATAGGGAGGTTCCAATAAAGATAAAAGGAACCCAGATTCATTTAAGTACAGAGCAGGCAGAGCTGAAAGATTCCAAATTACTCTTGTCAACTGATAACCAGATTGTTAATATGGATAAAAAAAAAAAAATTTAAGTGCCATCAAGTCTGTGTTGACTCATAGCGACCCAGCTACCTCTGGGTTTTCTTGGCAATGTATCACCGGAAGTAGATTACTCTCCATTGCCTCTGAAGAAAAGGATGGCAAAGTGACTTGCCCAAGGTCACAAGGCGTGCCAGTGGGAATCAAACCCTTGATCTTCTGGGTATGAGGCAGTTGCTCTAACCACTAGGCTGCTACTCCACATGGATAAGATACAACCTCTAAAATGCCTGTATGCATAGCATACCCAGGGATCTGTGCTGGGCCCACTGCTTCTTAACGTATTCATAAATGACCTGGAATAAGGAATAACGAGTGAGGTGATCACATTTGAAGATGACACAAAATTATGCAAAGTTGTTAAAACACAAGAGGATTGTGAAAAATTGCAAGAGGATCATGATAAATGGGAAGTCTGGACGTCCAAATGGCATATGAAATTTAATATGGATAAGTGCAAAGTTATGCACCTAGGAAAGAACAACCCAGACTATGGTTCCACAATGCAAGGTTAATATGCTAAAACCCTCCACCCAGTGTGCAGCGGCGGCCAAGAAAGCAAATAGAATGCAAGGAATCAAAAGGAAAGGAATAGAGAATAAAACAAAGAATACTATAATGGCCTCTATATCATTCCATGGTGTAACCACACCTTGAATCCTTTGTGCAATTCTGGTCACCATATCTTAAAAAAGGATAAATCTGAATTAGAAAAAGTACAAAGAGGAGCAACAAAAATGGTAAAGGGAATGGAAGGATACCCCTATGAGGAGAGGCTTAAAAGGTTAGGACTCTTCAACTTGGAAAAGAGACAGCTGAGGGGGAATATGATAGAGGTCTATAAATTAATGAATGGAGTGGAATGGGTAAACGTAGATCGGTTATTTATGCCATCAAAAAATAGAAAGTCTAGGGGACGGTACAATGCAACCCATTTAAGACTAACAAGAGAAAATATTTCTTTTACTCAACGATTAATCAAGCTCTGGAATTCATCACGGGAGGATGCAGTAAATGCTGTTAGTGTAGTTGGGTTTAAAAAAGGTTTAGACAAGTTCCTGGAGGTAAGGTCCATACACCATTATTAAAGAGGACACAGGAAATCCACTGCTTGCCCTGGGACAAGCACTGTGGAACCTGTGTGCCTCTTTGGGAACCTGCCAGATACTTAAGACATGGATTGGCCACTGTTCGAAACAGGATACTGGGCTTGGACCTTGGTCTGACCCAGTAAGGCATCTCTTATGTTCTTATAGTTTCCTTTCCTGCCAAATGAACCGTGACGAGAAACCTCACATGCTCCTCTGACCCAACAACAGAGGAGACACCTCCTCCACCAGCACTGTACTATCCTTGTCCCCCTGGGCGGTTGAGGTACACCAGCGTTGTTGTGTCATCAGAACAGCCCTGCACAGCCCTCCCGGAAATCACGGGAAGGACGTTCTAGAGCACCGAGAAGACTGATCTCTTTTTCAGCAGATCAATGGACCAGGCCCTCTCCTCCGGAGACCACAGCCATTGTGTCACCTGTAACTCGTAATGTGTACCCCACCCTGTGAGGCTGGCATATGTCATCACTGACACCCAGTCCAGAGGCACCAGTGGCATGCCTGCCAGCAGATGGTCCAGCTACAGTCACCAAGAGAGCCGCGCTCTTGTGATGAGCGGGCAAATCAACCATCGTGCTCCCTGACCTTGCTAATCGCAAGCACACGCAGTAAAACCCTTGTGCCTCTAAACCTCAGCTTCCTCTATATTCAGCACAGCCTGAAAAAAACACCGGCATGCACAACCCCATGAAACTGTCCCAAAGATGGAAAGGGGGAGAAGAACCGCACTGCAAGCAGCCCGATCAGCAAGCTGGAAGCCACGATCCCCACATACATCACACAGACAGATCACTCACATCCGCACCGGAGCTGTCTTGTTGCTTGTTTTTGGAAGAACTTTACTGTACCGCAGCTGCAGAGAACAACATTGTTGATACCCCCCAGCTAGCCTATTCAGCTTCAATATCTACTAGTTAATATGTATCTAATATGTTACCCAACTATTTGATGTAATTGTTTGATTCAGTTCATTGTAAACCGCTTTGATTTCTAGAAAAGGCACTATAGAAAATTCTTAAATAAATAAATGGGCAGAAAGACTTAGGCAAAATATTGAGGACTATCCTCGGACAGTCCTGCTGAGGGGGAAAGGGAGCTTGGACCACCAGGCTATTTAACCCAAGGCCCACCATACCACCCGAAGAATCCTGGTGGTCAAACACAGGCCCTGCGCTCCTATCAGTCCCCACAGCTCTGAAAAACAGTGTAATCCAGTCTTAGGCTACTCTAAATCCATTGCCTCACACAGTACTCTTCCTTAAAACTGCCCTTCTTTCTATTATATTTTTGTTGTTGTGTTGAAAGCTTTTCAAATGCCCCTTCAGAGCAGCCCTCGATGAAAGGGACGCCCCCTCAGCTGCTGAGGACCAAGAAAACTGGATTCTGGAGCTAAAGAGGGAGCTCAGCTGCTGGAGGAGGGGGAAAACATGTTTATGGTGGGGTGGAGTGGACTGGAGGGACAATATGGAAATCATTATTAAAGTAGCCAGGAAAATCCACTGGTTACCACAAGGACAAGCAGCATGGAATCTGGGTATCTCTTTGGGAACCCAACAGCTACTTCTGACATGGACTGACTGCTGTTGAAAAGAGGATACTGGGCTTGATGGACCATTGGTCTGACACTCAGTATGGCATATTTTATGTTATTAAAAATAGAAAAATGTAATAGCTTCAAAAATTATAGAATTGCTATAACCCACAACGAGGGTGGGGGAGAGCCAAACTGAAGATAACAAAGTAAAAGTTCATCGTCACATCTTCACAATATCACCTCGCCACAAGAACATGCCATAATGGGTCAGACCAATGTCCATCAAGTCCAGTACCCTGTTTCCAACAGTGGCCAATCCAGATCATAAATACCTGGCAGTTTCCCAAAACTACCCACAGGTTCCACAATGCTTTGTATTGGGGCAAGCAGTGGATTTCCCAGGTTCTCTTTAATAATGGTTTATGGGCCTTTCCTCCAGGAACTTATCCAAACCTTTTTTAAACCCAGCTACACTAACGGCTTTTACTACATCCTCTGGTGATGAATTCCATAGCTTGATTATGCATTGAGTAAAAAACATATTTTCTCTTATTAGTCTTAAATAGGTTGTTACCCTGTAGCTTCATTTCATGTCCCCTAGTCTTTCTATATTCTGATGACAAACAATCAATCTATGTTTACCCGTTCCACTCCATTCATTAATTTATAGACCTCTATCATATCTCCCCTCAGCTGTCTCTTTTCCAGGTTGAAGAGCCCTAACCTTTTTAGCCTCTCTTCATAGGGGTATCCTTTCATCCCCTTTACCATTTTGGTGCCTCTTCTCTGTACCTTTTCTAATAACACTATCGTATTTAAGATACAGCGACCAGAATTGCACACACTATTCAAGGTGCGGTCGCACCATGGAACAATATAGGAGGCAGTATAATATCCTTTGTTTATTTTCCATTCCTTTACTTCTGATACCTAGCATTCTATTTGCTCTCTTGGCCGCCGCTGCACACTGGCCGGAGGGTTTTAACATGTTATCCACGATGACGCCTAAATCTTTTTCCTAGGTGATGGTTCCTAATGTGGAACCTTGCATTGTGTAACCATAGTTTGGGTTGTTCTTTCCTAGGTGCACAACTTTACACTTGTCCACATAAATTTCATCTGCCATTTGGATGCACAGTCTTCCAATTTATCAAGATCCTCTTGCAGTTTTCCACAATCCTCTTGGGTTTTAACAACTTTAAATAGTTTCGTGCCATCTGAAAATTTGATAATCTCACTCGTTATTCCCATTTCCAGGTCATTTATGAATATGTGAAAAAGCAGCGGACCCAGCACAGATCCCTGGGGTACTCCACTATTCACCTTTCTCCATTGGGAAAATTGCCATTTAGCCCTACCCTCTGCTTTCTATCTTTTAACCAGTTCCTGATCCACAATAGTACACTGCCTCCTATCCCATGACTTTTTAATTTTGCGAAAATTCTCTCATAAGGGACCTTGTCAAAGGCTTTCTGAAAATCCAGATACACTATATCAACCGACTCACATTTGTCTACCTGTTTATTCACACCTTCAAAAAGCATAGTTACTCACCTGTAATAGGTGATCTGAGGGAACAGCAGGAATTGAGTCTTCACATATGGCTGATGTCCGCACAGACGGAGCCAATGCGGGAACGCTCCACAGCGTCAATTAGGAAAGACTTTGGAAGCATCCAACTGCACCTGTGCTGCTGCCTTCCCACCTATCCAGCTCTCCCTCCTCAGTTGGGTTTGTAGTTGAGATAAAAAGAGAGAAGGAGATAGAGAAATTGAGATACAAGTCCTAGGGGAGGAGGATAGGTTGTGAAGACTCAATTCCTGCTGTTTCTGGAGATCACCTGTTACAGGTGAGTAACTACACTATCTCCAGGAACAAGCAGGACAGCATAGTTACTCACCTGTAACAGGTGATCTACGGGAACAGCAGGAATTTAGTCCTCACATATGGGTATCGTCGGTACCGACAGAGCCTGCGCGAGAAAGCCCCCCAGCGTCCAATTAGAACGCTTTTGGAAGCATCCCACAGCGCCTGCGTGCTGCCTTCCTGCCTTTCCCAACTGCCTCTCTCCAGTTGAGCTTTAGAGCTGAGACAGAGAGAGCGAGGGAAAGGAAAAGAAATAGATAGAGAGATACAACTCCTAGGGGAGGTGGGTGGGTTGTGAGGACTAAATTCCTGCTGTTCCCGGTGATCACCTGTTACAGGTGAGTAACTATGCTATCTCCAGGAACAAGCAGGAATATAGTCTTCACATATGGGGACTCCCTAGCTTTAGGTGTCAGGGAGAGACCCCAGAAGTTGTTTGTCCCTGAGAAGGGCTCCACTTCCCCCCCATGGATCTCTGGCATCCTACCAGGGATGGTGGGTAGGAGTTGTTTAGGTATGGAACAGGTGTTTGAGAACAGCCTGACCAAACAAGGCATCCCGGCGGGAGTCCTTGTCCAAGCAGTAATGGGCTGTGAAGGTATGAACCGATGCCCAAGTGGCCGCTCGACAGATTTGGTCGATGGACACAGAGTTTAGATGAGCCATAGAGGTTGCCATGGACCTCACATTGTGAGCTGTGACATGGCCCTCCAGAGAAAGGTTCTTACTTTGGTAGGCAAAGGAAATACACTGAGCAATCCAATTGGACAGAGTTCTCTTAGAGACTGGAAGTCCTAAATGAGAAGGATCAAAAGCAACAAAAAGTTGAGAGGACTTTCTATGTTGCTGTGTCCTGTGTAAGTAGAAAGCAAGTGCTCTTTTACAATCCAGGGTATGAAGATTCCTCTCTGCACTTGATGCATGAGGTCCTGCAAAAAAGACAGGTAAAAAGACCTCCTGGTTCAGATGAAAAGGTGAGACCACTTTAGGCATAAAGTGTGGATTAGTTCTGAGGACTACCTTGTCATGATGGAACCTTGTATAAGGAGGATTAGCCACTAAAGCTTGCAACTCACTGATACAGCGAGCTGAGGTGACTGCAATGAAAAAAATAACCTTCCAAGAAAGGAATTTTAAGGAGATAGTGGCTAAGGGTTCAAAGGGTGGCTTCATAAGCTGGCCAAGTACCAGATTCAAGTCCCAGGCCACTGGAGGTGGTCTAATGGGAGGTTTAGTCAAAAGAAGGCCTCTCATGAATCTTGCTATAAGAGGATGAGAGGAAATAGGTTGTCCATTGAGAGGCTTAAGGGATGCTGCAATAGCACTCAAATGGACTCTGATTGAATTTGTTTTAAGGCCTGCATGGGATAAATGCAGCAAATAGTCTAGTAAAGAATGCAAAGGTATTGCAAGAGGGTTGAGACCCTTCTCTGCACACCAAATGGAAAACCTCTTCCATTTAAAAGCATATGAACGTCTGGTGGAAGGCTTTCTGGAAGCATGAAGGATATCCTTCACTTGCTGAGAAAGTTGTAAATCTTGAAGGTCTAGGCCTTCAGCAACCAGGCCCTGAGATGAAGAGAATGAGGATTTGGGTGCCACAAGGTTCCCTCCTCCTGGGAGAGGAGATCTGGAGCAGACCCCAGGTCTAGGGAGGGAGCTTGAGAGAGATGCAGAAGTAGAGGGTACCACACTTGGCGTGGCCAAAGTGGTGCTATGAGGATCATAGTCCCTTTGTCTCTCTGAAGCATGAACAGAGTCTTGGGGATTAGGGGAATAGGTGGAAAGGCATAAAGGAAGTCTTGCCCCCAATAAAGGAGGAAGGCATCCCTGGCCTGAACTCCCTGACATGGAATCCTGGAACAGAACCGGGGAAGTTTGGCATTCCACGGACTTGCAAACAGGTCTATGTCTGGGGTACCCCAAATCCGAAAAATTCTGGCTATCTGGTCCCCATGGAGGGACCATTCGTGCGGAAGCAGAACTTGACTGAGTGTGGTCTGCCCAAGAGTTTTGAACTCCTGGAAGATATACTGCCATGAGATGGATTTGATGCTCTCTGGCGAAGGCCCACAATCTCAGAGCTTCGTTGCAAAGCGACAGAGAGCCAGTTCCTCCCTGCTTGTTCACAGAGAACATAGCTACCTGGTTGTCCGTGTGGATGAGGACTGTCTTGTAGCTGAGCAGGGTGTGGAAGACTCTGAGAGCCAGAAAGATTGCTCTGAGCTCTAAGAGGTTGATATGAAGATATGTCTCCTGTGGAGACCAGATGCCCTGGGTCGAGAGATCTTGTAGATGAGCCCCCCAACCCTTTGGAGAGGCATCTGTTGTAAGGGTTGCTTAGGGTAACACCTGTTGGAAGGGGGACCCCAGCAACAGATTCTGAGTGGACTTCCACCAGTGGAGGGACGAAAATAGGCGACTGGAGGTTGCTATTTTGTCTGACAGGCAACTTGATGCCTGGGTCCATTGGGTGGATAGGGTCCACTGAGCTGCTCTCATGTGAAGGCAAGCATAGGGAACCACATGCACCGTGGATGCCATGTGGCCTAAAATTTGCAACATCTCTCGAGCAGTTAAATGGGATTTTAACTGAATCTGGGAGGCTAACTGCACCAAGCGTAGGCAACGGGCCTGGGGAAGATAGGCCCTTGCAGTTGTGGTATCCAGTAAGGCCCCTATGAACTCTAGAGACTGAGTAGGGGTAAGATGGGATTTTGGAATGTTGATTACCAGTCCCAGATACTGAAGAACACGCCTTGTGCAGGCTAAAGAAGTCTGGGCCTCTGACTGGGATGGAGCTCGGATGAGCCAGTCGTCCAGATATGGGAATACGAATATTCCTAGAGTGCGTAGGAATGCAGCTACTACTGCCATGCATTTTGTGAACACTCTTGGAGCAGAGGCCAGACCGAAGGAAGCACTTTGTATTGGTAGTGCTTTCCTTGGTACAGGAAGCGAAGGAATCTTCTGTGTGTTGGATGGATGAGAACATGGGTGTACGCATCCTTGAGATCTAGAGAACAAAGCCAGTCCTGACTCTGGAGGTATGGAAGGAGAGTTCCGAGAGAAGTCATCTTGAATTTCTCCTTGCATAGAAACTTGTTCAATTCTCTGAGATCTAATATGGGTCTGTAGCCCCCTGTTTTCTTTGGGATGAGAAAATAGGAGGAGTAGAACCCTGAGCCCTGTTGAAGAAGGGGTACTTCTTCTATTGCCCCTTGGGCAAGAAGGGTAGCAATCTCCTGACCTAGAAGGGTGAGGAGAGATGTTGGAGAATTGAACTGTTTCACCATGGTGTGAGGAGGAAGGTTTAAGAAATGAAGTTTGTACCCTTCCCTTATGATGGAGAGGGTCCACTGCTCTGCTGTGATTTGTTCCCATCTGGGAGCAAAGTGAGCTAACCTTCCTGGGATGGTGAGGGGCTCTGGATGTTCTAGAGCCAGAAAGGCTAAGTTCTCTAGTGGAAAGTCAAAGGCCCTGAGGAGGCTGAGGCTGTTGGGCCATAGCAGTCCTCGCAGCCTGGGTTTTGGCCTGTTTTGGTTGTTGCTGTCTCTGTAGCAAAACGACCTTGAGAAGAGGCCTGACCATAAGAAGAAAATTTCCCTTTCTTTGGGAAAGATCCCTTTTTGAACAACCTCTTTTTAAAAGGAGCAGTAGTAGACTTTGAAAGTCTATCTAAAGCAGAGTTTTCAGCATCCATTTGGTTGGCCTTTGCTTGCCAATCTTTGCCAAACAGGTTTTCGCCTGTACAGGGAAGGTTACCTAGACCATCCTGTACCCAGGATTCCAAATCAGAGGCTTGCAACCAAGCAACTCTGCGTGCACCTATGGCAATAGCCGAGGCTCTACTGGCCCCCTCAAAAGAGTCAAAGGCTGCACGGTTGGAAAACTTGGATACATCCTGTGCATGTTTAAGCCAGGTGATGTATTCTTCTCTCTTATCTTCTGACATAAAAGGAGATAAGGTTTGCAGATGATCTGTAACTTCTTTTAGAAACATCCCCATATAGAGACTATAGGAGTTGATTCTGGCTACAAGCATACTGGCCTGGAAGATTTTCCTGCCAAAGGCATCTAGGGTTCTGCATTCTCTTCCTGGATGAGCAGAGGAGTGCCTTTTTGTACTCTTGATCTTTTTCATAGCAGACTCTACCACAATGGAGTGGTGAGGCTGAGTCTTATGAAACCCAGGACAAGGAGGAACACAATACATGGTGTCCAACCTTCTGGAATGAGAGGAGGTGGAAAGAGGAGTCTCCCATATGCCCAACATGTGTTCATATAGAATCTCATGTATTGGTAAGGTGGCTGCCTCTTTAGGAGCCTTAGGATATTGTAGGATATCTAATTTTATGGCTCTAGGTTCAGTCTCAGAGGTCACTGAGATGACAGGCCTTTGGCCACCTCCCTAATAAAATCCTGAAAAGATAAGTCTTCAGGAGGAGACATTCTCCTTTTTGGAGAAGAGGGTTCCTGAGGAAGGATCCCCGATGCTTCAATTGAGGCCTCTGAAGAGTCAGAGTCTTCAGAAGAATCGAAGTATCGACTGTCTGGATGCTCTCATAGAGCCCGATACGCGTACCGGGAGGTATCGACATCGGGAGTAATCGGTACCGGGCCGGTACTGATAGGAATCACTGGGATAGCGTACCGCTGCCGTCGATGCTGATGTCGATGCAAGCGGTACTGGTATCGGAACCGGAATCGGATCCTGTACCGGAATCGGTACGGGTACCAACAATGGGGTTTGTTGCGGTACCGTAGGCGTTGCAGCTTGAATGAATGCCGTGATGGAACGCTGCATGGTCAGAATATTCTGATCCATTGACGCCACCAATGTCTGGATATCAGTACCGGTAGAAACTGCCGGTACCCCAGAACATTGTAACAGGTGATCGGTCGAGGCCGAGCCATCGATGTCAACCTGTGACCCCATAGGTAGTGCTTTGGAAGCCGGAGCCTCCCGCCGAGGTAATTTTGCAGGTGTGGTATCCTCAAGAGTAAGCCCGGGGGCATCTCAATACTTAGAGGGAGATGAACTCTTTGAGGACCGGC
Source organism: Ichthyophis bannanicus (assembly GCA_033557465.1). Lineage (NCBI taxonomy): Eukaryota > Metazoa > Chordata > Amphibia > Gymnophiona > Ichthyophiidae > Ichthyophis > Ichthyophis bannanicus. The sequence continues at coordinate 57,623,853 of CM066036.1, forward strand.
CAGATTTAAGTTTGGTTACCTGAGATCCATGGGATGACGAAGAAGCCCTGGAAGACGTCGATGCCACGGAAGCTGCATCAGAGGGAAACAGGGTACTGAGCTTAGCTGCCCGATTCTGTAACCCTCTTTTGGACATCATGGAACAGGACTCACAATCCGCAATGGAGTGGTCAGGACCTAAACATTTTAGACACCAGTCATGGGTGTCGGTGACAGAAATAGTACTACTGCACTTTGTGCATTTTTTAAACCCGGAGGCGGGTTTTTCCATGAGGGAAAAATATCTCTGTAGGCCTAAGGCCCCAGAAGAAAAATGCACTGAAAAAAGTATAAGTTTTTTTGTTTGTTTGTTTTTTTTAAAAGAAAGAAAAAGAACGGGTAGTACCGGTGCGGAATCGAGAAGGCAGACATGCGACTAAAGAAAAATAAAAGAAAATAAGAAATTCTTCAGCGGTGACAGGAAACACGACCTGCTGGCTCCGCGGAAAAGAAGAACTGGAGAGAGGCAGTTAGGAAAGGCGGGAAGGCAGCGCACAGGCGCTGTGGGATGCTCCCAAAAGCTTTCTTTCAGGACGCTGGGGAGCGTTCCCACGCAGGCTCCGTCGGTACCGACGATACCCATATGTGAAGACTCATTCCTGCTTGTTCCTGGAGATCAGGTGTTCTCCAGGAACAGCAGGAATCAGTCCTCCCTTATGGGAGACATCGGCACTGACAGAGCCCACACGGAGCTATTCCCCAGCTTTCAAGAAAGCCTTTGGGATTGCTACCACACATTGTCAGACAGCTGCCTAGGGTGAGAACTTACACAATCTTGACGATGCATATATTCATATGATTCTTGCAAGGTATTGTGGGTAATGTAGTTCTTTCACTCCCAAACACAGCTGAAGACAATAATTGAGTTGTGATACCAGTGGTAAGGCCAATAAAATACTTCTTTTATTGATGGGGTTTAATTCACCCAGCACAAATATGCTTGGTAGCAATATAAATGAGGTTACTTGCTTGCAGTGTTTAAATGGATAACATAAAGTCACAAAGCAAATCAGAAAACAACCTTCAGCTTGTCAGGCAATTAGCTAATGTTTTCTTAGCAAATAATTACCAAATAAAAAGGCACAAAGAAATGAATAAACTTTGCTTGTTAGGTTAACTTCTGCTTATTTTCCACGCAGATCCCAGCAGTGATTCTCCCTTGCTCACACACACAATCAGGTGCAGCTTTAATTACTATCAATTGACCAGCTGAAACCCTTTAGCTGGCTGGCTGCTACTGTGTGAACCCAAATCCTGCTTTAAGAGCTGTTTGCAGTGGAAATAAAGAACAAAGTTAGGTTTCTTTGTGATGGCTGATGTGTTTGCTCACAGAAAGCTAGCAATAGCATTTAGATAGAGAACAGTCCATGTAATTAATAGTTTCATCTGCTGTATCTCCCCCTTCATCAATCAGCATAGGGTCACTATCATACATTGGCACAGACGAGTCTTTCATTAAGGCACTATCATGAGAATGCTTATTCCCTTGCTGCCATTCACTATTATAGATAGGGTCTGGATCAGTGTTCATACCTGAGCCTCTCCTGCTATCATAATTCCTCTCTGTATAGCCTGGCCAGTATGTAATCCAGTTCTGATGTCCAGCCTTCCAATCTTGATCCCTGGACACTGGATCTTCCCTCACATACCTTCTGGCATAGGTCTGAAAGTCCTTTCCACGTGCAGTCTTCTCTCTTCCAGGTAGCCACTGGTGATTCCTATCTCTGCCATTCCATTCCTCTGGCTGACTCCAGTCCAATGGACTCTGCTGGCATTTGAAATACCTCCCAGTATAGGTACTGCCTTGGAATCTCCCAGACCTTCCAATGGCCTTTCTTCTCTTCCTTCCAGAGAGTTTCCTTCTCTCTCTATCCGCTTGGCTTGGCTTCTGCTTCTCGAGATGATGTTGGTGCTTGAGCTTGAAGCTGTTGCTGTATCTTTTTCTGAAGCTGTTATCTGAAGAATAAGCTCTATTCTTATTCTGTCCTAATGTGTGCTCCTCCCTAACACAGCGCAGCTGTGTTGAATCAGGTCCTGCCCTTTGAGATGAGTGCTTAGGGATTACCTCATAGCTCTCTTGATTGCACACACGTTTTCTCACTTCAGCCCCTCTCATGGCTGCTGGAAACCTGGTGCATTCTGGGACTGGTAGTCTTTTATGTGAAAACTCTGTTTTCTTACTTCTACCAGAACTGACAGGTTGCTTGTTCAGAGTCACATCAAGCTTTCTATAGCTCCTACCTGAGCTATGATAAGCTTCCTTATCACAACATGCATGGTCCATTTACCGCCCAAGGGTGCCATCTTGCTCAGTCATGTCCCTTAGCTCAAGCCCTACCAGCAGATGGGAAGGGAAGGACAAAAATCCAGCAACTCCTCAGGGGAGGCGGGAGGGTAGTGAGGACTGAGGACTGATTCCTGCTGTCCCTGAAGAACACCTGTTACAGGTGAATAACTATGCTTTCTCCATGAACAAGCAGGAGGTCAGTCCTCACTTATGGGACTCCCTAGCTACAGGCTACCAAACCTGTGACCAAAGAAAAACTATGCCTCCACGAGGCTGTAAGCAGAAGTCGAAGTCCGAAGGAGCCCGAACCCTAGGGGCAAAGCCCTCGGTAGCCGTGAAGAAGGGTCGGAGGGCAGGAGTTGCTTATACCCCGAACACATTACGGAGTACAGCCTGGCCGAAAATGCTGTCCCAGAGGGACTCCCTCTCCAGGAAGTAGTGGGCAGCGAAGGTATTCATAGAAGACCAGGTTGTCGCCCAGCAGATGTCCATCATGGGCATGGAGAGCAGCGAGGCCACCGAGGCCGCTTTGGCTCTGACCCCATGTGCAGTGACTCGATGATCCAGAGGGACGCCCGCCTTCGCATGGGCAAATGCGATGCAGTCCACCACCCAAACCGAGAGGGTGTGCTTGGTGACTGCTTGGCCCTGCCTATTGCGATCGTAGGTCACGAAGAGCCAGTCAAGACTTACGATGAGTCTGAGTACCCTGCAAGTAGAAGGCGAGGGCCCGCTTACAGTTGAGAATGTGGAGAGCTGCTGATGCCTGATCGGTGTGGGGCCTTGGGAAGGTCAGGAGCACTATCTCTTGGTTGAGATGAAAGGCCAACACAACCTTGGGTAAGAACTTAGGGTGTGTCCAGAGGACCACCCTGTTCCAATAAAACCTGGTGTAAGGGGTGCTAGCCATGAGCGCCTGAGGCTCACTGACTCGCGAGCCGAGGTCAGCGCCACAAGGAAGGCCACCTTCCAGGACAAATGCCGGAGCAAACACGTCGCCATTGGCTCGAAGGATGGACAAGTGAGCTGCATGAGCACCACGTTCAAGTCCCATTCCACCGTAGGGGGACGGATGAGCGGCTTGGATAACAGAAGGCCCCACATAAAGCGGGAGACTAGTGGTTGCCCCGAGAGAGGCTTTCCCTTGATAGGGAGATGATTAGCTGATATGGCGCTCAAATGAACCCTAACAGAGTTCCACTTCAGCCCTTCCCTCGCCGAACCAGACATGAGAAGGGGTCGATCTGGAGCTCCAAGCACCAGACGGAGAAGCGTTTCCACTTAAAGGCGTAAGCCCGCCTAGTGGAGTCCTTCCTTGAGGCAAGGAGAATGTCCTCGACCTCCTCTGGAAGGACCAGAGAGGCTAAAGAGACCCATTCAGCCACCAGACCGTGAGGGATAGGGAGGGCAGGTTCGGGTACAGTATCTGACCCTCCTCCTATGTCAGCAGGACCCTGGCAGAGCCCAGGGGAATCAGAGGCTCCAATGACAGCCAGAGCAGGATTGGGAACCAAGGCTACCGAGGCCACGAGAATCAGCGATGCCCCATCCCATTGAGCCTTGAATAGAGTCCTCACAATGAGGGGGAAAGGAGGGAATGCATATAGGAGACTGGAGGACCAGTCCAAGAGAAATGCATTGGGACCCTCCCTGCCCAGGAGCGGCACCAGCCCCCAGAAGCGAGGGAATTGTGTGTTCTGGGGGCTGGCGAAGAGGTGTATCGCTGGAGTGCCCCAGCGTAGAAACAGCCAGCCTGCCACTCTGGGATCCAGGTGCCACTCGTGGGGCGAAAGATTCTGCTGAGCCTGTCTGCCGGCCATTCTCCTGACCCGGGAGGTACATCGCTTTGAGGGACATCCTCTGCCAGGCGGCAAAAGAGCAGATGAGGACTGCTTTCCTGCAGAGGGCGCACGACCCCGTGCCCCCTCTTTGTTGATGTAGAACATCGCTACCCGGTTGTCGGTCTGCACCAGAACCAGCTTTCCACTGAGGACATTCTCGAAGGCCCTCAGGGCCCACCAGATGGCCCGGAGCTCGATCAGGTTTATCTGCTGCTGAGCCTCCACAGGCGACCACTGCCCTTACGTGTAGAGAGGCCCACAATGGGCTCCCCACCCTAACAGGGAAGCATCCGTGGTGAGTACCACATCGTGCTGTGGGGCCTGGGGAAGGGCGATCCCTGCAGTAGGTTGCGGGGGTTTTGCCACCAGTTCAGGGACAAACGAAATCGGGAAGAACCCTGACAGGGTCCCTGAGGTGTCTGAGGGATTGACTCCATGGGGAGCTGAGACACCACTGGGTCGTCTGCATGTGCAGATGGGAGTGAGGAACCACATGCACGGTTGAGGCCATGTGGCCCAAGAGACGTAGCATGGACCGAGCGGTGACCTGGTGGGCGCTTTCGACACAAGCCACCAGAGCTCTGAGGTGGGTGGAGCGATCCACCGGCAAAAAGACCACAGCCTGCCGAGTATCGAGGCGCGACCCGATGAACTCGAGAGCCTGTGCCGGCTCAAGGTGAGACTTTGGGTAGCTGACCAAGAACCCCAAGTTCTCCAAGAGGAGGACAGTGCACGACATCACTCGCCGGGCCTCCTCAATGGAGGAGCCCGTAACGAGCCAGTCGTTGAGGTAGGGAAACACAGGTAAGTGGCTGCCACGATGAGGCACTTCGTGAAGACCAGAAAGGCGGATTCAAGGCCGAAGGGGAGCACTCTGTACTGGAAGTGTTCTCCCTGTACCCTGAAACGCAGTACGATGTGGTACTTGCCTTTCTGTCCTTTGAGAAGAGCAGTGCTCTCCTAGACCTCTCCCGAAAGGTGATTTTTGCTGCATTTACTGCTTCGCTGTGAGTTCTGTCTGTTTGTTTCCACATATTTATTTATTTGTCATTATTCGTATGTTACCTTACTGCTCCCTTTAATTTTGCCCTTTGGTTCAGCTCTTCTCAGCTGAATAAATTATACCCCACCCCCTCCCCTCTACCCACCCACCCCGTGACTGGCTGTCTTTTATAGCTGTTATCTGCTCATTATCTAATTTATGCACAGGTGCACCTAATCCCTTGATTCTCCTACCTTCTATATTCTCTGGCCTTTGTTCTCCTTTCTTTTCCTCTTCTATGGCTCCTCATCACATTGTCTTCCTCTTCTTCATACTCCGTTTCCCCTCTTACCAGCACCTTCACTCCTCCCCTCTTTATTCCGCCACACTGTCTCCTCTCTACCCCATACTCTGCTACTCCTTCTGCTATCTGGAGATATCAACCCCAATCCTGGCCCCCCTAGACTTCTGTCTCACTCTGAGAAGAGATCTTCACACAACATTTCTAATCTTATCTATATCCCTCTCCTTTCCCCTTCCAATCTCCCTTTCTCATGTGCCTTGTGGAACGCACAGTTCATCTCTAATAAACTTGCTTTTACTCATGATCTCTTTATCTCTAATGCTCTACATCTTCTTGCTCTAACTGAGACCTGGATCCTCCCTGATGATACTGCATCTACTGCTGCTCTCTGTCATGGGGGCTATCAGTTCTCCCACACACCTCGTCCCACTGGCTGTGGTGGTGGTGTTGGGCTTCTACTTTCTCCCTCTTGCCAATTTCAACCACTCCTGCTGCCTCAGTCTCACTCCTTTCCCTCTTGAAGTCCATCCGCCTTTTGACTCCACTTCCTCTCCGGGTAGCTGTTATTTATCGACCTCCTGGCAAGTCTGCTTCTACCTTTCTCACTGACTTTGACTCGTGGCTTTCCTTCTTTCTGGATTCCTCTTCCCCCACTCTTATTCTTGGGGATTTTAATATTCATGTCGATAACCCCTCTGAACCCTATGCTTTAAAGCTCCTCTCCCTTACCTCCTCGTTTGATCTCCAACTTTGTTCTACTGCCCCCACTCACCAACATGGCCACTGCCTTGACCTGATATTTTTCTCTAGTTGCTTTCCCTCAAACTTCTGTAGCTCAGTTCTTCCCTTATCTGACCATCACCTTTTAAGCTTTAATCTTCATCACCCGCTGCCTCAGCCTCGTCCTGTCTCCTCCAACCTATTTAGAAATCTTCATGCTATTGATCCCTTGGCTCTCTCTTCCACTATTTCTTCATCTCTTTCTTCCACTATGTCATCTAAGTCTGTTGACGAGGCAGTAACTTCTTATAATGCTGCACTCTCCTCGGCTCTGGATGCTCTCGCTCCGCCCATGCCACGTCCTGTGAGACGTCCTGCACCCCAGCCCTGGCTTTCATCCACTACCCGCTATCTAGGTTCCTGTGCCCATTCTGCTGAGCGTGCTTGGCTCAAATCCCGCTCCCCTGCAGACTTTCTACACTTCAAATTCATGCTTGTCTCTTTCCAGTCAGCCATAGCTCTTGCCAAACAAGACTACTATGTCCATCTGACTAACTCTCTTGCCTCTGATCCTCGCTGTCTCTTTACTACTCTCAGCTCTCTTCTCAAAGTGCCTCCGCCTCTGATTCCTCGCTCCCTTTCTGCCAAAATCCTGGCTGACTATTTCCATGACAAAATCCACAAAATCACCCTCCAATTCCCCACAAAGTCAGCTACTTCCCCTCCTCCTCTTCACTCCCAATTCCCCCCCCCCCACCTCTGTTACCCTCTCTTCCTTTCCTGTGATCTCTGAAGAGGAAACTGCACACTTTCTTTCTTCCTCCAAACTCACCACCTGCTCCTCTGATCCTATCCCCACCCATCTCCTAAGCCCCATCTCTTCCACTGTTGTCCCTTCCATCTCTCATATTCTCAACCTATCGCTCTCCGCTACAACAGTCCCTGCGGACTTCAAGCATGCTGTGGTCACACCTCTCCTTAAACCCTCACTTGACCCCACCTGTCCTTCTAATTACCGACCCATCTCTCTCCTTCCCTTCATTTCTAAACTACATGAATGTGCGGTTCACCGCCGCTGCCTCGACTGCCTCTTCTCTCATGCCCTCCTGGATCCCTTACAGTCTGGCTTTCGTCCTTTACACTCTACTGAAACGACTCTTGCCAAAGTCTCCAGTGACTTGTTCCTGGCAAATTCCAAGGGCCTTTACTCTGTCCTCATCCTTCTTGACCTCTCTGCTGCTTTTGACACTGTTAACCACAACCTTCTCCACAATACCCTGTCCTCGCTTGGTTTTAGGGGCTCTGTACTATCCTGGTTCTCCTCCTATCTCTCCCATCGCTCTTTCAGTGTGTGTTCTGGTGGCTCCTCCTCCTCTGCTACCCCGCTCCCAGTTGGTGTACCCCAAGAATATGTCTTGGGTCCGCTCCTTTTCTCTCTCTACACCCAGTTCCTTGGAGCGCTTATCTCTTCCCATGGCTTTCAGTACCATCTGTATGCTAATGACTCCCAGATCTTCCCCTCTATGCCCGAAATCTCTCCGGCAATCCAGACCCGGATCTCTGCCTGCCTTTCTGACATTGCTGCCTGGATGTCTCACCGCCGCTTGAAACTGAACATGGCCAAGACTGAGATTCTTATCTTTTCCCCTAAAACTTCCCCTCCTCTTCCTCCTTTCTCAGTCTCTATGGATAACTCTGTACTCCTTCCCGTTTCCTCAGCCCACAATCTGGGGGTTGTCTTTGACTCCTCTCTCTCTTTCTCCACACATATCCATCTGATAGCTAAGATCTGCCGTTTCTTTCTCTATAACATCAGCAAAATCTGCCCTTTCCTTTCTGAACACACTACTAAAACGCTTATCAACTCCTTAATCACCTCCCGTCTTGACTACTGGTAACCTACTCCTTACTGGTCTCCCTCTGAATCATCTCTCTCCCCTTCAATCTGTTCAACATTCTGCTGCACGACTAATCTTCCGCCAGCCTCGTCATGCCCATATTACTCCTCTTCTCAAGTCACTTCATTGGCTCCTTATCCGTTTCCGCATCCAGTTCAAACTTCTCCTGCTGACCTATAAATGCATTCACTCTGCGACTCCTCTCCACCTTTCTTCTCTTATCTCTCCTTACAACCCCCCCCCCTTGGGAACTCCGCTCTCCTAGCAAACTGCTTCTATCTGTGCCCTTCTCTTCTACTGCTAACTCCAGACTTTGCTCCTTTCACCTTGCTGCACCTTACGCCTGGAACAAACTACCTGTGTCTGTACGCCAGGCACCTTCTCTAACCCTCTTCAAATCCAGGCTGAAAACTCACCTCTTCACTGCTGCTTTTGGATCTTGACCCACCTGATCTCCTTTTTCTTTCCCCTTGCTTTATCCCTGCCTACACCTTCTGTTTGTCTTGACTAGATTGTAAGCTCTGATGAGCAGGGACTGTCTCTTACATCTCTGTGCAGTGCTGCGTACGACTTATAGCACTATATAAATGCTCAGTAGTAGTAGTAGTAGTAGTGTTGGGGGTGGATCAAGATATGGGCATAAGCATCCTTTAGATCCAAGGAGCATAGCCAGTCGCCCTGCCGGAGAAAGGGCAGCAGCACGCCAAGAGATAACATCTTGAATTTCTCCCGCACCAGGAACTTGTTTAGCCCACGGAGGTCGAGGATGGGCCGCAGACTCCCTGTCTTTTTCGGGACGAGGAAGTACCGGGAATAAAAGCCCCGACCTCGAAGGTGGGGCGGGACCTTTGACTGCCCGTTGGGCAAGCAGGGAGTGTAATTCCCGCTGCAGCAAAAGCTGATGTGCAGGGAGTCAAGGAGGCTCCACCGGGGAGAAAGGGGGTGGAAGCCTGTCAAAGCGGAGGCAACAGCCCTCCTGGATGACCTGGAGGATCCAGGCGTCCGAGGTGATAAGCGCCCACGAAGGGGCGAAACAGGACAGGCGTCCCCCCACTGGTTGCTGTAATGCCAAAGGGTGAGGGGCTATGCCGTTGGCGTCAAAATCCCTGAGGGGGTTGTGGGGGAGTTGGCATCTGGACTTTCGGGCCCTTTGGTTTACGATGACTTTGGCCAGGCTTCCCCTGCGCAGGAGTGGTCGGCGCGGGAGTAGCCATGTATGGCGGGTAGCCGTGGTACTGGAAGCCTTTCCTGGGGAAGAAGGGCTTCTTGTCAGGCTGCTTCTTCCGACGCAGCGTAGAGGTCTTGTGGGAGAAACGAGTCCTAGTAACATACTCCATCTCAATCTCCACAGCCTTCTCCTCCATCAGCTTACCAAAAAGTTGTTCGCCGAGGCAGGGCACATCCCAGGAGCTTCTCTTGCACCCACTGCTCCAAATACAAAGATTGGAGCCAAGCCAGGCGGCGGGCTCCAATGCCAGCAGCCGCCACCCGAGCCGATGTCTCGAAGCCATCGTAGGAGAATCGGGAGATATACTTGGAGCAACCAGCCACAGATTTCAACAGGGTGCAGAACTTATCGAGGGGCTCACCCTCGAGGCCCATGGAGAAACTTCCAAGTTCCTTTGCCAAGTCGCGGAAGAACATACCAATATATAGTTGATATGCCTGGATGCAACAAGAGAGCATGGAACCTTGACAGGCCTTGTGGCACAGGACATCAAGGGCTCTCGATTCTGGGCCCAGCGGGACCGATGAGTGGGACCGGGCTTTTCTGCTTCCTCATGGCCGATTCCATCACCATCGAGGTGTGTGGAAATTGGGTCTTCCGCAAGCCTGGCCCTCGCTGCACCTTGTACATTGTGTCAAGGTGCTTGCTCACAATGGGAACTGAGGCTGTGGCCTACAACATGAGAGGATCGGCGGCACCGGCACGGTGAGGGATTCCCTGGGTGGGGCCTCGTACTTAAGAATATCGAGTTCTTCAGCACAAGGGTCTTCTTCGGCTGGGTGACCAGATTAAAGGCCCGAGCAATGCCCCGAATAAACACCAAAAAGGAGGTGTCCTCGGACAGTGAATGCCACTGGAGACCAGGCAGCGAGGGGTCCGACAGAAGATCCCGGTGGGTGCGGGTCTCCGGGGATGTGTCCCCATTGTATTCCCAGTCCGAGAAGTCGGTCGAGGGATCCGAGCCAGGCGGTTCGCCTTGTCCGATGGCCAGCGGCCTGGAGCCGGAAGCCCTGGACGATCTTGCCCCCGAAGAACGGGAGAGCGAGCGAGACCGACGTCGAGGACCCTCACGAGGCCCATGGCTCTCGGGGGTTTCCTGGATGGATTTGGGTGTCCCACACGAGGGACCCACAGTCTCGGGGCGCAAGTCTGCGAAGCTGGCTGTGAGCACCTGCTGGGAAGCAATGAACACAGAAACGCTGTGCTCCAGCGCCAGCATACGGGATTCCCACCTGGGTGTGGGGCCCTGGGACGCCGATACCGGGGTCACCGGAGCGGGCATCTGAGGAGAGGGGGTCCTCACCGGGACGGCCCTCAGGAGACTGGGCGCCTTCGCTGGAGGCCTCCATTTCTCTGCGAGGTACCTTGCGGGGCTGCTCCTTGTCCGACTCTCGGGAACACCGAAGGAGGCTAAGCGACCGGGCGCGGGGGCGCTCATGCTTGTCGGGAGCCCCAGACAGCGACTTCGAGCCCTTCTTCTTTTTGCGCTGTTCCACCTCAGGGGACCCCTGGTCAGAATGCCGCCTGGAACGCGGTGCCGCAGGGGGAGATCCCACCGGAGGGGAGACGACGGAGGGTGCCACCGGAGACTACGAGGCAGCCTTTCGAAAAATGTCTTCGGACTTCTGCTTACGGCTGAGCAGAGCCTTAGAGGACATTTTCTTACAGATTGAACAGAGCTCTGGGTCATGGTTGGCTCCCAGACACCGTAGACAACAGTCATGAGTGTCCGTAAGCAACATGTTCCTAGAGCATCTATTGCATTTTTTAAACCCGGTGGCCAGCAGTTGGGGGGGAAAAAAGGGCGCTAAGCCCGGGAAGAAAAAATGTAGAAAAGGTATCCCCGTAAGCTCCAAAAGAAAGCAAGGGGAAGATGGGTAGAGGACCGGTGCAACCAGAAAAAAGAAATGAAAACCTGTTAAGGCGAGGATACGAAAACATTTTCCGAGGGACGAGGACGTGCGTCTGAAAGGCTCCGCGGAAAAAGGGAGATTGAGAAAGATGGCACCCTTGTGCGGGAAGAGGACCACGCATGCATGGTAGCAATCCCAAAGGCTTTCTTTGAAAGCTGGGGAATTGCTCCGTGCGGGCTCCATCGGTGCCGACATCACCCATTAAGTGAGGACTGAATGCCTGCTTGTTCTTGGAGAAAAGTAATTTAAAAAGTGCTTTTATGCAGAATCGGAGGGCTGCAGTCTAACTGTGGGGGGATCATAGTCATTCACGGAGGTATTTTCTTACTTTGAAAAGACAACAAAGGCTAATGTGAGGTGAGTGTGGAGACGGGCCTCGACTTCACTTCATCATGGGAAAAAAGACTGAGACTCTTTTGCTTGTTGTGGGGTGAGCGGGTTTTAGCCACACAAGGGCAAAGAAAGTATTTTATACTTCCTCACTCTAGGGTAGGGCTCTACACTCACTGGCTCAGAGGAGAACATCACTAATGAGTCTACGGAGAAATGTTATTACCTGCTCCTGATATGAGGAATGTAAGGGCTGAAACATGCTTACTATGAAAAAGGTCACATATGTGCACATGTCCCACAGGCAGAGACAGCTTGCATCTGGGCTGTGATCATGGCCATCCCCTTCTCTTCTGCCTGCAGGGATTGATCTTGCGCAGGCAGACAGAAAGGCTCTTTGCCTCAGGATCATGTTTTTTGAGGGATGGGGCAACTAAATCCGAGACGCCAGGTTCAATTTTCAGGTCGCCATGGCAACTTGGCGCCTGGGATTTGTCAAGCCCTGAAAATATACATGGACTTCCCAATGTAAACAAGAAAAAAAATCCTCAGGCAGTATCACCTGTTAATTGCTGCCACCTCTATATATATAGGTTTATGAAATCAGGCAGAAATGCTATCATTTCGCCAGCACTTAGACTTGGAAGCTGCCTGAGAATGCTGCCCTTTTTTCCTATGTGCAGCTTTGCAAAATTGCTTCTCCCACTGGACATGCCAACAAATGCATGTATCTTTCCCGGCATCCGCCTATGTATTGTACAAAAGTCTCCAGATTTGGTAGGGCCTTTTGTAAAATATCAGGAAAACTGCTTATCCCAACCCAGATGCTCCATTTCCCCCTCAATGTTTTGCAGAATGGGGTTTCACAACTCTCATCCTCTCAGACTGAATAATAAACTAGATATGAAAATATTTAGGGGGGGGGATATTCAGCGTCAGCAGTGGCTAGTGCTTGTAAAGCACAGTTACTTACCTGTAACAGGTGATCTCTGGGAACAGCAGGAATAAGTCTTCACATAAGGGTACGTCGGTACCGACGGAGCCCGCGCGGGAACGCTCCCCAGCGTCCAATCAGAACGCTTTTGGGAGCATCCCACCACGCCTGCGTGCTGCCTTCCCGCCTTCCCGCCTTTCCCAACTGCCTCTCCTCAGTTAAGTTTTAAAGCTGAGACAAAGAAAGAGAGAGAGAGGGAAAGATAGAGATAGAGAAATACAACTCCTAGGGGAGGTGGGTGGGTTGTGAAGACTTATTCCTGCTGTTCCCAGAGATCACCTGTTACAGGTAAGTAACTGTGCTATCTCCAGGAACAAGCAGGAATGAGTCTTCACATATGGGGACTCCCAAGCTAAGATGCCCGGAGGGAGTCCTAGCATGTTGCGAATCTAAGATGAGCCATGCTTTCCCTCAGAACCTCAGGCATCCTGGGGATGAAGGGTAGGAGTTGAAATAAAAAGAGAGATGCTGTGAAACAGCTAAACTAAACCAGGACTTCTGGATGGGAGTCTAGGTGTAGATGATCATAATAAGTAAATATTGGAGAGCAATATTCCAATATGGACCTCACCTGATGGTATTGCAAAACGTTTATTGAGTTTCATATGGATCTGTTAGTAAGAACCAGTAGAAAACCTTCAAGGAGTACCTCACTGTGAAGTAGAGGTAACCAAACTGTAGAAGGACAGGTGAAGGTTAGAGCCATCAAGGGTGAGAGTAGCCCCAGGAAAAAACTGGGTGGTGTAATGAGGAAGGACTTCAGCGGAAAACGCAGAAGGCTGTATCAGACAAGGCTTAAGTCTTTTGGTTCGAGAATAGCACAATCCTAGGACCAAAAAGAGATACGTTTGACCAATTTGGACGGACAAATAGAAAAATAGTCCTTGTAGGAGAGAAGGGGTATTGAAGACCCCTGTATCCGATGAGAAATAAGGATAGATGTGCGAGACGTTATAGCCTCTGATTAACTGAAGATCAGTAACATCTTTCCTAATTGATGTTAGGTAGGAAAGATAATGATACATGGAGAGCTTCAGAGGTACCTAAACCTGAAGGGTTATGGTAAGAAATTGGTTAATTACCACAGAGATTGGTTGTATATGTAGAACCCTATGCATGCTGGCACAGCATTGATAAGGGCAGTGCCCAACTGTCAGAGTCATATAGGAATATATGTATATATGAACCTAGACAGATAGATAGATAAGTATCTATGTACATATCTACCTATGATGATATGTCTTAATATATATGTGTGGATACATATATAGAGATATACATGGGCATAAATACACATAGATACATATATAGATAGATATAGATATATATATAGATATATATAGATATACATAGATATAGATATAATATATCTGCATATAGACATATATATGTCTCCACATATGTAGGTAGAAACATGCCCATATTATACCCACATAGGAGTATGTAGAGAGAGAAAGGTGCATCTAATAACAAGAAGGGTAATACCTGCTTGAAGAGATGCAAGAAAACCTTTCTCCCTGGTTATGATTGACAGAGTCAGGGGAATGCTCTCTCTGACAAGGAGCAGTCTAGAATCATTTAGGAATTCTAGCCCTTGAATAACCAGAATGGTTTACGTGAAAAAAGTGCAGATGATATCCTCAGTCTGCAGGCAACAAGTCCAGGTTCCTTTAGAACTGTAGTATGGTAACTGGAAATGGAAACCATATAAGGACGAGCTGCACAAAAAAGAAAAATATCACTGGTAAAGGAGTCCAGTGGAGACGTGGACGAAACCAGGGAACTGAGCAATTCTTTAGGTTTTCACGTGATGTAAGGCATGTGTCCTTCGTTTTAAAAGGAAACCTTACGAGAGATGGTAAGGTAGGAAAACCCTACCACTCATGAGGGGGCATGACTGGATGAGGCCTTCCTAACCATCTGGGATTATCTGCTAGGAAGATGCAAATGCTCTCTAGCAGGGGCCCATAGTGCAGAGCTACTCTGTAGAGTTGCAGAGAGCATGCTGCAGGTTGGTTGGAAGAAAAAACTGGCTGTTTAAAAGCCAGTACGTAACTTAAACTATTCTGCCAATGCCCAAAGAATTGGAGATGACGAGGAATAGAAATGAAACCGATAGGCCTGTAGTAATAGAGTTTCCAAAAGAAATGTTGATAACCTGTTTTGGACGTACTACTAAGGCCAGAAAGGATTGCTAATGGAGGACAAACCTTGGTTACTTGGTAAACAGAACCAGAGGGTAACCACTAGGAACTCCTGCCGTTGCAGCTATTACCAAAGCAGCAGAAAAGAATGAAAAGACATAAGTAGGAGTGGTAAGACTTCCTTACTGACTGATAAGCTGCCCCAAGTAAGACTGAAAAAAGGAAGGGGAGAACTCTGAAAAGGAACCCCTCACTGGAAAAGGTAGAAACCTACAGGGATTTTAGAAAAAAAAACCTCCAGCTAAATGGTACCACGCTTACAGGCGAAATGTTTCAGTAAGAGGATAGGCAAAGGCAGAGTTGAAGGAGACTTACGACATGGTAAGTCTCCGAAATGCTTCCTGTTCCGCGCGCAGGACCCAAAAGGCAGGCAGAGCTCCGGAGTCTCAATGCGTGGATGAGACAATGGTGCAGAGATGAGGGTTTTGCATTTGTTAGGAACTGGGGAACATTCTGGGGAAAGGAGGGGCTCTTCCGAAGGGATGGGCTTCACCTTAACCGGGATGGAACCAGGCTGTTGGCATTAACCTTTAAAAAGGAGATAGAGCAGCTTTTAAACTAGATATTAGGGGAAAGCCGACAGTCGCCCAAGAGCAGATGGTTCGGAAGAATGTATCCTTGAAGGATACTACCAAAAGCAGAGAGGTTCCACAAAAGAGTTAAGTAGCCCAAATGCCCTCAAGTATGGAGCAGACAGAGCTTAAAGATCCCAATTTACCCATGTCTAACAATAGCCAAATTAACATGAACAAAATACATTCTCTAAAATGCTTGTATGCAAATGCTAGAAGTCTAAACAATAAGATGGGAGAGTTAGAATATATAGCACTAAATGAAATGTTAGATATGATTGGAATATCAGAGACATGGTGGAAGGAGGACAACCAGTGGGACACTGTGATACCTGGGTACAAACTATATCGTAATGATAGAGCTGATCAAATTGGTGGAGGGGTTGCGCTCTATGTTAGAGAGGGCATTGACTCAGAAAGGATTAAAGTTTTGCAGGAAACAAAATCTGCTGTAAAATCTGTATGGATTGAAATTCCATATAAAAGGGGGAAGGCAATGGCAGTGGGGGTGTACTATCGAGCGCCTGGCCAGAATGACCAAATGGATGATGAAATGCTCAAAGAAATCAAGGAAGCTAACAAACGTTACAGTGCAGTAATAATAATGGGTGATTTCAATTACCCTGGTATCGACTGGGTCAGTGTCACGTCAGGACATGCTAGGGAGATAAAGTTCCTGGATGAAATAAATGACTGCTTCTTGGAGCAGCTGGTTCATGAACCGACCAGAGGGGAAGCCATATTAGACCTAGTCCTTAGTGGAACACCAGATCTAGTGCAAGAGATAAGGGTGTTGGGGCCACTTGGCAATAGTGATCATAGCATGATCGCCTTTGATTTAATTAGTGGAGGAGGGATAGTAAGGAAATCCACAGTACTACCTTTTAACTTTCGAAAAGGAGACTATGATAAAATGAGGAAAACAGTTAAGAAAAAACTAAAAGGAGCAGTTGCAAAGGTTAAAGACGTACATCAAGCTTGGGTATTGTTGAAAAATACTATCTTGGAAGCCCAGACCAGCTGTATTCCACGCTTTAAGAAAAGTGGAAGGAAGTCCAAAAAACTGCCAGCATGGTTTAAAGGTGAGGTCAGAGAGGCTGTTGTTGCCAAAAAAGCAACTTTCAGGAAATGGAAAAAAGAGCCAAACGACGAAACCTAGAAACAGCACAAGCACTGGCAAGTCAAATGCAAGGCATTGATAAAGCAGGCAAAGAGAGAATTTGAGAAGAAGCTTGCTGCGGAAGCAAAAACGCGAAATAAAGACCTTTTCAAGTACATTCGTAGCAAAAAACCTGTGAGAGAGTCAGTTGGTCCATTAGATGATAAAGGGGTTAAAGGAGCACTAAGAGGCGACAAGGCGATAGCGGAGAGACTGAATGAATTCTTTGCTTCGGTCTTTACTGAGGAAGATGTAGGGATGTTACCCATGATGGAAGTGGTATTTAAAGGTGTGGAAGAATTGAAGGAAATATCGATACATCGGGAAGATGTCTTACAACTATTAGATAAACTGAAGAGTAGCAAATCACCTGGGCCGGATGGTATACATCCAAGGGTGTTGAAAGAACTGAAATATGAGATTGCAGACCTGCTATCAGTAATCTGTGAACTATCATTAAAATCATCTCTAATGGACTTCCGGTGTGGTAATGAGCTGACCAGACGCGTGCTGATCGGCTCCGGGCACCATACCCCACAAACCTGCTAAAAATTCTGCTACCAAGAGGCTGAATGCCCCCACCACTAACATCGGGCAGTAGAGAAGGGGGTCGCAGAACTGCGGGGCCCTCCCAGACGACCGGGGGCAGCCCGATGGCGACCAAATCCTCGCGGCGGGAGAAAGCTCGGACCCTTGAAACCAAAATGGCGGAGGGAGACCCGCCGAGTCCAGCCTCTGACTGTGAGAACACCATGGACGCCGAAGTCAGCGCGGCGGTGGTGCGCGCTTTGGACGATCGGTTCCGGGAGCTGGGAGATCAACTGCACTCTGTGGCTCAATCCATTACCGACTTCACGGGTCGGCTCGACCAAGCGGAAACCCAAATATCGGGGCTGGAAGACACGCAGCACTCCCTGGTCGCAAAGGTGCAGGCGTTGGAGGCTACTATTAAGCAGCAAGGGGAGAAGCTAGAAGACCTGGAGAATCGGGGACGCCGAAATAATCTGCGGTTTGTCGGTATCCCAGAAAACATTGCAGACAATGCCCTCCCTGGCTACCTGCAGAGCTGGGTTGCAAAACTTCCCAACGGTGGGCTGGAGGCGCCGTTACAAATGGAGAGAGTGCACCGGCTGGGCCCCAGGCGGGAACAGGCAGGCCGGCCACGTGCGGTGATAGCCCGTTTCATGGACTATCGCCAAAAGGAAGCAGTGCTACGCGCAGCCAGAAGCTCTCGGCGAGACATGGGAACCCCTGACAGAATATTGGTCTTCTAAGACTACTCACAGCTGGTTAGCCAGCAACGGAGAGCCTTTTCAGCGGTGTGTTCCCAATTGAGTAGCAAGGGGCTGCGATTTTCACTTTTGTATCTGGCCCGTCTGCGAGTGGAGCACCTAGGACAGACACGCTTCCTGGGCTCCCCAGCTGAGGCTTTGGCCTTCGTGGAACAGCTGGGGGATTCTGCAGCAGCCACCCCATAGAAGTGGACTCTATTTGCCGATGAGACATTGTAGCTCTGTGCGGTGTTAACTGTGGAGCGGGGAGCAACAGTTCGCAACAACGAGTAACAACTTGTAACAGTTTTGCATTATCTAGGTAACTGTGTTGCTTGGCTTTTTCTTTTTGGCGGCGCTGACGGGGACTATGGCGGCATTGTGTTTTTGGTTTTTCTGTTTCCTTCCTGGACAGCCTTTCGGCCCCGGACAATGAGGCATACATGCTGTTAACTGCGAAGCCCCAAGATTTATGGGGGGCTGCCTGATCTGGTTCTGGTATGGGGCGGGTGGGGGGGGGAACACATGAGTCTTCAGGGGCCTCCTTGGTGGACATTGAAGGGGGGCTGCCCCTGCGCCTTCCGACCTTGTTGGAGGAGGGGAGGGGAGCGGCGACGCCACGGGGTGGTCTGGTTCCGTTGCTCTCCATGGGTGGGAGGCGGTCCAGACCACCCGGTGGGTGTTGTGGAGGCGCTTTTCTTTTTGGCTTGTTTTCTTGTTTTTCTGCCCTTCTCCCTATCACCCTTTGTTTGTTTTCTTACCCAGCCCCAGCCAGCTCGTGCATTCCTATTACGGGCCAGTGTTTAAAGCGGGGCGGGAACAGATTGTGTATTGCACCTAGCTTTTCTCATTGCGCAGGTTCGGCAGGCAGTTCTTGTGCTGGGACTGTGCAGAAACGGGGTGTCTGCCTGGGTTCCGAGATATGGGGAGGTTCTTGAGTGGCGCCATGAGTGGCCGCCATGCCCCCCCCCCCTTCTTGGAATCGGGATTGGAGGGAGGCGGGAGGGACCTGGGATTGAATTCAGGGGTGGGCACTTCGACGCTGGCGAACCTGCCTATGCTGCTCGCAAACTGCGTTGGGGGGGGAGAGCCCTCTCCTAGACAGAGCCACTGCGTTGCAGACTCTCCCCCCTTGGAGGGGGGAGGGCGGCGGGAGGGTAGCGGCCCTGGGTAAACGAGGGATACGCAGAGTGCCTCCTATCAAAGTTCGATAGGGGCAGCAGGGGTGGGGGGAGTGAGGGGGGTCTCTTTGGTAGGGGAGACCTGTACTACTAACACTGGGGTAGCCCGACTACTACAGGGAGTCTCAGCCTATTGGCTGGGTTAGGTTTGGGGATTGAGGGGGGGTTGGGAAAGGAGGGGGAGGGATTGGGGGGGGTATGCTCTTACAGCACTCAGGGACTGGAAGAGGAGGGGGAAGGGGGTGGGTTGGGGGAGGGAAAAGCCAGAGGGGAACCGCACACCACTGGGGAGACTAACACTTTGCATATCCTGGACTCTTGGAGGATGGCTGCGGGCTGGGACAGCCACCCTCCTTTCGATGGGCAGATGTGCATGGGAAGACACAGGTAATAGATTTGTGATCTGAAGATCGTATCGTGGAATGTGTGTGGCATTGGCAACCCCATCAAGCGTTATAAGGTCTTGCAGGCCTTGGCTCGTCTTCGCTGTGATGTGGCTATGCTACAAGAGACCCACCAAACAGCGGTTGAACATGCGAAGTTGCAACGGGATTGGGTGGGGCAGGTGTGGGGGGCCCCGGCCCTAGGAAAAAAAGGGGGGGGGTTATTCTGGTTAACAAGCGCCTTCGGTTTGAGGCACTGCAGGAGTATGCGGACCCGGAAGGCCGCTATTTCTTGCTATATGGCACTCTATCTGGCAAACCTCTTATTCTGGGGTCCCTATATAGCCCCAATGTCCTGGATAAGGCACTATATGCCCGGCTGGCCTCTCGGATTGAGCAGTGGCCGGAGGCTCCTCTGGTGTTGGCGGGCGATTTGAATGGCGTCTTGGATATTGCTTTGGATACTGAGCTGGGAGCAGGGGAGAGATCTCGGGCTCCGACCACCAAGGCTCTGCAGGCCCTACGTCTTCGATTGGGACTGGTGGACCCTTGGCGCTTATTACATCCTATGGAACGGGATTTCACCCACCAATCTCGGGCCCATGGGTCGCACGCTAGGATAGACTATACCCTTGTTTCAGAGAGGCTTTTTGCACAGGTGGAGGACGCGCAGATTGGCCCCATGGAAATATCTGATCATGCTCCTATTTGGGTGAGTACCACTTGGGGAACTCGAGCTTCACATTCCCGGATGTGGCGCTTTCCCATAGATTTATATCATGATCAGGGTTTCCGGGGGCATATCCTGCGATGTTGGCTGGATTTCCAAAAGAATCACGAGAAAGAGGAGGTTGACCCGGAGTTGCTGTGGGAAACGGCGAAGGTGGTGTTGCGGGGGGAGATAATCGCCTACGTAGCTAGGAAACGCAGGATGCTGGCGGCCAGGATCCTTCATTTGGAAAGGCAGACAGTGAAAGAATGCCGACGGTGCGCAAATGACCCCTCCTCGGCTAATCGAAAAAGGTTGTGGGAGGCCCAGGTAGCTCTCAATGAGCTCATACACCAGCGGGCAAAAAAGTCTCACATGTACTACCGCTATCAACTTTATCGGTTCGGAGACAAGCCAGGGAAGCTCCTTGCGAGGTGTCTTCGGGGAAGCAGAGGGACGGGTCTGATAGCCGCCGTGCGGGATGGTCAGGGGCACTTACAAAAGGACAGTAGGGAGATAGCGCAGGTGTTCCGCACCTACTTTCAGTCGTTTTATGCCAAAAGACCTGGGTCTCCATTGTATATGCTGGAGTACTTTCGGGAGCTACAGCTCACCAGGCTTACGGCGGCCCAGAGGGCACGCCTGGACGCACCGGTGTCCGTGGATGAGGTGCTCAAAGAGCTACAAGAGGCCAACTGTGGCCGCGCTCCGGGCCCCGATGGGTTTGGGGCAGAACTTTACAAGCTAATGGGCGATAAGCTATCACCGGGCCTAGTAGAAATGTATCGCTGCCGGATTGATCGAGGCGTCTTTAAGTGGGGAACCAACCATGCCCATATCATCTTGATACCCAAGCCTGGAAAGGACCCCACTCAAGCTGCCTCATACAGGCCTATCTCTCTACTAAACTTTGACTTAAAACTGTTAGCAAAAATCTTAGCTGTCCGTTTGGGGGACGTCCTGGGCGAGCTGGTACACGCATCGCAGGTCGGGTTTGTCAAAGGACGTTATGCCGTTCGAAACCTGCGGAAAATAGTGGCTTCCCTCGAGTGGGTCCGGGAACGCAACTTAACATCACTGCTAATTAGCTTTGACGCCGAGAAGGCCTTTGATCAGGTTCATTGGGCATACTTGCAGTTCCTCCTGCCTCAGTATGGTCTTGGTGAGATGTTCTGTAAGATGGTGGATTTACTTTATTCAGATCCGACAGCAGCTATTTCCTGTAATGGTGTGATATCCGACTCCTTTTCACTCGAGCGGGGAACGCGGCAGGGGTGTCCTCTTTCCCCATTGCTTTTTGTGCTATCTCTAGACCCGTTGGTGCGACGTATTGAGTCCTCTCCCAGCATACAGGGGGTAAAGATAGGAGCTCAGCAATTTAAATTGGCGGCATTTGCAGATGATCTCTTAGTACACGTGCTTTCGCCTCAGCAATCGCTAGGTGACCTACTAGAGGAGCTCACTCTCTTCGGTACATTCGCAGGGTTGAGGATAAATAGAGACAAATCTGAGGCGCTGGATGTTGGGGGTTCACTGCGGGGAGCTTGGCAGGGCGTCTTCCCTCTTCGATGGGCGGAGGAGGCATTTCTATATCTGGGTATCTTATTGCCCCGGGATCCTAAGGCGCTGTATAAGCTTAACTTTGCCAGATTTTTCACAAAGATTCAGACGCAATTGCAGGCTTGGACCCCCCTTCCCTTGTCTTTGTCGGGCCGATTGGCGGCTATAAGTATGATTATATTTCCCAAGCTGCTGTATTGGTTACAAACCTTGCCGGTGTGGCTGCTACAGAAGGACCTTCGAAAGATAGACAGGGAAGTCCGGAAGTTTCTTTGGGGGGCACTTCGAGCCCGGATACCCTTGGCCAGATTGAGGGGTAGCTGGAAGGCGGGGGGGATGGGACTCCCCGACCTGTCTCAATATGTCATGGCTTGTCAGGCCAGACACTTAGGGGATTGGCTTGGTGCTACTGATTATTATACGCCGAGGACCTTCGAGGCGGCCTTCCTGTCCCCACACGCGCTGGAGGCTGTGGTGCATCTGGATGGGACATTGCTGCCACCTAGGGTGCGAGATAGCGTGTTGGTGACCCCAATTAGGAGGGCTTGGCAGAGACTTAAGTTTTGGGGCAGTTCTCCGCGGGTCTCTAGCTGGCTTCCCCTGCAAGGGAATGTTGCTTTTGGGCCGGGTATGGACTCCGCAGTATTTAGGCAGTGGAGGGGGAAGGGGATAACGTGTCTCGGACATGTGGTTACCCTAGAGGGTTGTTGTAAGCCATTGGATATGCTCTGTAAAGACTTTGACTTGCAACAGGGGACCTCCCACTTTGCCTACTTCCAACTACGGCATTATGTCGAATCTCTACCGCAGCCGGGTTTGCAAGAGGATCATTCTGCGAGAATTATTGACTTTTTTGCCCTGGGGACGGACTGTCCACCTAGAGTAGCACTGCTGAAACGTAAGTTGGATCAGTATGGCACTCCCTGGGACTTCACCAAAGAGGAGCAGGCTTGGAAGCAGGAACTCGGATGCGCAGTTCCTCCCGGCGCGGTTGGAGCGGCCTTACGGCGGATAGCCCGATTGGTGGAAGGCACCAGGTGGCAGGAGACGCAATTCAAGTGCATAACACGGGTCCACTTCTCCCCGAGGCGAGCATTGCGCACGGGACTAACGGAATGTGGGGGTTGTCCTCGGTGTGCCTCACCGTTAGCAGACTTGGGCCACATGTGGTGGGGTTGCAAGCGCATTAAAGCGTATTGGGCGCGTATTGAGGCTTATTTAGGTGTTTTACTACGCCAGCCAGTTCGGTGGTCGGGCCTGTTGGTAGCTTTGGATTATCTGGGGCCTCTACAGGTCAAGAGGAAATGGGGGCGTATCCTAACACGTAAGGCTTGTTTGGTGGGGAAAGGCCCCATTCTTCGTAAGTGGAGGGAGATGTCGGCCCCTACCTTTTGGGAGTGGCGTAGTAGCTTTCATCATCTCATGATACAAGAGAGCAGGGCGGCCAGGGGGATTCCTCAGCGCTGGGCCTCCTTCCTACTGATATGGACCCCCTACATCCAGAACTTAGGCTCTAAAGCTAGAAGCGAGGTATTAGCTATGGGGTAACCCTGTACCCTGGCTTATTGGCTGCGGGGAGGGCGAAGGTGGCGGAATGGGATGGTGGAAGTGTGCATTCCCAGTGGGAGGTCCCTTGGCTCTGGTGTGGGGGGGGGGTGGGGGGGGATGGGGGGAGGTGGGGGGATGGGGGGAGGGCGGTTCCAATTCACCATACGAGTTAAGAGTACTAGAGGAGTTTACGATTCTGGAGGTGCCCTTGTTTTCTCTCTCTCCCCTCTTCCCCTCAGGGATTTTGAGGGCTCCTGGTTGGGGATAAGACTCAACCCTGTCCAGGGAATTGGCTTGGTAGGATGATCCTGGCTATAATCTCCGGTGGGAGGGGGGAGGTATGAAGGAGGGCAAAACTTATCAAACTATGTATCCATGTTTTGTTTCATTATAGCTGTATTGTTGAACCAGCATTTAATAAACAGATTTTGAAAAAAAAAAAATCATCTCTAATACCTGAAGATTGGAGGATCGCCAATGTAACACCAATTTTTAAAAAGGGTTCCAGGGGTGATCCGGGAAACTACAGACCAGTGAGCCTGACGTCAGTACCGGGAAAAATGGTAGAAACCATCATAAAGAATAAAATTACTCAGCATGTAGATAGTCACAACCTAGTGGGAGACAGCCAACATGGCTTTAGACAAGGAAGATCTTGTCTTACTAATCTGTTATGTTTTTTTGAAGGAGTGAATAAACAGGTGGACAAAGGTGAGTCGGTTGATATTGTGTATCTGGACTTTCAGAAAGCCTTTGACAAGGTTCCTCATCAGAGACTTTTGGCAAAACTAAAGAGTCATGGGATAGGAGGCAGTGTTCTATTGTGGATCAGGGAACTGGTTAAAAGATAGAAAGCAGAGGGTAGGGCTAAATGGCCAATTTTCCCAATGGAGAAAGGTGAATAGTGGTGTACCCCAGGGATCTGTGCTGGGTCCGCTGCTTTTTGACATATTCATAAATGACCTGGAAAGTGGAATAACGAGTGAGGTTATCAAATTTGCAGATGACACAAAACTATTTAAAGTTGTTAAAACCAAAGAGGATTGTGAAAAATTGCAAGAGGATCTTGATAAATTGGAAGACTGGGCATCAAAATGGCAGATGAAATTTAATGTGGACAAGTGCAAGGTTATGCACCTAGGGAAGAACAACCCAAACTATGGTTACACGATGCAAGGTTCCACATTAGGAACCACCACCCAGGAAAAAGATTTAGGCGTCATTGTGGATACCATGTTAAAACCCTCGGCCCAGTGTGCAGTGGAGGCCAAGAGAGCAAATAGAATGCTAGGTATGATAAGGAAAGGAATGGAAAATAAAACAAAATATATTATAATGCCTCTATATCGTTCCATGGTGAGACCGCACCTTGAATATTGTGTGCAATTCTGGTCGCCGTATCTTAAAAAGGATATAGCGATTTTAGAAAAGGTTCAGAGAAGAGCCACCAAAATGGTAAAGGGGATGGAAGGATACTCCTATGAAGAAAGGCTAAAAAGGTTAGGGCTCTTTAAACTGGAAAAGAGACGGCTGAGGGGAGATATGATAGAAGTCTATAAATTAATGAACGGAATGGAATGGGTAAACGTAGATCGATTGTTTACGTTATCAGAATATAGAAAGACTAGGGGACATGCAATGAAGCTACAGGGTAAACTATTTAAGACCAACAAAAGAAAATATTTTTTCACTCAACGTGTAATCAAACTCTGGAATTTGTTACCGGAGGATGTAGTAAAGGCTGTTAGTGTAGCTGGGTTTAAAAAAGGTTTGGACAAGTTCCTGGAGGAAAGGTCCATAAACCATTATTAAGAAGTGACCGAAGATATCAATGCTTGACCCAGTACGAGCATTGTGGAACTTGTGTCTCTTGGGGAAACTGCTAGGTACATATGACCTAGTTTGGCCACTGTTGGAAACAGAATACTGGGCTTGATGGACCTTGGTCTGACCCAGTATGGCATATCTTATGTTCTTATGTTCTTATGTAAAGGTATGATGATACATGCTGGAACAGGAAACTATCTTATTGATAGTTGTTACACCTCTTTTCCGTCCCAGGAGGAAGAGAAAAACTCCTGTTACTTATAGGCATGATCATCCTGAGAGTTCACAGCAACAAAAAGAATGGATGTCTGTTGAGAAGAGATCCATGTCTAGAGTTTAGGATGGAAACAGTGTAGATGCTTCTATTAAGAAGAAGCAGACAACTGGAAAGAAAGATGTGATGATAATATATCAGAAGCCCTGCAGATGCTGGGTTTGCCGAACATGTTGAGGTTGTGATTTCCTTAGCCTGGTTGGATGTTTCCCCTGTCTGGGAACATCTGTATGATGGGTAGAAGATGGATAAAACTTTCTCCCCTTAAGGGAACAAAGTTTGTTAGGAGATCTCCTACAAACTGGGATAGAGGAAGGCGTAGACAAGCCTCTAAAAGCAATAGTGTCCGTAGTTAACTGAGCAGCTTGGAGTAAAGCCTCCTTGTTAAAGAGATTCTCTCCAGTACAAGGAGTATTTCCCAGTCTATCTTGTACCCATTTGTCCAAGTCTGAAGCTTGGAGCCAGGCTCTACGTCGTGCCCCTATGGCTATAGCAGAAGTTCTGCTAACAGACTCAAAAGAGTCCAGGGAAGCACGAGTAAGGAACCTAGAAATATTTTGAGCATGATTGACTAATATAGAAAAATCTGCTCTTTTAGGCTCTTGAAGAAAAGGGGTCAAAAGTAGTACATTCTTTGTGACCTCCTCAAGAGATAATCCCATATAGAAAATATATGAGAGAATTCTTGCTGAAAACATGGATGCCTGGAAGGTTTGGAAGTCTTAGCCTCATGACCTGGCGGATAAGAAGAGTGCTTCTTAGTACTCCCAACACGCCTCATTGCTGATTCTACAACAATAGAATGATGAGGGAGCTGAGGCTTTTGAAAACCTGGAGAAGGGGGCACCATGTATAGAAGATCAGTTGCCCTAGAAGGTGGGGATACCGTTAAAGGAGCTTCCCACGTTCTAAATAGGAGATCCTGAAGGTCTGATGCAAAGGAAACAATGACTTCCTTTGGCTTGCAGGGGATCTGCAGAGGTTCTGGATCCCCTGGTGCAGGATATTGACCAGGTATAGAAATGGCAAGTAACTTTGCCATATCAAGCAGGAATGCTTGAAAAGAAATCTCCCCAGAGGGGAGTCCTCTGGAAAGAGGAGTAAGAATTAGATCTGTTGAAGAACTAGCTCTAGCACCCACCGGTTCATTCAGATTCTCTAGAATAGAAGATCTGAAGGGGTGGAGCATCGGATTGTCCTTGAAGGATAGTTGTCGGTACCGCTGGAAGCCGGTACCGCAACCCGTCGGTAGCAAATCGTCCATGCTAGGGATCGATTCCAAACTCGGTATGGAAGGAAGCGAGCCGGTTGAAACAAGCATGGGAGGTACTGACACCGATGCTAATGTCGATACCGGTACCGAGACCGGTACCGTCGTTGATACCGATACATGAAGATCAGTCTGTGATAGCTCTATCGGTACCGAAGTAACCGAACGTGGCAGACCTTGATCATCGGTAGAATGTCTTCGGTACCATTTGAAGTCGGTACCGAGACGAGTCGGTACCTAGTCATCCAGACTAGAGATCGATTCCAGACTCGGCATCGAAGGAAGCGAGTCCATCGATGCATATTTGGAGGGTACCGACGTCAATACCAGTACCGGTACCGGGATCGATACCGATACTGGAAGATCGGTCAGCAGCGGCTCAGTTGGCCCCGAAGGAACCGAGAGCGCTAGACTGCGATCTTTGGTGAGGAATGTTTCATCCAACACCATTGCCGATGCCAGGGTATCGGTACCGCCCCAAGCGGATGCCGCCACCGAGCATGGCTCAGGTATGTTCGTAGAGGTCAGAACCCCCGAAACAACCTGAAACCCCATAATTGGCTTGGAGGCCGAAGACTCCCACCGGGGTTTTAATGCCAAGGTGTTCTCGAGGGCAACGCCGGAGGCATCTCTATGCTGAGCATGAGATCTACCACTCGAGGCCTGGCTAGTCTTAACAGACTGTTTTTGGGTTACCTGATCCTGTGAAGAAGCGTTGGCTGGTACCGTGAAATTTAATGGGGACCGCGTATCGAGACATGCTCGATGCTGAAGACTTCTTCTGGATATACCGCTGCAGAGGGAACACTCCAGCGGATGGTGGTCAGGACCCAAACAGGGTAGACACCAACTATGAGTATCTACAATTAATTTGGTACCGCCACAGTTTATTAAAGGACCCAATATTACCATACCTGCGTGTAGGCCTGGTTCTTGGTGATCCGCTTTTGGTTTGGCTTGCCTTGCGAATACCTTCTTCTCCTGTGTTTTCGACCGCCACAGTTTAAACATTTCTTAGGGTTAGTGGCTGGTATTTCCATGAAGGAGAGTGAGAAAGGCCTAGCTGGCCGAAAAACCGTCAGGCACTAACAGGGAAAAAATATTCCTCAGAAAGGAAATTTTGTAAGAAAAAAGAAGAAAGAAACACCGGCAGTACCGGTGGCATCGGAGAAGGCAGACCCGACCACAAGAAAACAAAAAAATAAAAGAAGAATTTTCTGCGGTGACAGGAGTATGTCCTGCCGGCTCCGCGGAAAAACGAAAACTGAGGAGAGGCAGTTGGGAAAGGCGGGAAGGCAGCACGCAAGCGTGGTGGGATGCTCCCAAAAGCATTCTGATTGGACGCTGGGGAGCGTTCCCGCGCGGACTCCGTCAGTACCGACATACCCATATGTGAAGACTCATTCCTGCTTGTTCCTGGAGATAGTGCCTAGCCACAGACGCTGAATTCTAACCCCAGATATTCAATGCAAGAGCCATATCCAGCCACAGACATTGAATATCCGGGTTGCCACAGAACCCGGAAGCTAACGGGACAGTGGCAATATTGAGTCGCTGCCTGGTTAGCTTCTGTGAATAAAATTAGGCCAGCATTTGTGAGCTTTACTTTACCTATTTGCTGATAACCAGGCAGTGGCTCTGGATCCCAATACATGCCCATATAAAATACAAGATCATTCTCACTACATTCAAAATCATTCACAGTACAACATCCTACAATCACTCATAACACAAGACCCAGAAATCAGACCTAGAAGGTCCAATACGATAAACCATCTAATAGTCCCGAAAAACAAGGCAAGAAGTAAACAGGTCACCTGCACCAGGACATTTCCCATAGCAGTGCCAACAATATGAGGTCAACTGCAGACACAAAAGACTTCCGCAGGAAACTCAAAACCTTCCTATTCACTGACTCTATGGAAATATTACTTAACCCAGAAATCTCATAGACCATATCCAATGTTCCTCAGATCTTGCTAAACCCTGAGTTTCATACCTTTCATAACATAGAACAACGATATACAATCTCAAGAGAACTGTTTTACATAGAACATGGGTAAGTAAACTTGGTGTTAAATGTGGGGGTTATAAATAAATCAAAGGTATGCGGATGGTTATGGTATAGCATAGTTACTCACCTGTAAAAGGTGTTCTACAGGGACAGCAGGAATCAGTCCTCACATATGGGTGACGTCAGCACCGATGGAGCCCATGCAGAGCATTTCCCCAGCTTTCAAAGAAAGCCTTTGGGAATGCTACTACGCATGTGTGGTCCCCTTCCCGCCCAAAGGTGCCATCTTGCTCAGTCAGATGACATTGTTTAGACAAAGACAAAAAGCTAAAGGAGGGAACTCCAAGGAGAGGAGGGAGGGTTGTGAGGACTGATTCCTGCTGTCCCTGGAGAACACCTGTTACAAGTGAGTAACTATGCTTTCTGCAGAAATAAGCAGGAAGTCAATCCTCACATATGGGACTCCCTAGATTCAGGCTGCCGGGACCCGAACCACGACAGCAGCAGAGGCGATCCAAGGGACGTCATCAGTTGCAGCAAGTGAGTCCCTAGAGGCTTTGCAGATCCAAGCGTCCAGCATCACCATAACTCCGGTAGCCTGAACACTAAAGGGTTGGAGGGCAGGAGTTGCCTATACACCAAGAATGCTTCTGATCACTGCCTGGTCAAAGGCACTGTCCCTGCAGGACTCACTCTCAAGGCAGTAGTGGGCTTCAAACGTATGGACTGAAGACCACGTGGCGGCCTTACAGATTTCTTGCACCAGCACTGCGTGTAGGTTGGCCACCAATGTGACCATAGCCCTCACACGATGAAGAGTGATCCGGCGATCCAGAGAGAGGCCAACTCTCTCATAAGCGAGGGAATGCAGTCCACCACCCAAGTGGACAGCGTTCACTTAGTCACAGGTAGCCCCAGTCTGCTGTGATCATAGGAGATAAAAAGCTGAGGAGCTTTTTGATGGGCCTTGGTCCTCTGTAAATAAAAGGATAGGGCCCTCTTGCAATTCAGGGTATGCAAGACGACCTCCTCCCTGCTGGCATGCTGCCGTGGGAAGAAGGTGAGGAGAACTACCTCCTGCTTGAGGTGAAAAGCAGACACCAACTTTGGGAGGAATTTGGGGTGCGTGCACAGCACCACCCGGTTCGCTTACTCTGCGAGTGGACATAAACGTCACCAAGAAGGCCACCTTCCAGGAGAGGTGTCGCAGGTGGCCAAAGGCTCAAAAGGCGGCCTAGTGAGCTGGGAGAGCACCACATTGAGGTCCCATTCTGCTGCCGGAAGGCGAAGAGGGGGCTTGGAGAACAGGAGGCCCTTGAGGAATCTGGAGGCCAGAGGCTGGTCTGAGAGTGGCTTCCCTCTATAGGGTGATGGTTAGCCACTATGGCGCTGAGATGCACCACCACCAAGTTAGATTTCAAGCCCGAGTGTGAGAGGTGCAGCAAGTACTTCAGCCCGAGCATTACCTGACAGCAGAACGGGTTCTCATTCCTTTCTGCACACTAGATGGAGAACCTCCTCCACTTGAAGGTGTAAGCCCTTCTAGTGGATAACTTTTGGGAGGTTGAAAGGGGCCAGTGCTACCCTTTCAGCAGCCACGCTGTCAGCATTAGGGACCCCAGGTTGGATGTAGCAGGGAGCCTCCCTCCTGGGACAGGAGGTCCGGGACCTGGCCCAGTGGTACTGGGGTTGCCACCGACAGGGAGAGCAGTAGGGGGAACCAGGGCTGCCTGGGCCACCTGGGCGCAATCAGGATCACTGAGGCGTGCTCGCTCTGGATCTTGAAAAGGCACTTGGCTATCAGAGGTGTTGGTGGGAATGCATAAAGCAGGCCCTGTGACCAGGAGATCAGAAAGGTGTCCACCGCCACCATCCTGCGGTGTGGCTGAAGAGAGCAGTATTTGGGCAGCTGCGAGTTATCCAGGGAAGCGAACAGGTCCAGCCAGGGTCTTCCCCAGAGGAGGAAAAGCCTCAGAGTCACTCTTGGATCCAGGCGCCATTCGTGAGGCCGAAGGACCCAGCTGAGGTTGTCTGCCAGGTAGTTGTCCTGAACAGGTAAGTACATCGCTCTCAGAAGGATATGGTTGTGCACTGCAAAGGAGTGGAAGGCCCCTTCCTCCTGACACACCTATCACAGTCGACAACCCGGACTACTCCAAAATAACAAACTGCCTCATACACATGACCAGCTTGTTTCAAAACAACAACCTCACCATAAACTATAGCAAGGCTGAGGCACTAATCATCACTTGAAACACTGACTTCGTCCCTCCACCCTACATCAAGATAAAAGACACAACCATACCCATAAAACCGGAAGTAAAGTACCTCGGAGTAACCCTGGACAAGGAACTGAGTCTACAATCACACATGAGCAGAACCACCAAAAGCGCATACCACAGGATGAGACTTATCCGACGCCTTAAGCCCCTCTTTGCCCCAGAGCACTTCCGTACAGTCTGCTAAGCACTAATAACCCCACTACTAGACTTCTGCAACCCAATCTACCTTGGTCTATCAAAACAAACACTCAGACAGCTGCAACTGGCACAAAACACAGTGGCTCGCATAATATCTGGCTCAACAAGACAAGAAAACATCACACCCATACTGAAAGATCTACACTGGCTCCCAATCAGCTCACGCATCAAATATAAGACAGTCATAAACAACTTCAAGATCAAACAGTCATCAGCCCTCAGCCTACAAACACTCATACAATCCGACAGAAGCACAAGACCAAGGAGGAGAGGCACTTCCAATCGAGTCAACACCCCAAAAGACCTCACCAAGGTCCGTAAGGACACCGCGGAGCAAGTCCTTTCCCTGGCTGCACCAGCAATTTGGAACACCCTCCCAGACGAACTAAGACTAACAACAGACCTCAAAGACTTTCGGAAGCAGCTTAAGATAACACTATTCATTGAACACTATGGACGCGTCACATGATCTACTCATCAAGCAAGAACAAAGGACCAACCCCCCTCCCCTGACCCTTGTACATAAGAATGTATAATAGCGCATGATATAAATAGCTCACCAAGAATCGAATATACACCACCACAAACACACTACTGGTATCACTGCATGAAAACACTTGAAACACGCTTATGATTGTTTGCTGTAGAGACCGCCTTGATTGAAGGAGAAGGCGGTATAGAAATACTTTTAAATAAATAAATAAATAAATATCCTGCTTCTTCACACAGAATATAGCAACCTGATTGTCTATCTGTATGAGGACCGGAAGGTTGCTCAGGTGGCGATGGAAGGCCTGACGAGCCAGGAAGATGGCCCTGAGCTCGAGGAAATTGATTTGTAGGAGGGATTCCTCTGGGGACCAGGTGCCTTGGGTGCACTGGCCCTCGCAATGTGTGCTCCAGCCTACAAGGGAGGCATCTATCGTCAGGACCCTCTGAGGGGATCGGTGCCTGGAAGGGAATCCCTGCCATGAGGTGATGTACGGACTGCCACCAGGTGAGGGAGGCTGTCAGCTGGTGGGTGACCTTCAATCTGTCCTTCAGTCTGCCCGTTGCCTGCGTCCACTGGGAATGGAGGCACCACTGGGCTGCATGCATATGCAGGCAGGCAAGAGGCATAACGTGAACTGTTGAGGCCATATGGCCTAGCAGGCGGAGGAGTAGGCAAGCAGCACCGAACTGGAGCTCTGCACATCCCTTGCCAGCTGCATCAGGCAATGGGCTCTCTCCACGGGGAGGAAGGCCCTGACTCGCAGAGTGTCCAGCTGGGCCCCTGTGAAGTCCAAGTCTTGGACCAGGGAGAGGCTGGACTTGGGGTAGTTGATGATGAACCTCAACTGCTGAAGAGTATGGATAGTGAGCCTTGTGGCCTGGCCTCGAGAGGTGTGCTGCCTCTGATGAGCCAGTCATCCAGGTAAGGAAAGACGGGGGCCCCTGGAGGCACACATAGAAACATAGAAAAATGACGACACAAAAAGACCACATGGCCTATCTAGTCTGTCCTTCCATATCAACAACTACAACAGTCCCCTTTTTTCCTTTAGAGATCCTCTGTGTTTGTCCCATACTTTTTTGAATTCAGATATTGTCCTCATCTCTACCACCTCCACTGGGAGACTATTCCACAGATCCACCACTCTTTCCGTAAAGAAATATTTCCGCATATCACTCCTGAATCTATCCCCTTTCACCTCATCCCATGTCCCCTCGTAGCAGAACTTTCTAGCTTTTGTTGTCGCCTTTTCTACTCATTTAGCTACTTTAAGATCATCAAACACAACCATTCCTAGGTCCCGCTCTTCTTTAGTGTACAAAAGTACTTCACCCCCTATATTATATTGCTCCCTTGGATTGCTCTAGCCCAAATGCATGACCTTGCATTTTTTAACATTAAATCCCACCTGCCAAATTCTAGACCATTCTTCAAGCTTAGCTAGATCCCTCATCATGTTATCTACACCTTCCTGGGTGTCTACTCTATTGCAGATTTTGGTATCATCCGCAAAGAGGCAAACCTTACCCGATAGCCCTTCCGCTATATCACTAACAAAGATGTTAAAAAGAATCGGACCAAGGACAGATCCCTGGGTCCATGAAGGGATGGACAGATAGAGGGATACCAGAATCCCCAATATGTAATTGAAGATGGATGAAGTTCTTGATACAAAATGTGTTTAGAAGTTTGACTTTTCACCTACTTTCTTAAATAGAATAAGATGTCATGGTCATGAGTTCTCTGTGTAACCGTCTTTAAAATAGATGGAACAGTGTTAACTAAGCATAACGCCTATGAACTGTGTAACCATAGTTCATTGTACAGTCAGCTGGAAGTCCCTGCTGACAAAACATAATTTTTGCAACTTTTGCAATTATAAACAATTTTGTCATAATTGCGTAAATTTCATCTAATATACTGTAATCAGATCTTACTCTGTAAAAAGAACTTTGGCGACACCTTGTGTTATTTCATGGTTATAATAAATGGTTGTTACTTCCTCTTTTTTTCTCTAATAAAAAGGAGCTTTTAGGAGGAGAACTTTGAATTCGGCAGGTGTGGAATTATGCCCGTCCATATACCGCTTGCCGTCTTCCCTCTGAGCTCAAAGAAAATAGCACTTTGTGTGTGTGTGCTTGTGTTCTATATTACTCTCTGCCTGTCTCTCACTACTGATGGACCAGAGACCTAAAGAGCCGAGGTATTGTGGTCAGATCATGGAGTTTTCTTCACACCACTGGTAACTTCCTTTTCCTCAGGGTGAGCTCCATTTACCTGTACTCTTTGTCGCCTCCCACTCAACCAATTTCTAACCCAAGCAGTAACTTTAGGTCCATCCCTACGGTGCTCAGTTTGATTATAAGTCCCCTGTGAGGAAGGGTGTCAAAGGCTTTACTGAAATCTAAATACACCACATCTAGGGCTCTCCCTCGGTCCAACTCCCTGGTTACCCAGTCAAAGAAATCAATCAGATTTGTCTGACAAGACCTGCCTCTGGTGCATCCATGCTGCCTTGGATCCTGTAAACTGCTGGACTCCAGAAACCTCACTATTTTCTCTTTCAGCAGCGTTTCCAATAATTTACTCACCACTGAAATTAAACTAACCAGCCTGTAATTTTCAACCACATCCTTACTTCCGCTTTTGTGTAAAGGCACCACATGAGCCTCTCTCCAGTCCTTTGGCACCACTCCCGACTCCAACAAGGCATTGAAAAGCCAGTCAGTGGAGCTGCTAGAACGTCCCCAAGTTCCCTCAGTATTCTAGGGTGTATCCCATCTGGTCCCATTGCTTTGTCTACTTTAAGTTGAGCTAGTTTTTTACTAACACAGTCTTCTGAAAATTGTTCAAGATGCCCCTTGCTTCTGTTCCTGTTTGTGGGTGTTTTCTGGAGGTCCTGTTCTTGGTTCTTCATCTGTGAACACAGAACAGAAATATTTGTTAAGCAATTATGCTTGATCCTCATCAGCTTCTACATATTCCTCCCCTTCACCCTTGAGTCTGACAATACCACTTTTTCTCCTCTTCTTCTCACTAACATTATTTGAAAAATGTCTTATCCCCACATTTTATTGCATTGGCTATTTCCTCCTCTTTTTGAATCTTTGCTTTCCTGACTACTTTGCTAGCTTCTCTAAGTTTTCCCAAATATAGATGCCTGTCATCCTCTCTCTGTGATCTCTTATATTCATGAAGGCCTTCCTCTTTTTCTTCACCTTTTCAGCTACTTCTTTCAAAAGCCATAGCGGTCTCCTTTTCCTTTTACCTTTGTTTACCATTTTAACAAAAATGTTGGTTGCCCTTAAAATATCCCCTTTCAGTTTTGCCCACTGTTTTTTTTACATTCTCCAGCTGTTCCCATCCTGCTAACGGACTCCCTGAGATATTGGCCCATCTTGGCAAAGTTAGTTTTCCTAAAGTCTAACACCCTCACTTTTGAATGGATTCTAACAGCACTAGTCCTCATACTGAACCACACCATCTGGTGATCACTGGATGCAAAATGATCTCCCACTATAACATCAGAAACACTTTCACCATTGGTAAGCATCAAGTCCAGTATGGCCCCTTCATATGTGGGGTCTGTTACCAATTGCTTGAATAGTTTTCCCTATAGAGAATCCAGGATCTCCTTACTTCTAGATGATACTGCAGCAGGAATGTTCCAGTCAACATCTGGCATATTGAAATCCCCTTTCAGTAGCACTTCCCCTTTCCTAGCAATGCTGCGTATGTCTTCAATTAACTCTCTTTCCACCTCCTCCTCTTGTGAGGGAGGTCTGTATATCACGCCAATGCAAACAGATTTCTCTTTCCCTCTTTCTAGTTTAACCCACAATGCCTCCTCTCTCCCTTTTAAGCTCTGTAATTCCAAAGCTTTAATATTATTTTTTACATATAGCGCCACTCCTCTTCCCCTTCTTCCTACCCTGTCCTTTCTGAATAAAGTATAGCCTGGTATAGTTACATCCCAGTCATGGCTTTCTGTGAACCATGTTTCTGTAACTGCCACTAAATCCAAGTCGACCACTCCCACCAAAGCTTCAACATCAGGGATCTTATTTTCCATGCTACGGGCATTTATACCCACCGCTTTCCATATGTTACCCCTTTTACCCATTTTCATAAAGGTATTTAATGTATTACTTACCTGGGGGCTTTCTTCACCCATCCCCAATGAATCTGGTTTAACCCTGGGAGTACCGATGGGGTCAAAAGTGACTCCACTGCAAGTTTAACAACGCGTATCTCGGAAACTAGTTGTTCAAGAATGCAATCTTTTTATGACTTTTCACATGTCAATATTCTCTTTATATTGCGCCATGAGAAGAATAATTTTCATCTGCTAGGTGACGCTAGTGATGAATTGCAGCACAGAGTACCAGTGGGGTCATTTTTGATCCCAGTTGCTTACGTCCAGTTTGGATCGTGATACAATTGCAGTTTTGTGAATTTTTTGATCTGACAAAGGTATTTATCATTAATAATGTATCATTTCTTTTTTGTACTCTTATTTTATGAAAATTACACATTTTCGGTAACTGATATCATACGTTCTCTCATTATTTCCGATGAAATCTAAAGGCTTTCAGCTCGTTCATCACGATTATTGTACACCTATAGTAAAACTGCTATGTGTTTTATTCAACTTTATCTTTTTTTATTTATTTTAGGTTATTGTTTATAATGTCAAAACGAAAGTATTCAGCTGCCCAAGTAAGAGAAATATTGCAACGAGATGCTGACAGTGACGGCTCTGAGTCGTCTGATGATGCAGCATATTCAGCAAGCGAAGAAGCATATCAGCCAAGTTCGGGCGATAAATCTGATGATGACAGTCATGATTCCGATGGCGACAGCAGTTGGTCGCCAAGTGAATGTGAGACTGATGTTGAGCCGGTAACATCGCCTGCAGCAAAGAGTCAAGTTACAGGTCGAGGCAAAGGTCGAGGCTGTGCTGGACGGGGAAGAAGGCAGGAGTCCTCGGTGTCAGTATCATCTGTGAGGAATCTTAGTTGTGGTCGTAGAGGAGCTAAGAGGTCATCAACTATAAGCACAAATGTTGCCATTGAAGCCTATGTATCTAAGGATGCCACATCATGGAACAGGAAACCTATAAAGCAAGCTGCTGGAATATACGCCAGAGCTAATGTCATGCCCGTACAACAAGGTCCTACAAGGTATGCTGTACGAAATGTTGATGACCCTCTCGCAGCATTCCACTTGTTCATGAGGAAGAACTTATTGAATGAAATCATGATGTGGACGAGCAAACAAGGAAGACACATTTATGACACCTGGAAAGATTTGACAGATGGAGAATTTCAACGTTTTCTTGGACTTCTGATCCTCTCAGGCATGTACAAGTCACGAAATGAATCCATAGTTCAGTTGTGGAACCCTGAAGATGGTCGTTCTGTTTTTGGCAAAAATATGGCCCGTAACCGTTTTCAGCAAATTTCTTGTGCACTCAGATTTGATGATGCAACCAACAGACATGAACAACGAGGCGTGGATAAGCTTGCTCCAATCAGACACGTTTTTGATACCTGGGAAGCAACTCTAAGTGACGCCTTTTGTTCCTGGTGAAAATGTTACCATGGATGAGCAACTGCTTATATTTCGTGGCCGTGTTCCGTTCAGACAATATATTCCCAGCAAACCTGGGAAATATGGCATAAAGCTATGGATGTTGTGTGACAGTGCAACGTCATATGTTCTGCGTCTTCAAGTATATGCAGGAAGGGAACTCCGACAAAACAGGGAACAGAATCAGGGTGAAAGGGTTGTGCTACAACTCACTGAAGGATTGACGCGATCTGGCAGAAATGTTACTGTTAACAATTTCTTCTGCAGTTTATCCCTGTCACGGAAATTGCCAGAAAAACAATTGACACTTTTGGGGACAATTCGAAAGAACAGAAAAGAATTACCTCCAGAATTTGTAACAGCAAAGGGCCAAGAGGTATTCACTTCACTGTTTGCCTTTCGGGATGACGCCACTCTGGTTTCCTATTGCCCGAAGGAAGGAAAAGTGGTGGTTGTTCTGAGCAGTTTGCATGATCAAGAAGTAGATAACACACGTCCAGACAAAAAACCACGCATGATCTTGGACTATAATTCTAGTAAAGGTGGAGTAGATACGGCAGATCAAATGTTGCGCACGCATACCACAAAACGAATGACAAGACGCTGGCCAGTGACAATCTTCTACAACATGTTGGACATCAGTGCTTTGAACGCCTTCATTGTTTGGACGTCACTAAATCCAGAATGGCAGTCCAAGTCAAAGCACAGACGTCGCCTATTCCTCTTGGAATTAGGAAAGCAGCTGCTTCAGAGTATTTGCAGCGAGACTTCTTCCAGCATTGAAGAAGCCACTGATGCCGTTTGCAATATCGGGATCCCAAAGAAAAGGGCAAGGTGTCACTGCTGTTCCAGAGAAAAAAGACAAGAAAAGCAACATAGTTTGCACGTCCTGCAAGCGCAATGTTTGCAAAGAACATTCAGAAATTGTCTGTGTCTCATGCAAATGACTGTAGTACTTTACTGTGTTCATCAAGTGCATGCAAAAACTGCTTTCATGACAATTCTTCTTCATGTAATTTTATGATAAAGCATTAAATTTCAAAACATTTAATCTTCATATAATAAATAATTAATTCAGAATAATATTTTGTCTGTTTAGTTTAAAATTTTCATGGTTAACAATTAAAATTCGCCGTGAGGTCATTTATGACCCCAACGGTATTCAGTGTGTGCAAAAAATCTCGGTAATTCCAGGGTTAAAGCCCTCTTCAGTAGATTAGCCAGTCTACTACTGAAGACGCATCAACCTTTCTTGGACAGATGGATGCCATCTCTGCTCTGCAACCCTTGGAACAGTATCCCATGGTCCAGGAAACCAAAACGCTCTCGATGATACCATCCACGCAGCCATGCAGTAATCTCCAGGATGCGAGCCTCCCTGTTTGGCCTTTAACCTCAACCTCAACTTCAACCTCGGAGTGGAGGAGTGGCCTAGTGGTTGGGGCAAGGTACTTCAGGTCAGAAGGACGGGGGTTCAAATCCCACTAGAGGACAGCAACCTTGGGCCGGAAGGACTGGGGTTTCTAGTCCCACAGGTGCTCCTTGTGGTCTTGGGCAAGCCACTTAACCCTCCATAGCCCATGTTCCCTGTAAATAGTTATCTCCAAGTTATAATGCCCTGTTCAATGTAATTTCAGTTTGTTCAATGTAAACCGCACTGATGCAGAATAGCGCGGTATATAAGAGAATGTAAATAAATAAATAAAACAGGGAGGATTGAAGAGAACACCACCTGTGCATCTAACTGCTTCACCCTCTGTCCCAGAGCCAAGAAGTCACTTTTGATATGCTCAGAGGGATACCTGGCAGTATCATTTGTTCCGACATGGATTAGCAACATTGGGTAATAGTCAGTGGGCTTGATGAGTCTCGGCAAACTCTCTGTAACATCTTGGATTTTGGCACCAGGCAGACAGCATACCACCAGGCATTTTGCAAAGACCCATGGAGAGGAGGCGAGGCTGCACAGCAGCACCCTGTACTGGTAGTGCTGCCCCCCCCCCCCATTATGAATCTCAGGTAATACCTGTGGGAGGGGTGGATCAGGATGTGGGTGTAAGCATCCTTGAGATCGAAGGAGCAGAGCCAGTCTCCCTGGCGAAGATAGGGCAGCAGTGTTCCAAGGGAGAGCATCTTGAACTTTCTCTCACCAAGAACTTGTTCAAGTTGTGCAGGTCCAGGATGCGCCGGAGACCCCCTGTTCTTTTTGGGACAAGGAAATACCTTGAGTAGAACCCCTTTCCCCAGAGATGATGGGGTACCGGTTCCACCGCCCTGTCACTGAGCAAGCCTGCGAGTTCTGGAAATGGAAAAAAAGAGCCAAACGACGAAACCTGGAAACAGCACAAGCACTGGCAAGTCAAATGCAAGGCAATGATAAGGCAGGCAAAGGGAGAATTTGAGAAGAAGCTTGCTGCAGAAGCAAAAACGCAAAATAGAGACTTTTTCAAGTACATTCGTAGCAAAAAACCTGTGAGAGTCAGTTGGTCCATTAGATGATAGAGGGGTTAAAGGGGCACTAAAAGGCGACAAGGCAATAGCGGAGAGACTGAATGAATTCTTTGCTTTGGTCTTTACTGAGGTAGATGTAGGGATGTTGCCTATGACTAAAGTGGTATTTAAAGATGCGGAAGAATTGAAGGAAATATCGATACATCAGGAAGATGTATTACAACTATTAGATAAATTGAAGAGTAGCAAATCACCTGGGCCGGATGGTATACATCCAAGGGTGTTGAAAGAACTGAAATATGAGATTGCAGACCTGCTATTAGTAATCTGTGAATTTTCATTAAAATCATCTGTAATGGAGGCGGAGCTAGCGGGGTCCAAGATAGCTGCCTAGGTCTCGAACTGCCCCAATACTGAGAAGAATTCTTATTCCCTGCGCCTCCCAGATGACAGATATTGCCGACGGAGAAGAACTAAGTTGCGTTGGAATGCCTTCGGGTAAACCCACTAGGTTGGAATACACTGCTTCCACTGGTTCTGGAGTCAAATGGGCCAAGTCTGATCCTCCTTCCGCGCAGAAGATGGCGCACGGTGGTGAGACTCCTGCAGGCCTGCAAGCAGTCCTTGATGAAATACGTGCGGTGCGGGAGATGGTCGCTGCAAACGGCGAAACACTCAGCGTGCTTCAAGCTGATATGATGGCATTAAGAGAAATGAAAGCGCAAGTAGCAGCAGTTGCGGAGAATCTTACCTGCTTGGAAGATAAAGTTGCTGTACATGAGGACTGGTTGAGGTCGGTCATCTCCAATTCTAAGCGAATAGCTTTACTGGAACGGAATCTGGAGGACTTAAACAACAGAACGCGAAGGAATAATGTGAGAATCGTAGGAATCCCGGAAGGAGCCGAGGGTTCCGACAACTTCCTACTTGGTTTCGATGGTGCCGAAATTGTTAAAAATAGTCTTTGAGGTGCCGTTCGAGATTGAGTGGGCGCATAGGATCCCGACACATCCGGGCCCTAATGTGAGGCAGCCGCGTCCCATCAATTTTTGTGCTCTTCGGCACTCTCAAGCTAGAAAGATCCTGGCAGTGGCTCGAGCGACCCCCTATCTCAAGGTGGACGGTCAAAAAGTGGCCTTTTTTCCAGACTTCCATAAAGCGACTGTAGAAAGGAGGAAGCAACTGCTTGCTTTTCGCCCTAGGCTTCAGGCCTTGGAGGCCCGGTATGGTCTCCTGTTTCCCGCAAGGCTGCGGGTGACTGCACAAACACGTTCATTTGAGGATCCCGATGCGCTCAAAGCCTTTGTGGAGGAACATGAGACGGCACGAATGCACTGAATGGGCAGAGAAGCGGAGGGTTGGTTCAAATAGCGCTGGTGAGGCGCAGTGCAGTCGCCGTTGGAGGATTCATCGAGGATGCACATGTGATGTTGGTGTATAGCACAGTTACTTACCTGTAACTGGTGATCTCTGGGAACAGCAGGAATGAGTCTTCACATATGGGGGCTCCCTAGCTTTAGATGCTAGGGAGAGACCCCAGAAGTTGTGTGTCCCTGGGCAGGGCTGCATTTCCCCACATGGATCTCTAGCATCCCATCAGGGATGGTGGGTAGGAGTTGATTAAGTATGGAACAGGTGTTTGAGAACAGCCTGACCAAACAAGGCATCCCGGCGGGAGTCCTTGTCCAAGCAGTAATGGGCTGTGAAGGTATGAACCGAGGCCCAAGTGGCTGCTCGACAGATGTCGTCAATAGACACTGAGTTCAGATGAGCCATTGAGGCTGCCATGGCTCTCACATTGTGAGCTGTGACATGGCCCTCCAGAGAAAGGTTCTTACTCTGATAGGCGAAAGAAATACACTGGGCGATCCAGTTAGATAGTGTTCTCTTGGAGACTGGTAGTTCCAAATGAGAAGGATCAAAGGCAACAAAGAGCTGAGAGGACTTTCTATGTTGCTGTGTCCTCTGTAAGTAAAAAGCCAGAGCTCTTTTACAGTCCAGGGTATGAAGATTCCTCTCTGCACTTGATGCATGAGGTCCTGGAAAAAAGACAGGTAGGTAGACCTCCTGGTTGAGGTGAAAAGGCGAGACCACCTTAGGCATAAAGTGTGGATGAGTCCTAAGGACTACCTTGTCATGATGGAACCTTGTATAAGGTGGATTAGCTACGAGTGCTTGCAATTCACTAATACGACGTGCTGATGTGATTGCAATGAGAAAGAGAACCTTCCAAGAAAGGTATTTCAAGGAGGTGGTAGCCAAAGGTTCAAAAGGCGGCTTCATAAGCTGACCAAGAACCAGGTTCAAGTCCCATGCCACCGGAAGTGGTCTAATGGGAGGCTTTGTTAAAAGATGGACTCTCATGAACCTTGCTACAAGAGGATGAGAGGAAATAGGTTGTCCATTTAGAAGCTTAAGGGAAGCTGCAATAGCACTCAAATGGATCCTTACTGAATTTGTCTTAAGGCCTGCATTAGACAGATGGAGGAGATACTCCAGCAAAGATTCCAGAGGTATGGCAAGGGGGTTAAGACCCTTCTCAGAGCACCAGATAGTAAACCTCTTCCACTTGAAAGCATAAGAATGTCTAGTGGAAGGTTTTCTGGAAGCATGAAGAACATCTTTCACCTGTTGAGAAAGATGAAGATCTTGGAGATCTAGGCCTTCAGCAACCAAGCCCTGAGATGCAGAGACTGGGGATTGGGATGCCATAACTTTCCGCCCTCCTGAGATAGGAGATCTGGAGCAGACCCTAACTCCAGGGAGGGAGCTTGAGAGAGATGTAGAAGCAGAGGGTACCACACTTGCCGTGACCAATGTGGAGCTATGAGAATCATGTGGCCTCTGTCTCTTTGAAGCTTGAACAGGGTTTTGGGAATTAGGGGAATGGGTGGAAAGGCATACAGGAAGTCTTGACCCCAGTGAAGGAGGAAAGCATCCCTTGCCTGAGCTCCCTGAGCCGGAGTTCTGAAACAGAACCGGGGAAGTTTGGCATTCCATGGACTTGCAAAGAGGTCTATGTCCGGGGTTCCCCAAATCTGAAAAATCCTGGCCATATGGTCCACATGTAGGGACCACTCGTGTGGAAGCTGAACTCGACTGAGCCTGTCTGCCCAAGAGTTTTGAACGCCTGGAAGATAAACTGCCAGAAGATGAATCTGATGCTCTCTGGCGAGGGCCCACAGTCACAAAGCTTCGTTGCAAAGCAACAGAGAGCCAGTTCCGCCCTGCTTGTTCACATAGAACATGGCTACCTGACTGTCTGTGTTGATAAGGACTGTCTTGTAGCTGAGCAGGGTGTGGAACACCCGTAGAGCAAGGAAGATTGCTCTGAGTTCCAAGAGACTGATATGTAGACAACTCTCCTGTGGGGACCAGATGCCTTGGGTGGAGAGATCTTGCAGATGAGCTCCCCACCCCATTGGAGAAGCATCTGTTGTGAGAGTTGCTTGGGGTAAAGACTGCTGAAAGGGGGACCCCAGCAACAGGTTTTGAGGAGACTTCCACCACTGCAGGGACAAAATGAGGCGACTTGTGTTTGCTATTTTGTCTGACAGGCAGTCTAATGCCTGAGTCCATTGGGTGGATAAAGTCCACTGAGCTGCTCTCATGTGAAGGCGAGCATATGGTACCACATGCACGGTGGATGCCATGTGGTCTAGTAACTAACATCTCTCGAGTAGTTAAGTGAGGCTTCAACTCTGCTTGAGAAGCTAACTGCACCAAGCGAAGGCAACGGGCCTGGGGGAGATAGGCCCTTGCCTTTGTGGTATCCAGCAACGCCCCTATAAACTCCAGGGACTGAGTAGGTGTTAAATTGGATTTTGGGATGTTTATTATCAGCCCTAAATACTGAAGGATACTCATTGTGCAGGCTAGAGAACTTGGCCTCTGACTGAGTGGGAGCTCGAATGAGCCAGTCGTCCAAATGAGCGAAGACGAATATTCCCAGAGTGCGCAGAAATGCAGCTACCACTGCCATGCATTTTGTGAACACCCTTGGAGCAGAGGCCAGACCAAAAGAGAGCACTCTGTATTCAGAGTGCTTCTCTTGAAAAAGGAACCAAAGGAACCTTCTGTGAGTTGGATGGATGAGCACATGGGTGTACGCATCCTTGAGATCTAGAGAACAAAGCCAATCCTGACTCTGAAGATATGGCAGCAGAGTTCCCAGAGAAATCATTTTGAAATTTTCCTTGACTAGGAATCTGTTCAATTCTCTGAGATCTAAGATGGGTCTGTAGCCCCCTGTTTTCTTTGGAATAAGAAAATAGGGGGAGTAGAAACCTGGGCCCTGTTGTTGAAGAGGTACTTCCTCTATTGCCCCCTGGGTGAGAAGGGTGGCAACCTCCTGCCCCAACAGGTTGAGGAGGGAGG
This sequence comes from Ichthyophis bannanicus, assembly GCA_033557465.1. Taxonomy (NCBI): domain Eukaryota; kingdom Metazoa; phylum Chordata; class Amphibia; order Gymnophiona; family Ichthyophiidae; genus Ichthyophis; species Ichthyophis bannanicus. The sequence continues at coordinate 57,667,754 of CM066036.1, forward strand.
TTGGAGAATTGAACTGGTGCACTCTTGTGTGAGGGGGCAAGCTTGAAAAATGAAGTTTGTACCCCTCTCTTATGATGGAGAGTGTCCAAAGCTCTGCTGTAATTTGCCCCCACCTGGGAGCAAAATGACATAACCTTCCTGGAATGGTGGAGGGCTCTGGTCCTTCCAGAGCCAGGAAGGCTAAGTTCTCTAGCGGAAAGTCAAAGGCCCTGAGGGGGCTGAGGTTGCTGGGTCGGTGGAGGCCTAGCGGCCTTTGCTTTGCTCTGTTTGGATGATTGCTGACGTTTGGTAGGGAATTGAGCTGCAGAAGATGCCCGCTGACCATAAGCAGGATAGAATCTTCCCTTTTTAGAAAAAGGTGCTTTCTTGAACAACCTTTTCTTAGCAGGAGCAGCTGTGGATTTGGATAGTCTATCCAAGGCAGAATTTTCAGCAACCATCTGATTGGCTTTTGCTTGCCAATCTTTACCAAACAGATTTTCACCTGTACAAGGGATATTTCCAAATTCATCTTGAACCCAGATCTCCAAATCAGATGCTTGAAGCCAAGCAATTCTACGTGCACCTATGGCAATAGCTGAGGCTCTGCTTACACATTCAAAGGAGTCGAAAGCTGCACGGTTGGAGAATTTGGAGATATCTTGGGAATGTTTAAGCCAAGTGAGAAAGTCCTGTCTTTTATCTTCAGAAATGAAAGGACTTAAAGCCTGCAAATGATCAGTGACTTCTTTTAAGAACATTCCCATGTAAAGACTATAGGAATTAGTTCTCGCAGCAAGCATGGAAGCTTGGAAGACTCTTCTTCCAAAAGCATCCAGGGTTCTACATTCACGTCCTGGAGGATTAGAGGCATGTCTTTTGGCACTTCTAATCTTTCTCATAGCAGACTCAACCACAATAGAGTGGTGAGGAAGTTGAGTTTTATGGAAACCAGGACAAGAAGGGACACGATACATGGTATCCAACCTGCGAGAATGAGGGGAGGTGGTCAGAAGTGCTTCCCACATTCTTAACATGAGATCATACAAAATCTCATGAACAGGCAAGGTAGCTGCCTCCTTAGGAGCTTTAGGATATTGTAAAATATCTAACTCCTTGGCTCTGGGTTCTGTCTCAGGGGCCACCGTGATGGAAAGGCCCCGAGCCACCTCCCTGATGAAGTCTTGAAAAGACAAGTCCTCTGGAGGAGACATCCTTCGTTTAGGAGAGGACTCCTCCTGTGGAAGAAGCATCACTGCATCGACCGACTCTTCAGAATCCTCAGAGTCCTCAGAGGAATCGAAGTATCGTCTGTCCGGATGCTCTTGCAAAGCCCGATATCCGTACCGACTGGGATCGGTATCGGGAATAACCGGTACCGGGGTATTGGTACCGGAGGGCTTCAGAGGACAGAGTACCGGCATAGTGGACACCGATGCCGATGTTACAGGGATCGGTACCGATGGCGATGCTAGAGCCGATACCGGTGGGGTAGTCTGTTGCGGTACCATGGGCGTCGATGCCACAAGGAAAGCCACCAGACTGCATTCCATGGACAGAATCCTCTGATCCATCGACGCCGCCAATGCTTGGAAGTCGGTACAGGTGGAAGCCACCAGTACCCCAGAGCATGGCACCAGGAGATCTGTCGAGGCCACGCCATCGAGATCATCCTGGAACCCCGATGATGATGCTTTAGAGGCCAAAGCCTCCCGCCGGGGTAATTTTGCCAGTGCAGAATTCGAGGGCAACGCCAGAGGCATCTCGATGCTTAGAAGGAGATCTACCCTTCGAGGACCGGCTGGATTTATGTTTAGATACCTGAGATCCATGTGAGGAAGAAGCAGCCCTGGAAGACGTCGATGCCACCGAAGCCGCATCAGAGGAAAACAGGGTACTGAGCTTGGCAGCTCGGTTCTGCCGACCTCTTTTAGACATCATAGAACAGGACATACAATCTGTGATGGAATGGTCAGGACCTAAACATTTTAGACACCAGTCATGGGTGTCGGTGACGGAAATGGTACCGCCACATTTTGTGCACTTCTTAAATCCTGAGGCAGGCTTTTCCATGTTAAGGAAAAAAAAAAAGTTTTGGGCCTAAGGCCCAAAACGCAAGTGCACCTGAAGAAAAAAGAAACAGAAAAAAGATTTATTTTTTTTTTTTTTTTAAGAAGAAGAAAAGAAAAAGACCAGCGGTACCGGTGGAGCGTCGAAGAAGGCAGGCGCGACACAAAAGAAATAAAGAAAAATAAAGAAATTCTTCTGTGGTGACAGGAACACAACCTGCTGGCTCCGCGGAAAAAGAACTGAGGAGAGACAGTTGGGAAAGGTGGGAAGGCAGCACGCAGGCGCTGTGGGATGCTCCCAAAAGCTTTCTGATTGGACGCTGGGGAGCGTTCCCACACAGGCTCCGTCGGTACCGACGATACCCATATGTGAAGACTCATTCCTGCTTGTTCCTGGAGATAGCTTATTACTCTGGATTTGGAGTGTTATGGGAGCGCTGGCCCTAATTAGTAGTCAATTGTGAGATAGTTTATATTACAAGAGGGGTTGGATAGTATGGTGGCAGAGCGGGAGGGAGGTGCAGGGGGGAAAGTTGGTTCTGGTTCGGGGCTTGGTTGGTAATCTGGTAATGCTGGCTCACCCAACATGGTCCTTTAATTGGGGGTATGTTTTGTCTCTTTGTGGCTCTGAGGTTCTTTTCAAGTCTTTGATAAGTCTCAGTTCTAGGATTTACTTTAAACCCTTTGCCATGTCTTATTGTCACTGTGTTATGAAGTTTTGTTTAAGCATCCTGTCCCATGTGCTCTCTTAAGTTTCTATCGTTGATCGTGAAGGGCATAAATAACCCCATCAAGCGCAAGAAGATCTTATTATATTGTGCTAAGGAACGGGCAGATGTGGTTTTATTACAAGAGACTCGTTTATCTTCCAAGGAAACTAAAAAGCTGGGGTTAGGGAAGTACACCCTAGTCGCTCACTCCGCAGCGGTGCAGAAAAAAAATGGAGTGGCGGTTTTAGTCAGGAAGGTTCTACTCCCAAAATTTGAGTTCAGTCATGCGGACTTAGCTGGCAGATGGTCTTCAGTTCTATTGCAAGTAAGTGGGAAGAAGATGGCCATTTTAAACTTATATGCCCCTAATTTAAGTGATATTGTTTTCTTTCACACGATTGCAGAAGAGTTGTTAACATTTACCAACCATGATATAGTAGTTGGAGGGGATTAGTGTTGGACCCTCTGATTGATTGTCAACCTTATCGCTCACACAGATCCCATCCAGTCACCTCGGTGGTCGCGTCCATCATGCAGGAAATGGGCCTATCAGATATCTGGAGGCTCATGCACCCGGATGAGAGGGACTTCACTTTTTTCTCCCTCCCACATAAATCGCACTCTTGGATCGATTATTTTCTTATTTCTAAAACTCTCATTCACTCATTGGAGGAAACTACCATAAACCCCACCCAGATTTCTGACCACGCGGCTATAACAATTTCTTTGTTGATGGGGGATAGGGAGGGCCCTAATCCCAGTTTTTACTTTAATAAAACTTTATTAGGCAATAGGGGGGTTTCTGATTGTATGAGACAAGCCATCCAGGAGTATTTTGACATACATTTGCCTGGAAAGACTTCCAGATGGGCTTGGTGGGAGGGATTCAAGGCAAATATTCGGGCCAAAATAACTAGTTATACAATTTCCTTGTTTAAAGAGAAGAGTGGGGAGTTAAAAGCCCTGGACTTACAAATTAAAGCAGGCGAGCGGCTCTTGGTTGCTAGATCTGATCCTGGTATTCTGCTTCATTTACAAAGGCTTAGATTCCAATATAATCAAATATTAAGCTCGGAGGCTCAGCAGGTGCTGCGCCACCAGAAGACCAAAAACTATTTGGAATCTAACAAGTCTGGTAATTTGTTGGCAAATATATTAACTCCCTGGGCAGCTAAGTCTAGAATTGAGGTAATAAAAGGGGATAAGCAGGAGTCCTTCTCGAAGAATACGGATATTGTAGAGGCGCTGAGAGTTTTTTTTATGAGAAATTGTATTCCTCTGAAGTTGAGATGAGGGAAGAGGACTTTCAGGGTTTGCTGGGGTATTTAGCTCATCCGACTCTTACAGAAGTGCAGAAGAGCGAGTTGGATACGGATATAATGATTTCCGAGATTAGAGAAGCTATATAAACGGGGAAACCAGGGAAGGCGGTGGGACCAGACGGAATTCCTTGTGAATTTTATCAAGCTTTCATAAATGAGTTATCACCTCAGTTGTTGGAGTATTATGATCTCCTTGAAGTTCAATCACCTCTAGTAGGCTTGTTTAATGAGGCTACTATTATAGCCCTTCCTAAGCTAGGTAGAGACCCGCAAAAAGTGGAGAATTATCGTCCCATTTCATTATTAAATGCGGATTATAAGCTGTATGCTTCTATCTTGGCTCGTAGGCTTTCTAGAGTTATTGTTGATCTTATTCATCCTGATCAATGTGGCTTTCTAACTGGCAGAGCTACGTCGGATAATGCCCGGCTCCTTCTAAATTTATTTTCGGTGGTAGAATCTCGGGAGAGTCCGATGTTGGGTCTTTCTCTGGACGCAGAGAAGGCCTTCGATCGACTGGAGTGGGGGGGTTTTATTCGAACGCTGAAATGGTTTGGTTTTGGGGATAAATTTTTACGCTTTACTCAGCTTTTGTATACTGAACCGGCCGTCCGTATTCTTGCTAACGGGGTCCTTTCTTCTTCTCTAGACTTGCATAGGGGAACAAGGCAGGGCTGTCCCCTATCGCCTTTGTTATTTGATCTGGAGTTAGAACCCCTAATGCTCCTTGTCCGATCCCACTCGGGGATTAGTGGGGTTCAGATTGGGGATCTGGAGGTCAAAGTCTCGGCGTACGCGGATGACTTGTTGTTTGTGCACCCTTCTTCATTAGATACCCTATTGGATGGGATCGAAATGTATTCTCGTTTGTCGGGGTACAAAATCAATTGGTCGAAATCTGTTGCATTTCCATTAAACAAGTTTGCCTTTAAACCAATGATAGATCCATATCCCTTTGTCTGGGCCCCAGATGATGTCAAATATCTTGGGGTTCGTTTCATGAGGGATCTGGAAGATACCATCGCATTGAATGGGAAAGTTATGGGTGAAATGGTCCAGGCGTTCACAAAGCAATGGTCACCTTTGCACTTATCCTGGTGGGGGAGATTGGAATCTATTAAAATAGTATTGACCCCGAAGATTAACTATGTTTTGGAAATGTTGCCGGTGAGTTTCCCTCCACAGGTTTATCATTCTATAGAGAGATGTCTAATAAATTTTCTTTGGCAGGGAAAACCCCCCAAAATTGCAACCCGCAAGTTGAAGGCAAAAAAGGAGTCAGGGGGTGTTTAATTTCCGGACTTTAAGAATTATCATAACGCCTTCCGCCTCAAGCAGGGGGCATTGTGGTTGACTGAGGCTGCGCAGGGGAGGTCCCCTGTGTGGCTGGAGGTGGAAAAGTGTATAGCTGATCCGATTCCATTGGGCTTGTTAATGGGTATGAAATGGCCAGACTCCTTCCCACTTGGTAGAATTATATCGATTACGCTAACAGTATTCTATATGGGCTCCCAAAGGCAACTCTTCACCCACTCCAAACAGCAATGAACTCTGCAGCCAGAGTACTGACTGGGATACCAAGAATGAACCATATCACCCCTATTCTGATAAATCTTCACTGGCTGCCCGTTCAAGCAAGACTCCTATATAAGATTCTAATCACTACCTTCAAAGCCCTACACAACCAATCCTCCCCAGCCATCAAAGAATTGATCCACTATTCACATCCATATAGAACCAAACGATCTATAATGGCCAACACTTTGCTGATTCCCAAACAAATGACCACTTGCACAAAGACAACTTCGAACCGAGCATTCTCAATCTGTGCCCCCTTGGCCTGGAATGCCCTCCCAGCCGACATTCGTATCATCTCTAGTCAATCCCAATTCCGGAAAGCACTTAAGCATTACCTATTCGTGAGACACTACCCTGAGTCTAACAATGTAACCACTACAACATCAAACCTCTCAATCTACCCTGACCAGACCAACACAGAAAATCAGACCCGGCCCAAGCTGACCCACACTGAATAACATAAGAGCACCTACCCAATACATAATCTGTACCGTATTATTGCTGTAAATAACGATGTAGATATGTTCAGTCCCTGTTAAATCCAAGTTTTACTCCCTTGTTTAATGTAAACCCTATGTGGCCCACCCACATAGTAATATGTTGTTTATTGTAAACCGCACTGATTTGAAATAGCGCGGTATATAAGAAATGTTAAATAAATAAATAAATAAATATCTGCCACTCAGGATGCGTTCCATCTGTTGGCGCAGTTGGTTTGTAAGGATTCTCTCCTATCACGGAAGGTTCCCATCTGGTACAATAACCGGTTTAAAATCGGACACAAGGTAATCTCCTGGAAAGATTGGAAAAATAGAAGGATCTGGACGATAGGTCAACTAGTGACTTCGAGGGGGTGGAAGACATTTAAAGAAATACAAAGCGAGTTCATGGTTCCCACTTCCTCCTATTTTCAATGGGTGCAATTAACTCATTGTTTATCCAAGGCCAAGGTGGAAGTGGGTAACTTGGCTGCGGAGTGGGAACTACAGAGATGGGTGGAAATTGGTGGTTCTGGGAAAGGAGTAGCTTCCCGCTTTTATGCCTTATTGCGGGATGCCTCACAGAATCATTTAGTGGGACTTGAAAAGGTTTGGGAAAAAGAGCTGGAAATTCAAATTCCGTCGATAGCTTGGAAACGGATTTGGGGCAGAGTAAACAGAGTGGCACACGGGGCCGCAATTTTTCAATCCCTTTTTTTCCTGACCCATAGAGCTCACATCACCCCAGTAAAATTATCTAAATGGGACAGGAATTCCAAAAATGCATGCTGGACGTGTAAAGCTATCCCGGCCACATTGAAGCATTTATTGTTCGAGTGCCCTCACGTTCAAATTTATTGGGTAAGGGTATGGGACAGGATGCAACAAATTTTAGAGTTTCAGATCCCTTTAAGATGGCAGACAGTAGTATTGCGCTCTGTTGATGATATGTTATTCTTAACCAAAGAAAAAATTTACTTGTTTGATTTCATGATGGGTGTTGCATTAAAGTTGATTTTCACCTGTTGGAAGGACTTTTCTAAGTTGGATTATAATCAATGGTGGAATCTTTTATGTATGTATATTAGTTATGAGAAGGAGCAAGATAACTTTGGGATCGTCAGAGCTTTTGCTCATTGTCGAAATAAACTCTCTCCTGTCGGGTTTTAATGGGAACAATCAATATACCTGTCAATTACCAATATTGCCCCAATGGGGCATTGTCGAAATAAGCCTACTCAGGCAACGACAAAGGGAAATTCAAGTATGAATAAATGGCAATATATAGATGACTTTGTGGCTAGGTCTAAATGTTAGTAAGATAGTGAGAAACCACAAAGAGACAGGGGGGAGGGGAGGGGAGTAGATAGCCGGAGGGGAGGGAGGTGGGGAGGGTAGGGGTGGGGGTTGTTGAGGGAGAGGGAGCTGTCATGATTGTAAGAGTGTTGTGGATTTGTATTGTTGTGCAAAATGAAAAAAAAAATCATCTGTAATACCTGAAGATTGGGGGATTGCCAATGTAACGCCAATTTTTAAAAAGGGTTCCGGGGTGATCCGGGAAACTACAGACCGGTGAGCCTGACGTCAGTACCGGGAAAAATGGTAGAAACCATCATAAAAAACAAAATTACTCAGCATGTAGATAGTGTGATAAGGAAGCTTATCATAGTTCAGGAAGGAGCTATAATAGAGGTGAATTGGCTCTGAACAAGCAACCTGTCTTAGCTGGTAGAAATACTAAAACAGAATGTTTTCATAAAAGACTACCAGTCCCAGAATGCACCAGGTTTCAAACAGCATCTAGAAGAGCTGAAGTGGGGAAACGTGTGTTCAATCAGGAGAGCTATGAGGTAATCCCCAATCACTCATCTCCAAGGGCAGGGCTTGATTCAGCACAGCTGAGCTGTGCTAGGGTGGAGTATCCCTCTAAACAAGTTAAAAGTAAAACATATTCTACACAGAATCAGATGGAGGAGGAACTCAGAGCTCAAGGACAGAGAGAGCAAGAAGCAGCAGCAGCGTGGAAGGAAGAAGAGGAAAACATCTTGGAGGTCTAAAGAAGGAGCTCACAGCAGCACGTGTGTTGGGAGTCATTCCAGAGGCAAGCATACTCCATTGGACTGGAGGAAGCCAGAGGAGTGGGGTTACAGAGCCAGGAATCCCCAGACGGCACCTTTGAGGGAGACGGCTGCATTTGGAAGGGGCCCTAAGACCAGTGCAAGAAGGTATGTGAAGAGAGACCCAGTGTCCAGGGATCTTGATTGGAAGGCTGGACATAAAAGCTGGACTACATACTGGCCAGGATATCTGGAGAGGAAACCTAACAGCAAAGGAAGCTCAGGTATGAACACTGATCTATGCCCTAGCTCTTCACCTGGGAGACAGCAGGGAATCAAACATTATCCTGAGAGTGTTCCATTAAGGAATTCCTCTGAGCCAGACCATGATATTGATTCTATGATATTTGAAGAAGGAGATATTTTAAATGATCCGAATGAATGCATGGATTGCTCTCTGTCTAGGCTGCTGTGGTAAAATACTTTCACAAATACAACAACTATCAAAAGGAAATATAACTTGTTCTTTTATCTACCCAGAAAAGTTTACAAGAAAGCTTTAGGGTAGGATTTGAGCCACGTAGAGAAAGTGAACCAGCAAAGGGGTTTGCAGCTGGCTAATTATTGGTAATTAAGCCATGCACAGTTGCACGTGAGCTCTGAAAGGAAACTACTGTTTGTGTGTGAAAATACAAGAAAGTTATCCTTGAAAAAGAACAGTTTTTGGTTACTTTTTGGGTTTTGTTTTTGCTTTTGGAGCACTGCTATAAGGTATTAGCAGGAGCCCTCAGAAAGACCTTTCTGTTTCCCATCAAGATCTTTATTGTTTGATTGATTGCTTAAGAAGCTCAGTTGCTTATATCATGATTTGTTTTTCCTAAGTACAATACTGAAAGCAAGTGTCCTTTTGTGTTACCAAGTAAATCTGTGTGGGAGAATTAACCCCATAAATAAAATATATTTTCTTTGCTTACACTCGAGCAACACAACTCATTATTTTGTGAACGGCTGATTCTGGTATGAATGGACTACATTCCCCACAATCCTTTGCAAGTCATAATAGTATTTTGCCTTTGCCAAGACTGTGGACATTCACGCCCAGCGCCCCCGTTTACAATAGTCATGGCCTAATGGGAGACAGCCAACATGGCTTTAGACAAGGAAGATCTTGTCTTACTAATCTGTTATTTTTTTTGAAGGTGTGAATAAACAGGTGGACAAAGGTGAGTCGGTTGATATAGTGTATCTGGACTTTCAGAAAGCCTTTGACAAGGTCCCTCAGAGACTTTTGGCAAAACTAAAGAGTCATGGCATAGGAGGCAGTGTACTATTGTGGATCGGGAACTGGTTAAAAAACAGAAAGCAGAGGGTAGGGCTAAATGGCCAATTTTCCCAATGGAGAAAGGTGAATAGTGGGATCTGTGCTGGGTCCGCTGCTGTTTGACATTCATAAATGACCTGGAAAAGGGAATAATGAGCGAGCTTATCAAATTTTCAGGTGACATAAAACTATTTAAAGTTGTTAAAACCCAAGAGGATTGTGGAAAATTGCAAGAGGATCTTGATAACTTGGAAGACTGGGCATCAAAATGGCAGATGAAATTTAATGTGGACAAGTGCAAAGTTATGCACCTAGGGAAGAACAACCCAAACTATGGTTACAAAATGCAAGGTTCCAAATTAGGAACCACCACCCAGGAAAAAGATTTAGGCGTCATCGTGGATAACATATTAAAACCCTCAGCCCAGTGTGCAGCGGCGGCCAAGAGAGCAAACAGAATGCTAGGTATCATAAGGAAAGGAATAAAAAATAAAACAAAAGATATTATAATGCCTCTATATCGTTCCATGGTGAGACCGCACCTTGAATATTGTGTGCAATTCTGGTCACCGTATCTTAAAAAGGATATAGCGTTATTAGAAAAGGTTCAGAGGAGAGCCACCAAAATGGTAAAGGGGATGGAAGGATACTCCTATGAAGAAAGGCTAAAAAGGTTAGGGCTCTTTAACTTGGAAAAGAGACGGCTGAGGGGAGATATGATAGAAGTCTATAAATTAATGAACTGAGTGGAACGGATAAACGTAAATCAATTGTTTACATTATCAGAATATAGAAAGACTAGGGGCCATGCAATGAAGCTACAGGGTAAACCATTTAAGACTAATAAAAGAAAATATTTTTTTCACTCAACGTGTAATCAAACTCTGGAATTTGTTACCGGAGGATGTAGTAAAGGCTGTTAGTGTAGCTGGGTTTAAAAAAGGTTTGGACAAGTTCCTGGAGGAAAGGTCCATAAACCATTATTAAGAAGGGACCCAAAATATCAATGCTTGACCCAGTACAAGCATTGTGGAACCTGTGTCTTTTGGGGAATCTGCTAGGTACGTATGACCTAGATTGTCCACTGTTGGAAACAGAATACTGGGCTTGATCGACCTTGGTCTGACCCAGTATGGCATATCTTATGTTCTTCTGTAGCGAGCAAGGCCTGGTGGAGGAGAGGCTGTGGTGGCTCTCCTAGGAAGAAGTCTGGAGGGTTCTGTTGCAGATGTAGGAAATACGCCTTCTGCACCACCCACAGGGTTCACTGGTCTGTGGTGATGCTGGCCCATCTGTGGGCGAAAGAGGCCAGTTGACCCCCTGTGGGCCAAGGTGGTCCTCCCAGGGGAGTGGAGGCCCAGCCTAGGGAGTTAAAAGCTTCCCCCCCCCCAGTTGGGTAGGAGCTGGTGTCTGGGGCTTGGGAGCCTTGGGCTTCCTAGGCCCATGTCCCTGGCCTTTTGGCTGTGAGGACTGGTGAGGCTGCCCCAAGTAAGGTGGTAGTGGCCAGCCTGGAGTAGCCCTTTTTCCTCAAGAGAAAGGACGTTTTCCTTGGGAGAGCTGAGGTCTTTTTGGACTGCCTCTGCCGGGTCACTACCTCAGCCTCAATCTCCGCAGCCTTATCAGACATCGGTTTCCCGAATAGGTTCTCACCATTGCAGGGGACATCCAGGAGCTTCTCCTGTACCCACTGCTCCAGGTCAGAGGTCTATAGCCATGCCTGGTGCTGGGCGCCAATGCTGGGGGCTGCAACCCTGGCTGCAGACTCTAATCCATCGTAGGTGACCCGGGAGAGGAATTTGAAACAGTCCCAGATGCCTGCTGTTAGGGACTGGAACCTTTGCAGAGGTTCCTTGGCAAGGCCTGCTGAGACCCCGAGAGTTCCTGTATCAGGCACTTAAGGTACATTCCAATGTACAATTTGTATGCCTGTATTCGGCACCCGAGCATGACTCCCTGGTAGCACTTGCACCCTATGGCATTGAGGGCCCGGGCTTCCCTGCCGGGGGGAACTGAAGAGTAGGTCTTTTGGCTCGTCAGCTTTTGCATGGAGGATTCAACCACCATCGAGTTGTGGGGGGGTTGTGGCTAGTGGAACCCGGGGCCCTTTCAGATGTGATAGATGGCATCCAGGCGCCGACTGACCACCGGCACCGAGGCCGGGGACTCTCACATCCGAAGGAGCAGTCTCTTGAGGATAGGTGAAACTGACACCGTGAGAGTCTCCCTTGGGAGGGGACTCATATTGTAGAATCGCGAGCTTCTCGGTGCGTGGGTCCTCCTCTGACTTCATCTGGATCGAGAGAGCCTGGGCCATGTCACGAACGAAGTCATGAAAGGCCACATCTTCAGGCGGGGAGTGGCGGCGAGGCTCTGGGGGAGACAGCTCGAAGGGGACGTCCCGGTGTTGGGAGGTCTCCGGAGAGGCCTCGAAGAATCAGCCCCCCCCCCCCCCCGAAGAACCTGGGTTGGGACTCCTAGAAACTCGCTGGAGAGGACTGGAATCCCAAGGAGCGTGATCGAGACCTCGAACGACACCGAGGATTTACCTGAGGACGATGGCACTCTGTGCCAAGTTCGATGCCCAGAGGCTCCCCCGAGGCCTGGGGGCCTGGTGTCAGGGCCAAAGATGCCAGGGGGCCCGCCATCAATGCCCGCTGCAAGGCCAAGATGGAGGAGAGACTCTGCTCCATGGCTGCCATGTGTGACTCGAGGCCCGATGGCTGTGCAGCACTCGGCGTGGACATCAAAGGCCTCGGATCTGACGCCAGCACTCTGAAGAGTGTGTCCTTGAGGAGAACTAGGTTCACAAGTCCTGGCGCGGTCTCCCCCGGCCGAGGACTCTTATCTTGAGACTTTTTGAGGGCGCTGCTCAGAGTCGCCCAAGTCCCGTCGAGGGAGCTTGCCAGGTTTCTTTCAGAATCCAAAAAATTGAAAACCCCTATCAGAATCAAATTAATATACCTAAGAAAAAATTTGGATTTAACTAAGAAACAATTTCCCTTTGTGCACCATCTTTTTGTTGGAGCTGCCAACCAAAGTGAACAGAACAAAATCCGTACACCACTGTGGTTTCTCCGTTTTAATCAAATGTTTTTTTAATGTTTTTATTTTTTTAAAACAAGCCAATAGCTTGTACTTAGCTTTATGTCGAGCTTAAGAAGAACTGCCAAGTAGGTCCAAAAATGACGACGTGTCACGTTTCGGGTTTGCAAATTCCCAACCCTGCCTCAGGTCAATCTAAATGCAGTAGTTACAAAGCTTCAGTGAATCCTTGATGAAGAGAAAAACGCCTTAAATATCATGGAACGGCATCTGACCTCACTCGTGATGAAAACAGCCATCAACCAATCAATCAAACTAGTTCTTCAGTGAAAGCCAATCAAAAGGGGGAAACCCCACTATCAAGGGAACCCCCCTTAAAATGAGAGGCCTATCCATTAAAGGCCATATGATTGGCATATAGACCAACCAATGATGAAATAGTTCCAGACAAAGCATGTAAAAGTGTTCTCAAATCGCAGAATGTCAAAAAGTGATCAAATGATTGTATACCAGTCAATTTGAGCATTTAAGCCCCTAGGGCAGACCATGCCCAATGAAAACAATCCATTTCTGTTCTAATTTTTGTAATTTTTGCATCCGATCCCCTCCTCTTGGGTCAATCGGTACATGATCCAAAACTCGCCAGTTAAGGGATTCAAAGATATGATTCTGCTGAATACAATGTTCAACTATAGGTGCTGTGAGGGTTTTAGTCCGAAGACGCGATGCATGTTCACTCAACCGTACCTTGATAGAGTGAACACAGGCAGACTATTAAATAAACGACAAACGTGGATAGACAGGTTGTATGCCATCTGGAACGATGGGTTTGAAAAGTGCATTTGTCAACCCATTCAGTTCCAGATAGTGACATTTGACAGAAACAACAGGTTCCACATCAATAATGACCCCTTATATCCTGTGTGTAAGTAGGTCAATCCAGTTGAGAAGTGGTCTTCACTACAAAATTCCGGAGATTAGCCCTGCGGGAATAAGCTATTTGTAAACGTTTATCACGAAAACAAATGTGAAGTCCCAAAATCGGCCAAAAACAATGCAAAGTTTTAACTACCTGTGCAATCCCATTAGTATAAGGGAAAATCCCTGTAATATTGTCATCCTGTTGTGTAGATGCCGACACTGAAAACAGCCACTCACGATGTGTAAATTTTGCACGCTTCTACGCTATCTTGACGAGACTATATGGGTAGCCTCTATGAAGCAAGCGTTGTTGCAAGTCTGCAGCATGAGAATGAAACTCTTGCATTGTCGAGCAATTACGTCGTAGCCACAAAAATGGCCCATAGGGCAACCCCCGTTTTAGCGACATTGGATGGTAGCTATCATAACGTAAGAGAATGTTACGCTGCACTGATTTTCGGTATATAGAATTGACAAAACCTTCAGGAGTAAATGTAATCTCAATATCTAAAAACTGAATTTGAAGCATCTCTACTTGAGCTGTAAATTGAATGTTGGATTTATAAGTGTTGAGTAACAATAGAAACAAATCCAGCTCCGCTTTAGTACCAGTCCAAAGAAAGAAAATATCATCTAAGAACCTTCGCCAAAAAGGAATATGGCGAAACAACGGATTGGAATAAACTTAGAGCTCTTCGAATCTAGCCATGTAAATGGTTTATTTATTTATTTATTTGTAAAACTTTTATATACCGCCACTTCCCAAGATCAGCGGCGGTTTACATGGAACAAATGATAGGATAAAATACATAGAACATTATGCAACTATATACAAAACCAGTATAAATACAGTAACTATTTACAACTTGCAACAAACTTTACAATATTTACAATTTGCGGCGTCGATCTGAGGTTCAAATTTGGAGTGTTAGCTGTATGGGAAAAGGCTGGGTAGTATTGTCAAGTTGTGCTATGGGGGGTGGGGGCAGGATCCGAGTAATGGTCTATATTGTAGTAATGCTGGGTGAATAAATATGTTTTTAGTTCCCTTCGGAATGTTTGGAGATCTTTTATCTCCCTTAGCTGGACTGGGAGGTTATTCCCTAGGATAGGTGCTACATATGAGAATGCGCTGTTGCTTATTATTTGTTTTGTCTTTCTTATTGAATCTGGCACTAGAATGGAATTGAGGTTCTTTCTTCTTCTCACTCTGTTTTCAGGAGGGCTATGGATCAATGTAGATAAATATGATGGGGCAATCTTATTAATTAACTTAAAGGTAGTCAATAAGATTTTATATTGGATCCTGCTGGCGACGGGGAGCCAATGTAGAGAGTATAGAATGGGAGTAATGTGATCAGATAACTTAGCCTTGGAGATTATTCTGGCGGTAAAGTTCTGAGCCATTTGTAATATGTTTTGGTTCTTCTTTGTAATGCCTTTGAGTATGCCATTGCAATAGTCAAGGTGGGGTGTTATTAGGACTTGGGTAATGGTTCTAAAATCTTCGTTTTCCATCAGTGGTCTAAGTTGTTGGATGGACTGGAGCTTGAAAAAGATTGTTCTGGCTATTTTCTTAATGTGAATAGTGAAACTAAGAGTCCTGTCAAGGGTGACCCCCAGATATTTTATCTCCTGCTTCACTGGAAGGGTGAAGTTCTGGAGTTTAATGTCTGATGGTGGTGTAAAATTGTGGTTTCTTGAAGTAATTAGTACTTCAGTCTTTTTGAAATTAATATACATATTCTTTGAGCAAAGCCATAGTTCAGCTTCAGAGAAGCAGGCTGCTAAGTTGTCATAGTTGGGGTTAGATATGTTAATCGGGGAGAACAACATAATGTCGTCTGCATAGATGTGATAGTTTACATTATGTCTTTTGAATATGGTGCATATCGGTTGCAAATATAGATTAAAAAGGAGAGCAGACAGTGCAGAGCCTTGTGGAATTCCCTGTTCCTGTGGAAATGGTGGTGATGCAACTTGGTCAATTTGCACATATTGTGAACGGTCGGATATATATGATTTAAACCATTCGAGAACTACTTCTTTTATACCTAGTTGGCTGAGTCTCGAGATGAGTATGTTATGATTTACACTGTCAAATGCAGCAGATATGTCAAGGGATACCAGAATGAAGGCTTGTTTGATGTTATCCATGCCCTTGATGAGAGAATCAAGAAGGGCCAGTAGTAGAGTTTCTACGTCATGGAAAGGGCGAAACCCATAATGCTGTTCATCAAGGGGAGCCGAGGTATCTATAAAATCCTGAAGCTGGAGTTGAACAACCTTTTCAATGATTTTAGTCAGGAAAGGAATACTGGCAATAGGTCGATATGAAGATGGGTCATTGTTATTTAGTGATTTGTTTTTCAAAAGTGGACGGATTGCAGCGAGTTTGAGTTCTTTAGGTAGCATAACTTGTTGTAAGGATTCATTTACTATGTCTAAGATGTAGGGGGTAAGTTCTAGTTTTGTTATCTTAATCCAGGCTACTGGGCACGGATCCAGGAGAGATGTGGTTGTATTGAGTGTTCCAATTATATTGAGCAATTGTTTTTTATCAATAAGATGGAAAGATTTCCATTCATTAATGTTATTCATTATTGTGGGAAAGGGGTCAGGTACTGAAGGGACACTTTGTTTTAGTTTACCAGCAAAATAGTTTGCCAACGTTTGAGGGTTAATGGGAGGTGTCTTGTGAGTGTTAGCAGTGGGAGCTTTAGATAATGATTTTACAATTTCAAATAATTCCCTTGGACGGTTGATAGCTTTAGATAGGATTGTTGTGTGATATTGTTTTTTTGCATTATTTGTGGCTAGTTTGTAGGACTGAAGAGTTGAAAAATAAATGGTTGCAATTGAAGGGGCAATCGTGGCCCCCATTGCTATGTCAAATACTTGTAAGTAATATTGTTGTTGGTAAAGGAAAAATTTATTATTTAAAACTAAAACTAAAAAATTATTATTTAAAACTAAATCCAGCAAATCCAGTAGAAACGTCCTAGGAATACGCAAGGGAAGATCCAATGGATAATCTACAATGGATAATCTATCCAATGGATAATCTTTCAGAGGCACCTCCTTCGGGACATTCTTCTTTTTGGGAGGGTCCGGAGCCGCAGCAGAGTAGCCACCACCACGGGACTCCGAGGATGCCCGGACCTCTCTTGAAGGGCCGGTTTCAGGGCTCGGCGATGGGGAAGCCAAGGTAGAGTCAGACCTTGGGAAAATCTTCCCCTGCAACTCAGACCGCCTCCTGTTGGTTTTAGGGGTCATGGCCTGGCACTGGTCGCAGGAAGAACTGTCGTGGTCTGGGCCCAGGCAGCGGATGCAGCAGTCATGAGTATTGGTGACTGAGATAGTCTGACTGCAGCAATCGCATTTCTTGAACCCACCGGAAGTCATGGTGGGAGCACCCCCGGGTGAAAAAAGGCACGAAGGCCGGTCGAGGTAGGACCACGAGGAAACACGAAAAAAAAGGTAGCCAAGATTGAGGCGGGAAGAGAACCGGTATGCAAACCAGACAAAAGGAAGGAATTAAAGAACTTTTCTGGGAGAGCAGAGGACCACATCCGTTGGGATCTGTGGAAAAAAGGAGACTGAGCAAGATGGCACCCTTGTGCAGGAAGGGGACCATGCATGCGTGCCTGCATTCCCAAAGGCTTTCCTTGAAAGCTGGGGAAATGCTACACACGGGCTCCGTCGGTGCTGACTTCACACATATGTGAGGACTGATTTCCTGCTTGTTCCTGGAGAAATAGTTAGGTAATGTCAAGTTGAGTTTTAATGTAAACCGCTTTGACTTAATAAGGTGATATAATCCTGTTAAATAAATAAATATCATCACCGTTGGCGGTTAGCAATGAGCGCTGCCTCCACAAAACCCCAGAATGCCCATGACACGCCCCGATGCCAACTGCTTAGCATTGGGGCATGTAGCAGAGGCGCCCACAGATATCTAGCAGCACTAACTGTTCAGGCCGCTGGATATCCCGTTCAATGGCATTTACACGGTTTGCCTTTGAATATCCCTCTCCTTAGCTGTCTAAATTTAAGCAGTAACAGTTAATTAGGAATTCAAAATATTCAAAAATTTAAAAAAAAACCCCGCAAAATGTATTTTCAGCAGGAGTTACTGGCGATTACAGACTCCGTTCACTGACGCCATTCCTTCCCTCCTCTTACTACAACAGGCACAGCATTAACAGACGGTTTCCTCATATTACTGAAACACACCTTTCAATATCTAAAAAGGATTCTTTCCTCAAATCATTGCAAGTATTTGTGCTGCAAACATTGCAATGCTGCATAATTTTGGCGGGGAACTTCATACATTTTTCTCCATAATCTACACGTGGGTCATTTGTGCTGCACATACCTTACCTATTCCCCCATACAGGATATCCCTCATCTAATTCCTCTCTGTCAGAAGAATAACCTGGATACATTAAAATTTGACTGCAAGTGCCTCGTACACTACTCACCTCCCCAGGCTTGTGGCACATGCTGCATTTGATGATATCTGGACTTTCAGTCGTCTGGGCTGTAGGTTTCTGCTGCTGGGCTTCGTATAAGGAGAGACAGGCAGAAGTACAAAACTCGCGAAAAGAACCTCCTGACCCCGTCTGCGCCACAACTGATTCTCTACTATTCACAATTTCCCTAAGATAAACGAGGAAACAAAAATATTAGGATAGAAGTCAGTCACTAGAAGGAAGGAAGCATGACAACAAACTAAATATTAACCATCTCTGCATTTCCAAAGGATCTGGAAACAGGAAAACGTCCAACATTCAAATACCTCGAAAGCATCAAAGGTGCAGATGAGTCCCATGAAGTGAAAAGGGGAGTAAAACTCCAGAGTAACATAAGGAAACATTAATTCATAGAATGGGTGATAGGCACATACAGCAACTGTTCAGGAGAAATGACAGAATAAAATCTGCAGCCAAATTCAAAACTGGCCAGGATGAGCAGAGGATGTTAAGATGCCAGGATAAAGGCAAACATCAGACTCCGCAATGTCCATCAAGTGGCAGATTAGATGGTTCATGGAGTCTGTCTCTGCCACCAGAAAACAGAGACCAGCATTCACAGATCTGTCCAGAAAAATTCAGTCGTTATCTGGCAAAAACAAGGTTGCTCACCTGTAAGAGGTGTTTTCCTTGGACAGCAGAATCAGGCACACAAGTGAGTGACGTCATTCAAAACGCACCGGGATGGAACTGCTCTTCCAGAACTCAGAACTTATTGTAACATTCTGAGCATGCACGGCCCTTCCTGCACACAGCTGTCTCCTCAGCTGCTCATATAGTTCCAAGCCAAGGCTTGACAATTCTCAGGAAGGTGGGAGGGATTGTGTGCCTAAAACACCTCTTGCAGGCAAGCAATTTTGCTTCTTCCATTAACAGTTAGGATTGCGTCAGGCACACAACTATGACTCCCAAACTTAGGGCTGCTCGCTCCCTTGTGTGCAGTCCCATTTTCAGAGAAATCTGCACTGAGAGAATGAAAAAGTTGTAGATCACATGGACAGAGTGCCTTTATCCAGGCAGCTGTGTGATATAAAGGTATGAAGAAAGGGACAAGCGCTGCTGTACAAATGGTATCTAGCCACAGCTATTACAGTGACTGACTTGATGAAACTTCACTTTAGAGACAAGAGGATACTAACCAATTTGCTAGAGTTCTTAGGAATGGTATGCCAGTTCTGTTGGGATCAAAGGAGACAAAAAGCTGTGTAAACTTTCCATGTGATTCGGTTCTTTCGAGGTAGTAGGTGAGAGCAGGACCGTACCAAGTTAGAAATGCAACCCGTGCGACTCGCACACCCCATCCAGCTGCATGTAGGAAACTGACTCTTATTGGACTTTCTGGAAGCCCAGTGAAGACATTAGTGCCCTTCTTTGCTTGTGCCCTGTGCAGTCGCACCGCTCGCACAGCCCTGAGCGCGAGTACTCGTACAGTCCAGGATGTGGAGGTACTTTTCACATGGATTTTTATGAGGTGTTACAGGAAAGTGAAATTAGACCTTATCTGCTAATTGACGTTCCTTGAGTCCCTCCAGTCCAGTCCAGACCTGTGATAGTCATGCCTCACCAGCAGCTTGAGAACTGAGCATGTCAACTTCAGTGACATCAGCATAGGTAGGCAGCTGATATCTCCCACCAGACTCCAGTATCCTATTGACAAAGCAAACTCACTGGAGCAACAATTAAGAAAAGTAGTTACTTTAAAAACTCTATGAGAACGCCTAACCCCAACAGGCAGAAAAAAACCCCCCCAAACGATGAACAAGATCGCTTACCTTGTAGCCGGCAACTTATGGTTATGGTTTAGGCGTTTGATATACTGCCCTTTACTTACGCATCAGAGCGGTTTACATGTATATACTAACAGGTACTGACCTACTGTGGTGAAGAAAGCAGCCAAGAACAGAAGGAGATAGAAGAAAACCATGTTTCTGCCTTTAAACCAAGTGACAGACAAGCTGTGCACAGAGCTTGCAGAGCAGGAAAGAAAAAAAATCCTGTCTCTGCTGAGGCTAAGCCACGCCTAGACTCTGAAGTGGGGGCAGGCTTAGATACTGATTGGAAAGGCCTGTGCGAAGGCAAGGGTGTGGCAGGGAAGAAACGGTTTTTAAAACCTCACTCTGACCAGAGAGGAGAGAAGGAAGGGAGAGTCACTTCCACAGGAGAAGGAGAGATCCTGGAGCAAGGGGATTCTAGTGGGAAGAGATATCCTAGAGCCCTGGGAGATCCTGGAGAGGAAGCAGGATTCCAGGAAGGCTTTCAGGAGAGATCTCATGAGAGAAGGAGTGGAGAAAGGCACAAGAAGTCTGACTTCCAGAGGCTGAAAGAGGTCAGTAGAAAAGGAAGCAGTGGGTGTCTGAGAAATGCTCCTAGAAGTGAAGCCAACAGATGTATAACTGAACAGCTTACAGATGAACAGGAACAGTTTGCAACAGCTAGTGTACAAGAGCCAGACCTGAGCCCTACAACTGCCAGAAGGTGGGTGGAGACGCTTGAGAGTGGAAAAAGCCAAACCCCAACAGTGAGCAGAGCAGCTGAGCTAGAAACACTAGAAACATTAGCACAAGTGTTCCCTGAGAGAAAGGCTTATTCTCCCAAAGTAACTGTGCCCAATCAGAAAGATTTGCTGTGGAGCCAGTTTCAAAAGTTCCTACAAGACAGAGAAGCTGAGGAAGCTTTTAAGACTGTAGAAGGCAATGAGCATTCTTTAGCCCAGGAGGAAATGCAGGTCAATTCTTACGTGCCAGAGTCTGACCTAGGAATCTCTCCAATGGATTGCTCATTCTGTTTAAAAGAAAACTGAGCCTTACTAAGCAGAGTTGAGAAAGAGTGAGAAGCTGTATTGTGCATAACTCTGTAACTGCTAATAGTCTTCTAAAGCCAAGGATGTGTTTTACCAAGTGAGAATTTTCTTCTAAAGCAAAGAAGCTGTGTGTTACCAGTTTGTTTGAACTGGGAAAACTTCAGTTGTGCAAAAGCTGTGTGTTACCAGAAGTTTGTTTAAAAGGGAAAACAGTTGTGCCAAGAAGAAAGTTTACCTTTTGTTTGAAAGAGATAAGAAGCTGTGCCGAGTACTGTTTTGTTTAATGAAAAACAGCTGCTAAGGTTAGCAGGACTTTTGGTTTCCGTTTACCTCACTTGCCAGTTATCTTCTGTTATCCTTTGTGTTGGAGAAGTATCCTAATGCCTTGTGTTTGAATTTTAATGCCTTGGAAATCCCCAAACGGTCTCACACTACATTTTGTCCTCGCTCAAGAAAAGCCTAACTACAAGTCCCAGAATTCCACTGGGGACCGTCAGAAAAGCTTTATTTAAGGACATTACAAGGCAGCCCTATGCCTATGAGCCCTAGGGCCCAGGCTAGGGTCCCATACTACTTACTGCGGATGAGTCACACTGGCCTTTCTAGACCCTGCTGACCATACACCTGTCTCTATCTTCGTTTAACTCTGCTAATCTTGTGTTCTGATGCTGTCTACTGACTGACACAGCCATCAAGGCCAACTCCTAGGCCAACAAACATGAGACGGATTTCTTCAAGCCCGGAGATGCTACCAGACAAAAAAGGGAGGGTCCAGAACTGGACTGGAGGTACTCAAGGAATGTCAATTAGCAGGTAAGGCCTACTTCACCTTCCTTATCATCCCTCCAGTCCAGTCCCGACCTGTAGGATGTACCATAGCAGTATAACCTTGGAAGGGACCAGCAAGTCCAGCCTGAAAAACCACGCGTCCCCCGCTACCTGAACATCCAGATAATGCTTCACGAAGGTATGCAGGGACCATTAAGTCACCGTCCTAACACTCTCACCAGCGGTACCAATCTGGACTCCACCCACAATGTCGCCTGTGCTTGGGTCAAGTGGGCCCACAACCTCATAGGCAATTTCTTGCACTGCAGCAAATAGGCCAAGGCAATGGCCTCAAGGATTCAGCGCAAAATGGAGGCTTTAGAAGCCATCTCTCCCTTGCGCAGGCCTCCAAACAGAACAGGTGGTCAGATTTTCTGAAAGGCTCAGTTCTCTTCAAACAGCGCTACAACATGCAACTCACATCCAGAAGGTGAAGGAGGGGATCCTCCACTGCTCTTCCTATACTGGAAAACACTGGAAGTGTTATTGGCTGATTCAGATGAAAACCCAAGAACACCTTCTGAAGAAAAGAAGGCACTAGGCTCAGCACCACTTTTTCCCTCATTTGAGAAAAGGCGCTTGACACGACAGCACCTGAAGCTCCAATATTCTTCTAACCGAACAAATGATCACCAAGAATACTGTCTTTAAAGTCAGGTCTTTCAAGGTACCACGACTCAAAGGTTCAAATGGCACCTCTGTCAAAACTGATAACACCAGATTGAAGTCCCACGAAGAAACCACCGATTGCACCAGTGGTTGGACCTGCTTCACAGCCTGCAGTAAACGGACTACATCTGGGTGCATCGCCAGGGACACCCCCTGGACACGAGATGGCCGCCACCTGCATTTGAAGAAGTGGCATGCCAAACCCTTGTCTAAACCTGCCTGCATGAAGGAGAGGACATCCGGCACTGAGGCGCTCTCCACTCCAGCCTTCAAAGATCCTCCATACCCGTATGTACACAAGGAAAGGGTAACGCCTATGGACCTTCAACAGTGTTAATATTATTTATTTAACAGGTTTTTTATACCACTTTATCATATAGTAAAAGCAGTTTACATTGTAACTTAAACTTGGTAATGTACATTAACAGAGACATTGATAACTAAAAAAACAACTGAGGAGACTAGAAAAGAGATGGAGAAAACTTAAATCTGAGGAAAACAAATCCCAATACATGCTCCTACTTATAGAATACAAAAACGCAATCAACAAATCAAAAAGAGACTACCACTCCAAAATAATAAACTCATCCATCAACCGCCCTAGGGAGTTATTCGCGATAGTAAGAACACTAACCAAAACTAATAACACCGAACCTAAACAACAAGCAATGAATATACAATCACTAGCAGAACATTTTGCAGAAAAACTAAAAAACAAGACCATTACCCCGACTCCATTATTACCAAACACAACAACCACCCACATATGGACAAATTTCCAGTTGATAGAACAAAAGCAACTCCTCAAAATTATAACAATGATAAACACCACCACCTCCCCACTCGACCCATGCCCTGTATCATGGATTAAGTGTGCAAAAAATGAAACTGGCGGTAAACATACAAGATATAGTTAATCAATCCCTTTCACAAGGCATCATGCCTGATGCCCTAAAACTCACAACACTCCGACCAATAATAAAGAATAATAAGCTTGACTCAAAAGACCCGAACTCATACAGACCCATAGCCAGCATTCCATTCATTGCCAAAATAATAGAGAAAACAATCCAAATCCAGTTACAGGAACACATTGATGAGCACAAACCACTTGACTCACACCAATTTGGCTTCCGCCCATCCCACGGAGTAGAAACCCTCCTAATCACACTAATGGACTTTCTCATCAGGGGCACAGATGACAAACACCATGGTTTCTTACTCCTATTTATAGATATCTCAGCCGCCTTCGATAACATCAATCACCCGACACTGATCAACAGATTAGAGAACCTAGGAATAGGTGGGACGGTCCTTAACTGGTTCAAATCCTACATCTCACATAGATTAATACGAGTCCAAATTGACCAACAAGCATCAGAAACATTCCCACAAGGACAGGGAATACCCCAAGGATCGGCCCTTTCAGCCCTCCTATTTAACCTATACCTCCAACCGATAACAAACATATTTAAAAAACACAAGATTAACCATTTTATTTATGCCGATGACATCATGCTAGCTATCCCCATAACCATTAAAAACCCTACATATGACTCACTATCCAAATGCATGGCAGAGACCTCCTCCTGGATGGAATCTAACCACCTCGGCATCAACCTCAAAAAAACTGAGGCAATGTTTGTAACGAGGTCATCTATGACTGAAAACACTTACCCTGAAACAATCACAATCAACAAAACCTCCATACCTGTTAAAAAACAAGTAAAATACTTAGGAGTAATAATAGACCACACTCTCACCATGATACCACACATAAAACAAACAGTAAAAACTATTTTCTACAAACTCAAAACTATTCAACACCTAAGACCACTCCTCGAAACACAAGACTTTAGATCTGTAGTAAGTACCCTGATCACCCCTCATTTCGACTATTGCAATAGTCTCCTTATAGGCCTTCCTCAAAAAAACACATACCTCCTACAAAGAGCTCAAAACATCTGTGCTAAAGTAATTGCTAAAGCTCGCTTAACAGATCACGTAACCCCAATACTGCTAGAACTCCACTGGCTCCCTATAAACAGTCGAATTAAATACAAAATTATCCTAACAACCTATAAACTTATAAATGACATAACCCCCTCACACCTATCCACATTACTGCACTCTCCAGCATCGACAAGGACCCTCAGACAAAACGCAGCCCACTCTCTCATCATACCAAAAGCCATCCGGAAGACTAAGAAAACCACTAGCTCCAGAGCATTCTCATTCACTGCTCCTACACTCTGGAACAACCTCCCTATTGAACTTCGCACCATAAAAGACCTCATCCAATTCAGAAAAGAATTAAAGACTTACCTGTTCACTGAACATTTTGAAATCCCCTACTCCCCCAAAGCCAGCCCCACTACAAACGTGGAAACAATTAAACAAACTCCCTTAATCCCAACACCATAACCGCATGCCTGCCCACCCTCACACACGCCCCAAAGAAGACATAAAAGGAACTAAATTCCAGCACCTACACAAATACCCGCACTACACACCACACACTGTAAATATACATTTGTAAAAAAGTTTGATGTTTTGTTTTGTTCTGCTTTAATACCCACTAAGTTAAATTTTATTGTTCAATGTAAATAGCTAGTTTCTATTGTTCTATGTAAAGAATGTATACAAATGTGTACAAGACTGTTAACTTGTTATATGTAAACCGCCCTTGATCTCTGGAAGGGGCGGTATAAAAGAAATAGTTAAATAAATAAAATAAAATAAATAAAATAACTTGGATTCTTCTGAGGCAATGGAGGATTAAATGACTTGCCAAATGCCACAAGAAGTGCTAATGGTAATTAAACCCCTGTCTCTTATTTCCTAAGCCAGTGCTCTAACCATTAGGCTACTCCTCCACTCCGAGGCTGAATAGCCCAGCTTCCGCAACCGAGCCCTCAAGAGCCAGGCCATAAGCGAGAATCGATCCACCTGAGGCATCGGGATTGGGCCCTGCAGCAGCAGATCGGCCCAAGCTGGCAGGCGCCAAGGGCAGTCGACAGCCAACTTCAGTAAATCAGCATACCACGGTCGTCGTGGCCAGTCAGGAGCAATCTGAAGTACCAGGCCCCGATGCACCTCAATCCTTTGCACCACCTGACCTATTAGCAGCCAGGGAGGAAACACAAAGTAGCCCGTCCGTGGGCCAACATTGCAACATGAGTCAGCCCGTTCCTAGCCAGACTCATGGAACAGTCATTCTCAACAGGCTCGTTCCCGCGAAGGCTCAAACACACTTCCATCAGACCGCTGCTGAAAAACAAGCTGGACCCCCCAGAAGGTCGGCTCGTACAGGCCAATATCAAGCATCCCACTACTTGCCAAGATAATTGAAAAGGAAGTCCAACGCCAAATCCAATACCACATTGAGACCGCCGCTCTTCTGGACCCATGCCAACATGGGCTCAGGGAATCTCATGGGGTTGAAACCCTCCTTACCACCCTCTTCAGCTCCATAATCGTTGGAATCGACAACATCCGACAAGGGTTTGCCCTTATCTTCATGGATATAGCCACGGCTTTCGATTCCGTAAACCACGAGCTCCTCTTGGTGCGCCTCAAGGAGAAGGGGATTCAGGACACAGCTCTAAGCTGGTGCAAATCATACCTGACCGACAGATGGCAGCACGTACGATCCGGTGCCACAACATCAAAACCATTCCATCAGAGGCAGGGTGTACCGCAGGGATCCTCCCTCTCAGCCCTGATGTTCAACATATACATGCAGCCCATATGTGCCCTTATCCGATCTTTCAACATCGCCTGCCTGGTATATGCCAATGACATACTGCTCTACATGCCATTCTCAACTGACCAGCCTGACTTCTCCCCACTAACAAGCTGCTTTGACGCCGTATCCAACTGGCTCCACACGCAAAACCTCCGAATAAACCACAAAAAGACAGACGTCCTTTTCATTACAAGGAACCAAGGCTTTACCCCTCCCGCCTACTTAAAGGTCAAAGAAGCTGAGCTGTTAACCAAACCCGCAATCCGTTACCTAGGAGTCACATTAGATCAACATCTGGACATGAAGGCCCACATAAGCAACACAGTAAAGGCAGTTTACCACAAGATTCGTACACTCCGGCATCTACGTCCCCTGCTAGATCCAGAGGACTTCCGGACAATCTATCAAGGGCTGGTAATCCCGCATTTTGATTACGCCAATACAATTCTACAAGGACTCCCGCAGACCACTTTGAATCCACTCCAACTTGCAATGAATGCTGCGGCCAGAATTCTACACGGAGCTTCCAGGAAGGATCATGTAACACCGATCCTGAAACACCTCCACTGGCTCCTAATCCACTGCAGACTCGCAATTAAAACTCTATTAATGACCTACAAGGCCATCAACAAGCTCTCCTCCACCTCCCTCATGGAGCTAATCCACCCCACGCCCCCAACAGATCCAGAAGATCTGCAGCGGTCAACACACTGGTAATTCCGAAGGCAGTAACAAAATGCTCCCAAGCAACGTTAAACAGGGCATTTAGGTTTTATGCACCCAGAAGTTGGAACGACCTGCCACCCAACATCCGGGCAATCACCGACCTTGCCCAATTTAGGAAGGCACTGAAGCACCACCTTTTCCTTAAGCACTACTCTGACAGCCCACAAACTGGCCCCCCCCCCCACACCAGGATTGCCCCACTAGCACACCCAGCACGCAACAAGGCAACCACACCCATTGGCGCCATCATCAACCATGCACACCAGGTAAATAGCTGCATGCATACAGACCTGTTGTATATAAACTTTTGTAAATAGTCTCTAATGATAGCCCGGCGCAGACCTGACTTGATTTCCAACCTGTAAATAGTTACCCCAGTGATGTCTAAGTTACAGCACCTGTTTCACTGTAAATACAGCACAGCCTAGGCCACACTGTATAAGTTACTATTGAACATAAGAACATAAGATATGCCATACTGGGTCAGACCAAGGTCCATCAAGCCCAGTATTCTGTTTCCAACAGTGGCCAATCTAGGTCATACGTACCTAGCAGTTTCCCCAAGGGACACAGGTTCCACAATGCTTGTATTGGTTCAAGCATTGATATCCTAGGTCCCTTCTTAATAATGGTTTATGGACCTTTCCTCCAGGAACTTGTCCAAACCTTTTTTAAACCCAGCTACACTAACAGCCTTTACTACATCCTCTGGTAACAAATTCCAGAGTTTGATTACACGTTGAGTGAAAAAATATTTTCTTTTATTAGTCTTAAATAGTTTACCCTGTAGCTTCATTGTATGTCCCCTAGTCTTTCTATATTCTGATAAGGTAAACAATCGATCTACGTTTACCCGTTCCACTCCGTTCATTAATTTATAGACTTCTATCATATCTCCCCTCAGCCGTCTCTTTTCCAGGTTAAAGAGCCCCAACCTTTTTAGCCTTTCTTCATAGGAGTAGCCTTCCATCCCCTTTACCATTTTGGTGGCTCTTCTCTGAACCTTTTCTAAAATCGCTATATCCTTTTTAAGATACGGCGACCAGAATTGCACACAATATTCAAGGTGCGGTCTCACCATGGAACGATATAGAGGCATTATAATATCTTTTGTTTTATTTTCCATTCCTTTCCTTATCATACCTAGCATTCTATTTGCTCTCTTGGCCGCCGCTGCACACTGGGCTGAGGGTTTTAACATGGTATCCACAATGACGCCTAAATCTTTTTCCTGGGTGGTGGTTACTAATGTGGAACCTTGCATCGTGTAACCATAGTTTGGGTTGTTCTTCCCTAGGTGCATAACCTTGCACTTCTCCACATTAAATTTCATCTGCCATTTTGATGCCCAGTCTTCCAATTTATCAAGATCCTCTTGCAATTTTCCACAATCCTCTTGGGTTTTAACAACTTTAAATAGTTTTGTGTCATCTGCAAATTTGATAACCTCACTCGTTATTCCACTTTCCAGGTCATTTATGAATATGTCAAAAAGCAGCGGACCCAGCACAGATCCCTGGGTACACCACTATTCACCTTTCTCCATTGGGAAAATTGGCCATTTAGCCCTACCCTCTGCTTTCTATCTTTTAACCAGTTCCTGATCCACAATAGTACACTGCCTCCTATCCCATGACTCTTTAGTTTTGCCAAAAGTCTCTCATGAGGGACCTTGTCAAAGGCTTTCTGAAAGTCCAGATACACAATATCAACCGACTCACCATTGTCCACCTGTTTATTCACTCCTTCAAAAAACATAACAGATTAGTAAGACAAGATCTTCCTTGTCTAAAGCCATGTTGGCTGTCTCCCATTAGGTCGTGACTATCTACATGCTGAGTAATTTTATTCTTTATGATGGTTTCTACCATTTTTCCCGGTACTGATGTCAGGCTCACCGGTCTGTAGTTTCCTGGATCACCCCTCGAACCCTTTTTAAAAATTGGTGTTACATTGGCGATCCTCCAATCCTCAGGTATTAGAGATGATTTTAATGATAAACCGCACTGATTTTAAATAGCGCGGTATAAAAGAGACACTAAATAAATAAAATAAAATAAAGAGTGCATTGAGCCCCTCCGACATGTGCTCTCTCCTCCTGCTGAAAAAACGAGCCACCTTCAGCAACTCTAACATTGTCATCAGGTCCATGTCAGTTGCCCCCAGCGATCCACCAATAGCGCAAAGACCACGTCATTGAGCATCCAGTCTCCAGGGTCCAGGCAAACCCAGATGAGGTAGTTGGCCGCCACATTTTCCTTGCCGGCAACGTGTGCCGCCAAAAGCGCCTGCAGGTTCTCTTCCACCCAGATCAACAAGGGAAGAGCCTCGTCTTCTAGGTTTGCGTTGCTTGTCCCTCTTTGACGATTGATATAAGCCACCGTCGTGGCATTGTCTGAGAATACTCTGACCACTTTGCCCTGTACAAGTGCCCGAAATTCCTGCAGCACCAGGTACACCACCTGTAACTTTAATCGGTTGATCAACCATGCCCTCTCCTGTGGAGACCAGGAACCCTGAGCCACGGGGGTCTTGCAGTGTGCTCCCCAACCCGACAGACTGGCATCCATTGTTAGTGAGATCCATTGTGACATCTCCAGTGGCATGCCCGCTAAGAGCGTGTCCAGCCGCAGCCACCACTGAAGAGATCTCCACACCTTCTTCAGGCAAGGCAGCATACGTGAAAGTGGATGGAGCTGTGCAGACCATCTCCGCAACGACAACCTCTGCAATGGTCATATGTAGGCGTGAGCCCAAGGGACCAGTTCGATGGACACCACCATGGAGCCCAACACCTGCAGATAATACCATGCAGTTGGCACCTGCATCCCGAGAAATCTCTGGATTTGCCCCTGCAGAGTGCACATCCAGTCCAATGGCAAGGACACCCAGCCTTCTCCTGTCTGCAAACAGGCTCCCAGATACATCAAATCCTGTGACGGTTGCAGGTGACTCCTGGCAAAGTTTATCACCCAGCCGAGACTCTGCAGGAAGGCAATCACTCCTGCAGTGACCCATTCATTCTCCTCCTCAGATTTCACCCAGATGAGCCAATTGTCCAGGTAGGAATGCACCAGAATCCTCTCCCAGTGTAGCGCCACTGCCACTACCACCATTATCTTGGTGCAAGTGCGGGGTGCGGTTGCTAGACTGAATGGCAGGGCCTGAAATTGAAAGTGGCCCATGGACACTACAAACTGCAGACACCGCTGATGCTCAGCCCGCATGGCAATGTGTAAATAGGCTTCTGTCAGGTCGAGCGAGGTCAAGAACTCTCCCCCCAACTGCCATAATGACCGACTGGAGCATTTACATATGGAAGTGGGGCACTTTGAGGCAGCAATTTACATGCTTAAGCTCTAAGATGGGCCTGAAAGAGCCTTCCTTTTTGGGGACAACAAAGTAAATGGAATATCAACCATATCTGCACTGGTCGTCTGGCACTTGCACTACTCCTTGCAGGTCTAGAAGATGGTGGAGCATGTACATAATGGTCCCGAGTTTCTGGGGGGCCTTGCAGGGCGAATTGACAAAGGCATCCATGACAGGGTAGGAAAACTCCAATGCAAACTCCTCTCGGATGATCTCTAACACCCACTGGTCAGAGGTGATTCAAGCCCAGGTGGGATAAAAATCCCACAGCCGACCCCCCACGGGAATTTCTCCCCCCCCCCTACCCCCCCTACAACCGTTCTCGTCTCATTGTGACCTTTTAGTGACTGAGGAGAAGGGGGGAGAAAAAAACCCTGCCAGATCCTCTAAATCCTTGAAAGGCATGTCCCCAGACAGGAAAATGCCCCCTCTGGTAGGGCACAAAACACACCACTCGGAAACATCGGTAATTCTTAGACTGTCCTCTCAAGGGAGCCAAGGAATGGACTGGCTTCTGCTTATCCTCAGGAAGCCAACCCCCTTTTGACTCCCCCAATTCTTTCAGTAATTTGTCCAGATCTTCCCCAAATAAGAGCTTACCTCAAAGAGCTTGCTTACATGTGACTTAGAGGAGACATCTGCCAACCAATTCCTGTGCCACAAGTAGCGGCGAGCAGCCACCACCGAGGGAGAAGCCTCAAATCAAATCATAAAAGGCATCTGCCAAATACACTGCCCCAGAATCTAACTTAGCCACCTCCGGCAGGTGCAGTTGCAAGCCCCCCCACTGATTCTAAGACACCTTGTGCCCATCGCAAACAGGCCCATGCCACAAAGGCACCACACACTGATGCCTGCAATAACAGGGCATTGATGTCAAATGCTTGCTTGAGGAAGGTCTCAATCTTTCTATCCTGAACATCCTTGAGGGCCGAAGTGCTCTCCATGGTAATCATGGTCTTTTTTGTCACTGCTGAGACCGCCACATCCACCTTAGGGGAGCACAAAAGCTCTCTATCCCGATCCAGTAGTGGGTAAAGATGGCCCATGGTCCGTATCCCTTTCAGTGTGGCCTCTGGGATATCCCACTCGTCTTGGATCTGCCGGATCACTCGGTACAGGGAGAATACCTTCTGCAGCTTCCTGATGACCTGGAATAGAGGTTCCTGCAGGTAGGTCCTCCTCCAGAGGAGCCTCTGCCCCCATATTGAGAGCCCTTAATGAATGAGAGATCAAAGTCATAAGTTCCTCTCTCCAGAAAATGCAGACAATGTGAAACTCCTCGCCTTGGGGTATTTCACCTTCCTCGAGTTCCACTTCATTGGCTCCCACATCCGCATCAGTCTCAGGGTCATCCCCTTCCTGCAAGTGAGCCGACCTCTGTCTCCCCAAGGGTCATCGTCGAGCCTCCGCTGGCTAGGACCAGGTTTACCCTCTGCCCCGTCACTCCTAAGGGTCACAAGCAATTCTCTCTTCTTAGATCCCCATGGGCCCCTCCTCCCCACACTTTCCCAAGCATAAGAACATAAGATATGCCATACTGGGTCAGACCAAGGTCCATCAAGCCCAGTATCCTGTTTCCAACAGTGGCCAATCTAGGTCATACGTACCTAGCAGTTTCCCAAAAAGATACAGGTTCTGCAATGCTTGTACTAGGTCAAGCATTGATATCCTGGGTCCCTTCTTAATAATGGTTTATGGATCTTTCCTCCAGGAACTTGTCCAAACCATTTTTAAACCCAGCTACACTAACAGCCTTTACTACATCCTCCGGTAACAAATTCCAGAGTTTGATTACACGTTGAGTGAAAAAATATTTTCTTTTATGAATATTAAATAGTTTACCCTGTAGCTTCATTGCATGCCCCCTAGTCTTCCTATATTCATCTAATGGTCCAACTGACTCTCTCACAGGTTTTTTGCTAAGAATGTACTTGAAAAAATCTTTATTTCGCGTTTTTGCTTCCGCAGCAAGCTTCTTCTCAAATTCTCTCTTTGCCTTCTTTATCAATGCCTTGCATTTGACCTGCCAGTGCTTGTGCTGTTTCCAGGTTTCATCGTTTGGCTCTTTTTTCCATTTCCTGAAAGATGCTTTCTTGGCAACAACAGCCTCTCTGACCTCACCTTTAAACCATGCTGGCAGTTTTTGGACTTCCTTCCACTTTTCTTAAAGCGTGGAATACAGCTGGTCTGGGCTTCCAAGATAGTATTTTTCAACAACACCCAAGCTTGATGTAAGTCTTTAACCTTTGCAACTGCTCCTTTTAGTTTTTTCTTAACTATTTTCCGCATTTTATCATAGTCTCCCTTTCGAAAGTTAAAAGGTAGTACTGTGTATTTCCTTACTATCCCTCCTCCACTAATTAAATCAAAGGCGATCATGCTATGATCACTATTGCCAAGTGGCCCCAACACCCTTATCTCTTGCACTAGATCTGGTGTTCCACTAAGGACTAGGTCTAATATGGCTTCCCCTCTTGTCGGTTCATGGACCAGCTGCTCCAAGAAGCAGTCATTTATTTCATCTAGGAACTTTATCTCCCTAGCATGTACTGCCGTGACACTGACCCAGTCGATACTGGGGTAATTGAAATCGCCCATTATTATTACCACGCTGTAACATTTGTTAGCTTCCTTGATTTCTTTGAGCATTTCATCATCCATTTGTTCATTCTGGCCAGGCGGTCGATAGTACACCCCCACCGCCATCGCCTTCCCCTTTTTACATGGAATTTCAATCCATAGAGATTCTACAGCAAATTTTGTTTCCTGCAAAACTTTAATCCTTTCTGACTCAATGCTCTCTCTAACACAGAGCGCAACCCCTCCACCAATTTGATCAGCTCTATCATTACGATATAGTTTGTACCCAGGTATCAGTGTCCCACTGGTTGTCCTCCTTCCACCATGTCTCTGATATTTCAATCACATCTAACCTCTCATTTAGTGCTATATATTCTAACTCTCCCATCTTATTTTTTAGACTTCTAGCATTTGCATACAAGCATTTTAGAGACTGTATTTTATTAATATTAATTTGGCTATTGGTAGACATGGGTAATTTTGGGAACTTTAAGCTCTGTCTGCTCCATGCTCGAGGGCATTTGGGCTACTTTACTCTTTTTTGTAACCTCTCTGCTTTTGGTAGTATCCTTCAAGGATACATTCTTCCAAACCATCCGCTCTTGGGCGACTGTCGGCTTTCCCCTATTATCTAGTTTAAAAGCTGCTCTATCTCCTTTTTAAAGGTTAATGCCAGCAGCCTGGTTCCATCCCGGTTAAGGTGAAGCCCATCCCTTTGGAAGAGCCCCTCCTTTCCCCAGAATGTACCCCAGTTCCTAACAAATCCAAACCCCTCATCTCTGCACCATTGTCTTATCCACGCATTGAGACTCCAAAGCTCTGCCTGCCTTTTGGGTCCTGCACATGGAACGGGAAGCATTTTGGAGAACGCTACCCTGGAAGTTCTGGATTTCAACTTCCTACCTAAAAGCCTAAATTACGCCTCCAGAACCTCCCTACCACATTTTCCTATGTCATTGGTACCGACATGTACCAAGACAGCAGACTCCTCCCCAGCACTATCTAAGACCTTATCTAGGTGGCACGTCAGGTCCGCTACCTTCGCACCAGGCAGGCATGTTACCAGGCGATCCTCACATCCACCAGCCACCCAGCTATCTACATGCCTAATGATCGAATCACCAACTATAACGGCTGTCCTAACCCTTTCCTCATGGGCACATGGCCCTGGAGAAACTTCCTCGGTGCGAGAGGGTTTTACATCACCTGGAGGACAGGTCCTAGTTATAGGATCACTTCCTGCCCCACCAGGGTGATGCTCTCCTGTCACGTGACCTCTCTCCTCCATGGCAACAGGGATGCTGCCAGACTGGAGGTGGGACTTCAGGACTATATCCCTGTAGGTCTCGTCTATGTACCTCTCTGTCTTTCTTATATTTTCCAAGTCTGCTATTCTAGCCTCTAGAGAACGGACTCGTTCCCGGAGAGCAAAGAGCTCCTTGCACCTAGTGCACACGTAAGACCTCTCACCAACTGGGAGAAAATCGTACATGTGACACTCAATGCAAAAGACTGGAAAGCCCCCATCAGCAAAAAGCTTTATGCATGAGGAGGACGAACTCTGGAGAAAAATCCCCCCGGGAGGCCATTTGTAGATAAATCCTGATAAGAGGAGGGTCTACTGTCTCTATTCTTGGGCTCTGGTCTAGGAAGAGGCAGGCTCGGACTGCTCCCCCAGGCCAGGCACTGCCCTTGCCTCGGCCACGAGTGAACACAGTCTCCCGGGGGTGGAGAGGGAACCTCTAACGACCCCCCCCCCCCCGAGAATCCCAGCCCAGTCTGACCTACTCACCCCAGGAGGCCTTCCTCTGCTGACTGGGACTCCGCCTCACAACCACAGCAGAAGCCTGCCACTGAAACTAAGCTCCTGCATGCGCCACATGCTGGCACGTTGGCTTAGAGGGCATAATGAGCTCTGTGCTCTGCAGATCAGCCCAGCAGCAACCTCTACTACTATAGCACACTGCCCTTACTTGATTGCACAGTCTTCTGGGGGGTTTTCCCCCAGTGGTCGCAGGGTGAACAAAATAACATAAAACTTCAAAGGAAAACAATACAATGCAAAGGAGTCGCCTGAGAATCTGAAACCCGCCCCAGAGGTCTGTTTAACTTCCTGAAACTTGGCAGGAAAAAACAAGAAAAAAACCGTGGCAAACAAAATGGCACCGGTTCCTGTGATTAGCAGGAACCGGCTGCTGTGCACTACGCAGTCTCCTCCAAGCCTCTCAAACTGATGTGCCCAAATCTGCAGCTCCGCCCACCAGTGAACCCTCTCCAGGAGCCGGCAGAAATTGCAAAGTACCCCCACCCTGACACTCAAGTGCCTCTAGAGCTTCAGTGTCATTGGGAGTGCCCAGAGCAGCCAAGTGACAGGCCCCATAAACGCGTACAGCTCCTCTCCGCGAGGGGATCAGAAGCTGCAGCTACCAAGGTAAAATTCCTGCAATAAGACCTTCTTGCCTCATGGAGGGCTTTTGCTGTCTGTTTGAATGTTCCGCTGCATGGAAAGTCTGCAGCCCTTTTCCTTTATCTTTTCTTTGTTTTGTTTTTTACTTTATTGTAACCCCACAATCGTCTTGTGTTAAAGGGCCCGAACCAGGCTAAAAGCAAAAACTCCCACAGCTTATCTGCCTTAGTTGTTCCTTTAGCGAGTCCTCCTCTCTGGGATCATGCCTTTCCAGCTGCTTGGAGACTGAGATACTGGAGTCTGGTAGGAGGTACCAACTGTCTATCTATGCTGATGTCATTGAAGTTGACATGCTCAGTCTCCAAGCTGCTAGTGAGGCGTGACTACCACAGGTCGGGACTGGACTGGAAGGACGATAAGGAAGCATTATTTCCTCATTGATGTAGAAAGATGTCACAACCTTAGGTAAAAATTTGTGATGGGTCCGAAGAGCTGGTTTGTTATGATGAAACTGCATGTAGGTTTCATAGGTTACTAATGTCTCGAGCTTACCAGTTCTTGTAGCTGAGGTAAGTGCTACTAGGAACAATACTTTCAATGGAAGGGAACTTAGGAGCAGCAGACTTCACTGCTTCAAAAGGCAGCATCATAAGGAAAAAGCACCAGATTAAGGACCCAAGGTACAGGGGACTTTTGCAGTAGTTTGACACGAAGAAGTCCTTTTATAAAACCTAAGATGACAGGATAGATGCTGTCAAACTCCATGGAATGTGGCAATTCAAGAGAGCATTGAGTGCACTCTGAAGGACATCCGGAGTCTTAGATGATACTGTGCTATGACAGTAGGTGAATATCTTGTAGGAGTGTAGCCATTGATGAAGCACCAGATGGAAAAATGTTTTCTATCTGAAAGTGTAGGTTCCAGCCTACACTCAATAGGCTGGAACCAGGGCAGCTTTAGTGCAAGTCCCACTGATGCTCCTTGTGGACTTGGGAAAGTCACTTAACCCTCCATTGCTTCAGGTACAAGGGGGCCGATGCAGAAAGCTAGAGCAGGCTTTACAAGCCCATAACATCACATTTAAGCACATTTTACGATCCTTTAAATGCAGGAAATAAACGTAAATGCAGACAGAAAAACTAGCACCCAATTAACACCGCAAGTATCTAAATGTATTTAAATGAACCCTAATTATTTTAATGTTTTAATCAGCTGGGCTGGTATGCAAATCATGGCAATGCCCGATGCAGAGACAAGCGTAAAGGATTTCGCAGCCATCCATAGCACTAAAAGTTTTACTTCAGGATCTACGTAGAAGTAAACCTCTAATGTGTGCCCCTGCCAGTATTTTGATGGCACCAGATGTTTTTCCCAATGCCTACATTATCTTCTCCTTAGATGATCAGGCATCGGGAAAAGCCCCCTATCAAAATACTGGTGGTGGCTGGTGCCCCAACAAAAAGTAATTACCTGGTGGTCTAACAGCCTTTGAATCATCACCCCAAAACCCAAGAGAAAATCACCCCCAAGCAAAAAGTAAGAATTACCTGATGGTCTGCAATGCAATGTGTGCCTTCCAGTAAATGCTGACTCCGGGCGACCCAGCAGCTCCTGGGTTTTCTTGGCAGTGTGACCAGAAGTAGATTGCTAAGCCTTAGTGGCCCCTAAATCCAAGTCCCCCTGTAAATAGGTGGGAGTGCTGCCTACACATTCCCGCTCTGGTGTGCTATCTTGTAAAATGGTGTGCCTGGCCCCACGTGGTGCATCCTGGGATGCACCGGGTGGGGTTAGACTCTACTACTACTATTCAGCACTTATAAAGCGCCACGCACGCAGCGCTGCACAGCCAACATACAAGAGACAGTCCCTGCCCGTCAAAGTAATGCTCATCGGAGCTTACAATCTAGTTAAAAGAAAACAGTACAGAGCATTAGTCAGTTCTGCGCAAGGTACAATGTGGTACAGTTTGGTTTATAGTTTGGTCATAAACATTGATGAGGGTTAGGGTAAGATGAGGATGAGTCAGGATCTGAATGCAACGGTGAAGAGGTGGGTCTTCAACCTGGATTTGAAGAGGGCCAGGGAGGATGCCTGGCGCACAGGGGCAGGTAGGCTGTTCCAGGCATATGGTGCTGCAAGGTGAAAGGAGCACAGTCAGGAGTTTGCGGTGCGGGTAAAAGGCATTAATAACAGTAATTTGTTAGCGCAGCGCAAATTATGAGAGGAGACGTAGGGGGAGATAAGAGGTATTGAGGGGCCATAGAGTGAATGCATTTATAGGTCAGTAGGAGAAGCTTGAATTGGATGTGGAATTGGACAGGGAGCCAGTGAAGCGACTTGAGAAGAGGAGTAATGTGGGCATGGCGAGGCTAGCAGAAGATTAGTCAAGCAGCGTGATTTTGTTTGGATTGAAGGGGAAGGAGGTGGCTCACGGGGAGACCAGCGAGGAGTAGGTTGCAGTAATCAAGGCGAGAGGAGATTAAGGAGTGGATAAGCGTTTTGGTAGTGTGTTCAGAGAGGAAGGGGCGGATTTTGCTGATGTTGTAGAGAAAGAAGTGGCAGGTCTTAGCTACAAGCTGGATATGAGCGGAGAAGGAGAGAGAGGTGTCAAAGATAACCCCTAGATTGCGGGCCGAGGGAACAGGAAGGATAGTAGATCCATCCACATGGACTGAGAGAGGGGGAAGTGGGGGGGAGGAGTTGGGTGGAAAGACAAGGAGTTCATTCTTGGCCATGTTCAGTTTCAATCGGCGATGAGACATCCAGGCAGCGATGTCCGAAAGACAGGCAGAGATCTTGGAATGGGTTGCCGGAGGGATATTAGGTGTAGAGAGATAGATCTGGGAGTCATCGGCATAGAGATGGTGCTGAAAGCCATGGGAGGAGATAAGCGCGCCAAGGCCTTGGGTATAGAGAGAGAAGAGGAGGGGGCCCAAGACAGATCCCTGGGGTACACCTACATGTAGCGGGATAGGGGAGGAGGAGGAGCCACCAGAGCATACACTGAATGAGTGATGGGAGAGGTAGGAGGAGAACCAGGATAGTACAGAGTCCCTGAAGCCAAGCGAGGAGAGGGTGGTGAGGAGAAGGTTGTGGTCAACGGTATTAAAGGCTGCAGAGAGGTCAAGAAGGATGAGGATGGAATAGAAGTCCTTAGATTTAGCCAGGAACGGGTCATTGGTGACTTTTGTGAGTGCCGTTTCAGTGGAGTGTAGGGGACGGAAGCCGGATTGTAATGGGTCCAGGAGGGCCTGGGAGGTGAGGAAGTCGAGGCAGCGATGGTGGACTGCTCATTCTAATAGTTTGGATATGAAGGGAAGGAGGGAGATGGGTCAATAGTTAGAAGGGCATGTGGGATCAAGTGAGAGTTTCTTGAGGAGGGGTGTGACCACAGCATGTTTGAAGTTGACGGGGACAGTTGCCATGGAGAGTGACAGGTTGAGGATATGAATGATGGAGGGGACAATGGTGAGGGAGATGGAACGTAGGAGATGGGTGGGGATAGGGTCTGATGAACAGGTGGTGGGTTTGGAGGAGGAAAGGAGGAGTGTGGTTTCTTCTTCAGAGATCGGAGGGAAGGTGGAGAGGGTGGCAGGGGGAGTATGGATGGGGGAGGAGAATTGGGGAGGAGGGGAGGTAGATGAGGGGGTAGAGAATTGGAGGGTAATCTTGTGGATCTTGTCATGGAAGTAGTCAGCTAGGGTTTGGGCAGAAAGGGAGGGTGGGATCGGGGCGGGGGGACCTTGAGGAGAGAATTGAGGGTATTAAAGAGGCGGCGAGGATCAGAGGCAAGGGAGTTGGTCAGATGGACGTAGTAATCTTGTTTGGCAAGTGCTAAGGCTGATTGGAAGGATCCAAGCATGAATTTGAAGTGTAGAAGGTCTTCCGGGGAGCGGGGTTTGGACCAAGCTCGTTCGGCAGAATGGGCGCAGATGCGTAGGTAACGGATTGTGGGTGAAAGCCAGGTTGCACCATGTGGGGCCAGGCACACCATTTTACAAGATGGCAGACCAGAGAAGGGAGCGTGTAGACAGCGCTCCTGCCTATTTAGTATGGGGGAGAACTGGATTTAGGGGCCGCTAGACCACCAGGTAATTTTTACTTTACTTATTTTTGCTTGGGGGTGATTTTATTTTACTTGGGATTTAGGGTGGGGAGGGGTTCAAAGGCCACTAGACCACCAGGTAATTACTTTTTGTCTTAGCACTGGCCCCCAGCAGTGTTTTGATGGCATCGGGGGCTTATACTATCAGGGCTGATATGCAAATTAGCCACATGGTGTCTGGAGAGCAAACCCAACTAGTGCAGACTTTTTGTGCACATGTGTTTGGCTTGCTCTCTCTCAGTTTAACACTGTGGTGGCTCATTTTGCATGTGCACAGTTACCGTGGTGGGCATTTGCATACCCTAACCTTCCTGCATTGCACGTTAAAATGTGTGTGTTGTCAGGAACGTTAAATCGATCCAGCATGGGTCTAGCACCGGCCTTCTACATCGGCCCGAAAGTTAGACTGTGGAGCCTTCTAGGGACAGGAAAATATCTACTGTAACGCGTCTAACTATTACTGGAAGGATGCAAGACAAGCAAAAAAAAATTGCAGCTTTAAGAATGTCCTGGATAGGTTCTAGCAGGGCTAAAGCAGAAACCAGCTGCTGCTCCATCTTCATGTTGCAAAAGCTAGAGAGACTTCAAGTTTGGATTTAGAAAACAAACTTCACGTTGAGTGATGTAACGCTGGAAATCCCTGGAGTTTTTGTGGAGGTAGAACTGCTAGCATTTTTAGAACTAGAAATCCCTTCAGCTGGGGACAATATGGTGCTATTTTTCATTTCATTTCTATTATTTTTACCCACCTATCCTATAACATTTAGGCAACTCACAGTAAACACAATATCATATACATACAACACATAAAAGCCCTATATTAAGCTGTAAACATTATAAAACAGTACAGAATGGTGGTGCCTGGCCATTGCTCATGCCATTCAACAATATTTACGGATCCAATGAAAATGGCCTCAAACAGCCACCTATTTTCACTTGAAAAACTATGTTATCTCATTCACTACTCAGCATTTAAGGGAGCTCAACCCATGGACTTACTGGCCCCTATCATGAGCCAACTATTAATATTACGTCACCATCGCTCCCCAATTTGTGTACAATGCTGAGTGAATATACTGCAGGGCACCGTGACTTTTTTAGCTTTCCAATATAAGCTTATACGATTGAAACCTTAAGCTTTACAACTTGTGCTCTGCTGCTCATTCAACACTTTTAGACATACATTCAGCACCTAAATTGCATGAACAGTAACTGGTACAATTTCTTGTCTGCACTTTATTGTTTCTGCAGACTGCCGCTTTTAGAGCCGACATGGTGCCTCTTCTGCACTGCAGTTCAACAGGCTGACTGTGCCTCTTAAAGTCGACCTCAGCCAGTGGTTATGTATGAAGTAATGAAGTAGAGTTGAGGCTTATGATAGGATGAGGGATTGAATGGAATAGATGGGATTGGTTGTGTTTAGAGGTTGGCAATGCATGATGAGTGATTAGTTTAGAGAGTTGAGAGTTTTTAGCCCATTGGACCAGGTGTGATGGGAAGTCTTTCCTTCTAGACTTAAAATGAGTGGGGTAGAAAGCTGTTTTTTTAAATTATGGAGCTGCTTTCAAATGTGAAGGTTTGGCACAGCTTTGGTGAGTTGTTTTGTATCGGAATTAATTATTTATATAGTTTTGGGGGGGGGGGGGGGAGGTAGGCTGCCTGGCTGGCTTTGTAATAGTTATTTTAAATTTGGTTTTTCAGACTGCCTGTGACAAAGCTGCTGATACCACTGCAAAACCAGTCGAGGTCGGCTTTAAAAGATGCAGTCGGCCTGTTGAACTACAGTGCAGAAGAGGCACCATGTCGGTTCTAAAAGCGTCAGTCTGCAGAAACAGTAAAGTGCAGACAAGAAATTGTACCAGTTACTGTTCATGCAAGTTAAGTGCTGCGTGTATGCCTAAAAGTACTGATTGAGCAGCGGAGCACAAGCTGTAAAGCTTAAAGCTTCAATCCAATAAGCTTATATTGGAAAACTTATATTGAAAAGTTAAAAGTATATTCACTCAGCATGGTACACCAATTGGGGAGCAATGACAACGTAACATCAATAGTTGGCTCATGATAGGGGCAAGTCCATGAGTTGAGCTCCCTTACATGCTTAGTAGTAAATGAGATAATATATAGTTTTTCAAGTGAACATAGGTGACTCAGAGTTTGAGGCCATTTTCAGTGGATCTCTAAATATTATTGACTGTTTCATTTTTTAATCCGTTTTTTGGGAGCTTTTTCATTGTTATTTATAAAGCACAGTTTCTCACCTGTAGCAAGTTTTCTCTAGGGACAGCAGGAATCAGTCCTCACATATGGGTGACGTCCGAGACCTCATGGAAGCATCCCCCCAGCTTTCAAAGAAAGCCTTTGGGAGATGCCACCACACATGCGTGGTCCCCTTCCCGCCCCAAGGGTGCCATCTTGCTCAGTCAGATGACATAGCTAAAAGACGGCAAAAAATAAAGATAGTAAAAGAGCAAATCCAAGGGAAGGAGGGAGGGTTGTGAGGACTGATTCCTGCTGTCCCCGGGGAACACCTGTTACAGGCGAGTAAAACATAGTTATTCACCTGTAACAGGTGATCTCCGCGAACGGCAGGAATTGAGTCTTCACATATGGGTATTGTCGGCACCGACAGAGCCCGAGCGGGAACGCTCCCCAGCATCCTATAGGAAAGCTTTTGGGAGCATCCCACTGCGCCTGCACTGCTGCCTTCCTGCCTTTCCAACTCTCCCTCTTCAGTTGGGTTTGTAGCTGAGACAAAAGGAGAGAAGGAAAGACAAAAGGGAGAGAGAGACAGAAATACAACTCCTAGGGGAGGTAGGTGGGTTGTGAAGACTCAATTCCTGCTGTTCCTGGAGATCATCTATTACAGGTGAGTAACTACGCTATCTTCAGGAACAAGCAGCAATGTAGTCTTCACATATGGGACTCCCCAGCTTAAAGATGCCAGGGAGATGACCCCAGAGAGAGCAGTGAAACACAGGCTGAAGTGGGTCATATTTCCTCCCAAGGATCTCTGGTATCGAAACCCAGGACTGGGGGGTAGAAGTTGTTCTAAGTCTGGAAGAGATGCTGGAGAACAGCCTGGCCAAATGAGGCATCCCGACGGCAGTCCTTGTCCAAGCAGTAATGGGCCGCAAAAATATGGACAGAAGACCAAGTGGCTGCTTTGCAGATGTCGTCAATTGACACCAAGTGAAGGTTGGCCATAGAGGCAGCCATTGCTCTCACATTGTGAGCTGACATGACCTTCGAGTAAAAGTCCCTTACTCTCATAGGTAAAGGATATGCAGTCTGCAGTCCACTTGGAGAGTGAGTGTTCTCTTGGAAACTGGTAAACCCTGGTGACTGGCATCAAAGGCAACAAAAAAGCTGTGATGCCTTTCTATGCTGCCTAGTCCTCTAAAGGTAAAAGGCTGAAGCCCGTAGAGTGTGAAGATTCCTTTCTGCACTAGAGGCATGAGGCTTAGGGAAGAAGCCAGGAAGGTAAACAGACTGGTTCAAATGAATGGCGAAACCACCTTTGGCATAAAGTGAGGATGAGTCCTAAGGACTACCTTATCATGGTGGAACCGTGTGTAAGGAGGGTCAGCCACTAAGGCTTGTAGCCCACTAATGTGTCTTGCAGAAGTGAGGGCAATTAGGAAGATCACCTTCCAAGAAAGAAATTTCAGGGATATAGTGGCTAAGGGTTCGAAGGGCAGCTTCATAAGCTGTCCAAGGACAAGATTTAAATACCATGCCACGGGTGGTGGCTTAATGAGAGGCTTAGTTAAGAGTAGACCTCTCATAAAATGCGCTACAAGTGGCTGAGAGGAGACAGGTTGTACAGCAAAGGGCGTGTGGAAAGCCACAATGGCACTGAGGTGAACCCTTACTGAATTAGTTTTAAGTCCAGAGGATGAGAGGTGGACGAGATACTTCAGTAACGCCTCTACTGGAATTGAAAAAGGATTAAGTTCTTTCTCTGAACACCAGATAGTGAACCTTCTCCACTTAAAAGCATAAGCACGCCTAGTGGAAGGTTTCCTGGAGGCCAAAAGGATATCTTTAACCTGTTGAGAGAGGTTGATATCATGTAATTCTAAGCTCTCAGCAGCCACGCCATCAGGTTGCAAGGACTGAGGGTTGCGGAGCAGAAGCGTCCCGTTCTCCTGGGATAGAAGATCTGCAGCATATCCCAACTCCAGAGGTTTGGCTTGAGAGAGACGTAGAAACAGTGGATACCATGTCTGTCGTGGCCAGCATGGGGCAATGAGGATCATATGGCCCTTGTCTCTCTGAAGTTTGAAAAGAGTCTTGGGAATGAG
The DNA here is from genome assembly GCA_033557465.1 of Ichthyophis bannanicus. Taxonomy (NCBI): domain Eukaryota; kingdom Metazoa; phylum Chordata; class Amphibia; order Gymnophiona; family Ichthyophiidae; genus Ichthyophis; species Ichthyophis bannanicus. Next base: position 57,711,310 of record CM066036.1, read on the forward strand.
GGGAATGGGCGGGTAGGCATATAGGAAGTCCTGACTCCAGTGGAAGTGGAAAGCATCCATTGTCTGACTGTTCCGAGCAGGAATTCTGCGACAGAATCGGGGAAGTTTGGCATTCTGAAGACTTGCAAACAGAACTATATCTGGGGTTCCCCCGATCCGAAAGATTTGAGCAATTTGCTCCAAATGAAGAGACTACTCGTGTGGCAGCAGTACTCGGCAGTTTGTCTGCTAGGAGATTCTGTGTGCCTGGGATATACACCGCTAGTAGGTGAATCTGAAGGCCTCTTGCAAAGGACCATAGGTGTAGAGTTTTGTTGCACAACGCCTAAGAACCTGTTCCACCCTGCTTGTTCACATAGAACATGGCTACCTGATTGTCCATCTGGACAAGAACTGTCTTGTAGCACAGATGGTCCTGGAATACTCGAAGAGCATAGAAAATGGCTCTGAGTTCTAGTAGGTTTATGTGAAGACAAGTCTCCTGCTGGGTCCAGAGATCTTGAGTGGAGAGATTGTTCAGATGAGCTCCCCAACCCAACTTGGACGCATCCATCGTCAAGATGGCTTGTTGCAGTGGCTGCTGAAAAGGTGACCCTATGAGTAGGTTTTTCTAGCACTTGCCACCACTGAAGGGACCAAATGAGGTGTGCCGAGTTTCTGATTTTGTCCCCAAGACGACCTGACATCCGAGTCCACTGAGAGGCTAGGTTCCACTAGGCTGCTCGCATATGTAGGCGAGCATAGGGGACCACATGTACAGTGGACACCATATGACCGAGGAACTGAACCATTTCTCGAGCAGTCAGGAAAGTTTTCATAGCTGCTTGAGAAGCCAGTTGAATTATTCGAGCACAGCGGGGCTGTGGCAGGAAAGCCCTTGACTGCCGTGTGTCTAGAAGAGCCCCTATGAACTCTAGGGATTGAGTAGGGGTAAGATGGGACTTTGGGAGGTTTATGACCAATCCCAGATACTGAAAAGGTTGCATTGTGCAGGAAAGAGATGAGATGGCCTCTGGAGCTGTTGATGCTCGGATCAGCCAGTCATCTAAGTAGGGGAAGACAAATATCCCTAGAGTCCTTAGAAATGCTGCTGCTACTGCCATGCATTTCGTAAGACTCTTAGGGCGGAAGCCAGGCCAAAGTGTAGAACCCTGTACTGGTAATGTCTTCCCTGAAAGAGGAATCGAAGAAACCTCCTGTGCTCTGCATGAAAAAGGATGTGTGTATATGCGTCCTTTAGGTCTACATAGCCAATCCTGACTCTGAATGTAAGGGAGAAGTGTTCAGAGAGAGATCATTTTGAATTTTTCTCGGAACAGAAACTTGTTTAACTCCCTGAGGTCCAGTATCAGCCTGTACCCTCCTGTTTTCTTTGGTATAAGGAAGTAGGGGGAGTAAAAGCCCAGGCCTTGAGACAGGGGTGCCTCCTCTATCGCACCCTGAGCAAGGAGCGAGGTACCTTCCTGACACAAGAGAGTGGTGAGGGGGGCCGAGAACTGAACTCTCTTGGCGTGGAGGGAGGGGGCATACTGTGGAAATGGAGTTTGTACCCCTGTGTCGCTATGTCACTGGAAATGGAGTTTGTACCACTGTGTCACTGGGGTTTCTAGTCCCACAGGTGCTCCTTGTGGTCTTGGGCAAGCCACTTAAACCTCCATAGCCCATGTTCCCTGTAAAATAGTTATCTCCAAGTTATAATGCCCTGTTCAATGTAATTTCAGTTTGTTCAATGTAAACCGCACTGATGCAGAATAGCGCGGTATATAAGAGAATGTAAATAAATAAATAAATGAATAAAGAGAGTCCAATGCTCTGATGTTATCTCCTGCCACCTCTTAGCAAAGTAACACAGTCTGCCTGAAATGTTGAGTGGCTCTGGAATTTTTAGAGGTAGGTTCTCTAGGAAGGAGTCAAAGACCTTGTGGAAGCTGTCTGCTGAGCTGATTGAGCTCTGGGGACTTGAGCCTTTCTTTGTTGTTTCGGCTGCTGCTGCCCCCCCTTCTGGGATGCATGGACTGGGCAGTGAACCGTATGGGTGTAAGAAGGATAGAATTTCTTTTTCTTGTTGAAAAAGGGTTTAACCGTCTTTTTCTTGGCTGGGTTGGCAGTAGTCCTCGAGAGCCTATTTAAAGTAGTATTCTCGGACTCAAGTTGAGAAGCTTTGTCTTGCCAATCCTTGCCAAAGAGGTTTTCTCCCGTGCAAGGAGTATTCCCCAGCTTATCTTGCACCCATTGCTCTAAATCAGATGCTTATAATCAAGCAATCCGTTGTGCACCGATGAAAATAGCAGAAGTCCTGCTGATACATTAGAAACAATCAAAGGTTCCTCTGTTCATGAACTTAGAAACATTTTGGGCATGTTTGACAAGTGTAAGGAAATCAGCCCTCTTGTCATCAGGGAGAAGAGGAGCCATGAGTTCCAAATCTTTAGTAACCTCCCAAAGAAACATACCCATGTAGAGTATGTATGAACTTATTCTGGCCGATAACAAAGGCCTGAAAACATCGACAACCAAAGGCATTGAGAGTTCTCGCCTCACGGCCTGGAGGATTAGATGAATGTGTCTTGGCACTTTTAATTCGCACTACCGATTCCACAACCATGGAATGGTGTGGTAACTGCGTTTTTTGGAACCCGGGACACTGTATTACCCAGTACATTGTATCGAGTCTTTGAGAATGTGGAGACACCGTTAACGGTGTCTCCCACATCCTAAGCATGAGGTCATGTAAAATCTGATGTATGGGAAGGATTGCAGCCTCTTTAGGGGCTGCAGGATACTGAAGAATTTCAAGTTCTTCAGCTCTCTGTTCCTTCTCAGGGGTTACGGTGATAGAGAAGCCCCGAACCATTTCCTGTATAAAGTCTTGAAAAGACATGTCCTCTGGAGGGAATATCCGGCATTGCAGAGAAGGAGAGGGAAACATAGTTACTCACCTGCAACAGGTGTTCTCCAGGAGCAGCAGGAATCAGTCCTCATATGGGTGACATCAGCGCCGACGGAGCCCTCGTGCGGAGCATTTCCCCAGCTTTCAAAGAAAGCCTTTGGGAATGCAGCGCACATGCGCGGTCCCCTTCCCACCCAAGGGTGTTATCTTGCTCAGTCTGATGACATAGCTAAAAGACAGCAAAAATCAAAATGAAGGATAGGACTGCAACTCCAGGGGAGGAGAGAGGGTAGTGAGGACTGATTCCTGCTGCTCCTGGAGAATACCTGTTACAAGTGAGTAACTACACTTTCTCCAGGGCCAAGCAAGAAGCCAGTCCTCACATATGGGACTCCCCAGCTCTAGGCTACCGTGAACCCAGAGCTGAAAAAATGGCTCCCTCTCAAAAGCCTCAGCATCCGTGATAAGAATTTTCTCTGAGAACGCACCCCGTACAGTAGCCCAACACAAAGGGCCGGAGGGTAGGAGTTGCCTAAACCTCAAAAAGATTACGGAGCACCGCCTGGCCGAAAACACTGTCCCACCGGGACTCTCTCTCCAGGCAGTAATGGGCTGCAAAAGTCTGGCTTGAAGACCAAGTTGTGGCCCGGCAGATGTCTGCCAATGGAACAGAGCAGAGATGAGCTACTGACGTGGCTTTCGCCCTGACACGGTGGGCCATGATCCGACCCTGAAAGGGGAGGTTGGCTGCCTTGTACGCCCAGGCGATGCAATCTGCTACCCAAGTGAACAACGTACGCTAGCAGACAGGTAACCCCATCCTATTAGGTTCAAACGAGATGAAGAGCTGAGTAGCCCTTCGATGCTCCTGCGTATGTTCTATGTAATAGGACAACGCCCTTTTACAATCCAGGGTATGCAAGACTGTTACAGCTCGGCTGGCATGCGGCCTGTGAAAAAAGGTCAGAAGAACCACCTCCTGATTGAGATGGAAAGAGGAGACCACTTTTGTGAGGAACTTGGGATGGGTCCATATGACCACCCTTTACCTATAGAAGCGCGTGTACGGTCTATCAGAAACCAAAGCTTGTAGTTCACTCACACGTCTGGCCGAGGTAAGAGCCACCAGGAAGAGTGCTTTCCAAAGTGGAAGTGCAAATGGCAAGTAGCCATGGGCTCAAACGGTGGGCGAGTAAGTTGCTGCAAGACCACGTTCAAATCCCACTCAGTCGCCGGTGGACGAACTGGAGGCTTGAGTAGAAGCAGACCTCTGAGAAATCTGGACACCAAGGGGTGAACCAAAAGAGACTGTCCCTCCACCGGTGAGTGGTACGCTAACAAAGCACAGAGGTGGACCCGAACAGAGTTAGACTTAAGGCCTAGGTCTGAAAGGTGAAGTAGATACTGCAGTACTACTGGCACAAGGCAAGAGAAAGGATCTTCATTGCGCTGAGCACACCATACCATAAACCTACGCCACTTGAGGGCACAGGACTTTCTGGTGGACTGCCTCCTAGAGGCCAAGACCACCTCCTCAACCTCCTTAGGTAGAAGTAAGGGAGCTAGCACTATCCTTTCAGCAGCCAGGCCATCAGATTTAGGGACCTGAGATTGGGGTGCAGAAGGGAACCCTGCTCTTGAGACAGGAGATCGTGTTGCAGCCCTAGAGGGAACAGAGCTTCCACCACCAATTGCAGAAGAAGTGGAAACCATAGCTGCCTCGGCCATCTGGGGGCTACCAGAATCACAGAGGCCTTGTCCCGGAGGATCTTGAACAGAGTTCGGGCACCGGGGGCATGGGAGGAAACGCATACAGGAGGTCCGCAGACCAAGAGATCAGAAAAGCATCTGCTGCCATCCTCAGGGGATGCGGCTGTCTGGAGCAAAACCTGGGCAGCTGACGGTTTAGTGGACTTGCAAAGAGATCGATGGATCGAAGTCCCCAGCGGAGGAAGATCTGCTGGACCACCAATGGATTCAACTGCCATTCGTGAGGCTGAAGAATCCTGCTTAGCTTGTCTGCTAGGAAGTTTTCCTGACCAGGTAGATAAACTGCTTTGAGAAAAATGCCTTCTCTGACCGCAAAGGAGCAGAGGGCCAGTGCCTCATGACATAGGAAGCCGGAACCTGTGCCCCCTTGTTTGTTCATGTAGAACATTGCCACCTGATTGTCCATCTGAACTAGGACAGACTGTTGAGAGAGAGCATGGCAGAAGGTTTGCAGAGCTAAGCGGATTGCTCACAGCTCTAAAAGATTGATCTGCTGTGTGGCCTCCCGAGGGGACCACAGGCCTTGAGTGCACGTGCCCTGGCAATGTGCACCCCAGCCCTTTAAGGACGAATCTGTCGTCAGCACTCTTGTGTGGGCTGGAGCCTGAAAAGGTACACCCCTGAGAAGGTTTGGCAGATGTAGCCACCACTGTAAGGAGGTCAGAAGTCGTCTGGACACCTTTACTCTGTCTCGGAGGTCACCGGTGGCTTGTGTCCACTGATCTCTGAGGCACCATTGAGCAGCTCACATGTGCAGATGGGCATTCGGAGTCACATGTACCGTGGATGCCATGTGGCCCAGGAGCCGCAGGTAGTGCCTGGCAGAAACACGAAACTGGTTGGCCAAGTCCATTAGTCTGTGGACCCTGTCCTCGGGCAAGTAAGCTCTTGCCTGAAGGGTGTCCACTTGGTCCCTATAAAAACTCTAGGTTCTGAGAGGGGAGCAAAGTGGACTTTGCGTAGTTTATGACAAAGCCCAGATGCTGAAGAAGAGAGACAGTGCGAAGAGTGGCCGGTCGGGCCTCCTGGAGTGGCTGGCCCCAGGTACGGGAAGGCAAAAATCCCCTGATTTCTGAGAAAAGCCGCCACCACCGCCAGGCATTTGGTGAAAACCCTGGTGGCAGAGGTCAGGCCAAAAGGAAGCACTCTGTACTGAAAGTGGTTCCCCCCACCACAAATCTGAGATATTGTCTGTGGTCTGGATGGATGAGGATGTGAGTATAAGCATCCTTTAGGTCTAAGGAGCATAGCCAGTCTCCCTGCTGGAGGTAGGGCAGCAGTATCCCAAGGGTATGCATCTTGAACTTTTCCCTCTCCAGAAACTTGTTCAGATTTCACAAGTCTAGGATAGGTCTGAAGCCTCCTGTTCTCTTTGGTACTATGAAGTAACTGGAGTAGAAGCCTTGCCCTTCCAGGTGGTGTGGCACCAGTTCCACCGCCTGTTCCTTTAAAAGACTTGCCAACTCCTGAAGGAGGAGGTCCCTGTGTAGAGGGAGTCTTGGAGGCTCGCCTGGATAGTAGGAGGGGGGTAGCTGGTGGAAATGGAGCATATAGCCCTTCTGGACTATGCTCAGTACCCACGTATCCCCTGTGATGGCTGGCCACCTATAGGTGTACAGGGTCAGCCGACCTCCTGTGCTGAGTGGAGCCACCAGCGGAGGAGAAGCTATGCTGTGGGAGTCAAAAACCCCCTCCCTGCTGTGCAGGAGCCAGAGCTGGCGGCTTGGGGGTTTTCTGCCGACGGGGCCCATGCCCCTGCCCCTTGGCCTGCTGGCCCTGTTGGGGAGCTGGAGAGGCCTAATACCGAGGGTAGGTTTTGTAGGCAGCACCCTTCCTCGGGAAAAAAGGGGCAGAAGTCTTTCTGGACAGTCTTGTCCTGGTGAGAGTCTCGGTCTCGATTTCTGCAGCCTTCTCAGTCATGGGCTTGCCGAACAGGTTGTCACCTCGGCACGGGACATCGACCAACTTGTCCTGTACCCATGACTCCAGGTCTGACGACTGTAGCCAGGCCTGACGGCGTGCACGGATGCCGGCCGCGGCTACCTGGGTCGAAGCCTCAAAGCCGTCATAGGCTGCTCGAGATATAAATTTCGGAAAGGCCAGCCGAGAACCCGGCAATCTCCTTTGCTAGGTCCCGTAAGTACATGCCCATATTAAGTCTGGACACGGCAAAACAGCATAGAGCCCTGGAAGCACTTTCTACCAAGGGCATCCAGGTTCCGGGCCTCCCAGTCGGGAGGCACCGAGGAGTGCATCTTTTGACTTTTCAGCCTGTGCATGGCCGATTCCACAACCATGGAGTTGTGTGGTAGCTGCGCCTTCTGGAACCCAGGGCTCTTACGGCCTCGATAAATGGAATCGACCCGCTTGCTAAGAACCGGCGCCGAGGCCGATGCTTCCCACATACGGAAGAGCAGCCGTTTCAGCATCAGAGGAACCAGAACAGTATAAGCTTCCTTCGGAGGAAAATCATACTGGAGGGCATCGAGCTCTTCGGCTCGAGGCTCCTCCTCGGCATCCGCCGGGAATGCCAAAGCCTTGGCCATGTCCCTGACGAAATCCGAGAACCGGGTATCCTCCGGGGGGGACCTTCTCCGAGGCTCGGACTCCGGGGAGACCGATGGGATGCACCAGGTCCAGAAGGTGTCAGGAGACTCCTCGTCCTTAGTCTCCCACACCGACTCCTCCGAGGAGGAGTTGAGCGGCTCCGGCCGTGTAGGCCTCGATGCCACCCGCCGAGACGCCGAGGGCACTGGCGTCAACGACCTCGGCCCTGCACGGGAGGTCGAGGGAGACCTCGGCCAAGGATCGATTCAAGACTTAATGGACTCGAGGATCGGCTCGGCCTCCGGGGTCGACTTAGACGTCGAGGTCCCGGTGGTCGGGGCAGATGCACCAGTCAGACCGGCAATCAGTACCCGCTGCTCTCCAGGGCCGTCAACCTGAGATCAAGCTTCTTCTTCATTTTGTGCTCCCAGGCGGGAGACACCCCCCCCCCCCCCTCAGAGGACCCATGACCACATTCGGTGTCAGACTCCCGAGATGTCGAGGCCTCTGACGAAGTCCAGGCCCGGCCAGACGCGGACTCCGAAAAAATTCTCACACATTGATGCTGACGGTTCCGAAGCACCTTCGATGACATCTTGCCGCACGGGCCACAGACCAGCAGGTCATGGTCGGGCCCGAGGCATTGGAGGCAGCAGTCGTGTGTGTTGGTCAGAGATATAAGTTTCTTACAACGATCACATTTTTTTGAACCCGCTTGCAACTATCGGGGGAAAAAGGGCCCCTGCAAGGTCAAAAGACAGGGCTGCCAGTGAAAATAACAGAAAGCGCGAACACTAGTCAAAGGACAAAAAACGAAAAAGAAGTTCCGGACTCGATACCAGTGTACCGAGACAAGACAGGATGGGGAACCGGCATCGAACCGGATAAAGAGACGCGAAAAATCGCAGGAAAAAAAATCAACTTTTCCAGGGTGACATGAACTATGTCCGTTGGGCTCCACGGAAAAAAGACTGAGCAAGATGGCACCCTTGGGCAGGAAGGGGACCGCGCATGCGCGCTGCATTCCCAAAGGCTTTCTTTGAAAGCTGGGGAAATGCTCCACAAGAGGGCTCCGTCGGCGCCGACGTCACCCATATGTGAGGGCTGACTTCCTGCTTGGTCCTGGAGAAGAACCACTCTGGTACCGATGGAGTCATCGGAAGACTCGAAGTATCGACGGGACGGGTGTTCTTGCATCGCCTGTCGACGGTACCGATCAAAGTCGGCATTGGAATGCCTCGATACTGGTCCCTCTATGCCGCACACCGATTCTAGGGCCGGCATAGTTGGTAGCATGGAGAGTGGTGCAATGGTAGATGCAGATAAATCCGGTACCGATCCTACTAAGCGATGGGACCGGATGGGATACACCCTAGAATACTGAGGGAACTTGGGGACGTTCTAGCACCTCCACTGACTGACCTTTTCAATGCCTCGTTGGAGTCGGGAGTGGTGCCAAAGGACTGGAGAGAGGCTCATGTGGTGCCTTTACACAAAAGCGGAAGTAAGGATGTGGTTGAAAACTACAGGCCGGTTAGTTTAACTTCAGTGGTGAGTAAATTATTGGAAACGCTGCTGAAAGAGAAAATAGTGAGGTTTCTGGAGTCCGGCGGATTACAGGATCCGAGGCAGCATGGATTCACCAGAGGCAGGTCTTGTCAGACAAATCTGATCGATTTCTTTGACTGGGTGACCAGGGAGTTGGACCGAGGGAGAGCTCTAGATGTGGTGTATTTAGATTTCAGTAAAGCCTTTGACACTGTTCCTCACAGGCGACTTATAAACAAGCTGAGCACCCTAGGGATGGACCCTAAAGTTACTGCTTGGGTTAGAAATTGGTTGGGTGGGAGGCGACAAAGAGTACAAGTAAATGGAGCCCACTCTGAGGAGAAGGATGTTACCAGTGATGTGCCCCAGGGATCTGTCCTTGGTCCGATTCTTTTTAACATCTTTGTTAGTGATATAGCGGAAGGGCTGTCGGGTAAGGTTTGCCTCTTTGCGGATGATACCAAAATCTGTAATAGAGTAGACACCCAGGAAGGTGTAGATAACATGAGGAGGGATCTAGCTAAGCTTGAAGAATGGTCTAGAATTTGGCAGCTGGGATTTAATGTTAAAAAATGTAAGGTCATGCATTTGGGCTGCAGCAATCCAAGGGAGCAATACAGTATAGGAGGTGAAGTACTTTTGTCCACTAAAGAAGAGCGGGACCTAGGCGTGGTTGTGTCTGATGATCTTAAAGTAGCTAAACAGGTAGAAAAGGCGACGGCAAAAGCTAGAAGGATGCTTGGGTGCATACGGAGAGGAATGGCTAGCAGAAAAAAGGAGGTGATAATACCTCTGTATAAGTCTTTGGTGCGACCTCATTTGGAGTATGGTGTGCAATTCTGGAGACCGCACCTTCAAAAGGATGTGAACAGGATGGAGTCGGTGCAGAGGGTTGCTACTAAAAATGATTAATGGGCTTCATTATAAAGCATATGAGGACAGACTTAAGGATCTTAATATGTACACCTTAGAGGAAAGGCGGGATAGAGGTGATATGATTGAGATGTTTAAATACCTCCGTGGCATAAATGTTCAGGGAGAGAGCCTCTTTCAATTGAAAGCAAGTTCTGCTACGAGGGACATGGGATGAGGGTGAAGGGAGATAGATTCAGGAGTGATATGCGGAAATATTTCTTTACGGAAAGAGTAGTGGATCCGTGGAATAGTCTCCCAGTGGAGGTGGTAGAGATGAGGACAGTAACTGAATTCAAAAAAGCATGGGACCAACACAGAGGATCTCTAAAGGTAGAAAGTGGACTGTTGTAGTTGTTGTTATGGAAGGACAGACTAGATGGGCCTTGTGGTCTTTTTCTGTCATCATGTTTCTATGTTACTATTCCATGGTGCATAGTTCCTTTTTCCATCTCCGCAGGATCAGGTCTGTTCGCTCTCTTCTCCCACCCATGTCCCTTACCACTCTTGTTCTCTCTTTGGTGATTACTCGGCTCGATTATTGTAATTCCTTACTCTCAGGTCTCCCCCAATACCAAATTCAAAGACTGCAATTAATTCAAAACACAGCCGCACATCTCCTTACTTTCTCCTCACACCGGGACCCCATCACCCCACGCCTTCTCTCCCTTCACTGGCTTCCTGTTAAGGTACGATTTGTGTATAAGTTACTCACTATCACCCATAAGGTTCTCTATACTAACATTCCCCAGTATTTAGCTGATCTCATCTTTCTTCAACCCACTCCTCGCATGCTCTGCTCGGCATATGGCAACCGCCTCTTCCTGCCTTCACCCACCCAAACCCACCTCGAATCCACCCGACACGCTGCCTTTTTCTTTATAAGTCCCGCCCTTTGGAATTCCCTTCCGTGTTCTATTCGTACTGAAGCATCCTTTCCCCAGTTTAAAGCCCTTCTCAAAACACACCTTTTCTGTCAAGCCTTTGATCTTCCCGCTCTCTCTAGCCATTCATAACTTGCTCATTTTCTATCATTCAACATCATGGGTTCTCCCACTCACCCACTCCCTTCCTTGTGTCTCTTCCCGTAGTGTTTGTCTGATTCTTTTCCTCTGTCCTTCACTATCTTTCTCCCTCCCTTTCCTATCACTTTCCTATTAATTTAATGGCGTTCCTTTTCTCCCTGTATTTTCCTGCAGCCCGTGTTTTTTTTTATTGTACACCGCTTTAGTGCCTCAGGCCTAGGCAGTATATCAAATGTTGTTGTAAATAAAGATAAAGACCGGTACCGATGACTGAGGAACCGATTGCAGCAGCTTTAGCAGTGCAGAGGCTGCTAGAAAGGCCGCAAGTCTCCACTCAATGGCTAGGATACGTTGATCCATGGAGCCTGCCGATGTCTGGGTGTCGTTACCGGCGGAGCAGACCACGACCCCAGAACATGGCACCAAGAGTTCTCCGGAGTTGGACACCTCGGGAACATCTTGGGACCCCGATAATGCTTTGGAGGCAAGGACCTCCCGCCAGGGTTGTTTGGCTGGTGTATTCTCCTAGAGGGCAACGCTAGAAGCATCTCGATGCTTAGAAGGAGATCTACCCTTTGAGGACCGGCCAGTCTTCGAGGAAGACCTGGGTTTGGAATTACCTGAGATCCATGAGAGGAAGATGAAGCCCTGGACGACGTCGATGCAACGGACATTGCATCTGAGGCAAAAAGGGTGCCGAGTTTCGCAGCTCTATTCTGCAGGCCCTTCTTAGTCATCTTTCTGCAGAGGAGACACTCCAATGGAGAATGGTCTGGTCCCAAACATTTAAGACATCAGTCATGGGTATCGGTAGCAGAAATAGTACTGCTACATTTTGAAAATTTCTTGAAACCAATAGTTGGTTTCTCCATTTTAAGAAAAAAACAGGGCCTACTGCCCAAAATGGCACCGAGGCACCAAGAGGGGAAAGACCCTCAAGAAAAAGCTTTTTTTGTTGTTTTTAGCAAAAGAAAGACACCAGTGGTACCAGTGTCAGCGTCGACGGGAAGGTAGACACGACCACAAAAAAGAAACTTTTCTGCGGTGACAGTAATTGCAGCCTGTTGGCTCCGCGTAAAATGAAAAACTGAAGAGGGAGAGTTGGAAAGGCGGGAAGGCAGCAGCGCAGGAGCAGCGGGATGCTCCCAAAAGCTTTCCTATAGGACACTGGGGAGGGTTCCCGCACAGGCTCCGCCAGTGCCGACGATACCCATATATGAGGACTACATTCCTGCTTGTTCCTGGAGATCTACGCTTTCTCCGGGAACAAGCAGGAAGTCAGTCCTCACATATGGGACTCCCCAGCTACAGGCTACCGAAAGCCCATAGCAAAAACAGGGGCTCCCTCATGGGGAGCTGCAAGCAGCAGCAATTGAGTTTGTGTCCACAGACTGCAGTAGGACCCTTGTGTCCGATGAAACCAGCTGAGGTTCTTTCTCCCTTCTTCCTCCCCTTAGTCCCTCTTCCTTCTGCTCCTCTCTTTCCTATCTCCTCTTTTCTATTGACAATGGCGTTCTTTTCCTTTTCTGGCAGTTATTTTTAGACTACTGTGAACCGCTTTGGTGTCTTTTCGTAAAGCAGTATACCAAGTATTAAATAAAAATGAAGATAAAGCACTCCGGTAGCCTGAACACAGAAGGGTCGGAGGGTAGTAGTTGCCTAAACCCCAAAAAGGTTAGAGCACAACCTGGCCGAAGGCACTGTTCCGTCAGGACTCTCTTTCCAGGCAGTAAAGGGCTACAAAGATATAAACTGAAGACCAGGTGGTGGCCTGGCAGATGTCCTCCATCAGGACAGAGTGCAAGTTTGCCACCGAGGCTGCCATGGCCCTGAAACGTTGCACCGTAACACAGCCTTCCAGCGGGAGCCCCACCTGCTCATAGGTGAGGGCGATACAGTCCGTCACCCAGGTAGACAGCACACGCTTGGTCACCGCCTCCCCCAGCCTACTGGGGTCGTAGGAGATGTAAAACCCGAGAAGCCTTGCGGTGGCCCTGAGTGTGTTGGATATAAAAGGGCAAAGCCCTCTTACAGTCCAAGGTGTGAAGGACTGTCTCTGCCAGACTGGAGTGAGGTCTTGGAAATTTTTTTATTTTTTATATTCTCTTATATACCGTGCTATTCTGCATCAGTGCAGTTTACATTGAACAAACTGAAATTACATTGAACAGGGCATTATAACTTGGAGATAACTATTTTACAGGGAACATGGGCTATGGAGGGTTAAGTGGCTTGCCCAAGGCCACAAGGAGCACCTGTGGGACTAGAAACCCCAGTCCTTCCGGCCCAAGGTTGCTGTCCTCTAGTGGGATTTGAACCCCTGACCTTCCGGCCTGAAGTACCTTGCCCCAACCACTAGGCCACTCCTCCACCAAAAGGTAGGGAGCACTACTTCCTGGATGAGATGGAAGGGAGATACTACCTTCGGAAGGAATTTGGGGTGCCTGCGAAGCACCACTCTGTTCTTGTAGAACCTGGTATAAGGCACCTGCGCCATTAGGGCCTGAAGCTCACTAACTCTGCAAGCCACGGTGAGCGCAACCAGGAAAACCACCTTCCAAGAGAGGTAGCGAAGATGGCAGGTAGCCAGAGGCCCGAAGGGTGGGCGAGTGAGCTGCCCCAACACTACGTTGAGGTCCTATTTGGTTGCCAGAGGGTGAACCAGGGGCTTTGATAGGAGCAGACCCCGAAGAAAACGGGTCACCAAAGGCTGAACCAAGGGGCTTGCTATCCACCAGGTGGTGGTGCACCGCTAGGGCACTGAGGTGCACCTGGACGGAGTTAGATTTGAGCCCAGATTGTGAGAGGTGGAGAAGGTACTGTAATACCAGTCCCACCGGGCAGAACGGGTCAGACCCATGTTTGGTTCACCAAGCTGAAAACCTGCACCATTTCAGAGCATAAGCCTTTCTAGTAGAGGCCTTCAGAGAGGCCAGCAGAATCTCTTCCACCTCAACCGAGAGGTTGAAAGGGGCAAGAGTCACCCTCTCAGCAGCCACGCTGTCAGCCACAGGAACCCCAGGTTGGGGTGCAGAAGAGAGTCCCCCTCCTGAGATAGGAGTACCGGAGAGGTCCCCAAGGGGATAGGGGTCTCCACCATCAACTGGAGGAGCAATGGAAACCATGGTTGCCTGGGCCACCAAAGGGCTATCAGGATGAGCGAGGCCATGTCGCGGAAGGTCCTGAACAAGGTTTTGGCGATCAGCGGCATGGGAGGGAAGGCATGAGGCCTTCCGACTATGAGACAAGGAACACGTCCGCTGCCACTCTGGAGGGGTAGGCCTGCCGGGAACAGAAATGGGGCAACTGGAAGTTGTCCGGGCTGCTGAATAGGTCCATCACGAGTTCCCCCCCCCCCCCCCCCCCCCAGATCTGGAAAAGCTGATTGGCTACCCAGGGGTCCAGCTGCCACTCGTGCGGCTGGAGAACTCTGCTCAGCCTTTCGGCCAGAAGGTTGGTCTGGCCTGGTAGGTACACTGCCCGCAGGAGGATGCCCTGTTGGACTGCATATGAGCAGAGGGCCACTGCTTCCTGACAGAAGGCATGAGACCCCATGCCCCCGTGTTTGTTCACACAGAACATCGCCACCTGGTTGCCTGTCTGAACCAGCACCGGCTGGTGACGCAGGTGGCGGCAGAAGACTCACAGGGCTAAGTATATGGCCTGTAGTTCCAGGAGGTTGATCTGTTGGGTGCTCCTGTCTGGTGACTAGTTGCCCTGGGTGCAGAACTCCCCGCAGTGGGCTCCCCAGCTCAGCAGGGAGGCGTCCATGGTGAGGACCCTTGAGAGGCTTGGGACCTGAAAAGGCATGCCCACTTCAAGATGCTGAAGAGATTTCCACCAGACTAGGGAGTCTGCCAGGTGGTGGGTTACAGAGACTTTGTCTCTGAGGCATCCTGTGGCCTGAGACCACTGGTCCTAGAGACACCACTGCACCGCCTTCATGTGGAGGATAGCGTTTGGGGTGATGTGGACCGTGGAGGCCATGTGCACGAGGAAGCGCAGAAGAAGCCTGGCAGGCACCGAGGGATGGTACTGTATGTCCTGTACCAGAGTCCTGAGACGGTCTGCTCGGTCCCTGGGCAAGAAGGTCTTCGACTGGAGAGTGCCAAGCTTTGTCCCGATGAACTCCAAGCATTGTGCCAGGAGGAGGTGAGACTTGGGGTAGTTAATGACAAAACTTAACTGCTGCAGAACCTGGATGGTGCGTGCTGTGGCTTGCTGCACCTCTGAGGCCGTGCCTCCATTTATGAACCATTGTCTAAGTAGGGGAAGACAAAGACCCCCTGGAGACGGAAGAAGGCGGCCAAGATTGCCAGGCATTTTGTAAAGACTCGGGGCGGAGGCCAAGCTGAAAGAGCACCCTGTACTGAAAATGCCTGCATCCCACTATGAACCGCAGGTACTGCCTGTGGTTGGGGTGAATAAGGATGTGGGTATAGGCATCCTTGAGGTCTAAGGAGCATAGCCAATCTCCCCGCTGGAGGTATTTATTTTTTATTTTCTCTCTTTCTTTTTTATTCCGTGCTCTTTCGAATCAGTGCGGTTTACATGTATACTAACAGCTACTTTTTATTCCCTTGTCCCCGAAGGGCTCACAATCTAAGTGTACCTGAGGCAATGGAGGGTTAAGTGGCTTGCCCAAGGCCACAAGGAGTGGCCATGGGACTAGAGAGTAAAAAAAAAAAAAAAAAAAAAGAGTAAAGTAGCCCAAATACCCTAGAGTATGGAGCAGACAGAGCTTAAAGATCACTTCAAAGATGGCTTTTCAATCTTACTCTTGATGAAGGGACAGCGGAAATCATTTTGCACACAGATGTAAGGTGGCTAAGTATGCACAAATTTCTGCAAAGATTTTATGATTTGCTGAATGAAATAATTTTTTTGAAGGAGAGGGGAGATGACCAAGCAGAGTTGGAAGATGAGGAGTGGTTATGTGATCTGGCATTTCTGGCTGACTTTACAGGCGAACTAAGTGATATGAACCTTGAAGTACAAGGTAAAAACAAATGCATTGGCGAGATGATGAGTACAGTTTCATCCTACAAGAGCAAATTTGAGCTAATGATGACTGACCTTGCAAGCAACACTTTTGATCATTTTCCTAATACGCAGGACCATCTGGGACAATATCCAAATTTTGTTTTTCAGAATGAGAAGTATGTGACAGAAATCTGTTCTGTTATCCAGGAATTCGAAAATAGATTCTGTGACTTCCAAAAAATTGGAACAGTTGTGGAGTACTTGTCATACCCATTCAAAGTAGATGTGGACATTAAAGAAACTGCAGCTGCTATCAGTAAAAATTACTCATTGAACAAGCCATCTCTTGAACGAAATATTAACCCTTGAAAATGACATTTTTCTCAAGACCCGTGCTGAGCAAGAATCGTTTTGGAAGCTAGTGCCTAGAGACAAATTTCCCAA
Organism: Ichthyophis bannanicus; assembly: GCA_033557465.1. Lineage (NCBI taxonomy): Eukaryota > Metazoa > Chordata > Amphibia > Gymnophiona > Ichthyophiidae > Ichthyophis > Ichthyophis bannanicus. The sequence goes on from CM066036.1 coordinate 57,727,429, forward strand.
CTTGAGAAGATGCAGTGAAGCTGTACACTCCTGTTTCGGTTCAACTTATTTGTGTGAATCTGTGTTTTCCCATCTGAAAATGACAGAGTACACAACGTTCCAACATGACAGATGAACATCTCCAGGATTCCCTGAGACTGGCCCTCACGCAATATTCACCCAACTTCAAAAAGCTGGTGAATGAAATGCAGGCTCAGACGTCTCACTCAGGAGCAAGAGCGAAATATTAAAGATTGTGCAAGATCAGCCTGGATCAATAGTCAACCTAAATTTAACACAAATTACTCAATTAAAGTTAAAGAAAGTTATTAAGACAGTTAAAGAAAGTTATTACTCAATAAAACTTTAAGAAAAAAATCTACTTTCTATTTCCCCTTGCAGTTCTTACTGGATCTTCGTCTCTGTTTTGTTTTTGCTTAGTTTGCTTAACAGCTGATCACATCCAAGTAAATGACAGAAGGTTCATTAAAAATGGGGGGGGGGGGATCCTCCAACTTTACTGGGTTAAAATTTAATTTGAAACTTAATTTTCATGGTGGTAGATCACTGGCACTTTTGGCTGGAAAAAGTAGATCACGACCTGTTCGAAGTTGGACATGCCTGCTCTAGGGCATAGAGAGGACATTGAAGCTACACATTTCTCTAAATCTAAAACAGACGGAGCTGAGCAAGCTCAAAGAACACATTGTGCACATTTAAATACCTAACAATGCATTTGCAAGAGTAGCGTAACAAAAAAGGAGCCTCTAACTCAACACACGCTTTCCTCATAGCCAAGAACAGTTTACGCCAGTCTTGAGTCAAACGTGTACAGCAGGATAGAGTAGTTACTCACCTATAACAGGTGTTCTCCAGGGACAGCAGGAATCAGTCCTCACATATGGGTGACATTGGCATCAACAGAGCCCATGTGGTATCCTCTCCCCAGCTTTCAAAGAAAGCGTTTGGGAGATTCACCACGCATGCGTGGTTGCCTTCCCGTCCAAGGGTGCCATCTTGCCTCTGTATGAGGATATAGCTCAAGAGGGCAACAAAAAGAAAAACTCCTCCATGGGGAGGAGGGAGGGTTGTGAGGACTGATTCCTGATGTCTCTGGAGAACACCTGTTACAGTTGAGTAACTACGCTTTCTCCAGGCACAAGCAGAAAGTCAGTCCTCACATATGGGACTCCCTAGCTACAGGCAACCAAAAAAACTTGTAAGCCATGGACAGTCCCCAAACAACAAATCGTGAGGAACAGTGAAAGTACAGTTCAGCTGCAAGATCTCAGCAGCGACCTCAGCTTCAACTAGTGGGCAAGCTCTCCAGTAGCCTGGACATACAAAAGGGCATGAGGGCAGGAGTTGCCTTAAACCCCAAACAAATGACAGAGTACTGCCTAGCCAAAGACACTGTCCCATCGGGACTCACCCTCCAGGCAGTAATGTGGTGCAAAGGTGTGAACTGAGGATCAGGTGGCGGCCCGGCAGATCTCCATTAAAGGGACCAAGTGGAGGTCCGCCACAGAAGCCGCCATGGCCCAAACGCTGTGTGCCGTGACATGACGTTCCAGCGAGAGACCAGCCTGATCATAGATGAAGGCAATGCAGTCTATCACCCAGGTAGACAGAGTACGCTTGGAGACCGCTACGCCCAGACGATTAGGATTGTAGGAAATGAAGAGCTGCAAGGAACGGTAATGGGGTTTGGCTCGCTCCAGGTAATATGCCAATGCCTGTTTACAGTCCAGTATATGGAGAGCAGCCTCCACCCTACTGGCATGAGGATGTAGAAAAAAGGTGGAAAGAACCATCTCCTGGTTGAGATAGAATGGAGAGACCACCTCTGGGAGGAACTTGGGGTGTGTCCAGACCACCGCCCTGTTCCTGTGAAACTTGGTATAGGGGGCATGAGCCACAAGTGCCTGGAGCTCACTGACCCTGAAGGAAGACATAAGCACCACAAGGAAGACCACCTTTCAGGAAATATACTTGAGGTAGAACAGGTAGAAAAGGCGACGGCAAAAGCTAGAAGGATGCTTGGGTGCATACGGAGAGGAATGGCTAGCAGAAAAAAGGAGGTGATAATACCTCTGTATAAGTCTTTGGTGCGACCTCATTTGGAGTATGGTGTGCAATTCTGGAGACCGCACCTTCAAAAGGATGTGAACAGGATGGAGTCGGTGCAGAGGGTTGCTACTAAAATGATTAATGGGCTTCATTATAAAGTATATGAGGACAGACTTAAGGATCTTAATATGTACACCTTAGAGGAAAGGCGGGATAGAGGTGATATGATTGAGATGTTTAAATACCTCCGTGGCATAAATGTTCAGGGAGAGAGCCTCTTTCAATTGAAAGCAAGTTCTGCTACGAGGGGACATGGGATGAGGGTGAAGGGAGATAGATTCAGGAGTGATATGCGGAAATATTTCTTTACGGAAAGAGTAGTGGATCCGTGGAATAGTCTCCCAGTGGAGGTGGTAGAGATGAGGACAGTAACTGAATTCAAAAAAGCATGGGACCAACACAGAGGATCTCTAAAGGTAGAAAGTGGACTGTTGTAGTTGTTGTTATGGAAGGACAGACTAGATGGGCCTTGTGGTCTTTTTCTGTCATCATGTTTCTATGTTTCTATGAGGTGGCAGGAAGCCAGCGGCTCAAAGGGTGGAGCGATGAGCTTCATGAGGACCACAATGAGATCCCACACCACCACTGGTGGATGAATGGGAGGTCTAGAGAGCAGAAGGCCCCTCTGGAAGTGAGCCACGAGAGGCTGAGTGGAGAAGGGCTTCCCCTCGATGGGGTGGTGATGCGCCAAGAACACACTGAGATGAACTCTGATGGAGCTAGATTTCAAACCAGCATTAAACAGATGCAGCAGATACTGCAGCACAGCTCGAAAGAACAGAAGAAGGGGTTGGCACTCCTTTCCGCACACCAAACCGGGACACGGTGCCACTTGAAGGCGTACACCCGCCAGGAAGAGTCCTTGCAGGAAGCCAGTAGTACCTCCTCCACCTCTCTGGTCGAACTGGGACAGGGCTACCCTTTCAGTAGCCAGGCTATCAGGGCCAAAGGCCCCAAGTTGGGGTGCAAGACAGCCTGCCTTCTGTGAGAGCAGGTCCAGGGCAGAGGCCAGGCCAAAGGGCAGAACCCTGTATTGGTAGTGGCTGCCTCCGACGACAAACTGGAGATACTGCCGGTGTCTCAGGTGGATGGGAATATGCATGTATGCATATTTGAGATCCAAGGAGCATAGCCAGTCTCCCTGACGGAGGTAAGGCAGCAATGTTCCAAGGACAGCATCTTGAACTTCTCCGGGAACTTGTTGAGATCTCCAAGATCCACAATAGGGAGAAAGTCACAGGTCCTCTTTGAAACCAAGTAGTACCGGGAGTAAAACCCCTGGCCCCTGAGATGGGGTGGGACCAGTTCTATGACTTCTCGGCCAGAAGTCCTGAAAGCTCTCGCTGGAGCAAGTCTCTGTGAAGGGGAGTCATCGGAAGTTCCCCTGAAAGAACGGGGTGACGTCAGTTGAAATGAAGGAGGTAACCCTCCTCCACCACCTGGAGGACCCAGGTGTCGGTGATGAGGGGTGGCCATTGGCTGGCAAAGTATGCCAGCCGCCCGCCCCCCCAAGGAGTCAAAAGCCCCGGGATGCTGCTGGGATGCTGCCTGGGGCTCGGGGGCCTTACGCTTACTTGGGCCATAACGCTGTCCCATGGCATGCTGAACCTGTTGGGGAGCTGGGAAGGCCGGTACTGGGGGTAATGCCCACCACAGCTACTCTGGCCACCAACTCAAAGCTGTCATAAGCTGCTTGAGTGATAAATTTGGAGAACTCCTTGACTGTTGGGGTCAGGGTCCAAAACCACTGAAGTTCTTCTGCCGGCCCAGCCAAGAACCCAGCAAGCTCTCTCACCAGGTCTTGAGGTCCTCCCCCTGAGGCTCCTCCTCGGATTCTATGATGAAGGCCAAGACCTTCACCATGTCCCTGACAAATTCCAGAAAGAAGGGATCCTCGGGAGGGGACCTGTGCCGGTCCTTGGGGGGGGGGGGGGGAGAAGGATCCGAAGGGACATCCCAATGTAGGTGGGTGTTGGGGGACTCATCATTGGTCTCCCACTCTGAGTCAGAGTTGGAGGAGACCTCGCGGGCCCTGCGGGCCTCAAAGCTGTGCCAACTAATTAGTGCCGCAAGGCCCCCAGAGCCCCTGTGGTCAGAACCCGGAGGCGCTGGCCGGGGTAGTCCTCTGCCCTGATCAGGACTGAGAACGGAGCCTGGAATTGCCTCAAGGTCAGTGGCACTCAAGGATCGGCTCCAGGACCTCCAGGGACGCCCTCGCAGTGGAGGGGCCGGTGGTTAAGACTGAAGACCTGGAGGAACCGGGCATTGGTCTGAGCTGCTGGGCCAAGAAGGCAGCAATGCTGCGCTCAAGAGCCGCCATCTTGGCCCTGAAGCCAAGAGGTTCCACAGCCACTGGTAAGGGTACAAAAGGCTTCGGGCCAGACACTGGCTCCATCGAGGGTGTGTCCTCGAAGAATATGAGTTCAGGAGACCAGGATCGATCTCCCGATGCTGATAGAACTTTCTACCACAAAGGCAGCATGGAGGGCTGCTTGTGGCCATAGCCCTCAACACTGGGCCAGGGGCACCGATGCCAGTGACCGTGGGACTTACCCATGGCTCCGGCGTCATCTTCTGACAATGCCACCAATGATGTCCGGCTCTTCAAGGGACGGCCCTCAGAAGAGGATCCCCTGTCTGCTGCCCTGCAACCTTGAGGCTCAGAATGGGTACGGCCATCATGTGAGGCCGAGGCCCAGGCCCCCACGGCACTCCCCAAGATGGAGGTCTTTCCAAACAGACTCTTGCTGCCTAGCACCATTCTTCCATTCTTTGCTAGTCATCTGCTGACAGAGGCAACGAATGGAAGAAAGAGCGGTCATGAGGGTCTGTGCAGGACAGGGTGCACCTGCACCAGTCACAATGCTTAAACCCATTGGCCGAGGACATAGCGGGGAAGACAGTGCCTGCAAGATCAAACTCAAGTGTCCCAGCCAGGGAGGGCGCGAAGAATTCCCGTGCACCGAAAAAAAGACCCCAAAGAGCATGAAAACCAGAGAAAAATACAGCAACAAGGCAGCAGCGTACCCGGGAGGGCAAGAAGACACCGATATGTTTATGTTTACATATACCAGAGGAGGAAAAAATGAAAAAGAGCAAAATAGAAAAATAGAAAAATTTGCCTCTTCCAGAGTGCAGACCAACGTCCGATGGGCTCCATGGAAAAAAGGAGACAGAGGCAAGATGGCACTTTTTGGCGGGAAGGCAACCACACGTGTGGTAGATTTTCCAAAGGCTTTCTTTGAAAGCTGGGGAAAGGTTACCGCACAGGATCTGTCAGTGCCAACATCACCAATATGTGAGGACTGACTTCCTGCTTGTTCCCAGAGAAATATGTAAATTCTCTGTCCAAAGAAAGCATAGTTACTCACCTGTAACAGGTGATCTCCGGAATTTAGTCTTCACATAAGGGGTATCGTCGGTACCGACGAAGCCTGTGCGGGAACACTCCCCAGCATCCAATTAGAAAGCTTTTGGGAGCATCCCACAGCGCCTGCATGCTGCCTTCCCGCCTCTCCCAACTGTCTCTCTCCAGTTGAGTTTAAAGCTGAGACAAAGAGAGAGAGAAAGGGAAAGAAAAAAGAGATAGAGAGATACAATTCCTAGGGGAGGTGGGTGGATTGTGAAGACTAAATTCCTGCAGTTCCTGGAGATCACCTGTTACAGGTGAGTAACTATGCTATCTCCAGGAACAAGCAGGAATGTAGTCTTCACATATAGGGACTCCCTAGATGCAGATGCCAGGGAGAGAACCCCAGAAGTTGTGTGCCCTTGTGAAAGGGCTCCACTTCCCCCCATGGATCTCTGGCATCCTACTGGGAATGGTGGGTAGGAGTTGATTAAGTATGGCACAGGTGTCGTAGAACAGCCTGACCAAACAAGGCATCCCGGCCGGAGTCCTTGTCTAAGCAGTAATGGGCTGTGAAGGTATGAACCGAGGCCCAAGTAGCTGCTCGACAGATGTCGTCAATAGACACAGAGTGTAGATGAGCCACTGAGGCTGCCATGGCTCTCACATTGTGAGCTGTGACATGGCCTTCCAGAGAAAGGTTTTTAATCTGATAGGTAAAAGAAATACACTGTGCAATCCAATTGGACAATGTTCTCTTGGAGACTGGAAGTCCCAAATGAGAAGGATCAAAAGCAAAGGGTTGAGAGGACTTTCTATGTTGCTGTGTCCTTTGTAAGTAAAAAGCAAGTGTTCTTTTACAGTCCAAAGTATGAAGATTCCTTTCTGCATTTGAAGCATGAGGCCATGGAAAAAATACAGGCAGGTAAACTGCTTGTTTTAAATGAAAAGGTGAGACCACCTTTGGCATAAAGTGTGGATGAGTCCTAAGGACTACCTTACCATGATGGAACCTCGTAAAAAGAGGATCAGCCACTCATGCTTGCAACTCACTAATGCGACGTGCTGATGTGATTGCAATGAGAAAGACAACCTTCCAAGAAAGGAATTTCAAGGAGGTAGTAGCTAGAGGTTCAAAAGGCGGCTTCATGAGCTGTCCAAGAACCAGCTATAGGTCCCATGCTACCAGTGGTGGCCTAATGGGAGGCTTAGTTAGAAGGAGGCCCCTTATAAATCTCGCTATGAGAGGATGAGAGGAAATAGGTTGTCCATTTAAAGGCTTGAAAGAAGCTGAAATAGCACTTAAATGGACTCGTACTTAGTTAGTCTTAAGCCCAGCATTAGATAAATGAAGGAGATACCTCTGGAATCATTATTGGAGTATCGCCAGGGGGTCAAGACCCTTCTGCGAACACCTTATAGAAAACCTTTTCCACTTGAAAGCATAAGAGCATCTTGTGGAAGGCTTTCTAGAAGAACAAAAGATATCCTTTACTTGTTGAGACAGGTTAAGACCATGAAGGTCTAGGCCCTCAGCAACCAGGCCCTGAGATGCAGAGAGTGGGGATCAGAATGCCACAACATCCCGTCCTCCTGAAACAGGAGATCTGGAGCAGATCCTAACTCCAGAGATGGAGCTTGAGAGAGATGTAGGAGCAGAGGGTACCACACCTGCCGTGGCCAATGAGGAGCTATGAGAATCATATGGCCTCTGTCTCTCTGAAGCTTGAATAGGGTTTTGGGAATTAGGGGAATGGGTGGAAAGGCATATAGGAAGTCCTGACACCAATGGAGGAGGAAAGCATCCCTGACCTGAGAACCCTGAGCCGGAATTCTGGAACAGAATCGGGGAAGTTTGGCATTCAACAGACTTGCAAAAAGGTCTATGTCCGGAGTTCCCCAAATTTGAAAAATGTTTGCTACTTGGTCTGCACGAAGAGACCACTCGTGTGGAAGCAGAACTCGACTGAGTCTGTCTGCCCAGGACTTTTGAATGCCCGGCAGAAACACCGCAAGGAGATGAATCTGATGCTCTCTGGCGAGGGCCCATAGTCGCAAAGCTTCGTTGTAAAGCGACAGAGAGCCTGTTCCTCCCTGCTTGTTCAGATAGAACATAGCTACTTGATTGTCCGTCTGAATTAGGACTGTCTTGTAGCTCAGCTGGGTGTGGAACACTTGAAGAGCAAGGAAGATTGCTCTGAGCTCTAGGAGACTGATGTGTAGATGGGTCTCCTGTGGAGTCCAGGTGCCTTGGGTAAAGAGATCTTGCAGGTGAGCTCCCCAACCCACCTGTGAGGTGTCTGTTGTTAGAGTGACCTGGGGTGGGGGCTGTTGGAAAGGGGACCCCACCAACAGGTTTTGGGTTGACTGCCACCATTGTAGGGACAAAATAAGCGACTTGAGTTTGCTATTTTGTCTGATAGGCAGCCTGATGCCTGAGTCCACTGAGTGGATAAAGTCCATTGGGCTGCTCTCATATGGAGGTGAGCATAGGGAACCACATGCACGGTAGATGCCATGTGGCCTAGTAATTGTAACATTTCCCAAGCAGTGAGATGGGTTTTTAACACTGCTTGGGAAGCTAACTGCACAATGCAAAGGCAGCGTGGCTGTGGAAGATAGGCCCATGCTTTCCTGGTATCCAGCATAGCTCCTATAAACTCTAGAGATTGAGTGGGAGTTAGGTTGGATTTTGGGATGTTTATGACCAGGCCCAAATACTGAAGGATACGCATTGTGCAAGCTAGGGAAATTCTGGCCTCTGACTCTGATGGGGCTCGAATGAGCCAGTCGTCTAAGTAGGGGAAGACGAATATTCCTAGAGTGCGAAGAAATGCTGCCACTACAGCCATGCATTTCATAAACACCCTTGGTGCTGAGGCCAGGCCAAAAGGAAGAACCCTGTACTGGTAGTGCTTCCCCTGAAATAGAAACCGAAGGAATCTTCGGTGAGTTGAGAACATGGGTGTACACATCCTTGAGATCTAGAGAACAAAGCCAATCCTGACTCTGAAGGTATGGTAGAAGAGTTCCTAGAGAAATCATCTTGAACTTCTCCTTGAACAGGAATTTGTTCAATTCTCTGAGGTCTAAAATGGGTCTGTGTCCCCCTGTTTTCTTTGGAATAAGGAAATAGGGGGAGTAAAACCCTGTACCCTGTTGGGAAATGGGTACGTCTTCTATTGCCCGTGGGCAAGAAGTAAATTGACCTCTTTACCCAACTGATTTTCGAGTGAAGTCTGAGAATTGAACCGTCTTACAACTGTAGGAGGGGGCATGTTGAGGAAATGAAGCTTGTACCCCTCCTTTACAATGGAGAGAGTCCATTCTTCTGCTGTTATCTGCTCCCATCTGGGGGCAAAATGACACAACCTTCCTGGAATGGTGGAGGGCTCTGGCCCGTTGAGGGCCAGGAAGGCCAAGTTCTCTAGATGGAAATCAAAGCCCCTGTGGAGGCTGAGTCTGCTGGGCCAGTTGAGGCTTAGCAGACTTTGTTTTTGTTTGTTTTGGTGGCTGCTGTCCCTTTCGGGCAGACTGACCTGCAGAATGCCCCTGCTGGGTATAGGAGGGGTAAAACCTCTTCTTTTTAGAGAAGAATGGTTTCTTGTAGGATTTTCTCCTTGCAGGATCAGCTGTAGCCTTGGATAGTCTATCCAAAGTGGTGTAATCAGCATCCAGTTCATTAGCTTTCTCTTGCCAAGTTTTGCCAAAGAGATTTTCGCCTGTGCAAGGGATATTCCCCAGTTTGTAATGTACCCAGAGTTCTAAGTCAGATGCCTGGAGCCAAGCAATCCTACGAGCACATATGGCAATGGCAGAGGTTCTGCTTATGCACTCAATGCAGTCAAAAGCTGCACGATTAACAAACTTGGAAACATCTTGGCCATGTTTGACAAGTGTAAAATAATCTTGCCTCTTATCAGGAAGGAGAGGGCTCATAAGCTCTAGATCTCCTGTAACCTCCTTAAGGAACATTCCCATATATAAAATGTAGGAACTAATCCTGGCAGAAAGCATAGAGGCCTGGAAGGTTCGACGCCCAAAGGCATCAAGAATCCTACATTCACGTCCTGGTGGATTAGATGCATGTTTTTTTGCACTCTTGATCCTTCTCATAGCTGATTCCACTACCATGGAGTGGTGTGGTAACTGGGGTTTTTGAAATCCAGGACAAGGAGGTACTCGATACATGGTATCAAGCCTACGAGAATGAGGAGAGGTGGTAAGAGGTGTTTCCCACATTCTTAGCATGAGATCATGCAAGATCTCATGAATAGGCAAAGTAGCTGCCTCCTTAGGAGCTTTAGGATATTGTAAAATCTCCAATTCCTTTGCTCTGGGCTCTGTTTTAGGAGCCACTGTGATGGAAAGACCTCTAGCCACCTCCCAGATGAAATCTTGAAAGGATATATCCTCTGGAGGGGACATCCTACGTTTAGGAGAGGAAGGCTCCTCAGAGAGAAGTACTCCAGTACCGACAGAGCTGTCAGAATCCTCAGTCATCGGAGGATTCAAAATATCTCCTGTCCGGGTGCTCTTGCAAAGTATGATACCAGTACCGATCGAAGTCGGTACCGGAGGGGTCCGGTACCGGCCTGTCGATACCGGAGGAAACAGCATGACTCAGTGTCGGTAACACAGATGCCGATGTCGATGCTGTCGGTACCGGTATCAGTGCCGGAACCGGTGTCGATACCGGCTGAACCATCAAGCGGTCCCGAAGCCGCAAGGAGAGCCGCCAGACTGTGTTCAATAGCCAAGAACCTCTGGTCTATTGATGCTGCTGATGCCTGGGTATCGGTACCGGACAAAGCGGCCAGTACCCCAGAGCATGGCACCAGTAGTTCTGCTGAGGTTGAGGCCTCGAGAACATCCTGGAGCCCCGATAGAGCTTTGGAAGCCGAAGCCTCCCGACGGGGCAATTTTGCTGGTACAAGTCCCTCAAGGTCAACGCCAGAGGCATCTCGATGCTTGGAAGGAGATCTACCCTTTGAGGACCGGCCAGATTTATGTTTGGATGCTGCATCGGAGGGAAAAAGGGTGCTCAGCTTAGCAGCTCGGTTTTGCCGACCTCTCTGACATCATCCCACAGGCAACACACTCTGAGATGGAGTGGTCAGGACCTAAACATTTAAGGCACCACTCGTGAGTGTCGGTAACGGAGATGGTACCGCCACACTTGGAACACTTTTTAAAACCCGAGGCGGGTTTTTCCATTCTGAAGGAAAAGTTGGGCCTAGTGCCCAAAATGGTGCATGGCACCTGACAGAAAAAAGACTGAAAAGTCCAGAAAAAAGATTAGAATTTTTTTTTTTTTTAAAGAAAGAAAGAACCGGCGGTACCGGTATAGCGTCGAGGAAGGCAGATGCTACCACAAAAAAGAATGAAAAAGATGGGATAATTTCTGCGGTGACGGGAAAAACAACCTGCTGGCTCCACGAAAAACGAAGAACTGGAGAGAGGCAGTTGGGAAAGGCAGGAGGCAGACGCTGTGGGATGCTCCCAAAAGCTTTCTAATTGGACGCTGGGGAGCGTTCCCGCGCAGGCTCCGTCGGTACCGACAATACCCCATATGTGAAGACTACATTCCTGCTTGTTCCTGGAGATACATTCTTTACTTCGCTTATAAAATAAGCGAAGAATCATATTTAGATCTTGCTCAAACACAAAGGAAGCCAGCAAAGTCCATTGCTCTTGAACTACCAAATCAGAAATTTCCAGCAGAGCAGACACATCCAAATCACTAGAAGATGCAGCCGCCCCTGACACCCAAATCAGCAGATAGTAGACTTTATTAAACAGAGGTAAATTAGATTCAGGAACAAGCAAAGTATCCACTAAATACTTCTTGAGGGTGTCAAGGTGAGAAAGCCCTACTAACTTTGAAAAGTTCACAGATTTAAGTGATGCGATTGGTGCTCAAAGGCCTCAGTCTTCTGATGAATAATCATCTTATCTTTAATCAATGCTGATATAGTCTCTTTAGATTCTATAGCCCAAGATTTAATATTATTAATATTTTCCTGCATTTCTTTAATAGAGGTATCTTGTTTCTGGGCCAAAGCTCCAACCGTTGTAACCAATACTTTAATATCGGTGGACAATATTTCACAGCACCATCCGTTCTTAAATGTAATTCCCAGGGAGGTCACGTGACATGCTGGGAAAGAATGAACGCATTTTGAGTTCTCTCCCAGGCTCTCTCCCAAAGATAGCCATTGGACAGGCCTTAGCCTTGCTCCAGGTACTCCGAGAGCCTAATAATTGCAACCACCTGCTGACACAGTGTGGGCTGTTTACCCACCAGGTTCACCGATGAAATCGGCCAGTAAAGACCAGGAGAGGCACACCTCTAGAACTGCTAAAATGATGGAGCAAGTGGCTCCGCCCTCCCCATCACAAACAACGCTCGTTGGAGAGGTGACAACAGTGGTGGTGAGGGCCTTGGGCTCTCGACTAGACAAACTCAATAACAAATTAGACATGATGGCACAAACCTTTGTTGAATATGGGCAACACTTACAGACCGCTGAGCAGCGCATTGCACAACAAAAGGAGACAACCGCAGAAGCGGGAAAGGAATTGCAACGCCTCTCTGATTTGGTAAACCGGCAGGCCAACAAGCTGGAGGATTTAGAAAACAGCAGTCGGCGGAATAACTTGTGATTTACAGGAGTTCCAGACACAGTGAAAGACGCTGAGCTAAGGGGCTATCTGGAGACTCTAATAAAACTGACTATACCATCTCTGGCTGCTGGAAGCCCCATAGTCCTCAAGAGGGTACACCGGGTAGGCCTGGCCCAAACGTGTGACCAGAGACCATGGATTGTCTTGGTCCATTTTCTGAACTTCCTCCATAAAGACGTATTGCGCGCAACCCGGGCAAATTTGGGCCTTCCAGGACTACTCACCGGCACTTAGTCAGAAGTGTAAGGCATACGCCAGGATCTGCCAACGTTTAGTGGAGGCCAAGATCAAATTCATAGTCCTATACCCAGCCCGCCTGCGAGTTTTTGGCAACAGCAAATCTAAACTCTTTGACACACCAGAATCAGTCAGCCCCTATGTGGATGCTCTGGTGGGAACATCTTTGGGGGCTCCAACAGACTAATGCAGTGCACCAGGCGCAGACAGCCTGACGGAGACTGTGAACATTGGTGGGAATTCCCTGACCCCATCTCGTGCCAAGCAGGCAAGACTCTCTTTCTTGAATGGTGGCAGTTTAGGGGGCAGGAGGTGCCTTCACTTTACAAAGCCATGGGAAAGGAAATGGGAGAAGCCTACACAGGACAGTACAGATCTTATGAACTGATAGCAAGACCTTGAAGGACCCATTAAGATTGTATTGGAGGCACTATAACATTACTGAGCATATGTTCTCTTTCTCTTTGTTATTGGTAATGTCGTCAGAATGAGAGGAATGGTGGAAGACTAGTTAATACCAAATACTGTATAGAATCTTCCTTGGGGAGTAAAGTATAGATTAAGAGAATTATTGGGATAAGGGGGTGTAACTGTTGATAGGAAAGGGGGGAAGTGATCTGTAGGAAATCGCAGTATAATAATGTTAATAAAATAAAATAAAAATAAAGTGGAGGGTAAAAGATTATGAATACTGCTGTTGTCACACAATATCCAGCCATACGCAACCACCAAGACAGACACTCAAAAACACCCACAGCACACAGTCCCAGCCCTGTTCATTAGCACGACCAGTCACCCTGGTATGCACACGTAGACAGTGCTTAGCCTGTATATAGCCTGCGTAGCCTGTAGATAGTTACTTAAATGAGTAGCCAAGCTACTGTGTAGCCTGTACATAGTTTCCCCAGTTAATCCAAGTTGCAAAACCTGTTCTCTGTAAAGACAGTACGGGCGCTGCCTGCACTGTACAAATCTGCTGTTGATTGTAAACCGAGCTGATTTTAAAGAGCGCGGTACAGAAAATACTTTAAATAAATAAAATAAAAATAGGGAAGGGGATAGACAGTAAAACTAATAATGGAGTGGGTCAGGAGCGAATCGGAACGCTCATTGATCAGCTAAGGTGGGAAAGGGAGACCCGAGCACCCTACAGGTTTATTCAGGCTTGCAGAAACTTAAGAAGAGCACTTAGCTAGGGCCACCTGGCTGAGGAGCACTTTAAACCCACATAGCTGTAGGTCCCAAGTGAACGGACCAGCACTGAGAAGTGAGGAGCCGTCTATAAAGCAAACATGCTTGGGCAGGGTAGCCAGGTCACCCCAATGGCATGATTCGTGGATAAGAGGGGCTGGGAGGAGGGACCATGTTGACAGACAACATATAATTACATAGGAATTTGGGAATATAAGTTGAGCAGAAGGTAAAACAAAATGTCAAATGTAAATGGGACAGGAAGGGAGGTTGGGCAAGACTGGACTAGGAAGCGACAACAGGAGGGAGTCCAATACATCTAGACGTGACCTGCTAATAGTAGGGAAATACCAAGGGGAGAGGGGAGAGACGGGTGGTAAAGGTGGGGTGCGAGGGGAAGAGGAAGCGGGGAGGGCGAGGGGGCAAAAAGGGATGACAAGAAAGAAATCACAGTCCACAGAGATCTAGAATGGCGAAGGGATTGTGGGAACGTATGGGGTGGTCCTGTAAGCAAGGGATTCAGAGCTGGGAGTACCCCTACATTTTTATGGATAGATGCTGGATAAGGTGGGATATTGTTGCATGGGATGTGCCCTGAGAGTGATCTTATAGAATAGTGGGGGTGCCCAGACTGCATACAAACGCTACAAAAGTACTCAGGGCTTTGGCGCGTCACCAGTGTGATGTGGCTTTCATACAAGAAGCACACCAAACTGCTGTAGAACATGCAAAATTGCGCAGAGACTGGGTGGGGCAGGTCTATGACATCCTGGCCCAAGGGAAAAAAGGGGGAGTGGCCATCCTAATTCATCATAACATACACTTCACTCGTAGAGTGGAATATCTAGATGCCAACAGCTGCTATCCATCCTGCAGGGGGACCTAGAAGGTAAGTCGGTCACCCTTTGTAACATATGTGGCCTTAACACTCCAAATGCCTCCATGTATGCTTACCTGGCCTCAGCCATAGAACAACTCCCAGATGACTCCCTGATGGATGGGATTTTAATGGAGTCTTACCCATTTATAGATACGTCAGATGGGGTACCTCAGAGGGTACAGGGAGGGGTAACTCGCATACGAGACAGCTTAAAACCACTGCTGCACCTAGATGACCCATGGTGCCTGTTGCACCCTAAAGATAGAGACTATTCTTACCAGTCTAGAGTGCACAGGTCTAGCGCTCGTATTGACTATATTATGGCATCCGAACAGATTTTCCAACAAGTGGACGATGCACAAATAGGCCCCGATGTCATAGCTGATCCCCCCGTCTGGGTAGACCTTATCTGGGACTCAATAATTCACAGATGCGAGTCATGGCAGTTTCCCTTATACCTCTATAGGGATGAACAATTCCAGGTTTACTTGAGAGAACATTGGCAGTCCTATGCCACCCATAACGCCCAACATGCGGAGACACCTGAACTCTTCTGGGAGAATATCAAAGCAGTGCTCAGGGGTGATATAATCGCATATGTGGCAAAGCAACACCGCTTGCTTAACATCTGAGTGATCAAACTAGAAAGGAGGTGGTACTGGAACATAGGAGGCATGTGGGCCATCCTACGACAGCATCCCTGACCAGACTGTTGGAAGCACAGGCAGCCCTGAACGAAATACTACACCAGTGAGCCAAGAAATCCATCATGTACTACAAGTACCAATTATACTGGCATGGAGCCAGAACTGATCAACTCCTGGCGCAATGTCTAAAGGGGAAGGGGGGGGTCATAAGTGGTGGCAGCATTAAGAGATGAAACGGGTACATTATGTAAGGATGCTGAGGGAATAGCACATCTGTTCCACACCTTTTATAAGGCTTTTTACTCTAGGGAAGACGTTTCACCCACTCAAATAGCAACTTATTTACAGAACATCTCTCTGCCGTGGCTTACTGAGCAACAAGCAGCAGAGCTGGGGGTGCCCATTACAGTGGAGGAGGTGCAGAGGGGCATTCAGAGATCACAGTGTTGTAAGGCACCAGGTCCAGACAGATTCAGAGCAGAATTTTATAAGATGCTACAGGACGTGGTGATGGCACCCATAGTAGAACTGTTTCAGGATCGGGAACAGAATGGGCAGATTAGATGGGGTGGAAACCAAGCGCATATTACATTATTTCCCAAGCCTAGGAAAGATACCCTACAGGCTACATCATATCGACCGATCTCTTAATCAATTTTGACCTCAAACTATACACCAAGATCCTAGCTGATCGTTTGGAACACGTGCTGCCACTCCTGATGCAAGAGGATGAGAGGAAATAGATTGTCCATTTAGAGGCTTAAGGGAAGCTGCAATAGCACTCAAATGGACTCTTATTGAATTTGTTTTAAGGCCTGCATTAGACAAATGGAGGAGATACTCCAGCAAAGATTCCAAAGGTATCGCAAGGGGGTTAAGGCCCTTTTCAGAACACCAAATAGTAAACCTCTTCCACTTCAAAGCATAAGAACGTCTAGTGGAAGGTTTTCTGGAAGCATAAAGAACATCTTTCACTTGCTGAGAAAGATGAAGATCTTGGAGATCTAGGCCTTCAGCAACCAAGCCCTGAGATGCAGAAACTGGGGATTGGGATGCCATAACATTCCCTTCTCTTGGGATAGGAGATCTGGAGCAGACCCTAACTTCAGGGAGGGAGCTTGAGAGAGATGTAGAAGCAGAGGGTACCACACTTGCCGTGGCCAATGTGGTGCTATGAGAATCATGTGGCCTCTGTCTCTCTGAAGCTTGAGAAGGATTTTGGGAATTAGGGGAAAGGGTGGAAAGGCATACAGGAAGTCTTGACCCCAGTGAAGGAGGAAAGCATCCTTTGCCTGAGCTCCCTGAGCCGGAGTTCTGGAACAGAACCGGGGAAGTTTGGCATTCCACGGACTTGCAAAGAGGTCTATGTCCGGGGTTCCCCAAACTTGAAAAATCCTGGCCACCTGGTCTGCCTGCAGAGACCACTCATGTGGAAGGAGAACTCGACTGAGTCTGTCTGCCCAAGAGTTTTGAACGCCTGGAAGATACACTGCCAGAAGATGAATCTGATGCTCTCTGGCGAGGGCCCACAGTCACAAAGCTTCATTGCAAAGCGACAGAGAGCCTGTTCCCCCCTGCTTCTTCACGTAGAACATGGCTACTTAATTGTCTGTATGAATAAGGACTGTCTTGTAGCTGAGCAGAGTGTGGAACACTTGCAGAGCAAGGAAGATTGCTCTGAGCTCCAAGAGATTGATATGTAGACAACTCTCCTGTGGAGACCAGGTGCCTTGGGTGGAGAGGTCTTGCAGATGGGCTCCCCAACCCATTGGAGAGGCATCTGTTGTAAGAGTTTCTTGGGGAAGGGGTTACTGAAAGGGGGACCCCAGCAACAGGTTTTGAGTGGACTTCCACCACTGGAGAGACAAAAAGAGGCGACTTGTGTTTGCTATTCTGTCTGACAGGCAGCCTGATGCCTGGGTCCATTGGATGGATAAAGTCCACTGAGCTGCCCTCATGTGAAGGCGAGCATATGGTACCACATGCACGGTGGATGCCATGTGGCCTAGTAACTAACATTTCTCGAGCAGTTAAAAAGGGTTTTAGCACTGCTTGAGAAGCTAATTGCACCAAGCAAAGGCAACGGGCCTGGGGAAGATAGGCCCTTGCCCTTGTGTTATCCAGCAAGGCTCCTATGAACTCTAGAGACTGAGTAGGAGTTAGACTGGATTTTGGGTTGTTTATTACCAGCCCTAAATACTGAAGGATACGCACTGTGCAGGATAGAGAAATCTTGGCCTCTGACTGTGTTGGAGCTCGAATGAGCCAGTCGTCCAAGTAAGGGAAGACGAATATTCCCAGAGTGCGTAGAAATGCTGCTACCACAGCCATGCATTTCATGAACACCCTTGGTGCAGAGGCCAGACCAAAAGGAAGCACCCTGTATTGGTAGTGCTTTCCTTGAAACAAGAACCGAAGGAACCTTCTGTGGGTTGGATGGATGAGAACATGGGTGTACGCATCCTTGAGATCTAGAGAACAAAGCCAATCCTGACTCTGAAGCTATGGAAGCAGAGCTCCGAGAGAAATCAATTTGAATTTCTCTTTGACAAGGAATTTGTTCAATTCTCTGAGATCTAAGATAGGTCTGTATCCCCCTGTTTTCTTTGGAATAAGAAAATAAGGGGAATAGAACCCTGTGCCCTGTTGATGAAGAGGCACCTTCTTCTACTGCCCGTTGGGCAAGAAGGATGGTAACCTCCTGACCTAAACAGGTCGATGAGAGAGGCTGGAGAATTGAACTGGGAGCAGGCATGCTTGAAAAATGAAGTTTGTACCCCTCTATTATGATGGAGAGTGTCCAATGCTCTGCTGTTATTTGCCCGCATCTGGGAGCAAAATGATATAACCTTCCTGGAATGGTGGACGGTTCTGGTCCTTCCAGAGCCAGAAAGGCTAGGTTCTCTAGCTGAAAGTCAAAGGCCCTGAGGAGGCTGAGGCTGCTGGACCGGTTGAGGCCTAGCAGCCTTTGCTTTCTTCTGTTTGGGTGGTTGCTGATGTTTGGTTGAAAACTGACCTGTAGAAGATGCCTGCTGACCATAAGCAGATAAAATCTTTTCTTTTTAGAAAAAGGTGTTTTCTTGAACAACTTTTTCCTAACAGGATCAGCAGTAGACTTGGATAGTCTATCCAAAGTGGAATTTTCAGCATCCATTTCATTGGCTTTTTCTTGCCAATCTTTACCAAACAGGTTCTCACCAGTACAAGGGATATTTCCCAATTTATCTTGTACCCAGAGCTCTAAATCAGATGCTTGGAGCCAAGCAATTCTACGTGCACCTATGGCAATAGCCGACGTTCTGCTTATACACTCAAAGCTGTCAAAGGCTGCACGGTTGGAGAATTTAGAGACATTATGGGCATGTTTGAGTCAAGTGAGAAATTCCTGCCTTTTATCCTCAGAGATGAAAAGACTTAAAGTCTGCAGATGATCAGTAACTTCCTTTAGGAACATTCCCATGTAGAGACTATAGGAACTGATTCTTGCAGCAAGCATGGAAGCTTGAAAGACTCTACGTCCAAAAGCATCCAGAGTTCTGCATTCACGTCCTGGAGGATTAGAGGCATGTCTTTTTGCACTTCTAATCCTTCTCATAGCAGATTCCACCACAATGAAGTTACCACCTCTCCTTCTAGTATCTAACCTACGGGAATGAGGAGAGGTGGTAAGAGGTGTTTCCCACATCCTCAACATGAGATCATATAGAATCTCATGAATGGGTAGGGTAGCTGCCTCCTTAGGAGTTTTGGGATATAGTAAAATACCCAACTCCTTGGCCCTTGGATAGACAGGCCCTGAACCACCTCTCGAATGAAGTCTTGAAAAGACATGTCCTCTGGAGGAGACATCCTGCGTTTAGGGGAGGACGACTCCTGTGGAAGAAGCATCGCTGCATCGACAGAACTTTCAGAGTCCTCAGATTCTTCTGAGGAATTGAAGTACCGTCTGTCCGGATGCTCTTGCAGAGCCCGATACCCGTACCGAGCGAAATCGGTATCGGGAATAACCGGTACCGGGAAATCGGTACCGGCAGGCATCGGAGGACAGGGTACCGGCATAGCAGGCACCAATGCCGATGCTATCGGTACCGGTGCCGGTACCGATGCTAATGCCAGTACCGGTGGAGTTGTCTGTCACGGTACCAAGGGCGTCGATGCCACAAGGAAAGCCGCTAGACTGCGTTCTATGGACAGAATTCTCTGGTCCATAGACGCTGCCAATGCCTGGAATTCGGTACCGGTAGAAACCGCCGGTACCCCAGAGCATGGCACCAGGAGATCTGTCGAGGCCAAGCCATCGAGAACATCCTGGAACCCCGATGATGGTGCTTTGGAAGCCGAAGCCTCTCGCCGGGGTAATTTTGCCGGTGCAGAATCCTCGAGGGCAATGCCAGAGGCATCTCAATGCTTAGAAGGAGATCTACCCTTCGAGGACCGGCTGGAGTTATGTTTAGTTACCTGAGATCCACGGGAAGAAGAGGAAGCCCTGGAAGACGTTGATGCCACCGAAGACGCATCAGAGGGAAACAGGGTACTGAGCTTAGCAGCTCGGTTCTGTCGACCTCTTTTAGACATCATAGCACAGGACACACAATCTGTGATGGAGTGGTCAGGACCTAAACATTTCAAACACCATTCATGGGTGTTGGTGACGGAAATGGTACCGCCACATTTTGTGCACTTTTTAAAACCTGAGGCATGTTTTTCCATGTTAAGGAAAATTTTTGGCCCTAAGGCCCAAAAAGGCGGGTGCACCTGAAGAAAAGGAAAACAGATATCTTTTTGGTTTTTTTTTTTTATAAGAATAGAAAATTAAGACCGGCGGTACCGGTAGAGCGTCGGGGAAGGCAGACGCGACCACAAAAAGAAATAAAGAAATAAGGGAATTCTTCTGCGGTGACAGGAAGACGACCTGCTGGCTCCGCGGAAAAAGAAGAACTGGAGAGAGGCAGTTGGGAAAGGCAGGAAGGCAGCATGCAGGCGCTGTGGGATGCTCCCAAAAGCTTTCCGATTGGATGCTGGGGAGCGTTCCCGCGCAGGCTCCGTCAGTACCGACGATACCCATATGTGATGACTACATTCCTGCTTGTTCCTGGAGATAGGGCCCCAGCAAGGTCAAAGACCTTTCGGGCTTCCAGCGAGGGAAAAACGTGGGCGGAAACGCCCAAAAAGAAAAAAGTAAAAGAAAAAAAAAGAGAGCCAACCAGATTCCGGGATACCGGGGGCGGGCGGGAAGCGTACCGGTGCTAACCGGAAAGAAAAAACAACAGCCAAAAAGGCAAGAAGAAAATCACTTTTTCCGGGACAGAGAACAGACTATGTCTGAAGGGCTCCGTGGAAAAAAAGAAGACTGGACAAGATGGCTCCTTTGGGCAGGAAGTGGACTACGCATGCGTGGTGGCAACTCCTTTGCTCTGCGTGGGCTCCGTCGGCGCAGACATAACCCATATGTGAGAACTGACGTCCTGCTTGTTCCCGGAGAAAAAATATTTTCTCCAATTAGTCTAAACTGTGCTGCATTGTAACTTCAAATGTGTCCCCCCTAGTCTTTCACCTTTTGAAGAAATAAACAACCAATCTACATTTACTCATTCCACTCCATTGATTACTTTATGTTTATGTTTATTAGAAGCTTGATATACCACCCATCACAAAAGCATCTGAGCGGTTTACAAAAGAGTAAAGCAAAAGCTGCTAAAGAAAGGAAAGGAACGCCAATATGTTTTAATAGGAAAGAGTAGAGTAGGAGCTGGAAGAGGACAGATGAGAGGCAGAAAGGTAAAAGGAAGGAACAGACTGATAAGCGTCACCAGGGGAGGGGAGAGAGAGGAGATTGGGGCAAGGGAAGGTCGAAGGCTGTACAGAAGAGCTGGGTTTTCAGATGGGCTTTGAAGGTTTTAAAGGATGGTTCAAGGCGGAGGGCTGGGGGGAGCGAGTTCCAGAGTCCAACTTTGCACTTCTCCACATTAAATTTCATCTGCCATTTGCACACCCAGTCTCACAGTTTTCAAGGTCCTCTTGTAATTTTTCACAATCCTCTTGTGATTTAATAACTTTGAATAATTTTGTGTCATCTGCAAATCTGATCACCTCGCTTGCTCCATTCCAAGTCATTTATCAGTATGTTAAAAAGCAGCGGTGTCAGCACAGGTCCCTGGGATACTCCACTATTCACCTTTCTCCATTGAGAAAACTGGCCATTTAGCCCTACTCTCTGCTTTTTATCTTTTAACCAGTCCCAGTCCACAATAGTACTTTGCCTCCTATCCCATGACTTTTAATTTCCTCAACAGTCTAAATTTGGCTACCAGAACCTCCTCTCACACTTTCCTATATAGTTCCTGGAGGAAAAGTCCATAAACCATTATTAAAAAGGGACTCGGGATATCAATGCTTGACCCAATACAAGCATTGTGGAACCTGTCTCTTTTGGGGAAACTGCTAGGTATTTATTTATTTATATTCTCCTATATACCGCGCTATTCTGCATCAGTGCGGTTTACATTGAACAAACTGAAATTACATTGAACAGGGCATTATAACTTGGAGATAACTATTTTACAGGGAACATGGGCTATGGAGGGTTAAGTGGCTTGCCCAAGACCACAAGGAGCACCTGTGGGACTAGAAACCCCAGTCCTTCCGGCCCAAGGTTGCTGTCCTCTAGTGGGATTTGAACCCCCGACCTTCCGGCCTGAAGTACCTTGCCCCAACCACTAGGCCACTCCTCCACTCCATGACCTAGATTGGCCACTGTTGGAAACAGGATACTGGGCTTGATGGACCTTGGTCTGACCTAGTATGGAATATCTAATGTTCTTATATTGGTACCAACATGTACCAAGACAGCAGGTTCCTCGCCTGCACTATTTAGAACTTTATCTAGATGGTGCGTGAGGTCCGCTATCTATCTGCCTAATGATGGAATCACCAACTATAAAAACAGCTATTCTAACACTTCCTTCATGGGCACATGGCCCTGGAGACGCATCCTCTGTGCGAGAGAGTATTACGACATTTGGAGGACAGGTTCTAGCAACAGGATGACTTGCTGCTATCCCAAGGTGATGCTCACCTTTCAGGTGTTCTCTCTTCTCCATGGCAGCAGAAAGGCTGCCAGATTGGAGGTGGGACTTCTCTATTATGTCCCTGAAGGTCTCCTCTTTATACCTCTCTGTATGCCTTAGTTCCTCGAAGTCTGTTACTCTAGTCTCCAGAGATCCATGTGGGGAGTTTCTTACATCACTGGATCTGCCGGAGGCTTACTTACTTTCACTACTACTACAAATCATTTGTACAGCACCACAAGACGTACACAGTGCTGCACAGATACATGTAAAAGGACGGTCCCTGCTCATCAGAGCTTACAATCTAGTCAAGACAGACAACACAATAGCTGTAGACATGGGATACATCTAGGGGGCAATGTTCCCTCTAATTTTATGTAGGCTGTGTGCGCATAAAATATCAGCTGTGCAGCTTTTGAAGGAAGGTTAAATTTTTGTGCGCCACATAACGACACTCGAAGTTATATACTTTAAAATTTGACTACACATCAGAATATAGTATGTACACCACATTGATTTTAATAAAATTAAATGAAAATAGACGATTACTAAATGAAGCGGAAAATTTCTAGTAATTACAATAACAACTTTTAAATTTTAAGATGTCTGTGTTGTTTTCTATCAGAATCAGAACTGTAATTTTTGTGTGCTCTGTTGTAAAGTATGTGCGCTCGCTCGGCGAGGTGTGTGCGCGCGCACACACGCACAGCTTAGAGGGAACAGTGCTAGGGGGAATGGTAAGGAAACACAAAGGAGACTAGGTGAGTCAAGATTCAAAGCAAAAGCAAAGAAGTGAGTTTTCAGCCTGCAATTTGAATAGGGCCATAAAAGGTGACTGATGTACAGACAAGGGAAACCAGCGAGGAGCAGGTTACAATAATCAAGGAGGGAGGTGACTAATGAGTGGATAAGGATCTTAGTAGTACAAATAAAAAGGAAGGGACAAATTTTGCTGATGTTAAATAAAAAGAAGCAGCAGGTTTTAACCATCTGTTGAATGTGCCCTGAGAAAGAGAGAGTAGAGTCAAAGATGACCTCAAGGTTGCAAGCTGAAGAAACAGGGAGGAGTGTAGTGTCATCCGCAGAAATAGAGAAGGGAAGATGAGGGGAGGTGGGTTTAGAGGGAAAGATAAAGAGCTCAGCTTTGGCCATGTTCAATTTCAGATAGCGGTGAGACATCCAGTCAGCAATGTCAGATAAGCAGGCAGAGGTCCCAAGACAGAGCCCTGAGGTACACCAACTGAAAGTGGGATGGCAGTAGAGGAGGATCCACCAGAACAAACACTAAGTGTGGTGGGAGAGAAGAAGAAAACCAGGACAGAACAGAGCCACTAAATCCAAGCGAGGACAGGATATCAAGGAGGTGGTGATTAACAGTATCAAAAGCAGAAAGGTCAAGAAGGATGAGGATTCAGTAAAGTCCCTTGGATTTGGCGAGGAACAAGTCCCTGGAGCCTTTGGCAAGAGCCCTTTCTATGGAATTAGAAGATGAAAGCCAGACTGCAGTGGGTCCAGAAGGGCTTGAGAGGAAAAAGTCAAGACAGAGGCCTGTTCAAGTAATTTTGAAGCAAAGAGGTGGAGATAGGTCGATAGCTGGAAGGACAGGCAGGATCTAGTGAGGGCCTTTTGAGGAGAAGTGTGACCAGAGCATGCTTGAAGGCCACAGGAACAGTTGCAGTAGAAAGCAATAGGATAAGGATATGACAGATGGAAGGGATGACTGTGGAAGAGTTTAGTAGATGGGTGGGAATGGGATCAGAGGAGCAGGTAGTCAAGTTTGGAGGAGGAGATGAGATTTGCAGTTTCCTCCTCAGTGATTTCAGGAAAGGAAAGGAAGAACGGGTGACAGAAGGTGAGGGAAGGATTGGAATTGAAGAAGGGGAAGATATGGTGGAGGTGAACATGCAGAGAATTCAAGCCTAATCTTTTGGACTCTGTCATGAAAATAGTCAGCCAAGGTCTGGGCAGAAAGTGAAGGAGGGATTGGGGGAGGAGGGACCTTGAGGAGAGAGTTAAGCATAGTAAAGAGACAGCGAGGGTCAGAAGCAAGAGAGTTAGTGAAATGGACATAGTACTCTGGCTTGGTGAGTGCTATGGCTGACTGAAAAAAGGTTAGCATGAATTTGAAATGTAGGTAGTCAGCAAGGGTACATGATTTAAGCCAAAGGCGCTCAGCTAAGTGGGCATGGGAATGTAGGTAGCGGGTTGTTGAGGACAGCCAGGGTTGAGGTACGGTATGCCTCACAAGGCGTGGAATGTGAGGAGCAAGTGCATCCAGAGCAGAGTACAGTATTATAGGAAGATACTGCCTCATCCATAGATTTGGGTAGCATAGTGGAGGAAAGAGGTGATAAGATGGCAGTGGAAAGAGCTAAAGGGTCGATAGTATGAAGATTGCTAAACATGTTGGTGGAGATCTGGCGAAACCAGGACGGGAGGGGGGGGGTGGCTAAGGGTGAAGATTAGTAGGTGATGGAAGATAAGGGAAGAACTATGTTAGAGAGAGCATTGAGTCAAAAAGGATTAAAGTTTTGCAGGAAACAAAATTCACTGTAGAATCTCTATGAATTGAAATTCCATGTAAAAAGGGGAAGGGGAAGGAGATGGCAGTGGGGGTGTACTATCGACTGCTGGCCAGAGTGAACAAATGGATGATAAAATGCTAAAAGAAATCAGGGAAGCTAACAAACGTTACAACACAGTAATAATAGGTGATTTCAATTACCCCGGTATTGACTGGGTCAGTGTCACAGCAGGACATGCTAGGGAGATAAAGTTTCTAGATTAAATAAATGATTGCTTCTTGGAGCAGCTGGTTCATGAACGACAAGAGGGGAAACCATTTTGGACCTAGTCCTTAGTGGAACACAAGATCTGATGCAAGAGATAAGGGTGTTGCAGCCACTTGGCAATAGTGATCATAGCATGATCATGTTTGATTTAATAAATGGAGGAAGGACGGCAAGGAAATACACAGTACTTCCTTTTAACTTTCAAAAGCGAGACTATGATAAAAAGCGTAGTTACTCACCTGTAACAGGTAATCTCTGGGAACAGCAGGAATTTAGTCTTCACATATGGGTATCATCGGTACCGACAGAGCCCGCATGGGAACACTCCCCAGCGTCCAATAGGAAAGCTTTTGGGAGCATCCCACAGAACATGCGTGCTGCCTTCCCACCTCTGTACCTCTCTCACTTCAGTTGAGTTTATAGCTGAGACCAAAGGAGAGAAGGAGAGTTACAGAGAGAGACAACACCTAGGGGAGGTGGGTGGGTTGTGAAGACTAAATTCCTGCTGTTCCCGGAGATCACCTGTGAGTAACTACACTATCTCCAGGAACAAGCAGGAATGTAGTCTTCACATATGGGGACTCCCCAGCTGAAAGATGCCAAGGGGTGACCCCAGCTAGCTGCGAACCCAGGTGAGATGGGTCATGCTTCCTCCCATGGACCTTAGGCATCCAAACTGTGGATGGTGGGTAGGAGTTGTATTAAGTATGGAAGAAATGTTGGAGAACAGCCTGGCCAAACAAGGCATCCCGACGGGAGTCCTTGTCTAAGCGGTAGTGGGCTGTGAAGGTGTGTACCGAAGTCCAAGTGGCTGCTTTGCAGATATCATCAATAGAGAAAGAATGAAGGTTAGCCGTTGAAGCTGCCATTGCTCTCACATTGTGAGCCGTGACATGGCCTTCAAGAGAAAGTCCCTTACTCTGATATGTATAGGATATGCAATCTGCAATCCAATTTGACAGAGTTCTTTTAGAAACTGGAAGTCCCAAATGACTAGAGTCAAAAGCCACAAAAAGCTGAGATGATTTTCTATGTGGCTTAGTTCTTTGGAGATAAAAGGCTAAGGCTCTTTTACAATCCAATGTGTGAAGATTCCTTTCCGCACTGGAGGCATAGGCCTAGGGAAGAATATAGGAAGATAAACTGACTGGTTTAAATGAAAAGGCGAAACCACTTTTGGCAGAAAGTGAGGATGAGTCCTGAGGGCTACTTTATCATGGTGGAACCTTGAATAAGTAGGGTCAGCTACTAACGCCTTTAGTTCACTAATGCGTCTTGCAGAAGTGATGGCAATTAGGAAAATAACTTTCCATGAAAGAAACTTTAGGTCTGAAGTGGCTAAAAGGTTCAAAGGGCGGTTTCATAAGCTGACCAAGAACAAGATTTGGATCCCATGCCACCGATGGTGGTTTAATGGGAGGTTTTGTTAAAAGTAGGCCTCTCATAAATCTTGATATAAGTGGTTGAGAGGAAATAGGTTGTCTAATGAAAGGTTTATGAAAAGCAGCAATAGCACTAAGATGGACCCTAACTGAATTGGTCTTCAGACCAGAAGTTGATAATTATAGAAGATTCTCTAGTAGCAACTCTATAGGTACTAAAAAGGGGTTAAGTCCCTTTTGTGAACACCAGATAGAGAATCTTTTCCACTTAAAAGTGCAGGAACGTCTTGTGGAAGGTTTTCTGGAAGCCATGAGGATATCCTTTACTTGTTGAGAAAGGTTAACATCCTGGAATTCTAGGCTTTCAGTAACCAGGCCCTGAGATGTAGGGACTGGGGATTGGTATGCAGTAAAGATCTGTCCTCCTGCGACAGGAGATCTGGAGCATTCCCCATCTCCAGAGGAGTGGTTTGAGAGAGACGCAGAAGAAGAGGATACCATGTTTGCCGTGGCCCACATGGAGCTATGAGTATCATACGACCTCTGTCTCTCTGAAGTCTGAATAAAGTCTTGGGAAGGAGGGGAATGGGTGCGAAGGCATAGAGGAAGTCCTGTCCCCAGTGGAGTAGGAAAGCATCTCTTGCCTGATAGTTTTGAGCCGGAATTCTGAAACAAAATCGGGGAAGTTTGGCATTCTGTGGACTTGCAAAGAGGTCTATATCTGGTGTTCCCCCGAGATTCGAAACACTCGAGCAAGCTGGTATGAGTGGAGGGACCACTCGTGTGGCAGCAGTATTCGACTGAGTTTGTATGCCCACAAGTTTTGAATGCCTGGAAGGTATACCGCAAACAGGTGAATTTGTAGCTCTCTGGCGAGGGCCCATAATCGCAAAGCTTCATTGCATAGCGACAGAGAGCCTGTTCCGCCTTGCTTGTTCACACAGAACATAGCTACCTGATTGTCGGTTTGGACCAGAACTGTCTTGTTGCTGAGATGG
Source organism: Ichthyophis bannanicus (assembly GCA_033557465.1). Taxonomy (NCBI): domain Eukaryota; kingdom Metazoa; phylum Chordata; class Amphibia; order Gymnophiona; family Ichthyophiidae; genus Ichthyophis; species Ichthyophis bannanicus. Next base: position 57,754,768 of record CM066036.1, read on the forward strand.
CCCTGAAAGACTTGAATAGCATTGCAAATGGCTCTTAGTTCTAGGAGGTTTCTGTGAAGGGAAACCTCCTGTGGGGTCCAAAGACTCTGAGTGGAGAGATCGTGCAAGTGGGCCCCCCAACCTATCTTGGACGCATCTGTCATCAGGGTGGTTTGGCATAGAGGCTGCTGGAAAGGAGAGCCTACAAGGAGATTTTCCAGGGACTGCCACCATTGTAGCGATGAAATCAGACGTGTGGTAGTTCTGATTTTGTCTGTCAGTCGACCCGAGGCTTGTGACCACTGAGAGGAAAGGGTCCACTGGGCTGCTCGCATGTGGAAGCGAGCATAGGGAACCACATGGACAGTGGATGCCATGTGTCCCAGCAGTTGAAGCATCTCCCAGGCAGTAAGGAATACCTTCATAGATGCTTGAGATGCCAGTTGTATTATACGTAGACAGCGTGGCTATGGCAGGAAAGCCCTTGACTGCCGTGTGTCTAGACGGGCCCCTATGAATTCTAGAGATTGAGAGGGGGTGAGATGAGATTTTGGGAGGTTTATGAGCAGTCCCAAGTATTGAAGAATTTCCATTGCTCGAGAGAGCGAAGCTGGCCTCTGGAGCTGTCAATGCTCGAATGAGCCAATCGTCTAATTAAGGAAAGTTGAATATTCCTAGAGTCCTCATAAATGCTGCTACCACTGCCATGCATTTTGTGAAGACTCTTGCAGCAGAGGCCAATCCGAAGGGAAGAACTCTGTACTGGAAGTGTCTTCCTTGGACCAGGAATCGAAGGAACTTCCTGTGATCTGAGTGGATGAGAATATGCATGTACGCATCTGTTAGATCTAGAGAACATAGCCAGTCCTGACTTTGAAGGTATGGTAAAAGTGTCCCGAGGGAGATCATTTTGAACTTTTCTCGGACCAAATATTTGTTTAATTCTCTGAGGTCTAATATAGGTCTGTGTCCCCCTGTCTTCTTTGGAATAAGAAAATAGAGGGAGTAGAACCCTGTTCCCCGTTGGGGTATGGGCACTAATTCGATTGCTCCTTGAGCTAGAAGTGATGTGACCTCCTGCCACAAGAGGTCGGTGGCAGGGGATTGAGAATTGAACTGTTTTACAACTGTAAACTGCAAGTTGAGAAAATGAAGCTTGTACCCCAGTCTTACAATGGACAGAGTCCAATTTTCTGATGTTATTTGTTGCCATCTCTTGGCAAAATAGCATAGTCTTCCTGGAATGGTCAAGGGTTCTGGACCTTTTAGGGGCAGAATGCCTAAGTTCTCTAGGTGGAAGTCAAAGACCCTGAGGGGGGGCTGGGTCTGTTGAGCCGGTTGAGCTTTTTGAGCTTGCAGCTTTGTTCTGTTGCTGACCCTTCTGGGGAACATGAATCGGACAGTGAGTTTGATGGGTGTAAGATTGGTAAGGCTTCTTTTTCTTACTGAAAAAAGGTTTCTTGAATGTTTTCTTTTTTGCTGGGTTGGCTGTAGACTTTGACAATCTGTTCAAAGTAGTATTGTCAGATTCAATCTGATTAGCCTTGTCTTGCCAGTCCTTGCCAAAGAGATTTTCTCCTGTGCAAGGAATGTTTCCCAGCTTTTCTTGCACCCACTGTTCTAAGTCTGATGCTTGAAGCCAAGCAATACGACGTGCTCCTATGGATATAGCAGAGGTACTGCTAATAAATTCAAAGCAATCAAAGGTAGCATGGTTCATGAATATAGAGACATTCTGGGCATGCTTGACCAGAAAAAGGTAGTCTGAGACACAAGGACTAGTAAGCTCTAAGTCTTTTGCGACTTCTTCCAGGAACATTCTCATATAAAGAATGTAGGAACTGATCCTGGCTGCTAGCATGGAGGATTGAAAGCATCGACGGCCAAAGGCATCGAGTGCCCTGGATTTCCAGCCTGGAGGATTAGAAGAATGTGTTTTTGCACTCTTGATTCTTCACATGGCCGATTCCACTACTATTGAATGGTGTGGTAATTGAGTTTTCTGAAAACCAAGACAACTTGGCACTCGGTACATAGTGACAAGGTGTCGGGAATGTGAAGATATTGTTAAAGGAGTTTCGCACATTCTCAACATTAGATCATGTAAGATCTTGTGAATGGGACGCATAGCTGCTTCCTTGGGAGCCATAGGGTATTGTAGAATTCTTGATTCTTCTGCCCTAGGTTCCTTTTCTGGAATCACAGTGATTGCAAGACCCTTTGCTAAATCACATATGAAATCCCGGAAGGACATATTCTCTGGAGGAGACATCCTGCATTGAGGAGAAGAAGTTGAATCTTCTAATAGATTCGCTCTGGTACTGGTAGAATCATCAGAGTCATCGGAATCGGAAGAGTCAAGCACCGGGTGCTCCTGTAATGCATGGCATCGGTACCACTCGAAGTCGGTACTGAAATGTCTCAGTTCCTGAACCCCGATACCTGAGATCGGCGTGGGGGGAAGCAGTCCTGTCAAAGCAGGTACTGTCAGTACCGGTACCAATGTCGGCACCAATACCTGTTGAACCATCTTTATCTTTATCTGACAAATTTGATATACCGCCCATTACTAGAGTATTAAGGCGGTGTACAATGTAAACTATCTTGGCTGCAGTCTTAGCGCTACCGAAGCCGCTAAGAGGGTCACTAGACTGCGTTCGATAGTGAGGATTCTGTGATCCATCGCTCCTGCCGATGCCTGAGTGCCGGTACCGGTGGAAGCGGCTATGACCCCAGAACATGGCACCAGTAGTTACGCAGAGGTGGAGGCCTCTGGAACATCCTGGAGCCCCGCTAATGCTTTGGAGCCCGAAGACTCCCGCCGGGGCTGTTTTGCCGGTGACGTATCCTCAAGGGAAACACCAGTGGCATCTTGATACTTTGAAGGAGATTTACCCTTCGAGGACCGGCTAGTCTTAGAAGACTTAAATTTGGTTACCTGAAATCCATGGGAGGAAGATGAAGCCCTGGAAGACATCGATGCAACTGACATCATGTTGGCGGCAAAAAGGGTACAGAGTTTTGCAGCTCTATTCTGCAGGCCCCTTTTGGTCATCCTCATGCAAGAGAGACACTCCTTTGGACAATGTTCAGGACCCAAACATTTTAGACATCAATCATGGCTGTCGGTGACGGAAATGGTACCACCACATTTTGAGCATTTTTTGAAACCACTAGCTGGGTTTCTGCATGCTCGAAGAAAAATGGGCCTAGTGCCCAAAATGGCGCCTAGCACCAGAAACAGGGAAAGTTCCCTTAAGAAATACAAGGGTTTTTTTTGTTTTTGTTTTTGTTTTGTTTTTAAGGAAAGAAGACGAGAACCGGCGGTACCGGTAGGCGTCGAATGAAGGCAGACGCGACCACAAAAAACAAGAAATAAAAGTAAATGTTCTGCAGTGACAGGGTACCAAGTCCTGTCGGCTCCACGGAAAACGAAGAACTGAAGTGAGAGAGGTACAGAGGCGGGAAGGCAGCACGCATGCGCTGTGGGATGCTCCCAAAAGCTTTCCTATTGGACGCTGGGGAGCGTTCCCACATGGGCTCCGTCGATACCGACGATACTCATATGTGAAGACTACATTCCTGCTTGTTCCTGGAGATTGAGGAAAATAGTTAAGAAAAAACTAGAAGGAGCAGTTGCAAAGGTTAAATATTTTCATCAAGCATGAGTGTTTAAAAATACTATCTATCTATCTTAAAAATAAAAAGCAGCAAGCGCCTCCAGGCACGGGAAGACACTAAGCAGCCTCCAGCAGCCTGATCAGCACTGGGGAGGTGAACAGGAGAGAAAGCCCCTCTGCGAGGCAGATCGAACAGGAGAGCAGGAACAAAAGCAGCAAGCGCCTCCAGGCGTGCCCGCACCTGGCAGGTCGTGCCTGAGGGCCTCGCCAGAGGGCCCTCTGGCAGCCCTTAGGCAGGGACCGTAGGTGAAGGCAATAACATAAATGCTGCAAACAACAACACAGCCCTAACCAGGAAACGCAACTCACCTGGAACCGCAACTCCCAAGCAGAGATAGCTGCAGCCTCACCAAAAGTGGTATGTATAAAGCTACAGCAGGAAACTTGATAAAGTTCTGTTACACAAGGTAAAGCTCTACGCCAAATCCACACACCACAACAGCTAACCAACAACAATGGCTACCTCAAACAGGACAAAAGCCTACTCTACTACAGCTGAAACGAACTACACACTGCATTACAGCTGAGAATATCAAACACAGCGAGTGAGAATATCAAACACAGCGAGCCACAGCAGCAAACATAGCAACAGTGAACCCTCCACGATCAGTCTGATCTATACCGCTACAACCATGAAGCATTGGACCAAATGGCTGCTCATCCTAGCCCTACTACACTCCTTCTTAAGAGGCAAAGCAACCCCTTACTCCTGTCACACTGCCGTCCAAATATACAACCCAAGGTATCTAAAGCAAACATGCAAATGGGGCCACTCACCACCAATAAGATCCATTAACCATAACAACCTCATCAGGATTCCACTAAGAAACAGCAGTACTCCATTGCAGCACTTCACCAACAACAATGAAATAACATACGCCTTAATCAACGCCAGATCAGCCTGCAACAAACTGCAACAATACATGACCGCATTGCAGATCACAAGATAGACATCATACTGACAACTGAAACTTGGTTCACACAAACAGATAATGTTCTCCTAAACCAACTAAACACTGATATACACAACATCCACAACTGCCTAAGAACATCTGGAAGAGGTGGAGGAGTATGCATCCTTACCAACAAACAGCTAAGCTTCACCGAAGTTGACCCCTTACCTGTACATAACCTGGACCTCATAACCATCTCAAACATGCAATACACCATTTGCCTAGCCTACAGAATCCCACATCCAGCCCTAATAAACTATCAAACATCCTGGATGTCTTTTGCACACACTCTACCAAACTAAACACTTTCATATTGTTGGGTAACTTAAACTTGGCCTCCATAACTAAACAGCAGTCATCAGCGTTCTTAGAAGCCATGAGCGACTTACAATTCTCACAAGTCATCAAAAATCCCACACACAAAGGAGGTACATTATATTCATCATGAACTCAACAAACAACGATTTGAAACTACCACAACCTCACGTGCCATGGTCAGACCATCACCTGACATCATTCAGACTACCTCACCAACTTAGACTGACAAGGAGAATAGAACACGAACCCACGAGGAGAAAGTTCTTATCATTACATGTGCATGACTTCATCAGCAAAATTACACCCCAATTGACAGATCACAATCTCTTGGATGATATAGATACACTCATAAAGACCTGGAATTTGACAATGACAGATGCCACTCAAACCCCAACAACCATCCAATCAAAACGCAACAGAATTGTGCTCTGGTATTCATCAGAACTGAAGCAGATGAAAGAAAACTATGCCGCCTGGAGAGAAAGTGGAGACGCAACCCGGACAAGCAAACAAACATAATACATGTAAGAGCTAAACAAATACCACAGCTTCACCAACAAAGCCAAAAATGAATACTATTCAAACCTCATCAAAAAATCAATCAACAAACCAAGAGAGCAAACTCCCTCATAAAGAACCCTGACGCAAAACCCATAGATAGAGCACTCAGGATGCACACATCATGGCACTTCACCTACAAGCAAACAACATTAACGTAGCAGACAGTGAAACAAACCTCTGACATATAGACACTCACGACGAAAGCATCAACCAATGGACTTCATTCAATCCCATCATCACCAACCAACTACTAGATAAAGCATAGTTACTCACCTGTAACAGGTGATCTCCGGGAACAGCAGGAATTTAGTCTTCACATATGGGTATCGTCGGTACCGACGGAGGCTGCGTGGGAACGCTTCCCAGCGTCCAATTAGAAAGCTTTTGGGAGCATCCCACAGCGCCTGTGTGCTGCCTTCCCGCCTTTCCCAACTGTCTCTCTCCAGCTGAGTTTAAAGCTGAGACAAAGAGAGAGAGGGAAAGAGAAAAAGAGAGAGATACAACTCCTAGGGGAGGTGGGTGGGTTGTGAAGACTAAATTCCTGCTGTTCCCGGAGATCACTTGTTATAGGTGAGTAACTATGCTATCTCCAGGAACAAGAAGGAATGTAGTCTTCACATATGGGGACTCCCTAGCTACAGATGCCAAGGAGAAACCCCAGAAGTTGTGTGCCCTTTTGAAAGGGTTCCACTTCCCCCCATGGATCTCTGGCATCCTACGAGGGATGGTGGGTAGGAGTTGATTAAGTATGGAACAGGTGTTGAAGAACAGCCTGACCAAACAAGGCAACCGGCGGGAGTCCTTGTCCAAGCAGTAATGGGCTGTGAAGGTATGAACCGAGGCCCAGGTAGCTGCTCGACAGATGTCGTCGATAAACACAGAGTGAAGATGAGCCATAGAGGCTGCCATGGCTCTCACATTGTGCGCTGTGATATGGCCTTCAAGAGGAAGGTTCTTACTCCGATAGGCAAAAGATATACACTGTGCAATCCAGTTGGACAGTGTCCTTGTGGAGACTGGAAGCCCTAAATGACTAGGATCAAAAGCAACAAAGAGTTGAGAGGATTTTCTATGTTGCTGCGTCCTTTGCAAATAAAAGGACAAAGCTCTTTTACAGTCCAAAGTATGAAGATTCCTTTCTGCATTAGAGGCATGAGGCCTTGGGAAAAAAAAACAGGAAGGTAAACTGCTTGGTTTAAATGAAAAGGTGAAACCACCTTTGGCATAAAGTGAGGATGAGTCCTAAGGACTACCTTATCATGATGGAACCTTGTATAAGAAGGATCAGCCACCAATGCTTGCAACTCACTGATGCGACGTGCTGATGTAATTGCAATAAGAAAAATAACCTTCCAGGAAAGGAATTTTAAAGAGGTAGTAGCTAATGGTTCAAAAGGCAGCTTCATGAGCTGGCCAAGAACCAGATTTAAATCCCATGCCACTGGTGATGGCTTAACGGGAGGCTTAGTTAGAAGAAGGCCTCTCATAAATCTCGCTATGATAGGATAAGAGGAAACAGGTTGCCCATTTAAAGGTTTGAGAGAAGCTGCAATAGCATTCAAATGAACTCTCACTGAATTGGTCTTAAGCCCTGCATTAGACAAATGAAGGAGATATTCCAGTAATGATTCCAGAGGTATTGCAAGAGGGTTAAGACCCTTCTGCAAACACCATATGGTAAACCTTTTCCACTTGAAAGCATAAGAGCGTCTTGTGGATGGTTTCCGGGAAGCATAAAGGATATCCTTTACTTCCTGAGAAAGGTTAAGACCATGAAGTTCTAGGCTTTTAGAAACCAGGCCCTGAGATGTAGAGACTGGGGATTGGGATGCCACAGCATCCCGTCCTCCTGGGATAGGAGATCTGGAGCAGATCCTAACTCCAGAGATGGAGCTTGAGAGAGATGTAAGAGCAAAGGGTACCACACTTGTCGTGGCCAATGTGGGGCTATGAGAATCATATGGCCTCCGTCTCTCTGAAGCTTGAATAGAGTTCTGGGAATTAGGGGAATGGGTGGGAAGGCATACAGAAAGTCCCGACCCCAATGGAGGAGGAAGGCATCCCTGGCCTGACAACCCTGAGCCAGAATTCTGGAACAGAAACGGGGAAGTTTGGCATTCAGTGGACTTGCAAAGAGGTCTATATCCGGGGTTCCCCAAAATTGGAAAATTTTGGCCACCTGGTCTGCATGGAGAGACCATTCGTGTGGAAGCAGAACTTGACTGAGTCTGTCTGCCCAAGAGTTTTGAATGCCTGGAAGATACACTGCAAGGAGATGAATCTGATACTCTCTGGTGAGGGCCCAAAGTCGCAAAGCTTCGTTGCAGAGTGACAGAGAGCCTGTTCCGCCCTGCTTGTTCACATAGAACATGGCTACCTGGCTGTCCATTTGAATTAGGACAGTTTTGTAGCTGAGCTGGGTGTGAAACACTCGAAGAGCAAGAAAGATTGCTCTGAGATATAGGAGATTGATGTGTAGATCAGTCTCCTGTGGAGTCCAAATACCCTGGGTAGAGAGGCCTTGCAAATGGGCTCCCCAACCCACCTGTGAGGCATCTTTTAGAGTTACTTGAAGTGGGGGTTGCTGAAAAGGGGACCCCACCAACAGATTCTGGGGTGACTGCCACCATTGGAGACACAAAATAAGACAATCTGAGGTTGCTATTTTGTCTGACAGGCAACCTGACGCCCGAGTCCACTGAGTGGATAGAGTCCACTGGGCTGCCCTCATATGGAGGCGGGCATAAGGGACCACATGCACGGTGGATGCCATGTGGCCTAGCAATTGTAACATTTCCCGAGGTGAGACTTTAGCATTGCTTGGGAAGCTAACCGCACAATGCGAAGGCAGCGGGATTGTGGAAGATAGGCCCTTGTCTGTTTGGTATCAAGCAGGACTCCTATGAACTCTAGAGACTGAGTGGGAGCTAGGTTGGATTTTGGGAAGTTTATGACAAGTCCCAAATACTGAAGGATACGCATTGTGCGAGATAGAGAAATCCTGGCCTCTGGCTCTGATGGGCCTCGAATGAGCCAATCGTCCAAGTAAGGGAAGACAAATATTTTTAGGGTGCGGAGAAATGCTGCCACCACAGCCATGCATTTTGTGAACACCCTTGGTGCCGAGGCCAGGCCAAAAGGAAGAACTCTGTATTGGTAGTGCTTCCCTTGAAATAGAAAGAGAAGAAGAAACCTTCGGTGAGTTGGATGGATGAGAACATGAGTGTACGCATCCTTGAGATCTAGAGAACAAAGCCAGTTCTGACTCTGAAGGTATGGCAGTAGAGTTCCTAGAGAAATCATTTTGAATTTCTCTTTGAACAGGAATTTGTTCAATTCTCTGAGGTCCAATATGGGTCTGTGCCCTCCTGTTTTCTTTGGAATAAGGAAAAAGGGGGAATAGAACCCTGCACCTTGTTGATGAATAGGTACTTCTTCTATTGCCCTTTGGGCAAGAAGCAGACTGACCTCATGATCTACCTGGGAGTTTATTTATTTATTTATTTATTTAGACAGTTTTGTATACCGCCTTATCCTTCAATCAAAGCGGTCACAACACAAGTGGGGGATACATTTAACACGCGGGGATATGAGACACACACACTAATACTTACAGGGAACATGGGCAATGGAGGGTTAAGTGGCTTGCCAAGGGAGTTGAGAGAGGTCTGAGAATTGAACTGTCTTACCACTGTAGGAGGGGGCATGCTGAGGAATTGAAGCTTGTATCCCTCTCTTACAATGGACAGAGTCCAACTTTCTGCTGTTATCTGCCTCCATCTGGGGGCAAAATAACATAACCTTCCTGGAATGGTGGAAGGCTCTGGCCCGTTCAGGGCCAGGAAGACAGTTCTCTAGATGGGAGTCAAAGCCCCTGTGGAGGCCGAGTCTGCTGAGCCGGTAGAGGCTTAGCAGCCTTTGTTTTCCTTTGTTTAGGTTGCTGCTGACCTTTTTGGGCAGACTGACCTGAACGATGCCCTTGCTGGGTATAGGAGGGGTATAACTTCTTTCTAGTGAAGAATGTTTTTTTGTAGGACTTTTTCATTGCAGGATCTGCTGTAGATTTTGATAATCTATCCAAGGTGAGATTATCAGCATCTAGCTCATTAGCTTTCTCTTGACAATTTTTGCCAAAGAGATTCTCTCCTGTGCAAGGAATATTCCCCAGTTTGTCCTGTACCCAAAGTTCCAAGTCAGATGCCTGGAGCCAGGCAATCCTACGTGCACCTATGGCAATAGCAGAAGTTCTGCTTATGCACTCAAAACAATCAAAAACTGCACGATTTACGAATTTGGAAACATCCTGAGCATGTTTGATAAGTGCAAGATTGGTGGTTATCAAATAAAGTATATAAAAAAAAAAAAGGCAAAAAAAAAAAAGTGCATGATAATCTTGTCTCTTATCATCAGGAAGGAGAGGGCTCATAAGCTTTAGATCTCCTGTAACTTCCTTAAGGAACATTCCCATGTATAAAATGTAGAAACTAATCCTGGCAGAAAGCATAGAGGCCTGGAAGGTTTGACGCCCAAAAGCATCAAGGGTTCTACATTCACGTCCTAGAGGATTAGATGCATGTCTTTTTGCACTCTTGATCCTTCTCATAGCTGATTGCACCACCATGGAATGGTGGGGGCAGCTGAGTTTTTTGAAATCCAGGACAGGGAGGAACTTGATATATGGTATCAAGCCTACGAGAATGAGGAGAAGTGGTGAGAGGTGTTTCCCACATCCTTAGCATGAGATCATGCAAGATCTCATGAATAGGCAAAGTAGCTGCCTCTTTGGGAGCTTTAGGATACTGTAAAATCTCCAATTCCTTCGCCCTAGGCTTTGTTTCAGAAGCCACTGTGATGGAAAGACCTCGAGCCACATCCCGGATAAAATCCTGGAAGGATATATCCTCTGAAGGAGACATCTTACATTTAGGAGAGGAAGAATCCTCAGGAAGAAGTACTCTGGTATCGACAAAGCTGTCAGAGTCTTCAGACTCGGAGGTTTCAAAGTATCTCCTGTCTGGGTAATCGTGCAGCGCACGATACCGGTACCGATCGAAGTCGGTATCGACAGGGTCCGGTACCGACTTGTCAGTACCGGAGGGCAGAGCATGCATCGGTACCGGTAGTCCACCTGCCGACATCGATGCAATTGGCCCCGGTACTGATGTAGGTGCCGGTACCAGTACCGGTACCGGTTGAATTGTCTGAAGCGTTTTCGGGGTCATCGATGCCGAGAGAAGAGCCGCCAGACTGTGTTCAATAGCCAAGAATCTCTGGTCTATCGACGCCGCCGATGCCTGGGTATCGGTACCGGACAGAGCGGCCGGTACCCCAGAGCATGGCACCAGTAGTTCTGCCGAGGTTGGGGCCTCGAGAACATCCTGGAGCCCCAATGATGCTTTGGAAGCCGAAGCCTCCCACTGGGGCAATTTTGCCGGTGTGAGTCCCTCAAGGGCAACGCCAGAGGCATCTCGATACTTAAGAGATCTACCCTTTGAGGACCGGCTAGACTTATGTTTAGTTACCCGAGATCCATGGGAGGAAGACGAAGCCCTGGAAGATGTTGATGCCACAGATGCTGCATCGGAGGGAAAAAGGGTGCTAAGTTTAGCAGCTCGCTTTTGCCGCTCCCTCTTCGACATCATCCCACAGGCAACATACTCGGAGATAGAGTGGTCAGGACCTAAACATTTGAGGCACCACTCATGGGTGTCGGTGACGGAGATGGTACCGCCACACTTGGAACACTTTTTAAAACCCGAAGCGGGTTTCTCCATTGTAGAGGAAAGTTGGGCCTAGTGCCCAAAATGGCGCATGGCACCAGAGGAGAAAAAAGCTGGAAGACTCCAGGAAGAGATTTTTTATTTTTTTTTTACAAGGAAAAGAAAGAAAGAACCGACGGTACCGGTGTAGCATCAAAGGAAGGCAGATGCAACCACAAAAAAGAAGAATGGAATATTTTCTGCGGTGACAGGAAGTGCGACCTGCCGGCTCCGCGGAAAACGAAGAACTGGAGAGAGACAGTTGGGAAAGGCAGGAAGGCAGCACGCAGGCCCTGTGGGATGCTCCCAAAAGCTTTCTAATTGGAAGCTGGGGAGCGTTCCCGCGCAGGCTCCGTCGGTACCGATGATACCCATATATGAAGACTACATTCCTGCTTGTTCCTGGAGATCACTATATCCACTCTGAATACCACCATCTCCCCTCTCGACCCTTGTCCAGTGGCGTGGGTCAAAGCAGCAAGAAACCTCCTCATACCCTTCATACTCTCCATGATCAATGACTCCTTAAATCATGAAAAGTTACCACCTGAACTCAAACAATCCTCCATACAACCCATACTCAAGAAGCCCACCCTCGACCCACAAACCCAACATCTTACAGACCTATATCCAGTATTCCATTCATAGTCAAGATCACTGAAAATGCAGTTCAATCACAACTGCAGGAATATCTGGTTGAAAGTGCATCACTAGACCTGCAGCAGCATGGGTTCAGACCCAACCATGGAACTTAAACCCTCCTCACCTACCTCATGAACATCTTAATTAGAGGCACAGAAAAGCTATCACAAGGATTCATACTACTATTCATAGACATTTCTGCAGCATCTGACTCAGTCTCCCACCAGATACTCCTAAATAGGCTACAGCAAATCGGTACCACCCTAAAATGGTTCCACTCCTACCTATCCAACCACCTACAACGAATAAAAATTGGATCAAGCACATCCCTCCCTTTCTCCCTCAGACAAGGTGTACCATAAGGATCAGCACTTTCCTCCATCATTTTCAGTATTTACATCCAGCCATATCAGATATATCAGATGGCATAAAGAGCTTTGGCATAAGCTGCCTAGTTTAGACTCCACTAATCTTCTTCACCCCTGTCAGTCTGGCTTTCGTTCGGGACACAGCGTCGAGACTATTCTTCTAGCATTCACCAACTCCCTGCGCACTGCTCACGACCGGGGTGACATCTCGGTGGCGGTGGCGCTCGATCTTTCTGCCGCCTTTGATTTAGTCGACCACTCACTCCTCCTCTCACGTTTGCATGATATAGGCCTTCGTAGTACTGTCTTGCACTGGTTTCATTCTTTCCTTTACTCTCGTTCTGCTGCAGTCCTTCCCTCATCCTCCTCTCACCCCCCTTCCGACCCCTTCCCTTTACCTTGTGGTGTACCTCAAGGCTCTGTATTAGCCCCCCTTCTCTTTAATATCTTTCTCACTCCTCTCACACTGCTTGTTCAACAGTTCGGGATCACAGCTTTCTACTATGCAGACGACATCCTTCTCCTCCACCACACCTCTCCTATCTCTCCTGATTTAGCTCCCCTTAATGCCTGTTTAGCTGCTGTCTCCAATTGGTTAATTCACAACTGTCTACATCTTAACCTCTCCAAAACCATCGCCATTTGGTTCTCTCCTGGTCACCAGCCGCCCTCCTTAGCTCCCTATTTCGCTAATGCACCTGTCCCACTAGTCACCACCTTCCGCTACCTTGGGGTTCTTTTCGACTCCGATCTTTCTTTCTCAGCACACGTCTCCCATGTCTCTAAACTTTCTTTCTTCCAATTACGGCAAATTCGTGCTATTCGTCCTTTCCTCTCTTCTTCTGCTTTAACCACTTCACTACTCACCCTCGTCATCTCTCGTCTCGATTTCTCGAACTCCATTTTCTCTGGTATTCAAAAACTACAGCTCTCCCGACTGCAACGCATTCAAAATACCGCTGCCCGTCTCGTCACCCACTCCTCTGTCAGAGATCACGTCACTCCTCTCCTTTTCCGACTTCACTGGCTCCCTGTTTCCTATCGCATTCAGTTTAAGCTTCTCACGTTAGTTCACAAGGCACTACACAACTCCACTCCTCAATACTTGGCTGATCTACTTCACTTCCACACCCCTCGTCATACACCCCGCTCTTTCCATCTCAACCGTCTAACCCTACCCCCACCTTCTCGCGCACACCTCCAGTCCACCCGTTCCTCAGCCTTCTTTTTTGTAGCCCCTGCACATTGGAACTCTCTCCCTCCCCCCCTACGACTCGAACCCCATTACCCTACCTTCAAACGCTCCCTTAAAACCTATCTGTTCTCCCTTGCCTTCAACCTCCCCCCTCCCTAGCCTATGCCCTACCTTTCCCCGTTTTTCCCTCCACCTCTGTTGCTATCTCTTTTTCTTAATTAATTGTAACTTCTTTTCCAAATTTCTGGCTAATTGCCACTCTGTACTTGTTGATTTTTATTGTACACCGCTCTGCCTACCCTGAAGGGCGGTTAATCAAATAAATGAAAATGAAAATGAATAGTTTACGCAGATGACATCATGCTCTTTACTCCATTCACCACGAATGCCCCTGATTACACAAGACTCAACAACTGCTTCATAGCTATGGCTAAATGGCTTCATTCACACAACTTTAACAAACCACAACAAAACTGAACTACTCCATAATACAAGAGACCAGAACTTCACACCACCACTGACTATCACACTGGACAACATACAAATCAGTCAAAACTGAGATTAAAAACCTCGGCATAACATTGGACCAACAACTATTGCTACTGCCACACAAACCATACAACCTCTGCAATATCTTATAAGCTACAAATAACAAACAACTTATGCCAACTCCTTTCACCTACCGACTTCTGCTCTGTATGTCAAGCCGTAATTACACCACTGCTCGATTACGCCAAACTCAATATATCACGGCATCCCAAAGAACTCACTATACCCATTGCAGCTAGCATAGAATACTGCTACAAGGGTTATCCTAGGTCAAACCCACCAATCCCACATCATGCCACTCCTCAAACAACTTCACTGGTTGCCCATATCACAAAGAATTAAATATAAGGTCCTTATTATATATAAAATCATTCACAACATATCAGCCCTCAATCTCCACGCCTTAATCTCCACCCGCAGCAGCAATAGACCCACCAGACAGAGCATGTCCAACACACTAATCATTCCAATAGAAAGAACAAAATGTAGCCAAAGTACCAGCAACAGGGCCTACTCGCTATATGCCCCTGCAATGTGGAACCCACTCCCACCTCAGATAAGAGACATTGAACTATTATGAGACTTCAAAAAATGCTTAAAAACTCATTTACGGAAAACTATGGCCCAGCAACAAAAGACAAATAACTTGCACTTCAACCCCACGCACATAGCACACACAATTGGCATCATGTAGTTTATAATCCTTCATCACACTATATACATAAATGTTTATCCTTATGTAAATGTGTTAATAGCTTCTGTTACTATGTGTTCATTATGTTCAGTGTAATGTGCACCACTGTTTTTTGTTTTTCCCGTTATCGCACTAAATTACTTGTAAACCATCTTGACTTGTAGAAAGAAGGTATAGAACACCTATTAAATAAATTAATAATGAATATCTTGGAAGCCCAGACCAGCTGTATTCCACGCTTTAAGAAAAACGAAAGGACGTCCAAAAATCTTCCAGCATTGTTTAAAGGTGAGGTCAGAGAGGCTGTTGTAACAAAAAAAAAAAAAACGCATCTTTCAGGAAATGGAAAAAGGAGCCAAATGACGAAAACTGGAAACATAAGCACTGGCAAGCTAGATGCAAGGCACTGATAAGGCAGGTAATGAGAAAATTTGAGAAGAAGCTTGCTGTGGAAGCAAAAACGCATAATAAAGATTTTTTCAAGTACATTTATAGCAAAACAAAAATGGGAAAGAGTCAGTTGGACCATTAGATGATAGAGGGGTAAAAGGGGACAAGGCCATAGCAGAGAGACAATGAATTATGTTTCAGTCTTTATTGAGGAAGAGACGTAGGGATGTTAACCATGATTGAAATGGTATTTAAAGGTGATGCCACAGAAGAATTGAAAGAAATATCGATACATTGGGAAGATGTATTACAACTATTTCATTAACTGAAGAGTAGCAAATCACCTGGACTGGATGGTATACATCCAAGGGTGTTGAAAGAAATGAAATATGAGATTGCAGACTTACTATTAGTAATTTCTGAACTATCATTAAAATCATCTGTAATACCTGAAGATTGGAGGATGGCCAATGTAATGCCGATTTTTAAAAGGGTTCCAGGGGCGATCCAGGAAACTACAAACCAGTGAGCCTGATGTCAGTACTGGGAAAAATGGTAGAAACCATTATAAAGAACAAAATTACTGAACATGTAGAAAGTCATGGCTTAATGGGAGACAGCCAACATGGCTCTTGTCTTACTAATCTGTTGTTATTTTGAAGGTGTGAATAAACAGGTAGACAAAGTTGAGTCGGTTGATATAGGGCAGTGTTTTTCAACCTTTTTTGTGCAAAGGCACACTTTTTTCATGAAAAAAATCATGAGGCACACCACCATTAGAAAATGTTAAAAAAATTTACCTCTGTGCCTATACTGACTATATATAAAGTAATTCTCTTGAATAGGAATCAAACACTCACACCAACCCCCCTCCCCTGCTGGTTCACACCAACCCCCCTCCACTGCTGGTTCACTCACCCACCCCCCTGTCACTTACTCACCCCTCCTGCTGGGTCACTCACTCCCTTACCCACCCTCCCCTGCTGGTTCACTCACACCATCGCCCCCCCCCCCCTTGCTGGTTCACTCACACCACCCCCCCTCCACTGCTGGTTCACTCACACTCCCCCCCCCCTTGCTGGTTCACTCACACTCCCCCCCTCCCCCTTGCTGGTTCACTCACACACACACACACACCCGCTGCCCACGCCGCTGCTTCTGCTTTGTACAGAGCAGCGGCTGCACTCCACTAACCGTGAACAGTAAAGAGAAACTGTGTCAGGAGCCCTCCGGTCATCGCAGAGCCCGAGGAAGTGATGTCATGGGGGCGGGCTCCTCACAGGCTGTCTTTCCTTTTCAAATTAACTTTATTGCAGCTAAAGTTAATTTGAAAAGGAAAGACAGCCTGTGAGGAGCCCGCCCCATGACATCACTTCCTCGGGCTCTGCATGATCGGAGGGCTCCTGACACAGTTTCTCTTTACTGTTCAATGTAAGTGTAGTGCAGCCGCTGCTCTGTACAAAGCAGAACCAGCGGCTGCACTGCTATAGGGAATCGCGATCGCGTTCGCGCCGCAGACTTCGGCACAAAAGCCGGTTTTTTGCTCTGGCCGCTCCCGATCTTGCGGCCAGAGCAAAAAACCGGCTTTTCAATGGCCGGTTTTACAACTGTGCCGGCAGCCGGCCAGGCTGGCTGAAAACCAGCCGGTTGGCAACCCTAATTTGTGAGCCGAGGCCACATGTTACGGATGAAATTGGAATTTTTTCCCACGGCACACCAGACAATATCTCAGGCACACTAGTGTGCCGCGGCACAGTGGTTGAAAAACGCAGATATAGTGTATCTGGATTTTCAGAAAGCCTTTGACAAGGTCCCTCATGAGAGACTCTTGGCAAAATTAAAAAGTCATGAAATAGGAGGCAGCGTACTACTGTAGATCAGGAACTGGTTATAAGATAAAAAGCAGAGGGTAGGGCTAAATGGCCAATTTTCCCAATGGAGAAAAAAGTGGAGTACCCCAGGGATCTGTGCTAGGTCCGTTACTTTTTGACATATTCGTAAATGACCTGGAAATGGGAATAACAAGTGAGGTAATTAAATTTGCAGATGACACAAAATTATTCAAAGTTGTTAAAACCCAAGAGGATTGTGAAAAATTGCAAAAGGACCTAGATAAATTGGAAGACTGGGCATCCAAATTTCAGATGAAATTTAAATGTGGACAAGTGCAAAATTATGCACCTAGGAAGGAACAACCCAAACTATGGTTACATGATGCAAGGTTCCACAATGGGAACCACCACCCAGGAAAAAGATTTGGGTGTCATCGTGGATAACATGTTGAAACCTTCCACCCAGTGTGGAGCAGCGGCCAAGAAAGCAAATAGAATGCTAGGAATCATAAGGAAAGGAATAGAGAATAAAACAAAGGACATTATAATGCCTCTGTATCATTCCATGGTTCGACTGCACCTTGAATATTGTGTACAATTCTGGTCTCCTTATCTTAAAAAAAGATATAGCTTTATTAGAAAAGGTACAGAGAAGAGCCACCGAAATGCTAAAGGGGTGGAAAGATACCTCTATGAAGAGAAGCTAAAAAGGTTAGGGCTTTTCAACCTGGAAGAGAGACAGCTGAGGTATGATAGAGGTCTATAAATTAATGAATGGAGTGGAACGGTTAAACGTAGATCGATCGTTTACGCCATCAAAATATAGAAAGATTAGGGGACATGCAATGAAGCTACAGTGTAACTTCTCTGTTTTCTGTGACTGTGATCATTCCTTATTCCTTGGGCAGTTCATTTGTGGATTTTTAGCCATACTGGCATAGGGTATTGGGTGGCTCATTATATGCAGTTTTTATGTCCTTTATGTAGTTTTAACGTGGTATCATTTTTGGCATTAAGTTTTTTTCCCCTTCCTTCTCCCTCTACCTTCTTTTCTCTCCTCTCCTTCCCCCCCTCCTGTTCTCTCTCTCTCTCTCTCCCTCCCCTCCTTTTCTCCCCCTACCCACCTCCATCCCTTTCCTTCCCCTTCTTCTTCCTTCCTTGCCCCCACCTTTCTCCCCCTCCCTCTTCAGCCCTTTTGAATATTTATTTATTCTTTTCTTTATTCATTCATTCATTCATTCATAGTTGGTTGGAAGTTTGGGTTTTAAGGGTTACACAGGTACACTACCAAAAAACTGCCTCCAGTTTTGCAACTGATTCCTATAGATTTTGGGGTGCTGAATCCAGGAAAAATAGCCAAAATGTTCCATCACGTCACGTTTTCTTGCAAAATTAGATTTCTTACCCATATAAGGAATGTTCACATAATTTCTTTTTAGCCGACTGCAGTTTATTTTCTTGGCCCAAAATAGAGGTTGTAATGGTTAACTAACTAGAAACACTCCCTCATGATATTTTAGAGTGTTTTGTATTCATTTTATACATTAACAGGACAATTGGGAGGCGGGGGGCTAAATCCAGTACTCGCGCTGGCACATGTTCTTTCCTGTTCGCCTCGCCTCGTTCGCTCGCTCAAACACGGTGGTTGCGACATGAACGTTCCTGTCAAATTTCAGTTTCTTGCAAGTTCATTATTACCTTTTGTTTGCTCAGTCGTAATCCAGCTTTATTCCGAAGTGGTTCACTACAGTTGTAGTTTGCAGTGCTGTGTATTTGTAATGGCTCACAGAGCCAGATGTTGCGTCAACTCTCCAGGCAGTTTTTGTTTTATTTGTGGGGAATATACCGTGAAAAAGCGGCAGAGGAACATTTCTGCATTTATTAAAAAAGTATATTTCTCCTATTTCAGTTTGAAGTTAGGCGATCAAGACAAACCGTGGGCTCCTCACAAAGTGTGCAAGACATGTGAGGAAGATCTACGCTTATGGATGAAAGGTAAAAAACAAGCATTTCGTTTCGGAATACCTATGATGTGGCGTGACTGCTATTTTTGCTCTTGCATTGTGAAGGGATACAACTTAAAAAATAAGAACGTAATAAGTTACCCCAACCTTCCCTCAGCAATTAGGCCTATGCCTCATAGCAACGAAGTACCTGTGCCTGAACCACCAAAATCTTTGGATCATATTTGTGTGGACGGTTCTGATCATGATGAGACTCATCAGATGGCTTTTCCCGATGAGTCCAGTACTTCCGAGTTTGAAACTGAACCAGATCCGAAACCTGAACTTTTCTCTCAAGCTGAATGGAATGATTTAGTCCGGGATTTAGGACTCCCAAAAGATGCTGCCCAACTGCTAGGTTCTCGGCTTAAACAGAAAAATCTATTGTCACCAGGAACAACTTTTTATTGGTACCGCAACCGCGAGACACAATTTTTGAAGTATTTCAGCAAAGAGGAAGATTTGGCATTTTGCAACGATATATACGGAGTGATGGAAAAGTTTAAACTCAAGTATGATCCTGTTGAATGGCGGCTGTTCATTGATTCGTCAAAAGACAGCATAAAAGGTGTTCTTCTTCATAATGGCAACACATTCGCTTCAGTTCCTATTGCTCACTCTGTTATTCTCCAAGAAAAAAAAGAGAATTTGGCCCTGATTCTTCAGAAGATTCGTTATGATGAGCATAAGTGGATGATTTGTGGAGACTTTAAAATTCTATCCATGCTATTAGGGCAGCAATCCGGTTTCACCAAATATCCCTGCTTCCTTTGCTTGTGGGATAGCCGGGCCCGCGACCTACACTGGGGGGAAAAAGACTGGCCAATTCGGGAGTATTTGAGACCCGGTGAGAAAAATGTTCTTCATGAGAGCTTGGTACCTCGTGATAAAATTCTATTACCACCTCTCCACATTAAGTTGGGTCTCATTAAGCAATTCATCAAGTCCCTTCCAAAAGATGGTGAGTGCTTTCGGTACCTTTGCTCAAAGTTCCCCCGATTTTCTGAAGCAAAGCTAAAGGAAGGAGTGTTTGTTGGCCCTGATATAAGGAAACTCATTTCAGATGGAGCATTCGCTGAAACGATGTCTGAGAAGGAAAAAGAAGCCTGGGATTCCTTCAAGGATGTTGTTCTCAAAATCTTGGGGAACAGGCGGGATGAGAACTATAAGGATATTGTTGCCAGGATGCTCAATGCCTTCAAAGAACAAGGCTGTAACATGAGCCTGAAAGTCCATTTCTTGCACTCCCATGTGAACTACTTTCCCGAAAACTTGGGGGCGTACAGTGAAGAACAAGGTGAAAGGTTTCACCAGGACATCAAGGACGCAGAGAGAAGGTACCAAGGAAGATGGAACACCACTATGATGGCTGATTTCTGCTGGTTGCTGCTGCGGGAAACCCCAGATGAAAAATACGCCAAGCAGCGCACCAAGAGAAGCATTCGGGGGAAGAAGAAACGGGCCCACCAGAGATTGATTGACCCAAGAATGACTTTAAAATCTAAACTGTGTTGACAAATATCGTGTGTTTTTACTAAACTTTGAAATAAAAATTTGCTAGTTATTACCACAGTGTCGGATCTCATTTATTAGAATTTTATTTTCACACCATCGGGTGTTTGTCTTCATGTATTGCAATGGTGCGGTTTGCGTTTTCTATTCTTACATACATACCTGTACAACATTTTTTGCACATTTCTTTGCTTTGCTTTGTGTCTAACCTCGCTCTTATATGCTCAATGTTTGTGCACATGTATGTGGCTGTTTTAAGTGCAGACAATTTTGCTACCATCACAGTGTGTTTTGTTGACATTACTCTATTCTTATGTGCTGCCTTGTTACAATTTTCTTTATTTTATTTGAATAACTACTAAACAATTAGTATAAAGAATTCATCCAAGAAACTTTTATCTCGATCGCACTCAATCTGAAACGTTCACCTCAAACTGCTAACCCAATGTAGCAAAACATCTGTACGTGATGGAGCAAATTGGTTACCAGATTTGGATTCAGCGCACCAAAAAACGTAAAAATCAATCGAAACATTAGAGGCAGTTTAAAAAAAAATTTTTTTAGTGTACCTGTGTTATTTATTACACTTTTATGGTTTGTTTTTTATGGTAGGCTTCTTTTAGGGGGCTTTAACTTTTTATGTCCTCATACATATAGTCTTTTTTTAGGGCCAATCTGTGTCCCTTGTGTACAATTTATCCTTTTTCCCTTGCCCTCCTCCCCCTCCATCCTCCCTGCCTCCCCCCTCCATCTTTCCCCCTCTCCCTTTTCCCCCTTCTCACCCCTCCCCCTTTGTTTTAGGGCCCATCTGCGTCAGCCGTGTATAATTTATAAGGTATAATATTCTCTCCTCAATAACAGAAAGTTTACCAGGACTTATATCTCGAGCCCCTGGTATCCTATACGGGTGCTGCTTGATTAGTCATGGCATAATGTTTACCCATCCTAGGTGTTTAAGTACACTTTTTTATATGCTCTCTATATATGAGTTTATATATATGCTTTAGATAGTCATTTATTGTCTTTTGTGCTATGGGCTCTTTCGGACCAATGGCTGGATTTTAAGTGCATGAGCTGTTGACTATCCAACGGAAGAAACCACGGTTTCTACTGTTATTTCTCTTCCATTCTCCTTTTAATTCTCTGGTTTGATTCACGGGTTAGTTAAGACAGAAGTCACATGACTAGTTTCGTGCCAAAATAAAGCATAGTTACTCACCTGCAACAGGTGATCTCCGGGAACAGCAGGAATTTAGTCCTCACATATGGGTATCGTCGGTACCGACTGAGCCTGCGCGGGAACGCTCCCCAGCGTCCAATCAGAAAGCTTTTGGGAGCATCCGACAGCGCCTGCGTGCTGCCTTCCCGCTTTTCCCAACTGCCTCTCTCCAATTGAGTTTTAAAGTTGAGACAAAGAGAGAGAGAGGGAAAGGAAAGAGATAGAGAGATAGGAGGAGTAGCCTAGTGGTTGGGGCAAGGTACTTCAGGCCGGAAGGTCGGGGGTTCAAATCCCACTAGAGGACAGCAACCTTGGGCCGGAAGGACTGGGGTTTCTAGTCCCACAGATGCTCCTTGTGGTCTTGGGCAAGCCACCTAACCCTCCATAGCCCATGTTCACTGTAAGTATTAGTGTATGTGTCTCATATCCCCGCATGTTAAATGTATCCCCCCAATTGTGTTGTGACCGCTTTGATTGAAGGATAAGGCGGTATACAAAACTGTCTAAATAAATAAACTCCTAGGGGAGGTGGGTGGGTTGTGAGGACTAAATTCCTGCTGTTCCCGGAGATCACCTGTTACAGGTGAGTAACTATGCTATCTCCAGGAACAAGCAGGAATGTTGTCATCACATATGGGGACTCCCTAGCTTTAGGTGCCAGGGAGAGGCCCCAGAAGTTGTGTGTCCCTGAGAAGGGCTCAACTTCCCCCCATGGATCTCTGGCATCCTACCAGGGATGGTGGGTAGGAGTTAATTAGGTATGGAACAGGTGTTTGAGAACAGCCTGACCAAACAAGGCATCCCGGCGGGAGTCCTTGTCCAAGCAGTAATGGGCTGTGAAGGTATGAACAGAGGCCCAAGTGGCTGCTCGACAGATGTCGTCAATAGACACAGAGTTCACATGAGCCATTGAGGCTGCCATGGCTCTCACATTGTGAGCTGTGACATGGCCCTCCAGAGAAAGGTTCTTACTCTGATAGGCGAAAGAAATACACTGAGCAATCCAGTTAGATAGTGTTCTCTTGGAGACTGGAAGTCCCAAATGAGAAGGGTCAAAAGCAACAAAGAGTTGAGAAGACTTTCTATGTTGCTGTATTCTTTGTAAGTAAAAAGCTAGAGCTCTTTTACAGTCCAGGGTATGAAGATTCCTCTCTGCATTTGATGCATGAGGTCCTGGAAAAAAGACAGGTAGGTAGATCTCTTGGTTGAGATGAAAAGGCGAGACCACCTTAGGCATAAAGTGTGGATGGGTCCTAAGGACTACCTTGTCATGATGGAACCTTGTATAAGGTGGATTAGCTACTAGTGCTTGCAATTCACTAATGCGGCGTGCTGATGTGATTGCAATGAGAAAGATAACCTTCCAAGAAAGGAATTTCAAGGAGGTGGTAGCTAAGGGTTCGAAAGGTGGCTTCATGAGCTGCCCAAGAACCAGGTTCAAGTCCCATGCCACCAGAGGTGGTCTAATGGGAGGCTTAGTTAAAAAGGCCTCTCATGAATCTTGCTATAAGAGGATGCGAGGAAATAGGTTGTCCATTTAGAGGTTTAAGAGAAGCTGCAATAGCACTCAAATGGACTCTTACTGAATTTGTCTTAAGGCCTGCATTAGACAAATGAAGGAGATACTCCAGTAATGATTCCAGAGGTACAGCAAGGGGGTTAGGACCCTTTTCTGAACACTAAATAGTGAACCTTTTCCACTTGAAAGCATAAGAACGTCTAGTGGAAGGTTTTCTGGAAGCACAAAGAACATCTTTCACTTGCTGAGAAAGATGAAGATCTTGGAGATCTAGGCCTTCAACAACCAAGCCCTGAGATGCAGGGACTGGGGATTGGGATGCCATAACATCCCGGTCTCCTGGGATTGGAGATTTGGAGCAGACCCTAACTCCAGGGAGGGAGCTTGAGAGAGATGTAGAAGCAGAGGGTACCACATTTGCCGTGGCCAATGTGGAGCTATGAGAATCATATGGCCTTTGTCTCTCTGAAGCTTGAACAGGGTTTTGGGAATTAGGGGAATGGGTGGAAAGGCATACAGGAAGTCTTGACCCCAGTGAAAGAGGAAAGCATCCTTTGCCTGAGCTCCCTGAGCCAGAGTTCTGGAACAGAACCGGGGAAGTTTGGCATTCCACGGACTTGCAAAGAGGTCTATGTCCGGGGTTCCCTAAACTTGAAAAATCCTGGCCACCTGGTCTGCATGCAGAGACCACTCGTGTGGAAGGAGAACTCAACTGATTCTGTCTGCCCAAGAGTTTTGAAGGTCTGGAAGATACACTGCCAGAAGATGAATCTGATGCTCTCTGGCGAGGGCACACAGTCACAAAGCTTCATTGCAAAGCGACAGAGAGCCTGTCCCCCCCTGCTTGTTCACGTAGAACATGGCTACTTGATTGTCCGTATGAATAAGGACTGTCTTGTGGCTGAGCAGGGTGTGGAACACTCGCAGAGCAAGGAAGATTGCTCTGAGCTCCAAGAGATTGATATGTAGACAACTCTCTTGTGGAGTCCAGGTGCTTTGGGTGGAGAGGTCTTGCAGATGAGCTCCCCAACCTAGTGGAGAAGCATCTGTTGTAAGAGTTGCTTGGGGCAGGGGTTGCTGAAACGGGGACCCCAGCAACAGGTTTTGAGTGGACCTCCACCACTGAAGAGACAAAATGAGGCGACTTCTGTTTGCTATTTTGTCTGACAGGCAACCTGATGCCTGGGTCCATTCAGTGGATAAAGTCCACTGAGCTGCCCTCATGTGAAGACGAGCATATGGTACCACATGCACGGTGGACGCCATGTGGCCTAGTAACTAACATATCTCGAGCAGTTAGGAAGGGTTTTAGAACTGCTTGAGAAGCTAATTGCACCAAGCGAAGGCAAAGGGCCTGGGGAAGATAGGCCCTTGCCTTTGTTGTATCCAGCAAGGCTCCTATGAACTCTAGAGACTGAGTAGGAGTTAGACTGGATTTTGGGATGTTTATTACCAGCCCTAAATACTGAAGGATACGCATTGTGCAGGATAGAGAGGTCTTGGCCTCTGACTGTGTTGGAGCTTGAATGAGCCAGTCGTCCAAGTAAGGGAAGACAAATATTCCCAGAGTGCATAGAAATGCTGCTACAGCCATGCATTTCGTGAACACCCTTGGTGCAGAGGCCAGACCAAAAGGAAGCACCCTGTATTGGTAGTGCTTTCCTTGAAACAAGAACCGAAGGAACCTCCTGTGGGTTGGATGGATGAGAACATGGGTGTACGCATCCTTGAGATATAGAGAACAAAGCCATTCCTGACTCTGAAGGTATGGAAGCAAAGCTCCGAGAGAAATCATTTTGAACTTCTCTTTGACAAGGAATTTTTTCAATTCTCTGAGATCTAGGATAGGTCTGTATCCCCCTGTTTTCTTTGGGATAAGAAAATAAGGGGAATAGAATCCTGTGCCCTGTTGATGAAGAGGCACTTCCTCTATTGCCCCTTGGGAAAAAAGGATGGTAACCTCCTGACCTAACAGGTCGATGAGAGAGGTCGGAGAACTGAACTGCTTCACTACCGTGGGAGGGGGCATGCTTGAAAAATGAAGTTTGTACCCCTCTTTTATGATGGAGAGTGTCCAATGCTCTGCTGTTATTTGCCCCCATCTGGGAGCAAAATGACATAACCTTCCTGGAATGGTGGACGGTTCTGGTCCTTCCAGAGCCAGAAAGGCTAGGTTCTCTAGCTGAAAGTCAAAGGCCCTGAGGAGGCTGAGGCTGCTGGGCCGGTTGAGACCTAGCAGACTTTGCTTTCTTCTGTTTGGGTGGTTGCTGACGTTTGGTTGAAAACTGACCTGTAGAAGATGCCTGCTGACCATAAGCAGAATAAAATCTTTTCTTTTTAGAAAAAGGTGTTTTCTTGAACAACTTTTTCCTAACAGGATCAGCAGTAGACTTGGATAGTCTATCCAAAGTGGAATTTTCAGCATCCATTTCATTGGCATTTTCTTGCCAATCTTTACCAAACAGGTTCTCATCAGTACAAGGGATATTTCCTAATTTATCTTGTACCCAGAGCTCTAAAACAGACGCTTGGAGCCAAGCAATTCTACGTGCACCTATGGCAATAGCCGAGGTTCTGCTTATACATTCAAAGCAGTCGAAGGCTGCACGGTTGGAGAATTTAGAGACATCCTGGGCATGTTTGAGCCAAGTGAGAAATTCCTGCCTTTTATCCTCAGATATTTTATTTATTTATTTATTTATTGAACGGTTTTATATACCGCCTTTCAGAAAAATCAAAGCGGTTTACATAGAACAAAACTTGATGAAAGGACTTAAAGGTTGCAGATGATCAGTAACTTCTTTTAGGAACATTCCCATGTAGAGACTATAGGAACTGATTCTTGCAGCAAGCATGGAAGCTTGAAAGACTATGTCCAAAAGCATCCAGAGTTCTGTATTCACGTCCTGGAGGAGTAGAGGCATGTCTTTTTGCACTTCTAATCCTTCTCATAGCAGATTCCACCACAATAGAGTGGTGAGGAAGCTGAGTTTTATGGAAGCCAGGACAAGGAGGTACACGATACATAGTATCTAACCTACGAGAATGAGGAGAGGTGGTAAGAGGTGTTTCCCACATCCTCACCATGAGATCATATAGAATCTCATGAATGGGTAGGGTAGCTGCCTCCTTAGGAGTTTTGGGACATTGTAAAATATCCAACTCCTTTGCCCTTGGCTCTGTCTCAGGGGCCACAGTGATAGACAGGCCCCAAGCCACCTCTCGAATGAAGTCTTGAAAAGACATGTCCTCTGGAGGAGACATCCTGTGTTTAGGGGAGGAAGACTCCTGTGGAAGAAGCATCGCTGCATCGACAGAACTTTCAGAGTCCTCAGATTCTTCTGAGGAATCGAAGTACCGTCTGTCCGGATGCTCTTGCAGAGCCCGATACCCGTACCGAGCAAAATCGGTATCGGGAATAACCGGTACCGGGGAATTGGTATTGGCGGGCATCGGAGGACAGGGTACCGGCATAACAGGCACCGATGTCGATGCTAGTGGTACTGGTGCCGGTACCGATACCGGTGCTAATGCCAGTACCGGTGGAGTTGTCTGTCACGGTACCAAGGGCGTCGATGCCACAAGGAAAGCCGCTAGACTGCGTTCTATGGACAGAATTCTCTGGTCCATAGACGCTGCCAATGCCTGGAAGTCGGTGCTGGTGGAAACCGCCGGTACCCCAGAG
Organism: Ichthyophis bannanicus; assembly: GCA_033557465.1. Classification (NCBI taxonomy): domain Eukaryota; kingdom Metazoa; phylum Chordata; class Amphibia; order Gymnophiona; family Ichthyophiidae; genus Ichthyophis; species Ichthyophis bannanicus. The sequence continues at coordinate 57,781,626 of CM066036.1, forward strand.
CATGGCACCAGGAGATCTGTCGAGGCTGAGCCATCGAGAGCATCCTGGAACCCCGATGATGGTGCTTTGGAAGCCGAAGCCTCCCACCAGGGTAATTTTGCCGGTGCAGAATCCTCGAGGGCAACGCCAGAGGCATCTCGATGCTTAGAAGGAGATCTATCCTTTGAGGACCGGCTGGATTTATGTTTAGTTACCTGAGATCCACTGGAAGAAGAGGAAGCCCTGGAAGACGTCGATGCCACCGAAGCCGCATCAGAGGGAAACAGGGTACTGAGCTTAGCAGCTCAGTTCTGTCGACCTCTTTTAGACATCATAGCACAGGACACACAATCTGTGATGGAGTGGTCAGGACCTAAACATTTCAAAACACCATTCATGGGTGTTGGTGACGGAAATGGTACCGCCACATTTTGTGCACTTTTTAAAACCTGAGGCAGGTTTTTCCATGTTAAGGAAACTTTTTGGTCCAAAAAGGCGGGTGCACCTGAAGAAAAGGAAAACAGATATAAAAAAAAAAAAAGTTAAGAATAGAAAAGAAAGACCAGCGGTACCGGTAGAGCATCGGGGAAGGCAGACACGACCACAAAAATAAAGAAATAAGGGAATTCTTCTGCGGTGAAAGGAAGACGACCTGCTGGCTCCGTGGAAAAAGAAGAACTGGAGAGAGGCAGTTGGGAAAGGCGGGAAGGCAGCACGCAGGCGCTGTGGGATGCTCCCAAAAGCTTTCTGATTGGACGCTAGGAAGCGTTTCTGCGCAGGCTTCGTCGGTACCGACGATACCCATAAGTGATGACTAGATTCCTGCTTGTTCCTGGAAATAAGTTTGTTCACAGCACAGTAGTGGGCGTTTTTTTTTTTAGAATCAGCATACCTACGGAGTCTAAGGCAAGAAGGTAACTGTTTTTCCGCTTTTCAGACTTTTTGACAGATACAGTATTGGTTTTATGGGTCCCCTTTTTTGGGTGTTATTTCCAGTCTTGACAGTTAATTGGAGACATAACTCTTAATATTTCTCACGTTCCTTGGGTAACGTGAAGTGAGTTTATGAGTTTTAGCTAATTTCCTTCCTTTAGCCTCATTAATATGACAACATACAGTGAGCTGCTTTTGAATAGGAGGTAGCTTATTTTAAAGACAAGACTCTTTACAGTGTTCCCTTTTAATTACAGTCTTTGAGTTGAATAGAATCTGGTGTTAGTCCATCCTTATATGTGCCGATTAGAATATGATTGTCTTCAAATAAGAAGGGCTGTCTTTTGTCCATTTAGATTATTTTGATTCCTCCCATAACATTGGGTGTGATTCTTGGACATATGTTTTTTACAGTGTATTATTGGTATTGCCCACACTCCTGCTTTTCTTTCCTTCCCTTTTATGTTTACATAACTCATCTTATTTGTTTTTCTTATGTGATTTGCTGTTAATCGTGGTGTTTCTCCTCTCCCATCAGTTTTATCAGACATCACAGGAGGATTGTCATTAGAGGGAGAACTCCTTAAATGGTTTGTGGGATATGTTTTTACATAGTATGTGCCACATTCTTTAATTTTAACACATTTACACTGAAGTAATGTACCACATTTACAAGTTTGTTCTTTATCTTATAGTTTATTGATTTTTGATTGTTTAATTATTTATTTTATTATTTTATGTTGGTGTTTATATGAACATCATTTACTGCTTTATAGTTTTCTTATGTTTCTTGTATGTTTATTATAGATGGCTTCCTTTTTTATATATGTTTTAAATGATTTTAATATGGTTTATTTATTATTTATTCAATAATGTGTTTTGCTTTATGTTGTTTTTAGTGTTTTTAAGCCAAATTACCCCTGAAGGCGGCTTAGCGGAAACACAGCCTGTGTTGAGTGTTCGGCACTTGGCTTTCTCCCTGTTACCCCTGTACGTTTCTTCAAATAAAGTTCCTTTTCTACCATGCATAGACTGGTTTCCAAAAGTTCTGGAAGGTCATGTCCTCAGGTGGGGACCGGTGGTGCTCATGAGGCAGTGAAGGGGGCCGATGGCACATCGCTGTGCCTCTGTAACAGAGAATGTAGCTTCTGATTCCCAGGCATCGGAATCGTAGAGGAAGTCAAAATAATAGCAAACACCGTCATGTCTCCGCTGCCAACCTGATGCTGATGCCCTGAGGCATCGGAACAACAAAAGCTTGAAGCTGGTTCCTCCTGAGGTCGATGTGAATCGGCCAGTATCAGGCTCGGCTTCAACCCCAAGGGTCCCAATGGCAGCAGTTCCAGGCTCCGCATCGAGACCTGGGCTGTCAAGTGCTTTGAAGCACCTGATTCCAGGCTGAGTATTGAGACGTGGGCTCCCAAGAGCCTTGAGGCCATCGGCACAGATGCCGCAGGAGTGCATCCAAACTCCTCTCCATGGCCTGCTCAAGGGAGATGGAGGATGTCTGGGTGGACTCTAGACCACTGTACCAGACACCAGAACCAGAGGCTCCACAAAGCCTTCATAGCACTCTGGAGCCCCTCTTGAGTTTTGGATGTAGATTCCTCACGTCGGGGCTGTTTAGCCTGCTGTTCTTGGTTCTCAGCTTTGGCGTCTCGCTGAGGTGGGCTCCGATGGCGATATCCGAGGGATCGATCCCGGGAATTGGCATCAGTCTTCGACGTCAAAGCCTGAAATGCCAATGCGGCAGTGGTTGGCTGTTTCTTACCACGGCCTCCTGGCTCCAAGGAGCGCGAGAACTGCGCAAACCCTAAGAGGAAGTCAACGTCAAAGAGTGTGCTGAGGGCGCAGAGTCGGATCCAAAAAGACTCTCACTTTGCTTTTCTTGTTTTAACCCTTTCTTTGACATTTGCTGACACAAATTACAAGAGTCCAGGTTACGGTCAGGGCCCAAGCCCTGTAAGCACTGTGCTTGTCAGTAACCAAAATAGTACGGTTGCAGGAAGTACATTTCATGAATCCGCAAGCTGGCTTCTCTCTGTCTGTGCATAGACTCAATAGCGGCCGGAACAGATGAAAAAAACTGCAGGAACCACAAAGTAAAAAATAAAGAAAATAAAAATAAGTTAGAGTGTCAAAAAAAAAAGGCACCAGCGTTGACGAGCAACAGTATCGAAGTACAGGAAGACAAAAAGAAGAAAAAAGTACCCCAAGAGCACAGAAGAAAAATGCTTTATCTGTGGCAACTGGACAAGGGTCCGTTGGGCTCCACGGAAAAACTAATACTGAAGAGAATCACTGGGAGGGCCTGAAGGCTTACATGCATGCGCAGAGGGATCCTATCCTCCCAAAGGCTTCCTATTGGAAGCTAGGCGTGTTCCCGTGTGGGGTCCGTCAGTGGACATCACCCATATGTGACTATTGCATTCCTGCTTGTTCCTAGAGATATATAGATGCAAGAGACTATGATGTAAACACTAACGCCTGTTTAGAACCTGTTTTCAAGGCCCACAACTTATACACTGCTGAAAGATGGATTTTTTTCTGGTATTCAAACTAATTAAAGAATCAAGTCAAGCATGTATTTATTTATTTATTTAGCTTGGTTTATATACCGCTTTTCTCCAGGTCAAAGCCGTGTATATTGAATGTTACATCAAACAAGTGCTGGCTTATATACATGGGAGATGGGGATCACAGTGGGTGGCTTATAACATGTATAACAGTAACTTACATACATACGGGGACTGACTTATTTACAAAGAGTATGCGTGTCTGTACTCAGGTGGGGACATGGGTGTTGCTTTCTGGTTGCATGCATGGATGGGGGGGGGAGGTGGTTAGGTGGGTTTTTAGGCATTTGTGGAAGGTGAGGTGGGCACCGGTGCTTCTGATTTGGTTGGCGAGGGTGTTCTATAGGAAAGAGGAGTATACTATAAAGGATTACATGAAGGCTTGTTTGTTGCTCTTTGCTTTGGCATGTGCGATAACGAGTGTGTTTGTGGACTGTCTTGTAGTTCTGCTGGGGTGGAATGTTTGGAGTAATGTGTGAAAGCGTGATGTGGGGTCAGAGTGAATAAGAGAGTTTTGTACTTGATGCGGTTATTCAGGGGTAGCCAGTGAAGCTGTTTTAGGATGGGTGTGATGTGGTCACATTTCGAAGCTCCTTGTATAATGCAGGCTGTTGTGTGGAGGGCAGTGCATAGGGGGAGTAAGGTGGATTGTGGCAGGCCTTGGTAAATGGAATTGCAGTGGTCTGCATGAGAGAGCATCATAGCCTGAAGAGCTGAACGGAAGTCCTGTGCTTCGAGGAGGGGGCATAGGCATTGTAGTGTTTTGGCTTCATGATAGATTGTACTGGTAGTTTTGTCAGTTTGTGGTTTGAGTGAGAGAGTCTGGTCTAGGGTGATGCAGAGGTATTTTATTTGAGGTTTGACTTTTATCTGTGTGTTATATTTAGGGAAAGGTATGTTGGGGGTGTGAAGATGCTATATCTTTAGTTATGAATAGGGCTTCGTTTTTTTGTAGTTGATTGCGAGTTTGTTGTCAGAGAGCCACTAAGTGACTCTACAGGAACTTTAATTTCTGATAAGATAAAGGTTGTATAAAGAAAAATTGGAAAATGTTTAAGTTTAGCTCATCAATAAGCTTTTGCTGTATCTTGTATATAGGTAGAGCCGCTCCTGTGTTAGTCAGAAAAAGTGTTCAGACACTTAACAGACATCTTTCTGTTTTCTCTCATGTTTGAAGTGGCCTCATGCTTGAAGTGGCCTAGTGGTTGGGGCAAGGTACCACAGGCCGGAAGGTCAGGGGTTCAAATCCCACTAAGGACAGCAACCTTGGGCCAGAAGGACTGGTGTTTCTAGTCCCACAGGTGCTCCTTGTGGTCTTGGGCAAGCCACTTAACCCTCCATTGCTAATGTTCCCTGTAAGTATCAGTGTATGTGTCTCATATCCCCTCGTGTTAAATGTATCCCCCCAACTGCTTTGACCCAGTGAAAAGCAGAATATAAATGCAGCTAAATAAATAAATAAATCCTTCAAGCAGACATTATCAAGTCTAATTTCTTTATTTCAGAATCCTCTCTGCTTATTCAGAGTACTTTTCTCAGCATTTATCCACCTCAGGGATTGGTTGACCCAAATACTCCTCTAGGGTGACTAGTCAATCAGGGAACAGCCATCACGGTCTCATACACTGTAGGGGTTCATGAGAGCTGAAATGCAGTAGAAGATGGTATATAGTCTGATACGTTGTTGCATCAGCGGTTCTCAGGCTGAGAAAGTCCTGGAATGCTAGTTCTCTGCAGGTATAGTATCTGTCCATCCACACAGGCACTTGGCAGGTAACAACTCCTGAGGCATCAGCAAGTCAACAACCTATGTAGTCAGTCATGCAATTTGGTTCAGGAGTTTGGTTCTGTACGCCACAGGTAGACTGCAGGCATTGGTCTTACAGGGCTCTACTGAACATGACTGTTGTAATGGGAAAAGATATCCTGTGATAGAAAAACAGAGGAACCTATGAGCAATAGGACTGTTTCTAGCAGGAAGGAAGATATCAGGACACCCAGTTGCCAAGAGCAACACAAACATTCCCAGCCACGAGAGAAAGAACCCCGCACAGCTGATAAGCAATCCCCAGCTCATAGCTCTAATAGCTTTCACCTGGGAGGGGGAAGGGCTGGATTAGAGCCTCAGCAAACGTATAAGGGACGTTCACTAGAGTTAGTGAGCAGCAGTGGCAGTAGGAGAAAGGAGCTTTGGCTTTGGTAGCTCCAGAGAAAGCAGCTCAGAGAATTCAGAGAAGCCAGCGACAGGAAGCAGGAAAGACGTGGTGAATCAGAACCAGCTGGAGTCTGTGTGCAAGCTGAGGTCTGAATCTGGAAAGCAACGTCTGCCCTGGGCTGGTAGGAAAACTCACGTGTGTGACTCTGATTCTGAATGGGAAAGAGAAAGACAGCTAACAGCTAATAGAGTTAATTGGAGGAGAAAGGCACAAGAACCTTTTACCCAAACCTCAAAACTTATTCCTTATGGTGAAGGCATTCACAAGGAGAAAGTACCAGTCAGGATAACTGGAAAGTATTTGCAAGCTTCAAGAAAGGGAGAATATACGGTGCCAGACATTTGTATGTTGGAAGAGGGTGCTGAGCAGCCTGAACGTAGAAAAAAGCCTCTAAGGTTTAAACCCCTTCTAAAAGGAGCAGTGCAGACTTTCTCTTGCCTCAAACCCTGAAGGTAGGTCAATTAGCCAATGTAAAGCTGGATACAAGACTTTCTCACGTAGGAGTTATAAGGGACATAACTCTCATTACAATTATATGCCAAGATATGGTGATACAGACCCTTACCTGCTAGAGGAGATAGTAGGGAGGTCACGGGAGCTGGCAGAGGAGAATAATCTGCCAACACTCTATAGGCAGCAGCAGAGTGGTACAGATGATAGTCAGATTGAATCAATGAAAACACAGGTACACTACCAAAAAACTGCCTCCAGTTTTGCAACTGATTCCTATAGATTTTGGGGTGCTGAATCCAGGAAAAATAACCAAAATGTTCCATCACGTCACGTTTTCTTGCAAAATTAGATTTCTTACCCATATAAGGAATGTTCACATAATTTCTTTTTAGCCGACTGCAGTTTATTTTCTTGGCCCAAAATAGAGGTTGTAATGGTTAACTAACTAGAAACACTCCCTCATGATATTTTAGAGTGTTTTGTATTCATTTTATACATTAACAGGACAATTGGGAGGCGGGGGGCTAAATCCGGTACTCGCGCTGGCGCATGTTCTTTCCTGTTCGCCTCGCCTCGTTCGCTCGCTCGCTCAAACACGGTGGTTGCGACATGAACGTTCCTGTCAAATTTCAGTTTCTTGCAAGTTCATTATTACCTTTTGTTTGCTCAGTCGTAATCCAGCTTTATTCCGAAGTGGTTCACTACAGTTGTAGTTTGCAGTGCTGTGTATTTGTGATGGCTCACAGAGCCAGAGGTTGCGTCAACTCTCCGGACAGTTTTTGTTTTATTTGTGGGGAATATACCGTGAAAAAGCGGCAGAGGAACATTTCTGCATTTATTAAAAAAGTATATTTCGCCTATTTCGGTTTGAAGTTAGGCGATCAAGACAAACCGTGGGCTCCTCACAAAGTGTGCAAGACATGTGAGGAAGATCTACGCTTATGGATGAAAGGTAAAAAACAAGCATTTCGTTTCGGAATACCTATGATGTGGCGTGAACAAAGAGACCACAGCAGTGACTGCTATTTTTGCTCTTGCATTGTGAAGGGATACAACTTAAAAAATAAGAACGTAATAAGTAACCCCAACCTTCCCTCAGCAATTAGGCCTATGCCTCATAGCAACGAAGTACCTGTGCCTGAACCACCAAAATCTTTGGATCATATTTGTGTGGACGGTTCTGATCATGATGAGACTCATCAGATGGCTTTTCTCGATGAGTCCAGTACTTCCGAGTTTGAAACTGAACCAGATCCGAAACCTGAACTTTTCTCTCAAGCTGAATTGAATGATTTAGTCCGGGATTTAGGACTCCCAAAAGATGCTGCCCAACTGCTAGGTTCTCGGCTTAAACAGAAAAATCTATTGTCACCAGGAACAACTTTTTATTGGTACCGCAACCGCGAGACACAATTTTTGAAGTATTTCAGCAAAGAGGAAGATTTGGTATTTTGCAACGATATATACGGAGTGATGGAAAAGTTTAAACTCAAGTATGATCCTGCTGAATGGCGGCTGTTCATTGATTCGTCAAAAGACAGCATAAAAGGTGTTCTTCTTCATAATGGCAACACATTCGCTTCAGTTCCTATTGCTCACTCTGTTATTCTCCAAGAAAAAAAAGAGAATTTGGCCCTGATTCTTCAGAAGATTCGTTATGATGAGCATAAGTGGATGATTTGTGGAGACTTTAAAATTCTATCCATGCTATTAGGGCAGCAATCCGGTTTCACCAAATATCCCTGCTTCCTTTGCTTGTGGGATAGCCGGGCCCGCGACCTACACTGGGGGAAAAAAGACTGGCCAATTCGGGAGTATTTGAGACCCGGTGAGAAAAATGTTCTTCATGAGAGCTTGGTACCTCGTGATAAAATTCTATTACCACCTCTCCACATTAAGTTGGGTCTCATTAAGCAATTCATCAAGTCCCTTCCAAAAGATGGTGAGTGCTTTCGGTACCTTTGCTCAAAGTTCCCCCGACTTTCTGAAGCAAAGCTAAAGGAAGGAGTGTTTGTTGGCCCTGATATAAGGAAACTCATTTCAGATGGAGCATTCGCTGAAACGATGTCTGAGAAGGAAAAAGAAGCCTGGGATTCCTTCAAGGATGTTGTTCTCAAATTCTTGGGGAACAGGCGGGATGAGAACTATAAGGATATTGTTGCCAGGATGCTCAATGCCTTCAAAGAACAAGGCTGTAACATGAGCCTGAAAGTCCATTTCTTGCACTCCCATGTGAACTACTTTCCCGAAAACTTGGGGGCGTACAGTGAAGAACAAGGTGAAAGGTTTCACCAGGACATCAAGGACGCAGAGAGAAGGTACCAAGGAAGATGGAACACCACTATGATGGCTGATTTCTGCTGGTTGCTGCTGCGGGAAACCCCAGATGAAAAATACGCCAAGCAGCGCACCAAGAGAAGCATTCGGGGGAAGAAGAAACGGGCCCACCAGGAGATTGATTGACCCAAGAATGACTTTAAAATCTAAACTGTGTTGACAAATATCGTGTTTTTACTAAACTTTGAAATAAAAATTTGCTAGTTATTACCACAGTGTCGGATCTCATTGATTAGAATTTTATTTTCACACCATCGGGTGTTTGTCTTCATGTATTGCAATGGTGCGGTTTGCGTTTTCTATTCTTACATACATACCTGTACAACATTTTTTGCACATTGCTTTGCTTTGCTTTGTGTCTAACCTCGCTCTTATATGCTCAATGTTTGTGCACATGTATGTGGCTGTTTTAAGTGCAGACAATTTTGCTACCATCACAGTGTGTTTTGTTGACATTACTCTATTCTTATGTGCTGCCTTGTTACAATTTTCTTTATTCTTATTTGAATAACTACTAAACAATTAGTATAAAGAATTCATCCAAGAAACTTTTATCTCGATCGCACTCAATCTGAAACGTTCACCTCAAACTGCTAACCCAATGTAGCAAAAAATCTGTACGTGATGGAGCAAATTGGTTACCAGATTTGGATTCAGCGCACCAAAAAACGTAAAAATCAATCGAAACATTAGAGGCAGTTAAAAAAAAATTTTTTTTAGTGTACCTGTGTAATTGATCCACCAGAAACAGAATTATCTGACAATCAGATGGACTGTTCATTGGCTGTATTAAGTGATGTGGTTTCACTGTGCTGAAGAGATACAGTTGTGGAAATAATTTAACTGCCTGTTTAAAAGTACAAGACTTTACTTTATCCTATCCTTTTTGCCAGAGTGTATGGCTTATGTTTCTTTATTACCTGTGTTTGGAATCCATCCCCGGGAGGGGAAATAAAACCCTGTCTTGACCTTAACCATTCGTGCCTCAACTACCTTATTGAAAAGGAGCCCAACTACAACCTTTCAATAAAAGGTCCCCCTGCAGCCCAACCAGTACGCTAACACTACAGGCGGCCCAGGGTGTGACACTGTTCACAAGAGAGGCTCCTTAGAAGAAAACCAAGATATGCACAAGACGACTCAAAAAGCACTCTAAAGGTAGCACTGTCTAGATGACTCATAGCTTAAGATGAAGAATGAAGTTGATGAGCTGCACAGATCAGCAGTAGCACAAATTGTGGATTGGCACTAGGGAAACTGAATGAATCAGAATCTGTTGTGGTGCAGACCGGGTCAGATGGTTGCTGCTCTGTCATAGTGCCTAGTCTTCTTGTTAGCAATCTCCACTGTTAAGAGGTCCAAACAGAGCATCTCATCCTCAGGCCCACAGAGATGACTCCAGACTATGCTTTTGTGCATCTGGACCTCTAGCCCTTTCGTGTCCACATAATTGTTTTGTAACTAAATTTTTTTGTTGTTGTTTTTTCATTAAGATTTGAGCTAAATGATGCAGAATATAAAGTTTTTTTGAAAAAATTATATTTCTAAGAAATAGTTACTGTTGCCATATGGCAACTACAGTCCTGAAAGAGTAGTTACTCACCTGTAACAGGTGTTCTCCAGGAGCAGCAGGAATCAGTCCTCACTTATGGGTGTCATCGGCGCCGATGAAGCCCCCAGCGGAGCACTTCCCCAGCTTTCTATGAAAGCCTTTGGGAATGCAGGCACGCATGCGCGGTTCCCTTCCCGCCTAAAGGTGCCATCTTAGCTCAGTCAAATGACGTAGCTAAGAACAGCACACAAAAATGTAAAACAAACTATGTACAACTGCATCTCCAAGGGGAGGAGGGAGGGTTGTGAGGACTGATTCCTGCTGCTCCTGGAGAACACCTGCTACAGGTGAGTAACTACTCTTTCTCCAGGACCAAGCAGGAAGTCAGTCCTCACATATGGGTGACTCCCTAGCTCTGGGCTACCAAGGAACCCAGGCAGAACAAGAGAACTCCCTCTAGTCTCAGCAGCAAAGAAAGGCTTTTCAAGGACAAAACCTCCACCGGTAGCCCAACAGAGGGCAGGAGTTGCCTAAACCTCAAAGAGATTCCAGAGTACTGCTTGGCCAAAAGTACTGTCCCTACGGGACTCCCTCTCCAGACAGTAATGGGCCGCAAAAGTCTGGCTTGAAGACCAAGTTGCAGCCCTGCAGATGTCTACCAAGGGCACAGAGCGGAGATGAGCCACTGAGGAAGTCATTGCCCTGACACGATGGGCCGTGACCCGACCCTGCAAAGGAAGGTCAGCCGCCTTGCAAGCCCAGGTGATACAGTCAGCCACCCAGATGGACAAGGTACGCTTGGACACAGCCAACCCCAACTTATTGGGATCAAAGGATACGAAGAGCTGCGTAGCCCTTCTATGCCCCTGCGTATGGTCAAGGTAGAAGGATAAGGCCCTCCTACAGTCCTGCGTATGCAGGACTGCTTCAGCCTGGCTTGCATGAGGCCTAGGGAAGAATGTTGGAAGAATCACCTCCTGATTGAGGTGGAAAGAGGAGACAACCTTTGGGAGGAACTTTGGATGAGTCCTAAGGACTACCCTGTTCCTATCAATCCTGGTGTAAGGCCTATCACAGACCAGGGCCTGAAGCTCACTTACTCTCCTAGCCGAGGTAAGGGCTATCAGGAAGAGTGTCTTCCAGGAGAGGAAGCGTAGTGGACAAGTAGCCATCGGCTCAAAAGGTGGGCGAGTCAGTTGCTGCAAGACCACATTCAGCTCCCACTCAGGGGCAGGAGGACGGATTGGAGGCTTGAGCAAAAGCAAGCCCCTGAGAAAGCGGGACACCAAGGGGTGACCTGATAGAGAATGTCCCTCCACCAGTGAGTGGTGAGCTGCTAGAGCTGAGAGGTGGACCCGAACAGAATTGGACTTAAGTCCCAGATTTGATAAGTGCAGTAAGTACTGAAGCACTACTGGCACAGTACAGGAGAAAGGATCCTCTGTACGTAGCTGACACCACATAGAAAACCTTTTCCATTTAAGAGCATAGGTTTTCCTAGTGGACTGTTTCCTAGAGGCTAGAACAACCTCCTCAACTTCCTGAGGTAGGCCCCAGGGAGCCAAGACTACCCTTGCAGCTTCCAGGCCATTAAATTGAGAGCTTTGAGATTGAGGTGCAGAAGGGAACCCTGCTCCTGTGAGAGAAGGTCGGGTTGCAACCCCAGAGGCAGTTGAAGTAGAAGTGGAAACCAAGGCTGTCTCGGCCACCTGGGACCACCAGCAGGACCGAGGCCTTGTCCTAAAGAATTTTGAAGAGAGTTCGGGCCACCAAGGGCGTGGGAGGAAACGCATACAGGAGGCCCTGAGACCATGGAATCAGAAAAGCATCTGCTGCTATTCTCAGAGGATGTGGTTGCCTGGAGCAGAACTTTGGCAGTTGCTTGTTCATTGGGCTGGCAAAGAGATCCACCAAAGGGAGACCCCATTTTAGGAAGATCTTCTAAACTACTGAAGGATGCAGCTGCCACTCGTGGGGCTGCAGAATCCTGCTTAATCTGTCGGCCAGGTAGTTGTCCTGGCCTGGAAGGTATACAGCCTTGAGGAGCATGTTGTGCTTGAGGGCAAATGAACAAAGGTCCTGAGCCTCCCGACAAAGGATCCTGGACCCAGTTCCGCCCTGTTTGTTCACATAAAACATGGCTACCTGGTTGTCTGTCTGAACTAGGACAGATTGATGAGCCAGGGTAGGAGAGAAAGCTTTGAGTGCTAATCGAATAGCTCTGAGCTCGAGGAGATTGATCTGCTGTGCAGCTTCCCAAGGAGACCACAGGCCTTGGGTGCACTTGCCTAGACAATGAGCTCCCCAGCCCTGCAGGGAGGCGTCTGTGGTCAGTAATACCGTGTATCCAGGAACCTGAAAAGGCACCCCCTTTAGAAGATTGGGTGGGTGCAGCCACCAGTTGAGGGAGTGCAGAAATTGTCTGGATACCCTTATCCTGTCTCTGAGGCTGCCTGTGGCTTGTGACCATTGAGTCCGAAGGCACCACTGTGCAGGCCTCATATGGAGCCTGGCATTGGGGGTCACATGTACTGTCAAAGCCATGTGGCCAAGCAGCCTCAGGCAGAGTCTGGCGGAGACCACTGACCCTCTGAGAAACTGATTTGCTAATTCCATCAGTCTTTGGGCTCTGTGTGCTGGCAAGAATGCCTTTGGCCAGGACAGAGTCCAGCCTTGCCCCTATGAACTCCAAGTTCTGGGAGGGGAGCAAAGTGGACTTTGCGAAGTTTATGACAAATCACCCAGGCCTTGAAGAAGAGCAATAGTCCTGAGGGTGGCCTGTCTGGCCTCCTGGCATGTCTGACCTCGGATGAGCCAGTGGTCCAGATAGGGGAAGACAAAGATTCCCCGATTTCTCAGGTAGGCTGCCACCACTGCCAGGCATTTGGTAACTACCCTGGGAGCGGAGGTGAGGCCGAAAGGCAGCACTCTGTACTGATAATGGTTTCCTCCCACAATGAACCTGAGGTACTTTCTGTGGTCTGGATGAATGAGGATGTGAGTGTACGCATCCTTTAGATCTAAGGAGCATAGCCAATCTCCCTGCTGGAGGGAGGGCAGAAGTGTTCCAAGAGTAAGCATCTTGAACTTTTCTTTCTCGAGGAACTTGTTGAGGTTCCTGAGGTCCAGAATTGGTCGAAGGCCACCAGTTCTTTTGGGTACCAGGAAATACCTGGAGTAGAATCCGTGACCTTGCAAGTGGGGAGGCACAGGCTCCACCGCCCTGTCCACCAACAGACCTTGAAGCTCTTGAAGGAGAAGGTCTGTGTGCAGGGGAGGCCTTGGAGGCTCCCCTGGAAAGTAAGGAGGCGGCAGTTGGTGAAAATGCAGTGCATAGCCTCTGCGGACTATGTCCAACACCCAACTGTCCCCGGTGATAAGGGGCCACTGGTGGGCAAAGAGGGCGAGGCGACCTCCTGTGCAGGGTTAGGAGAGCAGGGACGGAGAGGCTACGCTCAAGGACTCAAAAACCCCCACCCTGCTGAGTGGGAGCAGGGGCCGGAGGCTTGGGGGTCCTCTGCCTACGGGGCCCATTACCCTGCCACTTGGCTTGCTGACCCTGAGGGGCAGCTTGGGCAGCCTGATATTGAGGGTACTGTTTGTAGGCAGTGCTCTTCCTCGGGTAAAAGGGCTTTTTACCCGAGCCCTTCTTTTTATGAGAAGGGGCAGAGGTCTTCCTAGACAGCCTTGTCCGGGTAAGCTGCTCTGTTTCGAGCTGAGTGGCCTTCTCGGTCATGGGCTTGCCAAAAAGGTTTTCACCTCGGCGAGGGACATCGACCAACTTGTCCTGAACCCATGGCTCGAGGTCCGATAACTGCAGCCACGCCTGGAGTCGAGCCGCGATGCCGGCTGCCACAACTCGGGCCGAAGCCATCGTAGGCGGCACGGGACATGAACTTCGAGCAGTCCCAAATCCCCGAGGACAAGGACTTAAATCTCTGCAAAGGTTCCCCGGAGAGACCAGCAGAGAACCCGGCCAACTCCTTGGCCAGGTCCCGCAAGTACATGCCCATGTACAGCTGGTACGACTGGACACAGCAAGCAAGCATCGAGCCCTGGAAGCACTTTCTACTGACGCCATCAAGGTTTCGGGCCTCCCTGCCTGGGGGCACCGCGGAGTGCATCTTCTGGCTCTTCATACAATGCATGGCCGATTCCACAACCATAGAATGGTGTGGTAGCTGTGCCTTCTGAAAACCAGGGCTCTTCCGGAGTCGATAAATCGAGTCGACTCGCTTGCTCAGAACCGGCACTGAGGCCGGTGCCTCCCACATACGGAAGAGGAGCCGTTCCAGCATCGGAGGAACCGGGACAGTAAAGGCCTCCTTCGGAGGAGAGTCATACTGCAGCGCCTCGAGCTCTTCGGCTCGAGGCTCTTGCTTGGGGTCTGCCGAAATAGCCAAGGCAGTGGCCATATCCCGGACGAACTCCGAGAACTGAGTATCCTCCGGAGGGGATCTACTCCGGGGCTCAGACTGCGGTGAGTCCGACGGGACGCAACGAGTCTTGAACGTATCGGGAGACTCCTTGTCCTCCGTCTCCCAGGAGGACTCGTCCGAGGAGGAGTCAGGGTCCGACCCCGCGGGGCCCTGGAGCACCCGCCCCGACGCCGGAGGCACCGGCGTCGACGCCCTCGGCACCGGCGTCGACGCCCTCGGTCCCGAACGGGAGGTCGAGGGAGACCGCGACCGAGGTCGACTTCGAGCCATGATGGACTCGAGTATCGGCTCGGTCTCCGGGGTCGACTTCGAAGTCGATGTCCCGGTGGTCGGGGCAGATGTGCCAGACTGTCTGCCTTCATGGAGCAGCAGCAGGCACTGATGGCCAGCCTGTCTGCTCTCCAAGGCTGTCATCCTGAGACTCAGCTTGGGAGATGCAGCAGCCACCGACTCGGGCACCGGCGGCGCCGGGCCCGACATCGGCTCTCTGGGAGGAGAGTCCTCGAGGACTACGGGGCTTACGTGTCCAGCAGACTCCGGCTCCACGCGAGGAACTTTTGCAGGCTTCTCTTGTTCCACGGGCCCGGGGCGACGGTCGGGGGTCTTAGACCTGGCCCTCGAAGAGCCAGGGACCTCCTCCGATGACGCCCTCATGAGCCGCTTCTTCCTCTTGCGTTCCCAGTCGGGGGACCCCCTGTCCGAGGAGCTTCGACAGCGCTCGGGATCCGAATCCCGAGATGTCGAGGCCTCAGACGAGGTCCGGGCCCGGCCGGAGGCTGAGTCCGAGAAAAGCCTTTCTTTCTGCTGCTGGCGACTTCGGAGTGCCTTGGAAAACATCTTCCCACATGGCCCGCACGACTTAGGGTCGTGATCAGGACCGAGGCACCGAAGGCACCAGTCGTGTGTGTCGGTGAGAGACATTAATTTCTTACACCGATCACACTTTTTAAAACCACTGGAAGCCATCGGGGAAAAAAAAAAAAAAGAGTCCCCCGCGAGGTCAAAGGACCGGCCTTCCAGGGAAAATGGAAAAAAGGGCGCGAACGCCAGCCACGAAGGGCAAAAACCGAAAAAGAATCGGGCTTGATACCGGTGTACCGAACCCGGCGGGAGGGGAAACCGGCGTCGAACCAGGAGAAAAAAACAGCGAGTATCACCAAAAAAAAATCAACTTTTATCCGGGATGACAGGACACACGTCCGGTGGGCTTCTCGGAAAAAAAGAGACTGAGGTAAGATGGCACCTTTAGGCGGGAAGGGAACCACACATGCGTGCCTGCATTCCCAAAGGCTTTCATAGAAAGCTGGGGAAATGCTCCGTTGGGGGCTTCATCGGTGCCGATGACACCCATATGTGAGGACTGACTTCCTGCTTGGTCCTGGAGAATGGCTGAAAATTAAAAACAGTCTTGGCATCAGTTTCATTTACTGCTGGGTGTGATAGTTTAAATAACAGGGTTTTTTCAGATTTCAAGCATAGATACACATCACATTTCACACAGTGTGTGGATTTTTTGGAAATATAGAATCTGGGGGAAAATTTGAAGGTTGCCATCTGGCAAGAACAGCAATGAAAGGGCTAGGGCCACTGTGTGAAGAGGTAAATCTCTTTATGAAGACAATGCTGAGCCAAAGTGCAGTCACGCAACCTCAGCACATCTTATCCTCTGTCGCTGACTCTCACTGCTGAGGAAGTCTTTGAACGCACTGCAGTAACAACATAAATGAGACAGTTCCTCTAGTAGGCCATAGTCATGAAAGAGCAGAAGACACTTATCCAGATCATGCTTTCACAAAATGCAATGGAAGCAGACCAGGTGAGCAGCTGCATTGTGGAATGTTAGGGAACACCACAGAGGTGTCATTTGTAATTTTGTTATAGCTTTCCTTATGCATGTGTTAAATTTCAAATAAAGTTAAAGAAGAAAAAAAAACACTGCAGAGAGGAATTAATTAGCTATCACTCATCTTTTTTTCCCTAGAATAAAAATAAAATGAAAGCAAAGCAAAACAGGAATAAATTCAATACACCAGAGAAAGCTATTAGAAAAAGTTTTGGGAGAGCTTTTTTTCACATCCGTTCAGCAACCTAGAAAGAACAAAACTGAGGAGCTAAGACGACTGCTGCAAGCGGGACAGGTTGCATACAGTGTTCTGAGTTCTAGAAGAGCAGCTTTGCCCGGCCCCATCAGATGTCATCTTCTTGAGTTCCTGCCTCAATCCTATTTGTTGATAGAAAATCTCTTTTCTGTAAATCTTCCTCTGCCCCCAACTCCATCCCCAACTGACAAATTTAGTCCGACCAACAACAATTATCCAATTAAGAAAATGCAGTGCCTGGGCATTCCAAGATACACTCGGTGTAATTGGTTAAGTAAGACTGAAGAAATAACTGGCTTTAGGTTAACCAGAGCTCTTTAACCTTGGAGATTCAAAAGTAGGTGCCACAGAGGAAGGGAACAGGAACTGCACCACACTCACCTAAACAAAACAGCAGTCCAAAGTTTATTAATTCATCATCATCAGTCTCTCATTTCTGAGCTTTCATGGGTGTGATGGCTAATGGTTTAAGATAAGCTGCTATTTACATATATCAGTGGTTCCCAAACTGTGGGTCAGGACCCCAAGTAAGATTACAGCATCAGTGGACGGAGGGATCACAGACCTCTGGACCTCTACTGTGACATGCTAAGGTAATGGCAGTTAGCATGGGGGCTGGTGAGTCCGTGAATATTCAGACCTTGCCGCACGGAAACCCATACAGAATACTGGGGCAGGTGAGAGCACATTGACACATAGTAGCAGCAATTGGCACAGGGCCTATCACCCTCACACCCTGCTGCTGCTTTTTCCATGCTTTTGATAAGTGTTGGGGGGGAAGGGGTTTAGAGGTCTGCTATTTGTTTTCATCATCATCTGGGGGACACATGAATTTTGTATGTGTTAAAATTGGGTCATATTGGATAAACGTTTAGGAACCCCTGGCATATAATTCATCGAACACTATGGTCATGCCACATGAGCTACCAACCAAGCCAGAACATCGGACCCTCCCCCCTACCCTAAGCTTGTATATATGAATGTATAATAGCTCACGATGTATAATAGCGCACAATGTAGAAAGCACAACCCAAATCAAATACTCGCCACCCACAATACACAACACACACCACTGCATGAATACACTTGAACATCCCTTGATTGTTTGCTGTGGAAACCGCCTTGATTGAAGGAGAAGGCGGTATAGAAATACTGTTAAATAAATAAATATACATTATACACCTTGGGAAATTTCCCTGTACTAATTTACGTGAAAAGTGAAATTTAAACTGCAGGGAAATAAATGGGGAAGGAGAAGCATTTGGCAGAGGAAGAAAATGAAGAGTTGCAGGTAACATGGGTGGAAGAAAAGGGAAGCACACATACTTTTTACAGAATGTGCAGATCTTTCTGGCCAGTGGCTTCTTGGAAAAGGCAGTGAGGCACGCAGAAGAGCAGAAGAGCTGGGGCATCCCCTTTCGCTGGTACGCAGTCTGTCCCTTCTGTAAAGGCGTTCGGCAGTGTGCACATGTCATCTTGGTGATGGTGGTACGAGCAGAGCGCTGTGCCATGTGTGCACGTAGAGACATACGTGTCGGCCTCCGGGGGCGGAAGGGAACAAAGTCTTCATCATTAGGATCATCCACCATAGCATCTGAGTCTTCATCGGATAGCTGCACTGCAAGGGGTGGAAGAGGGATCACAAAATAGACAAAATTAAAGAAGGCAGGAATAAAAGGAAAGAGGAACATTTAAAAAGGTATAGAAAAAAATGGGAAAGAAGAGAAAGAGAACAAGAATTACAGAAGGGGACAGAAAAAACAAAGTTGATATTCCGACATTAGCTAGACAAACTGTGGTCTAAATTCCTCAGAGAACAGAAACAGCAGTCCCAATATATACTGGCAAAAAAAATAATATTGTATTACAACAATAATAAAAATATACAAGCACAAGAACTACACATAGATGAAAAATGGCTCTTTTTAAAATTCAAAATAAACGATTTCTAAATATTTTGAAATATACAAGTTGGATACTAAATAACAATAAAAGAACATCAAACAGTTTTTGAGCTTAAATAGACCAACCGTACCCTCCAATATAACAGCCTCAAGGGCCACAACTAGTATGAAACATAGAAACATAGAAAAATGACGACAGAAAAAGACCACATGGCCTATCTAGTCTGTCCTTCCATATCATAATGTAATGTAATCATAATGTAAGCAAAGAATTGTTCCAATGCGAAACTTATCTGTAAACCGCGCTGATACCAAAGAGCGCGGTATATAAGAACTGTAAATAAATAAATAAATATCAAAAACTATAACAGTCCCCTTTTTTACCTTTAGAGATCCTCTGTATTTGTCCCATGCTTTTTTAAATTCAGTTATTGTCCTCATCTCTACCACCTCCACTGGGAGACTATTCCACGGATCCACCACTCTTTCCGTAAAGAAATATTTCCGCATATCACTCCTGAATCTATCTCCCTTCACCCTCATCCCATGTCCCCTTGTAGCAGAACTTTCAATTGAAAGAGGCTCTCCCCCTGTGCATTTATCCCACAGAGGTATTTAAACATCTCAATCATATTACCTCTATCCCACCTTTCCTCTAAGGTGTACATATTAAGATCCTTAAGTCTGTCCTCATATGCTTTATAATGAAGACCACTAACCATTTTAGTAGCCACCCTCTGTACTGACTCCATCCTGTTTATATTCTTTTGAAGGTGCGGTCTCCAGAATTGCACACTATACTCCAAATGAGGTCGCACCAAAGACTTATACAGAGGCATTATCACCTCCTTTTTTCTGCTAGCCATTCCTCTCTGTATGCACCCAAGCATCCTTCTAGCTTTTGCCGTCGCCTTTTCTACCTGTTTAGCTACTTTAAGATCATCAGACACCACGCCTAGGTCCCGCTCTTTAGTGGACAAAAGTACTTCACCCACTATATTATATTGCTCCCTTGGATTGCTGCAGCCCAAATGCATCACCTTACATTTTTTAACATTAAATCCCAGCTGCCAAATTCTAGACCATTCTTCTAGCTTAGTTAGATCCCTCCTCATGTTATCTACACTTTCCTATGCTCAATGTTCATCATAGGTCCTTATTTATACCAAATCTAAACAGTAGAATGGTGCACAAAAAATAACAGTCACTGACTTAATTTTATTTTATTTATTTTATTTTTCTTATATACCGCGCTCCAGTATCAGTGCGGTTTACATCGAACAAAACTGTTCAGTGCAGAAAATCTGCACTGGACTTACAATATAACAGTTATCAAAAGTATATAATATATAGCCCAACACAATATTGTGTTTCAATAAGAAAAATACATAAATTTATCTGCATCAGGGGGAAGTACAAATCAAACAGAATAACTGAAAAAATCCACTGTGCATAGAGCAAAACTCCAGCCTGCTGAATGCTCCACTGGTCTTTAAACCTCCTAGGAATATAACATGGCGCAAAAGTGACTACATGGTCAGACTAGCTGATCAAAGCAGAGAGGACCAATCAACCGCTTGATTCAATTCTTATGGTTCTATAGAGCCAAGCCAAAACACCCAAGCATGCTCACAAACAGCCAGCCGTTTCAAATAATTACTTCCCTGCCAAGGGCATGGCAGATAATCAAGAACATGCCAGTATAAGTCAAAGGGTGAATGTTGATGCTGCATCCAATGTGCTACTAGAGGGACAGTCTCAGATTTAGTATTAATACGACTTTTAAGTTCAGTCAGTCATAGGCGTATTTTCCAAGTGGTACGACCCATCTAAATGAGAGAGCAAGGGCAAATAATCTCATGTATATATCACCCTCTCTGTATCACAAGTTGTCCGATACCTTGAAAAATAGGTTTTCCTATTTGGGTGACACCAATGACCACCTTCACGAAATTTTGAGCACCAGATAAATACGGCAGCACATATACCAAAGCATCTTCCTGCTCAGGCTGTTTGTATTTATTTTTTTTTATCTATCTATCTCTATTTTTCTATAGATGTATCCAGATTTATATACCACCTTTTCCTTCAAAGTGGTTTACATTAGGGGTTACATTAAGGGTTATTACAATTACAAAAGAGGAAATAAAGAAAAAAAAGAAAAGAACTGGTCAGTAGCAGTAGTCATATCACTAAGAGGAGGACTAAAGTGATCCCAAAACAACAATTTCTTTATCATCATACGAAAGTCATTAATGTCTCGGATAGATCTCATGTATTCTGGTAAAGAGTTTCATATGGCGGGTGCAGCAAGTGATGGGGCTCTTCTGATTGTAGACTGATTGAATCGTTGGAATTCAACAGGAGTAACAAATCTATCCATCATGTTACTGCGTCTGGGCCTTGAGCTGGAGTCCTTGATTATAATAAGGCTCTGAAGGACTGTAGCAGAGATGTCTTGTAACGTACACGTAAAAGGATGGGTAGCCAGTGAAGTTGCTGAAGGATTGGTGTGATATGCTCTTTCCTGGGTGTATTTGTAATAATCCTGGCTACTGTGTTTTGCACCAATTGGAGAGAGTAGAGGGACTGTGTCGGAAGACCTTGATAGAGTGAATTTGCATAGTCCAAAATGGGGGTGACTATTGCTTGACACACTGAACAGAAGGAGAAATTAGACCTTACCTGCTAATTGTCTTTCCTTGAGTTCTCTCCGGGCCAGGCCAGGAATGTAGGGTAGTCAATCCCTTCCAGCAGCTCTGAGGACTGATAAACTGAAAAACTCTTAGCTGACAGGTACTATAGCTCCCCCTGGTGTCAGAGAGAATCAGTCTACTAGTAACAAAGCAGAACAACAAATATGCTAAGCTAAAAACCGAACCTTAACAACCAACAAGAAACTCATTCATCTCCTTTGATCCTCTCATCTTATTTGAGGCATGCTTTTTTTTTTTTTTTCCTTTTTCTCAGAAGAACTTCGAACATACCCGGTTAAGTAACAATCCCCAGCCCCCGGTCTCCGATATGGAAACCGGAAAGCTTAGAACCTGGTGGCCGAGGATCGTAACAGCTTCATCTCTCGCAGCTACCTGAGGGCGGGTCCTGGACTGGCCCGGAGAGAACTCAAGGAAAGACAATTAGCAGGTAAGGTCTAATTTCTCCTTCCTATTCGTCTCTCCAGGCCAGTCCAGGAATGTAGGGCAGTACCAAAGCAGTACTCATCTACGGGAGGGCCCTGGGAGCCCCGCTACAATAGCCGAGGCCCCCACACTGGCATCTGCCTGAGCCTGAACATCCAATCGATAATGTCGAGCAAAGGTATGCAAGGAAGACCAAGTCGCCGCTCTACAGAGCTCTACGGGCGGAACTAAGGCGAACTCCGCCCACGAAGTAGCTTGACTCCTAGTCGAATGAGCACGAATCCCAACCGGAGCCACTACGTTCTTAGCTTCGTAAGCCGCTCAGATGGCATGCTTCACCCATCGAGCGATCGAAGCCTTGGACACCGCCGTGCCTTTAGCAGGACCTGCAAATAGCACGAACAGCCTGTCGGACCTCCGAAACGACTCTGTTTCCCGGAGATACTTCCGCAACACGCGTCCGAGATCTAACGTCTTCAGCAACCTATCGCGACTGCATCCCTCACTAGGCCGAAACGTAGGAAGGAAGATAGCCTGATTCATGTGAAAACTAGACACCACCTTAGGCAGAAAGCTGGGCACCGGTCGGAGAACAACCTTCTCCGCCGTAAATTGCAGGTATGGCTCCCTGCACGAAAGCGCTTGAAGATCCGATACCCTGCGCACGGAACAGAAGGCTACCAAGAAAGCAGTCTTCCAGGAGAGCTCCCGGATATGACACGCCGACTTGGACTCAAAGGGCGGCCCAGTCAAGGCCTCCAACACCAGATTTAGATCCCACGGCAGAACCAGTTGACGAAGCGGAGGGCGAAGAATCTTGGCTGCTCTTAGAAATCGACGCACATCCGGATGGGAGGAAATGGAGCAACCCTGTATTTTTCCCCTATAACAGGCTATCGCCGCCAACTGTACCTTAAGAGTATTCAGAGCAAGACCTCTTTCCAACCCCCCTTGCAGGAACTGCAAAACCTCCGGCAATTTTACCCCCGCCGGGGTAAGACAACGGTCCGTACACCAAGCTTCAAAAACACGCCATATTCGAATGTACGCCAAGGAAGTAGATTGCCTCCGAGACCGCAACAAAGTGGCTATCACCGACTGCGAGTATGCCCTGCGTCGCAACCTGTCCCTTTCAAGAGCCAAGCCGTAAGCGAGAACCAATCCACCTGCGGCATTAGAACGGGCCCTTGGTACAGAAGATTCATTCGAGACGGCAACCACCACAGAGTCGCCACCAGCAGGTGGACGAGATCGGCATACCAAGGATGTCTGGGCCAATCCGGAGCTATGAGGATCACTGTACCGTCGTACTTCGCTATCCGCCGAACTACTCGCCCTATGAGCGGCCACGGAGGAAAGACATATAGGAGCTGTCCCAACGGCCAAGGTTGCACCAGTCTGTCGAGACCCTCCGACATGTGCTCCCTTCGCCTGCTGTAAAACCGCGGTGCTTTGGCATTCGCCAGAGTAGCCATGAGGTCCAACACCGGCCGACCCCACCGCTGCGTGATCTCGTGAAACACTGCGTCGTTCAGCTCCCACTCTCCGGGATCCAACGCATGCCGACTGAGATAGTCAGCCTGAATGTTGTCTTTTCCTGCCACATGCGCCGCTGATATCGCCAAGAGATGTGCTTCTGCCCATTGAAACAACAGTTGACTCTTCCAGAAGGCACGCACTGCCCGTGCCCCCCTGCTTGTTTATGTAAGCCACGGTGACCAAGTTGTCGGAAAACACCCGCACCGCTCGACCGTGGAGCTGATCGACAAACTCCACCAGCGCCAATCGTACCGCCCTGAGCTCCAAGCGATTGATTGACCAAAGGCTTTCCTCCACCGTCCAGGAGCCCTGCGCTATGTGCTCCAAACAGTGTGCGCCCCAACCTGAGAGACTGGCATCGGTTGTGAGCACCACCCAGTCCGGATCCGCCAGGGATACCCCCACCTGTAGATGGGCTGATATCAGCCACCATTGCAGACTGCAACGCACCTCCTCTGGACACTGCAACCTCTGGGACAGGGGATGATCCTGTGGCGACCACCTGGACAGCAGCGCTTGTTGAAGCGGACGCATATGGGTTCTGGCCCATGGCACCAGGTTCAAAGCCGCCGCCATTGAGCCTAACACCTGCAAATATCGCCACGCCGTCGGCGCTGAAATTCGCAGGAATGCCGCAATCTGCGACCTTAGCTTCTGTACTCTGTCCGCCGGCAGGAAGACTTATCCCGTCTCTGTATCAAAGAAAGCGCCCAAATACATCAGCTGTCTTACCGGTTCCAGGTGACTCTTGGACCGATTGATGACCCAACCAAGCTGCTCGAGGAACTGCACGACCCGAGCCATCGCCGCACGGGATTCTGTTACCGACGGAGCCCGAATCAACCAGTCGTCGAGATAAGGATGCACCTGAATCCCTTCCTTCCGAAGCACCGCCGCCACCACCACCATCACCTTGGTGAAGGTTCGAGGTGCTGTAGCTAGCCCAAACGGAAGCGTTCGGATCTGAAAATGACCCATGGGAACCGCAAAGCGAAGGAACTTCTGGTGCTCTACTCTGATGGGAATATGTAAATACGCTTCTGTCAAATCTATGGACGAAAGAACCTCTTCCTGCTTGACCGACTGGATGACGGACCTCAACGTCTCCATCCTGAAGTGCGGAACCCGCAAACAACGATTGACGTGCTTGAGATCTAGAATGGGTCGAAAAGAACCTTCCTTCTTGGGAACCACAAAATAAATCGAGTATCGACCAAAGCCGCACTGGTCCGCAGGCACTGGCACAACCGCTTGCAGACGCAGCAAGCGCAATAAGGTGTCGTTGATGACTGCTCTTCGCCCGGGAAACGCACGGAGACGCTACAAAGGTTTCTACCAGTGAGTGAGCAAACTCCAGCGCATAACCATCCCTGATAATTTCGAGAACCCACTGGTCCATTGTGACGTTGGTCCAGGCAGAGAGAAACTACTGCAAACGTCCTCCTACAGGTATCTCTGCCTGGACCAACATCCCTTCATTGCGGCTTTTTGGATGCAGACTGGTGAGCGTTAAAGTAGCTTCTCCCAAAGCCTCTGGCCCCTCGAAAGGACTGGCCACGCGGAAAAAACCGGCCTCTGTGATAGGGCGTAAAGCGGGAACCACGGAACCTGCGAAACCCACGCCCCTGTCCTCTTTGCCCCGCCAGCACTTTAGAGGCCCGCGGACAATCCTCTGGAAGATGACCGCCCTTAGAATCCCCTAAATCCTTAACAATTTTCTCCAAGGCCTCACCAAAGAGCAGCCGACCCTTGTAGGGAAGCTTACTGAGACGAGTCTTAGACGACGCATCTGCCGCCCAACTGCGGAGCCAGAGAAAGCGCCTAGCCGCTATAACCGAAGCCATAGACTTAGCTGAAATTTGCACTAAATCATAAAAGGCATCTGCCAGGTAGGCTGCTGCCGACTCTAGCTTCGCCCCTTCTGCCGCTGAAGATAAGTCTTTCTCCACAGCCCCGTCCCCTTGAAGCCAACGGATAGAAGCCCGAGCCACATACGCCCCACAAACGGAAGCCTGAAGCGCTAAGGCACTGGCATCGAAAGTTTGCTTTAGGAGTGCCTCTAACCACCGATTTTGAAAATCCTTAAGAGCTGTACCCCCTCTACTGGGATGGTAGTCTTCTTAGTAACTGCCGCCACTAAGGCATCCACCTTAGGCATCCGCAACAAGTCCTTCTCTTCTTGGGGAACGGGGTACAGCCGAGCCAGCGCGCGAGCCCCCCGCAAGGAGACCTCCGGACATTCCCATTCCGAATCAATCATCTGCTTGATAACTCTATGAATGGGAAAACAGCGCTGTTCAGACTTAAAACCTTGTAACAAGGGATCTTCTAGCGGCTCTTGCTGCACCTGAGGAGCTACCATGTTCAATGCCGCTAGAGAATGCGCTATCAAGGCACCCAGTTCTTCCTTTCTAAAAACGCGGAACACATTAGGGTCCTCGCCAGGCCCTAACTCCCCCTCCTCCAATTCCTCGGGCCAGCCTTCGAGCCCTGCTTCTGAAAGCAGCTCACCGTCCTCCGGCACCTGAAACCCCTCCCCCAGAGGACTAGATGCCGGCCCTGGAGCCTGCAATGCTGAATTCAATGAGGAAACCCCTTCCCCAGGGTCAGCATCTGCGCTCTCACTCTGTTTCAATAGTGTTCCACTGGCAATAGAGAGGGAGCCCGCTGCCTGAGACTGTTTCACCAAAAAGGCTCTATGCAGTGCCAAGATAAATTCGGGAGCAAGAAAGGACTCCAAAGACCCCTGGTCCTCCGAATCAGAACGCTGTAGCTCTCCTTCAGCTGCAGGAGCCTTGCGTTTCTTTGATTTGCGCTTTGCTGGCTGGTCCTGCAGCGCGGGAACAGAGCACGGCTGAGACAAAATGGCCGTCGTTCCCGCTCGATCAGCAACTGCCTGAGGGCAAACTAACCCCTCATCTCCAGAATTCTTAGATGTCTCCATGAAATCGCTGCACGAAAAAAACAGAAAGAACCCTCAACCGAGGACACAAACTAAATCGCCGCCAAGAACAAAGCCTAGAGAAAACGGCGCGAACACGGGAAACGCAATGACCGCCGAGCTAGAACGTGCTGGTAAGCCAAAAAACACTCGTACCCAAACTGACCAAAAAAACAAAACCCCTCACTAGGTAGCCTTAAACACGTACCTGAAACAACTGCCCAGCAAGAGGTTTAAGCTGCCAGGATCCTCCGTCCGCCGCCAGCGGGTTAACAGAAACTGCAGTAAGTGGGAAGAGGGATCTGGGGATCCCAGACCTTACCCCAGCAAGCTCAGACAGCGGCACTTGAAGTAGTATACGGAGAGTCCCCCGATGAAAAGATCAAGGAGACGCACTGAGCGCTGAACAAGAGTATTAGAAAAGGAAACGGAAGAGTGCTGAGCTGATCTGCCCTGCCAGGGCCAAAGTCAGCATCTCTTAAAGCAATCTCATTTATTCATTATAAGAAACCCCCAAAGTCAGACCAAGTGCCTTTCATATTAGTCTCTCCGAGGAGCCTGTCAGCTATATATCCTCCTCCGCTGCTGAGGACTGAAAGACTGATTCTCTCTGACACCAGGGGGAGCTATAGTACCTGTCAGCTAAGAGTTTTTCAGTTTATCAGTCCTCAGAGCTGCTGGAAGGGATTGACTACCCTACATTCCTGGACTGGCCCGGAGAGACGAATAGGAAGTGATCATTATTCAAAATAGGTTTGAGCCGCCAAATGATTTTTAGTCTGTGGTGTGCTTTAGAGGCCATTTTGCTTATGTGAGTCCTTAAAGACAGACTTTTGTCCAGAACACCTAGATATTTTACCTCCTCTT
Organism: Ichthyophis bannanicus; assembly: GCA_033557465.1. Classification (NCBI taxonomy): domain Eukaryota; kingdom Metazoa; phylum Chordata; class Amphibia; order Gymnophiona; family Ichthyophiidae; genus Ichthyophis; species Ichthyophis bannanicus. Next base: position 57,808,601 of record CM066036.1, read on the forward strand.
TTACTGTATTGCAACAGAAGTTCACACTGGGCATACTTAGCTCACAAAAAAGCATGCTTGATATCAGAACTAGGATACCACCTTGCTACAAAATGTGCCTTCAATGTCACAGCTTCAGATCGAAAGGTTGTCTCGATTGAACAGATACAGTGTGCTCTCAAATACTGACTAATAGGCGATCAACAGGTTTACAGAAAAACTAAGTCTGGATTCCCAGTGTAGTTCTATCAATCCAGACATTTAAAAAAAAAAAATCAATAGTCTGAGCATGGATCCCCATATAATCTTAAGGTTAGTATGTGGAGAAGATACTTGGATGACATCTTCACTTTATGGACAGGATTTGAAGTCAAGTTGAAGCAATTCCACAAATGTTTTAATGGATTGGATATTAACCTCCAATTTTCTCTTAATCATCAAAAGATCATGAAAGCAATTCATAAACATTGGACTATGTAAGTTTACACCCGTATCTATACCCCTTCGTATTGCCTTCAGACGTGACAAAAATGTGGATGAATTACTTACCAATTATGCTGATTGCATGGAAAAAGCTGATCAGACTCCTACAGGTCACTATCCTTATGATAAATGTAAGTGGTGTGCCTCAGCTTTGACTGGCCCTCATTGAAATACAGATTTTCCCATTTGGGTGAGATCAAAGTATCGGACAACTTGTAACACAGAGGGGGTGATATGATTGATTATTTGCCCTTGCTCTCTCATTAATGTGTGTCATACCACTCAGAAGATAAGCCTTTGACTGACTGAACATAAAGCATAGTTACTCACCTGTAACAGGTGATCTCCGGGAACAGCAGGAATTTAGTCCTCACATATGGGTATTGTTGGTACCGACGGAGCCTGCGCGGGTACGCTCCCCAGCGTCCAATTAGAAAGCTTTTGGGAGCATCCCACAGCACCTGCGTGCTGCCTTCCCGTCTTTCCCAACTGCCTCTCTCCAGTTGAGTTTTAAAGCTGAGACAAAGAGAGATAGAGGGAAAGGGAAAGAGATAGATAGAAAGATACAACTCCTAGGGGAGGTGGGTGGGTTGTGAGGACTAAATTCCTGCTGTTCCCGGAGATCACCTGTTACAGGTGAGTAACTATGCTATCTCCAGGAACAAGCAGGAATGTTGTCATCACATATGGGGACTCCCTAGCTTTAGATGCCAGGGAGAGACCCCAGACGTTGTGCGTCCCTGAGAAGGGCTCCACTTCCCCCCATGGATCTCTGGCATCCTACCAGGGATGGTGTGTAGGAGTTGATTAGGTATGGAACAGGTGTTGGAGAACAGCCTGACCAAACAAGGCATCCCAGCGGGAGTCCTTGTCCAAGCAGTAATGGGCTGTGAAGGTATGAACCGAGGCCCAGGTGGCTGCTCGACAGATGTCGTCGATAGACACAGAGTGCAGATGAGCCATTGAAGCTGCCATGGCTCTCACATTGTGAGCTGTGACATGGCCCTCCAGAGGGAGATTCTTACTCTGATAGACAAAGGAAATACACTGAGCAATCCAGTTAGATAGTGTTCTCTTGGAGACTGAAAGTCCCAAATGAGAAGGATCAAAAGCAACAAAGAGTTGAGAGGACTTTCTATGTTGCTGTGTTCTTTGTAAGTAAAAGGCTAAAGCTCTTTTACAGTCCAAAGTATGAAGGTTCCTTTCTGCATTTGATGCATGAGGCCTTGGAAAGAACACAGGTAGGTAGACAGCTTGGTTTAGATGAAAGGGCGAGACCACCTTTGGCATAAAGCGTGGATGAGTCCTAAGGACTACCTTGTCCTGATGGAACCTTGTATAAGGTGGATCAGCTACTAGTGCTTGCAACTCACTGATGCAACGTGCTGATGTGATTGCAATGAGAAAGATAACCTTCCAAGAAAGGAATTTCAAGGAGGTAGTAGCTAAAGGTTCGAAAGGTGGCTTCATGAGCTGACCAAGAACCAAAATTTAAGTCCCATGCCACAGGAGGTGGCTTAATGGGAGGCTTAGTTAGCAGAAGGCCTCTCATAAATCTTGCTATAAGAGGATGGGAGGAAATAGGTTGTCCATTTAGGGGCTTGAAGGAAGCTGCAATAGCACTCAAATGGACCCTCATTGAGTTAGTCTTAAGTCCTGCATTGGATAAATGAAGGAGATACTCCAGTAATGATTCCAGAGGTATGGCAATGGGGTTAAGACCCTTCTGCGAACACCATGTGGTAAACCTTCTCCACTTGAAAGCATAAGAGCGTCTTGTGGAAGGCTTCCTGGAAGCATAAAGGATATCCTTTATTTGCTTAGGCAGGTTAAGATCATGGAGATCTAGGCCTTCAGCAACCAAGCCCTGAGATGCAGAGACTGGGGGTTGGGATGCCATAACATTCCGTCGTCCTGAGACAGGAGATCTGGAGCAGACCCTAACTCCAGGGAGGGAGCTTGAGAGAGATGTAGAAGCAGAGGGTACCACACTTGCCGTGGCCAATGTGGAGCTATGAGAATCAAACGGACTGTCTCTCTGAAGCTTGAACAGAGTTTTGGGAATTAGGGGAATGGGTGGAAAGGCATACAGGAAGTCTTGACCCCAGTAAAGGAGGAAAGCATCCCTGGCCTGAGCCCCCTGAGCCGGAATTCTGGAACAGAACAAGGGAAGTTTGGAATTCCACTGACTTGCAAAGAGGTCTATGTCCGGGGTTCCTCAAACTTGAAAAATCTTGGCCACCTGGTCTGCATGCAGAGACCACTCATGTGGAAGCAGAACTCGACTGAGTCTGTCTGCCCAAGAGTTTTGTATGCCTGGAAGATACACTGCCAGGAGATGAATCTGATGCTCTTTGGCGAGGGCCCATAGTCGCAATGCTTCGTTGCAAAGCGACAGAGAGCCTGTTCCCCCCCTGCTTGTTCATGTAGAACATGGCTACTTGATTGTCCATATGAATGAGGACTGTCTTGTAGATGAGCAGGGCTTGGAACACTCGAAGAGCAAGGAAGATTGTTCTGAGCTCCAAGAGATTGATATGTAGATGAGTCTCCTGTGGAGACCAGGTGCCTTGGGTGGAGAGATCTTGCAGATGAACTCCCCAACCCATCGGCGAAGCATCTGTTGTGAGAGTTGCCTGGGGTAAGGGTTGTTGAAAAGGGGACCCCAGCAACAGGTTTTGAGTGGACTTCCATCACTGGAGGGACAAAAAAAAGGAGGACTTGTGTTTGCTATTTTGTGTGACAGGCATCCTGATGCCTGGGTCCATTGAGTGGATAAAGTCCACTGGGCTGCCCTCATATGGAGGCAAGCATAGGGAACCACATGCACAGTAGATGCCATGTGGCCTAGTAGTTGTAGCATTTCTTGGGCAGTGAGATGAGGCTTTAGAACTGCTTGAGAAGCTAACTGCACCATGCAAGGCAACGGGCCTGGGGGAGATAGGCCCTTGCCTTTCTGGCATCCAGCATAGCTTCTATGAACTCTAAAGACTGAGTGGGAGTTAGACTGGATTTTGGGATGTTTATTACCAGACCCAAATACTGAAGGATACGCATTGTGCAGGATAGAGACGTCCTGGCCTCTGACTCTGTTGGGGCTCGAATGAGCCAGTTGTCTAAATAGGGGAAGACGAATATCCCTAGAGTGCGGAGAAATGCTGCTACCACAGCCATGCATTTCGTGAACACCCTTGGTGCTGAGGCCAGGCCAAAAGGAAGCACCCTGTATTGGTAGTGCTTTCCTTGAAAAAGGAACCGAAGGAACCTTCTGTGAGTTGGATGGATGAGAACATGGGTGTACGCATCCTCGAGATCTAGAGAACAAAGCCAATCCTGACTCTGAAGGTGTGGCAGCAAAGTTCCAAGAGAAATCATCTTATTTATTTATTTATTTATTTATTTAACAGTTCTTCTATACCGCTCTATTTTAGATCAGAGCGGTTTACATTTAACATCAACTATACAACACAAGGAACTTTGAGTTGTATTTACAATAAACAGGGAGATCAACTTGGAAGTAACTGGGGGAAACTATGTACAATTCTTAACTCTATACATTGTATCACACTGGTACCTGATTTCAGGCAGAACATATCTACATCTTATTTACACTGGGGTACATTCTGAGCGATCAGTTGATTATCCTTTTTCATGCTGAGTCTGATTGTTTACTTGTAATGAGAGATTGTCTGGGGGGCCATATGTATGGTTACTAAGGCTAGATTCAGGGTAGTATGTAGTGAACAGGTGCTGCTTTATTGCCTTCCTGAAGTGGGTTAGGTAAGTGATATTTCGAATATAGGTAGGGAGAGCATTCCATGCTCTGGGAGCGTAAATCGTAAAGGCCCTATTTGTTGTTGTTCTTGTGCATTTTGTCATTACTTTTGGGACCTCTAGGGTGTTTGAATTTCTCTTTGACAAGGAATTTGTTCAATTCTCTGAGGTCCAAGATAGGTCTGTATCCCCGTTTTCTTTGGGATAAGGAAATAGGGGGAGTAAAACCCTTTACCCTGCTGATGGATGGGTACTTCTATTGCCCCTTGGGCAAGAAGCATAGTGACCTCCTGACCTAACAGGTTGATGAGAGAGGTCGGAGAATTGAACTGCCTTATCATTGTGGGAGGGGGCATGCCCGAAAAATGAAGCTTGTACCCCTCTTTTATGATGGAGAGTGTCCAATGCTCTGCTGTTATCTGCCCCATCTGGGGGCAAAGTGACAAAACCTTCCTGGAATGGTGGAAAGCTCTGGTCCAATGAGAGCCAGGAAGGCTAAGTTCTCTAGCTGAAAGTTAAAGGCCTTGTGGAGGCTGAGACTGCTGGGACGGCTGAGGCTTAGCAGTCTTTGCTTTTCTTTGTTTGGGTGGTTGCTGACCTTTCCTGACAAGCTGACCTGCAGAACGTCCCTGCTGAGAATAAGCAGGATAAGGAGAAATTTCACTTACCGTTAATTTCCTTTCCTGTAATACTGCTAGACCAGTCCAGACAAACGGGTTGTGTTCCCCTGCCAGCAGATCTTGGAGACAGAAAATTCTACCAGAGCTCTGATAGGCTTGGCTCTGGTGATATGGTCCTACCCCTAGGGGTCTCCCTCAGTATTGTCTGTAAAGCTAACCCAAACATGTAACGCAACTTAACCATAAGACCACATATAGTGGACTTTTAATTCAACTATGTACAAGGGAGCTGAAAATATCCCCAGAACTGAAGGCTGCTAAGACCGATAACGCAGCCATTGCCCCCCCATGGTGAGGCATACTGACAAGGAAGGAACAGAGGCCAGCGGCTCCACTGCACTAGCAGCACCGTAACTGACAGCAGGGTGGGTCCTGGACTGGTCTAGCAGTATTCCAGGAAAGGAAATTAACAGTAAGTGAAATTTCTCCTTCCAAGTCATACTGCTAGACCAGTCCAGACAAACGGGCAGTACCCAAGCTACCTGCTTTCAAGGGGGGGTCAATGCAGACGACAGCACTGCAGCTCCAAACTGACCCTCCTGCCGAGCGTGAACATCCAATCTATAGTGACGGACAAACGTGGACAACGACGACCAAGTCGCCACCCGGCAAATGTCAAGAGGGGCTACTTGAGACCGCTCGGCCCAAGACGAAGCCTGAGCCCGAGTGGAGTGAGCTCGGAGCCCTGCTGGAACCTGCTTGCCTTGCAGTATATATGTTGCCTCAATAGCTCCTCGTAACCATCTACAAAGGGTGGATTTGGAGGATGCGGACCCCCGTCGAGAGCCCGCAAACAGGACAAAAAGATGATCGGTCTTACGGAAGGCGTTCGTGACCTTAAGATATCGATAAAGCACTCTTCAGGTCCACAGCACGCAACTGATGAAGGCGACCGGAACACTGCTCTTTTTCAAAGGTAGGCAAGAAAAGAGGCTGGTTGACATGAAACGAGATAAGCACCTTAGGTAAAAAGGATGGAACAGTTCGAAGAGAAACTCCCGCTGAAGAAAACGAGAGATGGGGGTCTCGACAAGAGAGCCTGAAGTTCGGAAATCCGACGTGCCGAGGTTATGACCACTAGGAAAACTGTCTTTAGCGTTAAATCCTTAAGGGAACATGCCTTCAGGGGCTCAAAGGGAGGAGCAACAAGGGCACGGAGAACGAGAGTGAGATCCCAAGAAGGAACTAAAGGACGTATCGGGGGCCGTAATGTATGAACCCCTTTAAGAAAACGTGAAACGTCCACATGCGATGCGATAGAACACCCCGCTATCGGCCCTCGAAAACAAGTTAGCCGATTCTAGGCGACAGACGAATCTTCTGGCAGCCATTGAATCCAGCGTAGCAAGGCACGAGCCGTCAGTCCTCCGCACACCGCCGCCTGAAGGGACAGCGAGGACGAGGAGAAAGCCGTCTTCAGCAGGTTCTCCACCTTGCGGTCCTGCGGATCCTTAAGCACTGCTCCGCCTTCTACCGGAATGGTGGTGTGCTTAGTCATGCCAGTGACCAAGGCATCTACTGTAGAATACGCCAGCCACTGTTCCAGCACTTCTGGAGACCAGACATATAACTGACCAAGGCGACGAGCGTTGCGCAGCAGGACGTCCGGGGAATCCCATTCTCGGGACACCATCTGCTGCAACTCTGGAGGGAAACAAAAGGACTTTGAGGGCTTACGAATGCCCTGCAAGATGGGATCCGCCTGAGACTGAGTCTGCGAAGTCTGCGGCTCAGCCAGATTCGGAAGACGAAGCGCCTCTGACACTTGCCCAATCAGGGCGGATAACTCCTCCTTCCGGAACAGTCGAATGTCTTGGGAGTCCTCTTGTGCTGCCACAGAAGAATCGGAAGGAGAATACTCCCCATCCTCACGATCCAAAGATTCCGCGGAGCCGTCAGCAGAAGAACTGTCAACCTCAGGAACGAAATCATCGTCCTGCAGGAACTGTAACTCCTTTGGAGGGCAGGATCCCTTAAGGCCAACGGAGGACTTGGTCTGCTTGCGGGCTGCAGGCGTAGACATCAGCTCCTGTGTCATTGGCAAATGCTCCGCCGCAGTAGCCGAAGATTCTGCACGCCACAGAGTCCACGCTTGTCGAAACAGCGCTAGAAGGTGCTCCTCAGATGGCATAGCCGACTGTGAGGGCATTAGCGGAGCCTGAAGAGTCACTGGAAAAGTACCCTGCAATTCTGCAGCTGACGAGGGAAGCGGACCATCTAGCACAGGCAGATCAGCAACTGACGGATCAGGATTCGATAAGGACGACAAAGACTCACCCGGGTGGGCAAAACAAGAAGAGCACAGGCAATTGAGCTCCTTCTGCTTTTTATTACATACGATGCATCTCTGCACTGAGGAAGGCATGGTGAAAGTAAAAAAGGGGTTCCATGTGGGGGGGGTTTTGGGGTTTTTTGGGGTTTTTTTAAAGGCAGTAAAGAACAGGAACCAGCTCACCCCAAATCAACAGTTATTTGCCAAAAACGAGCATCAGGAGAACTGTTAGGCCCCAAGAAAGCAGGAAGGAGGAACACTGTGCTTCCTGCCAAAAAACGGAGCTCCAGGGCAATTCAAAATGGCCGCCGGCAAGCTAAAAACACTAAAAAAGTGAAAATAAACCTGAATTTAACAAAACGGAAGCCAAAAAATGAAGGCAGAAGAGAGGAACACTATCCATGAGAAGAATGCCCACAAATTCACGAAATTCAAAAAATTTTCGATCGTGCTGCCACGGAGCTGCAGGAGCCAGGGAGAAAGAAGGAAAGACTGTACTCACAGTACCGGCAGTGCAGAAAGCCAAGGACCGCTGTTGATAACGTTGTCAGATGCCCCACCACTAAAATCAGCACCAGAAACCTGATTTTAGGGGAGTCCTTCGTCCAGCTAACAAGCCCTCATGGCCAGATGCTGGGGATTCTTCCTGTCAGCGAGCTCTACTGTGTCAGAAACAAGAGCACAGCTGAAAACACCCTGGTGCACAGTGAAACTATACTGGCAGCAACAGGCAAGTGAAAATATTAGTCCCCAAAGGGATTCTAAATAATTTTAAAGATTTTGAGGGAAAAACAACAAAAGCAACCAGATCTGCTGGAGATAGAGAAATACTGAGGGAGACCCCTAGGGGTAGGACCATATCACCAGAGTCCAGCCTATCAGAGCTCTAGTAAAATTCTCTGTCTCCAAGATCTGCTGGGAGGGGGACACAACAGGTTTGTCTGGACTGGTCTAGCATTATGACTTGGAATATCATTTCTTTTTAGAAAAGAATGGTTTCTTGAAAGATTTTTCTTGCAGGATCAGCTGTGGACTTGGATAATCTATCCAAGGTGGAGTTGTCAGCATCCAACTCATTGGCCTTTTCCTGCCAATCTTTACCAAACAGGTTCTCACCAGTACAAGGAATATTTCCCAGTTTGTCTTGTACCCAGAGTTCCAGATCAGATGCCTGGAGCCAAGCAATTCTACGTTCACCTATGGCAATGGCAGAGGTTCTGCTTATGCACTCAAAACAGTCAAAAGCTGCACGGTTGACAAATTTAGAAACATCCTGGGCATGTTTGACCAACGTGAGAAAATCCTGTCTTCTATCCTCAGGAAGAAGAGGGCTCAAAGCCTCTAAATCTCCTGTGACTTCCTTCAGGAACATTCCCATATATAGACTATAGGAACTGATCCTGGCAGAAAGCATGGAAGCTTGGAAGACACGACATCCAAAAGCATCCAAAGTTCTGCACTCACGTCCTGGAGGATTAGAGGCATGCCTCTTTGCACACTTGATCCTTCTCATAGCGGATTCCACTACAATAGAGTGGTGAGGAAGCTGAGTTTTCTGGAAAACAGGACAAGGAGGGACTCGATACAGAGTATCTAGTCTACGAGAGTGAGGAGAGGTGGTAAGAGGCATCTCCCACATTCTTAGCATGAGATCGTGCAAGATCTCATGGATGGCCAAGGTAGCTGCCTCCTTAGGAGTTTTAGGATATTGTAAAATTTCCAACTCCTTTGCTCTGGGCTCTGTTTCAGGGGCCACAGTAATGGACAGACCCCGAACCACCTCCCTGATGAAATCCTGAAAGGAAATGTCCTCTGGAGGAGACATCCTGAGTTTAGGGGAGGAAGGCTCCTCCGGGAGAAGTATTCCCGCATTGACAGAACTGTCAGAATCCTCAGATTCCTCTGAGGACTCGAAGTACCTTCTGTCGGGATGCTCTTGAAGAGCCCGATACCTGTACCAATTAAAGTCGGTACCGAGGGGAATCGGTACCAGTGTAATGGTACCGGAAGGCATCGCATGACTGGGTGCCAGCAATGCAGACGCGGATGTCGATGCCGATGCTGTCGGTACCGGTACCGATACCGGTGCCGGAGTCGGTGCCAGTACCGGTTGAATTGTCTGACGTGTTTCCAAGGGTGTCGATGCGGCAAGGAGAGCCGCCAGACTGCGTTCAATAGCCAGGACCCTCTGGTCTATCGATGCTGCCGATGCCTGGATGTCGGTATCAGAGAAGATCGCCGGTACCCCAGAGCATGGCACCAGTAGTTCTGCCGTGGTCAAGCCCCAATAATGCTTTGGAAGCCGAAGCCTCCCGCCGGGGCAATTTTGCCGGTGCAGAATCCTCAAGGGTAACTCCAGAGGCATCTTGATGCTTAGAAGGAGATCTACCCTTTGAGGACCGGCTAGACTTATGTTTAGTTACCTGAGATCCACGGGAGGAAGACGAAGCCCTGGAAGACGTCGATGCCACCGAAGCTGCATCAGAGGGAAATAGGGTACTGAGCTTGGCAGCTCGGTTCTGTCGACCTCTCTTGGACATCATGGCACAGGCCATACATTCGGAGATGGAATGGTCAGGACCTAAACATTTCAGACACCATTCATGGGTGTCAGTGACGGAGATGGTACCGCCACACTAGGTGCACTTTTTAAAACCCGAAGAGGGTTTTTCCATTATGGAAAAAATCTTGGGCCTAAGGCCCAAAATGGCGCGTGCACCTGGAAAAAATGGGAAAGAAAGTACTAAGATTTTTTTTTTTAAGAAAAGAAAGAAAGAAAGAAAAACCGGCGGTACCGGTAAAGCGTCTAGGAAGGCAGACGCGACCACAAAAAAGAAGGAAAATTTTCTGCAGTGACAGGAACATGACCTGCTGGCTCCGCGGAAAATGAAGAACTGGAGAGAGGCAGTTGGGAAAGACAGGAAGGCATCACGCAGGCACTGTGGGATGCTCCCAAAAGCTTTCTAATTGGACGCTGAGGAGCGTTCCCGCGCAGGCTCCGTCGGTACCGATGATACCCATATGTGATGACTACATTCCTGCTTGTTCCTGGAGATAAGTCTATTAATACTAAATCTGAGGAGGTCACGTGATGTGGACAGAGTAGTGGTCGCATCCTGAGTACGCTCCGTACCCCTTAGCCCAAACCGGCGAAATCGTACCGTTTAAAGCTGCGTAACACAGGTGTACTCCTGTTCGAACTGTGCCGGGGTGCCTGCAGTGCTTAAAAAGTTGGTGTTGACGGCGAGCGGCATGGCGACAGCCGTAAAAGCAGCCCGCAGAGACAGGGAGTGTGTGGCCGGCACCAGCAAGATAGCGGAGGTGGCGGCGGCGCCGAACTCGCCGAAGTCTCCTGCGTTCCTGGATGAAATGTTGGCGGCTGTAGCAGCAGCTCTGTCCTCCCAGTTCGCAGCTCTACACGACAAGATGGACGGGCTACAGACCTCAGTCGATACTCTGGGGAATCGGCTCCGAGAGGCCGAAGACCGCCTTGGACAGGCAGAAGATAGTGTCGAGGCATTGGCTAAGGAGGTGGCAGGCCTGAAGTCTCAAGTGTGTCTACAGGAAGCAAAAATAGACGACTTGGAGAACCGGTCAAGCAGAAATAACCTGCGGATAATGGGGATCCCTGAAACAGTGGCAGATAAAGACCTCAGAGGCTATTTAGAGGCACTGATAATGCAGCTGCTGGAAGATACAGAGCCTGGGGATAAGGTGTGCATTGAGAGAGTCCATCGAGTGGGTAATAACCAGGCCCGAGACCGCCGACCGCGGATTGTGATTGCCAAATTCCTGCGTTTCCCCCAGAAAGAAATGATCCTGCGGGCTGCCAGGCGGAAGGGGGAAGTTACGCATAATATTAAAATCCGGATAGCGCAGGACTATTCTGTTGCGCTGAGTCGGAAGCGAAGAGAATATGCACCCCTGTGTGAGAAGCTCGTTGGTGCCAAGATTCGATTCTCTGTGCAATATCCTGCCAAACTGCATGTGGTGCATAATGGTATACATCGAGCCTTCGAGTCAGCTACAGAAGCCGGGGCCTATGTGGATCAGGTCGTCAATCGGGAGATAGCAGCCTCGACGTCCCCCTAAAGATAATAGGACTGTGCTGATTCCTGCTTTGTGGTGGACTTGAGTCTCTTAAGGACTTTAGAGAGTGGCTGCTGCACAGTTTTGAATGTGGAAGGAACTGACCGTCAGGTTGGCCTGTGTTTGGCAGCAGGAGTTGGTGGGAGGGTGGGGAATGGTGGGGCCTGATCCCTTGAGTCCCTTAGTTAGGGGGCTTGGCAGAGCTTGGCCATGCCACTCTCCTAGAGAGAGCTGTAGCCGGGGGTGCCTATTTGTACTGAGATAGGGATGCAGCGTGGGACTACTATGCTGCTGTTCCCTTAATGGGGCTCGGCAGGGCTTGGTATGCCGCCCTGTGCATAAAGGGGCAGCCGCCGAGGCTTGTTCTCCGGGGGCTCCCCCTTTCCCTTTGTTCCTGTGTTTGTTTTGGGTTGGTTATGGGGGGGTTCTCTGGGGTGCTGGTGGGGTTTTGGCTCTTCGTGTGTAGGGGCTGTGCAGGGCCCTCCCTGATTTCTGGGTCCTTTTACTTTGGTATTGGCTAGGCGTGGGCTTAGTTTCCTGTGGGGAGGGGGGCTTGGTGGAGGGTATAAAGTACTTGGGTGGAGGGGGGAGCTGGTCGCGCTCAGTGGGACCTCAGCTGGCTCTCTCCGGAGAGGGGAGGGGGAGAGAGACCTAAGGTTAGCGGACTAGAGGGGGACAGGGGGTAAGAGTGGGTGGTGAGAGCACGGAAGGGGGGGGTTAGGGGAGGGTAGGGTGAGAGACGGTGGGGAGGATCGGAGGAGGGGATGGAGGTGGAGATCAGAGGCTGAGAGTAGGGAGTGGGGAGGGCAAGGGAATGGGAGGGGGCATGGGGGTAAGGAGAAGGGAGGGGGCGTAGAGAGTATGGGGAAAGGGGGTTGGGGGATTCAGGGGCTACAGAGGAATCATAGCTTGATCATGGAAGTGGAGTTTGGGAGCACCTCAATGTTCAAGGGGGAGCCTCAGGCTGGGAAGGTCCATCCCCATTTTCATTATAGGACCGATAAGCATATTCTGTTCAATTGCTATTCAACCTGAAGGTTATCTCTTGGAATGTGTGTGGGGTAGGTAACCCTATTAAAAGATATAAAGTGTTGCAAGCCTTAGCCAGGTTGAAATGTGACATAGCTATGTTACAGGAAACCCACCAGATGGCCGAAGAACATGCTAAATTGCAGAAAGCGTGGGTGGGGCAGGGTTGGGGTGCCCCGGCTAAAGGAAAAAAGGGTGGAGTGGTCATTTTGATCAGTAAGCAGGTTCGCTTTGAGTTGGAAAAGGAGTACTCCGATCCAGAAGGCAGATACATTTTGCTGTATGGCTGACTTGAAGGAAGGCCTATGGTGCTGAGTAACCTGTATAGTCCTAATGTATTGCATCGGGCATTCTATGCCCGATTGGCCTCTAGAGTGGAACAGTTGCCTGATGTTCCCTTGATATTGGCTGGGATCTGAATGGGGTGCTCGATATAGAGATGGATACGTCGGGAAGTGGGGGGGAACGAGTGCGAGCTCCGACCACTAAAGTGCTTAGGGTGTTATGTAGCCGCCTGGGGATGGTAGACCCCTGGCGCTTGTTGCATCCGTTAGAGAAAGCACAGTTACTTACCTGTAACAGGTGATCTCTGGGAACAGCAGGAATAAGTCTTCACATATGGGTATCGTCGGTACCGACGGAGCCTGCGCGGGAATGCTCCCCAGCATCCAATAAGAAAGCTTTTGGGAGCATCCCACAGCGCCTGTGTGCTGCCTTCCTGCCTTTCCCAACCGCCTCTCTCCAGTTCGAGTTTTAAAGCTGAGACAAAGAGAGAGAGAGGGAAGGAAAGATAGATAGAGAGATACCTCCCCTAGGAGTTGTGAGTGGGTTGTGAAGACTTATTCCTGCTGTTCCCAGAGATCACCTGTTACAGGTAAGTAACTGTGCTATCTCCAGGAACAAGCAGGAATGAGTCTTCACATATGGGGACTCCCTAGCTGCAGATGCCAGGGAGAGACCCAGAGTTGTGTGTCCTTGAAAAGAGCTCCACCTCCCCCCATGGATCTCTGGCATCCAACCAGGGTAGGTGCGTAGGAGTTGATTAGGAATGGAACAGGTGTTTGAAGAAGCGGAACTGCTTCTATGGCCCTCTGGGCCAGAAGGGTAGTCACCTCCTGATCCAGAAGGTTGAGGGATGTGGGAGAATTGAAGTGTCTCACCCTGGTGTAGGGAGGAAGGTTTGAGAAATGAAGTTTGTAGCCCTCTCTTATGATAGAGAGGGTCCACTGCTCTGATGTGATTTGCTCCCATCTGGGAGCAAAATGAGCTAACCTTCCTGGAATGGTGAGAGGCTCTGGTTGTTGTAGAGCCAGAAAGGTTAAGTTCTCTAGTATCAAGTCAAAAACCCTGAGGGGGTTGGGACTGCTGGGTTGCAGCAGCCCCTGCAGGTTTAGGCCTGGCCTGTTTAGGTTGCTGACGCTTAGTAGCAAAGCGACCTGTAGAAGACTGTTGACCAGAAGTGGAAGGAAATCTGCCCTTTTTGTAAAAAGACTTTTTAAAAGATTTTTTCTTGGCCGGAGTGGAGGTAGACTTAGAAAGTCTATCCAGAGCAGCATTTTCTGCATCCATTTGAATGGCTTTAATTTGCCACTCTTTGCCAAATAGATTTTCACCTGTACAGGGCAGATTTCCTAAACCATCTTGAACCCAGGGTTCTAGATCAGAAGCCTGGAGCCAAGCAATTCTACGAGCAGCTATAGCAATGCCTGAGGCTCTGCTGGCACCTTCAAAAGAATCAAAGGCTGCCCTGTTGTAAAACTTTGAAATGTCTTGAGTATGCTTAAGCCAAAGAAGGAACTCATCCCTTTTATCCTCTGGAATAAAAGGGAGAAAGTTGTGCAGTTTTTCTGTAACCTCCTTCAGAAACATACCCATATAAAGGCTATATGAATTGATTCTGGCAATAAGCATGCTGGCTTGGAAGATTTTCCTACCAAAAGCATCCAAGGTCCTGCATTCTCTTCCTGGAGGAGTAGAAGAGTGTCTTTTGGTACTCTTTATCCTCTTCATAGCTGACTGCACCACAATGGAGTGGTGAGGAAGCTGAGTTTTTTGAAATCCAGGAGAAGGAGGGACACGGTACATAGTGTCCAATCTACGAGAATGAGGAGAAAGGGTGAGAGGAGTCTCCCACAATTCAATCAAATGTTCTTGAAGAATTTCATGAATTGGCAAGGTGACTGCCTCTCTGGGAACCTTAGAGTATCCCAAAATATCTAATTTTTTTGCTCTAGGTTCTTTTTCAGAGGTTACTGAACTAGAGTCTCCTTTAGCTACTTCTATTATGAAGTCTTGAAAGGACAAATCCTCTGGAGGAGACATTCTCCTTTTTGGAGAAGAGGGCTCCTCAGGAAGGGTGACAGATACTTCAGGGGACTCATCCGATGAATCAGAATCATCAGAAGAACCGAAGTATCGTCTGCTCGATTCCAAAGATCGATAGGCATATCGATCGGTACCAACATTGGGTGTTCCCAGTACCGGATCGGTACCGAGAAAGAGCCCAGGACAGGGAGCCGGAATCGGTATCCTGGCCGATGTCGATGCAGCCGGTACCGGTTTCGAAGTTGGTACCGGTACCGGTGCCGACAACGGAGCTTGTTGCGGTACCGTCGGCGTCGCAGCCTTAATGAAAGCCAGTATAGCCTGCTGCATGGATTGCACAGTGTGATCCATGGATGCCACGACTGCCTGGATGTCTGTACCGGGAGATTGTGCCGGTACCCCAGAGCAGTCTAACAGGTGATCGGTCGAGGTCGTGCCATCGATGTCAACCTGTAACCCCATAGGAGGAGCTTTGGAAGCCGGAGCTTCCCGCCGGGGTTGTTTGGCTGGGGCAGGATCCTCGAGGGCAAGCCCGGAGGCATCTCGATGCTTAGAGGGAGATTTGCCCTTCGAGGACCTGCTAAAAGTATGTTTGGTTACCTGAGACCCATCAGGAGAGGAAGACCTGGAAGATGTCGATGCCACCGCCGGTGCATCCGTGGGAAACAGCACATGGAGCTTGGCTGCCCGGTTTTGTAACCCTCGTTTAGACATTAGAGAACAGGACTGGCAATCCGGGATGGAGTGTTCAGGCCCCAAACATTTCAGACACCATTCATGGGTATCTGTGTCAGAAATTGTACCGCTACACAGTGCATTTTTTTTTAACCCGGAGGCTGGTTTTTCCATAAGGGAAAAATTTCTTGTGGGCCTGGAGGCCTAAGAAG
The DNA here is from genome assembly GCA_033557465.1 of Ichthyophis bannanicus. NCBI lineage: Eukaryota > Metazoa > Chordata > Amphibia > Gymnophiona > Ichthyophiidae > Ichthyophis > Ichthyophis bannanicus. The sequence continues at coordinate 57,824,119 of CM066036.1, forward strand.
AAAATACACCAAGTGAGGAAAAAAGATAGTATTTTTTTTTTTTTTAAAGAAAAGAAAAGACTGGCGGTACCGGTCCGGTGTCGGGGAAGGCAGACACGCGACCAAAGAAATAAATTAAAATAAAGAACTTCTTCAGCGGTGACAGGAACACGACCTGCTGGCTCCGTGGAAAAGAAGAACTGAGGAGAGTTGGTTAGGAAAGGCGGGAAGGCAGCGCGCATGCGATGTGGGATGCCCCAAAAGCTTTCATCCTGGGAAGCTGGGGAGCATTCCCACGCAGGCTCCGTCGGTACCGACGTACCCATATGTGAGGACTCATTCCTGCTTGTTCCTGGAGATAGGCTAAGTTCTCTAGCTGCAAGTCAAAGGCCCTGAGGAGACTGAGGCTGCTGGGTCATGGCAGGCCTAGCAGCCTTTGATTTGGCCTGTTTAGGTGGTTGCTGACGCTTTGCAGCAAAACGACCTGCAGAAGATGCCTGCTGACTATAAGCAGGATAGTATCTTCCCTTTTTAGAAAAAGATGTCTTTTTGAACAATCTTTTCTTAACAGGAGCAGAGGTAGACTTTGAAAGTCGATCCAAAGCAGAGTTTTCAGCATCCATCTGATTGGCCTTTGCTTGCCAATCCTTACCAAAAAGGTTTTCACCTGTACAAGGGATATTCCCTAATTCATCTTGTACCCAGAGCTCCAAATCAGAAGCTTGTAGCCAAGCAATTCTGCGTGCCCCTATGGCAATAGCCGAAGCTCTGCTTACACACTCAAAAGAGTCAAAGGCTGCACGGTTGGAAAATTTGGAGGCATCTTGGGCATGTTTGAGCCAAGTGAGAAACTCCTGCCTTTTATCCACTGAAATAAAAGGGGTTAAAGTCTGCAGATGATCTGTGACTTCTTTTAGAAACATCCCTATATAGAGACTATAGGAGTTGATCCTGGCAGCTAGCATAGAAGCTTGGAAAACCCTTCGGCCAAAAGCATCTAGGGTCCTGCATTCATGTCCTGGAGGATTAGATGAGTGTCTCTTTGCACTCTTTATCTTTCTCATGGCAGACTCTACCACAATAGAGTGGTGAGGGAACTGAGTCTTGTGGAAGCCAGGACAAGGAGGGACACAATACATAGTGTCTAACCTGCGAGAATGAGGAGAGGTGGTAAGAGGTGTCTCCCACATCCTCAACATGAGATCATACAGAATCTCATGGATAGGCAAGGTTAGCTGCCTCCTTAGCAGTTTTAGGATATTGTAAAATATCCAATTCCTTGGCTCTGGGTTCTGACTCAGGGGCCACTGTGATGGAGAGGCCCCTGGCCACTTCCCTGATGAAGTCTTGAAAAGCCAAGTCTTCTGGAGGAGACATTCTTCGCTTAGGAGAGGAAGACTCCTGAGGAAGAAGATGGATGCCTCGACAGAACCCTCAGACTCAGTCTTCAGAGGCATCGAAGTATCGCCTGTCTGGATGCTCCTGTAAAGCCCGATAACCCTACCGAGTAGGATCGGTATCGGTTCGGTACCAATGGGCATCATAGGACAGGGTACCGTTGCAGCCGACACCAAAGCCGATGTCGATGCGATCGGTACCAGCACCGGGAGTGATGCAGGTGCCGGAGCCGGTACAGACAACGGGGATTGTTGCGGTACTGGAGGCGTCGCAGCCTGTATGAATGCCGCTAGGGTGCGCTGCATTGTCAGGATCTTTTGATCCATCGACGCCACCAATGTCTGGATGTCGGTACCAGTGGGAGCCACCAGTACCCCAGAACACGGCAACAGGTGATCTGTCAAGGCCGAGCCATCGATGTCAACCTGTGACCCCATAGACAATGCTTTGGAAGCCGGAGCTTCCCGCCAGGGTAATTTTGCCAGTGCGGAATCCTCAAGTGCAAGCCCGGAGGCATCTCGATGCTTGGAAGGAGATCTACCCTTCGAGGACCGGCCAGATTTATGCTTGGTTACCTGAGATCCATGGGAGGAAGAAGCAGCCCTGGAAGACGTCGATGCCACCGAAGCTGCATCAGAGGGAAACAGGGTACTGAGCTTGGCTGCTCGGTTCTGCCGACCTCTTTTAGACATCATAGTACAGGACATACAATCCGTAATGGAATGGTCAGGCCCCAAACATTTTAGACACCAGTCATGGGTGTCGGTGACAGAAATAGTACCGCCACATTTTGTGCATTTTTTAAACCCGGAGGCGGGCTTCTCCATAAGGAAAATATTTTTAGGCCTAAGGCCCAAAAACTGAAAATGCACAGCTTGAAGAAAAGGTTTTTTTTGTTTGTCTTTTTTTTTAAGAAAGAAAGAAAAGAAAAGAAAAGACCGGCGGTACCGGTCAGACGTCGAAGAAGGCAGACGCGACACAAAAGAATAGGAAAAAATAAAGAACTTCTTCTGCGGTGACAGGAACACGACCTGCTGGCTCCGCGGAAAAGAAGAACTGGAGAGAGGCAGTTGGGAAAGGCGGGAAGGCAGCACGCAGGCGCTGTGGGATGCTCCCAAAAGCTTTCCTATTGGACGCTGGGGAGCGTTCCCGCGCAGGCTCCGTCGGTACCAACGATACCCATATGTGAAGACTCATTCCTGCTTGTTCCTGGAGATAGATTTTACCCATCAGTCGAGGGCTCATGGTTCCAGTGCTAGACTTGACTATGTTTTGGTGTCAGAACGGCTTTTTGCGCAGGTAAGAGATGCACAGATAGGCCCCACAGCGGTGTTTGATCATGCTCCGGTCTGGGTGGATTTAGTATTGGGGGCTTGGCCGCACAGACAAGAATTTGGCGGTTTCCCATGGGGCTGTACAACGATGTTGACTTTCGTATGCGTCTTGGACAATGCTGGCGGGAATTTATGGCTCATCATGAGCAGCACAAAGATGAACCGGAGTTGCTCTGGGAAACGGCCAAAGTAGTATTGCGGGGAGACATTATTGAATATGTTGCGAGGAAGCGCAAACATTTGGCGAGGCAGATTGTTCAGCTGGAGAAGCAGGTAGTAAGAGCTCGGCGGCGATGTGCGGGGGACCCCAGTGAGGCTAACAAGCGGAGACTTTGGGAGATGCAAACGTCTCTCAATGAATTACTTCAGAGGGCGAAGAAATCTCATATGTATTATCGGTATCAATTATACCACTTGGGGATAAACCCGGGAAACTTCTGGCGCGCTGCCTACAAGGCAGCCGGGGTGCTCGGTCGATAGCGGCGCTACAGGATGAACAGGGATGCTTGCATAAGGATAACAAGGCCATAGCCTGATTGCTTCGATCCTTTTTTCAGCAGCTATATACGTGGAGGGAGGGGTCTCTGACTGAAATGCAGAACTACCTACGAGGGATGCAATTGCCGAAGGTGACGGTGGACCAGCGGGCATACCTAGATGCCCCGGTGACGGTGGAAGAAGTATATAGAGTTATTCTAGTCCCACAGGTGCTCCTTGTGGTCTTGGGCAAGCCACTTAACCCTCCATAGCCCATGTTCCCTGTAAAATAGTTATCAAGTTATAATGCCCTGTTCAATGTAATTTCAGTTTGTTCAATGTAAACCGCACTGATGCAGAATAGCACGGTATATAAGAGAATGTAAATAAATAAATAAATAAATTCAGAGAGCCAGTTGTTGCAGAGCACCAGGCCCTGATGGGTTTGGGGCAGAGTTTTATAAACTATGTAATGTATACAGAAGTATACAAAACTGTTAACTTGTTCCATGTAAACCGCCCCTGATCTCTGGAAGGGGCGGTATAGAAGAAATAGATAGATAAATAAATAAATAAATAAATTAGGGGATCTGGTGCCCCCAGCTTTAGTGGCAATGTACCCGTTAGTGAACGGGATCTGCAATCATTCTTAATCAGCTTTGACGCAGAAAAGGCATTCGACCAGGTGCACTGGGATTACTTGAAATGTCTTTTGCCTTACTATGGGCTGGGGGACCCCTTTTGTAAGATGGTGGAGTTGCTTTATGCGGACCCTATGGCTGGAGTCCTCTGCAATGGGGTGCTATCGGACAAATTTAGTCTGGAAAGGGGTACACGTCAGGGTTGCCCGCTCTACCCCTTGCTTTTTGTGTTGACCTTGGATCTGCTGATACGGAGGATAGAGGAGTCCTCGGGTATATGTGGTGTACGTACTGGGTCACATGGGTTTAAGATGGCTGCCTTTGCAGATGACATGCTGGTCCATCTTACGTTTCCCCAACAGTCACTGACCCATCTACTTGAGGAGTTCTCTCTATATGGTAAATTTGCAGGACTACGTATTAATATGGACAAATCGGAGGCCTTGGATGTGGGGGGTAAATTAAAGGAGAGCTTGCAGGGGAGATTCCCACTTTGCTGGGCGGAGGAATCTTTTGTTTATTTGGGCATTTTGCTGACTAGGACGCCAGCACTGCTATATAAAGCAAATTTTGAGCGCATTTTTTCTAAACTCCAAGCGCAGTTGCTGGCCTGGGCGCCTCTCCCTTTGTCCCTTTTGGGTAGAGTGGCTACCTTAGGGATGGTGATTCTCCCACGAGTGCTTTATTGGATGCAAACACTCCCGGTGTGGTTATTGAGACGTGATCTGTTGTGTATTGAGCGGGAGATCCGAGGTTTTCTTTGGAATGGGGCCAGAGCACGCATACCGCTGACTCGGATGAGAGGGGGGTGGAGCTCAGAAGGGGTTGGGGTTCCGGATCTTTGGAAGTACGCACTGGCATGTCAGGCACGGCACCTAGGTGACTGGCTGGGGGACACAGAGGTTTATACCCCCGGAGAGTTGAAAGAGGCCTTTGTAGCACCGCAAACTCTGGAAGCGGTTCTGCACTTGCAGCAGGTAGCTTTACCGGCTCGCATGACAAGTAGTGTTTTGATACAGGCGACACGGCGTACATGGCAACAGCTAAATAAATATTGGGGTAGTAACCCTGAGGTTTCGAGCTGGCTGCCTCTACAAGGCAATGTCTGTTTTACTCCGGGCTCCGATTCAGCTTCCTTTCGGCAGTGGGAACGGTTGGGAAATACGGCGCCTTGGGCATGTGGTGGACCAGGACGGGAGATGTAAGGCTTTGGGTGCACTTTGTGGGGAATATGGCTTGAATCCAGGGGTGTCTGTCTTTGCATACGTGCAACTATCTCATTATGTCAGCTCGTTGTCACAGCAAGAGCTGCACATGGAGCACTCGGCGCGGATTCTTGATTTTTTTGCCCTGGGGGCGGAGTCTCCACCGACTATAGCCAAGCTAAAGAAGAGGTTGGATCTACTTGATACGCCTCCTGACTATTCGGCGGTGGAAAGCTTATGGGCGAGGGAACTGGGTCTAGAGATTGCCCCGGGCTCTGTCCGTGGCACGCTGAGTCGGACTGCGCAATTGGTGGAGGGGGCACGGTGGCACGAGGTACAGTTTAAATGTATTATCCGAGCCCACTTTTCCCCGAGGCGAGCGCTGAGACGCCGCCTTACACTATATGGAGGGTGCCCCAAATGTTCTTGTTCCTTGGCGGACCTGGGTCATATGTGGTGGGGTTGTTCTTCTATTCGTCGGTATTGGCTGCGAATTGGGGCGTATCTTAGTGGCCTGTTGTGGCAGCGGATCTGCTGGACAGGGCTGCTGGTAGTACTAGATCAGCTGGGACCGCTCCATCCGAAGGGGAGATGGGAGAGAATTTTGGTGCAGAAGGCCTGTCTGGTGGGTAAGGGCCCTATTCTTAGCCGAAGGAGGGAACCTGTGGCCCCCACCTTCTGTGAGTGGCGTAACAGCCTACATCAGCTTATGCTCATGTAACGGAGAAGTGTGCAAGGGTACCCCCGGAGATGGGCCACCTTTTTGCTGATTTGGATGCCTTACATTCAGAGATTGGGGCCTAAAACCCGCAGTGAGGTGCTAAAGGTTGGATAGTGGTTGGCTAGGGTGAGTGTTGCTCCTTTGGGTAAAGTAGTATTGTTGTGATTCTGGTACCGGGGGGGGAGGGGGGGAACTCTGGGTTATATGGTTAGGTATTGTATTGTTCTGTTCTTTTTATTGCTGTTACAATCCTAGGGTGGTGGACAAGACACAGCCCCACCCGGGATGTGATATTATACAGAAACAAAAAATTGATTGGATATATTGTTTTGTTGTACTGTGCGACATCAATAAACAGATTTGAGACTGTCCCTCTAATAGCACATTGGATGCAGCATCAACATTCACCCTCTGACTTACTCTGGCATGTTCTTGATTATCTGCCAAACTCTTGGCAGGGAGGTAATTATTTGAAACGGCTGGCTATTTGAGTATTCTTGGGTGTTTTGGCTTGGCTCTATAGAACCATACGGATTGAATCAAGTGGTTGATTGGTCCTCTCTGCTTTGATTGGCTAATCTGACCATGTGATCACTTTCGTGCCATGTTATATTCCTAGGAGGTTTAACCCTTTCCAGGCCGAGCCCAACACTCTCGGGATCCAAAATTCTGACTAAATATTCCTATCAAATGGTATATAATACATGACCATAGCAGAAGGAAAATCACTATTAGAACATATTGAATAAGATGGGTACAATTTTCCTGAAATATGCAAAAATTAACCCAGCTGCAGAATGTGGATTAAAAATTTAAAGTAGGCCTTCAAAAGTGGAGCATTCAGCGGGCTGGAGTTTTGCTCTATGCACAGTGGATTTTTTTCAGTTATCCTTTTTGATTTGCACTTCCCCCTGTAGCAGATAAGTTTATGTATTTTTCTTATCAAAAAACAATATTGTGTCAGGCTATATATTAAGTCAGTGACTATATGTTATATTTTGTGCACAATTCCACTGTGCTGGCTTGGTATAAATAAGTAAAATACCTAGGCATCATAATAGATCACACACTTAGTATGCTCCCACACATAAAACAAACAGTGAAAACCATATTCTATAAACTTAGAACCATTCAACACTTACGACCACTACTAGACACACATGACTTCAGATCTGTTATCAGCACACTCATCACTCCACACTTCGACTATTGTAATAGTCTACTTATCGGCCTCCCTCTCGCAAATACCAATATACTCCAACGAGCTCAAAACATCTGTGCTCGAGTAACAGCAAAAGCCAGCCTCACTGACCACATAACCCCCATCCTCGCCGAACTACACTGGCTTCCCATAAATAGTAGAATATCGTACAAAATACTCTTAACCACATTTAAACTTATCAATGACATCTCACCCTCACATCTAACCACTCTGATACATGCTCCAAAAGAACTTAGAACCCGCAGGCAAAATGCAACCCACTCACTAGACATAAAAAAATCCATCCGAAAAACAAAAAAAACCACAAGCTCAAGAGCCTTCTCTTATGCAGCCCCCACCCTATGGAATAAACTCCCACTAAGCCTCCGCAAAATAAAAGATCTCCATACATTCCGAAAAGAACTAAAAACGTATCTGTTTATAGAACACTTTACAAATCTTAATGAATCCCCTCCATCCCACACACTACACCTCCATAACAATCCTCCTTAACCACAGATCAAAAAGCCTCAAACTCCAATACACTTAAGAAAAAGCAAATCCAACAAATCATGAGTAATAATGAATGATTAATGTAATTAGTTACAACATTACTAACCAATGTTAATTGTATAACTGTTTATAGATATTAAAAAAAAAAAAAACCTGTTCCATGTTATTGTTCATGAAAAGTTAATTGTACATAGTTATAAAAAGAGATGTTCCATGTAAAACCTGTTCCTTGTAAAACCTGTTCATTTTATGTTAAGTGTAAACCGCCTTTGATCTTTGGAAAAAGCGGTATAGAAGAAAAGCATAAATAAATAAATAAATAAATAAAATATCGAGCATACTAGTTGCGGCCTTTGAGGCTGTTATACTGGAGGGTATGGTTGGGTCTATTTAAGCTCAAAAACTGTTTGAGGTCCTTTGATTATTATTTAGTATCCACTTGTATATTTAAAATATTTAGAAATTATTTATTTTGAATTTTTGGAAAATTTGATTTCTTTTTTGGCTTTATTTGTTTAATTTGAATGTTTGTCTTTTAAAAAAGACCTGACATGTTTGGACCACACCTGCAGAGTTTTAGGATTGCTGTTTCTTTTAAACAATTTGACAAAGACTGTGTATGGTACAGCCTAGATGCAAACAACATTTCATCCAGATTAAAGATACAAATCTAAAAAATACATACAAATGATTTAACAAACACCTTAAGATCACAAAAATTTAATATCAAAACATTTTTGAAAATATATATAAGAGCTAAAACAAAAAAAAAACTCACTAGGAGATCTCACCACTTACTTCTGAAACAGTTATAGTGAAACAAAAACCAGTCTATTTTGTGAAAGAACAAATACATTACTTCGTCAATAAAAAGTTTCATTAGACAGTTTTTGAGATGAACATAAGAAATGCTATATTGAGTCAGACCAAGGTACATCAAAGCCCAGTCTTTTTTATTTATTTTATTTAAGAGTTTTCTATAACGCCTTTTCTAGCCATCAAAGCGGTTTACAATGAGCAAACAAACGATTACATCAAACAGTAGGGTAACATATTAGATACATGTTAGCTAATACAAATTTGCTTAGAGTAGGATAAGTGGGTATCAACAAGAACTATTTACAAATAATTTATGTACAGTGTGCGAGTATAATCAACAGTCTGGTTACATATGGAGAGTGTACAGGAGTGTAGCAATCTGTTTATAGCGATGTGCTGCGTGTGGAATTTATAATCATTAGGTGTGATTGTTTTATCTACTCTTAGTGTCTGGTTCCAGGATGTACTATGTACAATTAGGCTAGCTGGAAGTTCGGTGAGTGATATAATGGACTTATAGTATATGATGCATTTGCAATGGAGTATGGAGTTCAATTCATGCCTCGGAAGGTTTGGGGGTGGGAGAGTAACAAATCGGTAGGTGAGTGTTTAAGTTGGGTATATTTGAGAATTTTGATTTGTGTTATCAAAATATTTTCTAAAGAGGTGCGTTTTAAATCTCTTTGCGAAATGTGAGCAGGTCATTAATGTTTTTAGATTTTCTGGGAGGGAATTCCAAAGTATAGGTGCTACATAAGTGAATGCTCTCTCAGTTGTCAAACAAGTTGAATTCCAAAAGTCAAGAGGGACAGCTAAGATATTTTATGATCGTCCTCTTCGTATTCGTTCGTTTGAGTGTATGTTGATGAGCGTGGAGAGGTGGGATGGGGTTATGTTTTTTAGGAGTTTGAAGATGATCATTAATGATTTTATGTTCTTATGATTTATATTTAATGCAGCTTTCAATAGGTAACACTAGTCAACAAAGTTTTACAAAAGTCATGTTACTGAAATAAAAATAGTCATTTCTTAATTTTTATATGCTGAACACAAATGTGACAGTGAAATTGCAAAGTTGGCTCTAGATTTTTGGTAATCTACAAGAATTAATGTTTACATCACGAAATGCATGTCAACAGTAAATATAATAGGCCTTCGGTTAATACCTGTAAAAAAACAAGTCAGACTACTTCTTAGATTTTTTCACCTCTCTCTTGTACAGCTGTTCGGAAGCTTCTCTGGGAGTGTCCAGCAGTAGTCAACCAGCATTGTAGTGGACCATTTTCCCTGGTATCTTTGCTCCATCGTTGCGATATCCTGATGAAAATGTTCGCCCTGTTCATCACTAACCATACCACAGTTGTCAGGAAAGAAATCGAGATGGGAATCAAGGAAATGGATCTTTAGAGACATATTGCAGCCAAGTTTCTGATACTGCATCAGCATGTCTTCTACTAGTTCCTTGTAGTTTTCTGCCCTAACATTCCCAAGAAAGTTTGTTGACACTAGGCGAAAAGCATTCCATGCTTGTTTCGCATCACCCTGCAGCAAGTTGTTGAACCGGTCATCTTTGACGAGCTCTCGAATCTGAGGACCCACAAAAACTCCCTCTTTAATTTTTGCTTCGCTGAGTCGAGGGAATTTTTCATGCAGGTATCGGAAAGCTGGCAAAGTGCGGTCCATGGCTTTCACAAAGTTTTTCATCGAACCTAGTTTGGTGTGAAGGGGTCGTAGCAGGATTTTGTGAGCCTCAACCAGAGCTGGATGCTGGATATTCTTCTCTCCAACTGTTACATTTTGTCTGCGATTCCATTCCTTCCGCAAGTAGTGCCAATCCCTTGCTCGGCTATCCCACTCACATAAGAAACACATGTATTTTATATATCCCTGCTGCAGTCCCATTAAAAGGGCAACTACCTTCAAGTCACCACAGAGGTGCCAGCTGTACTTGTTATAGTTAATGGAAGTCAGTAGATGCTTTAAGTTATCGTATGTTTCTTTCAAGTGGATGGCATGTGCTACTGGAATAGATGGAAGACGGTTTCCATTGTTCAAAAGCACAGCCTTCAGACTCAGTTTCGAAGAGTCTATAAATAGTCTCCAGTCTTGTGGGTCATGAGTGATTTTTAAGGCATTCATGAGGCTTTCAATATCGGAACAGAATACCAGATTACTTTCCTTTCCGACTGCGTACAGTACACTGCTGACGTGAGATGGCTTCAGCAGCCGTCTGGTAGTATTGCATTGCATCAGAAAATGATGCAATCAACTCTGGATGATGTGTGCATGCTGGTATTATGCAATGTGATGCAATATTACATCATTCAAGGCTTATTTGGGATGTTGATGTCCTACTGGATAAATTTACACGGTGAAACATCAAAAATGAACTACATGCAATATCTTCAAAACGAGAGCCAATAAATTTTTTTTAATGTTATATTCATGTTCAGCTCACCAAGATACTATAGATTAGGGCCTTTTAAAGTCAGTAACGATTTCAATGTTGACCAGTGTAACCAGTATAGCTCATATAGTATGGAGGTGATGTGGGCAGAGATATGTGCTTTAGTAATTATATGCGCGGCTATGTGTTGAGCCAGTTGTAACTGGTTTATCAGTTGTTTAGGGAGACCATGGAGGATTGCTGTCACAATAATCAAAGTGGGGTGTGATTAATGCCTGGACCACCGATCTGAAGTTATAACTTGAGAGAAGGGGTCTTAACTGCTGTATTAGTCTTAGTTTGTAGCAGATCTTACTAATGGTTGACATTATGTATAAGGCCATGCTGAGTGTTATCTAGTGTCACCCCTGAATATTTAATCTCATTCTTTACTATGAGGTCTACGTCTTCGAGATGTAGTGTTGCAGGGGGGACAAACCTTCAATTCCTGGTGACATAATACATCAGTTTTCTCCAGGTTGATTTTTAGGTTATGGGCATTCAGCCATGCAGAGACTTCTCTGAAACATGCTGCTATTCAGTTGGTGGATGGATTTGTCGTGTCGATTGGTAAGTATATCATTATGTCGTCCACATAAATATGGTATCCTACTTTGAATTTGTTGAAAGTGTTACAGACTGGCTGTAAATAGATATTGAAAAGGAGAGCGGAGAGAGATGAGCCCTGCGGTAAACCTTGTTCTTGTCTATAAGGTTTGGACATTTGATGGCCAATTTTAACTTGTTGGGTTTGGTCTGATAAATAGGATTGAAACCACGGATAGTTGTACCATGTAAGCCTATTTGACAGAGTCTATTTAGGAGAATGCCATGATGTATCAACCGACTCACAAAGGTGAGTCGGTTGATATAGTGTATCTGGACTTTCAGAAAGCCTTTGACAAGGTCCCTCAGAGACTTTTGGCAAAACTAAAGAGTCATGGGATAGGAGGCAGTGTACTACTGTGGATCAAGAACTGGTTAAAAGATAGAAAACAGAGGGTTGGGCTAAATGGCCAATTTTCCCAATGGAGAAAAGTGAATAGTGGCGTACCCCAGGGATCTGTGCTGGGTCCGCTGCTTTTTGACATATTCATAAATGACCTGGAAAGTAGAATAACGAGCGAGGTTATCAAATTTGTAGATGACACAAAACTATTTAAAGTTGTTAAAACCCAAGAGGATTGTGGAAAATTGCAAGAGGATCTTGATAAATTGGAAGACTGGACATCAAAATGGCAGATGACATTTAATGTGGGCAAGTGCAAAGTTATGCACCTAGGGAAGAACAACCCAAACTGTGGTTACACGATGCAAGGTTCCACATTAGGAACCACCACCCAGGAAAAAGATTTAGGCGTCATTGTGGATAGCATGTTAAAACCCTCGGCCCAGTATGCAGTGGCAGCCAAGAGAGCAAACAGAATGCTAGGTATCACAAGGAAAGGAATGGAAAATAAAACAAAAGTTATTATAATGCCTCTATATCGTTCCATGGTGAGACCGCACCTTGAATATTGTGTGCAATTCTGGTTGCCGTATCTTAAAAAGGATATAGCATTATTAGAAAAGGTTCAGAGAAGAGCCACCAAAATGGTAAAGGGGATGGAAGGATACTCCTATGAAGAAAGGCTAAAAAGGTTAGGGCTCTTTAACCTGGAAAAGAGACGGCTGAGGGGAGATATGATAGAAATCTATAAATTAATGAACGGAGTGGAACAGGTAAACGTAGATCGATTGTTTACGTTATCAGAATATAGAAAGACTAGGGGACATGCAATGAAGCTACAGGGTAAACTATTTAAAACTAATAAAAGAAAATATTTCTTCACTCAACATGTAATCAAACTCTGGAATTTGTTACCGGAGGATGTAGTAAAGGCTGTTAGTGTAGCTGAGTTTAAAAAAGGTTTGGACAAGTTCCTGGAGGAAAGGTCCATAAACCATTATTAAGAAGGGACCCAGGATATCAATGCTTGACCCAGTACAAGCATTGCGGAACCTGTGTCTTTTGGGGAAACTGCTAGGTACGTATGACCTAGATTGGCCACTGTTGGAAACAGGATACTGGGCTTGATGGACCTTGATCTGACCCAGTATGGCATCTCTTATGTTCTTATGCTATCGAAGGCTGAAGCTATATCTAAGAATATTAGAATGAATACCTATATGGGGGCGGAGCCTGGTTTCTGGTCAAGATGGAGGTGTAAGAACTGTGCTCTGGAGGGCAATAGACAAGAATCCTGACTTCAGCAATCTTTAATCAAATAGTTCCTACCTACGTTGATAACATTCGATCCCGGATATGTCAGGTCCCAAATAGACGCGACTGGATTAACAAGTATCCTAAAATGCTAGTGCAAAGAGAACCAAGATGGAACCTCTCTCACCTCACAAGATGGCGGTCATCAGAGATTGTCCTGAGACCTCCCAGGAGATCCTGGCTGAGATTCGGGCTGTCAAAGACTTGGTCAAAGCTAATGGAGAATCGCTATGTGCAATGCAGGAAGATATCAACACTTTGCGAACTTCTTTGGAGTCAAATACGGCTCGTTTGGGGAAGGTAGAGAATGTGGTGGCTTCATATGAGGAAAGGCTCGAGGCCGTTGAGAAGCAGTCCAAGTTGATACGTTCATTACAAAAAGAGGTGGAAGGCGGTAATAATCACTGAGGAATAACATAAGAATACTAGGAGTTCCTGAGGGAACAGAGGGTCCTGACATGGTGTCCTTTTTGCAGGCCATAATTCCAGGTGTGTTAAAGTTGCAGTTTGCTATGCCGTTCGATATCGAGCATGCCCATAGAGTGCCTACTCAGTCCGAGGTCATGGGCAAGTGTCCACGCCCAATCATCTTGAAAATTTTACATTTTCAGCAAGTATTGCAAATAATGGGAGCAGCCAGAGCACTTTCAACTTTGGACTATCAAGGACAAACTCCTGTTCTTCCCGGACTTCGCAAAGGTGATGGTGGATTGGAGAAAAGGTTTTCTGGTGCTGCATCCATGCTTGATACAACTGCATACCCATTTTGGACTGCTCTATCCTGCCCGCATGAGAGTCATGCTGCATAACCAGACCAAGACTTTTGATGATCCCAGGGAGTTATATGCATTTCTGGATGATATGGAGTCAGTGGCGATGCGGTGAAAGTCATTTTGCAACTTTTATTTGCTCTAGTTCTATGGCACTTGCTATCATGGGCATTTGACTGGTCTGAGGTCGTGTAAAGGCAACTTATCCATGCAGAAGCGACATTTAATCATCTAATATTGCTATATACTGGGATATCCATTCTGTCTCGTTTGAAGGAGCTCCAGGGTACTATGCTGGTTGAGATGTTTCTTTTGTTTTCTCTCTCTCTTTTCTTTTATGTTTTGTTTGTTTGTGATATTTATGGTGGCTGGGAGAGCCTTGGGGTTTGGAGGAGAGGAGTGGCCCTTGTTCATTGGGCTGGGTCTTTTAGACCATAAACTGACTCTAAGAGGGTTGCCCTGCAACGCAGTTTTGGTTTTCTCTTCTTTCTTCTTTTTTTTGGGGCTTTGAGTACATTGTCTTTACTCTTAAGGGTGGTGGGCAAAGTGCGATATTCTGAGTGACATAGAAGTGTGGAAGTATTAGGTCTTTTGCCCTCCGTGTCTGTCTTGTCCGGGTGGGCTCACCTGCTTTCTGTGTGTTATATAGCCCCCCCTGGTTTTAGGTGGTTTTGGGGAGATGTTTTTTCAGAATTAGGTGTTCTTATTGTGAGAGATCATATGACGGGGCCAGGGCTAAAATGCATCTCTGTTGGGCTTTTTTTTTCTTTGGGCTATAGGTGCAGCTAATCACTTTGAAGGCGCTTAAGAAGTTGTTCTATAATGTAAAACTAAATGCTACAATTTGGTATGTTTCTGCAACATTTGACTGTTTCGGAGCTATATTGTCAGTATGCTTTCCTTTAAGATCGTTTAACTGAATGTTCAGGGCATTAATAAACCCATTAAGAGGAATGTTTCTTCTGTATGGTTGGAAAGAAAGTGCTGACATCTTACTACTGCAGGAGACACACTTGAATGTAGAGGTGTCATTGAGACTAGATATAAAGCCATACTTTTTAGGGGCTTTTCAGCTGCCCATCATGAGAATAATGGGGTAGCCATCTTAGTGAGGAAAGTTCTATCCCTCATGGTTTTTCAAATATCACGTATTGATTTTTCCTAGTTTCCAAGGAACTTTGTTCTAGAACTAGTGAGTCTATTACTCATGCGGCTCACATTTCTGTTCATTCTGCAATCTCATTTACCCTATTTGACTCAATGAGCTTTCAATAATATAACCTCTCTAAAGAGTCCCAAACTCAGTGATAATCAATCAAGATAATCCAAAAATCACCAAACCCACCCCCTGTGAAACTGTTTATAATAGTTTTTGTCGGATATTACTGGAAAGGGACATACACTGAATTCTATGTCCACCACTCAGTTCTATCCTTTTTAATCAATTACATAGATTTTTACTACTTAACTGAATCAAAAAAATACGAGCACGACATGCACGTTTCGGGACTATCACCCTGTTTCAAGTGCTGTCATCACAATGTGTCTCAACCGTCATAAAACGCTGAAAAATCAGCTGTTTCTTCAAAGGGTCAAACTTCTCTGAATGGCTGTTCATTGCCTTCAATCAAAAGAGTCAACCAATAGGGATAACAGGGGTTCCCCACCATTCAGTGCATCCTACTGCTTTAAACAAAGAAGTTGATTGGTCTAGTATCATCTAATGTCATCCGACAGGCACAGGGTTTTCCCTGAGTTGGTGGGAAACCCGTTATCCCTATTGGTTGACTCTTTTCATTGAAGGCAATGCACAGCCATTCAGAGAAGTTTGACCCTTTGAAGAAACAGCTGATTTTTCAGCGTTTTATGACAGTTGAGACACGTTGTGATGACAGCTCTTGAAACAGGGCGATAGTCCCGAAACGTGCACGTCGTGCCCGGCATCTTGAGACTCGCATTTGTTTGCTTCAATTAAGTAGTAAAAATCTATGTAATTGATTAAAAAGGATAGAACTGAGTGGTGGACATAGAATTCAGTGTATGTCCCTTTCCAGTAATATCCGACAAAAACTATTATAAACAGTTTCACAGGGGGTGGTTTTGGTGATTTTTGGATTATCTTATTTCAATAATATAACAAGCAAAGTGATCACCAGTCTATTTTTTTGGTGGGGTCGTCTTGATGTTATAAATATGACTATCACTCCTAAAGTGAATTGTATAGTAGAAATGCTACCAGTTTTCCTTACAGGTCAAATTGAAAGGATTCTAGTTCAGTTTCTATGGGGAAATAACCTCTTAGAATTGCTCTCAGGAAACTTAAATCTTAAAAAGAGGAAGGGGGAGGGGGTATTTTCCCTGACTGTCAGGCCTAGTACTGTGATTTTTTTTTATTAAAACAAGGTACGCGATGGGTGGAGGGGGCCTTAGGTATACGCTCAATATGGCTTGAACTAGAAGAGAGGTTAAGTAATCCTTTCCCCTAGAATCTTCTTCCTGGCATGATATCTGTTAGGCGATTAAAGTCTCATAGGGTATATCGGAAACTCAGAAGGCCTTTCAAAATTAGCAAATCAAACTCCTAAGGAGGATTGCCTATTGAAAGGTAGCTAAATGAGGACTGGCAGCTGGGAATGAGTGTTAATCGAGGAGATGTCGGCACTTTGAGACATGTGGTGTATGATTGTCCTAACATTCAGTCTTCTTGGGTTTCAATATGGGACCGTATTAAAAGGTACTGGGATTCTGGGTCACTCTCTCCTGGTCTGGGGTCATTTTTCAATCAACAATTGGCATCTCGTCATTACAGAGGGATTGTCAGTTTTAAGTGAATTCATTGGGAGTGGCCTTATACTTCGTTATTTCTAAATGGAAACGTACAGCAGAGCTTGGTTGACGTGAATGGTGGAACACTTGTGCTTATGATGCATATATATGTGCAAATGCCATGGTGTGGTATTTCCCTTGCATCCTCCTCTCTTCTTAAGTGGAAACTCCAACAGAACTACATCTCTAAAGCACGGTATGAGATATCGTAAGGGGTTATTAGACAAATCTCTTTAGTTCCTATGTTGTGGAGTAATTGCTCTTCTATAGCCCTTGTAGGCCTCACAGGCTTGCAGATGTTTTGTGTTTCTTTTATATGGCCCCTGATGATCAGCTTGATGATGGGAGAGACATGATTGGGTGGGCTATGATTAGCCTTTTCTTATCTCATACGTGCGAGGGTTGCTATTTATATTTCTGGCCTAATAATGAAAAAACAAATATTTATGATCAAAATTGGTTTTATTGTTTTTCAAAATATTCTCCATGAAGATCAATACATTTTTGCATGCGTTTGAACCAATTTTCGAAGCACTTTTTCCACTCCGATTGAGGTAACTCCAAAACATGCATTTTGAATGCATCAACCGCATCTTCGGGTGTTGAAAATCGTTGACCACGTAATTTGTTTTTGATGTGCGGGAATAAAAAGAAGTCATCGGGTGCCAAATCAGGGCTGTACGGTGGATGACCCATCAATTCGATGTATTGGCCGGTCAAAAATTCCTTTGTTTGAGCCGATGTGTGAGAGCTCGCATTGTCATGATGAAGAATTATTCGCCTCTTCTTTGACTTTTTCCGAATTTCTCCGAAGACTTCTGGTAAACAAGTGGTCATGTACCATTCAGAATTGACCGTCCTACGTTGCTCTAACGGCACTGTCACCACGTGACCGGTAATGCCGAAGAAACAGGCAACCATTTGCTTCAATGTGCTTCTTCCGCGAACAACTTTTGTTGGATTTGGCTCGTCTTGGAAGACCCATACAGTCGATTGCTGTTTTGTTTCGGGCTCATATGCATAGATCCATGATTCGTCACCTGTTTATACAGTCTTTGATGCACCTTGAACGTATTTTTTCAACATTTCCTTGCACCAATCGACACGAGCCTTCTTTTGAGCGTTTGTCAGATTATGCGGGATCCAACGTGAACAAATCTTTTTTATGGCCAAATGATCATGCAATATCTTATTGATGCTTGTCATACTAATGCCCAAAGATGCCTCAATCTCACAGTATGTCACATGACGATCTTGCTTTATCAGTTCACACACAGCATCGATATTTTCTGGCACAACTGATTTTGGATGACCCTGACGGAATTCGTCCTGGAGCGAACGTCGGCCACGATTGAATTAGTTATACCAGTTTTTTTACAGTGCTGTAGGATGGTGCTTTATCGCCGTATAAAAAATTAAGTTCATCAATGCACTCTTGTCTTGATAATCCATGTCGAAAGTTATGAAAAATAATCACACGAAAATGTTCACGAGTTAATTCCATTTTTCGCTCAAGATGAATTTTTCAAGTTACTGTAAACAAATCACGCTCAAATGATAAAAGTTTATAAGGTTACGTTCAACAATGTCAGTGTTCCAATGGAACCACTGGATGGCGCCTGGCAACACTTACTGTTGCTAAGGCCAGAAATATAAATAGCAACCCTCATATTAAAGAGAAGAATTATGTATTTTGATTTACTGCAATTTGGTTTTCCTTTTTGTTTGTATTTCCTTGGAAAATATAACTAAAGAAATTTAAAAAAAAAAAAGGAATGAATGAATACCTACTAGTGTTTATCCCTCTAATGAGTTTGTCCAATAGAGTAGTAACAGTGTAGCTATGCCGTGATTTGGTCGGAACCCATATTGATGTTCGTCAAGGGGTAAAGGTCAATATGGTCCTGAAGCTGAATTTGTATAGCTTTTTCAATTACTTTTGCCAGAAACTAGAGACTGGAAATTGGACTATAAGATTTAGGGCATGTACACTCTGGAGGACAGGAAGGATAGGGGAGATATGATTCAGACCTTTAAGTACTTAAAGAGTATTAATGAACAAACAAACCTCTTCCAAAGACAGGGAAGCTGTAAAACTAGAGGGCATAACATGAAGCTGCAAGGGGGTAAATTGAAAGGCAATGTCAGGAAAGTGTAGTTACTCACCTGTAACAGGTGATCTCCGGGAACAGTAGAAATTAAGTCTTCACATATGGGTATCGTTGGTACCGACGGAGCCTGAGCGGGAACTCTCCCCAACATCCAATAGGAAAGCTTTTGGGAGCATCCCACTGCGCCTGCGTCGCTGCCTTCTCACCTTTCCAACTCTCCCTCTTCAGTTGAATTTATAGCTAAGACAAAGGAGATAAGGAGAGAGAGAGAAAAAGACAACTCCTAGGGGAGGTGGGTGGGTTGTGAAGGCTTAATTCCTGCTGTTCCCGGAGATAACCTGTTACAGGTGAGTAACTACGCTATCTCCAGGAACAAGCAGAATGTAGTCTTCACATATGGGGACTCCCCAGCTGAGCGATGCCAGGGAGATGACCCCAGAAAGCTGAGAAACCTTGCTTCCTCCCATGGATCTCTGGCATCCAAACTCGGGACGGCGGGTAGGAGTTGTTCTAAGTCTGAAAGAGATGCTGGAGAACAGCATGGCCAAACGAGGCATCCCGACGAGAGTCCTTGTCTAAGCAGTAGTGGGCTGAAAAGGTGTGTACCGAAGCCCAAGTGGCTGATCTACAAATGTTGTAGATGGAAGGTTAGCCATAGAGGCTGCCATTGCTCTCACATTGTGAGCTGTGACATGACCTTCGAGAGAAAGTCCCTTACTCTCATATGCAAAGGATATGCAATTCGCAATCCATTTAGTCAAAGTTCGCCTGGAAACTGGTAGTCCAAGATGACTAGAGTCAAAGGCAACAAAAAGCTGGGAAGACTTTCTATGTTGCTTAGTCCTCTGAAGGTAAAAAGCTAAGGCTCTTTTACAATCTAGAGTGTGAAGATTCCTTTCTGCATTGGAGGCATGAGGCCTAGGGAAGGATACAGGCAGGTAAACTGATTGGTTTAAATGAAAAAGTAAAACCACCTTTGGCATAAAGTGAGGCACTCTAAGCATAGTACCTACCCTACACTGTAGCTATCTTAGAATCAGAGGACTGGACAACCCAAACAGAAGTACCATTTACTGTAATCTCCAAGAAAATATTGCTCATACATATATCCTGATACTGCCAGATTAACGTATCATCTATACTTGTCCTATGATGTATGTAGCATATCTATATAACCTACTAGACCTAGTTAGCTCAAATAATTGATACTTGTGTAACCTGCTACTAGTCTTATTCTTACAGATTTTACCAGTTTAACCTCCTATTTACAATTACCTCTAAGGTAGGTTGTTTAATCTATGTAACCAGCAAGTCCCAGTTAACTTTGGCTCAATATACCTGTGTAATTTGCAGTTATCTAATATTACCAGCCTTTATCTGCCATCAGCAACCACGGTAACCATCACTAACAGACTGTATACACGCAACTTAAAATCCTGAAGAATCTTCAAAATGTAATATGTCAGCTCCAGTAATTCCCGATAGATCGAGAGCCCACCACAAACCGCAGCCCTCCTACAACTGAACCAAAGATAGAGCAAACTATCACAACCAGGCAACATACCTACCCACCACCACCAACCAACCTCCCAGCCCATATCCACACCGCAACAAAGCACACAAAATGGCCCTACCCTGCATCATCTCGATTGCCCTCTACCTCCTTGCTACAGGCTTAAGCAATGTCACTGGCCTATACACTAACAACAACCACATACCAACTATCCACAGTTATAGAAAGAGGTGGCCAGATACCCCATTCTATGAATCACAGGAAACCTCCCAAATTCACCACCACCACCTCCTGCAGGTATCATTACAGCACAACAAGAAGAAGAAACAAGAAGAAAACCCCCTCCCTCGAATCATGAAATGTGCCCTTGTAAATGCAAGATCTGTACGTAAAAAATGGCCGGTCATCTCAGATATGATATCACTACATAACCTTGACCTACTACTGATCACCGAGACATGGCTTTCCTGTGATGACAACGTGATACTCAACCAGCTCCTGCCTGCTAACTTCTCTATCCATACATGTCATAGAGCAGCCAAAAGAGGAGGCGGCGTCCTTGCCATCACCAGATCTGATCTTCAATTCAACATAAAAGATGCAACCAGCTCGCCACTCCTAGACACAATCTCGATAGAGAACAAGTGTTCCTCCATCAATCTACTCTACAGAGCGCCATCATCTGATGCAGATGCACTAACAATAATAGATGCAGCCGCAAACTCCCAGAGCCCACATACAACAAACTGGGTACTAGGAGACTTCAACCTCCCCTCCCTGCAAGACTCTCACTCAAAGGCGTTCCTCGAAGCCATGAAAGATCTAGGATATAGCCAATTAATCAAGGAACCTACCCATATAAAAGGAGGCATGCTAGATCTAATATTCACAACAGACCCAACCATCAGAGAAACAACCATCCCTGATATATCAATCACCGCTGTCCCATGGTCAGATCACTCATTAATCCTATTCCAAATTCCTCAGCCAAGCCATGTCCAAAAAGATGAAAGCACAGCAATCGGTCAGTCCAACAATCCGCCGAGAAGATTCCAACCATTCAACAAAGATCTAATCCTGAAATCAACAATCCCACTAATGAACTCACCAGCACACAACCCTGATGAACTAGTCTCCAACTGGAACGAAATACTCAGTTCAATAGCTGTTCGCCCAGCAAAAAACAAACCTCAAGCGAAACGACACACAGCAGCATGGTACTCTACTGAGTTGAAAGCCTCACTCGCGACACTAAGAAAACTTGAGAGACGCTGGCGCCACTCACGCTCAGAAGCAGACCAAAAGGCATACAATTTACAACTCACAGCGCACCGTACCACAGTGACTGAAACCATGAGACGTTACCACGACGACACTTTAAAGAGATCCCTCAACAAACCTCGTGACCTGTTTGCCCTCGTTAAGCAACTTACAACAGAACCTGCATCAGAACAAACTAATGGAATCCATCCTCAAACATATGCGGATTATCTACAAACAAAACTTTGTCAGATAAACAACAACCCAGCGTCCAGCATCATCCTTCAGCCCTACAATCAAACACCACTCACTACCTTCACAACTCCATCCAAACGATGCATCGAAGACACCATAGCAGCCATCAATACGTCCACGGCGCAATCTGATCCATGCCCAGCTTTCTGGGTCAAGGAACTCCGGACTGACTTCAGTCCCATCATATCCAGACTTATTCAACAATCGTTCACAACAGGTGATTTCCCACGCACCCTCAAACAAACTTCAATAAGACCTCTACTAAAAAACAACAAACTCGACCAACAGAAACCAGAATCCTACAGACCCATAGCAAGCATACCAATGCTTGCAAAAATAATGGAAAAGATAGTTCAGAGACAAATACAAGATCACATTGATTCCAATGCACCACTGGATCCATGCCAGAATGGATTTAGAGAATCTCACGGGGTTGAGACCCTTCTTACCACACTCTTCAGCAGCATAATATCAGGCATCGACAATACCCGCCAAGGCTTTGTCCTTGTCTTCCTTGACATCGCGGCAGCGTTTGATTCCGTTAGCCATGAGCGCCTCCTAGAACGCCTCAAAGAAAAAGGAATCTCCGGTAAAGCACTCGAGTGGTGCAGCTCCTACCTCTCGGACAGATGGCAGCAGGTAAGATCCAGAAACACATCATCAGAACCATTCCACCAAAGCCAAGGTGTCCCACAAGGATCCTCCCTCTCCGCCTTACTATTCAATATATACATGCAACCTCTCTGCAACCTGATCCGGTCTTTCAACATTAACTGCATGATATACGCAGATGATGTGCTATTATACACCTTTTGCAACAGAAAACCCAGACCTCGAACCAATAACATGCTGCATAAACGAAATATCCAATCGGCTACAATCCCAAAACCTCCGGATTCAACACAAGAAGACGGAGGTGATGTTCATTACAAGGAACCGTAACTTCACTGCCCCGACAGTACTGAAAGTGAAGGAAGCAGACCTCCAGACCAAATCAGCGATCAGATACCTCGGCATCACACTAGACCAGAACCTAAATATGCAGGCTCATATAAGTAACACTGTAAGGGCAGTATATCATAAAATTAGATCCCTTAGATACCTAAGATCTCTGCTGGAGCCAGATGATTTCAGGACTATCTATCAGGCACTAATTATCCCGCATTTCGATTATGCAAATGCAATACTTCAAGGTCTCCCCCAAACCACCCTAAACCCACTGCAAATGGCAATGAACACCACAACAAGAGTACTGCACGGAGCATCCAGGAAAGACCATGTCACACCTATAATGAAACAACTCCATTGGCTCCCGATTCAAGGTAGAATTACATTCAAGACCTTGCTGCTCACCTTCAAAGCCACCAAAGGTCTCTCATCAACTTCACTAACTGAGCTAATCCAGATGACACCCCACAACAGAGACAGAAGGTCAGTAGCTCAAAACACCTTGATAGTCCCAAGATCTATAACTCAATGCACCAAGTCAACATCCAGCAGGACTTTCAAACTTTATGCACCAGTGATCTGGAATAACCTCCCTCACAACATCAGATCAATCCCGGACATATTCCAATTCAGGAAGGCCGTGAAAACACTACCTCTTCCTCATACATTACCCTGAAACCAATAGAAACTCAGCACCATTTGCCGAAACCACCCAAATCACCACTGTCTAAAACCATACAAACACATGATCAGCCTACAAATTGTATATATTGTATATATTGTGGTTGTACATAGTTACCCTGTTAGCCAAGTTGAATATCCTGTTCATATGTAAACACAAAGTACTATTGGAAATGTGTATGTTCACTGTTTATTGTAAACCGTGCTGATGCTGAATAGCGCGGTATAAAAGAGACTTTAAATAAATAAATAAATAAGAACTACTTTATCATGGTGGAACCTTGTATAAGGAGGCTCAGCCACTAAAGCCTCTAACTCACTGATGCGTCGTGCAGAAGTGAGAGCAATTAGGAAGATTACCTTCCAAGAAAGAAACAGAGATGTAGTGGCTAAGGGTTCGAAGGGCAGTTTCATGAGCTGCCCAAGGACAAGATTCAAATCCCATGCCACGGGTGGTGGCTTAATGGGAGGTTTTCTTAAGAGTAGACCTCTCATAAATCTTGCTACAAGTGGTTGAGAGGAAACAGGTTGTCCATCCAAGGGCTTGTGGAAAGCTGCGATGGCATTAAGATAGATCCTTACTGAACTGGTCTTAAGACCAGAGGATGATAAATGGAGGAGATACTCCATTAACGCCTCCAATGGCACTGAAAAGGGATTACGTTCCTTTTTTGAACACCAGATAGGAAACCTCTTCCACTTGAAAGCGTAGGCCCACCTTGTGGAAGGTTTTCTTGAAGCCAAAAGGATATATTTACCTGTTGAGAAAGGTTGATATCCTGGAATTCTAGGATCTCAGCAGCCACGCCCTGAGATGTAGAGACTGAGGATTCGGGTGCAATAGCGTCCCGTTCTCCTAGGAAAGAGGATCTGGAGCATATCCCAACTCCAGAGGTTTGGCTTGAGAGAGATGTAGAAGCAGAGGATATCATGTTTGTCATGGCCAGCGTGGGGCTATGAGGATCATATGGCCCCTGTCTCTCTGAAGCTTAAACAGAGTTTTGGGAATGAGGGGAATGGGTGGGAAGGCATAGTGGAAGTCCTGACCCCAGTGGAGGTGGAAGGCATCCCTGGCCTGACAGTTCTGAGCCGGAATTCTGGAACAGAAACAGGGAAGTTTGGCATTCTGAGGACTTGCAAAGAGGTCTATATCTGGAGTTCCCCAGATCTGAAAAATTTGAGCAATTTGCTTTGGATGGAGAGACCACTCGTATGGCAGCAGTACTCGAATGAGTTTGTCTGCCAAGAGATTTTGCGTGCCTGGAAGATAAACTGCTAGTAGGTGGATTTGAAGATCTCTGGCGAAGGCCCAGAGGTGAAGAGCCTCGTTGCACAACAGTAGAGACCCCGTCCCACCCTGTTTGTTTACACAGAACATGGCTACTTGATTGTCGGTTTGGACCAGAACCATCTTGAGGCCGAGGTGGGCTTGAAAGACTTGAAGAGCATAAAAGATGGCTTTGAGTTCCAGGAGGTTTATGTGAAGACAAGCCTCTTGCTGGGTCCATAGACCCCGAGTGGAGAGATTGTCCAAGCAGGCCCTCCAGCCTAACTTGGATGCATCTTTCATCAAGGTGGCTTGGTGTAGTGGCTGCTGGAAAGGAGAGCCTACGAGAAGATTTTCCAGTGATTGCCACCACTGAAGGGACGAAATGGGACATGTTGAGTTTCTGATTTTATTTATTTATTTATTTTTATTTCTTATATACCGCGCTATTAAAATCAGTGCAGTTTACATTAGAACTGAACAGTGCAACAATGCATTAATATCACAATGTGCTTACATAGAACAGGGGGACAATCATGAAGGGGATAACTGGGGAAACTATTTACACGATATATACATATTTACATAGAGCTATATACACTAATACTTAAGATCTACGGGTGAGCATAGCTAGGTCAAGTGGGAACCCGGATAACAACTATAGGGCGAGGAGCGACTAACCATTCTCATGTTGGGTTAGGGGGTTGGGATAGTTAAGGTGGGGGGTGAGTGCGTACGACTTGTGTTTTTTTCGGGACTGGTTTCAGGATAGTGGATTTGAAACAGATGGTGTTTTATTGCTTTTCTGAATGTGGTGAGGCTCGATATGGATCGAATACAGGTGGGAAGGTCATTCCAGGCTGTCGGAGCATAAATCGAAAAGGCTCTATTGGTAGTTGCCTTTGTGCACCTCGTGGTAAACTTAGGGACTGTTAACATGTTCAGTAGTGCAGGTCTTCTGATTCTGTTGTCGGGGATGTTGTTAATCAGTTTGCTGATTGGTGTGGGAGATTGATTCTTCAGTGCCTTGAAAGTCATGACTAGTACCTTGTATTGAATTCGGGCTTGTAGAGGTAGCCAGTGTAAATTTTTCATTACTGGAGTTATATGTTCCGATCTTGATACACCTGTGAGAACCCTGGCAGCTGAGTTCATGGCCAGCCGAAGCGGGGTGAGGGTTGCTTGTGGTAGGCCATGGAGGATGGTGTTCGCGAAGTCTATGTGTGTGGGATCACTAGGGCTTGAAATATCATTTGATAGTCTGAAAAATCAAGTAGTGGGCGGAGGTGGCGTAGGGTTCGTATCTTGTGGTATATTGATCTTGTAATGGTCTTTACGTGGGTTGTCATATCTAATCGCTGATCTAGGGTGATGCCTAGATATCGGATTGTATCTCTTGTCTTGAGTTCAGCGTTTTTAACTTGCAGATAGGGTGGTGGGACGAACTTCTGATTCCTTGTGACAGAGGACATCAGTCTTGCTGTGATTGATCCTCAGGTTTTGTGTGAGACGCCATTCAGCAACTACATCAAAGCATCTGATGATAGGGGAGAAATCAGGCTGTTCGATAGTGAATGGAATGTATAGTAGTATGTCATCAGCATACACGAGGCATTCTACATTTAAGGAGCGTATCAGAGAACAGATAGGCTGCATATAAATGTTAAATAGTAAAGCAGACAGGGATGATCCCTGGGGCACTCCCTGCTTCTGTAGGAAAGGCTCAGGGGACGTGTTGCCTGTTTTTACTTGCTGCCATCTATTAGTTAAGTATGATTCGCACCATTGTAGTGTAGTGCCCTGTAACCCTTTTTCTTGGAGACGTTGTAATATTATCTTATGATTCACAGAATCAAAGGCGGCTGCAATGTCGAGAAATATAAGGACGAATCCTCGGTGTATATTGTCAATTCCTGTAATTAGTTTGTCAAAGAGGGTAGTCAAGATGGTATCTACCCCATGCAATTCTCTGAAGCCATGTTGAGCTGGATCGAGAGGTGTCTCGGCATCAACGTGTTGATGGATCTGTCGCTGGACTATTTTCTCGATGATCTTAGCAAGCAGGGGAATACTCGATATAGGTCTGTACGATTCGACTTTGGATGTGTCAAGGCGGCTATTTTTTAGCAGGGGCCTGATTGACGTATGTTTTAAACTTTGTGGGAAGATACCCCTTGATAATGATTGGTTGGTTATATTGCATAATGAATGGCTTAGTTCATGTCGAAGTTCCTTTATCCAGCTTGCTGGACAAGGGTCATTAGGAGCCGTGGTGAGATTGATGGAAGCAATGGTGTCTTCAATTTCTTTAGTAGATACTGCAGAGAATTTGAGTAGTAGGGTAGGCTTTGGTGTACTGAGTGCATTGGTTGAGTTACAGGTGGTTGAGGTCATGTTGGATTGGATCATTTTGGATTGCAGGTAGTTCGAATAATCCTGGGGTTGAGGCATGAATGGACTTGCCGGTGCTGGGTCCCCTGTTAATGATTTTACTATATTAAATAGGTTGTGTGTTTTATTCAATGATCGTTTTAGAATCATTGAGTGATGTTGTTTCCTTTTTTCACTTATTTTCTCTCTGTGTAATGCTAAATATGAGTTGTAGTTGTGGTAAGTTACGGTAGTCTGATTTCTGCGCCATCGTCTTTCAAGTTTACGTAGTTGTAAGAGGGATGCTCGAAGGTCAGTAGAGTACCAAGGGGCATGTTCGCGTTTTTTGGGTAACTTGTTAGTGGACGGTATACAGGCTATAGCTCTAATGCTATTGTTCCAATTCACTACAAGTTCGTCGGGGTCAAGGGTTGAAACGTCTAGGCGTGGAAGTAGCTTGACAAGTACATCCTCGTTGTTGAGTGGATGAAATCGTGTCAGTATTCTGGAATCGGAGGTGTCCGTCAAGTGACCCAAGGCCTGTGTCCACTGAGAGGATAGGGTCCACTGGGCTGCTCGCATGTGAAGGTGAGCATAGGGAACCATATGGACAGTGGATGCCATATGCCCCAGCAGCTGAAGCATTTCTCAAGCAGTTAGCAGAGTTTTCATAGCTGCTTGAGACGCCAGCTGGAGTATTTGAAGACAATGTGGGTGAGACAGGAAAGCCTTTGACTGCCTTGTGTCTAGTCGAGCCCCTATAAACTCTAGGGGCTGAGAAGGGGTAAGATGAGATTTTGGGAGGTTTATGACCAGTCTCAAGTACTGCAGGATTTGCATTGTGCGGGAGAGAGCGAAGCTGGCTTCTGGAGCTGTCAATGCCTGGATGAGCCAGTCGTCTAAGTAGGGGAAGATGAATAGCCCCAGAGTTCTCAGGAATGCTGCAACTACCGCCATGCATTTTGTGAAGACTCTTGGGACGGAAGCCAGTCCAAAGGGTAGAACCCTGTACTGGTAATGTCTTCCTTGAAAGAGAAATTGAAGAAACCTCCTGTGATCTGTATGGATGAGAATATGTGTATATGCATCCTTTAGATCTAGAGAACATAGTCAATCCTGACTCTGAATGTATGGAAGAAGTGTTCAGAGGGAGATCATCTTGAATTTTTCTCAGAACAGATACCTGTTCCACTCTCTAAGGCCCAATATGGGTCTTTATCCCCCTGTTTTCTTTGGGATGAGGACGTAGGGGGAGTAGAAACCCATGCCCTGTTGGGATATGGGTACCTCTTCTATTGCCCCTTGAGCAAGTAGTGAGGTGACCTCTTGACACAAGAGAGTGGTGGAAGGGCCCTGAGAATTGAACTGTCTTGTGATAGTAGAAGGGGGCATACTGTGAAAATTGAGTTTCTACCCTTCTCGTACAATGGAAAGAGTCCAGTTTTCTGATGTTATTTGATGCCATCTTCTGGCAAAATGACAAAGTCTGCTGGGGATGGTGTGAGGTTCTGGACCTTTCAGGGGCAGGGTGACTAAGTTCTCTAGGAAGGAGTTAAAACCCCTGAGGAGGCTGAGTCTGCTGAGCTGGTTGAGCTCTGGGGACTTGTGCCTTCCTTTGCTGTCTGGGCTGTTGTTGCCCCTTCTGGGGAGCATGAACTGGACAGTGGACAGCCTGGGTGTAAGATGGGTAGAATTTTTTTCTTGTTGAAAAAGGGTTTCTTAGTTGTCTTTCTTTGCTGGGTTGGCTGTAACCCTTGATAACACAGGTACACTACCAAAAAACTGCCTCCAGTTTTGCAACTGATTCCTATAGATCAGCGATGGCGAACCTATGGCACGCGTGCCAGCTGTGGCACGCGAAGGCCTTGCAGCTGGCACGCGGGAAGGTCCGCAGAAAAATAAAAATCTGGCTCTGACTGCTGCCGCGGACGCGGCAAGGTCCCTCTGCCCGCTAAGCCCCTCTGCAAGAGCTTTCAGATTCGCGAGGGAGAGCGTCTCCCTCGCGTCTCTGTTAAGCCCGCAGGGGCTAATGGGAAATTTCCCATCAGCCCCTTTAGACGCGAGGGACTGATGGGAAATTTCCCATTAGCCCCTGCGTGCTTAACAGAGACGCGAGGGAGAGCGTCTCCCTCGCGAATCTGAAAGCCCTTGCAGAGGGGCTTAGCGGGCGGAGGGGGCTTAGCGGGCGGAGGGGGCCCCGCGGGACATTGCAATCGGGCGGAGGGGGCCCCGCGGGACATTGCAATCTGCCGCGGCAGCAGCCAGAGCCTGCTTTTTTTTAAAAAAAATTTGCCAGGGGGGGTTAGGACTGCTAATGGGCAGGGGGGGGGGGGGTTAGGACTGCTAATGGGCAGGGAGGAGGAGGGGGGGTTAGGACTGCTAATGGGCAGGGAGGAGGAGGGGAGGGGTTAGGACTGCTAATGGGCAGGGAGGGGGGGGTTAGGACTGCTAATGGGCAGGGAGGGAGGGGGGTTAGGACTGCTAATGGGCAGGGCAGGGAGGGAGGGAGGGGGGGGTTAGGACTGCTAATGGGCAGGGAGGGAGGGGGGGTTAGGACTGCTAATGGGCAGGGAGGGAGGGAGGGGGGGTTAGGACTGCTAATGGGCAGGGAGGGAGGGAGGGAGGGGGGTTAGGACTGCTAATGGGCAGGGAGGGAGGGGGGGTTAGGACTGCTAATGGGCAGGGAGGGAGGGAGGGAGGGGGGGTTAGGACTGCTAATGGGCAGGGAGGGAGGGAGGGGGGGTTAGGACTGCTAATGGGCAGGGAGGGAGAGGGAGGGGGGGGGGGTAGGACTGCTAATGGGCAGGGAGGGAGGGTGGGGGGTAAGGACTGCTAATGGGCAGGGAGGGAGGGAGGGAGGGGGGGTTAGGACTGCTAATGGGCAGGGAGGGAAGGAGGGAGGGAGGGAGGGGGGGGTTAGGACTGCTAATGGGCAGGGAGGGAGGGAGGGAGGGAGGGGGGTTAGGACTGCTAATGGGCAGGGAGGGAGGGAGGGGGGGTTAGGACTGCTAATGGGCAGGGAGGGAGGGAGGGAGGGGGGGGGTTAGGACTGCTAATGGGCAGGGAGGGAGGGAGGGAGGGGGGGGGTTAGGACTGCTAATAGGGAGGGAGGGAGGGAGGGAGGGGGGGTTAGGACTGCTAATGGGCAGGGAGGGAGGGGGGGGTTAGGACTGCTAATGGGCAGGGAGGGAGGGAGGGAGGGAGGGGGGGTTAGGACTGCTAATGGGCAGGGAGGGAGGGAGGGAGGGGGGGTTAGGACTGCTAATGGGCAGGGAGGGGGGGGAGGGAGGGAGGGGGGGTTAGGACTGCTAATGGGCAGGGAGGGAGGGAGGGGGGTTAGGACTGCTAATGGGCAGGGAGGGAGGGGGGGGGTTAGGACTGCTAATGGGCAGGGAGGGAGGGGGGGTTAGGACTGCTAATGGGCGGGAAGGGAGGGAGGGGGGTTAGGACTGCTAATGGGCAGGGAGGGGGGGTTAGGACTGCTAATGGGCAGGGAGGGGGGGTTAGGACTGCTAATGGGCAGGAGGGGGGGCGGGCGGGCGGGGTAGGACTGCTAATGGGCTGGGGGGGTTAGGACTGCTAATGGGCGGGTGGGCGGGGAGGGTAGGACTGCTAATGGGCTGGGGGGTAGGACTGCTAATGGGCTGTGGGCTGATGGGGGCTGTCTGGAAATGGGGTGATGGGGGTTAGGACTGGTAATGGGTTATAGGGGGGGCTTAAAACTGAAAATGGGGTGGTGATGGGGGTTTAGGACTGGAAGTGGGTTGATGGGGGGGGGCTAGGACTGGTATTGGGTTGGGGGGTTGCTAGGACTGGAAATGGGCTGATGGGGGGCTAGGACTTGATATGTGCTGATGCAGGGACTTGATGGTAATGGAGGCTTGTTGATGCTGGAACTGGAAGGGAGCTGATGTTGGTGTTGGATTACAATGTGTTGGGGCTGTGAGAGTAATATGGAGAGGGGATAAATATTTTGTGTGGGTGGGATATATAATCTTCAATTGGGAGGGTATTGTGAGAGTTAGTGTGGATTGTGGATGGAGGTTTAAAATTTGAGTGGATGAAATAGGAATGATGAAAGAGCAAAAGGAGAAAGATTAGTATGTTAAAGCGGATGTAGAGAGAGAGAATGGAAAAAAAAAACTAGAAGAGAGAAGAAAGGACAAAAGGACAGCAGATGATGATGGAGAGTTAGCAGAAAACATGAAGAAACCAGAAGAAAGTGGCTGGAGCAATTGCAACTGTGTAACTGAGCTGAGGTATTCTGTTTATGTAATTCCTTTTTGACATTGCCACTTGTTCTCTTTCCCCAGTAGGTCATGTATTGTTATTGTCTGAAATGTATTGGTTTAATATTTGCAGTGTTGCCTTTTGATAGGTATGGTGTGGTGCTTTGTGAGTCCTGGTAGTGCTGTTAGGATACGGCGGTTTGCTATTGGTTCTAAATGGGCAGCGTTTGTAGTGGTTCCTAATGTGCCTGGCGGTTGGCACTGGATTATAGTAATGTAGAAATCTTTTAGTCTGTCTTTATCCATACACTCATTAAGAGACATGTTTACTAAAAGTTAGTGTATGTTAGCATTATGCAAATATTTATGCAAATTGACGTGCTGGCACTTTGAGGAAATTCTTTGGTTTTGTGCGGCAGTTTGGGCACTCGGGTTCAAAAAGGTTAGCCATCACTGCTATAGATTTTGGGGTGCTGAATCCAGGAAAAATAGCCAAAATGTTCCATCACGTCACGTTTTCTTGCAAAATTAGATTTCTTACCCATATAAGGAATGTTCACATAATTTCTTTTTAGCCGACTGCAGTTTATTTTCTTGGCCCAAAATAGAGGTTGTAATGGTTAACTAACTAGAAACACTCCCTCGTGATATTTTAGAGTGTTTTGTATTCATTTTATACATTAACAGGACAATTGGGAGGCGGGGGGCTAAATCCAGTACTCGCGCTGGCGCATGTTCTTTCCTGTTCGCCTCGCCTCGCCTCGTTCGCTCGCTCAAACACGGTGGTTGCGACATGAACGTTCCTGTCAAATTTCAGTTTCTTGCAAGTTCATTATTACCTTTTGTTTGCTCAGTCGTAATCCAGCTTTATTCCGAAGTGGTTCACTACAGTTGTAGTTTGCAGTGCTGTGTATTTGTGATGGCTCACAGAGCCAGAGGTTGCGTCAACTCTCCGGACAGTTTTTGTTTTATTTGTGGGGAATATACCGTGAAAAAGCGGCAGAGGAATATTTCTGCATTTATTAAAAAAGTATATTTCGCCTATTTCGGTTTGAAGTTAGGCGATCAAGACAAACCGTGGGCTCCTCACAAAGTGTGCAAGACATGTGAGGAAGATCTACGCTTATGGATGAAAGGTAAAAAACAAGCATTTCGTTTCGGAATACCTATGATGTGGCGTGAACAAAGAGACCACAGCAGTGACTGCTATTTTTGCTCTTGCATTGTGAAGGGATACAACTTAAAAAATAAGAACGTAATAAGTTACCCCAACCTTCCCTCAGCAATTAGGCCTATGCCTCATAGCAACGAAGTACCTGTGCCTGAACCACCAAAATCTTTGGATTATATTTGTGTGGACGATTCTGATCATGATGAGACTCATCAGATGGCTTTTCCCGATGAGTCCAGTACTTCCGAGTTTGAAACTGAACCAGATCCGAAACCTGAACTTTTCTCTCAAGCTGAACTGAATGATTTAGTCCGGGATTTAGGACTCCCAAAAGATGCTGCCCAACTGCTAGGTTCTCGGCTTAAACAGAAAAATCTATTGTCACCAGGAACAACTTTTTATTGGTACCGCAACCGCGAGACACAATTTTTGAAGTATTTCAGCAAAGAGGAAGATTTGGTATTTTGCAACGATATATACGGAGTGATGGAAAAGTTTAAACTCAAGTATGATCCTGCTGAATGGCGGCTGTTCATTGATTCGTCAAAAGACAGCATAAAAGGTGTTCTTCTTCATAATGGCAACACATTCGCTTCAGTTCCTATTGCTCACTCTGTTATTCTCCAAGAAAAATACGAGAATTTGGCCCTGATTCTTCAGAAGATTCGTTATGATGAGCATAAGTGGATGATTTGTGGAGACTTTAAAATTCTATCCATGCTATTAGGGCAGCAATCCGGTTTCACCAAATATCCCTGGCTTCCTTTGCTTGTGGGATAGCCGGGCCCGCGACCTACACTGGGGGAAAAAGACTGGCCAATTCGGGAGTATTTGAGACCCGGTGAGAAAAATGTTCTTCATGAGAGCTTGGTACCTCGTGATAAAATTCTATTACCACCTCTCTACATTAAGTTGGGTCTCATTAAGCAATTCATCAAGTCCCTTCCAAAAGATGGTGAGTGCTTTCGGTACCTTTGCTCAAAGTTCCCCCGACTTTCTGAAGCAAAGCTAAAGGAAGGAGTGTTTGTTGGCCCTGATAGAAGGAAACTCATTTCAGATGAGCATTCGCTGAAACGATGTCTGAGAAGGAAAAAGAAGCCTGGGATTCCTTCAAGGATGTTGTTCTCAAATTCTTGGGGAACAGGCGGGATGAGAACTATAAGGATATTGTTGCCAGGATGCTCAATGCCTTCAAAGAACAATGCTGTAACATGAGCCTGAAAGTCCATTTCTTGCACTCCCATGTGAACTACTTTCCCGAAAACTTGGGGGCATACAGTGAAGAACAAGGTGAAAGGTTTCACCAGGACATCAAGGACGCAGAGAGAAGGTACCAAGGAAGATGGAACACCACTATGATGGCTGATTTCTGCTGGTTGCTGCTGCGGGAAACCCCAGATGAAAAATACGCCAAGCAGTGCACCAAGAGAAGCATTCGGGGGAAGAAGAAACGGGCCCACCAGGAGATTGATTGACCCAAGAATGACTTTAAAATCTAAACTGTGTTGACAAATATCGTGTTTTTACTAAACTTTGAAATAAAAATTTGCTAGTTATTACCACAGTGTCGGATCTCATTTATTAGAATTTTATTTTCACACCATCGGGTGTTTGTCTTCATGTATTGCAATGGTGCGGTTTGCGTTTTCTATTCTTACATACATACCTGTACAACATTTTTTGCACATTTCTTTGCTTTGCTTTGTGTCTAACCTCGCTCTTATATGCTCAATGTTTGTGCACATGTATGTGGCTGTTTTAAGTGCAGACAATTTTGCTACCATCACAGTGTGTTTTGTTGACATTACTCTATTCTTATGTGCTGCCTTGTTACAATTTTCTTTATTCTTATTTGAATAACTACTAAATTAGTATAAAGAATTCATCCAAGAAACTTTTATCTCGATCGCACTCAATCTGAAACGTTCACCTCAAACTGCTAACCCAATGTAGCAAAAAATCTGTACGTGATGGAGCAAATTGGTTACCAGATTTGGATTCAGCGCACCAAAAAACGTAAAAATCAATCGAAACATTGGAGGCAGTTTAAAAACAAAATTTTTTAGTGTACCTGTGTAATCTGTTCAAGGTTGTATTTTCAGACTCAAGCTGATTAGCTTTGTCTTGCCAATCCTTGCCAAAGAGATTTTCCCCTGTGCAAGGAATGTTCCCCAGCTTATCTTGCACCCATTGTTCTAAATCTGATGCCTGAAACCAGGCAATGCGACGTGCACCAATGGAAATAGCAGAGCTCCTGCTAATGCACTCAAAGCAATCAAAAGTTGCACGATTCATGAACTTAGACACATTCTGGGCATGTCTGACCAGAGTGAGAAAGTCTGTTCTTTTATTAGGGAGAAGTGGAGCCATGAGCTCTAGATCCCTTGTAACCTCCTTAAGGAACATTCCCATATAAAGAATGTAAGAGCTGATCCTGGCTGATAGCATCGAGTATTGAAAGCATCGATGCCCAAAGGCATCGAGAGTCCTTCCTTCACGGCCTGTAGGATTGGAAGAATGCGTTTTAGCACTCTAGATCCTACGCGTCGCTGATTCCACTACCATTGAATGGTATGGTGATTGTCTCTTCTGAAAACCAGGACACTGCGGAACTCGGTACATGGTATCGAGCCTTCGAGAGTGTGGAGATACCGTTAAAGGGGCTTCCCACATCCTTAACATGAGGTCTTGCAGGATTTGATGAATGGGAAGAGTAGCTGCTTCTTTAGGAGCTGCCGGGTACTGAAGAATTTCTAATCTTCTGCTCTCGGTTCCTTCTCAGGAGTCACCATGATTGAAAGTCCTCAGGCTACATCAAGTATGAAATCCTGAAAAGACATGTCCTCTGGAGGAGACATCCTACGCTGAGGAGAAGGAGAAGGATTCTCTGGTAGAATCACCCTGGTACCGGCAGAGTCTTCAGAGTCATTGGAATCAGAGGACTCGAAATACCTCCGTGCCGGGTGCTCTTGGATTGCTTGACACCGATATTGATCGAAGTCGACATCGGACTGTCTCGATACCGGATATTGATTCAAGAACGGGTGTGGGGGGAAGAAGATCGGTTAAAGCAGGTGCGGTCGGTACCAGTACCGGTGACTGCGGAACCGTCTGTCTTAGCGGTACTGGAGGCTGCTAAGATAGCCGCTCGACTGTGTTCGATGGCTAGGATGCGCTGATTCATAGGCCCTGCCGATGCCTGGATGTCGGTACCAGTGGAACAGGCCACGACACCAGAACATGGCACCAGGAGTTCCCCCGAGGTGGAAGCCTCGGGAATGTCCTGAAGCCCCGTTAATGCTTTGGAGACCGGAGCCTCCTGCTGAGGCTGCTTTGCTGGTATATTTTCCTCGAGTGCAACACTAGTAGCATCCCGATGCTTCGAAGGAGATCTACCCTTTGAGGACCAGCCACCCTTGGAGGACCGGCCAGTCTTGGAAAACCTGGGTTTAGTTACCTGAGATCCATGGGAGGAAGATGAAGCCCTGGAAGACATCAATGCAACGGACATCACATCTGCGGCAAAGAGGGTGCCGAGTTTTGCAGCTCTGTTCTGCAGGCCTCTCTTGGTCATCTTTCTACAGAGGAGACACCGATGGTAAATGGTCAGGACCTAAACATTTAAGACACCAGTCATGGGTGTCGGTAGCAGAAATGGTACCGCTACACTTTTAACATTTTTTGAAACCACTAGATGGTTTCTCCATTTTCGGTTGGGATATCTTGTCCCTTTTCTTTATTGGAGCAGGTTTGCTCTTCCGAAGTGGGCCCCTGGGCAGGAGATGTGCCTCTTCCCCGGGTGGTTCAAGTCAGAGAGGTCCTTAAAGTTTCTTCTAATTTAGTGGACTCTTCTGCTCAGGGTGATCAACAAGAGGTTTCTTTAAAAGATATATGGAGCCTGTTAACACGTATTGATGCTTCTTTGTCTTCGATTGTGCCCCAGTTTACTGTATTTACTCAGGAAAAACTGTTGATAAGCTCGCTCATTATGATAAATGTTTGATATCTGTTGATTCTCGCTGTTTGAAAGTTGAGGCCCAGGTTTCCACTGTACAGGGGGCAGTCTCTTCCTCTATAAAAGATAGTCTTGTGCTGCATCGACAGCACGAACAATTGGAAAATGGTCTTAGAGCTAAGAATCTTAGGTGCCTCAATTTCCCCAAGATGCATTATTTTTCTCCTGATATTCTTTTTCACAAATATCTGAAGGAGATTTTGGAGTATCAAGATTCTGCTACTCTTATTTTTCATAATATTTACTATCTCCCTAGCTTTAAAAAAGCTATCAGTGTTGTAGAGGGGGAAGTGGACGCCCTAGTGTCCTTGGACACCTTGAATATTTCTGAATTTATTGAATCATCTTTAGATGAAATTCCTACTAGAGCGACCTTACTAGTTTCCTTTCATTCTGAGATAGATAAAAATTTAGTGTTGAAATTGTTTTTTTCTGAAAAAGAATGAATTGTTCTGTGGGCAGAAGATAAATATCTTCCCTGATATGTCCAGACAAACAGGTTAGGCAGGAGAGGACGTGACGTCACCATCTGAGATGGCTGCCTGATTGAAGAGCTCTCCTTGAGCCGGGAGCAAAATAGCTAACAGTGTTGCATCGGGCCCTCGTAGCAGCGCACATTATATAGCATTTTAGTGCACTCAGCCTCGGGGATGTCGACAACCAAAAAGAAATTGGAAAAATATCGATCCCCCTACGTTACAGCGAGCTCACAGACAGAGCGGGGAGAAGGGGCTGAGATGACGGAGGACGACGAACCAGAGAATGCAGAGGAGCAGTGCACGAGAGGTGATTTGTGGCGCTGGTGCAAAGAGATAAAAAATGAGGTGCTGGGGGTAAAAACGGAGGTGAAGGCGATGCTGAATGAATTTCGGGTGGATTTGCAGGCTCTGGGAGATAGAGTAGATTCTTTGGAGGAGCACGTGGAGGAGGCGGTAATGGCGGCTGAGAGCGTCCACAGCGTTTATACGGAGTGGCAGAAAGACCGGGAGGAATTGCGAGATAAGATTGAAGACTTGGAAAATAGGTTGAGGCGCTGCAACATACGCATCCAGGGGGTGCCTGAAGAGGGGCAATTTCAGCAAGCCCACCAGGTGGTTCAGGACATATGTGGGGCCTTGCTGGCAGAAGGGTCTCAGGAGCCTGCTGGGGCTAAGAGGCTGATTGGCATTGAACGTGCACATCGGGCCCTCCGGCCCCCCCAAGGGAACTTATCCCGGGACATTATTGCTTGTCTCACGAGCTACCCCATGAAAGAAGAGATTATGAAAGCAGCTGCAAAAAAGGGCAAATTGGAGTGGCAGAATGTGACTGTCGAGATCTTTCAAGATTTAGCCCCCTCTACATTGCAGCGTCGCCGAGACATGCGCCCAGTGACTTTGTATCTTCGGACTGAAAATATTAAATATAAATGGCTCTTTCCATTTGGGCTACAATTTGAAGTGCAAGGGAGAGTCCAGCGAGTCAGAACGGTGGAGGAGGCCTGGAACTGTTTGGCGAAAGCCAAAGCGCCCAATTTGCCTCAGACGTGCACTCAGCCCGCAGCTGGCGATCGAATGAAAGGGCCAGGGTCTCTCTCGGATCAGCAATGATGGCAACGGATCAATTCCAAGGGCCGACGGCTCCAGCGCCTATCGGGGACATCTTCTAAAGTGGCGGAGGGGGATCGCAACGGATCACTGCAGACTACCTGATGCTGAGAGACTTTGCTAAAGTTATGATATTGGACCACTGTAGGGTTTATCTGGCAGGAGGATAGCTGAGATCAGCTATATTTTGTGGAAGAGAGGTTTGGGGGGGGGGGGTTTAGAGTATGGCTGGGGGAGAGCTTGGGGGTAATACATGAGGGACGGAATTATAGTATTGTAACCAATGAGGGGAGGGGAGTGGATGATGGATGAATGGGATGAATGGGATGAATGGGTTGCCTGGATTTTATGGGGGATTCGGGGGATGTCCAGGGGGAGGGGGGCTTCGAGGGAAGGGGTGTGGGCAGGTCTCGGGTGGGGAGCTACGTCCTCTGGTAGGAGCCACAGGGAGGCATGGCCTGTGGGGAGGAATGGGGGGGTGGGAGGAGAGGGGGGCGGGAGGGGGGATAGGGGGGGAAGAGGGCAGGGGGGGAGGGGGGTATTCTACTTCCAAGTGGCTCATCTTAAACATTTTTTTGTATCTGTTTAAATGGCGGGACTTAGGGTAGGTTCATTGAATGTGAGAGGCCTCAATTCCCCACAAAAGAGGAAACTGCTGCTTAAGGAAGTACAGCATCACAAGTGGCAGGTGGTGTTTCTGCAGGAAACTCACCTGTTGCCAAAAGATGAATCTTTGGTCAGATATGGGGCATTTAGTAATCTTTGGTTCAATGCTGAGGGCCTTCACAAGAAGGCAGGGGTGGCAATAATGATCCGGAATGATGTTCCCTTTCAGGTGGGGGGCGTAATAAAGGGGATGAAAGGGCGAGTGCTATTGGTGTGGGGGGAATTGCAAGGGCAGGAGGTCACGTTTGTTATCATTTATGGTCCTAATGACCCACATACGTCCTTCTGGGAGGCTTTATCAGGTTGGCTGGCAAATAAGATACATGGGGCGCTATTGCTGGGGGGGGGGACTTTAACGAAGTCTTAGACCCACGGAGGGATAGAATGCGGTCAGGTGCAGGGGATGGGGGTAAGGGGAGGTCGCAATTATTGGACCTGCTGGCGCAATTCAGGGTGTGTGACCTTTGGCGCCAGCTACACCCCCAAGAGCGCGATTATTCCTTTTATTCCCCAGTCCACCAAAGCTATAGCAGGATAGATTTTTTTCTAGGGGATGAGAGCTGGACCCGTAAGGTCACTAAAGCGGGCATGGAACCGATTACATGGACTGATCATGGTTCAGTATGGGTGGAGTTTGGGGGAGAGCCAGATAAGGACGGCCGGACCTTCTGGAGATTAAATGAAAGTCTACTGCAGAATAAGGAGGTCATACAAGATATTGAGGCAGCTATTGACAAGTATTATCAATGGAATGATACAGGGGAGGTAGCCTGGGAGATACAGTGGGATGGGCTCAAGGCGGTTTTAAGGGGGAAATTGTTAGCATGGGCTGTGCGGTTCAAGCGAGAGAGAGAGAGGGGCAGGTGACCCAGTTACTTGATAGGATATCTGAGCTGGAAAAGCGTCATAAAAGAGGGGGGAGTGAAAGTGCGAGCAGCATTGGATTGTGCCCGGTCGCAGCTAATGAGGTTGCGGACGGAGACCATCCACTATCAATTGCAGCGGGTTAATCAACATTATTATGCCTTTAATAATAAGGCTAGCACATTGCTGGCTAGGAAGCTGAGGGATCAGGAGCGCAGATCTGCTATATTAAAAATTAAGGGCCCCGGAGACCAGCTGTTGTTTAGTACTAAGGCGATTAGGGAGCAATTTGTGCACTATTATCAAACATTATACACCAGCTCGTCAGGGGGATAGGAACATCGAGCGGGGGAATATTTGCAGGACGGGGATATGCTCCCGGAATTTACAGATCTGGATAGGGAAATGCTTAATCGGCCGATTGGCTTGGAGGAAATTGGATTGATAATCAAAGGCCTGGCATTGCATAAGGCACCTGGCTTGGATGGTTTTCCGGCTATGTTTTATAAAAAATTTGCAGAACGGTTGGCCCCCCTGTTGCAGCGGCTTTTTAATGAGGTGCTGCAAGGTAAACCGCTAGCGCCTTCTATGCAACAGGCGGGGATTACTGTTTTGGTAAAGCCGGGTCGTGACCCAGCGTTGTGTGGATCCTATCGTCCAATTTCATTATTGAATACGGATGGGAAGATCCTCGCAAAGGTGTTGGCGAATCGACTCGGGGTCCTTATGCCTAAGGTGATTCAGTCGGACCAAACCGGGTTCATCCATGGGAGGAATACGGGGGATAATATCCGGAGAACCATTCAAGTGATGTGGTCTGCGCGGCAGCTGAAACAGGACCTGTTGTTGCTGAGTGTCGATGCTGAGAAAGCTTTCGACCGGGTGGAGTGGAGCTTTATGTTTGCGGTGCTGGAAAAACTAGGGATTGGAGTGAATATGATGGCCTGGATTAAAGCTTTATACGCTAACCCGGTAGCGGCTGTTAAAGTGAATGGCCGCTATTCGGAGTTTTTCCATTTGGAACGGGGGACTCGTCAGGGGTGCCCGTTATCCCCCTTGTTATTTGCTTTAACTATGGAACCGCTGGCGAGACGATTGCGGAGTAATCCGGATGCCAAGGGATTCAGGGTGGGTACAGAGGAGCATAAAGTGGCGCTGTTCGCCGATGATATGCTGTTTGTGGCTAGCCCTTTACTGGCTCTACCCATTTATATGCACGAATTAAAACAATATGGGAAGGTAGCGGGCTTCAAAATTAACTGGGATAAATCGGCGGCGCTCAATGTCAGCTTATCCGATTCTTTGGTGAAGCATCTACAAGGGACTTATAAATTCCGTTGGGCCCCACGAGATATCCAGTATCTGGGAGTCCGCTTAACTGCGGATCCGGCGAGGTTATATGGGGCGAATTATCCCCCTTTGCTAGACCAGATCGAACGGGACATGGGTAAGTGGAATAAGGAGGAGATCTCTTGGCTGGGTAGAATAGCTACGCTTAAGATGATGGTGCTGCCTAGGCTGCTGTATTTTTTTCAAGTTTTGCCAGTGCGAGTGCCTCGCATAGTCCTCCAACGTTTACAAAGGAAAATGTTCCTCTTTGTGTGGCGGCATCGACCCCCGCGCATAGCGCGTCGAGTATTGTATCGTTCCCGGCGGACTGGGGGGTTGGGGATGTTAAAGATTGAGGATTATTATTTGGCAGCCCAGATGAGGCAGGTGGTGGAGTGGCGGGAATCCGAAAATACTAAACGATTTTATGGCATAGAATAATTCTGGGTGGCGGGTTGGCGTCTTCAGCACCTCCCTTGGTTACAGAAGGGGGTACTATGTGGGGAATGGACAATGAATCCCTTTATACAACATTTATGGGGCGAATGGCAGCGGGGATGGAAGCGGATCAGTGTCTGAGTAGGGCCTTCTTTGTTGGCACCCATCCAGGCTACCCCTGCCTTTAGTCCGGGGAGGGAAGGCATATTTCAAAGTTGGGCACGAAAAGGCCTGGATAATTTTATGCAATTGATTGATATGGGGGAACCCAAGTCCTTTGAGCAATTGAAGGCTGAGTTTCAGCTGGGGTCCTGGGATTTGTTTGCGCAC
Source organism: Ichthyophis bannanicus (assembly GCA_033557465.1). Classification (NCBI taxonomy): domain Eukaryota; kingdom Metazoa; phylum Chordata; class Amphibia; order Gymnophiona; family Ichthyophiidae; genus Ichthyophis; species Ichthyophis bannanicus. The sequence continues at coordinate 57,865,745 of CM066036.1, forward strand.
CTACAGGTGACGCATTATTTGCGCCAGAAGGACAACATGGATATGCTGACAGAGGGACCTAATGATTTGGAGGCCCTCTGGCTAGGCCATCAGCAATCCCGTGGATTGATTCGACTGCTGTATAACAGCCTCCAACGGGCTAGAAAAGGGGAGGGCAGGCCTAGTTATATGCTAGAATGGGAGAAGGATCTGGGGGTACAGTGGGACGAGGAGGAGTGGCTGGCTATTTTCAAGGGGGTATCTAAATCCTCGCTCTGCACACTTATTCAGGAAAATGCCTATAAACTAATGATGAGATGGTACTATACTCCGGTCCGCTATCAGAAGATGTTTCCTGGGGCCTCGGACCTTTTGTTGGAGAGGCTGCGGTGCCCGGGGGACATATCTTCATATGTGGTAGGATTGTCCCGTGATATCTCAATATTGGCTGAGGATTCGAGACCAATTGGGAGTGATTTTTGGGGTAGTACCGGACTTGAGTCCATCCTTATTTTTGTTGGGGGTGTGGCCTGATACCCTCGACTTTCGATGGCGTAAGTTGATGCTGACATGCATTGTTGCGGCTAGATGTGACGTTGCATGGAGGTGGAAACAAAGTACGCCACCGGAACTGTCTCAATGGCACTCCCGGCTACACAGGGTCTTAAATATGAAGCGTCTTACAGCGCTTCGGCGGGGGCAGGGGGAAAAGTTCTCTAAGCAGTGGCAACCTTTGGTGGTATATTTGGAGGCTCGAGCTACTTGACTGGGGGGGGGGAGGGACTAATGGGGAGGGGGAGGGAGGGTAGGGTCTACAGGGGTATGTGTGTAGCTACTTGTTAGCTTTAGCCTGCATTCTTAGCTGTGTTGATACTGTGTATTTGGGCTTTGGGATTGTGTGGGGGTGAAAACTTGTCGGTGTTATAGAATGTTCTTGTGTGTGTGCTCAGTAAAACCAATAAAAATTTCAAGTTAAAAAAAAATAGGTTAGGCAAAAGGGTTTTCTGGCCCTGAAGCCACGGGTTCATGAGATGGGGGCAACTTTTTTTCTTGAAAATTCCCTGTAAACATCTGGTTTCATCAGGGAAAGACTCATATGTGTTTTTGAGCCCCTTCAGTTGGAAGAATTTTTGAAGTCAAGTTGACTGCCTTAGTTATTGGGGTCCACTATGGTGTTGGTTAGCTTAGTAAGATTGGGATAAATATTAGGTAAATTCCTGCTAATAACTTTTGTATTCCTTGATTTCATTACTTTCGTTTCACTCTCCCGTAATGTGGACTTGTACTATTTCTTTTATTCTGTTTTACTTTATTGGATTCATTGTTTATTTATTTTTTATTTTATTTCTTTTTTATACCGCGCTCTTTAGAATCAGTGCGGTTTACATGTATACTAACAGGTACTTTTTATTCCCTTGTCCCTGAAGGGCTCACAATCTAAGTGTACCTGAGGCAATGGAGGGTTAAGTGGCTTGCCCAAGGCCACAAGGAGTGGCCATGGGACTAGAGACCCCAGTCCCTCCGGCCTGAGGTTGCTTGTCCCCATGCGGGAATTGAACCCCCGACCTTCCAGTCTGAGGTAACTTGTCCCAACCACTGAGCCACTCCTCCCTTGTTTTGACTTGTTTCTTTATTACTTTGTAATAATGATCAGAAAAATTTGATAAATAAAAAAAAAAAAAAAAAAAAAAAGAGGGCCTAGTGCACAAAATGGTGCCTGGCACCTAGAGGGGACAGACCCTCCAAAAAGAAGAATTCTTTTTTCTTGTTAAAGAAAAGTAGTAAGAAAATGAAGAAGAGACTGGTGGTACTGGTATAGGTGTCGACGGTGAAGACAGACACAACCACAAAAAGAAAATTTTCTGCGGTGACAGGGTTTGCTGCCCGTCGGCTCCGCGGAAAATGAAAAACTGAAGAGGGAGAGTTGGAAAGGCAGCGACGCAGGCACAGTGGGATGCTCCCAAAAGCTTTCCTATTGGATGCTGGGGAGCATTCCTGCGCAGGCTCCGTCGGTACCGACGATACCCATATGTGAAGACTACATTCCTGCTTATTCCTGGAGATATACTTTTTCACTGAAAGGGTGGTGGATGCTTGGAATGCCCTCCTGATGGAAGTGGTGAGGGCAAATACAGATTTCTGCTTGAGAATAGGGCGGATTATCACTTGTTTTAGTCTTTTTGGCATCTGTCCTGTTGTCAAAGATAAATTGACCATTTTAAGGATGGAGGAGAATTCTGCATGGGAGGCTTTTACCCATCTAAAAGGGCAAGGGTCAATGATAGAGATGGTTGTATTTATCATGGAAATGATCTTGTTCAAGTGGTCTTTACTGATTGGATGGAATGTGGTCCATTGTGCAACGTCAACTGTGATGTTGTCAGGTGGTGGTTGCCGATCTGTGGTTGATAGTTTAATTCCTGCTGTTTCCGGAGAACACCTGTTACAGGTGAATAACTACGCTATCTGCAGGAACAAGCAGGAATATAGCCTTCACATATGGGACTCCCTAGCTCGGAGATGCCAAAGAGATGACCTCAGAGTCAGCAGTGGAATCACAGGTATAACTAAGGAGGTCATGTATCCTCCAAGGATGTCTGTTATCAAAACCCGGGATGGAGGGTAGGAGTTGATCTATGTCTGAAAGAGATGCTGGAGAAACACTTGGCCAAACAAGGCATCCCGGCGGGAGTCCTTGTCCAGGCAATAGTGAGCAGCAAGAGTGTGGACAGAAGACCAAGTTGCTGCTTTGCATATCTCAATCACTACAGAGTGTAGATGTACCATAGAGGCATCCATGGCCCGAACATTATGTGCAGTGACGTGACCCTCGAGAGAGAGTCCTGCCTTTTCATAAGCAAAGGAGATGCAGTCTGCTATCCACCTGGAAAGAGTTTGTTTGGATACTGGCAACTCCAGGTGACTAGAGTCAAAGGTGATGAAAAGTTGGGAAGCTTTTCTGTGCTCTCGAGTTCTCTGGAGATAAAAAGCTAAAGCATGTTTGCAACCCGAGTGTGAAAGGTTGCCTCTGCCCTAGAGGAATGCAGTCTAGGGAAAAAGACAGGAAAGTAGATTGACTGGTTTAAATGGAAGGGCAAGACCACCTTCGGCATTAAATGAGGATGAGTCCTAAGGGCTACCTTATTATGGTGGAATCGTGTATAAGGAGGGTCAGCCAACAAAGCCTGGTGCTCACCAATGCGTCTTGCTGAAGTGAGGGAAGTAAGGAAGGTGGCCTTCCACTTGAGAAACTTCAGTGAGGTAATGACTAGAGGTTCAAAGGGTGTCTTGAGAAGCTATCCTAAAACATTAAGATCCCATGCCACTGGAGGGGGCTTAACCCTTTCCAGGCCGAGCCCAAAACTCTCGGGATCCAAAATTCTGACTAAATATTCCTATCAAATGGTATATAATATATGACCATAGCAGAAGGAAAATCACTATTAGAACATATTGAATAAGATGAGTACAAATTTCCTGAAATATGCAAACATTAACCCGGCTGCAGAATGTGGATTAAAATTTTAAAGTAGGCCTTCAAAGGGTTAATGGGAGGTTTGGTTAAAAGAAGACCCTTGTGAAGCGAGCTACAAGCGGCTGAGAAGAGATGGTCTGCCCATCTAAGGGCAGCTGAGAGGCCACAATCGCACTTAGGTGTACTCTTACCGAATTGGCTTTGAGTCCAGAAGAAGATAGATGGAGGAGATACTCAAGTAATGTCTCCACCGGAGCTGAGAAGGGGTTAAGATCCCTCTCAGAACACCAGAGAGCGAATCTACACCACTTGAAGGCGTAGGAGTACCTGGTGGATGGCTTCCTAGAAGCCAAGAGGATGTCCTTAACCTCCTGGGAAAGGTTAACATCCTGAAAGGTTAAGCCTTCAGCAGCCATGAGGTGAGATGGAGGGACGGTGGATTGGGATGGAGCACCATCCCCTCCTCCTGAGACAGGAGATCTGGAGCAGACCCCAGATCTATGAGTTGAGCCAGAGACGGACATAGAAGGAGAGGATACCACAGTTGTCGTGGCCAGCGTGGTACTATGAGTATCATGTAGCACCTGTATCTCTGCAGGCAAAGAGAGAATTTGAGAAGAAACTTGCTGTGGAAGCAAAAACGTGTAATAAAAACTTTTTCAAGTACATTCGTAGCAAAAAACCTGTGAGAGTTGGACCATTAGATGATACAGGGGTAAAAGGGGCACTAAGAGGGGACAAGGCTATAGCGGAAAGACTGAATGAATTCTTTGCTTCAGTCTTTACTGAGGAATATCGATACACCAGGAAGATGTATTACAACTGTTTGATAAACTGAAGAGTAGCAAATCACCTGGACTGGATGGTATATATCCAAGGGTGTTGAAAGAAATGAAATATGAGACTCCAGACCTGTTATTAGTAATCTGTGAACTAATCATTAAAATCATCTGTAATTCCTGAAGACTGGAGGATGGCCATTGTAACGCCAATTTTTAAAAAGGGTTCCACGGGTGATCCGGGAAACTACAGACCAGTGAGCCTGACGTCAGTACCGGGAAAAATGGTAGAAACCATCATAAAAGAACAAAATTAATGAACATGTAGATAATCATGGCTTAATGGGAGACAGCCAACATAGCTTTAAAAAGGATATAGCGATTTTAGAAAAGGTACAGAGAAGAGCCACCAAAATGGTAAAGGGGGTGGAAGGATACTCCTATGAAGAAAGGCTAAAAAGGTTAGGGCTCTTTAACCTGGAAAAGAGACGGCTGAGGGGAGATATGATAGAAGTCTATAAATTAATGAACGGAGTGGAACGGGTAAACGTAGATCGATTGTTTACCTTATCAGAATATAGAAAGACTAGGGGACATGCAATGAAGCTACAGGGTAAACTATTTAAGACTAATAAAAGAAAATATTTTTTCACTCAACGTGTAATCAAACTCTGGAATTTGTTACCGGAGGATGTAGTAAAGGCTGTTAGTGTAGCTGGGTTTAAAAAAGATTTGGACAAGTTCCTGGAGGAAAGGTCCATAAACCATTATTAAGAAGTGACCAAAGATATCAATGCTTGACCCAGTACAAGCATTGTGGAACTTGTGTCTCTTGGGGAAACTGCTAGGTACATATGACCTAGATTGGCCACTGTTGGAAACAGAATACTGGGCTTGATGGACCTTGGTCTGACCCAGTATGGCATATCTTATGTTCTTATGTTCTAAGGAAGATCTTGTCTTACTAATCTCTTATGTTTTTTTGAAGGTGTGAACAAACAGGTAGACAAAGGTGAGTCGGTTGATATAGTGTATCTGGACTTTCAGAAAGCCACTGACAAGGTCCCTCAGAGACTTTTGGCGAAACTAAAAAGTTATGGGATAGGAGGCAGTGTACTATCGTGGATCAGGAACTGGTAAAAGATTGAAAGCAGAGGGTAGGGCTAAATGGCCAATTTTCCCAATGGAAAAAGGTGAATAGTGGAGTACCACAGGGATCTGTGCTGGGTCCGATGCTTTTTAACATATTCATAAATGACCTGGAAAAGGGACTAACGAGTGAGGTTATCAAATTTGCAGATGACACAAAACTATTTAAAGTTGTTAAAACTCAAAAGAGGATTGTGGAATATTGCAAGAGGATCTTGATAAATTGGAAGACTGGGCATCCAAATGGCAGATGAAATTTAATGTGGACAACCCACACTATGGTTACATGATGCAAGGTTCCATACTGGGAACCACCACCCACGAAAAATATTTAGGCGTCATCACGGATAACATGTTAAAACCCTCCGCCCAGTGTTTCAGCAGCAGCCAAGAGAGCAAATAGAATGCTAGGTATCATAAGGAAAGGAATGGAAAATAAAACAAAGGATATTATAATGTCTCTGTATAGTTCCATGGTGCGACCGCACCTTGAATATTGTGTGCAATTCTGGTCACGGTATCTTAAAACGGATATAGTGTTATTAGAAAAGGTACAGAGAAGAGCCACCAAAATGGTAAAGGGGATCGAAGGATACTCCTATGAAGTGAGGCTAAAAAGGTTAGGGCTCTTCAACCTGGAAAAGAGACGGCTGAGGGGAGATATGATAGAGGTCTATAAATTAATGAATGGAGTGGAACGGGTAAACATAGATAGACTGTTTACATCATCAGAATATAAAAAGACTAGGGGACATGCAATGAAGCTACAGGGTAACCTATTTAAAACTAATAAGAGAAAATATTTCTCACTCAATGTGTAATCAAACTCTGGAATTTGTTACCGGAGGATGTAGTAAAAGCTGTTTGTGTAGCTGGGTTTAAAAAAGGTTTAGACAAGTTCCCGGAGGAAAGGTCCATAAACCTTAATTAAAAGGCGTGATTGTGTCTGATGATCTTAAAGTAGCTAAACAAGTAGAAAAGGCGATGGCAAAAGCTAAAAGGATGCTTGGGTGCATACGGAGAGGAATGGCTAGCAGAAAAAAGGAGGTGATAATGCCTCTGTATAAGTCTTTGGTGCGACCTCTTTTGGAGTATAGCGTGCAATTCTGGAGACCACACCTTCAAAAGGATGTGAACAGGATGGAGTCGGTGCAGAGGGTGGCTACTAAAATGATTAGTGGTCTTCATTATAAAGCATATGAGGACAGACTGAAGGATCTTAATATGTACACCTTAGAGGAAAGGCGGGATAGAGGTGGCATAAATGTTCAGGGAGAGAGCCTCTTTCAATTGAAAGCAAGTTCTGCTACGAGGGGACATGGGATGAGGGTGAAGGGAGATAGATTCAGGAGTGATATGTGGAAATATTTCTTTACGGAAAGAGTAATGGATCCATGGAATAGTCTCCCAGTGGAGGTGGTAGAGATGAGGACAGTAACTGAATTCAAAAAAGCATGGGACAAACACAGAGGACCTCTAAAGGTAAAAAGGGGACTGTTGTAGTTGTTGATATGGAAGGACAGACTAGATAGGCCATGTGGTCTTTTTCTGTCATCATATTTCTATGTTTCTATGTTTCTAAAAGGGACCCAGGATATCACTGCTTGACCCAATACAAGTATTGAGGAACCTGTGTCTTTTGGGGAGACTGCTAGGTACTTATGACCTAGATTGGCTACTCTTGGAAACAGGATACTGGGCTTGATGGACCTTGGTCTGACCCAGTATGGCATATCTTATGTTCTTATGTGTGTTCTTTGGAATGAGGGGAATGGGAGGGAAGACATATAGGAAGCCTTGACCCCAGTGGAGGTGAAAAGCATCCACCTACTGGCTGTCTGGCATAGGAGTCCTGGAGCAGAAGCGAGGAAGCTGGCATACTGGAGGACTTGCGAACAGGTGGGTTCCCCAGATGTGAAAAATGTGAGTAACCTTGTCTGCATGGATAGACCACTTGTGGGATAGAAGGACTCGACTCAGTTTGTCTGCCAAGACATTTGCCCGGAAGATACACTCTGTCATCACTCAGCTTTAGAGGCTCTGTACTGTCTTGGTTCTCCTCTTATCTTTCCCATCGCTCTTTTAGTGTGTGTTCTGGTGGCTGCTCCTCCTCCTCTGCCACCCCACTCCCAGTTGGTGTTCCCCAGGGTTCTGTCCTGGGACCGCTCCTCTTCTCTCTCTATACCCAATCTCTTGGTGCTCTTATCTCTTCCCATGGCTTTCATTACCATCTCTATGCTGATGACTCTCAAATCTACCTCTTCGCCTGATATCTCTCCAGCAATCCATGACAAGATCACTGTTTGCCTTTCAGACATTGCTACTTGGGATGTCTCACCACCGCTTGAAATTAAATATAGCTAAGACTGAACTCCTTATCTTTCCCCCCAATGCCTCCCCGCCTCTACCCCCTTTCTCAGTCTCTGTGGATAACTCTTTAATCCTTCCTGTCTCTTCGGCCTGTAACCTGGGTGTTATCTTTGACTACTCTCTTTCTCCACTCATATCCAACTCGTAGCTAAGACTTGCAGTTTCTTACTTTATAACATTAACAAAATTCACCCCTTCCTTTCTGATGACACTACTAAAATGATTGTCCATTCCTTGATCACCTCCCGTCTTGATTACTGCAATATTCTCCTTTCTGACCTTCCCGCAAACCATCTCTTTCCCCTTCAATCTATTCAACATTCTGCTGCTCGACTAATTTTCCGTCAGCATCGCTTTTCCCATGTCACTCCTCTTCTCAAGTCCCTTCATTGGTTTCCCATCCACTTCCGGATCCAATTCAAACTCCTCCTCTTGACCTATAAATGCATTCACTCTTCAGCCCCCCACTACCTATCATCTCTTATCTCTCCTTACATCCCCTCTTGCGTTCTTCGCTCTTCGAACAGCCTTAGTCTATCTATGCCCTCCACTCATACTGCTAATTCTAGACTTCACTCCTTTCACCTGGCTGCACCCTTTGCCTGGAACAATCTACCTCTGTCTGTGCGCAATGCGCCCTCTCTGGACCTCTTCAAGTCCAGATTGAAAACTCATCTCTTCTCTATTGCTTTCTGTTCTTGATTCTTGTTTTTGCTCTTCTTGTTTATTGTATACTTTGTCTTACTTGATTGTATTTGTATTTTGTGATCTTCTTGACTAGATTGTGAGCTCTGATGAACAGGGACTGTCTTTTCTTCATGTATGTACAGCACTTCGTACGTTTGAAGCGCTTTATAAATGTTAAATAGATAGAAGAAGGTGAATGTGGTGCTGAATGGCAAAAGACCACAGGTGCAGGGCCTCGCTGCAGAGGGTCCAAGCGCCTTTTCTGCCCTGCTTGTTCAAGTAGAACATGGCTACTTGTTTGTCCGTCTGGACTAGAACTGTATGGAATCGAAGATAGTCCTGGAACACTATGACAGCACTGTGAATGGCTCTGAGTTGTGACTCCTGTTGAGACCAGAGCCCCTGAGTGGAGAGATTGTCCAGATGGGCTCCCCAGTCCAATGTGGACCCATCCGTTGTCAGGATACATTGATGTGCTGGCATCTGAAAATGAGACCCAACAGGAGGTTTTCTGGGGATTGCCACCACTGGAGAGACGAGATTAGGTGGGTAGAGACCATTATTTTGTCTCCCTGGTGACCCAATGCCTGAAACCACTGGGAAGCCAGAGTCCATTGAGCTGCACGCATATGTAGACGAGCTTATGGAACAACATGTATTGTTGATGCCATATGGCCCAGAAGTTGTAGCATTTCTCGAGCAGTGAGAAAGTTCCTGAGGCATGCCTGAGATGCTAACTGATTGAGTCGAGTGCAGCGGAGTTGGGGCAGAAATGCCTTTGATTGCTGAGTGTCTAGAAAAGCCCCTATAAACTCTAGAGTTTGAGAGGGGACGAGCTGGGACAGTCGTCTAAGTAAGGGAAGACAAATATCCCGAGAGTCCTCAGGAATGTGGCTACTACCACCATGCATTTTGTGAAGACTCTTGGGGCAGAGGCGAGGCCAAAAGGCAGGACTCTGTACTGATAATGTCTCCCTTGGAACATGAAGCGCAGGAACTTTCTGTGCTGTGAGTGAGTAATATGAAATTAGGTCTTACCTGCTAATTATCTTTCCTTGAGCTTTCTCCGGGCCAGTCCAGGGACAGGTAGGGTTGTCAATCCTCTATAGCAGCTGAGGACTGATGACTTCAAGTTTTCTTGAGAGGTGAAGCCACTCCCCCTGAGGGTAACCCAGCAGTCTTCTCATGACAAAGCAACTAAAAGAAATAACTGAAAAAACCAGATTAACCCTGTAACACTGATAATGTTCCAAAGTCCTTGAAAAATGCAGAAGCCATCAACCGGGCTCCTAGAGCGTTTTTTTTTTTTGTTTTGTTTTTTAAACTAGTAGAACATAACCTTAGTCTGCACTGAATGAAATCTGAAAGCCCCAGTCATGACCTCTCTCACGGACGAAGGCCTGAAAACGGTGTAGCACTGTAAGATAGGAACAAAAAAGACCTACAAACCGCAAGAGGTGGGACCCTGGACTGGCCCGGAGAAAGCTCAAGGAAAGATAATTAGCAGGTAAGACCTAATTTCATATTCCTTATCGCTTCTCCGGGCCAGTCCAGGGACAGGTAGGGCAGTACCAAAGCAGTACCTAAATATGGGAGGGACCCGCGAGCCCTGCGATAAGAGCCGAGGCCCCCACTTTCGCATCATCCTGGGCTTGAACATCCAATCTGTAATGCTTGGCGAAAGAATGTAATGAAGACCACGTTGCTGCTCTGCAGATATCTACTGGCGGTACAAAAGCAAACTCCGCCCAGGAAGTGGCTAGAGCTCGAGTAGAATGAGCCCTTAAACCCACCGGTGGCGAAAGCCCCTTAGCAGTGTAAGCCTCTACCATAGCACAGCGAACCCAACGAGCTATGGTGGACTTGGAGGCTGGTAAACCCTTCCGAGACCCGGCGTATTGGACAAAGAGTCTATCCGTTTTCCGAAAGCCTGAGAGCCCGATCCATGGGAGCACTGGAACTATCTGGAAATACTGGCAAGGCTACTGCTTGATTAACATGGAAAACCGACAGCACTTTAGGCAAATAGGAAGGTACGGTTCGTAGCAACACTCGCTCCGGCAGAAATTGAAGATAAGGCTCTCGGCAAGACAACGCCTACAAGTCGGAAATCCGGCGAGCCGAACATAAAGCGACCAAAAAGGCCGTTTTCCAGGAACATTCGCGGACCTCACGAGAGCTGAGGGAAGCTAAGGTGGACTGGGAAAAAGCCTCCAAAACCACATTCAAATCCCATGGGGGAACGGTGGGACGCACCGGAGGACGTAGTATCTTTGCAGCTCGTAGAAATCGCTGAACATCAGGAAGCGCCGAAAAACGGCGACGCTGCACGGAACCCCGAAACCCCGAAAACAGGCAGCTATATGAACCTTAAGGGTACTGAGAGCTAGACCTTTGTCCAAGCCATGCTGAAGGAAAAGAAAGAGCTGAGGTAAGGTAGACGACATAGGAAGAATATTGCGCTGAGCACACCAGAATTCAAACAGACGCCAGACGCGCACATATGCTAGCGAGGTCGTCGGTCGTTTCGTCTGAAGTAAGGTCGCTACCACGGAATCTGCATAACCCTTGCGCTTTAAGCGAGCCCTTTCAAGAGCCAAGCCGTAAGTAAGAATCGATCCACCCTGGGCATGAGAATTGGACCCTGATGTAACAGATTGATGCGAACCGGAAGAGGCCAAGGCGGCGCTATGAGAAGCCGCACGAGATTGGCATACCAGGGACGACGAGGCCAATCCGGAGCAATGAGAATCACCCTCCCGCGGTGGTGCGCAATCTGCTGAATGACCCGACTCAACATGGGCCAAGGAGGGAAAACGTACAATAGGGAGTCCCGCGGCCACTGCTGCACTAGAGCATCGAGCCCCTCGGACATGCGTTCTCTGCATCTGCTGAAGAACCGACTGGCTTTGGCATTGGCAAACGTCGCCATCAGATCCATTACTGGAGACCCCCAACGCAAAGTCAGCTCGTGATAAACTGCCGCGTTGAGCTCCCTTTCTCCGGGAGAGGACATTGCGGCTGAGATAATCGGCTTGCACATTCTCCTTGCCAGCGACATGTGCTGCTGAAATCGCTGTGAGATTGGATTCCGCCCAAACCATTAATTCTTGACATTCGGACAGGAGGGCGAGAGACTTGGTGCCGCCTTGATGATTGATATAAGTGACTGTCACTGCATTGTCGGAGAAAATCTTGACCGCAGTCCCCTTAAGCAAGTCCGCGAAGCGCAACAGATCGAGGCGAGCTGCTCGCAGCTCCAGACGATTGATCGACCACGAACTCTCCTCAGGAGAGCACGAACCCTGAGCGACTCGCATCTGACAATGAGCTCCCCATCCCGAGAGACTGGCATCGGTGGTAACCAATACCCACGAGGGCTCCTGTAAAGGAACTCCCGCCGTAAGATGCTCCGGAACTAACCACCACTGCAGACTGTGTCGCACTTGTTCCGGACAGGGAAGGCGCTGCGAGAGAGGGTGAAGTTGCGGCAACCATCGGGAAAGAAGCGCCTGCTGCAAAGGTCGCATGTGGGCTTTGGCCCACGGAACCAAATCCAGAGCCGCCGCCATGGACCCCAAAAGCTGTAAATAGGTCCATGCCGACGGAGCTGGAAGACACAGAAAAGCTTGCACCTGCCGCAAGAGCTTCTCCACCCGCAGATCGGGCAAAAAGACCGCCCCTCACGCCGTGTCGAAGCAGGCTCTGAGATAAGTTAGCTGCTGCCCTGGTAGTAAATGGCTCTTGGCGTGATTGATCACCCAACCGAGTTGTTCGAGCAGCTGAACTACGCGAGCCGTTGCCGTCACCGACGCTGCCCGAGAATCAGCCCGGATCAACCAATCGTCAAGATACAGAAGCACTCGGATACCCTCTTTTCGAAGCACCGCCGCTACCACCACCATCAGTTTCATGAAAGTACGTGGAGCCGTCGCTAGACCGAACGGCAGGGCACGAAATTGGAAATGCCCCATCGGAAGGGCGAAACGCAAATAGCGCTGTTGAGATTGTCTGATCGGTATATGAAGATAAGCCTCTGTGACATCTATGGACGAGAGAAATTCTCCCGGCTGCACCGCCCGAATCACTGTGCGCAAGGTTTCCATGCGAAAGTGTGGCACCCACAAAGTACGGTTTACCCCTTTTAGATCTAGTACTGGACGAAAAGAACCTTCCTTTTTGGGAACCACAAAATAGATCGAGTATCGACCGCAGCCGTATTGGTCCAGTGGCACTGGAACGATCGCCTGCAGCTGAAAAAGACGGACGAGCGTGTCCGAAATAGCTTGCATCTTCAGACCGTGCGCACAAGGGGACATTACAAAGGCGGGTAGTAAAGGGCATGCGAAGTCCAGAGCATAGCCCTTTTGAATTACTTCCAAAACCCATTTGTCTGAAGTGATTGCGGCCCAGGCTGCTAGAAACATCTGCAGGCGCCCTCCTACCGGAACTAACGCCTGGACCAGCTGACCTTCATTGCGGCTTCTTAATGGAAGGTTGAGAGGCCGTCCCATAAGATCGGCCAAAACCTCTGGCTCCTCGAAAGGACTGACCATGAAAACTGGACCGCCCCCTAGAATAGGGCGCAAAGCGCGCTCCCCGAAACCTGCGGGAATCCAGAGTGGAGCCCCGAAGAGGTCCAGAACTTCGCAGCGGCTTAGGCCTATCCTCAGGCAAACGTCCGCCTTTCGAGTCACCTAAATCCTTGACAATTTTTTTCCAAGGCCTCTCCAAAAAGTAACTTCCCCTTAAAAGGTAGTTTACTAAGTCGGACCTTCGAGGAAACATCCGCCGACCAGTTACCGAACCAGAGGAAACGCCTGGCCGCTACCATAGAGGCCATGGTTTTTGCTGCAATCCGCAGCAAATCATAAAATGCATCCGCCGTATAAGCAGCGGCCGATTCCAACTTTGCATTGTCTGGAACCTCCGAAACGGACTCCCCAGCCGCGTCGCCTTGCAGCCAGCGAATGGATGCACGAGAAACATAAGCTCCACAAACAGCCACTTGCAGCGCTAAGGCGCTAGAATCAAAAGCCTGCTTGAGCAGAACTTCCAGTTTTCTATCCTGGAGATCCTTAAGCGCCGCTGCCCCTTCTACAGGGATGGTAGTCTTCTTAGTCACCGCTGAAACCAAGGCATCCACCTTAGGCATGCGCAATAAATCTCTTTCCTCTTGCGGAAGAGGGTACAGTCGAGCCAATGTGCGGCCTCCTCGCAGAGTAGCTTCAGGGCATTCCCATTCCGACTCTATCATCTGCTTAATAACCCGATGCATGGGAAAACAGCGTTGCTGAGTCTTAAACCCCTGCAACAAGGGATCTTCCAAGGGCTCCTGAGAGGAAGAAGGAGGAAGCAGGTGGAGAGCCGCCAGAGATTGCGCAATAAGAGCAGCTAGCTCCTCCTTACGGAAGACCCGGAAAACATTAGGATCCTCCCCAGGGGCAATCTCCCCCTCCTCCAATTCCTCTGTATCCAGATCTAAGGTGGATTCTGCTAACCCCTCTATGTCCCCTTGACTGAGGAATACCAAATCATGGGATAGACCAGGGTCCAACGGATCCCCAAGAACCTCCTTAGGCTTAGAAGTCCCTTCTCCAGGATCTTCTGCAGCCTGCCCCTTAGGAGAGAGTGTGTCAAGAGAGGGAAAAGCTGTAGGCTGCTCAGGCTGTGCCGATTTAAGCAAAAAAGCCTTGTGCATCGCCAAGATAAATTCTGGCGAGAAAAAGGAAGTTATGTCCCCCCGAGCCAGTAAATTGGAATGTGCAGGCTTCTCTCCAGAAACAGGTTCTTTAGATGACTTAGCCTTTCTTTTGTGCGGCCGAGGCTGCTCTGCCGACCCCGCCTTTTCAGCGTGTAAAGAAGGCTCCTCTACCTTATTTACTGGCTTGTCCGCCATGAAGAAAAAAACGTGGGGCAAAACAAAAGAAGAAGCCGATGCCGCCGAAAAAGTGATGTCACTGCATAAGGAACAGTACCGCAAAAAATTACCCGCTGACCAAAGGACTCGGGGAACCGTAACGGCGTTAAATAAAAGTAAACGAAAGACTCACCGATAGCATCTAGCAACCCCGGAGCATACCCGGCAGTCCCGCAGCCAGCGGGAAACAGTCTACAGAGGTAGCATTTGTGGCAGAGGCATCACTGGGGCTCCCAGATAACACTCTGCCGACGGAGACGGAGACGGTGAATAGAGACAGGCTCTGCCTCACACCGGGATACTGACTCACTCGACGTCTCCGATTACGTTAAAGCCGCAGCACCCCAAAAAAGTTAGAAGAAGGACTCAAGAATAATATCAGCCCTGCTAGAGCTAATATATTTTTTTATAGAAAATAACAAAGAGAGTTAAGTATAGGAATAAAGTGAGGGAGAACCAGAGATTCGATCCTCTATAGCTGCTGAGGACTGAAAGACTGCTGGGTTACCCTCAGGGGGAGTGGCTTCACCTCTCAAGAAAACTTGAAGTCATCAGTCCTCAGCTGCTATAGAGGATTGACAACCCTACCTGTCCCTGGACTGGCCCGGAGAAGCGATAAGGAATAAGTATACAAGTATATGCCTCCTTTAAATCTAGAGGACAGAGCCAATCCTGACTCTGGAGATAGGTAAGAACAGTTCCTAGGGAGACAATTCTGAACTTCTCCCGTAGTAGGTACCTGTTCAGATCTGAGGTCCAGAATGGGCCTGTACCCTCCTGTTTTCTTTGGAATAAGGAACTATGGAGAATAAAAGCCCATTCCCTGCTGGGATGGAGGAACCTCCTCTATTGAGCCCTGTAAGATAAGGGAGGTGACCTCTTGCAGCAACAGAGCAGTGAGAGGGGGAAGAGTGAAAACTTGGAGGAGTCCGGGGGGTAGACTTCATAGATGAAACTTGTACCCCTCCCGTACTATGGACAGTGTCCACTGCTCTGATGTGATAAGATGCCACCTGTGGGCAAAGTGACAGAGTCCGCCGGGGATGTGGATGGGATCTGGAATCTTCAGAGGCAGAGCTGCTATGTTCTCCAGAAAGGAGTCAAAGGCCCTGAGGAGGCAGGGTCTGCTGAGGTGTCTGTGACTTAGGAGTCTGAGCTTTCTTTTGCTGTTTTGATGGCTGTTGCCCCTTCTGAGGAGCATGGTGTTGACGCTGTACAGCAGGGGTGTAAGAAGGATAGTACTTCTTATTACTGAAAAAGGCTTTCTTTGCTGCTTTTTTCCTAGCTGGGTTGGCAGTAGATCTAGATAGCATCTGAGACCACCACTCTTAATAGACTGAGAGGCCTTTTCCTGCCAATCCTTGCCAAAAAGGTTTTCACTAGTGCAAGGGATATTACCCAGCTTATCTTGAATGCATTGTTCAAGATCCGATGCTTGGAGCCAAGCAATCTTGAGTGCACTGATGCAAATGGATGAAGTTCTGCTGATGCACTCAAAACAGTCAAAAGTTGCCCTGTTACACTTTGAAACATTCTGAGCATGTTTTAGAAGGGTGAGATAATCTGCTCTCTTGTCATCAGGGAGAAGAGGAGCCATTAACTCCAAATCCTTAGCCACCTCTCCAAGGAACATACCCATATAGAGCATGTAGGAACTGATCCTGGCCGATAACATGGAGGCCTGAAAACGTAGTCTACCAAAAGCATCTAGGGTTCTCGATTCCCTACCTATAGAGTTCGAGGAATGTGTCTTAGCACTCTTTATTCGACACCTTGCCGATTCCACCACCATGGAATGGTGCGGCAATTGCATCTTTTGAAAACCGGGACACTCCGGTACTTGATACATGGTATCAAGTCTACAGGTATGTGGAGAGATAGTAAGGGGTGTCTCCCACGCACAAAGCATAAAGTTGTGAAGTATGCGATGGACAGGGAGCATAGCAGCCTCCTTCGGGCTTGTAGGGTATTGAAGAATTTCAACTTCTTCGGCCCTAGGCTCTTTCTGCGATGTCACTGTTATGGACAGACCCCATATGTGAAGACTACATTCCTGCTTGTTCCTGGAGAAGGAGTAGATACATGAGTAGGGATTTAGTTAACCTTGAAGAATTGTCTAGAATTTGGCAACTGAAATTTAAACGCTAAAAAATGCAGGGTCATGCATTAGGGCTGCAAAAATCCAAAGTAGCAGTACAGTGTAGGGGGTGAGGTACTTCTGTCCACAAAACAAGAGCGGGACCTGGGTGTAATTGTGTCTGATGATCTTAAAGTAGCTAAATAGGTAGAAAAAGCAACTGAAAAAGCAAGAAGGATGCTTGGGTGTATAGGGAGAGGAATGGTCAGCAGAAAAAAAAAAAGGAGGTGATAAAGCCTCTGTAGAAGTCTCTAATTTATTTATTTATTTATTTAACAATTATTTCTATACCGCTCTTTCACAAGTATCAAGTGCGGTTTACAATGAACATTATGTTATATGGTATGGATAGTATCATACCAAGTCATTTTACATAGAACAGGTGAACTAGGTACAGGTAACAGAATAATATTTAAACAGTAAATTATTAGAACGTTAAACTATTAGAACATATGTACATAGTAGATATTTACAATTGTCATATATCGCTTGTAGGTGTAAACATTAATTTAATCTTCAAGGCACGTAGTTATATAATGGTTGTATTTGTTAGTTAACCTGTGTCTCTTTGTGTAGTCTGGCTAGTTTCTGCTCCTTTGTTATAGTGTAATGAGAATAAATGGGTTTTCAGTTTTTTTCTAAATTCCTTTATGTCTGATAGTAGGCGAATGTTGTCAGGAAGGTTATTCCAGAGGATAGGTGCTGAATGAGAGAAGGCTCTCATGTTGGTTTGTTTTCTAGCTTTTGTGTAGTCTTTTGGTACTGCAATAGTGTTTGTGTTTCTACTCCTTTGTGATCTTTTATCTATTTCTACATTGATGAGTGTATTGAGTACTGATGGCGCTAAGTTATTTATTAGTTTAAATGTAGTTAGTAGAATCTTGTATTTTATTCTGCTGTGAATAGGTAGCCAATGGAGTTCAGCCAAGGTCGGTGTGATATGTTCGATTGAGCTTATATTCATTATTATCCTTGCTGCTATGTTCTGAGTTAGTTGTATCTTTTTAATGTTTTGCTTTGTGATGCCATTAAGGATTAAATTTGCAAAATCAAAATGTGGGGTTATGATAGCTTGAATTATGGTTATGAAGTCTTGTAAGAGAATTAAAGGTCTTAGTTGTCTCAAGGTCTTAAGTTTGTAGTGTATGTTTTTTGTTAGATATTTTATATGTGAATCCATGTTAAGCTTATTGTCAAGTATCACACCTAGGTATTTTATTTCTTTTTTTATGTTGATCTCATGGTTATCAAGTGTGATGGTGCTTGGAGGTGTGTATGTTTGGTTTTTAGTAATATATAGTACGTCAGTTTTTGAGAAGTTAATGTGTAGGTTCTGATCGCTGAGCCATATTGTTAGTTCTTTAAAGCATTCTGTTATTTGTTGTAGTGGAGGGTGTGGGATTTTAAATGGGAGGTAAAACATTATATCGTCGGCGTATATATGATAATGGACGCCATGACGTTTAAAGATGTTGCTGACTGGTTGTAGGTAAATGTTAAACAAAATGCAACCGCATTTGGAGTATTGTGTGCAATTCTGGAAACCATGCCTTCAAAAGGATATAAGCAAGTTGGAGTCGGTGCAGAGGGTGACTCTAAAATGGTTAGTGGTTTTTGTTATCTAGCATATGAGGACAGGCTTATAGATCTTAATATGTATACTTTAGAGGAAAGGTTGGAAAGGGGCGATATGATAGGCACATTTAAATACCTCCGTGGCATAAATGCACAGGAGGGTCCCTTTCAATTGAAGACAAGTTCTGCTACAAGGAAATTTAGGATGAGAGTGAAAGGGGATAGACTCAGGAGTAATATGCTGAAATATTTCTTTATGGAAAGAGTGGTAGATGCATGGAATAGTCTCCCAGTGGAGGTGGTGGACATGAGGGCAGTATCCGAATTCAAAAAGCATGGGGCAAACACAGAGGATCTCTAAAGGTATAAAAGGGACTAGTATAGTTGATATCTTGAAGGACTACCAAAAGGAACTGCTACAACTGGAAGTAGATCTACACTTGTGAGTATAATCTTCTGGTATTAAATCTTGGAGTAAAAGGGACTTCTTGGGGTCAAAGCTGATAATTCTGTGTATTTTAGAAATCAGTGTTTTTGCTAAGTTAGTCAGTACTACCAGTGAGCTTTGTATTTAAGTCAAAAGTCAAAACATAAAGAGCCAGAAAATCAGCAATCAAAACCTGAAAAAACATTCATGAAATCCAAAAATCCCAAATAGGAGAAACAATTTTTAATGTCGGGATCCGCAGACAAGAGCCGGGGAGGGGAGAAAATCCCCGCTCAGTGTCGGCAGAAGCCTTTTGTTTGTTTTATCAAAAACCAAAAACACAGTAGTGCAAATCACTTATCTGATGGTGAACCAAGAGGGCAGCATGAATCCAAACAGCGACATGCATGTTTCGAGCCGGGAAGGCTCTGTATCAAGCTGATTTCCAAAATGTGCACGCCCTGAAAAACGCTGAAAGCATCCGGCTATTTAAATACCCAAACAGAGTTTAAATGGCTGCCGACACAAACGTCATCCCTGCGTCAAGTTGGACGTCAGCAGGGGAAGACCACGAGTAATAGTCCAGAATGGTTATAACAAACTTCACCAATCACATTCCAAATTTAAACCCAGGGGGGACACCGTGTTAAGTTGAAAAATCCAACGTTGTTCTCGGCGCTGCAGCTGTTGTTCACGATCCCCTCCACGAGGGTCCATAGGCACCGAATCAATTACCCGCCAACGAAGATCCGTGAAGGAATGATGATATTGAACACAGTGATCCACAATGGGGGCTGAAAGAACCTTATTGGCAAGTCGAGAGGCATGTTCACCTAATCGAATCCGGACCGGGCGGATAGTCCTCCCAACATAAGAAAGATTACAAGGGCAGGTGATGATGTACACCACATAAGGGGTCACACAAGTAGAAGAGCCCAAATATGAAAAAGACTCACCTGAGAATCGATATGTCCAATGAACCCCCTCCTCAGTATTGATACAATATTTACAGCGCTGACATGGCCAATGTCCCACTGGAAGAGCCGAGGGAGAAGGAGGGGGAGCATCAAGCAGCGCATGGACCACCCTATCCTGGATGCTGATAGGACTACTATCGAGGAGACGGCCATTTCACAAGAGGTTTCTGAATTAAAGACTTCTCTTCAGAAATCTATGGGGGCCGAAGCTTTTACTCCTCGACTGGAGGACATGGATCGTCAACTCCAGACTTTTTTTGATAATCTTCGGGCTTTTAAGTCTCACAAACATTTGAGGGACAAGGGCGATTATGATTCTGAACAAGTCTATTTTTGGATGTATGACAAATTGGAGACTGAACCCCTGGATAATTCTGAGTCCGTATCTGATAAGCGCGTCACTTTTGCGGAATCCTCTGAGGACACAGATTCCAGTGATGGCTCTAGAGGAAGCAAGAAGTCCCCCAGGAGCACCAATACCTCCCGGGGTTTTCGCGGAGGCTGGCGAGGAGGGGGTCGCCCCCGCCGGCTGTATACCGACGACCGCTGGGAACCTCCGAACACCCGCCAAAGGGCTCGCCGCCAACAGCAGTCTTGAATCTCTCGGGGGTTGCTCTCCCTCCGGCTCAGTTGGACGTTTTGGATATGGGCCTCTCATTCATTCCCACGGTCCCGTATGACCCGTTTTTGATGCGGGTTGCCTTGTTTCGGTTTTTTCGGAAGCTACGCATTCTCTGCTACTTTCAGGGACACGTTGATTGTAGTGATGGTTCTCTAGCTCAGCCTCCCTCTCGATGGCTCCCTCCGGGACTGCCAGATCCTGCTATACAAGTGTACCAATCTTTAGTTCTGCAGACACTAACGGAATGTGAAAAAACCTTCACCTCTCGCTTTTCTAACATTTCTAATGTTCATCGGATGGCTCTTAAAGAACTGGGTACCAACACCGACATAGTGGTACGTGGCGCGGATAAAGGAGGAGCAGTGGTGCTCCAATCTCGCACGTCTTACCTACAGGAGGCTTTATCTCAATTAGCGGATATTAAATATTACAAACCTTTACCGACGGATCCGACACCTTCCTTACAACTGGAGATCCAGGTTTTGGTGGAGTGCGCATTTTCTCATGGCTGGATCACGAAGCGCGAAGCGGCTTTTCTTCAGCAACGACACCCTCGGATTCCCGTATTTTATACGGTCCCCAAGATCCACAAATCCTTGACTGCCCCTCCAGGACGCCCCATTGTTTGTCGGGGTTCTATCCTAGAGCCGCTATCCCAGTTTTGTGATCTCTTCTTGAAACAGGATGCTGGTTGGGTAAAATCTTTTTTGCGGGACACGTCGCATTTTTTGACCTTATTACAGGCGGTCACAGGCCCTTTGGCAGATTATCTTTTGGTGTCACTTGATGTAGTCGCCTTATATACGAACATACACCAAGAAGAGGTTTTGTCCCTTTTGACAGAGGCCTTCACCGAAGCACCTCCCCGGATCCCCAGGGCTTTTCTCCTTGATTTACTTCGTCTGGTGTTGACGAGGAATTATTTTGTTTTCCAGGGCCGGTTCTATCAGCAGTGTCATGGGGTGGCCATGGGGGCGACGGTGGCTCCTTCCATTGCCACATTATATTTTGCAGATATGGAGGAACGCTTCATTTACTTATCTCCGGCATTTCGACATGTTCGATTATGGCTTCGTTTTTTGGACGACATTTTTCTACTCTGGTCCTCCTCAGCTGAACAATTGGATCAATTTGTGGACTGGTTGAATGGTATCAAACCCAATATTCAATTTACGTCTCGGGTGGATGCTCATCGATTGGAATTCCTGGATGTTTTGATCCAGAAGCAAGGTGATCTTTTAACTACTTCCTTGTTTCGGAAACCAATTCAGCGGAACAATTTATTATGCTACCAGAGTCATCACCCTTGCTCTCTACGTAGAAGTCTTCCCATTGGCCAATTTTTACGGCTTCGCCGGGTGTGCTCGTCATTACAGGATTTTAAGGATCATGCTCGCGATTTACGCCGACGCCTTTTAGATCGTGGTTATCCCCCAGCAGTGATTCACCGTGCTTATCTCCGAGCCCGGTTCACACACCGCGAGTGGATTTTGGGCGAGACCACCCATCAACCCGCCTCTCCTTCAGGTTCCGCTCGGGAAGTGGACGGGACTGTGATTACAGGGATTCTCCCCTTTACACAACATACTGCGGCGGTGACAGCCCTGTTGAAACAGCATTGGAGTGTTTTGGGAATACACACCTGTTTCCGGAAACCCCTTCGTTTGGCCTACACCAGGGGCAGAAACATCCGGGATAGGGTGGTCCATGCGCTGCTTGATGCTCCCCCTCCATCTCCCTCGGCTCTTCCAGTGGGACATTGGCCATGTCAGCGCTGTAAATATTGTATCAATACTGAGGAGGGGGTTCGTTGGACATATCGATTCTCGGGTGAGTCTTTTTCATATTTGGGCTCTTCTACTTGTGTGACCCCTTATGTGGTGTACATCAATCACCTGCCCTTGTAATCTTTCTTATGTTGGGAGGACTATCCGCCCGGTCCGAATTCGATTAGGTGAACATGCCTCTCGACTTGCCAATAAGGTTCTTTCAGCCCCCATTGTGGATCACTGTGTTCAATATCATCATTCCTTCACGGATCTTCGTTGGCGGGTAATTGATTCGGTGCCTATGGACCCTCGTGGAGGGGATCGTGAACAGCTGCAGCGCCGAGAACAACGTTGGATTTTTCAACTTAACACGGTGTCCCCCCTGGGTTTAAATTTGGAATGTGATTGGTGGAGTTTGTTATAACCATTCTGGACTATTACTCGTGGTCTTCCCCTGCTGACGTCCAACTTGACGCAGGGATGACGTTTGTGTCGGCAGCCATTTAAACTCTGTTTGGGTATTTAAATAGCCGGATGCTTTCAGCGTTTTTCAGGGCGTGCACATTTTGGAAATCAGCTTGATACAGAGCCTTCCCGGCTCGAAACATGCATGTCGCTGTTTGGATTCATGCTGCCCTCTTGGTTCACCATCAGATAAGTGATTTGCACTACTGTGTTTTTGGTTTTTGATAAAACAAACAAAAGGCTTCTGCCGACACTGAGCGGGGATTTTCTCCCCTCCCCGGCTCTTGTCTGCGGATCCCGACATTAAAAATTGTTTCTCCTATTAGGGATTTTTGGATTTCATGAATGTTTTTTCAGGTTTTGATTGCTGATTTTCTGGCTCTTTATGTTTTGACTTTTGTATCATTGTTGTGACTTTGGGTCATCACATTTTTGAAGGTTTTGCTTTTCTTACTGTATTTAAGTCAAAGCAGAGTATAGCTTAGTATAGAACATAAAATAAGAGTAAATAGACTTTGAAATAAATTTGTTTCTAGAGAGCTTCTCATTTAAATCAAATCAGTTTAGCTTAACCTAGAGAGTAAATTGTTAAGTCTTTACCTTAGAAGCACAGGAGAGAGCACTGTGTAGCAGTCAACTTTTAATAAGTCTTCTTTCCTTCCCTCCCTGACTCCCACCCAGTACTGGGGTAATCGTAGCTTTATAGGTGCTTAAAACTCTTAAAGGAAAGGAGGTGCACATATTCACTCTCAGGTGCAGCTGTTTATCCTCATTAGGCATATATTAAGGACCTTAGATTAATTAATCTTGAGGTGAACAAACTCAATTAAACTTTTTAGGTATAGTTTGTGATAAGGAAGCTTATCATAGCTCAGGTAGGAGCTATAGAAAAGATGTGACTCTGAACAAGCAACCTGTCAGTTCTGGTAGAAGCAAGAAAACAGAGTTTTCACATAAAAGACTACCAGTCCCAGAATGCACCAGGTTTCCAGCAGCCATGAGTGGGGCTGAAGTGAGAGAATGTGTGTGCAATCAAGAGAGCTATGAGGTAATCCCTAAGCACTCATCTCAAAGGGCAGGGCCTGATTCAACACAGCTGCGCTGTGTTAGGGAGCAGCACACATTAGGACAGAATAAGAATAGAGCTTATTCTTCAGATAACAGTTACTACAAGCTCCAGCCTGGCTTCAAGGAGAGTTTGAAGAACAGCTTCAGCAAATGCCAAGCAGATAGAGAGAGAAGGAAACTCTCTGGAAGGAAGAGAAGAAAGCCCATTGGAAGGTCTGGGAGATTCCAAGGCAGTACCCATACTGAGAGGTATTCCAAATGCCAGCAGAGTCCATTGGACTGGATTCAGCCAGAGGAATGGATTGGCAGAGATAGGAATCACCAGTGGCTACCTGGAAGAGAGAAGACTGCATGTGGAAGGGACTTTCAGACCAAGGCCAGAAGGTATGTGAGAGAAGATCCAGTGTCCAGGGATCAAGATTGGAAGGCTGGACATCAGAATTGGATTACATATTGGCCAGGCTATACAGAGAGAAATAATGATAGCAGGAGAGGCTCAGGTATGAACACTGATCCAGACCCTATCTATAATAGAGAATGGCAGCAAGGGAATAAGCATTCTCATGATAATGCCTTAATGAAAGACTCGTCTGTGCCAATGTATGATAGTGACCATATGCTAATTGATACAGCAGATGAAAATACAGTTTACATGGACTGTTCTCCATCTAAATGCTATTGCTAGCTTACTCTAAGCAAACACATCAGCCATCACAAAGAAACCTAACTTTGTTCTTTATTTCCACTGCAAACAGCTCTTAAAGCAGGATTTGGGCTCACACAGTAGCAGCCAGCCAGCTAAAGGCTTTCAGCTGGTCCATTGATAGTAATTAGGGCTGCACCTGATTGTGTGTGTGAGCAAGGGAGAATCACTGCTGAGATCGGCGTGGAAAATAAGCAGAAGTTAACCTAACCAGCAAAGTTTATTCTTTACTTTGTGCCTTTGTATTTGGTAATTATTTGCTAAGAAAACATTAGCTAATTGCCTGACAAGCTGAAGGTTGTTTTCTGGTTTACTTTGTGACTTTTT
Source organism: Ichthyophis bannanicus (assembly GCA_033557465.1). Taxonomy (NCBI): domain Eukaryota; kingdom Metazoa; phylum Chordata; class Amphibia; order Gymnophiona; family Ichthyophiidae; genus Ichthyophis; species Ichthyophis bannanicus. The sequence continues at coordinate 57,890,174 of CM066036.1, forward strand.
GTTATCCATTTTTAAACACTGCAAGCAAGTAACCTCATTTATAGTGCTATCAAGCATACATGTGCTGGGTGAATTAAACCCCATCAATAAAAGAAGTATTTTATTGATCTTACCACTTGGTTTCACAACTCAAATTATTGTCATCAGCTGTGTTTGGGAGTGAATGAACTACAATACCCACAATACCTTGCAAGAATCATATGAATATATGCATCGTCAAGATTGTGTAAGTTCTCACCCTAGGCAGCCGTCTGACAAGTTTTATTAGAGTAAGTATCACCAGCAAAACCTAAGTAAACTTAAATACCTAAACAAATCTTAAAACTAAGGTGCTGACAGCAGTCCAGCAGCGATATGGGGGCTTTCCAGTCTTTTGCACCCAGTGTCACATGTATGATTTTCTCCCAGTTGGTGAGGGGTGCACTAGGTGCAAGGAGCTCTTTGCTCTCAGGGAACAAGTCCGATCTCTGGAGGCTAGAGTAGCAGACGTGGAAAACAAAGAAGACAGAGATACATAGAGGAGACCTACAGGGATATAGTACTGAAGTCCCACCTCCAGTCTGGCAGCATCCCTGTTGCTATGGAGGAGAGGTCAAATGGCAAGAGAGCATCACCCTGGTGTGGCAGGAAGTGATCCTGTAACTAGGACCTGTCCCCCCAGGTGATGTAAAACCCTCTCGCACCGAGGAAGTTTCTCCAGGGCCATGTGCCCACAAGGGAAGGGTTAGGACAGCCGTTATAGTTGGTGATTCGATCATTAGGCATGTAGATAGCTGGGTGGCTGGTTGACGTGAGGATCGCCTGGTAACATGCCTACCTGGTGCAAAGGTAGCGAACCTCACGCACCACCTCTACAAGGTCTTAGATAGTGCTGGGGAGGAGACTGCTGTCTTGGCACATGTTGGTACCAATGACATAGGAAAGTGTGGGAGGGAAGTTCTGGAGGCTAAATTTAGACTTTTAGGTAGGAAGTTGAAATCCAGAACTTCCAGGGTAGCATTCTCCAAAATGCTTTCCGTTCCACCTGCAGGACCCAAAGGTCAGGCAGAGCTCTGCAGTCTCAATGCATGGATGACACGATGGTGTGAGAAAGAGGGTTTTGGATTTGTTAGGAACTGGGCGACATTCTAGGAAAGGAGGGGCTTTTCCGAAGGGATGGGTTCCACCTTAACCGGGATTGAAACCAGGCTGCTGGCATTAACCTTTTAAAAGGACATAGAGCGGCTTTTAAACTAGATAATCGGGGAAAGTCAATAGTCGCATAAGAGTGCATGGTTCAGAACAATGTATCCTTAAAGGATAATAGCAAAAGACTGAAGTTAGGGCATATCGACAGAGAGATTCCAATAAAGACAAAAGTAACCTAATGCCCTTAAGTACAGAGCAGACAGAGCTTAAAGATTCCAAGTTACCCCTGCCTACCGATTACCAGATTAATATGAATAAATGCAATGCAAAGCAATGCAATTTGTGCCTTCGAGTCAGTCCTGACTCCTGGCGACCCAGAAGCTCCTGGGTTTTCTTGGCAGTGTCACCGGAAGTAGATTGCCAGGCCTTTCTTCCGAGGCAATGGAGGGTTAAGTGACTTGCCCAAGGCCACAAGGAGTGCTAGTGGGATTTGAACCCTAGTTGCTTGGTTACCTAGCCAGTGTTCTAACCACTAGGCTACTCCTCCACTCCAAGAATAAATACAGCCTCTAAAATGCTTGTATGCAAATGCTACAAGTCTAAAAAATAAGATGGGAGAGTTAGAATATATAGATATGATTGGTATCTCACAGATATGGTGGAAGGCACACAACCAGTGGGACACTGAAAGCTGGGTACAAACTAAACCGTAATGATAGAGCAGATAAAATTGGTGGAGGGGTTGCACTGTTAGAGAGGGCATTAAGTTAAAGTTTTGCAAGAAACAAAATACAATGTAGAATCTCTATGGACTGAAATTCCATGTAAAAAGGGAAAGGGGAAAGCGATGGCAGTAGGGGTGTACTATCGACCACCTGGCCGGAATGTTCAAATGGATGATGAAATTCTCAAAGAAACCAGGGAAGCTAACAAAAGTTACAGCACAGTAATAATATGGGTGATTTCAATTACCCTGGTATTGACTGGATCAGTGTCGCAGCAGGACATGCTAGGGAGATAAAGTTTCTAGATGAAATAAATGCTTCTTGAAGCAGCTGGTTCATGAACCGACAAGAGGGGAAGGCATTTTGGACTTAGTCCTTAGTGGAACACAAGATCTGGTGCAAGAGATGAGGGTGTTGGGGCTACTTGGCAACAGTGATCATAGCATGATCACGTTTGATTTAATAAATGGAGAAAGGACGGCAAAGAAATTCACAGTACTATCTTTAACTTTCAAAAGGGAGGCTATGATAAAATGAGGAAAACAGCTAAGAAAAAAAAAACTAAAAGGAGCAGCTGCAAAGGTTAAAGATTTACATCAAGCATGGGTGTTTAAAAATACTAATCTTGGAACCCCAGACCAGCTGTATTCCAGGCTTTAAAAAAAGTGGAAGGAAGTCCAAAAAACTGCCAGCATGGTTTAAAGGTGAGTCAGAGAGGCTGTTGCCAAAAAAAAACATCTTTCAGGAAATGGAAAAGGAGCAAAATGATGAGAACTGGAAACATAAGCATTGACAAGTTAGAGGCAAGGCATTGATAAGGTAGGCAAAGAGAGAAATTGTAAAGAAGCCTGCGTGGAAGCAAAAACGCATAAAGCGTAGTTACTCACTAGTAAGAGGCGTTCTCTGGGGACAGCAGGAATCAGTCCTCACACATGGGTGATGTCAGCGTCAACGGAAAGTTTTTGGGAGATGCCACCACGCATGCTTGGTCCCCTTCCCACCCAAGGGTGCCATATTGCTCAGTCAGATGACATAGCTAAAAGATGGCAAAAAAATATATATGGTAAAGAAGCAACTCCAAGGGGAGGAGGCTGGGTTGTGAGGACTTATTCCTGCTGTACCCGGAGAACACCTGTTACAGGTGAGTAACTACACTTTCTCCAAGAACAAGCAGGAAGTCAGTCCTCACATATGGGACTCCCTAGCTACAGGGTACCAAAAGCCCATAGAGAAAAAACACGGTTACCCTCAGGGGAACTCGTGAGCAGCAGCAATTGAGTCTGCAGGTGCAGACTGCAGTAAGACCCATGTGTCCGAAGGAAACCAGCAGTCCGGTAACCCGAACACAGAAGGGCCGGAGGGTAGGAGTTGCCTAGATGCCAAAAGGATTATGGAGCACGGCTTGGCCGAAGGCACTGTCCCATCAGATCTCCTTCTACAGGCAATAGTGAGCTGCGAAGGTATGGACAAAAGACCAGGTAGTGGCCCAGCACTGGGAAGGAGTGCCGTTTTGCCACAAAGGCCGCCATGGCCTTGACGCAGTGTGCCATGACCCGGTCATCCAGCAGGAGCCCCGCCTGCTCATAGGCGAGGGCAATACAGTCTGCCACCCAGGTAGATAGCGTACGCTTCGTCACCGCTTCCCCCAGTCTACTGGGGTCACATGAGACAAAAAGCTGAGAAACTTTACAGTGGCCCTGGGTATCCTGAATGTAGGACAGGGCCCTCTTACAGTCCAATGTGTGGAGGACAGTCTCCGCCCTACTAGTGTGAGGCCTTGGGAAAGTGGTGGGGAGCACCACCTCCTGGATGAGGTGAAAAGGCAATACACACCTTCGGAAGGAATTTGGGGTGTGTGTGGAGCATAACCCTGTTCTTATACAACCTGGTATAAGGTGCCTCTGCCACCAAGGCCTGGAGCTTGCTGACCCCATGAGCAGAGGTGAGCACAACCAAGACCACCACCTTACACGAAAGGTATCACAGGTAGCAGATAGCCAGGGGCTCAAAAAGCGTGCAAGTAAGATGCGCCAGTACGACACTGAGGTCCCACTTGGTCGCCAGAGGGCGTACCGTAGGTTTTGATAAAAGGAATCACCTCATGAAGCAGGTCACCAATGGCTGGATTGAAAGGGGTTCGAAAATCCACCAGATGGTGATGTGCCGCCAGGGCACCGAGGTGCACTCTGAGTTTGATTTGAGTCTGGAGTGCGAGAGATGGAGAAGGTAATACAGGACCGGCTGCACTGGACAAGAGAACAGGCTAATACTGTGCTCTGCACACCAGACTGAAAATCTGCGCCACTAAAAGGTGTATGCTTTCCTGGTGGAGGACTTATGGGAAGCCAGCAGGATCTCCTCCACTTCCTCAGAGATTGAAAGGGGCTAGGGTCACCCTTTCAGCAGCCAGGCTGTCAATGACAGGAACCCCAGATTGCGGTGCAAGAGACAGCTTCCCTCCTATGACAGGAGCCCTGGGGAGCTCCCCAATGAGATGGGAGTCTCCACTGACAGCCGGAGGAGTAACGGGAACCACGGCTGCCTGAGCCATTGAGGAGCTATTAGGATCAGCGAGGCCTTGTCGTGGAGAGTCCTGAATAATGTTTTGGCAATTAGTGGTGTGGGTGTGAAGGCGTACATGAGACCTTCCAACCACGAGATGGGAAACACATCTGCTGCCACTCAGGAAGGGTGGGCTTGCCGAGAGCAGAAGCGGAGAAACTGGTAGTTGTCTGGGCTGGCAAACAGGTCTATCTATGGATCCCCCCAGAGGTGGAAAAGCCGGCTGGCTGGGGTCCAGCTGCCACTCGTGCGACTGGAGGATCCTGCTTAATCTGTCGGCCAGTGCGTTGCCTGGCCTGGAAGATGTACTGCCCGTAAGAGTATTTATTTATTTTATTTTATTTATTTAGTAAACACTTGTATACCGCTGCTTCCTACGATCAGCAGCGGTTTACTTTACAGAATCATAATGTATTGTACGGTACATTGAGATTTCAGTTTTACATTTTGATTAGTCAATGATTACGTAACACGGGATAAGCATTTGGATACGATACACATTTGATTAAAGCACACAGATCAAGGTATACATTTGATTTCAGTAGATTGGGGGAGGGCCCCATATATACAATTTGTACAGAATTAGTTGCCAAGGTGTACAGACTATACATGGTTATATACAATTTGTACGGAATTAGTTGCCAAGGTGTACAAGTTATACATGACTATATACTATTAGATTACATGCTGCCGAGTGCGGCAGAGGAGATCTGGTTGAGGTAGGGTATCGCAGTTAGATCAAGTTGTAGTGGGTTTGAAACAGATAGGTTTTCAGTTTTCGTCTAAATTCGTTCAGGTTGTTTGTGAGCCTTAATTCATGCGGTAGTTGGTTCCATTGGATTGGCGCTGAGTATGTGAACGCCCTATTGCTTGTTTCGGCCTTGATAGATCTTATGCTGGTCGGGATACATAGGGTGTTGAGATTCATAGTTCTCCTGCTCCTGTTGCTAGGTTGAATAGTGATTAGGTTATTGAGGTAGGATGGTGCGATGCCATTGATGAGTTTAAATGTTGTGATGAGTAGTTTGTAGATGATGCGGGCGGCCACTGGGAGCCAGTGCAGATCCATTAGAACTGGGGTTATGTGGTCGGTGACTTTCTTTTCCATGATGACTCTTGCAGCCACGTTCTGAGCCATTTGCAGGATGCTTAGTGTGCTCTTTGGAAGCCCTTGTAGAATGGCATTGCTGTAATCCAGGTGGGGAATGATTAGTGCTTGAGCAACAGACCTAAAGTCGGATTTCTCGAGGATATTGCGGAGTGGTTGAAGGATTTTGAGTTTGTAAAAGATGGCTCGGTTAACTGTTCTGAGGTGTTTGTCCATCTTGAGGTTGCTGTCAAGTAGGACTCCTAGATACTTTATTACAGGCTTTGTATCATATATGTTTTTGTTTAGTGTGACTGTGGTGGGCGGGATGAAATTGGCTTTCTTGGACATGAACATGACCTCTGTTTTTTGTGATTTATTGACATGTTGTTTTGCTGAAGCCATGATTGGAGCATGTCAAGGCATTCTTCTAGTGGACTGAAGTTAGGCTGTGTTATGTCGAGCTGTGTGTATAACATCACATCGTCGGCATATATGTGGTAATTTATGCTGTATTTCTGGAAAATACTGCATACCGGCTTTATATACAAATTGAACAGTAGGGATGAGAGGGCAGACCCTTGCGGGATCCCTTGGGTTTGGGGGAAAGCATCAGCTCTGTCGTTGTTGAATTGCACTTGTTGCATCCTATTGGATATGTATGATGTGAACCATTTCAGGGGGGTCCCTGTTATACCTAGCGAGGCCAGGCCGTCCAAAAGGGTGGTGTGATGTACTGTATCGAATGCCGCTGAGATATCGATGAATATGAGTATGAACATGGAGTTTTTGTTCTCGAGGCCCCTAAGTAGATTGTCAAGGAGTGCCAGTAGTAGTGTTTCCACTCCGTGATTCTGACGGAATCCGTATTGATGTTCATCTAGGGCTTTTATCTCGTCCATGTGGTCCTGGAGTTGGTGCTGGACCGCTTTTTCAATCATCTTTGCTAGGAAAGCTATGCTTGAGATTGGGCGATATGATGCAGGGTCACTTTTGTTGAGCGACTTGTTTTTTAATATGGGTCTAATAATTGATTTCTTGAGATGAGACGGCATGATTCCTTGTTTCAGAGACTGATTGACAATGTGCGCGATGGGTTTTGCGTTGTCTTTCTTGGTTGCTTTCATCCAAGCGGCTGGGCATGGGTCGAGGGGGGAGGTAGTGGTGTTTAAGTTGGTTAAGATGTTTAAGATTTGTTGCTCACCTAATTGCTGGAAGGTGTTCCATTCTGTTTCTGGGTCTGCTTGAGGGGCAGTTGTGGTTTCTCGAGTGGTGAGAGCTAGTGGCATGCCTTTGGTCATGCTTGTGGGAAGCTTCGGATTTAGCTTTTTGGCGTAGTGGTCGGCAAGCATCTGGGCCTTTATATCGTCTGCAGAGATGGAGTTTTGTGAAGTTTTGGTCAGAGATTTTACGAGTTCAAAAAGTTCTCTGGGTCTGTTGAGCACTTTGTTGAGTAGATTAGTGTGGTGTGTCTTTTTAGCGAGGTTTACCTCATTCTTGTATCTTGCGAGGAGTGTTAGGTATAGTTGCTTGCATTCTTCGGTTTGCTTTTTCCTCCATTTCCTTTCGAGTTTGCGTAGTTCTCTCTTCATTTTAGATAGCGTGGGAGAGTACCATGGTTCGGTTCCTGTCTTTGTTGCAGCGTTTGTGTTCTTCCATGTTGGACTTGCAGCTGCTTCGATCCCTAAGTTCCATTGGTCTACCAGCTTGTCTAGGTCTGTGGTGGTGTACTCAAAATGTGTAGATATAGAAGTTACCAAAGCTTTGCTATTGAATTTTTGGAATTTCCTCTGTTGATGTGTTTTTGGGTCGGCTTGAGGCTTTACCTTTTGTGGAGGTAGGTGGATTTCAATTTCGACTAGGAAATGGTCGGACCATGGGACTGGGGTTACTCGAGGTTGTGATAAGGAAGCTTATCATAGCTCAGGTAGGAGCTATAGAAAAGATGATGTGACTCTGAACAAGCAACCTGTCAGTTCTGGTAGAAGCAAGAAAACAGAGTTTTCACATTAAAAGACTACCAGTCCCAGAATGCACCAGGTTTCCAGCAGCCATGAGAGGGGCTGAAGTGAGAAAATGTGTGTGCAATCAAGAGAGCTATGAGGTAATCCCTAAGCACTCATCTCAAAGGGCAGGGCCTGATTCAAGACAGCTGCGCTGTGTTAGGGAGCAGCACACATTAGAACAGGATAAGAATAGAGCTTATTCTTCAGATAACAGCTTCAGGGAGAGTTTCAGCAACAGTTGGAAGAACAGCTTCAGCAAAAGCCACGCAGATAGAGAGAGAAGGAAACTCTCTGGAAGGAAGAGAAGAAAGGCCATTGGAAGGTCTGGGAGATTCCAAGGCAGTACTCATACTGGGAGGTATTCCAAAAGCCAGCAGAGTCCATTGGACTGGATTCAGCCAGAGGAATGGAGTGGCAGAGATAGGAATCACCAGTCGCTACCTGGAAGAGAGAAGACTGCATGTGGAAGGGACTTTCAGACCAAGGCCAGAAGGTATGTGAGAGAAGATCCAGTGTCCAGGGATCAAGTTTGGAAGGCTGGACATCAGAATTGGATTACATATTGGCCAGGCTATACAGAGAGGAATAATGATAGCAGGAGAGGCTCAGGTATGAACACTGATCCAGACCCTATCTATAATAGAGAATGGCAGCAAGGGAATGAGCATTCTCATGATAGTGCCTTAATGAAAGACTCATCTGTGCCAATGTATGATATTGACCCTATGATTGTTGATGAAGGGGGAGATACAGCAGATGAAAGTATTTATATGGACTGTTCTCTATCTAAATGCTATTGCTAGTTTTTCTGTGAGCAAACACATCAGCCATCACAAAGAAACCTAACTTTGTTCTTTATTTCCACTGCAAACAGCTCTTAAAGCAGGATTTGGGCTCACACAGTAGCAGCCAGCCAGCTAAAGGCTTTCAGCTGGTCCATTGATAGTAATTAGGGCTGCACCTGATTGTGTATGTGAGCAAGGGAGAATCACTGCTGAGATCTGCATGGAAAATAAGCAGAAGTTAACCTAACCAGCAAAGTTTATTCTTTTCTTTGTGCCTTGGTATTTGGTAATTATTTGCTAAGAAAACATTAGCTAATTGCCTGACAAGCTGAAGGTTGTTTTCTGGTTTACTTTGTGACTTTTTGTTATCCATTTTAAACACTGCAAGCAAGTAACCTCATTTATAGTGCTATCAAGCATACATGTGCTGGGTGAATTAAACCCCATCAATAAAAGAAGTATTTTATTGATCTTACCACTTGGTTTCAACAACTCAAATTATTGTCATCAGCTGTGTTTGGGAGTGAATGAACTACAATACCCACAATACCTTGCAAGAATCATATGAATATATGCATCGTCAAGATTGTGTAAGTTCTCACCCTAGGCAGCCGTCTGACAAGGTTTGGTGTATTTTTGGATGTTGTGTGATAAGAACACCATATCAAGGGTGTTACCTTTGTTATGTGTGGGTTCTTGTATGATTTGTGTGTAGCCGAGCTGATGCATGGCTTCAAAGAATGCGTCTGCCTGTACAGGGGGAATCGATGGGAGATTTAGGTCGCAGTTTTTTGGTTGCAGAGGTTGAGATATTTTCTAGTGCGGTGGCCAGGGTTTCATGATGGGCTGAGGGGGGTCTGTAGATTAAGCAAAGTATTGAAGTTTTGTTTTCGATCTTGAGTATATCAATGCCTTTGGATTCAGTTAGGGAGGGGCTTGAGAACGTGAGGGAGGTTTTGGCAATGACAAGTACTCCTCCTCCTCTCCTGTTGTGACGGGGGCAGTTAAATACTGTGTAGTTGGGATGGGGTAATTGGTTTAGTATTGCTGGGTCAGTGTCAGTGATCCAAGTCTCGGTGACACAGAGGATATCGGGTTTGTTGTCTGTAATGATATCGTGTATGATGTGGGTTTTATTTCTAATGGATCTGGCGTTGATGAGACAGATTGTGATGGGGGTTTGTGATAATTGGTGTGGTTGCTGTTGCTTGTTTCTGGTCTTTGTGGCTGTCGGTTTCCTATGTTTATTATGTTTTGTTTTGGAGCTACGTCTTTTATGGGGTTTTTCAGTGACCTTTAACGCAGTGTTCAGGCCTGGGTTGAGTAGGGTTTCATCATGGGCTATGTATGTTGGCCCTAGCGGAGTTAGTAGGGGTAACAGTATTTGGCCATGGATAAGGAAAGGATGCCATCCTATTGCCTGGTGTTGCGTCAAGTGTGGTAAGTATGCGTATGCGGCTAGGGATACGTAGAGGCAGAGAACTACCATATAGGTGATGGGTGCCATGGTTTGTGTGGTTGGGTGTGGTGCAGAGTTTGTTATGGAAATCCTTGTAGGAGAAATTCTGTGCGAAGGTGGCAGAGGTTATTTACTTGTAGTTTAGGGTCATTTGTTAGTTGTCGCACATGTGATGTCTCAATCAGTATATAAAATATAAGTATAACGGGAAAAACTTCTGATACCATGTGATAGATGAGCAATAAGTGGTTTGGAATTGCAGGTATTACAGAGAGGTATTGCAGGTATTACAGAGAATTACAGAGAGGTATTACAAGTATTACAGGTATTACAGAGAATTGCAGGTATTACAGAGAGGGATTAATCCGTATGGTTATTGCATCTAATTAATGACAAAATCAGGTGGTATGGGAGTGATCGGATTTCATTCCTACAGTAAACATTCCTTCAATATACTGGTTTGATATAGTACAGTGTATTGAAGTTGCAGTCAGATTGTGAAACTTGTGGGGAAGTTTCTTAAAAGTCCAATAAAGTCAGAAATGTCATACAGTCTGTAGGAGGAATTTGCAGTATTGTGTTTACCTGAATAGTTTAGTTGTTGTCGTCATTCAGTGCCTGGTCGAGTATGCTCTGCTGGACTGTGTAGGAGCAGAGGGCCATCACCTCACAGCAGAGGGTGCAGGACCCCATGCCCCCCTTCTTGTTCAAATAGAACACTGCCACCTGGCTGTCTGTTTAGACCAATACTGGTAGGCAACGTAGGCAAAGGCAAAAGGCTCAAAGGGCTATGTGTATCGCTCGTAATTCCAGAAGGTTGATCTTTTGGTTGCTCTCACTATGCGACCAGCTGCCCTGGGTGTGAAGTTCCTCCCAGTGGGCTCCCCATCCCAGCAGGAAGGCATCCATCTTGAGGACCCTTAAAGGGCACGGAGTCTGGAAGGGCATCCCCGCCTCGAGGTACTGGGGATTTTGCCACCAGGTCAGGGATTCCACCAACTGGCGGGTCACTACAATTCTGTTGCAGAGACAACCTGTAGCCTGCATCCACTGGTCCTGAAGGCAACAGTGTGTGACCCTCATTTGGAGGCAGGCATCTGGGATGACATGAACCGTGGAGGCCATGTGTCCAAGTAGGCACAGCACGAGCCAAGTGGACACCGAGGGACGGCGTATGTCCAGGGCCAGAGCCTGAGCCGTGCAGTTCGGTACCCTAGAAGGAAAGCCTTTGCCTGGAGGGTGTCTAGTCTTGCCGATATGAACTCCAAACACTGTCAGGAGGAGGTGGGACTTGGGGTAGTTTATTACAAACTCCAGATTTTGCAGGGCCTGAATGGTACATACGGTTGCCTGCTACACCTCTGAGGCCGTGTCTCCTTTTATGAGCCAATCATCCAGGTAGGGGAAGGCAAAACACCCCCTGGAGATGGAGGATGGTGGCCACGACTGCCAAGCATTTGGTGAAAATCCTTCGGGCGGAAGCCAGGCTGAAGAGCAGAACTCTGTACTGGTAATGGCTGCCCCCCACCCTGAAGCTCAGGTACTGCCTATAGTTGGGGTGAATGAAGATGTGTGTGTAGGCATCCTTCAGATCCAAGAAGCTTAGCCAATCTCCCTGCAGGAGGTAAGGCAGCAATGTTCCAAGGGAGAGCATCTTGAACTGCTCCCTCACCAGGAATCTGTTCAGATTGCGTAAGTCGAGGATGGGTCTTAGGCCCCCTGTTCTTTTTGGTACATGAAGTATCTGGAGTAGAACCCTTGCCCCCGAGATGGTGGGGAACTGGTTCTACCACTTTATCCTTGAGAAGACCTGTCAGTTCCTTCAGTAGAAGGTCCCGGTGAAGGGGAGACCTGGAAGGCTCTCCCGGAAAGAAAGGGGGAAGTGTCTGGGCCAGGTGGAGGAGGTAGCCCTCCTTGACCAGTTGGAATTCCCAAGAATTGGTGGTGATGGCTGGCCACCTTTGGGCATTTTATTTATTTATTTTATTTAACCAGTTTTCTATACTGCCTTATCCTTCAATCAAAGCGGTTTACATTATGTAATCACTACATACAGGTACTGGATACATTCCCTTGTCCCCAAAGAGCTCACAATCTATGTGTACCTGAGGCAATGGAGGGTTAAGTGGCTTGCTCAAGGCCACAAGAAGTGCCTATAGGACTAGAAACCCCAGTCCCTCCAGTATGAGATTGCTGTCCCCATGTGGGACTTGAATCCCTGGCCCTCCGGCCTGAGGTACCATGTCTTAACCACTAGACCACTCCTACCTGTGGGCTAGGCGTCCCCCTGTGGGCTGCTGACCTCCTTGGGGTGGAGAGGCTATGCCCAAGAAGTCAAAAGCTCCCTCCCGGCTGGGCTGGGGCTTGGGAGCCTTCTGCTTACGAGGGCCACGCCCATGTCACTTGGCCTGCTGACCCTGCTGGGCAGCCAGGGAGGCCTGAAAAGGTGGGTAGTTTCTGTAAGCAGCCCCTTTGCTCTGGTAGAAGCATTTTTAATGCAAGCCCTTCCGTCAGGGAGGGGCAGCAGTCTTTTTAGAGAGCCTGCTCCTCATCATTAACTCAGTCGCCAGCTCAGCAGCCTTGTCAGTCATGGGTTTGCCAAAGAGGTCTCTCCTTGGCATGGAACATCGACCAATTTGTCCTAAACCCAGTGTTCGAGGTCCGATGACTGTAGCCAAGTCTAGCATCAGGCACCGATGCCCACTGCCGCTACTTGAACCACAAATTCAAAGCCATCATAGGCTGCCTGAGACAAACTTGGAGCACTCACGGACAGCTTCGCCAGGTCTCTCAGGTACATGCCCATGTACAGCTGGTACGCCTGTATCCAGCCGATGATTATCGAGCCCTGGTAACACTTTCTGCCAAGGGTGTCCAGGGTGAACGCCTCCCTGCCAGGGGGCACAAAGGAGTGCATCTTCCTTCTATTCAGGCGACACATGGCCAAGTCCACCACCATGGAGTTGTGCAGCAGTTGTGACTTCTGGAAGCCCGGGCTCCGGTGGACTTGATACATCGAGTCAAGCTGCTTGCTCACCACCGGCACCAGTGCCAGTGTCTCTCACATACGGAGCATTAGCCGTTCCAGAATGGGAGGGATGGGCACCGTAAGCGATTCTCTCGGGGGTGGCCTCGTATTGGAGAATTTATATCTCCTCCATTCGAGGGTCCTCCTCTGATTCCGTCGGGAATGCTAGGGCCTTGGACATGTCCCTGATGAAGTCGAGGAGCGCCATGTCCTTGGGTGGGGACCGATGCCGGGGCTCCGAGGGAGAGGAGTCCGAGAGGACATTGCGGTGGCAACAGATGTCTGGCAATTCCTCGTCCTCCATTTCCCAGTGTGATGCAGCAAGGGGTACACAGCTCATGGAAGGGCAGGTAAAAGAAAGACTTACCTCAGATTCAGCATTGGAAAAGAGCACTAGGCACTCTGATTCAGTTGAGCAAAGGAAATGGTTACTGCGTAACAAACAGAAAACTCATCAGGAACACCTGATTGAAAATCCCCAGGTCACGTGCAGGGCTAGGGATTACTTAAGACAGGGTTCCAGTCAGAGAGTAGCGAGAGTTGTGGCAGGAAGAGTTGCAGAGGGAGCAGCAGATGCAGATGAAGGCAGAGAGAGAGAAAGGCACGTTACAACTCTCGAGCAAGGCAAGAGCCGGGGAGAGAGTGGCAGGAGGTGTGGCTCTCATCAGCTGAGCAGAAACCCCAGGGGAGTGCTGGGAGGAAACTTTTCTCACGGAGAACCAGGAAGTGAATCTGGCTCCAGCACTCAGGAAGAGAGGTTCAAGGCAAGCTGTACTAGGAGAAAACCTGCTATCAGAATTAGCCTTGAAGAGAAGCTAAGAGTGTCCCACTACACCAGAGACCGGTATGTGCCAGCTCTAAGCACAGGTCAGTGTAAAAAGAAAGTGTCGGGGGATGGGAACTCCAAGCACATCTGCAGTATAAGAAGTAGTTGTAAAGCTAGGACCAATTATACTTCTGCACAACCAGCCTGGGAGGCTAGAACCAAAAGATATAGGGAGCCAAGTACTAAGGCAATCCCTGCAGAGAGAAAGAAACCTCCATATGCTTACAGGGAGAAGTTTAAAACTTATAAGTGCCAAGGGCGTGGTCCTGACTATAACCGCACGAAGCAAGCTGGTTCAGAGCTGTTGTTCTGGGAGGAGAGCCCAGGCAGAAGCTACTACAGAGGGAGGTATAGACCCGAAGGGAGAAGAGCCTCCATTGATTACCATAGCGAGTTGTCACAAGACGCTGTGTCTGAACATTGTTCACAAGAAGAGTCCTACACAGGGAGTTTGGGAAGTGCTGGAGAAAGCATGATATGGGAAGATGGTAGCAGTCTTCCAGAGCCCATTCCCATGGATTGCAGCCTGTGTTATAAATGAAGCCTTGATATTTGAGTAAATGCAAAAGAGAACTTTGTGCATGTAACAAAGAATATATGTTTGCCACTATTTTTTGTTACTTCGCTTACGTTTTGAAGTTTCTGTTCTTCTTGACAGTCCGAGCGGGACGGGGAATAAAATCCCACTTTATTTTCATTCAATTTGCTCTGAAAGACTCTTATTTATAAAGCCGGAGCAGTTACTTGTCTTATAGACCCTAGGCAACCGCCTATACAGGGCTAAAAGGGCTCTAACCACGGGCCCCATCACACCAGTCAGAAAAAAGTCTGAGGACGTGAGGGAAGGATGGCTCGCGGGCTCCGAGGCTGATCCCCGCCCGCAGCCCTAAAATGTCCCGAGGCACATTGGCTGAAGAAGATCTTGGATCTGTGGAACGGTAGCCAGATCGAGACCTCGGCTGAGGATCGACTTGAGGCCAAAGGACCGAGGATTGGCTCGGCCTACGGGGATGTCCTTGATGTCGAGGGCCCGGTGGTCCTGGCGGAGGAACCGGCGGTACCGGACAACAGCACCTGCTGCTGGTCCATGAAGGCAGACAAGCTGCGCTCCAGGGCCGCCATTCTGGACTTCAGGCCAGAAGGCTCTGCAGCCATTGGAGCAGGCATCGAGGGAATCGGGCCCACCGCCAGTCCCCCCGAGGGGGGAGTCCTCGACGAGGATGTCGTCAGGCAACCAAAGCCAGCCCAAGGTAGAGTCCTTTCAGGGGACCTTTGCAGGTCGCTCCTTCTCCGATTCCTCGGACAAGCACCTAGGACTGAGGACCTGGCTCGGGACTTCCCCGCCCATCTGAGCCATCCAGGAACGCCGCCTTTGAGGCCTTCTTCTTGAGTTCCCTTGAGGGAGACCCACTTTCCGAGGAACTACAGCGTCTGTTGGGGTCCATAAGGCTACCGCAGGATTCCACAGTTTTGGAGGAGGCTTTGGTCTTGGGATGTACAGGGGACTCCGGGAAAAATAAATCGTATTGCTGCTGGTGGCTCTTGAGGGCCCTGGTGGCCATCTTCTTACAGAGGCTGCATGCCGTGGGGTCAGGCAGAGAAGGCAGCAGTCGTGTGTGTCAGTCAGGGACATTACCTTGGCACACCGATGACACTTTTTAAAACCACTGGTAGCCATGGCAGAAAAAAGTATCCCAGCGAGGTCGAAGACCCGCAGTGCCGCCACCTGGAAAAAAAAAAGGAGACTATGAACCCGAGACTCGATGGGTGACGGGAAGAGGACGAGTGCACTACCGGAGGAGAGTATGAAACTCAGGTCGAGAAAATTTACTTTTTCTTGGGGGGGAAGAGCAGAAAGATGTCTGAAGGGCTCCACAGAAAAAAGTGGACTGAGCAAGATGGCACCCTTGGGTGCGAAGGGGACCACACATGCGTGGTGGCATCTCCCAATGGCTTTCTTTGAAAGCTGGGGGGATGCTTCTGCAAGGGCACCATAAGCACCAACGTCACCCATATGTGAGGACTGACTTCCTGCTTGTTCACGAAGAATAAAGACTTTTTCAAGAACATTCATAGCAAAAAACCTGTGAGAGAGTCAGTTGGACAATTAGATGTTAGAGGGGTAAAAGGGGCACTAAGAGGGGACAAGACCATAGCGGAGAGACTGAATGAATTCTTTGCTTCAGTTTTTACTGAGGACGATGTAGGGATGTTACCCATGGCTGAAATAGTATTTAAAGGTAATGCCACAGAAGAATTGAAATATTGATACACCAGGAAGATGTACGTATCACAACTATTTGATAAACTGAAGAGTAGTAAATTACCTGAACCTACATCCAAGGGTGTTGAAAGAACTGAAATATGAGATTGCAGATCTACTATTAGTAATCTGAACTAATCATTAAAATCATCTGTAATACCTGAATACTTAAGGATAGCCAATGTAACAACAATTTTTGAAAACAGTTCCAGGGATGATCCGGGAAACTACAGACTGGTGAGTCTGACATCAGTATCGTGAAAAATGGTAGAAACCATTATAAAGAACAAATTACTGAACATGTAGATAGTTATGGGTTAATGGGAGACAGCCAACATGGCTTTAGCCAAGGAAGGTCTTGTCTTACTAATCTGTTATGTTTTTTTGAAGGTGTGAATAAACAGGTAGATAAAGGTGAGTCGGTTGATATAGTGTATCGAGATTTTCAGAAAGCCTTTGAGAAAGCCCTTCATGAGAGACTCTTGGCAAAATTAAAAAGTCATGGATAGGAGGCAGTGTACTATCATGGATCAGGAACTGGTTAAAAGATAGAAAGCAGAGGGTAGGGCTAAATGGCCAATTTTCCAATGGAGAAAGGTGAATAGTGGAGTACCCTAGGGATCTGTGCTGGGTCCGCTGCTTTTTAACATATTAGTAAATGACCTGCAAAAGGGAATAACGAGTGATGTAATCAAATTTGCAGATGAGACAAAATTATTCAAAGTTGTTAAAACCCAAGAGGATTGTGAAAAATTGCAAGAGGACCTTGATAAACTGGAAGATTAAATTTCATCTGCCATTTGAACATCCAATGTGAATAAGTGCATAATTTAACTGTAGTTAGGGTTGTTCTTTCCTAGGTGCATAACTTTGCAAGGTTCCATATTAGGAACCACCATTCAGGAAAAAGATTTAGGTGTCATCGTGGCTAACATGTTGAAATCCTCCGCCCAGTGTGCAGCGGCGGCCGAGAAAGCAAATAGAATGCTAGAAATAAGGAAAAGAATGGAGAATAAAACAAAGGATTTTATAATGCCTCTGTATCGTTCCATGGTGCGACTACACCTCAAATACTGTGTGCAATTCTGGTCGCAGTATCTTAAAGGATATAGCGTTATTAGAAAAGGTACAGAGAAGAGCCACCAAAATGGTAAAGGGGATGAAAGGATACCCCTATGAAGAGAGGCTAAAAAGGTTAAGCCTCTTCAACCTGGAAAAGAGACAAGCTGAGGGGAGATATGATAGAGGATTATACATTAACGAAAGGAGTGGAATGGATAAATGTAGATCGATTTACGCCATCAAAATACAGAAAGGCTAGAGGACATGCAATGAAGCTACAGGGTAACCTATTTAAGACTAATAAGAGAAAATATTTTTTCACTCAATGCATAATCAAACTCTGGAATTCGTTAGCGTAGCTGGGTTTAAAAAGGTTTTGGACAAGTTCCTGGAGGAAAGGTCCATAAACTATTATTAAAGGGGACCCAGGAAATCCACTGCTTACCCCCAATACAAGCATTGTGAACCTGTGTCTTTGGGGAAACTTGTGACCTAGGATTGGCCATTGTTGGAAACAGGATACTGGGCTTGGACCTTGGTCTGACCTAGTATGGCATATCTTATGTTCTTATATGGAAGGGCAGACTAGATAGAAGCATGGTGGCAGAAGATGAACACATGGCCTATGTGGAAGGAAAGCTCGGGCCTGGCGAGCATCCAGAAGTGCTCTGAGGAATTTGAGCTGCCTGGATGGGACCAGGTGCGATTTTTGGAGGTTTAGGATGAATCCCACATCTTGAAGCACAGTGATGATGCAATGAAGAGAGAGTTTTGCCTCTTGTGAGGATTCTCCCGATTAGCCAGTTGTCTAAGTAGGGGGAAAGCGTAGTTACTCACCTGTAACAGGTGTTCTCCAGGAGCAGCAGGAATCAGTCCTCACATATGGGTGACGTCGGCGCCGACGGAGTCCTCACGGAGCAATTTTCCCCAGCTTTCAAAGAAAGCCTTTGGGAATTGCAGCGCGCATGCGCGGTCGCCTTCCCGCCCAAGGGTGCCATCTTAGCCAGTCTGATGACATAGCTAAAAGACAGCATAAAAATTTGCAAAAAAACTTAAGCAGATGATTGCAACTCCATGGGGAGGAGGGAGGGTTGTGAGGACTGATTCCTGCTGCTCCTGGAGAACACCTGTTACAGGTGAGTAACTACGCTTTCTCCAGGACCAAGCAGGAAGTCAGTCCTCACATATGGGACTCCCAAGCTTAAGGCTACCGGAGACCCTAAGCACAAAAATGAGCTCCCTCTAGCTCAGCAGCACAGAAGGAAGGAATCTTCACTGAATTATCACCCACCGGTAGCCCCCATCCGGGATGGAGGGTAGGAGTTGCTCAAACCTCGAAGAGATTTCGGAGGACTGCCTGTCCGAAAGCACTGTCCCTACGGGACTCCCTCTCGAGACAGTAATGGACCGCAAAAGTCTGGCTCGAAGACCAAGTAGCGGCCCGGCAGATGTCTGCCAGCGGAACAGAGCGGAGGTAAGCCACTGACGTAGCCTTCGCCCGAACACAATGAGCCGAGACTCGACTTTCTAAGGAGAGTCCGGCCGCCCCATAAGCCCAAGCGATACAGTCAGCAACCCAGATGGACAGAGTACGCTTGGAGACCGGGAGCCCCAATTTATTGGGGTCAAAAGACACAAAAAGCTGAGCAGCTTTATGGTGCTCCCGCGTACGGTCAAGGTAGAAGTTCAATGCCCTTCTACAGTCCAGGGTGTGCAGGACTCGTTCAGCTCGGCTGGAGTGAGGCCTGGGAAAGAAGGTTGGAAGTACCACCTCCTGATTGATGTGAAAAGGGGAGACCACTTTTGGAAGAAATTTTGGGTGAGTCCGTAGGACTACCCTATTTTTGTAGAACCGAGTGAAGGGAGGATCAGACACGAGGGCCTGCAATTCACTTACGCGTCTAGCAGAAGTGAGGGCTATCAGGAATAAGGTTTTCCACGAAAGAAAACGCAGAGAACAGGTAGCCATCGGTTCAAAAGGCGGACAGGTGATCCGCTGTAAAACCACATTCAGATCCCAGTCAGGTGCTGGCGGGCGCAGAGGTGGTTTAAGTAGAAGGAGACCTCGGAGAAACCGTGCTACGAGAGGGTCGCTGGAAAGAGGTCTGCCGTCCACCGGCACATGGTGTGCTGAAAGAGCACTGAGGTGGACTTTGACGGAGTTGGACTTAAATCCCAGATTAGAGAGGTAGAGCAGGTACTGCAAGATCACCGACACCGAGCAGGAGAAGGGATCCTGAGACTGCTGTACACACCAAACGGAAAAGCGACGCCATTTAAGGGCGTAGCATTTGCGGGTAGAAGGTCGCCGAGAAGCTAGGACGACCTCTTCCACCTCTGCCGGCAGGAGAAGGGGAGCAAGGACTACCCTTTCAGCTGCCAGGCCATTAGGTTGAGAGATCTGAGGTTGGGGTGTAGCAGAGACCCCTGATCCTGTGTTAGGAGATCCGGTTGAAACCCTAGAGGGAACGGATCCTCTGCCGCTAATTGTAACAGGAGTGGGAACCACAGCTGTCTGGGCCAGCGAGGAGCCACCAGGATCATGGACGCTTTGTCCCGGAGAACCTTGAACAGAGTTTGGGAGACTAGCGGGATGGGAGGAAAAGCATAGAGAAGGCTTTCCGACCATGAGAGCAGAAAAGCATCTGCCGCTACCCGAAGGGGATGTGGCTGACGAGAGCAGAAGCGAGGAAGTTGCCGGTTGAGAGGACTGGCAAAGAGATCCATCGTGGGGAGGCCCCACTTCAGAAAGAGTTTCTGAACTACCAAGGGATCCAGAAGCCACTCGTGTGGCTGGAGTATCCTGCTGAGCTTGTCCGCCAGGCAATTTTCTTGGCCTGGGAGATAAACTGCCTTGAGAAGAATGCCGTGACTGACGGCCCAAGAGCAGAGCTTCTGAACTTCTCGGCAGAGAAGGAAGGAGCCCGTGCCCCCCTGCTTGTTCACGTAGAACATGGCAACTTGATTGTCCGTCTGGACAAGGATGGACTGGTGAGAAGTCAGGTGGGAGAAAGCCTTGAGCGCCAGACAAATCGCTCTGAGCTCCAGGAAGTTGATCTGTTGAGCAGACTCCCACGCGGTCCAGAGACCTTGAGTACATGCCCCCTGGCAATGTGCTCCCCAACCCAGGAGGGAAGCATCGGTCGTCAGCACTTGAGCCGGCTGAGGCGACTGAAACGGCATTCCGAGCACCAGGTTCGGCCGATGAAGCCACCACTGTAGGGAAGAGGCCAGCGGTCTGGAGAGGCGCACTAAGTCGGCTAGTCCGCCGGTGGCTTGTTGCCACTGCTTGCGAAGGCACCATTGAGCCGGCCGCATATTCAGGCGAGCATTGGGGGTCACGTGGACGGTGGAAGCCATATGGCCGAGTAGTCACAGGAAGCGCCTGGCGGAGACCAGGGACTGGCTGCGAAAACAGCCGGCTAGGTCCATGAGCCGTTGAGCCCTGTCGAGAGGCAGGAAAGCTCGAGCCTGAGGAGTGTGCAGTCTTGCGCCGATGAACTCGAGATCCTGTGAGGGGAGCAAAGTGGACTTTGCGAAGTTTATGACAAAGCCCAAGTACTGCAGAAGAGTCACCGTGCGGTGTGTGGCATTGGCGACTGCCAGAGAGGACGACGCTCTGATGAGCCAGTCGTCGAGGTACGGAAAGACATAGAGGCCGTGAAGCCTGAGATAGGCCGCCACCACCGCGAGACATTTTGTGAAGACTCGCAGTGCGGAGGATAGGCCAAAGGGCAGTACTCTGTACTGGTAGTGATTTCCTGCCACCACAAACCTTAGGTATTGGCGGTGGCTTGGGTGGATGAGGATGTGCGTGTAGGCATCCTTTAGATCCAAGGAGCATAGCCAATCTCCCTGCTGGAGGTAGGGCAGAAGGATTCCAAGGGTAAGCATCTTGAACTTTTCCCGCACAAGGAACTTGTTGAGGTTGCGCAAGTCCAGGATGGGTCTGAGGCCTCCTGTCCTTTTTGGTATTAGGAAATACCTGGAATAAAAGCCTTGACCTCTCAGGTGGTGGGGCACCGGTTCCACAGCCTGTTCCTGAAGAAGACTTGCTAACTCCTGAAGGAGTAAGTCCCTGTGCAGAGGGAGTCGAGGAGGTTCTCCCGGAAAATAAGAGGGAGGGACCTGATGGAAGTGGAGAAGATATCCTTCTCGCACGACTTGAAGCACCCAGGCATCTGAAGTGATGTTGGACCACCTGTGGGCGAAGTGAACCAGCCGGCCTCCGGTGCTGGGAGGAACCAGCTGAGGGGGAGAGGCTATGCTGAGGAAGTCAAAAACCCCCACCCTGCTGAGCAGGGGCTGGTGGTGCAGGCTTGGGGGCTTGCTGCCTACGGGACCCGTTACCCCGTCCCTTGGCCTGCTGACCCTGTTGGGGAGCTGGAGGGGCCTGATATTGGGGGTAGTGTTTATAGGCAGCCGCCTTTCTCGGGTAAAAGGACTTCTTTCCCGAGCCCTTCTTTTTCTGGGAAGGGGCGGAGGTCTTCCTAGAAAGCCTGGTCCTGGTGAGAGTCTCCGTCTCGATTTGTGCAGCCTTTTCAGCCATGGGCTTGCCAAAGAGGTTCTCACCTCTGCAGGGGACATCGACCAACTTGTCCTGCACCCAAGGTTCGAGGTCAGACGACTGAAGCCAAGCCTGTCGGCGGGCACCGATGCCAGCTGCGGCCACACGAGCCGATGCTTCAAAGCCATCATAGGCTGCTCGGGACATGAATTTGGAGCATTCCCGAATACCAGTTGTCAAGGCTAGGAACCTCCGCAAAGGTTCCTCGGACAGTCCAGCGGAGAATCCGGCTAGCTCTTTAGCCAGGTCTCGGAGATACATGCCCATGTATAGCTGGTAGGTCTGGACACGACAAGCCAGCATAGAGCCCTGGAAACACTTCTTACCAAGGACATCCAGGTTACGGGCCTCCCTGCCAGGAGGCACCGAGGAGTGCATTTTTTGGCTCTTAAGCCTATGCATGGCCGATTCCACTACCATGGAATGGTGTGGCAGCTGTGCTTTTTGGAAGCCAGGACTCTTGCGGACTCGATAGATGGAATCGACCCGCTTGCTCAATACCGACGACGAGGCCGGACTCTCCCACATGCGGAAGAGTAGTCGTTCCAGCATGGGAGGCACCGGTACAGTAAAGTGCTCCCGGGCGGGAGAGTCGTACTGAAGGGCGTCGAGCTCTTCGGCTCGAGGCTCCTCCTCGGGATCCGCAGGGAAGGCCAAAGCCTTGGCCATATCCCTGACGAAGTCCGAGAACCGGGCATCCTCCGGAGGGGACTGTTTCCGAGGTTCGGACTCATGTGAGTCCGAGGGGACACACCGAGTCCGAAAGGAATCAGGTGACTCCTCCTCTTCAGACTCCCAGACCGACTCCGAGGAGGAATCAGTGGGGTCGGCTCGGGCAGGCGGAGGCGTCGGCCGCCCCGACGCCGAGGGAGTCGGCGGCGACGACCTCGGTCCCGAACGGGAGGCCGAGGGTGACCTCGACCGAGGATCGACTCGAGTTCGCATGGACTCGAGGATCGGCTCGGTCTCCGGGGTCGACTTAGACGTCGACGTCCCAGCGGTCGGGGCAGCGGCGCCAGCGAGGCTAGCGATCAGTGCCCGCTGCTGGTCCATGAAGGCAGATAGTCTGCTCTCCAAGGCCGTCAACCTGAGTCCGACCTCAGGTGACCCAGCAGCCCCCGACTCGGGCCCCGACGGCGTCGGGCCCGACGTCGGACCTCTCGGAGGCGAGTCCAGAAGGACCACAGGACTTACCCGAGCAGGCAACTCCGACTCCAGGCGAGGTCGCTTCGGGAGGTGCTCCTTCTCCAAAGACCCGGGACGGCTGTCGGGGCTATGCGACCTGGCCCTCGCGGAGCCAGGAGCGTCCACCGACGCCGCCCTCGCGGGTTTTGTCTTCCATCGATGGTCTCCGGAGGGAGAACCCCTGTCGGAGGAACTTCGGCGATGGTCAGAGCTGGAGCCTCTGGATGCCGAGGCCTCCGACGAGGTCCGGGTACGGCTGGGGTCAGCGAAGATTCTATCCCGCTGATGCCGCCGACTCCTCAACGCTTTGGAGGACATTTTGCCACAGGCTCCACAGATCATTTCTTCATGATCCGGGCCCAGGCAGCGGAGGCAATTATCGTGTGTGTCAGTGAGTGACATATTTCTGTCACACTGACCACACCGCTTGAAACCACTGGCAGCCATCGGGGGAAAAAGGGCCCCTGCAAGGTCAAAGGACCGGGCTGCCAGCGAAAAAACCGAAAACGAAACTGACCAAAAATCAGAAAAACCGAAAAATAAGGGAAGGACTCGCAACGGCGTCGCGAGTCCGGGCAGGAAAACGACCGGCGTCGAACCGAATTGAAAAAAAGAGAAAAACTCACGAAAATCAACTTTTTTAGCGGGGACACGACGGGTACGTCTGTAGGGCTCCGCGGAAAAAAGAAGACTGGCTAAGATGGCACCCTTGGGCGGGAAGGCGACCGCGCATGCGCGCTGCAATTCCCAAAGGCTTTCTTTGAAAGCTGGGGAAAATTGCTCCGCGAGGGCTCCGTCGGCGCCGACGTCACCCATATGTGAGGACTGACTTCCTGCTTGGTCCTGGAGAAGATGAAGATTCCCAAGGTATGAAGGTAGGCGGCAACCACTGCCATGCATTTTGTGAACACTTGGGGTGTGGAGGATAACCCGAAGGGAAGCATCTGGTATTGGTAGTTGATTTGCTGGAACCAAAAATGCAGATGCTGTCTGTCTTGAGGGTGATCAGCAAATGTGTGTATACCTCCTTGAGGTCTAGAGAACATAGCCAGTCGTTCCTCTGAAGATATGGCAGAAGTGTACAGAGGGAAATCATTTTGAATTTTTCTCAAATGAGGAATCTGTTTGGGTTCCTTAGATCTAGAATGGGCCTGAACTCTCCTGTCTTCTTGGGGATAAGAAAGTAGGGTGAGTAGAAACTCCTGCCCTCCTGAGTAGGTGGAACTCTTTCTACTGCCCAATGAGATAACAGGGTGGACACCACAATAGATAGGAGATTTGTCTGCAAGATGTTTGCAGGATAATCCCTTGTGGAGGTGGTGGTGGGCAAGTTTTCAAAATGAAGCAAATAACCCCTTTGGACGATGTTGAGAATCCACTGCTCTGATGTAAAGAGATGTCACCAGTGGGCATAGGAATATGTTTGGGGGTGGGGGACCCTGCAGAGGGCAGAGTAATTAAGCTCTCTAGGAAGGAGTGAAAAACCAGTTGTGGCTGTGCAGCTGGTTGTGGCTTAGGCATCTTAGGCTTTTTGGGCTAGTGACGGCCCTGCTGTCGCTGCTGAGGTTGGTAAGCAGCTGCAGGTGGCTAAGAAGGATATCATCTTTTCTTCTTAGGCTAGAAAGATTTTTTGATTAGTCGTCTTTCTACTAGAGAGGTCTGTTGTCTTTCTGAAGAGGCATTTGCGTGTGAGATCTGTCTCAATCTCTCTGGACTTATCTCTCCAACTCTTTCCAAAACAGTTCCCTCCAGAGGAGGGGATATTGGCCAATTTATTCTGAACCCACTGCTCAAGATCAGATGCCTATAGCCAGGCCATTCTGCGAGCACTGATGCAGACTGCTGAAGTACTGCTGGATGACTCAAAAGCATCGAAAGATGTTCTGGTAAGAAATCTGGATGTATTCTGATTTTGCCTGATTAAGGCTTGGAATGCATCATGCTTGTCATTAGGAAGGATAGGGGAAAGGTCCTCTAGATTGTAGTATTGTTTCTGTTCGATGTACACCGCGCATGTACACATGCATTGTAGTATGTTTCTGTTCGATGTACACCGCGCTAATTATAATAGCGCGGTATAGAAGAAATGTTAAATAAATAAATAAATAAAATACATAAATAAATAGATCCCTGGTGATATCCTTGAAATACATGCAGTTATAGAGCACAGAGGAAGTAATCCTAGAAGTGAGCATGCATGCCTGAAAACACAGACGGTCAAAGGCATCGAAAGTTCTGGAGTCCTTGCCCGGAGGCATGGAAGAATGATTCTTATAACTCTTGATGCATTACATCGCCAATGCCACAACCATGGAGTGGTGTAGAAATGGAGGCATTTGGAAGCCAGGACATGGTGGAACTCTGTACATGGTATCGAGTCGTTTGCTGATAAGCAGAACCATTAGCAGGGCCTCCCATATATGTAGCATTAGATCCTGCAGGATATGATGCATCGGTAACGTGGCCACCTCTTTGGGCACCAAGGGGTATTGGAGGATTTCCAATTCCTCTGCTCTTGGTTCCATCTCTAATGCCACGATAATCTGCAGGCCTGCTGCCATGTCCGGAATGAAGTCTTTAAAAGACATGTCCTCTGGCAAGGACCAACGCTGCTCATGAGGAGGGGAAGGATCTGAAAGGAGATAGCATAGTTACTCACTTGTAACAGGTGATCTATGCGAACAGCAGGAATTTAGTCTTCACATATGGGTATCGTCGGTACTGACGGAGCCTGCGCAGGAACGCTCCCCAGCGTCCAATAGGAAAGCTTTTGGGAGCATCGCACTGCGCCTGCGTGCTGCCTTTCCACCTTTCCCAACTGTCCCTCTCCAGTTGAGTTTAAAGCTGAGACAGAGAGAGGGAAAGAGAGAAAAAGAGATACAATTCCTAGGGGAGGTGGGTGGGTTGTGAAGACTAAATTCCTGCTGTTCCCGGAGATCACCTGTTACAGGTGAGTAACTATGCTAGCTCCAGGAACAAGCAGGAATGTAGTCTTCACATATGGGGACTCCCTAGCTGCAGAGGCTAGGGAGAAGGCCCCAGAGGTTGTGTGCCTTTGTAAAGGGCTCCACTTCCCCCCATGGATCTCTGGCATCCTACCAGGGATGGTGGGTAGGAGTTGATTAAGTATGGAACAGGTGTTGGAGAACAGCCTGACCAAACAAGGCATCCCGGTGGGAGTCCTTGTCTAAGCAGTAATGGGTTGTGAAGGTATGAACTGAAGCCCAAGTAGCTGCTCGACAGATGTCGTCGATAGACACAGAGTGAAGATGAGCCATAGAGGCTGCCATGGCTCTCACAATGTGAGCTGTGACATGGCCTTCAAGAGGAAGGTTTTTACTCTCATAGGCAAAAGATATACATTGTGCAATCCAGCTGGACAGTGTTCTTTTGGAGACTGGAAGTCCCAAATGACTAGGATCAAAAGCAACAAAGAGTTGAGAGGACTTTCTATGTTGCTGTGTCCTTTGCAAGTAAAAGGCCAAAGCCCTTTTGCAGTCCAAAGTATGAAGAATCCTTTCTGAATTTGAGGCGTGAGGCCTTGGGAAGAATACAGGAAGGTAAACCACTTGGTTTAAATGAAAAGGTGACACCAACTTTGGTATAAAGTGTGGATGATTCCTAAGGCCTACCTTATGATGGAACCTTGTATAAGGAGGATCAGCCACCAACGCTTGCAATTCACTGATGCAACGTGTTGATGTGATTGCAATAAGAAAGATGACCTTTCAGGAAAGGAATTTCAAAGAGGTAGTGGCTAATGGTTCAAAAGGCGATTTTATGAGCTGCCCAAGAACCAGATTTAAGTCCCATGCCACCGGTGGTAGCTTAATGGGAGGCTTAGTTAAAAGAAGGCCTCTCAAATCTCGCTATGAGGGGATGACAGGAAATAGGTTGCCCATTTAGAGGCTTGAAAGAAGCTGCAATAGCACTCAAATGAACTCACTGAATTGGTCTTAAGCCCTGCATTTGATAAATGGAGATACTCCAGTAATGATTCCAGAGGTATCGCAAGAGGGTTAAGACCCTTCTGCGAGCACCATACGGTAAACCTTTTCCACTTAAATGCATAAGAGCGTCTTGTGGAAGGCTTCCTGGAAGCATAAAGGATATCCTTTACCTGCTGGGAAAGGTTAAGACCGTGACGTTCTAGGCTTTCAGCATCCAGGCCTTGAGATGCATAGACTGGGGATTGGGATGCCACAGCATCCCATCCTCTTGAGAAAGGAGATTTGGAGCAGATCCTAACTCAAGAGGTGGAGCTTGAGAGAGATGTAGGAGCAGAGGGTACCACATTTGCCGTGGCCAACGTGGAGTTATGAGGATCATATGACCTCTGTCTCTCTGAAGCTTGAACAGGGTTTTGGGAGGGGAATGGGTGGAAAGGTATACAAAAGTCCTGACCCCAATGGAGGAGGAAAGCATCCCTGGCCTGACAACCCTGAGCCGGAATTCTGGAACAGAACTGGGGAAGTTTGGCATTCAGCGGACTTGCAAAGAGGTCTATGTCCGGGGTTCCCCAAATTTGAAAACTTTTGGCCACCTGGTCTGCATGGAGAGACCATTCGTGTGGAAGCAGAACTTGAGTGAGTCTGTCTGCCCAAGAGTTTTGAATGCTTGGAAGATACACCACAAGGAGATGAATCGGATGCTCTCTGGTGAAGGCCCATAGTCGCAAAGCTTCGTTGCAAAGAGACAGAGAGCCTGTTCTGCCCTGCTTGTTCACATAGAACATAGCTACTTGATTGTCCGTTTGAATTAGGACTGTCTTGTAGCTGAGCTGGGTGTGGAATACTCGAAGAGCAAGAAAAATTGCTCTGAGTTCTAGGAGATTGATGTGTAAATAGGCCTCCTGTGGAGTCCAGGTACCCTGGGTAGAGAGGCCTTGCAGGTGGGCTCCCCAACCCACCTGTGAAGCATCTGTTGTTAGAGTGGCCTGGGGTGGGGGTTGCTGAAAAGGAGACCCCACCAAAAGGTTTTGGGGTGATTACCACCATTGGATGGACAAAATAAGGCGACCTGAGTTTGCTATTTTGTCTGACAGGCAACCTGATGCCTGAGTCCACTGAGTGGATAAAGTACACTGGGCTGCCCTCATATGAAGGCAAGCATAAGGAACCACATGCACAGTGGATGCCATGTGGCCTAGCAACTGTAACATTTCCCGAACAGTGAAGTGAGGTTTTAGCACTGCTTGGAAAGCTAACTGCACAATGCGAAGGCAGCGGGGCTGTGGAAGGTAGGCCCTTGTCTGTCTGGTATCCAGCATAGCACCTATAAACTCTAGAGACTGAGTAGGAGCAAGGTTGGATTTTGGGAGGTTTATGACAAGTCCCAAATACTGAAGGATGCGCATTGTGCGAGAGAGGGCAACCCTGGCCTATGGCTCTGAAGGGGCTCGAATGAGCCAGTCGTCTAAGTAAGGGAAGATGAATATTCCTAGGGTGCGGAGAAATGCTGCCACCACAGCCATGCATTTTGTGAACACCCTTGAAGCAGAGGCCAGGCCAAAAGGAAGAACCCTGTATTGGTAGTGCTTCCCTTGAAACAGAAAGCAAAAGAACTTTTGGTGAATTGGATGGATGAGAACATGAGTGTATGCATCCTTGAGATCTAGAAAACAAAGCCAATCCTGACTGAAGGTATGGCAGCAGAGTTCCTAGCGAAATCTTGAACTTCTCCTTGAACAGGAATTTGTTCAATTCTCTGAGGTCTGAAATGGGTCTGTGTCCCCGTTTTCTTTGGAATAAGGAAATAGGGGGAATAAAACCCTGTACCCTGTTGGGGAATGGGTACCTCTTCTATTGCCCCTTGAGCAAGGGGCACAGTGACCTCTTGACCTAACAGTTCGTTGAGAGAGGTCTGAGAATTGAACTGTCTTGCCATTGTAGGAGGGGGCATGCTAAGGAAATGAAGCTTGTACCCCTCTCTTACAATAGACAGAGTCCAATTTTCTGCTGTTATCTGACCCCATCTGGGGGCAAAATGACATAACTTTCCTGGGATGGTGGAGGGTTCTGGGTCGTTCAGGGCCAGGAAGGCAAAGTTCTCTAGATAGGAGTCAAAGCCCCTCTGGAGGCTGAGTCTGCTGAGCCAGTTGAGGCTTAGCTGCTTTTGTCTTTCTTTGCCTAGGTTGTTGCTGCTGTCCCTTTTGGGCAGACTGACCTAAACGATGCCCCTGCTGGGTATAGGAGGGATAAAACGTCTTACTGAAGAAGGGTTTCTTATAGAATTTTTTCCTCGCAGGATCAGCTGTACATTTAGACAATCTATCCAAAGTGATATTGTCTGCATCTATCTCATTAGCTTTTTCCTGCCAATTCTTGCCAAAGAGATTCTCTCCTGTGCAAGGAATATTCCCTAGTTTATCCTGTACCCAAATTTCCAAGTCAGATGCCTGGAGCCAGGCAATCCTACGTGCACCTATGGCAATGGCAGAAGTTGTGCTTATGCACTCAAAGCAGTCAAAGGCTGCACAATTCACAAACTTGGAAACATCCGGGGCATGTTTGACAAGGGCGAGATAATCTTGCCTCTTATCAGGAAGGAGAGGGCTCATAAGCTCTAAATCTCCTGTGACCTCCTTAAGGAACATTCCCATATATAAGATATAGGAACTGATCCTAGCAGAAAGCATGGAAGCCTGAAAGGTTCGACGTCCAAAGGCGTCAAGAGTCCTACACTCACGTCCTGGAGGATTAGACGCATGCCTTTTTGCACTCTTTATACTTCTCATAGCTGATTCCACCACCATGGAATGGTGTGGTAATTGAGTCTTCTGAAACCCAGGACAAGGAGGAACTCGATACATGGTGTCGAGTCTTCGAGAGTAAGGAGATGTGGTTAGAAGTGTTTCCCACATCCTTAACATGAGATCATGCAAGATCTCATAAAAAGGTAAGGTAGCTGCCTCCTTGGGAGCTTTTAGGGTATTGCAGGATTTCTAAATTCCATCACAGTGGCTCCTGAAAAAGAGCCTAGGGCAAAGGAAAGACCTCAGGCCACATCTCAGATAAAATACTGAAAGGGCATATCCTCTGGTGGAGACATCCTATGCTGAGGAGAAGAGGAATCCTCAGGAAGAAGTACTCTGGTATCGGCAGAGCTTTCAGAGTCTTCAGACTCATCCGAGGATTCGAAGTATCTTCGATCCGGGTGACCGATACCGATCGAAGTTGGCATCGGCGTGGTCTGGTACCGACTTGTCGATGCCGGATAGACACGCATGACTCGGTCCCGGTAGAATACCTGCCGATGTCGATGCAGCTGGTGCTGACACCGGAGTCGGTGCCGGTACCGGTTGAATTGTCTGAAGCGGTTTTAGGGGTATCGAGGCCATGAGAAGAGCCGCCATTCAATAGCCAAGAATCTCTGGTCTATTGACGCTGCCGATGCTTGAGTATCGGTACCGGATGAAGCGGCCGGTACCCCAGAGCATGGCACCAGTAGTTCTGCCGAGGTTGAAGCCTCAGGAACATCCTGGAGCCCCGTTTGTGCTTTCGAAGCTGAAGCCTCCCGCCGGGGCAATTTTGCCGGTGAAAGTCCCTCAAGGGCAACGCCAGAGGCATCTCGATGTCTAGAAGGAGATCTACCCTTTGAGGACCGGCTAGATTTATGTTTAGTTACCTGAGATCCATGGGAAGAAGACGAAGCCCTGGAAGACGTCGATGCCACGGAAGCTGCATCGGAGGGAAAAAGGGTGCTAAGTTTAGCAGCTCGGTTTTCCGGCCCCTTTTCAACATCATCCCACAGGCAACACACTCAGAAATAGAGTGGTCAGGACCTAAACATTTGAGGCACCACTCATGGGTGTCGGTGACAGAGATGGTACCACCACACTTCGAACACTTTAAAACCCGAAGCGGGGTTTTCCATTTTGAAGGAAAAAGTTGGGCCTAGTACCCAAAATGGCACGTGGCACCTGAGGAGAAAATTACTGTAAAGACTCCAGAAGAAAGGGTTTTTTTGTGTTTTGTTTTTTTTAAAGAAAAAGAAAAGAAAGAAGAACCGGCTGTACCAGTGTAGCGTCGAGGGAAGGCAGACGCGACCACAAAAAAGAAGAATAGAAGGGATTTTTTTCTGCGGTGACGGAATGTGCGACCTGTCGGCTCCGCGGAAAACGAAGAGCTGGAGAGGGACAGTTAGGAAAGGCAGGAAGGCAGCACGCAGGCGCTGTGGAATGCTCCCAAAAGCTTTCCTATTGGACGCTGGGAGGGTTCCCGCGCAGGCTCTGTCGGTACCGACGATACCCATATGTGAAGACTACATCCTGCTTGTTTCTGGAGATCCCGGGTTACCCTGGAATCCTTCAATGCATCATTGGAATTGGAGGAGGAAGAGTCCAAGTCTAACAGAAAGTCAAACTATAAATGGTCTAGTGTCGATTCAAGGCCTGATGCAGATACAGATGACCAGTCGGTGCGGCATCAGGAACCTGTTGGGTACCAACAATGCCTGTCTGTTCCAAAGGAGGTATCAGAGGGAGAGGGTCCCATGATGCAGGTTCGAGGTCTGGCATCAGCCCCGGAGGTATTGGCTGTGGGCCGGATGCAGATGCCTGCACCGCTGGAGCTGTCAATACCAACCATACAGAGGCTGCCAGGAGTGCTGCCAAACTCCTCTCAATAGCCAGGATGCACTGGTCGAGGGAGGAGGCCGATGCTTGGGAGGAATCCCGTATGGTGCTCTGAGCCACTGTCCCAGAGCATGGAACCAGTAGCTCTCCAGAGGTTGAAGCTTGGGTAGCATCCTGGAGGCCCTGTTGTGCTGGTCCTCCCACCAGGGCCATTTTACATGCCTGTCTGCATCAGATGCACCCTTCAGTGAATCTCAATGACAATGAAGGGACTTACCTTGAGGATCGATATCGAGTTTCGATGCCAATGACTTGGACTTAGTCTTATGTTTGGACTCTGAGGAGACCTGAGAACCAAGAGAGCAGGCAGACATCTCGACGATGTGGAAGCCACTGAAACAGAGTCCAGGGTAAACAGAAAATCATACTGCCTGGCTCTGTTCTTTAGGCCTCTTTTTGTCATTTGCTGGCACAAAAGACTATCAGTCGGTACATGGTCTGGACCCAAACATTTTAAACACCAGTCATGTTTCTTGGTGACTGATATTGTACCAGGGTCCACCAAAGAAAGCACTACACCACGTTGCTAGAAGATACCCAGTCCAAATTGCGTAGTTGTTCAGGAAGGACTCTATTGATTATATACTGTACATTCCAACAGCCTAAATTGCCCCAAAAAGCACAGTTACTTACCTGTAACAGGTGATCTCTGGGAACAGCAGGAATAAGTCTTCACATATGGGTACATCGGTACCGACGGAGCCTGCGCGGGAACGCTCCCCAGCTTCCCAAAAAGGAAAGCTTTTGGGAGCATCCCACAGCGCCTGCGCGTTGCCTTCCCGCCTTTCCTAACCGCCTCTCCCCAGTTCGAGTTTTAAAGCTGAGACAAAGAGAGGAAAGGAAAGATAGAAAGATACAACTCCTAGGGGAGGTGGGTGGGTTGTGAAGACTTATTCCTGCTGTTCCCAGAGATCACCTGTTACAGGTAAGTAACTGTGCTATCTCCAGGAACAAGCAGGAATGAGTCTTCACATATGGGGGACTCCCTAGCTAGAGATGCCTGGGAGATCCCCAAGGTTATGAGACCCTGAGAAGGGCTCTACCTCCTCCTATGGATCTCAGGCATCCATCCAGGGAAGGAGGGCAGGAGTTGATTAAGCATGGAACAGGTGTTTGAGAACAGCCTGACCAAACAAGGCATCCCGGCGGGAGTCCTTGTCCAAACAGTAATGGGCTGTGAAGGTATGAACCGAGGCCCAGGTGGCCGCTCGACAGATCTGGTTGATGGACACAGAATTTAGATGAGCCATAGAGGTGGCCATGGCCCTCACATTATGAGCTGTGACATGGCCCTCCAGAGAAAGGTTCTTACTCTGGTAGGCGAAAGAAATACACTGAGCAATCCAATTGGACAGTGTCCTCTTAGAGACTGGAAGTCCCAAATGAGAGGGATCAAAAGCAACAAAGAGTTGAGAAGACATTCTATGTTGCTGTGTCCTTTGTAAGTAAAAGGCAAGAGCTCTCTTACAATCCAGGGTATGAAGATTTCTCTCTGCACTTGATGCATGAGGACCTGGAAAAAAGACAGGTAAATACACCTCTTGATTAAGATGAAAAGGTGAGACCACTTTAGGCATAAAGTGTGGATTGGTCCTAAGGACTACCTTATCATGATGGAACCTTGTATAAGGTGGATTAGCCACTAAGGCCTGCAGTTCACTGATGCGGCGAGCTGAGGTGACTGCAATGAGGAAAATAACCTTCCAGGAAAGAAATTTCAAGGAGGTGGTGGCTAATGGTTCAAAAGGTGGCTTTATAAGCTGACCAAGAACCAGATTTAAGTCCCATGCCACCGGAGGAGGCCTAATGGGAGGTTTAGTTAAAGTTAGGCCTCTCATGAATCTTGCAATAAGAGGATGAGAGGAAATAGGCTGTCCATTGATAGGCTTAAGGGATGCTGCAATATCACTCAAATGGACCCTTACTGAATGCGTCTTAAGGCCTGCATTGGAGAGATGCAGGAGATATTCCAATAGAGAATTCAAAGGTAGTGCTAGAGGGTCAAGACCCTTCTCAGTACACCAAATGGAAAACCTTTTCCATTTAAAAGCATAGGAACGTCTAGTAGAAGGTTTTCTGGAAGCATGGAGGATATCCTTCACCTGCTGAGAAAGATTCCAACCTTGAAGGTCTAGGCCTTCAGCAACCAAGCTCTGAGGTGAAGGGACCTGGGGTTTGGGTGCCACAAAGTCCCCTCCTCCTGGGACAGAAGGTCTGGAGCAGCTCCCAAGTCTAGGGAGGGAGCTTGAGAGAGATGCAGAAGTAGAGGGTACCACACTTGGCGTGGCCAACGTGGAGCTATGAGGATCATAGATCCTTGATCCCTCTGGAGCTTGAACAGAGTCTTGGGAATTAAGGGAATGGGTGGAAAGGCATACAGGAAGTCTTGACCCCAGTGAAAGAGGAAGGCATCCTTGGCCTGAACTCCCTGACACGGAATTCTGGAACAGAACCGGGGAAGTTTGGCATTCCACGGACTTGCAAAGAGGTCTATGTCCGGGGTTCCCCACTCTTGAAAGATTCTGAGTACCTGGTCCATGTGCAGGGACCATTCGTGTGGAAGCAGAACTCAACTGAGTCTGTCTGCCCAAGAGTTTTGGATTCCTGGAAGGTATACGGCCAGGAGATGGATTTGATGCTCTCTGGCGAAGGCCCACAATCTTAAAGCTTCATTGCAAAGCGACAGAGAGCTAGTTCCTCCTTGCTTGTTCACATAGAACATGGCTACTTGGTTGTCCGTGTGAATGAGGACTGTCTTGTAGCTGAGCAGGGTATGGAAGACCTTGAGAGCTAGAAAAACTGCTCGGAGCTCCAAGTGGTTGATATGTAGAGAGGTCTCCTGTGGAGACCAAGTGCCCTGAGTGGAGAGGTCTTGCAGATGAGCTCCCCAACCTGTTTGGGAGGCATCTGTTGTGAGGGTTGCCTGGGGCAACAACTGTTGGAAGGGGGACCCCAGCAACAGATTTTGGATGGACGTCCACCACTGGAGAGACCAAAAGAGGCGCCTGGAGGTCGCTATTTTGTCTGACAGAGCCCCTGATGCTTAAGTCCACTGGGTGGACAAAGTCCATTGAGCTGCTCTCACGTGAAAGCGAACATAGGGGACCACATGCACTGTGGATGCCATGTGGCCTAGCAGTTGTAGCATCTCCCGGGCAGTTAAATGGCTCTTTGACTGAATCTGGGAGGCTAACTGCACTAGGCGTAGGAAACGGGCCTGAGGAAGATAGGCCCTTGCAGTGGTAGTATCTAGCCAGGCCCCTATGAACTCTAGGGACTGAGTAGGGGTGAGCTGGGACTTTGGGAGGTTTACCACAAGTCCCAGATACTGCAAAATGCGCCTTGTGCAGTCCAGGGAAGTCTGGGCCTCTGACTGAGATGGAGCTCGGATGAGCCAGTTGTCCAGGTATGGGAATACAAATATTCCCAGAGTGCGTAGAAATGCAGCTACTACTGCCATGCATTTGGTGAACACTCTTGGAGCAGAGGCCAGACCGAAAGGAAGCACCCTGTATTGGTAATGCTTTCCTTGGAAAAGAAAACGGAGGAACCTTCTGTGAGATGGATGGATGAGGACATGTGTGTACACATCCTTGAGATCTAGAGAACAAAGCCAATCCTGACTCTGAAGGTATGGAAGGAGAGTGCCCAGAGAAAGCATCTTGAATTTCTCCTTGCATAGAAATTTGTTCAATTCTCTGAGATCTAATATGGGTCTGTAGCCCCCCTGTTTTCTTTGGGATCAGAAAGTAGGGGGGAGTAAAACCCTGACCCTTGTTGAAGAAGAGGTACTTCTTCAATTATTTATTTTATTATTTATTTATTACATTTGCTTATATACCGCACTATTCAGCATCAGCGCGGTTTACAATATAACAAAACGACCAAGACAACATTCTGTTTGGTTTTACAAGGAACAGGAGTAACTTGGCTAACAGGGTTGAACTATATACAGAGACAATAATTACAACAAAAGGGTTGAACTATATACATGAGATAATAAATTGCAACAGGGTTGAGGTGAATATATGAAATGATAATTACAATTGCCCCTTGGGCAAGAAGGGCAGCCACCTCCTGACCTAGAAGGTCAAGGAGAGATGTTGGAGAATTGAAATGTCTCACCATGGTGTGAGGAAGAAGGTTTGAGAAATGAAGTTTGTAGCCCTCCCTTATGATGGATAGGGTCCACTGCTCTGCTGTAATTTTCTCCCATCTGGGAGCAAAATGAGCTAACCTTCCTGGAATGGTGAGAGGCTCTGGCTGTTTCAGAGCCAGAAAGGCATAAGAAACTGCATTGGTGCCGGTACCTGGGCCGATACCGACAACGGAGTTTGTTGTGGTATCAGCGGCATCGCAGCTTGAATGAAGGCTGTGATAGCCTGCTGCATGGATAGAACATTCTGATCCATCGACGCCATGAATGCCTGGAATTCGGTACCGGAAGGTTGTGCCGGTACCCCCAGCATTCTAACAGGTGATCGGTCGAGGCCGTGCCATCGATGTCAACCTGTAACCACATAGGTGGAGCTTTGGAAGCCGGAGCTTCCCGCCGGGGTAGTTTTGCCGGTGCAGGATCCTCGAGGGCAAGCCCGGAGGTATCTCGATGCTTGGAAGGAGATCTACCCTTCGAGGACCGGCTGGATTTATATTTGGTTACCTGAGATCCATGGGAGGAAGAAGCAGCCCTGGAAGACGTCGATGCCACTGAAGCTGCATCAGAGGGAAACAGCACATGGAGCTTGGCTGCTCGGTTCTGTAAACCTCGTTTGGACATCAAGGAGCAGGACGAACAATCCAAAATGGAGTGGTCAGGACCAAAACATTTAAGACACCATTCATGGGTGTCGGTAACAGAAATAGTACCACTGCACTTAGTGCATTTTTTAAACCCGGAGGCTGGTTTTTCCATGAGGAAAATTTTTAATGAGGCCTAAGGCCCAAAAGAGGAAAAACACACTAAGTGAGGGAAAAATATGTTCTTTTTTTATAAGAAAAGAAAGAAAGACCGGCGGTACCGGTCCGACGTTGGGGAAGGCAGACGCGCGACCAAAGAAATAAAATAAAACAAAGAACTTCTTCAGCGGTGACAGGAACACGACCTGCTGGCTCCGCGGAAAAGGAACTGGGGAGAGGCGGTTAGGAAAGGCGGGAAGGCAGCGCGCAGGCGCTGTGGGATGCTCCCAAAAGCTTTCCTTTTTGGGAAGCGTTCCCGCGCAGGCTCCGTCGGTACCGACATACCCATATGTGAAGACTCATTCCTGCTTGTTCCTGGAGATAGAAAAATAATATCAGGGCTGGTATTGGGGAAAGTACCAGAGTCGACGGAAAGACAGAGCACAGATTTAAACCAAAAAGTGATGTGTTTTGGCGGTGACAGGAAGAAAACAAACTGCTGGCTCCGCGGAGAATGAAGAACTGAGAAGACTTGGGAAAGCGGGAAGGCAGATGCAAAGGCGCAGTGGATTACTCCCAAAAGCTTTCCAATTGGACGCTGGGGAGCATTCCTGCACGGGCTCAGTCGGTAACGATGACACCCATATATGAAGACTACATTCCTGCTTGTTCCTGGACATTCACTGCTACTGTGTTCTCTCTCTTAAGGCCTTGCTGTAAGACTGATCTGCCTTCCATGCACTGATAATAGACCCCAAATCAGGCTTGCTCAAGAGTCCTATGCAATACAGTATAGAACCGTCTTGCATTCCCCTGCCTATGCAAAGTATATAGTTAAAGCAGCTCTGTGAAGTGCAGTGGTAAGAGTAACGTCTGTGAACAGGAACATTTCTCACCAGCTGGTTCTGATCATCCGAAAAGGGCGGGCCTGTTCTCGCTGCTGGAGATCCTATAAGGCATTTGTGTTCTGACATTCTACCCCTTAGGATTCTATTTTCTGTAAATGTTTTATGAGCAAACCCTGCTTCTAATGAAGAGACCTGGTTAGGAGGTCATAGGCTTCTGTTCAGAAGCTTCATGCCTTGTGAGTCTTTTTTCATACATAAAAGTAAATGGTTTGATTGTTTTTAGTAAGGAAGTAATATATTTATGTTCTTTCACAATATAGGTGGGCATTTGTTTTACCAGAATAGTTTCAAGAGATCCATGTATCATGGCCTGCACAGCCCATCCGGAGCAATTACAATCACCAGTCCCAGTTGAGACCAAAATCTGTGCAGGAGACAGCTCACTACGGGCCACAGTGGAAACGTATTTATTTATTTATTTATTTATGCTTTTCTTCTATACCGCTTTTTCCCAAGATCAAAGGCGGTTTACAATTAACATAATGAACGGTTTACAATTAACATAATGAACATGGTTTTACATGGAACATCGTATTTTCTTCAAACTATGTACAACGTATACAGAAAATACTTCTGAAGCAGAGCATCCATTGCCCTTGAATCCTTTCTGCACCTGAAAATGTTCTCCAGTCACATCAAGTTGCATACTGGAAGGCCCCCACTTCTGCACTATGAGATCAAACCCGTGTGGACTTGACTGACTCGTTGGGATCCACAGAGTTCCAACTCAAGAAGTTGGCCCGCATGTTGTCTAAACCTCTATGGGAGCTGTGGGTAGTGCATTTAAATGTTCCTCTGCCCAACAAAACAGCTCCACAGCTGTCTTGGTACATGTCGGTACCAATGACATAGGAAAATGTGGTAGGGAGGTTCTGGAGGCAAAATTTAGGCTTTTAGGTAGGAAGTTGAAATACAGAACTTCCAGGGTAGCGTTCTCCGAAATGCTTCCAGTTCCACGCACAGGACCCAAAAGGCAGGCAGAACTCGAGTCTCAATGCATGGATGAGACAATGGTGCAGAGATGAGGGTTTTGGATTTGTTAGGAACTGGGGAACATTCTGGGGAAAGGAGGGGCTCTTCCGAAGGGATGGGCTTCAACTTAACCGGGATAGAACCAGGCTGCTGGCATTAACCTTTAAAAAGGAGATAGAGCAGCTTTTAAACTAGATAATAGGGGAAAGCTGACAGTCGCCGAAGAGCGCATGGTTCGGAAGAAATGTATCCTTGAAGGATACTACCAAAAGCAGAGAGGTTCCAAAAAAGAGTAAAGTAGCCCAAATGCAGTATGGAGCAGTATGGAGCAGACAGAGCTTAAAGATCCCAAATTACCCATGCCTACCAATAGCCAGATTAATATGAATAAAAGAGTCTCTAAAATGCTTGTATGCAAATGCTAGAAGTATAAAAAATAAGATGGGAGAGTTAGAATATATAGCACTAAATGACAGGTTAGATATTTATTTATTTTTATTTATTTATTTACTTCTCTTATATACCGCGCTATTAAAATCAGTGCGGTTTACAATTGAACAAAAAACATACTGCAATGTCACACGACAATTGAGTTTTTACATTGAACATGGACGAGATAACCTGGAGGTAACAGGGGTAACTAATTACAGAGTAATTATTCATGGAGTATGGTGAGAAATTATACATATAGTATGGTGAGAAATTATACATATAGTATAGCTTGGTTTCAACATATTTATAAGAGGTTTAATCAATAAGATGTGTGATCAGTACCAATAATAAATAAGAGAGGAGATATGGTGGTAGAGCTAGTCATTTTCTTTATGGTGTTGGATTTTGGGTGGGGTGGAGTAGGGTGTAGGATGTGAGGATGGGTGGTTGTTTCTGGGATTGGATTCTGGGTAATGGATGAGGAAAAGGTGTTTGAGGGCTTTTCTAAATGACAATAGATCTAGGGTGGAATGGAGCTCAGTGCGGAGAGCATTCCAGGCCATGGGTGCAAATAGGGAGAAGGCTCTATTGGCAGTAGCCTTTTTGCACTTAGTTAGAATGTTGGGGATCTCTAGAGTGTTTGCTTGATTAGATCTCCTTATCCTTTTGAACGGCCATCTTTGAATGAGTTTGCTGATGGGTGAGGTGATCTGGTTCCTTAGGGCTTTGAATGTTAGTACTAGGGACTTATACTGGATTCTAGCCTGA
This sequence comes from Ichthyophis bannanicus, assembly GCA_033557465.1. Lineage (NCBI taxonomy): Eukaryota > Metazoa > Chordata > Amphibia > Gymnophiona > Ichthyophiidae > Ichthyophis > Ichthyophis bannanicus. The sequence goes on from CM066036.1 coordinate 57,929,468, forward strand.
AGTGGAAGCCAGTGGAGATCCATCATGACTGGGGTTATATGTTTAGCTCTTGATGTACCTGCAAGTACCCTTGCTGCAGCATTCATTGCAAGGCGAAGAGGTCCTAGTGTTGACTGAGGGAGGCCATGAAGGATAATATTTGCAAAGTCTAGATGTGGGAGCACCAAGGCTTGGAAGATAGTTCGGTAGTCATTAAAGTCCAATAGGGGGCGCAGGTGACGTAGTATCCGGACCTTATGGTAAATTGCTTTCGTGATGTTCTTCACATGTGTAAACATGTCGAGTCGTTGGTCAAGCGTGATGCCGAGATAGCGGATAGTTGATTTTGCTATCAACTCAATATTGTTTACTTTTTATGTGGGGGGTGGGGAGAACATCTGGTTCTTGGTGAGGAATGACATCTGTTTTACTATGGTTGATCCTTAAATTTTGTGTTGTAAGCCATTGTGATACAGCTTCGAAGCAGCTTGATATAGGTGAAAAGTCAGGTTGATCAATCAGGAATGGTGAGTAGATTAGGACGTCGTCTGCGTAGACTAGGCACTGGATGTTGAAGGAGCGGATTAGGGTACAAATTGGTTGCATATATATGTTGAACATTAATGCAGATAGGGATGAACCCTGAGGTACACCTTGATTGAGAGGGAATGGGTCAGAAGTCATGGGACCTGTTCTGACTTGTTGCCATCTGTTAGATAGGTAGGACTTGCACCATGCTATAGCTGAGCCTTGTATTCCTTTCTCCACAAGAAGGAGTATCAGAGTTTCATGGTTGACTGAATCAAAGGCTGCAGCAATATCCATGAAAATGAGGACAAATCCATGGCGGATGTTATCAAGTCCTGTAACTAGATCATTGAAGAGAGTTGTGAGGATGGTGTCGACACCATGACCTTCTCTGAAGCCATGTTGAGATGGATCCAGTGGAGCTACATCGTCAATATGTTGTTGGATTTGTCGTTGAACTACCTTTTCAATGATTTTGGCGAGTAGGGGGATGCTTGATATTGGGCGAAAGGATTCAACTTTGGAGGAATCAAGTTTGTTGTTTTTTAATAATGGGCGGATTGAAGTAAATTTCAGGCTTTGTGGGAAAGATCCTATGGAGAGGGATTGGTTTGTGATTCTGCTTATAGCGGGACTAAGTTCTTGGCGTAATTCTTTGATCCAACTAGCTGGACATGGGTCACTAGGGGCAGTGGTAAGATTAATGGACGTGATAATATCTTGTATTTCTTTGTTGGATACTTCGCAAAATTTGAGTAGAGGGGTTTTACATGTAGTAGAGGAGATTGTGCAGGTTGATAACTTGTTGGCTTGGATTATCTTTGATTGTAGGTAGTTTGCATAATCTTGTGGATGAGGCATAGTTGTTTGGGCGGGAGCTGGGTCACCTGTTAAGTCCCTAACTATGCTGAACAGATCATGGGGTTTGTTAAGCGATCGCTTTAGAATATCTGCATGGTATTGTTTTCTTTTTTCCATCGTCATTGCTCGATGAGATTGTAGATAAGAGGTGTATGTACGTAGAGATTCAGGTGACCGGGCGTGGCGCCAGTGTCTCTCTAGTTTACATAAGTGAAGGAGCGACGCTCTAAGGTCATTGGTGTACCATGGAGCATGTTCTCGCTTCTTGATGTTTATTCTGGTGGTTGGAAGGGAGGCAGCTGATTTAAGGGCGTGGTCCCAGTTGGAAACAAGTTTATCTGGGTCAGATAGTGTGATAATAAGGCGAGGTAAGATTTCCTCAAGAGCTTTATCCTTAACAAAAGGCTTAAAACGTGTAGATAGAGAGCTCGGTGGGGCTTGTGCCTTGATAGTGCTGTTAGTCTGATGGATGGTGGGTATCTGAAATGTGATAAGATCATGATCAGACCAGGGTACTGAAGTTATTGATGTGGCGAAGTGGTGAGCTATATTTGTTGCTATCTGTGGGGCGAAGATCAGGTCAAGTGTGCTTCCCTTGATATCACTGAAATATCAGAGACATGGTGGAAGGAGGACAACCAGTGGTACACTGATACCTGGGTACAAACTATATCGTAATGATAGAGCTGATCAAATTGGTGGAGGGGTTGCTCTCTATGTTAGAGAGGGCATTGAGTCAGAAAGGATTAAAATTTTGCAGGAAACAAAATTTGCTGTAGAATCTCTATGGACTGAAATTCCATGTAAAAAGGGGAAGGCAATGGCAGTGGGGGTGTACTATCGACTGCCTGGCCAGAATGAACAAATGGATGATGAAATCCTCATTTCATTTCATTTATTTTCATTTATTTAGGCTTGATATACCGCCCAAGACCGAGGTATCAGGGCGGTGTACAATAAAAGGCAGCTGTGGAAAAGCAAAGAGAGAAAGGAACGCCATTGGATAATAGGAAAGAGTAAGAGAGAGAAAGAGAGAAAATTAGAGTAGAGTCTACAGAGCTAAACACAGGGACATGGGGAGGGAAGGGAGACAGGGTGTGGGAGTTGAATGTGATGTGGGAGTCAGGAGTTGAGTGGTAGTTGGATGTAACGTGAGGGGCATGAATTGGTATGTTGACTACATATCAGGGGGAGACCTGTAGGTTGTACGCTTGAGAGAAAAGGTGAGTCTTGAGGAGAGTTTTGAAATGGGGGAAGGAGGGTTCAATACGAAGGGTGTGAGGGAGGGAATTCCAGAGGGCAGGGGCCAGAAAAAAGAAGGCAGAGTGGCGGGTAAGTTCGAGGTGGGCCTGGGATGGAGGAGGAAGGAATAGACGATTGGTATGAGATGAGCGAAGAAGACGGGGAGCGGGCTGGTGGAAGATAAGGTCAGAGAGATACCGAGGAGTGCTGGTGTGAAGAACCCTATGAGTGATAATGATATACTTGTAGATAAGTCTGAATTTGATGGGAAGCCAGTGAAGGGAGAAGAGGCAAGGGGTAATATGATCAAAGGGGGAAGAAGAGGTGAGAAGGCGGGCAGCAGTATTCTGGAGAAGCTGAAGACGACGGAGTTGACAGGAAGGGAGACCAGATAAGATAGAATTGCAGTAGTCTAAGCGGGAAGTTACAAAAGAGAGAACCAAAGTGGTGAGGGATTGAGGGGAAAGAAAAGGACGAAGGGAGCGAATACGGCGCAGATGAAAATGGCAAGTACGAACAAGGGAGGAAATGTGAGGGTGAAAAGAGAGAGAAGAATCCAAGGTAACACCCAGATAGCGGAGGGTAGAGACAACAGGAATGGGAAGGGAAGACATCACAGGGGCTAGACTAGGTGGGGAAGAGGAGAAAGAAAACCAGATGGCAGAGGATTTAGAAGGGTTAACACAGAGGAAATTTTCAGAAAACCAGGAGGCAACAGAGGATAGACAGGCGTTAAGGGTGGAAAGATCAGGGGAAAGGGAGCTGGTATGATGAACAAGAAGGATATCGTCTGCGTAAAAATAGAAAGAAACACCAGATTGCTGAATGAGGAGGGCTAGGGGAGCAAGAAAAATGTTGAAAAGTAGAGGAGCAAGAATAGAACCCTGTGGAACACCACAGTGCAAGGGAAAGGGAGCCGAAGTGGAGGTACCAGAGTGAACAGAGAAAGAACGACGGAAGAGAAAGGAATGAAACCAGCGTAAAACAGTGCCACGAATACCAGAGTCAGACAGACGTGTGAGAAGGGTGCGATGATCGATAACGTCAAAAGCGGCGGAGAGATCTAAAGAAACAGCGATAGACAAGTCACCACGATCGTGAGAACGGTGAAGATCGCTAAGAAGTGCAAGGAGAACAGTTTCAGTGCTATGGCCAGATCTAAAGCCGGATTGACGGGGGTGAAGATAAAGAGTAGAGTCAAGATGTTGTGAAAGTTGTGTGAAGACTAATTTCTCTAGGACTTTAGAAAGGAAAGGGAGATTTGAAACTGGGCGCCAGTTGGCAGGTAAGCTGGGGGTCGAGAGAGGGTTTTTTCAAAAGAGGGCGGACTATGGCATGTTTCCAAGAGTGGGGAAAACTACCGGAGGAAAGACTAGTATTGATTATACCAAGGATATACGGAAGAAGGTGGAGTGAAGGATCAAGGAGCCATGAGGATGGGAGGGGATCAAGGGGACAAGTAGTTTTATGAGAAGAGGAGATCACCTGAAAAAGTTCGGCAGAGGAAACAAGACTAAAAGAACACCAAGTATGAGAGAGAGCATGAGAGGGAGGGGGGGAAGGAATGGAGGAAGAAGGAGAAGGTGAAAGAGGAGGGGAAAGGGGAGGAGGGCACAGGGAAAAAGAGGAACGAAGAGACTGAATTTTATGAACAAAGAAAGAGGCAAGAGCTGTTGGGCTAGGGGCAGTGGAAGAGAAAATCAAGGAAGCTAACAAAAGTACAGCGCATGTAATAATAATGGGTGATTTCAATTACCCCAGTATCAACTGGGTCAGTGTCACAGCAGGATATGCTAGGGAGATAAAGTTCCTAGATGAAATAAATGACTGCTTCTTGGAACAGCTGGTTCATGAACCGACCAGAGGGGAAGCCATATTAGACCTAGTCCTTAGTGGAACACCAGATCCAGTGCAAGAGATAAGGGTCTTGGGGCCACTTGGCAATAATGATCATAGCATGATCGCCTTTGATTTAATTAGTGGAGGAGGGATAGTAAGGAAATCCACAGTACTACCTTTTAACTTTCGAAAGGGAGACTATGATAAAATGAGGAAAATAGTTAAGAAAAAACTAAAAGGAGAATTGCAAAGGTTAAAGACTTACATCAAGCTTGGGGGGGTGTTGAAAAATACTGTCTTGGAAGCCCAGACCAGCTGTATTCCACGCTTTAAGAAAAGTGGAAGGAAGTCCAAAAAACTGCCAGCATGGTTTAAAGGAGAGGTCAGAGAGGCTGTTGCCAAAAAAGCATCTTTCAGGAAATGGAAAAAAGAGCCAAACGATGAAACCTGCAAACAGCACAAGCACTGGCAAGTCAAATGCAAGGCATTGATAAGGCAGGCAAAGAGAGAATTTGAGAAGAAGCTTGCTGCGGAAGCAAAAACGTGAAATAAAGACTTTTTCAAGTATATTCGTAGCAAAAAACCTGTGAGAGTCAGTTGGTCCATTAGATGATAGCGGGGTTAAAGGGGCACTAAGAGGCGACAAGGCGATAGCGGGGAGACTTAATGAATTCTTTGCTTCGGTCTTTACTGAGGAAGATGTAGGGATATTACCCATGACTGAAGTGGTATTTAAAGGTGCGGAAGAATTGAAGGAAATATCGATACATCGGGAAGATGTATTACAACTATTAGATAAACTGAAGAGTAGCAAATCACCTGGGCCGGATGGTATACATCCAAGGGTGTTGAAAGAACTGAAATATGAGATTGCAGACCTGCTATTAGTAATCTGTGAACTTTCATTAAAATCATCTGTAATACCTGTAGACTGGAGGAACGCCAATTTTTAAAAAGGGTTCCAGGGGTGATCCGGGAAACTACAGACTGGTGAGCCTGATGTCAGTACCAGGAAAAATGGTAGAAACCATCATAAAGAACAAAAGTATTCAGCATGTAGATAGTCATGGCCTAATGGGAGACAGCCAACATGGCTTTAGACAAGGAAGATCTTGTCTTACTAATCTGTTATGTTTTTTTGAAGGTGTGAATAAACAGGTGGACAAAGGTGAGTCGGTTGATATAGTGTATCTGGACTTTCAGAAAGCCTTTGACAAGATCCCTCATCAGAGACATTTGGCAAAACTAAAGAGTCATGGGATAGGAGGCAGTGTACTATTGTGGATCAGGAACTGGTTAACAGATAGAAAGCAGAGAGTAGGGCTAAATGGCCAATTTTCCCAATGGAGAAAGGTGAATAGTGATGTACCCCAGGGATCTGTAGTGGTTCCACTACTTTTTGACATATTCATAAATGACCTGGAAAAGGGAATAACTAGTGAGGTTATCAAATTTGCAGACGACACAAAACTGTTTAAAGTTGTTAAAACCCAAGAGGACTGTGGAAAACTGCAGGAGGATCTGGATAAATTGGAAGACTGGGCATCCAAATGGCAGATGAAATTTAATGTGGACAAGTGCAAAGTTATGCACCTAGGAAAGAACAACCCACACTATGGTTACATGATGCAAGGTTCCACACTGGGAACCACCACCCAGGAAAAAGATTTAGGAGTCATCGTGGTTAACATGTTAAAACCCTCGGCCCAGTGTGCAGCGGCGGCCAAGAAAGCAAATAGAATGCTAGGTATCATAAGGAAAGGAATGGAAAATAAAACAAAGGATATTATAATGCCTCTGTATCATTCCATGGTACGACCGCACCTTGAATATTGTGTGCAATTCTGGTCGCCGTATCTTAAAAAGGATATAGCGTTATTAGAAAAGGTACAGAGAAGAGCCACCAAAATGGTAAAGGGGATGGAAGGCTACTCCTATGATGAGAGGCTACGAAGGTTAGGGCTCTTCAACCTGGAAAAGAGATGCCTGAGGGCAGATATGATATAAAGGTTAGGGCTCTTTAACCTGGAAAAGAGACGGCTGAGGGGAGATATGATAGAAGTCTATAAATTAATGAATAGAGTGGAACGGGTAAATGTAGATCGATTGTTTACGCTATCAGAATATAGAAAGACTAGGACATGTAATGAAGCTACAGGGTAAACTATTTAAGACAAATAAGAGAAAATATTTTTTTCACTCAACGTGTAATCAAACTCTTGAATTTGTTACCGGAGGATGTAGTGCTGTTAGTGTAGCTGGGTTTAAAAAAGGTTTGGACAAGTTCCTGGAGGAAAGGTCCATAAACCATTATTAAAAAGGGACCCAGGATATCAATGCTTGACCCAGTACAAGCATTGCGGAACCTGTGTCTTTTGGGGAAATTTGCTAGGTATGTATGACCTAGATTGGCCACTGTTAGAAAAAGGATACTGGGCTTGATGGACCTTGGTCTGACCCAGTATGGCATATCTTATGTTCACCACTACAAGAGCCAATCCAGCACTGCAAGTCCAGCATTGTTTGGAGATGTATACCACAGCTATGGCATTGTCCAAGAATACGCGGACTACTTTGCTTGCAAGAAGAGAACATAACTCCAGCAATGCCAGGCAGACTGCTCTGGCCTCCAACTGACTGACAGGCCAGGAGACCAGAGTCCCTGTGCAAAATGACCTAGGCATTGAGCTCCCCAGCCCTTCAGGTTAGCATCAGTGGTGATTATCTCCCACTCGAGCGTTTAAGATTCCTATTAACATACCAGCTGCTTCTTAATCTCATGAGGGAGGGGAAGGATCTGGTCGAACAACTATATTAGGTGTAGGGCCATCTAACTTGAGAAATAGAAACAAACATGTGATGAAGCTGAAGCCATGGAAGCTATAGACTTAGAAAAAAACACTGTTTATTATAAAGCAACTGACTCACAGAGGGTGCAGTTACCTAAAGGTGCAGCTAGAGGGAGCAGGCACGAGGCTGCAGAAGCTAAGCTGACACACCCAGGTTTTGAGAATGAAGGAGCTAATCAGGTACACCTGAATAGAGAGCCAGGAAGCTCAGTGGAGAAACGGCTTTATAAACAGTGCTCAGAAGGAAGAAAGCAGAGAGGATCTGAGAGAGGAACCTCACATACTGAAAGGCAGAGAAGCTTGGCGTACTTACAAGGAAGAGCTAAGTTCCAGGGAGGACAAGCCGGTTCCAGAAAGCTCCAGGAGTCAGTCTTCAGGGAAGATGCTGATAGAAGGAGACTGCCGGATAGAGCAAATACCAGCAAAGCACGTCTCAAAGATCCAAGGTACAGTTATATTTCCCTTCCAAGATGTGAGCCAGCTCCTAGAAAAGCTTATAACCCAGAGAGCCATACTAATAGGAAACAAAGCCGGGAAGGGCTTGTGAAAACTTTACAGAGAGGCATAGTAAAATGCCATAGCAGTTATTTGCCAAACCAAGACCAGCAAGGCTGGGGAATATTGGAGAGATCTATTGAACTACAACCTGCCTTATCCAGGGAAAGCTCAGGACTAGCTGACAACACGGCTGAACAGGAACCTATGCAAATAGAGGTGATAGAGCCAGAGCCGTTGCAGTTAAAGCACCTGATGGACTGCTCACTCTGTGTTTCCAAGAGTCTAGAGTCTCTCACAGAATTGTAACCAGCAGGACATGCTTTAACATATCTTTTTGCTTTTGTTAAGCTGAAAGAAGAAGTTTTGTGTTTGTTTTTCCTCTTGGTGTTGAAAACCTGTTTGAAAGCAAAGAACTATGAAGCGCCTGTAACACTGACTTTGTAAATATTTTGGCATAAACCCTGAAGTAGGGTACATTCTGTTTTTGTCTTCCTGGAGAACCTTTGCACAACAATGGGAGACAGCCAACATGGCTTTAGACAAGGAAGATCTTGTCTTACTAATCTGTTATGTTTTTTTGAAGGAGTGAATAAACAGGTGGACAAAGGTGAGTCGGTTGATATTGTGTATCTGGACTTTCAGAAAGCCTTTGACAAAGTCCCTCATGAGAGACTTTTGGCAAAACTAAAGAGTCATGGGATAGGAGGCAGTGTACTACTGTCGATCAGGAACTGGTTAAAAGATAGAAAGCAGAGGGTAGGGCTAAATGGCCAATTTTCCCAATGGAGAAAGGTGAATAGTGGTGTACCCCAGGGATCTGTGCTGGGTCCGCTGCTTTTTGACATATTCATAAATGACCTGGAAAGTGGAACAACAAGTGAGGTTATCAAATTTGCAGATGACACAAAACTATTTAAAGTTGTTAAAACCCAGGAGGATTGTGGAAAATTGCAAGAGGATCTTGATAAATTGGAAGACTGGGCATCAAAATGGCAGATGAAATTTAATGTGGAGAAGTGCAAGGTTATGCACCTAGGGAAGAACAACCCAAACTATGGTTACACGATGCAAGGTTCCACATTAGGAACCACCACCCAGGAAAAAGATTTAGGCGTCATTGTGGATACCTTGTTAAAACCCTCGGCCCAGTGTGCAGCGGCGGCCAAGAGAGCAAATAGAATGCTAGGTATGATAAGGAAAGGAATGGAAAATAAAACAAGCGATATTATAATGCCTCTATATCGTTCCATGGTGAGACCGCACCTTGAATATTGTGTGCAATTCTGGTCGCCGTATCTTAAAAAGGATATAGCGATTTTAGAAAAGGTTCAGAGAAGAGCCACCAAAATGGTAAAGGGGATGGAAGGCTACTCCTATGAAGAAAGGCTAAAAAGGTTGGGGCTCTTTAGCCTGGAGAAGAGACGGCTGAGGGGAGATATGATAGAAGTCTATAAATTAATGAACGGAGTGGAACGGGTAAACGTAGATCGATTGTTTACCTTATCAGAATATGGAAAGACTAGGGGACATGCAATGAAGCTACAGGGTAAACTATTTAAGACTAATAAAAGAAAATATTTTTTCACTCAACATGTAATCAAACTCTGGAATTTGTTACCGGAGGATGTAGTAAAGGCTGTTAGTGTAGCTGGGTTTAAAAAAGGTTTGGACAAGTTCCTGGAGGAAAGGTCCATAAACCATTATTAAGAAGGGACCCAGGATATCAATGCTTGAACCAGTACAAGCATTGTGGAACCTGTGTCCCTTGGGGAAACTGCTAGGTACGTATGACCTAGATTGGCCACTGTTGGAAGCAGAATGCTGGGCTTGATGGACCTTGGTCTGACCCAGTATGGCATATCTTATGTTCTTATGTAACAAAGGGAATAAAAACCATTTAAGTTTAACCCTGCACAAGGCTCACAACTATTTCTTTATGAAGTGGGACTACAAAGACCATGATGCACCTGGTCTAGAAAAGTTTTTCCTTCTTCAACCAACAATAAGTGTCCGCCCTCTCCTTTCTGCACACTGCCACTAGGAGGGGCTGTGACAAACATGACGACAGAACAAGACCACATGGCCTATCTAAGTCTGCCCTTCCATATCAACCACTACAACAGTCCCCTTTTGCCCTTTAGAGATCCTCCGTGTTTGTCCCATGCTTTTTTGAATTCAGATACTGTCCTCATCTCTACCTCTTCCACTGGGAGACTATTCCAAGGATCCACCTCTCTTTCAGTAAAGAAATATTTCCGCATATCACTCCTGAATTATTCCCATTCATCCTCATCCCATGTGCCCTTGTAGCAGAGCTTGCTTTCAATAAAAAGAGGCTCTCCTCCTGTGCATTTATGCCACGGAGGTATATAAATGTCTGAATCATATCAACTCTATCCCACCTTTCCACTAAGGTGTACATATTAAGATCCTTAAGCCTGTCCTCATATGTTTTATAATGAAGACCAGTAACCATTTTAGTAGCCACCCTCTGTACTGACTCCAACCCGTTTATATCCTTTTGAAGGTGCGATCTCCAGAATTGCACACAATACGCCAAATGAGGTCACACCAAAGACTTATACAGAGGCACTACCACCTCCTTTCTTCTGCTGGCCATTCCTCTCCCTGTGCACCCAAGCATCCTTCTAGCTTTTGCTGTCACCTTTTCTACCTGTTTAGCTTCTTTAAGATCAGACACAATCACATCAAAGTCCCACTCTTCTTTAGTGGACAAAAGTACTTCACCCCCTATAATATATTGCTCCCTTGGATTAGAACACTTTGGTGAAAATGAGAAACTCACCAACCGCCCAGACTCAACTCCACTAAAATACCAGAAACAGCACACCATCCACTATGCTACATCCCTTTCCTTAAAGAATCTCAGGACCCTTAAAATCTGTACATAATTCTTATTAAATCATCTTGTATATATATTTCTGTTCTCTTGTTGATGTTTACTGATCATGTAATTATCTAAAAGTTCTCCACACATGTAACCTTCACTTTGTTTGATGTAACTCAGTTTTATGTAAACCGCTATGATTTATCGATATGGCGGTATAAAAAAAAACCACTAAAATAAAATACAATTGCTGCAGTCCAAATGCATGACCTTACATTTTTTAACATTAAATCTCATCTGCCAAATTCTAGACCATTCTTCAAGCTTAGCTAGATCCCTCCTCATGTTATCTACACCTTCCTGGGTGTTTACTCTATTGCAGATTTTGGTATCATCTGCAAAGAGGCAAACCTTACCCGACAGCCCTTCCGCTAGTTACATGCCCAGTGCTGGAAAGGATGCCAGGTGCCCAACTTCATTCCCCTGCCCTGAAGCCACCTTGGGTCTCACACCCTTTTAAAGGTGCTATATTTAGGAACCTTGGGCCCGATATTCAGTGGTGGCGGCTAGCTGTTCTAAAGTGGCTAGCTGTTGCAGCTGAACCTTAGACCCGGATAGTCAATGCCCATATACGGCCACCAATAATGAATATTCGGGTCAGTTGGCAATATTCAGCTGCTGCCCGATTAGCTTCGGCGGCATAGAGGTCAGGACATTTACAGCTTAGGGATAAGCGGGCAGTGGCCAAATAGCAGTGCTGCCCCGTTAGCCCCAGGTGCCGCCCCTGGAACGTCCTGATGTTCGGGGCGTCTAGTGGTGGCACCCACAGATACCCAGCAGCACTAGCACTAGCTGCTGAATAACTGTGCTAATCGTTTTAACTATCAGGCCCTTGTGATTTAAGGTGCCTTAATGTAGGGGCTCTGGCTCAGGAAATTATAAATCACAATTTTAAGTGCCTCATCCTCATGTATGCAACATGTCCTCCTCCCCTTCCTCATGGGACACACACATCACATTACCAACAGCACCGCCCGCCCCCCCAAGAAAAGTAGACAGACCTATGCAGCACCTTTGCAATGAAGCTTGACTGGAGTGATTTATAAACAGACATATAATTACAGCATAAAAAAGTATAAAAGATTATCCTATGGATGAGCTGCATCACATGAAACCTCACACTCCATTTCTTAATAGTAAGCACTGACGGATCATTTTCAATTCATAAAGGAAAGCAGTACACAAGAAAATCAAAACAGTAGAAAGATTTTGTGTTCACTTACTGCTTTCGGAGGACCCCACAGAGTCAGGTTTAACAGCCTCGGTTCTCCTGACCCGTTCGCTCCGCTTACATTCCTGGCAGAGACACCAAAACATAATCAAACAGGACATAAGAAATGCAATGAGGATTGAGCAATGTAAAGAGATATCAGACAAGCACAATAGTGCAGAAGCAGCTCAGCGCAAATTCCTTTAGTTCAGCTCACTAAGACTGACCTGGGAAAGTATTATATATTCAGCATGTTACACTGGGAATTTGTTAGCAAATCCAGTTTCAGCGGAACTTGCAATGGGAGCGTCCCAGCATCAGAAAAGACAGATAGAAAGAAATGTGCATGCTTGGGGGAATATCTCAACTAGGAAAGACAAGAAGAACGTGAGGGCTTTTCTAGTTTGGACCTACGCAATAACATTTTCATGGGAGAGGCAGTGGCAGAATCCAAGACCACAAGCCTTCGAGATTCTCTTGAAAAAGAACCAGCCATCCCTCCCCCTCCCCGAGTTCCCAAATCCCTCAAAATATTCCCCTAGACCCAAATGTACAAGAGGGGTCACCTTGCACCTCCTTTCTCTCAGCCTAACCCTTTGTATTTTACCTTTGGCGGCTCGCTGCCTTTCTCTGCTTGATGACCACCTTCTACAAAGAGAGAGACAGAAATTTTATTAGTACAGTTTCCTGGAGGCACAGCCCCTAGATCTCTTAGATGGGCAGGCTATATGCCCCTACGGCGCACAGCCCTGCCTGCCAACCCTTAACCCTGGATATTCAATGCCAGGGTCATATGCAGCCCCGGCACTGAATAGCCAGGGATTGACGCAGACACTAGAAGCCGCAGTAGCTAACTAGACAGCAGCGATATTGCATGCTGCCTGCTTAGGCGAGGGTTATCGTTTGTCACCACCTCTCCTCCGCCCTGGAACACCCCCGACATGCCCCGATGTTAGCCAGATAGCACTGGGGCAGGTAGGGGAGTTAGAAGGGGATATTCAACGGCACTAACTATGTAAGAACACCCCCGACATGCCCCGATGTTAACCAGATAGCACTGGGGCAGGTGGGGGAGTTAGAAGGGGATATTCAACGGCACTAACTATGTAGGAACACCCCCGACGTGCCCCGATGTTAACCAGATAGCACTGGGGCAGGTGGGGGAGTTAGAACTATGTAAGTGCCACTGAATATCCCCATTTAAGGCATTTACATGATTTACTGGTCTGCAAACCATGTAAATGCCTTTCAAAAATCGGGCTCTTAATGTCTCTTTAGTTCCCTGTTAAATTTTCTCAGAGAACGTACTGGGCATACATTTAAAAGATTATTGCTAGATATTCATATAGGAGCCAATATTCAGAGCGATTAATGCTGTTTGCAGACCTGCTAACTACATTACATTAATCGTGGCAACTGGGATATTCAGCAGCACCAACACGGTTAGTGCTGCTGCTGCTAATATTAGCTGGCTAGCATCAGGATATTCCTGGGACAGAGCAAAGGAGGCACCGAGCAATGTTCAGCTGCTGCCCGGTTTAACCTCAGCAGTGAAAGCTAATCACACAGTGGCTGACTAGCACCACTGACCGGCTGACTAGCACCACTGACCAGCTGGCTTTCCACTATCCAACAGAGGAGGCACCGAGCAATGTTCAGCTGCTGCCCGGTTTAACCTCAGCAGTGAAAGCTAATCACATAGTGGCTAACTAACACCACTGACCGGCTGACTAGCACCACTGACCGGCTACCACCACTGACTGGCTGACTAGCACCACTGACCGGCTGGCTTTCCACTATGCAGCAGAGGAGGCACCGAGCAATGTTCTGCTGCTGCCCGGTTTAACCTCAGCAGTGAAAGTTAGGAAACCCTAAAGGTTGCCAAAGCTAATCACACAGTGGCTGACTAGCACCACTGACCAGCTGACTAGCACCACTGACCAGCTACCACCACTGACCGGCTGGCTACCACCACTGACCGGCTGACTAGCACCACTGACCGGCTACCACCACTGACCGGCTGGCTAGCACCACTGACCGGCTGACTAGCACCACTGACCGGCTACCACCACTGACCGGCTGGCTAGCACCACTGACCGGCTGACTTTCCACTATCCAACAGAGGTGGATATTCAATGCCGGTGGCTGGATGTGGCCCCAGCATCAAATATCAAGGTTTAAAGGTTTGGCAGTGATGGCTAGCTGCTTTTACAAGGGCTAGCCACTGCCGCTGAATATCCCCCCCCCCCCCCACACATAATTTTAAACTATTATAAGGAAGCAGCATTTTCAATTAAATTGAGCCACCTTAGTGGTGGAAAGATATGTAACAGTCAGATTCTGCTGATACAAGTGATTCAGGAATGTCCTGGTGACAGAAAAGCTTGCATAGCAAAGATTTAAATCGTTCCCTTAAAATATGGAGATTTGGAGACCTTTTATTAATTTTGATGGTAGAGACCCAATTCTAGGAAACAAGCATAGCCATCAAGAGAAATTTCACTCCTACCAATCTAACCTGGATTTTTGATTAGCTCCCTCCTGTACACAAAATCATACTGATAAACACACTACCTCTTATTTATATGGCATTTTAAATTCTTTTTTACTTTGCTCACATTTTCTTTTCATGGCTGCTGTAAGATATCATGGTAATCTTGGAAGTTATCAGAATTATGGGTTGTTTCCAAAATCTGCAGGGGTACCATTTCAGAATTGTATCTATATTTTTGATTCTCTGTTTATATTTTACATCTTACAATAATGGGCTCTTTCCCTCACTCACCACAACACACTGAAGTTGTAATCTGGATACATTAAAAAGTTGAAGTAGTGGGGGGCGCTAGTGAGCCCGAGAGAGAATGGCCGCAGCTTAGAACTGCTCCGTCCCGGGATTCCCCCATCCTCAGCCAGCACCAGCAAAATAATAGCAGATCCCTTCGTGCTTACCTGCTCCAGGTCGGTGATAACAAGCGGATCCTCTCTGGTACACGAGAGGGGGAGCGGCGGCGATTCCAGTGTATTGGGGGAGGAAGTGTAGGACTCCAAGACTTGAGCCGCTTCTCATCAGCTGTTGGCAGCCGCTGTGAGCGCCGGAGAAACAGGCGCGGATCCCCACGGCTAGAGCCGCGTCTCTACGCTCTGCTGCTGAAGTGCTACTGCCTGAGCCGCCCCTCCCCCAGCGACCGTGGGGAGGCGCGGGTAAGTGCTTGCAGGCCGGTGGGGGAGCAAAGCCCAGCACTGAGGAACAGTTAGCTGGCCTGGTAGCTGCAGAGAGGGCCGCCGGGAGTGCCCGGATCTGAAGGACAAACAGCTACATGCTGGCGATTCCCCTGGCTCCCAGCACGGAAGAGATGCTGCATTCGCCGCTTGAGGAGGTGAGTGCCTAGCTAGACCCCTCGAGTTGAAGAAGCTTGGACTCCGTGGACCACTTTGAGAAGGCTGGCGGCCATTACCGTGTGCTCCTGGAACGCATAAGCGTCCTTGCGTTCCAGGCACTTTTGGCGGGAACAACTTAAGCCGGGGGCCCAGAGCCGTGCCGATTCCTCTGCTGGACACCTACAACTTGCGTGGAGAGCACTGACATGCAGGCCGAAATCTTATCTCTGCCTCCTGATCCTTGATTCAAAACTGATGAATGTTTTCATATGTGCTGCCGAAAGTATAGCAACTGAAATGCTTGCAGGGCTTCCCTGTGTCTACTGATCACTGTTATTTGCTTTGTGAGTGGACCGCCACCTGCTGGTCAAGAGCGGGACTTCGCCTATCTTTATTTTCAAGTCTCCCCAATCCTTCACTGCTCTGAAGCCACGTGTGGTGGATCTCATGGCTACTAAGGCCAAGGGGCCAGAGCCCCGGGATGGCATGCGGGCCTCTCAACACCTGCAGGGCAAGACTGGAACGCAGAATACCCCACCCCGAAAGACATCAGATGGATCTGGGGATGAGACAATGAGTGAACTTGATCAAGACCCAGCAGCTTCATCATCACATGCCCTTTTATAAAGGGAGCTTTGTAGGGGCTTCGAAGATTTAGCGAACGAATTCCGCTCCATGCGCGAGGATGTGATGAGCACAATGGCAGAGCTCAGAGCTGATATAAAAGACTTAGGCACCCGAGTGGAAGAGGTTGAGACAAAAAATGGAGGACTATGATGGTGCACTGGTGGATTTACAGTGTGTAGTTGACAGACAGCGCTCGCAAGCAATGGAACTGACTTATAAAATTGATGATATAGAAAACAGATCTCGCCGCAACAATGTGCGATTCCGAGGCATACCGGAAGTGGTGGGGGGTGCTGAGGATCTACAGGTAGTGCTCAAGACCTTGATAGAGCAATTACTTACACCTGAGGAATTTGCAACCCAGGGTTCTGGGATGGAAATCGAAAGGGTGCACCGTGCCCTGGGAAAGCCGCCAAACAACCAACCGCGGGATGTTATCGCCAGATTTCTGAAGTATACGGACGCAGAGCTTCTCTTACGGAGAGGCCGAGAGAAAAAAGTGATTCACTTTCAGGAGGCAGCAGTATATGTTTACCAAGACCTTTCGGCCTTCACGCTGGCCCGCCGGAGAGAGATGAAACCGATTACAGCGGTGCTGAACAAAGGGATTCGTTACTCCTGGTCTTTTCCCTTTCGGATGAACTTCCTCTTGGGAAATAAAAAAATTTCAGCCAAGGACCATACGGAGGCATGGAGAGCGCTACGACAGGCGGGACTGGTGGAAGATAATGCATTGCCGGAACCCCCGGCTCCCAGGCCTCAGCGCTCTAAATGGACTCGAGTGGGAAGAAGAACTTGAGATGCCTTGGATCATCTGAGAAAGTCTCCTAAGCACTAAAGCACAGTTACTTACCTGTAACAGGTGATCTCTGGGAACAGCAGGAATTAGTCATCACATATGGGTACGTCGGTACCGACGGAGCCCGCGCGGGAAAGCTCCCCAGCTTTTCAGATTAAAAGCTTTTGGGGCCTCCCACTGCACATGCGCGCTGCCTTCCCGCCTTCCTGAGCAGCTCTCGTCAGTTCGAGTTTAAAGCTGAGACAATAGAGAGAGAGGACAGGAAGATAGATAGACATACAACTCCAAGGGGAGGTGGGTGGGTTGTGATGACTAATTCCTGCTGTTCCCAGAGATCACCTGTTACAGGTAAGTAACTGTGCTATCTCCAGGAACAAGCAGGAATACGTCATCACATATGGGGACTCCCTAGCTAAGATGCCTGGGAGATCCCCCTCCAAGGGTAAACCATCTTCGCATGGATCTCAGGCATCCATCCAGGGAAGGTGGGCAGGAGTTGTTTAAGTATGGAACAGGTGTTTGAGGACAGCCTGACCAAACAAGGCTTCCCGGCGGGAGTCCTTGTCCAAGCAGTAATGGGCTGTGAAGGTATGAACCGAGGCCCAAGTGGCTGCTCGACAGATCTGATCTATGGACACAGAGTGAAGATGAGCCATAGAAGTGGCCATGGCCCTCACATTGTGAGCTGTGACATGGCCCTCCATAGAAATGTTCTTACTCTGGTAAGCAAAAGAAATACACTGAGCGATCCAATTGGAAAGTGTACGCTTGGTGACTGGAAGTCCCAAATGAGAAGGATCAAAAGCCACGAAAAGTTGGGAAGACTTTCGATGTGGTTGAGTCCTGTTGAGGTAAAAGGCAAGAGCTCTTTTACAATCCAGAGTATGAAGGTTCCTCTCTGCACTGGATGCATGAGGAGCCGGGAAAAAGACAGGTAGATATACCTCTTGATTAAGATGAAAGGGCGAGACCACTTTGGGCATAAAGTGGGGATTCGTCCTAAGGACCACCTTATCATGATGAAACCTAGTATAAGGTGGATGAGCCACTAAAGCCTGCAGTTCACTGATGCGGCGAGCCGAAGTGACTGCAATAAGGAAAACAACCTTCCAGGAAAGAAATTTGAAGGAGGTAGAGTCCAAAGGCTCAAAAGGTGGCTTCATAAGCTGACCTAGAACTAGGTTCAAATCCCATGCTACCGGAGGAGGTCGGATGGGAGGTTTAGTTAGAGTCAGGCCTCTCATGAAACGTGAAACAAGAGGATGAGAGGAGACAGGTTGTCCATTTATAGGTTTTAAGGATGCTGCAATAGCACTCAAATGGACCCTTACTGAATTTGTCTTAAGGCCTGCATTTGAAAGATGCAGGAGATAGTCCAAGAGGGAATTCAAAGGAAGTGCTAGAGGGTCAAGACCCTGCTGAGCACACCAAATGGAAAAACGTTTCCATTTGAAAGCATAAGAACGCCTCGTGGAAGGTTTCCTAGAGGCATGAAGGATATCTGTCACAGGTTGAGAAAGATTAAAGTCTTGAAGACTTAGGCCTTCAGTAACCAAGCTCTGAGATGTAGGGATTTGGGGTTTGGGTGCCACAAAGTCCCCTCCTCCTGAGACAGAAGGTCTGGCGCAGCTCCCAGGTCCAGGGAGGATCCCTGGGAGAGATGCAGAAGTAGAGGGAACCACACCTGGCGTGGCCAGCGGGGAGCTATGAGGATCATAGTCCCGTGATCCCTCTGGAGCTTGAACAGAGTCTTGGATATTAGAGGAATGGGTGGAAAGGCATAGAGGAATTCCTGACCCCAATGCAGGAGGAAGGCATCGTGGGCCTGAGCTCCCTGACACTGAGTTCTGGAACAGAACCGGGGAAGTTTGGCATTCCACGGACTTGCAAAGAGGTCTATGTCCGGGGTCCCCCATTCCTGAAAGATTCTGCGTATCTGGTCCATATGTAGGGACCATTCGTGTGGAAGCAGAACTCGACTGAGTCTGTCTGCACGAGAGTTTTGAACTCCTGGAAGATACACTGCAAGAAGGTGAATTTCATGCTCTCTGGCGAAGGCCCATATTCTGAGAGCTTCGTTGCAAAGCGACAGAGAGCCTGTCCCTCCTTGTTTGTTTATATAGAACATGGCTACCTGATTGTCTGTCTGAACTAGGACAGTCAGATTGACAAGGAGGGTATAGAAGACCTTGAGGGCAAGGTAAATTGCTCGCAGTTCCAGGAGGTTGATATGAAGGGTGGCCTCCTGCGGAGACCAAGTGCCCTGAGTGGAGAGGTTCTGAAGATGAGCTCCCCACCCTGTCTGGGAGGCATCTGTTGTGAGGGTTGCTTGGGACAACAAAGGTTGGAAGGGGGCCCCCAACAACAGATTCTTGGTGGATGTCCACCATTGGAGGGACCAAAATAGACGGCTTGAGGTGAGTATTTGGTCGGAGAGCGCTCCAGATGCTTGAGTCCACTGGGTGGCCAAGGTCCATTGAGCTGCTCTCATATGCAGACGAGCGTAGGGCACCACATGTACCGTGGAGGCCATGTGGCCCAGAAGTCGCAGCATTTCCCGGGCTGTCAAATGACTGCTGGACTGAGCTTGGAAGGCCAAACTCAGCAGGCGTTGGGCCCTGACCTGAGGCAGGTAGGCCCTTGCAGTGATGGTGTCTAACTGGGCCCCTATGAACTCGGGAGACTGAGTAGGGATTAGTTGAGACTTGGGAAGGTTTACTACCAGTCCTAGATACTGCAGAAGACGCCTTGTGCGGTCCAGGGAAATTTGGGCCTGGGACTGAGAGGGAGCTCGGATGAGCCAGTCGTCCAGGTATGGGAATATGAAAATTCCCAGGCCTCTTAGAAAGGCAGCTACGACTGCCATGCATTTGGTGAACACTCTTGGAGCAGAGGCTAGACCGAAGGGGAGTACTCTGTACTGGAAATGTTTTCCCTGAAACAGAAATCGAAGGTATTTTCTGTGGGATGGGTGGATGAGTATGTGTGTATACGCATCCTTTAGATCTAGAGAACAAAGCCAATCCTGACTCTGAAGGTATGGAAGGAGAATGCCCAGAGAAAGCATTTTGAATTTCTCCTTGAAAAGAAATTTGTTCAATTCTCTCAGATCCAGAATTGGTCTGAAGCCCTCTGTCTTCTTTGGTATTAGAAAATAAGGGGAGTAGAATCCCGTCCCCTGTTGAAGAAGAGGGACCTCCTCTATTGCCCCCTGGGCAAGGAGGGAGGAGACTTCCTGACCCAAGAGGGCCAGGAGAGATGGGGGAGAATTGAACTGCCTCACCATAGTATAAGGAGGAAGGTCGGAAAAATGGAGTTTGTAACCCTCTCTGATGATAGAGAGGGTCCATTGCTCTGATGTAATTTGCTCCCATCTGGGAGCAAAGTGAGCTAACCTTCCGGGTATGGTGAGGGGCTCTGGTTGTTCTAGAGCCAGAAAAGTTAAGTTCTCTAGGGGCAAGTCAAAACCCCTGAGGGGGTGGAGCCTGCTGAGGCGTAGCAGACGCCGCCGGCTTTGACCTTGCCTGTTTAGGTTGCTGACGTTTAGCAGCAAAACGAGGCTGAGAGGATTGTTGGCCAGTATTTGTAGAAAATCTGGACTTCTTGTAATAAGGCCTCTTAAAAGACTTCTTCCTGGCAGGAGTGGAGGTAGACTTAGAAAGTCTATCTAAGGTGGCATTTTCTGCATCCATTTGAGTGGCCTTAATTTGCCACTCCTCACCAAATAAGTTCTCACCTGTACAGGGCAGATTTCTTAAGCCATCTAGGACCCAAGGTTCTAGATCAGAAGCCTGGAGCCAAGCAAGACGTCGGGCTGCTATAGCAATGCCCGAAGCCCTACCAGCACCCTCAAAGGAATCAAAAGCTGCCCTGTTGGAGAACTTTGAAATATCCAAAAGGAAATGAACTGCTCCCTCTTATCCTCAGGGAGAAAGGGGGCAAAATGCCGAACTTTTAGAGCGATTTCACTGAGAAACATGCCCATGTAAAGACTATAGGAATTAATCCTGGCTATAAGCATAGTAGCCTGGAAAATGTTCCTGCCAAAAGAGTCTAGAGTCTTACATTCTCGCCCTGGAGGAGTAGAAGAGTGCCTTTTGGTACTCTTTATCTTCTTCATTGCAGACTTCACCACAATAGAATGGTGAGGCAACTGGGTTTTTTGGAAACCAGGAGAAGGGGGGACACGGTACATGGTGTCCAACCTGCGAGAAGAAGGAGACAATGTTAGAGGAGCCTCCCATAAGTCCATCAAGTGTTCTTGAAGGATTTCATGGATAGGCAGGGTGACTGCCTCTTTAGGAGACTTAGAGTATCCTAAAATATCCAGTTTCTTTGATCTGGGTTCCTTTTCAGAGGATGAAGCAATAGAAAGACCTTTAGCCATTTCTATGATGAAGTCCTGAAAGGACAAATCCTCTGGTGGAGACATTCTCCTGTTAGGAGAAGAAGGCTCCTCAGGAAGATCAAGGGAGAACTCATCAGAATCATCAGAGGAGTTAAAATCCTCTGAAGAAGCAGAGTATCCTCTATGTGCTTCCAACGCACGATACGCATACCGTTCGGTATCGACATCGGGCGTACCGGGTATGGGATCGGTACCGGGCAAAAGCCCGGATCCGGCATGCGGAACCGATCTGCGTTTGGAAGACGATGGCCTCGGTTCCGGTATGGAAGCCATTACCGGAACCGGACCCGGTACCGCTGGCTGCGGTACCGAGGGCATAGCAGCATTAATAAAAGCCAGAATGGCCTGCTGCATGACTTGGACAGTATTGCCCATAGACGCCACTGCTGCCTGGATGTCGGTACCGGTATGGGCCGGTACCCCAGAGCAGTACAACAGGTGATCTGTCGAGGCCGCGCCATCGATGTCAACCTGTGACCCCATGATTGCTTTGGAGGCCGGAGCCTCCCGCCGGGGTTTTTTGGCCTGGGCAGAATCCTCGAACTCAGAATTGAGAGCCTCTCGATCTTTAGAAAGAGATTTGCTTTTAGAGGATTTGCCCACTGGAGTTTTGGTTACCTGAGATCCATCCGGAGAGGAAGACCTGGATGACTGTGATGCTTCTGAAGGAAACAGCACATGGAACTTGTTGGCCCGGTTCTGCAATCCACGTTTCGACATCTGGGAGCAGGATGGGCAGTCCGGTATGGAATGGTCAGGTCCTAAACATTTAAGACACCATTCATGGGTGTCTGTAAGAGGAATGACAGCACTGCACTTGGTACACTTTTTAAAACCAGGAACTGGCTTCTCCATGAGGAGAAATTGTGTTGGCCTGAAGGCCTAACAAAGTACCAAGCTGTGCTGAAGAAAAGAAAAATATATATTTTTTTTTTTTAAAAGAAAGAAAGAGAGACCGGCAGTACCGGTTTCAGAATGGGGAAGGCAGGTACGCGGTCTAAAGAAAACAATAAAATTAACAATTTCTTCAGCGGTGACAGGAACACGACCTGCTGGCTCCGCGGAAAAAAAGAAACTGACGAGAGCTGCTCAGGAAGGCGGGAAGGCAGCGCGCATGTGCAGTGGGAGGCCCCAAAAGCTTTTAATCTGAAAAGCTGGGGAGCTTTCCCGCGCGGGCTCCGTCGGTACCGACGTACCCATATGTGATGACGTATTCCTGCTTGTTCCTGGAGATGGGAGTTCTCACAGACTCTTTTGATATTGAAAAGCGCTTACTATCATATGTTGGCATAAGTTAGCTCAATATCACACTGGTTATTAATGTACTAAAGGTTTAATGTTAACATGGGGCTTCAGAAAATCACTCAGTGCTAAAAATGGGGAACAGGAAACTGTTGTAGTGCCAGGGAGTGGGGGGTGAAATGTACCTTAATATGCTTCTATACTACATAAGGGGGGCACAACACCACAGTACATGTTAATATCTTTTTGCACGGGGAACCAGATGGAGCAGGGTAAGGGGTTAGCTTTACCGTGTCCTGTCCGTCAGGCAGGCAGATGGTACAGCTAGGAGGGGAAGATGGGTGGGATGGGAGACAAGTACAGATTGGATTGATTTGGGGGACAGGAGGGGGGGGGGTTTGGATAACCTTAGTGGATGGGATGTGGGCGCGGTGGTGGTGGGGAGTACCTCCGATTATTGCAAAAAGAGGGGTAGGTGAGGGGATGTTTATACTGTATCAAATTAATGACAATTCGGGGAGGGGAGGCTATGGCGGTAAAGCAACTTGAGTAGCCATGTTGAAAATAATTTCTCTAAATGTAAAGGGTCTCAATTCCCCAGGAAAACGTTCCCTGCTGTTTGCGGAATTGAGGTCCTTGAGAGCGGATATAGTATTTTTGCAGGAGACACCTCCGTCCAAGCAAACAAGGATGGTTAAAACGCAAACCTTACCATGAGGTATGGGTGGCTTCGGATACCAACGGACGCAAGAAGTATGGAGTGGCCTTGCTATTTCACCAATGCTTATCCCTCAAGGTAGAAGACGTTCAGAGGGATAATTTGGGGAGGTGGCTCCTCTTGAATGTTCGCTTGGACGGCCGTTTGTTGACATTGGCTAATGTGTATGCCCCCAATACAGGTCAGGTGACCTTTTTTGCGCAGTTTAAAGCTCAACTGGCCGACTTTGCAACCGGCCCTATCATACTGGGCGGGGACTGTAATGTTCACCTGACCCCTCATTTGGATTCGACGAGTAAAGTTGGGAGGGAGATTCGTGGGCCTAGTAAGGTGCTGTGGAACTTAATGCACGATTTAGGCTTGCGTGACGTCTGCAGAGTTACGCACGAAGGGGAAAAAGGTTATACATATTACTCACCCGTTCACCAGGTACATACCCGTATTGACTATATCCTACTAGATCAGCGTCTGATGGCCGAGAAAATTGAGGCCGGGCACGGGACGCTGACGTGGTCGGATCATGCCCCGTGCTGGATCACTCTGCCTGCGGATTTTTACGGTGAACAGCACCGGCTCTGGCGTTTCGATATTTGTTTTTTACAGCAACAGCGTGCTGTTCAGGACCATATCCGTTTTCTAAAAGAATTTTTTGAACTAAACGATACCGGGGAGGTCCCCTTGCCAAAGGTATGGGAAAGCCTTTAAGGCTACCGCACGGGGTCGTCTGATAGCAGAAGATGCCCGTACACGACGAGCCTGGAAGCAGGAATCTTGTCAATTAGAGGGAGAGTCTCGACGTCTTCAATTGGAGCATGCTCGGACAGGCTCCAAACGAGTTTTGCGCCAATGGCGGGCAGTGCAGGCTAAGTTGGCTGCCTGTAGGCAGAGTAATTTGGATAACATAAGACGGAAATTGCGCCAAACCTTTTATGAACGGGGGAATAAGGCTGGGCGGTATCTAGCCTTACGGCTTCGCCAGCAGCACACCACGAGGGTAATTCGTGAAATCCGAGACTCACGGGGACAAAAGAGGGTGATCTCCCGGGAGATACGCGAGGTCTTTGCCGAATTTTTGGAATGGTTGTACAGGGCTGAGTCTGTTGACCTGCATCGGGTGCAGGAGTATTTGCGTGCGGTCACACTACCGCGGATGCACGAGTCGGATGTAGCTCAATAAGATGCTGAACTTACCGTGGAAGAGGTGGAGACCGCAATCCGGCGGTTGAAACCCGGGGGGGCGCCGGGCGCGGATGGCTTTCCCGCTGAGTACTATAAAAAATTTAGAGCGCAGCTAGCGCAGACTTTGATGGTGCTTTTTAATGAAGTGTTGCGGGGGGTAGCGCTTGCCCCCTCTCAACGCGAAGCTCTTATTGCTATGATACCTAAGTCAGGTAAGCCCCTACAGGAGGCAGCTTCTTATCGCCCAATCTCTTTGCTCAATACGGATGTAAAAATTTTGGCATCGGTATTGGCTGCCCGACTGAACCGGATTTTGCCAAATTTAGTACACTCAGACCAAGTAGGGTTTGTTCCGGGCCGCCAGGCAGCGGACAATATTCGGCGAATGCTACAGGTTATCCATGTTGCTCGGCAGGACCCTCAACCGGCGATTTTGGTGGGAGTTGACGCGGAGAAAGCTTTTGATCGCATTAGCTTGGACTTTCTGTGGAGTGTGTTGGACGCCATGGGGTTTGGCCCTAACTTCCAACGCTGGGTTCACTGCCTTTATCAAGAACCTAGGGCACGTGTCCGCGTTAACGTGGGTCAGTCTGCGAGTTTTGCGTTGGAAAGGGGCACTCGGCAGGGGTGCCCTCTGTCGCCGCTGCTGTTTGTGCTGGTGATGGAGCCCTTGGCGCAGTGTTTTCGCGATCATTCAGACATAGTGGGCGTTCGAGTGGGTCCCGCAGATTATCGAATAGCACTTTTCGCAGACGATATCATATTATCTCTGGTGGATCCGGTTAAGTCTCTTCCCGCTGCTATGCAACTTTTTGCCACCTTCTCTCAGGTATCGGGGTTCCAGATTAACTACACTAAATCTGAGATTCTAAATGTTGGGGTCCCAGAAGCGGTCTGCTCACAATTGAGGGCCACGTATCCCTTTAGATGGGTATCAGGCTCCCTGAGCTACTTGGGAGTGAATCTGACGGTTGAGCAGGCGGCACTTTATAAGGAAAATTATAATCCACTACTTCAGCAGGTTAGGCAGGACTTGGAGTCCTGGACTAGTTTGATGTTATCTTGGTTCGGACGTATAGCGGTGGCCAAGATGGTGGTTCTTCCGAAGTTCTTATACCTCTTTCAGGTACTTCCTATCCCACTTCCACGGGGAGTTTTGGCCACGTGGCAAGCAATGCTTATGAAGTTTATATGGCGATCCCGTAGACCCCGCATAGCACGACGCACTCTTTATATGCAGACCCGCCGCGGCGGTATGGGGGTGCCCAACCTTCAGTGGTACTATATGGCGGCACAATGTCGTGCGGGAGTGGAGTGGATGAACGCCGACAGTCCCAAGCGTTGGGTTCAATTGGAACAGTACCTTTCAGGGGGAGCAGGACTGGGAGATAGGCTCTGGCTCGGTTCTAGGTTGCGAGGGGGAGCGCGAACAAGTAACCCCTATATCCTACACACCCTCCAATGTTGGGACAGGTCCTTTCGGCCTCAGAGGGCAGACTTGACTCCTTTAGCGCCCATTGTGGAGAACACTTTGTTTCCCCCAGGGATGAGCGATCCGGTATTCCGAATGTGGGGGCATAAGGGACTCAGCCGAGTCGGTCAACTGTTTGATGAGGGAAGGTTACGCTCTTTTCGAGCGCTCCAGGCGGACTTTGATTTACCTGCTTGTCATGTCTTCCAGTATACGCAGGTGGTTCACTGGGTACGGACTCGGGTTGTTCGATCTCAGGTTGCCCGTGACTTGTCGGATGTTGAGCGCTTCTGTGAAGGGAGTACCACCACGAAAGGCCTTATTGCTGCCTTGTACGCCCAGCTACAGGAGCGACAGTCGGGACCCGGCAGGCATAGGGAGCAATGGAATCACGATCTGACTCTTCATTATTCGGAGCAACAATGGAAACAGGTGGAAGGTAGATTGTGGAAAAGCTCGGTGGTGATTAATGCCCGCGAAACTAATTATACAATTCTTTATCGATGGTACATGACGCCTGAGTGGATTGCGCATGCATATCCTGGGGCTTCAGACTTATGCTGGCGGAACTGTGGATTGAGGGGCACCTTGGTGCACATTTGGTGGCTCTGTCCCCGTATTAGTGTCTTCTGGAGGGGGATCCAGTATCGTTTAAAACAATTGGTTGGGCTGCACATATCCTGGGATCCAGGCATCTTTCTTTTTGGTGTGAATGTCCCAGGCGCCAAAACCCCACAGCTAGCTCTGATTCGGCATGGATTGAATGCTGCTCGGCTGGCACTAGCGGCGGCTTGGAAGCAGGCCTTGGCACCCTCCTTCTCTAATTCGTTGGAGTGGATGTGGGACACGTACACCATGGAATGCGGGGTGGTTGCTGGAAAGCTACGCCTCCCCCAGTTTGAGCAAGTGTGGGAAGCTTTTATTTTGAAGTATGGTTAATGCCTGCTTAGGGGTCCTTTGCATTTCCTGGCTGCACTGGCTCAACAATTACGAGAGGTGATGTCTCCTGGCTCCTTTCCCATTCCGTGTGTTCTGGTATGCTAATGTTCTCTCACCAATCCTAGCAGGCATGGAGAGTCTTAGAGGGGGGTGGGGGGTGAGGAAGGGAGGGTGGGAGGGGGGTTTGGGGGGTAATAAGGGTAGATAGGTGGGGTAGTTTGGGGTTACTACAAGGTGATAAGCGGGGAGTAGGGGGCTAAATATTAAAAAAAAAACAACACACAAGGCCTTGAGAGCATTGCCTGTGAGTTTCCAACTGTTCTGCTTGTTATTGAATTGTATATGCAACTCATGATATTGTTCTTGTTGTAATTTTGTGTTGCCTTTAAATAAAATAAAATAAAAAAGTTGAAGTAGCAATCAGATGTGATGGCTGGTGAAGACATTACTTTCACCCGCTCCAGAGCTGCTCTGGAAAAATCATTTGACACTGGCAATAAAGCCCTACCCTGCCCAAAGAGCACAATACATGAACCCAAATCAGAAACCTGAGAGCAGAGTAGCCTAATGGTAACCAAGAGACCAGGGTTCGATTCCCACCAGCACTGCTTGTGGCTTTGGGCAAGTCACTTAACCCTCCATTGCCTCGTCAAGATCCAAGTTGTCAATGTCCCTGTTTAATGTACATTAAAAAACTTAAGTTACTATGTAAACCGCTTTATCATTTTCAGTCAAAGCGGTATAAAAAATCCTGTTAAATAAATAAAATCTTGTGTGTTGGGGGGGTTGCCCTTGCAGCAGAAAGCGTAGTTACTCACCTGTAACAGGTGATCTCCGGGAACAGCAGGAATTTAGTCTTCACATATGGGCAACATCGGTACCGACGGAGCCCTTGCAGGAACACTCCCCAGCGTCCAATAGGAAAGCCTTTGGGAGCATCCCACTGCACCTGCGTTGTTGCCTTCCTGCCTTTCCCACTCTCCCTCCCTCCTGAGCTTGAGTTTGTAGCTGAGATAAAAGGAGAAAAAGAGAAAAAAAAAAGACAGAAAACATACAACTCCTAGGGGAGGAGGGTGGGTTGTGAAGACTAAATTTCTGCTGTTCCTGAAGATCACCTGTTACAGGTGAGTAACTACGCTATCTCCAGGAACAAGCAGGAATGTAGTCTTCACATATGGAACTCCCTAGCTAGAAAATGCCAGAGAGATGACCTCAGAATTGGCTGTTTTTTTAACAGGTATGCTTACAGAGGTCATGTATCCTGCATGGATGTCTGGTATCGAAACCCGGGACAGGGTGGAGGGGGGGGGTAGATGTTGCTCTAAGTCTGAAAGAGATGCTGGAGAACAGCCTGGCCAAACATGGCATCCCGGCAGGAGTCCTTGTCTAGGCAGTAGTGAGCAGTAAAAGTATGGACCAAAGACCAAGTTGCTGCTTTGCAGATAAGAACATAAGATATGCCATACTGGGTCAGACCAAGGTCCATCAAGCCCAGTATCCTGTTTGCAACAGTGGCCAATCTAGATCACAAGTACCTAGCAGTTACCCCAAAAGACACAGGTTCCACAATGCGTGTATTGGGTCAAGCAGTGATATCCCTGGTCCCTTTTCATAACGGTTTATGGACCTTTCCTCCATAAACCATTAATAGCTACACATCATAGATTTCCCATTGAGGTAGCCATGGCTCGAACATTTTGGGCAGTGACATGACCCTCGAGGGAGAGTCCTGCCTTCTCATAAGCAAAGATGATGCAGTCAGCTATCCACTTGGAGAGAGTACATTTGGAGACTGGCAACCCAAGGTGACTAGAGTCAAAGGAGATGAACAGCTGCGAAGCTTTCCAGTGTTTGAGTCCTCTGGAGATAAAAAGCTAAGGCACGTTTAAAATCCAGAGTGTGGAGGGTTGCTTCTGCCCTAGATGAATGAGGTCTAGGGAAAAACATAGGGAGGTAGACTGACTCTTTCAAATGGAAGGGAGAGGCCACCTTCGGCATGAAGTGAGGGCGAGTCCTAAGGACTACCTTATCATGGAGGAACCATGTGTAAGGTGGCTCAGCCACCAACGCCTGGAGCTCACTAATGCACCTTGCTGAAGTGAGGGCAATGAAGATGATGACCTTCCATGTGAGAAACTTAAGTGAAGCAGTGGCCAGAGGTTCAAAGGGTGGTTTAAGAAGCTGCACTAGAACACAGATCTCATGCCACTGGAGGTGACTTAAGGGGAGGCTTGGTTAATAGAAGACCCCTCATGAAGCGTGCTACAAGCAGCTAAGAGATGGGTTGGCCATCTAAGGGCACGTGAGGGGCCACAATTGCACTTAGGGCACGTGAGGGGCCACAATTGCACTTATCAAAGACTATCGCTATATGGTTTTCTCACGGCTCTCCCCCCCCCTTCCTTGACGCCATCTTTCCCCAATGCGCCCATCTCACTAGTCTCTTCTTTTCGGTACCTTGGGGTTCTTTTTGACTCTGATCTTTCTTTCTCAACGCATATCTCTCATATCTCTAAGCTCTCCTTCTTTCATCTCCGCCAGATTCGCGCCATCCGTCCTTTCCTTTCTCCATCTGCCATAACCACACTATTACTGACCCTTGTTATCTCCCGTCTTGATTTCTCTAATTCCATTCTATCCGGTACTTCCAAATTGCAACTCTCACGACTCCAACGAATCCAAAACACTGCGGCCCGTCTTATCACCCACTTTTCTCCTCGGGACCACATCACCCCCCTTCTTCTTCAACTTCATTGGCTCCCTATTTCCTTCCGTATCAAGTTCAAACTCCTCACACTGGTCCATAAAGCACTTCACACCTCTACCCCTCAATATCTGTCTGATCTTCTCCGCTTTCACACCCCCCGCCATACCCCCCGCTCCTTCCACCTCAACCGATTAGTACTACCATCCCCCTCTAGTGCCCACTTACAGTCCACACGATCCTCAGCTTTCTTCTTCATTGGCCCCGCACTATGGAACTCCCTTCCCCCACCCCTCCGTCTCGAACCTCACTACCCCGCTTTCAAGCGTTCCCTTAAAACTCATTTCTTTTCACTTGCCTTTGACCTCCCCCCCCGACCCCTGATTCTCCTTCCCCTTCCTCTACCCTTCTCTCCTGTTCTTACTCTTCTTTCCTATCAAACATGTAACTTCCTTTCTGACTCTAGGCCTGTGCCTTTTGTTTGTAATGTTTTTTATTGTAAACCGCTTTGCCTATTAATGAAAGGCGGTATATCAAATAAATGAACATGAACATGTACTCTTACAAAATTGGTTTTGAGCCCAGAAGATAGGTGGAGGAGATATTCAAGGAGTGCCTCCACCGGAGCTGAGAAGGGATTAAGATTCTTCTGAGAACACCAGAAAGAAAACCTATGCCACTTGAAAGCATGGTACCACCTGGTGGATGGCTTCCTAAAAGCTACGAGGACGTCTTTAAACTCCTGGGGAAGGTTAATGCCTTGGAAGGCTATGCCTTCAGCAGCCATGCTGTGAGATGGAGAGACTGCGGATTGGGATGGAGTAGCGTCCCCTCCTCCTGAGAGAGGAGATATGGAACAGACCCCAGATCTACAGGTTGAGCTTGAGACAGACGAAGGAGGAGATGGTACCACGGTTGATGTAGCCAGCATGGGGCTATGAGTATCATGAAGCCCCTGTCCATCTGGAGTTTGAACAGAGTTTTGGGAATTAGGGGAATGGGAGGGAAGGCATATAGGAAGCCCTGTCCCCAATGGAGGTGAAAAGCATCCACTTGTTGACTGTCTGGCGCAGGAGTACTGGTACAGAAGCTTGGCATTCTGAGGAGTTGCAAACAGGTCTATCTCTGAGTCACCCAGATCTGAAAAATGTGAGAGATTGTGTCTACATGAAGAGACCACTTATGGGGGAGAAAAATTCAACTTAGTCTGTTCACTAACACATTGTACTTGCTCGGGAGATACACCGCCTGGAGGTGAATGCGATGATATATGGCAAAGGACCAAAGATATAGAACCTCACTGCAGAGGGTTCAAGAACCTGTTCCACCTTCCTTGTTCACATAGAACATGACTACTTGAATGTCAGTTTGGACTCTGACTCCACAGGAACAAAGATGGTCCTGGAACACTTTGAAAGCATTGAGAATGGCTCTGAGCTCCAGCAGATTTATGTGGAGTTGTGACTCCTGCTGAGAACAGAGTCCTTGAGTGGAGAGAGATCCCAGATGGGCTCCCCAGCCCAATCTGGATGCATCCATCATCAGGGCACACTGATGTACTCTGGATGGATAAGAAATGAGTATACGCTTCCTTTAGATCTAGAGAACAGAGGCAGTCCTGACTCTGGAGATAGGGAAGGGGGGTCCCCAGAGATACTATTCTGAACTTCTTCCATAGGAGATGCTTGTTTAGTTCCCCCAGGTCCAAAATGGGTCTGTATCCCCCACATTGGAATATGTAAGTAGGGAGAAAAGAAGCCTATTCATTGCTGGAATGTTTATTTTATTTTTATTTAACAGTATTTCTAAACCGCCTTATCTTAATAATCAAGGTGGTATCACAGCAAGCAATCAGGTAAAGTGGGTGTGTTATACATGCAGTGAGGGTGAAACTTAGTTGTGTGAGGGCTGTGTTGGGTGCTTGATTTGCTTGAGCTATGTACAAGGTGGGCTATTTAGAAAACTACTCAAGACACATCTTTTCCAAGCACATTACAACTTAACCACATGAAATATACTAACCTCCTGAAGTAAACTCAGCAATGTGTAAATTTGTATATAAGGGTCATCATTTGTAAAGTCCTAACAGGCAGCAACTGTAAATATGTATTAAGTATCTGTATGTAACTACAATATTCAATCTACTGTAAATCTTGTAACCCTATGCTTGCTGTGCTCTATCCCCCCCCCCCCAAATCACATTGTATATAAATTAATCCTGGCCAGTACAGCCAAACCTCCTATGTATAGACACCGCTGCTGATCACTGGAAGCAGCGGGTTACAAATGTACACTAAATAAATAAATAAATAAATAAATAAATAAATAAATATTTACAGTGGTGCTAAAAACACATTTTATATACATATAGTGTTAGGAGATTTGGTGTGCTGTTATACATTCTCTTAGGTTATGTGATGTGTCCATAGTGCTCTATGAACAGCATGGTTTTCAGCTGTTTTCTGAAGTCTTTGAGGTCTGGAGTTGCCCTTAGATCGTCCGGTAGATTGTTCCATATTGTTGGAGCAGCCATGGAGAGAGCTCTGTCTGTTGTGTCCTTGCGTGTGTGCTTGTTGGAATGTTGGAACGTCATCTATTGCACTTTGCAGCAGAAGGGAGGTGACCTCTTGCAGTAACAGAGCAGTGAGAGGGTGCTGAGAATGGAACTCTTGGTGAAGTTGGGGGGGGGGGGGTAGACTTCGTAGATGTAGTTTGAATCCTTCCCACACTATAGTCAATGTCCACTATTCCGAAGTGATGAGATGCCACCTATGGGCATAACAACAGAGTCTGTCGGGAATGTGGACAGGGTCATGATTCTCCAGAGGCAGGGCAGCTATGTTCTCTAGAAAGGAGTCAAAAACCCGGAGCAGTCTGGGTCTGCTGAGGTAACTCAGACATGGGAGTCTGAGCCTTCTTTTGCTGTTTTGTAAGTTGTTGTCCCTTAACATAACATATGCCATACTGGGTCAGATCAAGGTCCATAAAGCCCAGTATCCTGTTTCCAACAGTGGCCAATCTAGGTCATAAGTACCCACGTTGAGTGAAAAAATATTTTCTCTTATTAGTATTAAATAGGTTAATCTGTAGCTTCATTGCATGTCACCTAATATACAAATTAATGAATGGAGTGCAACGATTACCCGTTCCACTCCATTCATTCATTTATAGACCTCTATCATATCTGCCCTCAGCCATCTCTTTTCCAGATTGAAGAGCTCTAACCTTTTTAGCCTTTCTTCATAGGGGTATCCTTCCATCCCCTTTACCATTTTGGTGCCTCTTCTCTGTACCTTTTCAAATAACCCTATATCCTTTTTAAGATACGGCGACCAGAATTGCACACAATATTCAAGGAGCGGTCTCACCATGGAACGATATAGAGGCATTATAATATCTTTTGTTTTATTTTCCATTCCTTTCCTTATGATACCTAGCATTCTATTTGCTCTCTTGGCCGCCGCTGCACACTGGGACGAGGGTTTTAACATGTTATCCACAATAATGCCTAAATCTTTTTTCCTGGGTGGTGGTTCTTTTTTTAATTATTTATTTATGCATTTTTAAACAATGAACCAAGCAAAAAACTTGTACAGAATAATGACACTTGCAGAAAATCAGCTTAATACAAAAAAGTTTTCAAAATATACAATAGCAAGGATCAAAAATATAGTCCTCAAAATGGGGAGGGATTAACCACAAAATTAATCATAGAATATCAACATCAAGAAAACAGATGGTAACAGAGCACCAAGGAGTAATAAACTTATGATAGAGTGTGTGTTCCCGGAGTGGAAGCAACCACCAACTGAGAACTCAAAAAGGTGGAAAGATCAACAGGAGAAAAGAACACATACTTCTGAGCTTTATAGGTGACTAAACATTTGCAAGGAAAACGAAGAGTGAACAAGGCACCCAAAGATACCACCCCAGGTTTTAACAGAAGAAAAGCCCTCCTCCGCTTCTGCGTTTCCCGGGCCACATCAGGGAACACCAAGACTTTTTTACCATAAAACAGAGTAGAGCGCTTTTTATAGAATAGTTTCAATAGCCACTCTCTATCTGAGGAAAGGGCTAATGTAACTAATAAAGTAAAGTAGACACAGCTAAATCCTCTTCCCCAGGAGTTGATAATAAGGCAGACACATTAAGCATATCTATTTCCAAAGCCCCCCCAGAAGCTTTCCGCTCTCTTTTCCCTAAAGGGAGATAATAAATCTTAGACACAGGAGGAAACAAATCCGGAGGGACTAATAAAATTTCTTGAAGGTATTTCTTGAAAAGATCCAGCGGCGAAGTCCCAGGTATAATCGGGAAGTTTAATAAACGAAGGTTTGTGGCACGAACAGCATTTTCTAAAGACTATCTTGGCATGCAAAAAAATATTATCCTTGACCAAGGAATCAGATAAATCCTTTACACTTTCAAGCTGCCGGTCTGTGGAAACTTGCTTAGTGTTAATAGTAGCCAAAGAAAATGAAACTTGGGAAAGGGCATCTTCTGTAACAGTTACCCGATCAGATAACACAGTAAATTGGGTAGCAACCATAGTAGAAAGATTGGAAATTGCATCCCAAATGCTCTCCAGAGTGACTGAAGCCGGACGAGGCAAAATAAGGGAAATTAGGCGGGGTGCAGATACAATAGGACTTAACTTATCCTTCGGATCCTTGAAAGCTTCCACAGCAGGAGCACTTCCCTTGGTACCAGGCAGAGATATCAACTCTGAAACACCAGGAGCCTGTACTTCCTCCACTCGGTCTCGAGCAGCAGACAGCAGTGAGCCCCGCACAGACGACGAAACCGCCTCCCCTACAGGAGACGAGACGTCATCGCTCAGCGACTGGGCTGCTGGAGGTCTAGGAGGGACCAGGGGAGAACGTCCATCTGGGGAGAGCGTGATATCCAGGGCGGAGGAAACCAAACCGGAACCCGAAGGTACCTCCACGCCCGCTCGTATCCCCAACACCTGCTCCTCGGACAACCGAACAAAACGATCCATGGGTCCTGCAACAGAGGGTAAAGGCTCCGCGGGAGGAGCTTTAACTTTACTCTCTCTCTTAGGCATCTTCGGTTAGTTCTCCACTGTCGCCATCTTGAACAAGCCACTCCTGGGTGGTGGTTCTTAATGTGGAACCTTGCATCATGTAACCATAGTTTGGGTTGTTCTTCCCTAGGTGCATAACTTTGCACTTGTCTACATTAAATATCATCTGCCATTTGGATGCCCAGTCTTCCAATTTATCAAGATCCTCTTGCACATTTTCCACAATCCTCTTGGGTTTCCACTTGAAGGCATAAGATCTTCTTGTGGAAAGTTTCCTAGAAGCCTGAAGGATATCTTTTACTTGCTGGGACAGGCTGAAATCCTGGAGGTCTAAGCCTTCAACAACCAGGCCGTGAGGTGCAGGGACTGGGGATTTGGGTGCCATAGCGTCCCGTTCTCCTGGGAAAGGAGATCTGGAGCATACCCTAACTCCAGAGACGCTGCTTGAGAGAGATGCAGAAGCAGGGAATACCACGTTTGGTGTGGCCATCGTGATGCTATGAGAATCATGCGACCACTGTCTCTCTGAAGTTTGAAGAGTGTCTTGGGGATGAGGGGAATGGGTGGGAAGGCATAAAGAAGTCCTGACCCCAGTGAAGGAGGAAGGCATCCCTTGCCTGACAGTTGTGCGCCGGAATCCTGGAACAGAACCGGGGAAGTTTGGCATTCAGTGGACTTGCAAAGAGGTCTATGTCTGGAGTGCCCCAGAGATGAAATATCTTTGCCACCTGGTCTAGGTGGAGTGACCACTCGTGAGGTAGCAGTACTCAACTGAGTTTGTCTGCCCAAAGGTTTTGAATGCCTGGAAGATATACCACTAGAAGGTGAATTTGATGCTCTCTGGCGAGGGCCCATAGTCATAAAGCTTTGTTGCATAACAACAGAGAGCCTGTCCCGCCCTGCTTGTTCACATAAAACATGGCTACCTGATTGTCCATCTGGACTAGGACTGTCTTGTAGCTGAGCTGGGCATGGAACACTCGAAGAGCTAAATAAATTGCTCTTAACTCCAGGAGGTTTATGTGTA
The DNA here is from genome assembly GCA_033557465.1 of Ichthyophis bannanicus. Classification (NCBI taxonomy): domain Eukaryota; kingdom Metazoa; phylum Chordata; class Amphibia; order Gymnophiona; family Ichthyophiidae; genus Ichthyophis; species Ichthyophis bannanicus. Next base: position 57,964,921 of record CM066036.1, read on the forward strand.
AACCAACCTCCTGTGGAGTCCAGGTGCCCTGGGTAGAGAGATGATTCAGGTGTGCTCCCCAACCCACCTGTGATGCATCTGTTAGGGTGGCCTGAAAGAGGAGTTGATGGAAAGGAGACCCTACTGTCAGATTTTCTAATGACTGCCACCACTGGAGGGACAAAATTAGTCGTTGAGAGATTGCTATTTTGTCCGACAAATGCCCCATGGCCTTTGTCCACTGTGTGGAGAGGGTCCACTGAGCTGCTCGCATGTGGAAGCAAGCATATGGGACTACGTGAACTGTGGATGCCATGTGTCCCAGTAACTGCAGTAGTTCGAGCAGTGAGGGAGGATTTGCCTGCTGCTTGGGAAGCTAACTGCATTATGCGAAGACACTGGGCTTGTGGGAGGAAAGCCCTTGCCTGTCTGGTATCCAGACTGCCTCCTATGAATTCTAGGCATTGGGAAGGAACTAGTTGATATTTCGGGAAGTTTATTACCAATCCCAAGTATTGGAGGATTCGCATTGTACGAGACAGTGCAGTGCTGGCCTCTGTCACTGTGGAGGCTCGGATGAGCCAGTCGTCTAAGTAAGGGAAGACAAAAATCCCCAGGGTTCATAGAAATGCAGCTACTACTGCCATGCATTTCGTGAATACCCTTGGTGCTGAAGCCAGACCAAAAGGAAGAACCCTGTACTGGAAATGTCTTCCCCTGAAAAGAAAACGTAGAAATTTCCTGTGATCTGGATGGATAAGAATGTGAGTATATGCATCCTTTAAGTCTAGAGAGCAAAGTCAGGCCTGGCTTTGAAGCTATGGCAGAAGAGTTCACAGAGAAATCTTGAATTTCTCTCGAAACAGATATTTGTTCAATTCTCTGAGGTGTAGAATGGGTCTGTGTCCCCCTGTTTTCTTTGGAATAAAAAAATAGGGGGGAGTAGAACCCTGCACACTGTAGAAGAATAGGTACTTCCTCTATTGCCCCTTGGGCAAGAAGTGTGGAGACCTCGTGATCTAGCAGACTGTCTGCAGAGGTTTGTGAATTGAACTGAACTGCTTTAGAATTGAACTGCTTTAGAACTGCTTTAGAATGGCCCTCCAGCTCTTCGCCCTTATCAGCTTTTTCCTACTGACTCACTGGCTCGGAACCTCCCAAGCCCTTTACATATCTCATGGAATTATCCCCATCTTAAATAGCCATGGAAAAAGGTGGTCTGGACCTCCATACTCCCACCCAGGAAGTGACACCTACACACGCCGCTCCCATTTGATACACATAGCACTCCAGCTGCCCAATACACCCACCCAGGAAGAACCTCCGAACTACCGACCCCTAAGATGTGCCATCATAAATGCGCGTTCTATTCGCAAAAAGTGGCCTGTGGTTCTTGAAACAATTTCCCGCTATGACCTAGAGATACTCATGATCACAGAAACCTGGCTATCAGCTGAAGATAACGTTCTCATCAACCAACTTCTACCACCCAATTTCGCCATACACACAAGACATAGAGAAAACAAAAAAGGAGGAGGGGTGCTCATAGTCTCCAAATCGGACCTTAACTTCCACATAACAGATTCCTCTAGCTCAAGCAATCTAGACATACTCTCCATTACAAACCAGCAAATCTCCCTCAACCTCTTATACAGGACACCGTCCACGTCTCCAGATGACCTCCCAACCATTATTGACCTTACTGCCAGCACCCTCAATCCCAATAAACCAAATTGGATAATGGGTGACTTCAATCTCCCATCGTTATCCCAAAACCACGCAATTGCCTTCCTTGGTGCTATGGAAGACCTGGGACTCAAGCAAATTATCAATAAACCCACTCATATAAAGGGAAACATTCTGGATTTGGTATTTGCTCCTCAGACAGTCATTCAACAAAACCACAACCTACCAATATCAATCGTTGATGTACCCTGGTCAGACCACAAACTGATCATTTTCCAGATCCCCATCATCAATGAGAAGCTGCACAGAAGCCAAAACATGCACAGCACATCACGGACGCCCACAAGAAGATTTAGACCATTTAACAGAGAACACATCTTGGCTGAGACCCAATCACTCCTCAACAAAACCATACCAGACCTCGATGAACTAATCACCTCCTGGAACTCCAATCTGCATGCCATATCACAACCTCCAATTTCCAATAACACAAAGAGGAGAAAAAGAAGCACCGCCCCATGGTTCTCTCCTGAATTGCGAGCCTCTCTGACTCAACTCCGCAGACTGGAACGCCGCTGGCGCAGATCACTTTCCACTGAAGATCAGACCGCCTACCGTACTCACCTCTCCACACACCGTGAAGCAATCACAACCACAATGAAACAATATCACACAGACACCCTAAAGAGATCACTGAATAAACCACGTGACCTCTTCAACCTGGTCAAATCCCTCTCAAAGGAACCTTCTCCCGAACAACACAGTGAGATTCATCCACAGAAATTCGCTGACTACATGCAATCCAAGATAGTGCAAACTAACAAGGTGTCAACAGTCCCGTTCCAAGAACCAACGAATGCAACCCCACTAAATAACTTCTCTACACCATCCACTAAATGCATCGAGGACACCATAGCATCTCTCAATACCTCCACTGCACAAACGGACCCATGCCCAGCTTTTTGGATTAAGGAGCTACGTTGTGCGTTCAGCCCCTTCACTGCAAATCTAATGAACCTCTCATTCACAACAGGGTACTTCCCTGCAGCACTCAAGCAGACTTCCATCAGGCCACTTTTGAAAAACCCCAAGCTAGACCCGCAAAAGGTCGAATCTTATAGGCCTATAGCTAGCATTCCCCTCTTAGCCAAGATAATTGAGAAGGAGGCACAACGGCAAATCCAAGATCATATAGACACCACAGCTCCCCTAGATCACTGCCAACATGGGTTCAGAGAATATCATGGGGTCGAGACCCTTCTCACGAACCTATTCAACGACATTATCACAGGCATTAACAACATCCGACAAGGATTTGTACTCGTCTTCTTAGACATCGCTGCGGCGTTCGACTCGGTAAGCCACGAAATTCTCCTCGGACGACTGAAAGAGAAAGGTATCTGCAACAGTGCATTAGAATGGTGCAACTCTTATCTGGATGGTAGATGGCAATATGTGAAGTCCGGTACAGAAGAGTCAAAACGCTTCCATCAAAAGCAAGGTGTGCCTCAAGGTTCCTCATTGTCTTCCCTACTATTTAACATATACATGCAGCCCATCTGCGACATCATAAGATCTTTCAAAGTCAACTGCTTGATATACGCAGATGACATTCTCTTATATATGCCTTTCTCCACAACTCAATTAGACCTGGCACCGTTGGTAGACTGCCTCAATTCGGTCTCAGAGTGGCTCCAATCACAAAACCTTCGCATTCAACATAAAAAAACAGAGGTGCTCTTCATCTCCAAAGACCCCAACTTCACCCCTCCAGCCCACGTCAGTGTCAAGGAAGCTGACCTACAAGCTAAAGAAACAATAAGATACCTTGGAGTTACATTGGACCAACGTCTGGATATGAAACATCACATAAATAACATAGTCAAAGCTGTATACTTCAAAATACGCTCGCTTAGGCATATGCGCTCCATGTTGGACCCTGATGACTTCCGAACCATATACCAAGCACTAATCCTGCCACACTTCGACTTTGCAAATGCCATATTACAAGGTCTCCCTCAATCCACTCTTAGCCCATTACAGATGGCCATGAATGCCGCAGCAAGAGTCCTCTACGGAGCCTCCAGAAGCGACCACGTAACTCCCATTCTTAAACAGCTTCACTGGCTCCCCATCCATGGGAGGATCATCTTTAAAACCCTAGTCCTATCATTCAAGGCAATCAAGGGTATCTCATCCTCCTCACTCACAGATCTGATTCACACTGTACCCCCCAACAGATCCAGAAGAACATCAGCCGTAAACCTACTGACAACCTCGAAGGCGTTGACAAAGTGCAACATGACAACCTCAAACAGAGCCTTCAGTTTCTATGTACCCAAATGCTGGAACGCTCTACCCTCCGACATAAGGGCCATTACTGACCTACTCCAGTTCAGGAAGGCACTCAAATACCACCTCTTCCTTCAATACTACCCTACCAGCAATTGAACCAGAGGAAGTGACCCACTCATGAACACACCATGCCGTTCTTGATATTATTAAGACTCTATTCTGTTCTATGTAATTATCTCTTGTATATAGTTTACCCCGGTTCTCCAAGTTTGTACTCCTGTTCGATGTAAACCAAACAGCTTGTTGTTATGGTCTTTATGTTATAATGTAAACCGCGCTGATGCCGAATAGTGCGGTATATAAGAACTTGTAATAAATAAATAAATAAATAAATAAATTGTAGGAGGGGGTAAGCTGTGAAAATGAAGTTTGTACCCCTCCCCTACAATGGACAAAGTCCAATCTTCTGCTGTTATCTCATGCCATCTGATGACAAAGTCAAAACTCCAAAGTCCCAATATTAGTGATCACAATGAAAACTCAAAAAGACAAAAATCACCAATCCTCAGTATGAATCATTATCAAAAAACATTTTTCGTTTGTCGGACATCACCGGAAAGGGGCAGACAATATAAACCATGCCCTCCACTCGGTTCAGTCCTTTTAATAAAATTTCAAATAATAAAGTGAGACACACTTAACTTAACTTGAAAAGAATTTGTGCAAGTTCCATAACCGGCACGACGCGCACGTTTCGGGTTTCCCCTGTCTCAAGTGCCACCATCGCAATTTGTCATAACCGTCAAAAGACGCTGAAACACAGCTGATTCATTCATAAGGCTGTTTAGTCAGAGATTGGCTAAGAACTTGCCATCAATCAAAAGGATTGCACCAATAACACACCAACAGGGAACACCCACTCATACAGGGAAATCCCTAGGTGTTAGATAATGCTGGACCAATCAAGTTCTTTGTTTAACCCCTCTGGGTGTACTGCATGCAGGTGAAAAATCCAAAGCTGCTCCCGTTCTTGCAGAAGCTGAACTCGATCGCCACCACGAGGATCATAAGGGACATAATCAATAACAGTCCATCCTCAACGGTTTTTCGGCGAGGTCAGGGCAGACCCGGTCGACCTCGCCGTCTGTATTACACAGAAGGTTGGGATCCCCCAGTTACCCGGCAACGGTCTCGACAACAGAATCTATAGTGGTTAATCTGCGATCTACTCCGCTCACTGTAAATCAGGAACAGGTTCTTAATTTGGGGTTATCTTTTGTACCCACGGTCCATCATGATTCTTTTCAGTTACAAAAAGCTCTATATCGATTCTTTCGTAAATTAAGAGTTATACAATATTTTTCTGACAAACCGCATATTTCTGACGGGTCCATTGTGCGTCCGGAGTCAAGATGGGTCCCTCCGGGTAATATAGACCCTTTCATTTTGACATATCAAAGTTTGGTAATGCAGGATTTACAACAGGTTGAAAGATCTTTTTCGTCTAGTTGGGTAAATTTAGATAGGGCAGGTTGGAACACGGTTAGACAGTTACGACAGGATTCGACACTCACCATACGTAGAGCTGATAAAGGTGGAGCTATAGTGGTTCAGTCCACAGCTGATTACCTTCGACAATTGCAAGATCATTTATCTGATGCTCGTACATACCAGATACTTCCTCAAGATCCTACTCGTGTTTTACAATCAGAAATTAAATCAATTACTGATATGGCATTTGCAAAAGGGTGGTTGACAAAAAAAGAACAGCGTTTTTTGACACCAGTTTTTCCAAAAATCCCCATACTTTATTTGGTACCTAAAATACATAAATCTTTGGTTTCCCCGCCGGGCCGACCAATTGTTTCATGTAGGGGTTCAGTTTTGGAACCATTATCCAAATATTGTGATGTTTTTCTTAGCAAAGAGGCTGTTCTAGTTCGATCTTACATAAGGGATACAACCCACTTTTTGCAACAGTTACATGCCGTGGATATTTCTACTATGAGTTTCTTGATGGTTACTTTAGATGTAGCAGCTCTATACACCAACATTGACCAGGTGGAAGCATTGGATCTTTTACAACATAAATTTCAGTTTGCTCCTGCTCGTATTCCGCAGTCCTTTTTGCTGGAATTAATAACCCTGGTACTGACCCGTAATTATTTTATGTCTCAAGGGGTATTTTATCAACAAACGTTTGGAATTGCTATGGGAGCGACTGTAGCTCCATCCATAGCAACTTTATACATGGCACATTTTGAAGAAACTCATTTGTATACTGCCTCTCAATTTCAACATATTCCATTCTGGAAACGTTTCCTTGATGACATATTCTTTTTGTGGACTGGGGATACAGTCCAATTACAAGAATTCTTGACATGGTTAAATGACATTACACCGAATTTATCGTTCACTGCTACCATAGCTGAATCACATATAATAAATAGAAACGTCCAAAAAATCTATGAGTCACACAGCTTTCGTACCTCATTATATAGAAAGGCCGTCCAACGAAACAGTTTATTGTTTTTTGGTAGTTTCCATCCGGGCCCTCTGAAGAGAGGTCTCCCCTTTGGCCAATTGTTAAGATTGAGGCGAATTTGTTCATCAATAATGGACTTTAAGACACATGCTCATGAACTTCAACGGTTGCGAGATCGGGGTTATCCTGAACATATTATTCAAGGGGCTTATCGAAGAGCCTTATATACCCATCGTGAATGGCTTTTTTTACCAAAAAATGATATACAACATGCTACTGATTCTGGCTCTTCCTCAGCTATAGTGGGGATTTTGCCGTATATGGTATCTAGCACCGCGGTTGTTCGGATTCTTAGAAAACACTGGTCACTATTGGGTCTATATGCCTGTTTTAAAAAACCTTTGAAGATTTCATTTTCCCGGGGGAGAAACCTTGGTGATCTGGTGGCAAGAACAACGACATCGGAGGATAGACCTAGTCCTCCTCCTGATCAGTTTACTGGACATGGTGTATGTGGATCTTGCCTTCACTGTGCTACCTCTTTAGTGGGGATCGAATGGGTGCATCCACTGACAGGTCAAACTTTTGTTCGTAAATGGAACACAGATTGTAATACTACTCATGTAGTGTATCTACTTCAATGCCCATGCCCTATGATCTATGTTGGCAGAACTACTCGTCGGATTAAGACTCGATTAGCTGAACATGCCTCTCGGCTTCGTTTACATATAGATACAGCGCCGATTGTTGAACATTGTTTGACTTTACATCACAATTTTCAAGATTTGTTTTGGACTGTTATTATGTCCCTTATGATCCTCGTGGTGGCGATCGAGTTCAGCTTCTGCAAGAACGGGAGCAGCTTTGGATTTTTCACCTGCATGCAGTACACCCAGAGGGGTTAAACAAAGAACTTGATTGGTCCAGCATTAACACCTAGGGATTTCCCTGTATGAGTGGGTGTTCCCTGTTGGTGTGTTATTGGTGCAATCCTTTTGATTGATGGCAAGTTCTTAGCCAATCTCTGACTATACAGCCTTATGAATGAATCAGCTGTGTTTCAGCGTCTTTTGACGGTTACGACAAATTGCGATGGTGGCACTTGAGACAGGGGAAACCCGAAACATGCGCGTCGTGCCGGTTATGGAACTTGCACAAATTCTTTTCAAGTTAAGTTAAGTGTGTCTCACTTTATTATTTGAAATTTTATTAAAAGGACTGAACCGAGTGGAGGGCATGGTTTATATTGTCTGCCCCCTTCCGGTGATGTCCGACAAAAGAAAAATGTTTTTTGATAATGATTCATACTGAGAATTGGTGATTTTTGTCTATCTGATGACAAAGTGGCATAACCTGTTATCTGATGCCATCTGTTGAGAAAGTGGCATAACCTGCCAGGAATATTGGGGGGTTGAGTACCCCTCAGAGGCAGGAAGGCAAAGCTCTCTAGGAAGGAGTCAAAGCCCTTGAGGGGACTGAACCTGGAGAGCTGGTTGGGCTCTCGGGCCTTTAGATTTCTTTTGTTGTCTAGTTGTCCCTTTTGGGCAACCTGACCTGGAGCTTGAGTCTGATGGGTATAGGAACGATAAAACTTCCTCTTTTTGATAAAAGAGGGTTTTTTATAAGGCTTTCTTTTGGCTGGAGTGGCTGTAGACTATGACAATCTATCTAAGGTAGAATTGTCAGCATCTAACTCATTAGCCTTCTCCTGCCAGTTCCTGCTGAAGAGATTCTCTCCCGTGCAAGGAATGTTGCCTAACTTGTCCTGTACCCAAGTCTCCAAGTCCGATGCCTGTAGCCAGGCAATCCGTCGTGCGCCAATGGCAATAGCAAATGTTCTGCTGGTGCATTCGAAGCAGTTAAAGGCAGCACAATTGACAAACTTGGAGACATCCTGAGCATGCTTAACCAGAGTAAGATAGTCTTGTCTCTTATCATCTGAGAGAAATGGGTTCATAAGTTCCAAATCTCCTGTGATTTCTTTGAGGAACATTCCCATACATAGGATATATGAGCTGATCCTAGCTGAAAAGCATGGAAGTTTGGAAAGTTCTGCGTCGAAAAGCATCCAGAGTCCTGCATTCACGACCTGGAGGATTGGATGCATGTCTTTTAGCACTTTTCATCCTACGCATGGCTGACTCCAATACCATTGAATGGTGTGGTAGCTGAGTTTTTCTGAAATCCAGGACATGGTGGGACTCGATACATAGTATCAAGTCTCCTAGAGTGAGGAGAAGTAGTCAGAGGTGTCTCCCACATTCTGAGCATCAAGTTATGCAGACTTTCATGGATAGTCACAGTAGCTGCCTCCTTAGGAGCTTTAGGATATTGGAGGATTTCCAATTCCTTTGCTCTGGGTTCTTCTTCAGGAGCTACTGTGATTGAAAGACCTTTGGCCATATCACGGATGAAATCCTGAAAAGACATGTCCTCTGGAGGTGACATTCTGCGTTGTGGAGAAGATGGATCAGCCTAGAAGAAACCCTCTAGTGCCAGCAGAATTGTCAGAGTCTTCGGAATCGGAGGAATCAAAGTATTCCCGACTCCGATGCTACTGCAAAGCACGATCCCGGTATTGATCGAAGTCGGTACTGAGGTGAGCCGGTACCGCTTTGTCCCCTCCAGCCAGAGATGGCATAGGAAGAGTTCCCACCGGGGCCGGCACCATCGGTACCGGCATCATCGGTGTTGGTACTGGTGTCTGTAGCAGTGTCGGTACCGGCATCGGTGTCGATGTCGGCACCGGTGCTCTTGGCACCACCGGTAACGCAGCCGAGAGAAGAGCTGCGATACTGCACTCGATAGCAAGGAACCTCTGGTCTATCGACGCTGCCGATGCCTAGGTGTCAGTACCGGTAAGGACGGCCAGAACCCCTGAGCATGGCACAGGTAGTTCTTGTGAGGTTGAGGCCTCGAGAACATCCTGAAGCCCCATCGATGCTTTGGAAGCCGAAGCCTCCCGCCGGGGCTGTGCCACAGAAAGAAGTTTAAAGATGCAATTTTCTGCGGTGACAGGGAATAGGTCCTGTCGGCTCTGCGGAAAATGAAGAACTGAAGAGGAACAGTTGTAAAAGGCGGGAAGGAAGCACGCATGTGCTGAGGGATGCTCCCAAAAGCGTTCCTACTGGACGCTGGGGAGCGTTCCCACGCAGACTCCATCGGTACCGACGATACCCCATATGTGAGGACTACATTCCTGCTTGTTCCTGGTGATCATCAGAAACAGCCACACTTTAAAACCACACATCGACAAGTGGGAAGAAGTGGGAAAAGCAAAATACATGCAAGCCAGTTAAATGCTGGACAGCAATGAGCAAAAAAGCTCGAAGCTTAGCCAACAAAGTTCCAGACATGGAAGCCCTAATGGTGGAAATGGACTTGGACATTGTGGCCATTACAGAAACATGGTTTAATGAATCTCTTGAATGGGATATAGCCATAGATGGCTATAATCTATTCAGAAGAGACAGAGAAAGTGGAAAAAGAGGGAGGAGTAGCCTTGTATGTAAAAAGAATAGTAAAGCTACTGCAATGCAGGGGGCATGGGGAAAAGAAGAAGTGCTCTGGATTGTGTTGGAAAGAGGAGATGGCACTGTCATCCATACTGCTGTAATCTACAGACCTCAGACTCAAATCGAAGAAATAGATATTGAATTGATTATAGATATTGCCAAGATAGCCACAAAGGGGGAAGTGATCATATTGGATGACTTTAATCTACCCGATGTGGATTGGAGTACTCCTTCTGCGAATCTGGCAAGAAGCAAAACAATTGTGGATGCTTTCCAAGATGCGTCACTTAAACAAATGGTGACGGAACCAACCAGGGAAAGCTCAATGCTGGATTTAGTGCTCACCAACGGTGAGAGCATGTCGAAGGTCTGGGTGGGTGCCCCTGTGAGCAGCAGCGATCACCACACAGTGTGGTTTGAGATAAAAGCAAAGGTGCAGTCCAATCATAGCAAGAAAGCATCTTTCAGGAAATGGAAAAAAGAGCCAAACGACGAAACCTGGAAACTGCACAAGCACTGGCAAGTCAAATGCAAGGCATTGATAAGGCAGGCAAAGGGAGAGTTTGAGAAGAAGCTTGCTGCGGAAGCAAAAACGCGAAGTAAAGACCTTTTCAAGTACATTCGTAGCAAAAAACCTGTGAGAGAGTCAGTTGATCCATTAGATGATAAAGGGGTTTAAGGAGCACTAAGAGGCGACAAGGCGATAGCGGAGAGACTGAATGAATTCTTTGCTTCAGTCTTTACTGAGGAAGATGTACGGATGTTACCCATGACTGAAGTGGTATTTAAAGGTGCGGAAGAATTGAAGGAAATATCGATACATTGGGAAGATGTATTACAACTATTAGATAAACTGAAGAGTAGCAAATCACCTGGGCCGGATGGTATACATCCAAGGGTGTTGAAAGAACTGAAATATGAGATTGCAGACCTGCTATTAGTAATCTGTGAACTATCATTAAAATCATCTCTAATACCTGAAGATTGGAGGATCGCCAATGTAACACCAATTTTTAAAAAGGGTTCCAGGGGTGATCCAGGAAACTACAGACCGGTGAGCCTGACATCAGTACCGGGAAAAATGGTAGAAACCAAAGAATAAAATTACTCAGCATGTAGATAGTCATGACCTAATGGGAGACAGCCAACATGGCTTTAGACAAGGAAGATCTTGTCTTACTAATCTGTTATGTTTTTTTGAAGGAGTGAATAATCAGGTGGACAAAGGTGAGTCGGAAGATATTGTGTATCTGGACTTTCAGAAAGCCTTTGACAAAGTCCCTCATGAGAGACTTTTGGCAAAACTAAAGAGTCATGGGATAGGAGGCAGTGTACTATTGTGGATCAGGAACTGGTTAAAAGATAGAAAGCAGAGGGTAGGGCTAAATGGCCAATTCTCCCAATGGAGAAAGGTGAATAGTGGTGTACCCCAGGGATCTGTGCTGGGTCCGCTGCTTTTTGACATATTCATAAATGACCTGGAAAGTGGAATAGCGAGTGAGGTTATCAAATTTGCAGACGACACAAAACTATTTAAAGTTGTTAAAACCCAAGAGGATTGTGGAAAATTGCAAGAGGATCTTGATAAATTGGAAGACTGGGCATCAAAATGGCCGATGAAATTTTATGTGGACAAGTGCAAGGTTATGCACCTAGGGAAGAACAACCCAAACTATGGTTACACGATGCAAGGTTCCACATTAGGAACTACCACCCAGGAAAAAGATTTAGGCGTCATTGTGGATACCATGTTAAAACCCTCGGCTCAGTGTGCAGCAGCGGCCAAGAGAGCAAATAGAATGCTAGGTATGATAAGGAAAGGAATGAAAAATAAAACAAAAGATATTATAATGCCTCTATATCGTTCCATGGTGAGACCGCACCTTGAATATTGTGTGCAATTCTGGTCGCCGTATCTTAAAAAGGATATAGCGATTTTAGAAAAGGTTCAGAGAAGAGCCACCAAAATGGTAAAGGGGATGGAAGGATATTCCTATGAAGAAAGGCTAAAAAGGTTAGGGCTCTTTAACCTGGAAAAGAGACGGCTGAGGGGTGATATGATAGAAGTCTATAAATTGATGAACGGAGTGGAACGGGTAAACGTAGATCGATTGTTTACCTTATCAGAATATAGAAAGGCTAGGGGACATGCAATGAAGCTACAGGGTAAACTATTTAAGACTAATAAAAGAAAATATTTTTTCACTCAACGTGTAATCAAACTCTGGAATTTGTTACCGGAGGATGTAGTAAAGGCTGTTAGTGTAGCTGGGTTTAAAAAAGGTTTGGACAAGTTCCTGGAGGAAAGGTCCATAAACCATTATTAAGAAGGGACCCAGGATATCAATGCTTGAACCAATACAAGCATTGTGGAACCTGTGTCCCTTGGGGAAACTGTTAGGTACATATGACCTAGATTGGCCACTGTTGGAAACAGAATACTGGGCTTGATGGACCTTGGTCTGACCCAGTATGGCATATCTTATGTTCTTATGTTCAAGATCAAAGTCCTAAACTTCAAAAACACTGACTTCAGTAAAATGGCCAAGTACCTGAAGGAGGAGTTGGCAGGGTGGGAGGGGTATAAGGGAAGTGGAATTGCAATGGGCTAAACTAAAGGTGGTAATAAAAGGGGCAACAGATAAATATGTAAGGAAAGTAAATACAAACAAGAGGAGAAGGAAAGCAAAATCAAAGGCAGAGGAAAAGATGGCTAAAGATGTGAAGTGTGGCAACAAAACTTTCTTCAGGTATATTCGGGCGAGGAGGGAAATCAGAGATGGAATTGCAGGACTCAGAAGTGCTGGGAACAGGGGGGGCGGAGCCTGATGTCCAACGGGGTAGACGCCTGGTGCTGAAGCTCCCGAGAGGCCTACACAGAATCCTGACTAAACTCCTGCAAAACTTCACTATTTTGCTTTAAAATCGCCGGGGCGCATCGGAGGGATGGCGGGACCTAAACCACAGCGCCTAGATTTCGGCTCCCCCACTTCGTCGCACGGCAAACGCTCCAAAACGGAACTGCCTTCCCCGCATAAGATGGCGCCGCTCTGTGAGAGCCCTGAAATGCAGCGGGTGATACTCGAGGAGATTCGTGGTGTAAAGGAACTGGTACAATCCAACGGAGAAGCGATCCGCGCCATGCGTGAGGACCTTACCATGATGCAGGAAAGGCTCGAGGGCCTCTCGTTGCGCCAAGACAAAATGGCGGAGACTCTTGAATCGCACGCGGTGCGAATGGGGAAGATCGATAAAGCTGAACGCCAGATTTTGCTCCTTCAAAAGGAACTTGAAGATAGCAATAATAGAGCTCGTCGCAATAACATTCGACTCATTGGAGCTCCAGAGGGCGTAGAAGCAGGAGATCTGCGGGAATATCTGGGCAATATTCTACCCTCTCTATTGAAGACGACGTTTCTTAAGGACCTGGAGATAGACCGGGCACATCGTGTCCCCACTAATATGGCGCTCAACCGGACGACTCCCAGGCCCATCATTTTTCGGCTACTGCGCTATCAACAAGCTGAGCAAATTCTGGCTGCTGCCCGGGCTAATCATCACCTCGAGATAGATGGGCATAAAGTGTCTTTCTTCCCTGATCTCTCTAAGCCCACGATGGACCGCCGAAAGAAGCTTCTTGCTTATCGCCCTCGCCTTCAGCAACTGCAGGCCCGATTTGGTCTCCTGTATCCGGCAAAGCTACGCGTTACGCTGCATAACCATACCAGGACCTTCGAGGATCCTGACCTCCTCGCTGCATTTTTGGACTCTAAAGAAGCTGAACTGATGCGTTGATGTTACCATCAAGCTGTGTTGCTGTTCAAAGCTCTCTTAAATCTCTACCTCATTGGGGCCTATCGCAGTGATTTCGCTGCGGACGCGGTTGGACTGCTCTCCTGACCTACTTCTTTGAACCGCCATCCTGCTTCTCTGCACCCTTCGGTGGTTCCCGGGACTTGTTCCTGCTGCAGGGAGTATGGCCAGTATCGGGCCTTCTCTGGGGCTTCCCCCCGCAGACTCATGGTCGCCAGTAATAGTTGGGGTTTTGCTTCTTCTCTAGTGCACTTCGGTGCCTGTCTCTTTTTTTTTTGGGGTTATTTATGCTTTCTACCAAAAGTTTATTATTTCATGTCGTGTGTACAGTCATTTGCTACCAATATGCATAGTTTAGGGAATAATGTGCAACTTCATGTTCTCTCAGAATTTTGTATATTACTAGATGGCTTTCTGTAAGCTCTTATCATTGAATGTCAAAGGTATCAATAGTCCAATCAAAAGGAAGAAAATTCTTAGCTATTTGAATACTGAGCATGCTGATTTAGTACTGCTTCAAGAAACGCATTTAAATGCTAAAGAAACACTAAAGCTTAATGTCAAGCCTTATGCTGTTGTGGCGTATTCTCCCGCTGTTGCTAAACGCTGTGGTGTTGCCATACTTGTTAAGAAATCCCTGCAGGCCACCGTGCTAGATATTAGCTCAGATAATGAGGGTAGATGGGCTCGCGCTCATCTCAAAGTGGGGGATCTAGAATTCACGTGTATTTGTATTTATGCTCCAAATGTTGACAATCCTGGTTTTTTTGCTAAAATTGCACAAGCTGCGCAAGCCTCCGCTCATACCCCACTAATACTGGGAGGAGACTTTAATCAGGTCCTCGACCCTTTGGTGGATCGGCAGCCGCCTAGAACCTGTGGTCCACCCAAGAGTCTCTCCATACTTACAGCTATGATCGCTGATTTGGCTTTGGTGGACATATGGAGGTTATTGAATCCTTCTGATTTGGATTTTACCTTTTTCTCCGCTCCTCACCAATCACAATCCCGAATAGATTTTTTTCTTTTATCTAAAACATTGGTATCGCAGATTGGTATGGCTAAGATTCACCCCTTGCACATTTCAGACCATGCTGCCATATCTTTTACGATACACACTGCTGCGCAAAATGCAAGTCCCCGAGCATGGTCTTTTGATAGGTCTCTCCTGGACCAACAGGATTTTCAAACTGTAATACGGGCTGACATACAAGATTACTTTCATTTTAACTCTCCCCTTGACACAACGAACTGGGCCTGGTGGGAGGGTTTTAAGGCGTCTATTCGAGCCACGGTGACTAGTTATCAAATCCGTCTTGGGAAACAAAGAAGGCAACAATTGGTGATCCTTGAACAACAGATACAGGCTGGTGAACGTATTCTTACGTCCCGAACAGACCCATGTGTCCTGCTTCGTTTGCAACGTCTCCGTTTTCAGTACAACAAGATTTTGCATAATGCCGCTGTTAGAAATATAGCGTCCCAGCAGGGATTGTATTACCGGGAAAATAATCGCGCTGGTAAACTACTAGCTAATGCTTTGAAGGGGAAAAAAGAAGCCAAACGGGTAGCAGCTCTCCGAAGCCCATCTGGGAATGGCCTTGTCACAAAAGATCATGAGATTTTAGAGCTTTTTCGCGATTTTTATGCTAGCTTGTATAAATCTGAATGTGAGTTTGTCCCTGAACATTTCGACCGCTTGTTAGCTGGTGTACAGCGTCCTACTCTCTCGGCTGAGGAATGCACGGCCCTTGATCATTCGTTTACTCTTGTGGAAATACAGGATGCAATTAAAAGATGTGCTTCCGGCCGTGCTGCGGGTCCAGACAGCCTTCCGGCTGAGTTCTTCAAAACTTTCAGCTCTGATCTGGCCCCGTTTTTGCAGCAATACTTTACTACCCTAGTAGCCGACGGATCCTCCCTTGGTTCCTTTTCAGAGGCCAACATAGTGGTCTTTGAGAAGGAGGGGAGAGACCCACACCTGACAGCCAATTACCGACCCATCTCCCTGCTTAACGCAGATTATAAAATCTTCGCCACTATTCTTTCTACTCGGCTCTCTCACAAAATGACCACTTTAATACATCCAGATCAATGTGGATTTATTCCCGGCAGATCAACTGCTGATAATGCCAGGACTCTTTGTCATGTACTAACTAATATGGCCTCCCACGATCGTCCATTGGTTGGCCTTTCCCTAGATGCCGAAAAAGCCTTTGACCGGCTAGAATGGCCATTCCTATTTGCGACCCTCCGTTGGTTTGGTTTCGGCGATAATTTTCTCCGTTGCCTTCAAGTGCTATACTCTCAACCAACTGCTAGTGTCTGTGCCAACACATTGAAGTCCCAGCCATTTTTACTGCAAAGAGGCACCCGTCAGGGGTGCCCACTTTCCCCCTTACTTTTTGATCTTGCGTTAGAACCCCTAATCCTGTTAATCCGTCAGTCTCCACATATCCACGGCGCTCCTTTTCCCCGTCGGGATATAAAAGTCTCAGCGTATGCAGATGATCTTATGCTTTTTGTTTCCTTAGACTCCGTATCTGTTGTTCTGGATCTAATTGACCGCTATTCTCAACTTTCAGGTTACAAAATTAATTGGACCAAATCAGTCGCCTTTCCCCTAAACCACCAGGTTCACCAAGCAGACTTGCAAACCTTTCCTTTTGTATGGCAGCCCCGTATGGTAAAATATTTAGGGGTACATTACTGTTATCCTCTCGAAGAAACCGTCGCTTTTAATGTCAAAAATTTAATCACCAAGGTCCGTGAGCTCACCCAACGTTGGTCTCCACTTACTCTTACGTGGTGGGGCCGTATGGATACCATAAAGATGATGATTGTTCCCAAGGTTAATTATGTCTTAGAAATGTTACCGTGCCTTCTCCCTCGACACACCTACAAAGATATCGAGGGCCTGTTGATCAGATTTTTGTGGCAGAACAAACCGCCTAGAATAGCGAAACATAAACTTCAGTCAGATAAGGAACATGGTGGGATAAGATTTCCTGATTTTTTCAACTATCACCTCTCTTTTCTTCTCAAACAGGGTGCCCGTTGGTTGGACGCTTCTTTCCCGTCCAGACCAATATGGTTAGATATAGAAGAAGACCTCTGTAAGCCCATTCCACTTAGCTATCTCCCTGGAATGACTTTCCCACTGGATGCCCACTATCCACCAATGCTCCTGGATACACTTCGCTCCTTCAATGTTCTCATCAGCTCCCTAGATTCCCTAGCTTGCCCACTAGATAGGCTTCCAATTTGGCATAATGCTCGATTCCAAATTCAACATAAGCCGGTGGCCTGGAGTCCCTGGTATTCCAGAGGCATCTGGACTCCCAATCAACTGTTTCACAATGCTCGCTGGAAGTCCATTAATGAGCTCCATTGTGAGTTTGGCCTTCCTTCTAAATACTATTTTCAACTGCTTCAGTTGCAGCACTGTCTCAAGAGTGCTGGGGTTTTTCCCCCACTAACTCCTCATGACCAAGGGATAACTGAGGTGGTCTCCTTTATTGGGGCTCAGTCCGGTGTTGCTTCCACCTTTTATAAAACTCTTTGTGCTCCTCAGAATGCTGTCCCCCCTTCTGCACAGCAGACTTGGGAGCGAGAATTGGGTGTAACTCTAACCCCTGAACATTGGAACCTCTTCTGGAGCAAAGTGGTTCGTGTTTCCCGCTCGGCTTCCTTAACCCAGACGCTTTTCTTCTTTGCCCATCGCTGTTTCTATACCCCTGATAGACTGGCCAAATGGACTTCCACTCTGAGTAATCAATGTTGGACTTGCCATGCAGCTACAGGCACCCTCACTCATGTCATGTACGAATGCCCCGCACTACAACACTACTGGAGCCGGGTCTGGGGTCGTATTCAATCTATCTTACACTTTACTGAACCACTCTCCTGGAAAATAGTGGGACTCCGTTCTGCAGCGGGCATCCCCTCTCTCCCGAAGTCTGCTTACTTCCTCCTTGACTTTCTAATGGGTATTGCCATATCGTTAATCATGAAATATTGGAAAAATAGCTCTTCACTGAGTCCTCTAGAATGGTGGAATTGTGTCTGTCTATATAGTAAGTTTGAACAAATTCCTCGTAGGGCTACCCCTTCCCTTCAGGCCCGCTACCAGGTGTCTAAATGGAAATTACTCACAGATTTCGTGCAGTCGGCCAAATGCTCGCACTTGACTGTCTAGTTATATCTCTCTTGATCCCTAGTATATCATGACTGTTATGTTTATGTTCTAACATAATTGCTATGGACCCCATGCCTGGGTTAATATCTTTTCTTTTCCTTTTTTTTTTTTATTATCTAGAGAAGAAGCATAGGGGGGGAGGGTTGATGGGGTTATTTTCCGGTTTATTCCATTTTATTTTGATGCAATCATCCTTGTTTTATTACTGTGTGTATTGTTATTGTTATAAAATGAAAATAAAAGTTTAAAAAAAAAAAAAAAAAAGAAGTGCTGGGAACAGATTTGTGGAAAGTGACATTGAAAAAGCAAAATTGCTAAACAAATACCTCTGCTCTGTTTTTACTAAAGAAAATCCTGGAGAAGGACCATCTGTGACTCCCAAATATAAAAATGGGAATGAAGTAGATACCACACCATTCACAGAAGATGTGTTAGAACAACTTGCAAAACTGAAAGTGAACAAGACCATGGGACCAGATGGGATACATCCCAGGATACTGAAAGAGCTTAGAGAGATCCTTGCAGGGTCGTTAAAAAAATGTTTTCAACAGATCCTTGGAAACAGGAGTACTTCCTCAGGACTGGAGAAGGGCGGATGTGGTATCTCTTCACAAAAGTGGTGACAGGGAAGAAGTGACAAACTACAGGCCCGTGAGCCTTACCTCGGTGGCAGGAAAAGTAATGGAGGCGCTTCTGAAAGAGCAAATAGTGGACTTTCTCAAAACCAACAGGTTGCATGATCTGAGGCAACATGGTTTTACCAAAGGACGATCTTGCAAAACAAATCTGATTGAGTTCTTTGACTAGGTGACCAGAGAACTAGATCAGGGGCACGCGATGGATGTCATCTACCTGGATTTTAGCAAAGCCTTTGATACTGTTCCTCATAGGAGGCTTATCAATAAACTCAGTAGTCTGGGGATGGGTCCCAAGGTGGTGAACTGGATCAGATATTGGTTTAATGACAGACGACAGAAGGTGATATAAGAACATAAGAACATAAGATATGCCATACTGGGTCAGACCAAGGTCCATCAAGCCCAGTATTCTGTTTCCAACAGTGGCCAATCTAGGTCATATGTACCTAGCAGTTTCCCCAAGGGACACAGGTTCCACAATGCTTCTATTGGTTCAAGCATTGATATCCTGGGTCCCTTCTTAATAATGGCTTATGGACCTTTCCTCCAGGAACTTGTCCAAACCTTTTTTAAACCCAGCTACACTAACAGCCTTTACTACATCCTCCGGTAACAAATTCCAGAGTTTGATTACACGTTGAGTGAAAAAATATTTTCTTTTATTAGTCTTAAATAGTTTACCCTGTAGCTTCATTGCATGTCCCCTAGTCTTTCTATATTCTGATAAGGTAAACAATCGATCTACGTTTACCCGTTCCACTCCGCTCATTAATTTATAGACTATCATATCTCCCCTCAGCCGTCTCTTTTCCAGGTTAAAGAGCCCTAACCTTTTTAGCCTTTCTTCATAGGAGTATCCTTCCATCCCCTTTACCATTTTGGTGGCTCTCCTCTGAACCTTTTCTAATAACTCTATATCCTTTTTAAGATACGGCGACCAGAATTGCACACAATATTCAAGGTGCGGTCTCACCATGGAACGATATAGAGGCATTATAATATCCTTTGTTTTATTTTCCATTCCTTTCCTTATCATACCTAGCATTCTATTTGCTCTCTTGGCCGCCGCTGCACACTGGGCTGAGGGTTTTAACATGGTATCCACAATGACGCCTAAATCTTTTTCCTGGGTGGTGGTTCCTAATGTGGAACCTTGCATCGTGTAACCATAGTTTGGGTTGTTCTTCCCTAGGTGCATAACCTTGCACTTGTCCACATTAAATTTCATCTGCCATTTTGATGCCCAGTCTTCCAATTTATCAAGATCCTCTTGCAATTTTCCACAATCCTCTTGGGTTTTAACAACTTTAAATAGTTGTGTCATCTGCAAATTTGATAACCTCACTCGTTATTCCACTTTCCAGGTCATTTATGAATATGTCAAAAAGCAGCGGACCCAGCACAGATCCCTGGGGTACACCACTATTCACCTTTCTCCATTGGGAAAATTGGCCATTTAGCCCTACCCTCTGCTTTCTATCTTTTAACCAGTTCCTGATCCACAATAGTACACTGCCTCCTATCCCATGACTCTTTAGTTTTTCCAAAAGTCTCTCATGAGGGACCTTGTCAAAGGCTTTCTGAAAGTCCAGATACACAATATCAACCGACTCACCTTTGTCCACCTGATTATTCACTCCTTCAAAAAAACATAACAGATTAGTAAGACAAGATCTTCCTTGTCTAAAGCCATGTTGGCTGTCTCTCATTAGTTCATGACTATCTACATGCTGAGTAATTTTATTCTTTATGATGGTTTCTATCATTTTTCCCGGTATTGACGTCAGGCTCACCGGTCTGTAGTTTCCCGGATCACCCCTGGAACCCTTTTAAAAATTGGTGTTACATTGGCGATCCTCCAATCTTCAGGTATTAGAGATGATTTTAATGATAGTTCACAGATTACTAATAGCAGGTCTGCAATCTCATATTTCAGTTCTTTCAATACCCTTTGATGTATACCATCCGGCCCAGGTGATTTGCTACTCTTCAGCTTATCTAATAGTTGTAATACATCTTCTCGATGTATCGATATTTCCTTCAATTCTTCTGCACCTTTAAATACCACTTCAGTCATGGGTAACATCCCTACATCTTCCTCAGTAAAGACTGAAACAAAGAATTTGTTCAGTCTCTCCGCTATCGCCTTGTCGCCTCTTAGTGCTCCTTTAACCCTTTATCATCTAATGGACCAACTGACTCTCTCACAGGTTTTTTGCTACGAATGTACTTGAAAAGGTCTTTACTTCGCGTTTTTGCTTCTGCAGCAAGCTTCTTCTCAAATTCTCCCTTTGCCTGCCTTATCAATGCCTTGCATTTGACTTGCCAGTGCTTGTGCTGTTTCCAGGTTTCGTCGTTTGGCTCTTTTTTCCATTTCCTGAAAGATGCTTTTTTGGCAACAACAGCCTCTGACCTCACCTTTAAACCATGCTGGCAGTTTTTTGGACTTCCTTCCACTTTTCTTAAAGCGTGGAATACAGCTGGTCTGTGCTTCCAAGATATTATTTTTCAACAACAGCCAAGCCTGATAAATGGAGCTCACTCGGATGAAAGGAGGGTGATTAGCAGGGTGCCCCAGGGTTCGGTCCTGGGGCCGGCACTGTTCAATGTATTTGTGAGTGATGTTGCTGAAGGACTGCAGGGAAAAAGTCTGTCTTTTTGCAGATGACACGAAAATTTGCAGAAGAGTGGACTCCCCTGAGGGAGTGGATAACATGAGGAAAGATCTACAAAAGCTTAATGGTCTAATGCTTGGCAGTTAAGATTTAATGCAAAGAAGTGCAGTGTCATGCACTTGGGAAGCAGAAATCCAAGGTAAATATACGCGATAGGGGGCGAGAGGTTGGTGTGCACAGACCAGGAGAAGGACCTTGGTGTGATTATTTCTGTGGATCTCAAGGTGGCAAAACAGTGCGACAAGGCGGTGGCAAAAGCCAGGAGGATGTTGGGTTGCATATAAAGAGGAATTACCAGCAGAAAGGAAGAGGTACTAATGCCACTGTATAAGTCACTGGTGAGGCCTCACTTGAAATACTGTGTTCAGTTTTGGATACCATATCTTGCAAAGGATATAAAAAGACTGGAAACTGTTCAGAGGAAGGCAACCAAAATAATTTGGAGCCTGTGTCAGAAGCCTTATGAGAAGAGACTTGAAGCCCTAAATATGTACACTCTGGAGAGGAGGGACAGTGGAGATATGATTCAGACCTTTAAATACTTAAAGAGAAATAATGAACAAACCTCTTCCAAAGATGGGGAAGCTGTAAAACTAGAGGGCATAACATGAAGCTGCAAGGGGTAAGTTGAAAGGCAATGTCAGGAAATACTTTTTCACTGAAAGGGTAGTGGATGCTTGGAATGCCCTCCCGATGAAAGTGTTGGGGGCAAATACAGTGACAGAATTCAAAATGGCATGGGACAGACACAGTGGATCGCTTTATAGCAACAGGATAAAATCAAAATAAATGTAACTAATTTCTCAACATACAGGGGTGTCCTACACGGAGCGGTGGGTTCACCCCTAAAACAAAGACATGGGGAAGGGTGGCCTGCACAGAGTGGCAGGTGCACCTACTCTTGTCATCTTACTGGGCAGACTAGATGGACCATACTGGTCTTTTTTTTTTTTTTGAACCATATTTTATTAAGCTTTGTGGCAAACAAAAACATACCAATCACCATCCAAACAATATCAGAAACTTCCTGTCCCCCCAACCAGCGCTCCCCGTCCCATACAATAACAGAACCCACAAATAAGGTTACAAAACCACAATGTAGATGGCTGGCAACAACCAAGCAAAGTAATGGTAATAGCAATTAATACAGGCAGTAAAAAAGCCCCGCATCTCCCGCGCTCCCCCTATAGGGATAACCCCCAAACCGCCTGTATTACTACACATCAGCAAAAGGTCAGTACTTTATCCCACAAAACTCTTACAAAACTTCATAACATAACTTCTAAACTCTGTGTGTGCAAATAAATCACCCATCGATGCCCGCACTCCAGCCCCCTTGTCTCCCCACCACTCTCATCCCCCAGTTACTTATCCAAGTAGGGGTCCCAAATCTTATGAAACATCCATTCCTTTCCCCTCAAGCGATACGTTAGTAGATCAAACTGCACCGCCACAGCAATCTTCCCACTCCAATCATCCCGTGTCGGTCCAGTCATACTTTTCCACTTTCCTGCTATGGCCACTCGCGCTGCCAACTTCAACTTCTCCTCCAGCAGCCACCGCCACCTCCCTCTACCAGCTGCCCCTGAGGCCCCCAACAATAAGTCCTTTGGGCAACCCAGACTCCCTCCCCCTTCCCCCCTGTTGCCTCCCACCCCCCCCCTAGCCCGTCCCGCACCTGCCCCCAAAAACCCTGAATAACGGGGCAGTCCCACCACATGTGCAGAAAACTCCCAACCCCCCCACAACCTCTCCAACATCTATCCGTAGCTTGCTTCCCAGCTAAAAACAACTGTCGGGGGGTGTAGTACGCCCCATGAATAATTTGCAATTGGGTCTGTCTCCAGGAGGAGACCCAGGTACACTTAGGGACAAAGGCATATATCCTCCCCCACTCCTCCTCCGACAGCTCCTCCCGTAGCCACCTATGCCAGCGCATCCTATGGGTCCCAACCCCCCTCTCCTCCTCTTCCTGCAGGAGAACTCTATATATCCGAGCAATAATGCCCTTATCCCCTTGGCCCTGATACAATCCCGCTTCCATCAGTGTGCTCTCCCGAGTTATCTGGGACAAAACCTCACCCGACGCCAACAGATGGCGCAATTGGAAATATTGATAGAAGGGCACCCGCTCTTGCACCCGAATCTCCAAATCCCTGTGAGACCGAATCACCCCGTCCACCACATACTCCCTGAGCAGTACCATACCCCCGGTCGCCCCCTGGCTCCCCTTCTGCATCCATGCGGGGTTACCGAATGAGAGAAAATCTCCCACCCTAGACCATGGCGAAAAAGGAGTCGGAAACCACCCCCGCCTCACACCTTGTCTACCAAGCTGCGCCATAGCTTCCAAGAAGGGGTGCCCCTGCCACCGACCCACCCGTCCCTCCCCTCTACCCCCCGCAAGCCATTGTTCCAAGGATAGGGACCCCATCTCCGAGCGCTCCAAGCCCACCCAGGCGACGACTCCCCCCCCCCCCCATAATGGTCCCTCCATGCCCGCAAGATACAGGCCTGGTGGTACCACCTCAGCGACGGGAGCCGTACACCCCCTTGCTCCATAGACAAGAGCAAACCTTTCCTGCTGATCTTCGCCTTCTTCCCCCCCCAAACAAACCGCAACAACCGTGCCTCCCACGTCCAATCACACTCCCCGGAATACGAAGAGGCAACTGCGAGAAAAGAAATAAAAATTTGGGTAGAACAGTCATCTTGAGCACCTCCACTCTGCCCCTCCAACTCAGCTGCAAGGAATTCCACCCCGATAGCAGGGCCTGGATTTGCCCTACCAACGGCGTGTAGTTTAAGCCATATAGTTGCGAGGGATCCTCAGAAATCCGCACCCCTAAATATTTAATGCCCCCCTGTGACCATTTAAAGGGAAAATTCGGGAGGGCCCCTTTCTGCAGTCCCCCCAAGGCCATAGCCTCCGTCTTATGCAAATTCACTTTAAAACCTGAGACTTCCCCAAACCGCCCCAATTCACTCAACAACACCGGGAGCGACACCTCCGGTTGGGCCAGAAATAGAAGCGTATTATCGGCATACAGAAGAATCTTATGCTCCACTTTCCCCACCACCAAAGGCTTAATCTGAGGAGCCGTACGTATACGGATGGCAAGGGCCTCAATCACAATGGCGAACAAAAGCGGGGACAGAGGGCAACCCTGCCTCGTACCCCGTCGAAGCCTGAAGCTAGCCGAAAAATGATCATTTACCCATATCCGCGCCTCTGGTTTCACGTACAACGCCCGTACCCCCTGAATAAAACCCTCCCCTAACCCCATCCTTCCCATTATCTGAAACAAAAACTCCCACTCCACTCTATCGAACGCTTTCTCGGCGTCTAGTGCCACACAAAAGCGCCGGGATCTTCCGAGACCGGACGTGACCGAGCAGACCAACCGCCCTCCGGACATTTTCTGTAATCCGTCTGCCCCGAATGAACCCGGTCTGATCCGGATGTATCAGCTCCGGTAAGACCCCCTCCAGTCTCCCCGCCAGAATTTTAGCATAGAGTTTCGCATCACTGTTAATCAACGCTATCGGCCTGTAGTTTTCACAACGATCTGGAGGTCTCCCTTCTTTCGGGAGGACCACGATATTAGCCTGCGCCATCGAAGCCGGCAGAGGGGACCCATGAAGCAAGCCGGTGAAGAGCTTGGCCAGAAAAGGCGCCAGCTCCTCTTTCAACACATGATAAAATTCCGCCTGGAACCCGTCGGCCCCGGCAGCCTTCCCTTTCGGCAACTTCTTAATACCCCCAATCACTTCCGCCGCCGTAATAGGCCGCCCCAGCCAATTCGCCGTGTCCTCCTCCACCTGCGGAATCACTAACCCCGCTAAGTACTCCTCTACCTTGTCCTTAGTAACCCCGTCCTGCCCTTTATACAACTCCTCATAATAAGATTCGAAGGCCTTACAAATATCCTGACTAGCAACCGCCCTTTCCCCTCTATCTGTCTTAATCTCCCTCACTAGCCTACTCTCCCGCCGCATCTGCAACTGACGCGCCAGCATACGCCCAGCTCGATTTCCGCTCTCCATAAAGTTCCGCTTCGTGGCCCTCATCTTCCTCTCTATCTCTTCCAAATCCAAGGTGTTTATTTTTGCCCGCAAGCCCTCCAACCGCTGCCTCAGAGCCTTAGTCCCCAGGCGACTATGCGCCGCCTGCGCCTCCTGTAGTTCCTGCATCCATTTACTCCTCATGGCTTCCCGTTCTCTCTTCTTCTGACTCCCAAACTGAATTAGAATCCCCCGCAAATAGGCCTTCCCACTATCCCACGTTACCGACTAACACTATATGTATATATAAAATGTTTTTAGCACCACTGTATATAGCCCACATTGTACATAGCTCAAACCAATCTAGCTCACAACACAACACACACCCAACTAAATTTCCACCCTCACTGCATGTATAACACACTCACACTACCAGATTGTTTGCTGTGATACCACCTTGATTATCATGATAAGGCGGTTTAGAAATACTGTTAAATAAATAAATAAATAAAATCCCAAAGTACCGCATCCGAAACCGCTCCATTATCATTCCAGCCCATATAGTCCCTCCACGCCCGTTGAAGCCTTACCCGCCCGTCTTGCGATTGATATAGGGAAACATTACCTCTCCACCCCCAGCCCCCCGCCCACCCCGCCCTCCTTGCCACTCCCCAGTGATCAGCCCATGGTCAGATAGAGTAACTGGGTGCAACTCGACATTCTGGAGCACCCCAAGTTGGTCCCTACGCCCCAAAAACAGGTCCAATCGAGAGTAAGTGCCCCGGCGGTCCGCGTAACAAGTGTATTCCCGCCCCCCCCCCCCCCCCCCCGGGTTCTCCCACCGCCAGATGTCCACCAACCCAAACTCCACCATACACCGCCGTAATTCCCTACCCTCAGACCCATGCACCCTTTTACTATAATTGGATCTGTCCCTATCCCCCACCACACAATTCATATCCCCCCCAATGACCCAATCTCCCATAGCCTTCCCGAAACCCCTGTAAAGCTGCTGTAAAAAAGGACCCCTTGGGCCCATTGGGGGCATAAACATTAAGAAAAGACACCTCCCGCAGATCCACCCTCCCCACTACCCACACCACCCTTTCCATTCCGTCCTTGCCACTCTCATAGGGGATGAACCGGACCCGCTTGTGCACCAGGATAACCACCCCACGTTTTTTAGAGTTATAAGGGGACCCAAACAACTGTTCAAAGCCCTGGGCCTTCAGTTTCTCCTGCTCCATCGCTGTTAAGTGCGTCTCCTGTAAAAGGGCCATGTCTACCCCCAGTCTATTCAATTGAGTAAGGACCCTCTTCCTTTTAATCGGGCTGTTAAAGCCCCTTACATTATAAGAGGCAACCTTGAGCCCCCCCACTCGCATCTTTTCACTCATTCCCCTGTAGCACTCCACAGACCAAGCAGCCGTAGCACAGACATCTTCCGCACACACACAACAATAAACCAAACATCAAAACCCCCCACCAACGCCACTCTCCCCCTTCGCCACAAATTTTTGTCTTTCGGACCTCCTTCAGCCTTCCCATTCACTCACCGGAGCTCGTCTCCCCCCACGCCCGTCCCCCCATCCCCACGGACCCCGCCTCCCAACTACTCCCCTGCACCTCCCACCCTCTCACTACCCACCGCAGGACCGTGAGGCTCCATGGGGGGGGCCCCCTCCACATCACACTGTTCCACACCCCAACCCCCTCCCCAAATTCCTCCCCACAGACCATGCCATTACTGCAAACATCCCTAGTCACCCTCCACCCAGACCCTCTCATACTTACAACCAAAACACCTCACAAGAATACCACCATCCGCTTCCCTTGCAGCCCCCCCAGCCTCCCCCACAATACCGCAAAACAGTAAAACACAACACAGTCCTCTTCCACTTAGGGGTGCGCTTCTTCTGCACCATCGCCATCCGGATCCTGCGAGCCCCGACCTGCAGGCGCCTCCTTCGGCCGCGATGCACTCCCCGCTTGCACTTTCAGGAATTTCTCGAGCGCTTCTTTCGTTGCAAAGAACCTCCGCGTGCCGTTCTCCAGCAATGTAATCTTAGCAGGGTACCAAATCGCAATCTGTATTCCACGCTTAGCCAGGGATTCCTTGAGCCGCACCAACTCCTTTCGCCGCTTAACAGTCTCAGAGGCCAAGTCCGGGAAGACAAAGACTTTCCAGCCCTTGTAGAGCATATGTCTCGATTTCCTGGCCGCACGAATCACATGCTCGCGATCCTGAAACCTGAGGAGCTTGACAATTAACGCACATGGAGGGCCTGAGGCCCCGGGCTTAGGTCTCAGTTCTCTGTGCGCCCGCTCGATTTCAAACGCGGGTACTGACGACGGGCCCGGGAAACACTCCAACAGCATGGCAGACACAAAGCCAAGTACGTCCTCTCCCTCTGCCCCCTCCGGCACTCCAAAAATTCTCAAATTCGAACGGCGGTCCCTATTCTCCATATCTTCGGTCTTTGCATGGAGCCAGCTTAGTTGCTGCTGTAGGGACCCCACCGTACGTTGAAGCGCAGCCTGCGTGTCCTCAGTCTGGCTCACCCGGGCCTCCACCTCCTCGAAGCGTTGCCCTATAGCATCCAGTTTCTCTTCCAATTTCTGAGAGACACGCAGCACAATCTCATCTTTAGAGTCCCGAATCTCCTGCAGCAGCACCGCCGCCAAATCTATGTGAGGTGCTGCCTCCTCCTCCCCCGCTCCCGGACTCTCCGACATGCTGGGGGACGCTGATGCCGGGTGGGCCCGCTGCTTTACAAGCGCGGCTTTCTCACTTCCCGCCTTAGCCTCGTACAAATCCTTAATGGGGTTCGGCAGTTTAGGCTTCACCACCTTCGGCATGTCTCGCAGACCCCACAAGAGCAGTGCCTACCCGAATATTTCCCGCGTGGGCCAGAGAGCTCACTCACGCACGTCTTCTCTCCTCCGTAGCTAAACCGGAAGTCCGACCATACTGGTCTTTATCTGCCGTCATTTTCATTTACTATGATGCAAGGTACCACCTTAGAAACCACCACCCAGGAAAAAAGATTTAGGCGTCATCGTGGATAATACATTGAAACCCTCCGCCCAGTGTGCAGCAGCGGTCAAGAAAGCAAATAGAATACTTGAAATTATAAGAAAAGGAATGGAGATAAAAACTAAGGCTATTATAATGCCTCTGTATCGTTCCATGGTGAGACCACACCTTGAATATTGTGTGCAATTCTGGTCGCCGTATCTTAAACAAGGATATAGCGGAATAATAAAAGATACAGAGAAAACAAAAAAAAAATAGCAAGGGGATGGAAGGATACTCCTATGAAAAGGTTGAGGCATTTCAACTTGGAAAAGAGGCAGCTGAGGGGGGATATCAGAGGTCTATAAATTAATGGGTGGAGTAGAACGGGTAAAAATAGATCGGTTGTTTACCCCATCAAAAAGTAAAAAGGAGTAGAGGACTAATAATAAAGCTATAACGTAACCCATTTAAGACTAATAATGGAAAATATTTTTTACTCAACGCATAATCAAACTCAAATTCGTTACTGGAGGATGTAGTAAAAGCTGTTAGTGTAGCTGGGTTTAAAAAAGGCTTTGACAAGTTCCTGGAAGAAAGGTTCATAAACCATTATTAAAGAGGACCCGGGAAATCCACTGTTTACCGCGGGACAAGCATTGTGGAACCTGTGTGCCTTTTTGGGAACCTGCCAGGTACTTGTGACCTGGATTAGCCACTGTTGGCAACAGGATATTGGGCTTGATGGACCTTGGTCTAACTCAGTATGGCATTTCTTATGTCCTTATGACCTTTCATATGAAATACTAGCCAGACGTTGGCCACTATGTCACAACTCCACAATTCCCTCCCCAGGGACTGTTAAGGCCATTTCTGCAGTATCTTCTGCATCTGCCAACTGATAGGAAGTGTGGGGGAAAGGGAAAAAGATGACCTAAACAGAAATCAAAACCAGGTCCAGCTCATAGCGGTATTAACTATTGCCATTAAGCCGGCCCCTTTTAATTATGATTTATGTATGTTGAGCGAACAATTTTATTTACATGCTTGAAAATATGCTCTAAACAGCAAATCCCCCCTAGTTTGTTACAATACGTTTTATCTCAAACACATAAAGGACCAATCTACTGATTCAGTGGCAGTGCTGTACACTGCTTTTTGAAAAAGTGAGGTTCGACTGCACTATGGCCAGGACAGAATACGTCAGAGGAAGCACTCCGGTCTGGGTGGGAGGGAGGGAACCTTGGATGGATTTAGGACCTATGACTGCAGGTTCTAGAAAGCACCCTAGTTCACAACCCCAGCAATAAGATGCTGTTGCAATGAGTGTGTCAAATGGGTTGGAAAGGAACAAAACCTAGGGAAAATCCCCAAATAGCTGCAAATGCCAGCACATGGCACCTTGGCTCTAGAGCTGTAAGCCCCAAAAGGAGACAGAAAACTGCCATGTCGTTCTGCCTAAACCCCCCTCCCCCCCCCCCACCCCAAAGTGAACCAATCTAACAGATTTTTCCAGAATATTCTTCATGAAGAGAGAAAAAAAATAAAAAAAAAGAGAAACCACCCTTTTTTTAGGCACACATTTTGCTAATGTGATAGTGCCTATTAGCGAGGCCCTATTCATCTGCATGTTTGTCTGTCTGGCATAGGTTTATCTGCGCAAGTGTAGACAAGTTAATGTGTAAGAACAGGAAGGAGGAAGCATAAGAAAGAAAGCCATAGTAGCAGCAGAGAAGCACAGAGTCCCTGAATCCAGTCCAGCCAAACACCATAATCAATAAAAGAGCCACTTCTCTAAGGGGTGGCGGCAGCACTGGCAGGAGTTCCAATGAAACAAAAAGGAGAGCAGCAGCCGGTGGGCATTCAATCTTTTACATCTCACGGCACACTGATAAGGCACCAAAATTGTCAAGGCACACCATCAGTTTAAGGATCTATTTTTTTTTAAATAACAGTATTAATCCTAGCAAATAGACTGTAGGAGGTTCTTCCGAGGTTGATAAGCTCCTGCCAGACTGGTTTCGTTAGAGGGAGAGAGCCCTTTCACAATATCAGTAAAGTGCTCCTGGGGGCGGAGATGTGTGTGCAGAGAGGGGAACCGCTACTGCTGGTAAGTCTGGATGCAGAGAAAGCTTTTGATAGGGTGTCGTGGGAGTATATGTTTGAAGTGCTGAGACGTTTTGGTTTTACAGGAGATTTTTTGCGGTGGATACAGGTACTTTATAGGGCGTCGTTGGCTTTTATAAATAACGGGGGACAACGCTCCGAGACATTTGAATTGCAAAGAGGGACATGGCAGGGATGCCCACTATCGCCCCTGTTATTCCTATTGCAGATGGAACCTCTGTTGAGAGCCTTAGAACTCTGAGGGTGTACGGGGAATTGTGTGGCCAAAAGGAGGGGTGAAGGCGAGTGCCTTTGCGGATGACTTACTGCTATGCTTGACGAAGCTGCAGAGCTCCTTAGAAGGTGCTTTAGCATTGATTGAGCAGTTCGGGGAGTTCTCCAGATTAAAAATAAATAAGGTAAAGTCGATGGGGTTGGATATAGGTGGGAGGCTTAGAGATGGCTGGGACGGCACATTTCCGCTAGTGTGGGCGGAGAGATCAATCCGTTATTTAGGAATACAGATAGATACCCGAAGAGCCAAGTAAGCTATATGAAGTGAATGTAGATTCTATGCTGATTAGAACTTTAGACAGGCTGAGGAAATGGAGAGAGTTGCCGATTTCGTTGAAAGGAAGGATAGCGCTCTTTAAAATGGTCGAGATGCCGAGGTGGATCTATCTTGTGAGAAATGCCCCCATATGGCTCTTGAGGAAAGATTTAAAGAAAATGGAGAAGCATTTATCACACTTTTTATGGAAAGGGAAGAAAGCGCGAATTGTGCTCATGGCTCTACTAAGGCCTGAGCAGGAAGGGGGAGCGGGCTTGGTATCCCTGTAGGAGTATAATTTGGCTAGCCTGCTGAGGCCCTTACGGGACTTAGTGGAGGGGACTGCGGAAACAATACCAATTGAGTTGATTGAGCATTTATCAGATCTGTGTCACAGGATGTATTGGATGCACAAGCCCAGCAGGGAACTGCCGGTGGGATGGAGATATTCAGGCTATCTAGGGGCACTCCACCAGGTGTGGAGACTGCTATGCCAACAGAAGGGACTTGATTGGAGATACTCAGATTCTCTCCCATTGTGGGGGAATAGTGACTTTCTGCCAGGACAGCAGGGGACTGTAGCGAAAAAGTGGGCACAGAACGGAGTAGAATACGTAGGCCACTTGAGGATGGAGCGAACAGCTGAGCTAGACTCTTATTTATCTCTACAGAAACGGTATCAACTGAGAGCGCAAGACTTTTACTTCTACCTGCAGGCTCGGCACTATGTGCGGAGTCTGCGGCGTAGGCTCCTCAAAGATCTGCTGGGAGAACTGAGTAGTATGGTGGACCTTTTTAAGGCCCTCGAAGGGAAGATCACAGTTCGTACCCTGGGGAAAGAGTTGGGTATAGGAGAAGATCTGAGGGGGTTAGCAATGCTCGAGAGGAGATGGAGTGGGGATCAGATACCAGAAGGCACAGTGGAGCGCTTACGGCACTCACTTCAGCATATCGCAACAGTATCAGAATCAGCGCAGATACAGGAAATGCAATACAAATTTTTGTGGCAAGGCTATATACATGATGTTTGGGCGGCCCAGGCGGGAATATCCCCCACGGAGGTGTGCCAATTATGTAAAGTTGAAAAGGGCACACTGGCGTATAGGTTTTGGCTGTGCGCCGCCATCCGAAATTTTTGGCTAAAGGTTGGCGAGAAACTCAGCGACTGGATGGGCCACCAAGTGAGGATAACTCCGGAATGGTGTCTTTTTGGGTCATATGAGGATAAGGCCTGGGTGCAAGGGTGCAAACGCCAACTTTGTGAGAAGGGCTTCCTGATAGCCAAGCAAACGATTTTGGGACATTGGGTGCCACCCACAGAACCGAGTATCCAAGAGTGGGAGAGCCGCATGCAGCGGCTGTTT
Source organism: Ichthyophis bannanicus (assembly GCA_033557465.1). Lineage (NCBI taxonomy): Eukaryota > Metazoa > Chordata > Amphibia > Gymnophiona > Ichthyophiidae > Ichthyophis > Ichthyophis bannanicus. The sequence goes on from CM066036.1 coordinate 57,997,246, forward strand.
ATCATGGAGCGCTGTACAGCGCGACTGCTGGGTGAACGGCGTATGGATAACTTTGGGAAGGTATGGGCTCCCCTACTGAGTAGTTTAGGGGAGGGGACAGGGAATGCAAAGGGACCATGAGAGAGGGAGGGAGAAGAAAGGCCAATGGAAATCCTATCAAAGACTCTAAAGATGAAGCCTAAGAGTGGAGGGAGGGAGGGAAGATGAGGAATAAGGGAAGGGGAACAGGGAGAGGGAGGGGAAGGGGGGGGGGAACACGGGAGAATCGTAGGATTGACTTATAAGATACACATATTCGTAGGGCTCCGAAGGGTGATGCTGTTAATAAGAAGGTATCGCTACGGGATGAGCACTTCAGATGATATATGGAGCTGTAATTGTTGTTCTGTTGAAGGCATATGCAGCACATACTTTGTATTTGTTGTTGTAAAGTGCATTGTGGATGGAATATAGTATGGAATGGTATTGTTAATAACAATAAAAATGATTTTCCATAAATAAGAGTATTAAGAATGTTTACTTAAGTCCTCTTCCTTTAGATATATTTTTTATGATCCCAAGCAATTACGGGTGTTTTTGGACGCTAGAAAGTCCCCTACTGCTATTGTAGACAACATGGATTCAAGTTAAGATCAACTCTTCGAGACGCTAATATGTTCGATGGGCCATGCAGTTTCCTTTTTTATCTTCCTATATGGATAAAAACATTTTCTTTTTTCTTGAAAAAAAAAAAAAAAGTGTCATCTCGCCTCATAACTCTCCTCCCCTAGTTTTATTGTGGGCCGTTAGTACTCAGCACATAGAAGGTTAATTTCCAAATTTATTTATAATTTGTTAGATTTAATGCATTGTATTATATTTCTTGCGTGCTGTCCCTTTCCTCAAGTAATATGAATTGCTTGTTGTAATTTGTTAAATTTATAATGTTAAAAAAAAAAAAAAGATGTTGAGAAAGAAGAAATGCTTTAATTACCATCTTTGTGATGAAGTATTCCTTTCAGAGAGGCAACCAGAAAGCATGGTTACTCACCTGTAACAGGTGATCTCCAGGAAGAGCAGGAATCAGTCTTCACATATGGGTATCGTCTGTACCGACGGAGCCCGCACAGATACGCTCCCCAGCATCCATTAGGAAAGCCTTTGGGAGCACTCCACTGCGCCTGCATGTCTGCCTTCCCAACTCCTCTCCTCAGCTGAGTTTGTAGCTGAGAATAGAGGAAAAAGAATACCCAACAAGTCGTAGGGAGGAGGGTGGGTTGTGAAGACTGATTCCTGCTGTCCCCGGAAATCACCTGTTACAGGTAACTACACTATCTCCAGGAACAAGCAGGAAAGCATAGTTACTCACCTGTAACAGGTGTTCTCCAGGAATAGCAGGAATCAGTCCTCACATATGGGCGATATGGGCACCAACAGAGCCTACATGCAAGCATCTCCCCAGATTTCAAAGAAAGCCTTTGGGAGATGCCACCATGCATGTGCAGTCCCCTTCCCGCCCAAGGGTGCCATCTTCATCATTCAGATAACATAGCTGTTGTTGTTAAGAGCCGTCGAGTCGGAGTCGACTCATGGCGACCCTTTGGATAGCTATCCTAAATTGTGTTAGGTCTTGAGTCAGGCGGCTCATTGTTGACAGACTGGTACCCATAGCTGCTGTTATTGTATTGATCCATCTCATTGCTGGCCTTCCTCTTTTGCGTTGACCTTTTTCTTGCCAAGCATGATGTCTTTCTCTAATGATCTCTCTCTTCGCATGATGTGTCCAAAGTATGAAAGTCAAAGTCTTGTCATCTGAGCTTCTAAAGAAGCTTAGGTTTGATCTCCTCTAGTACAGACTGGTTTGTTCTTGGGGTAGTCCATGGTATACACAGTATTCGCCGCCAGCACCATAATTCAAAGGCATCAATTTTCTTCCTGTCTGTCTTTTTCACTGTCCAGCTTTCACAGCCATATGATGTTATTGAAAATACCATGGCTTGAACAAGTCGAATCTTTGTATGGAGAGAGACATCTCTGCTCTTGAGAATCTTATCTAGGTCTTTCATAACCATTCTGCCAAGAGCAATGCGTCGTTTGATTTCTTGACTGCTTGTTGCTTCTTTATTGATAGTTGATCCAAGTTGGTTAAAGTTGTTCACAATTTCAATTTCTTCTCCTTCAACGATGAACCTGTTGATTATGCCAGTTGTCATGATCTTTGTCTTCTTTACATTAAGGTGCAGGCCCATTTTGAGACTATGTTCTTTGATTGTGAGAAGCAAATGTTTCCGATCATCTTCATTTTCAGCCACTAATGTAGTATCAGCATAGCGAAGGTTGTTGATGAGTCTTCCACCAATCTTCACACCTCTGTCTTCATACAATCCTGCTTCTCTGATGATTTGTTCTGCATATAAATTAAACAGGTAGGGGGAAAGTATGCAGCCTTGTCTTACACCTTTGCTTATTTTAAACCATTCTTTTTCTCCTTGTTCTGTTCGAACTGTTGCTTCTTGATCAATGTACAGATTGCGCAAGAGAACGATCAGGTGTTCTGGTATACCCATGCTTCTTAATGTGGCCCAGAGTTTCTCATGGTTTATACAGTCAAAAGCCTTGCTATAGTCGATATAGCACAAATAGATATCCTTTTGGTATTCTTTAGTCTTTTCAAGGATCCATCTCACATCCACAATGATGTCTCTCGTTCCTCGCCCTTTCCTGAACCCTGCTTGTTCTTGTTCCAGGTATGGTTGTAGTCTCTTTTGAATAATATTCAGTAGAATCTTGCTGGCATGTGGGATCAGAGCGATTGTTCGATAATTTCCACAGTCAGTTGGATCACCTTTCTTTAGTATTGGTATAAACACAGATCTTTTCCAGTCAGTTGGCCATGATGTTGTCTTCCATATTTCTTGGCAGAGCCTTGTAAGTATGGTAACAGCTGCATCAGATTGCTGCAGTACTTCTATAGGAATGCTATCAATGCCTGGTGCTTTGTTCTTTGATAAGGCTTTCAATGCTGCTTCAACTTCTTCTATCATCACCAATGCTTCCTGATCATAAGGTACAGGTTGAAACGGCTGTTGGTCTACTTGATCTTTATCATATAAAGCACAGTTACTTACCTGTAACAGGTGATCTCTGGGAACAGCAGGAATTAGTCTTCACATATGGGTACGTCGGTACCAACGGAGCCTGCACGGGAATGCTGCCCAGCTTTCAATCAGAAAGCTTTTGGCAGCATCCCTCGCGCCTGCGCAGTGACTTCCCGCCTTCTCCACAGCCTCTCTTCAGTTGAGTTTCAGAGCTGAGACAAAGGCGAGGAGAGAAAAGGAAAGAATTAAAAGATGCAACTCCTAGGGGAGGTGGGAGGGTTGTGAAGACTAATTCCTGCTGTTCCCAGAGATCACCTGTTACAGGTAAGTAGCTGTGCTATCTCCAGGAACAAGCAGGAATGAGTCTTCACATATGGGGACTCCCTAGCTGGAGATGCCAGGGGGAGATCCCATAAAAATGCAAGTGCCTGGATCAGGGGTGCATTTTGTCTCGAGGAATCCCCGGCATCCAATGTGGGATGGAGGGTAGGAGTTGACAATAAAGGAGCTGTGAGGAAAGAAACAGCACAGCCAAGGACTAGAGGGTCCTACAGACTACAGGAGTCCTTGGTATATATGATGAGTAGCATTAAACACATTTAATGTACACTTAAAATATGCAGCTTACCTACTGTATTGTAGGAAGTAGGAAGCAGGATGGAGTCTACTGGATAAGCAGTGGCTGAATCTTCAAGGTGACCTCCCAGTAGTGAGGATGAAGGTCCAGACCTGGAGGTAGTAGACGATCCAGGTGTCAACTGGGTAGGATTAGACGTCAGGTCTTCAATGGAAAGCTTTAAGGAAAAAAGCTGAAAACTCCTTTAGGCATAAGGTTATTAACATTGAGGACTAAAGGAAGAAGACTGACGGAGTTGGAGAACTAGCCCAGTCCTGGCAGGAAGAGGGGAACTGGAAAAAAACCCTATTCCTAAGTAGAACAGCTGTGTACTCAAAGATAAAGATGTACACCGTTTTTCCTAGCTGGCGAGAGATAGGAAAAAATATTGAAGCTGGATGCTTCAAGGTCAAAGAAAAAATGGGAAATGTTAGCACCAAGTGGTTGTTGGGGCTTAACACGTCCTGTATCATAATTTGGAATGGGACGTAGGGCAATAGACTGTCTAAAACCTCTAAGAGGTAAAACATGTAGTATAGACAGTAAGGGTGATAGTGAAGACGATTGACCAACCCTTGAGAAGCCCCCCATGCAACACATATATATGGGGAGATATATGTGGCTTGAATAGATATATATATTAATATATATACATACATAATATATAAATATACATATGGAAATTTGTGGGGCATGGTTTAGCACCACCAGAGTAATGATATAAGTATGTAGACATATAAGGAGATGCTACATACAAGACAACAGATTGAGATACATGTCTACTATGCAGCCCCATAATTGTACATGGGGAATAGAAAAGAAAAAGATTCTGCATCCTACAAGAGGGTGAGCCTACTTGGGATATGTATAGAGAATCTATTTTCATGGAGTGAGGGATGCCGGAAGGCAATCCAACTAGTTATCCTGTGATGTTCTGGTAAGAACAGATGAAGATAGGAATCTGTAAGGAACAATGCGGGATTTCCACAGAACACTGACATGGTGGATGTCTTGGATCTTCACGTAGAAGAGCTGAGATTACGTGGTAACACCCCAATTTTAAAAAAGGGGGGGTGCGGGGAACCCTCTCAGGTATAGGAAGGGTTTATAAGTTCTTCTCTAATAAAAGAGGAACTTCAGAGACAAGGCCAATGCTCTGTAGCAAGGCCCCCATAGTAGAAAGCTCCTCTGAAGATTGCAGAGAGCATTGTGCAGGAGAGCTATGAGATAAACTGACTGAAAGTCAGGTATGTTGCCATATCCTAGAAAAGGAGATGGGTAGAATGATGTGAGAAAGTCTAAACAAGTAGGAGGATCCAAGACAGCTTGGAATCACTACTGAGGGTAGACAAAGGTTTGAACAAGGGACTGGAACTTGGATAAAGTTTCAGCAAGAGAATTACTGTAACTCCTGCAGGCAGAGCTGCTGACGGAAACAGCAAAGAGACCATCGTGTTGAAAAAGAAAAAACAGACAAGAAAAAGGAGGGGATATCTGCTATCCTTGTCTGGGAAACGAGCTTGCCAGAGAAGTAGTTCGGTATGGTAGTGCTCAAGTAGTTGTAGGGTGATGTACCCATGGGGAAGTAAACTGAAGGAAAAAATGTTCAGTTGGGATAGAGACTATCAGGTGATAGTTACAACTGCTCTTCTAGAGAGTAAGAAGAGGAGAAGTGTGTAGTCCCTGAACAAAATAATTGTTTGTTTTTTTTTGACAGGGTAGTAAACTGAAAAAACTTCTGAGATGCAGAAGGAAAGTGTAAGTTACAATTCCCAGTCCCTATGGTTGCTGGGAATGCGGAGACTGGCCAGAACTGGAGGACTGCAGACTAGGTTGAGGCGTCTCTTGTTTAGGTACAGCCGAATAATGGGCAGGAGAGGAATGAAACTTTCTTTTCTTAGGGAAAGAAGGTTTGGCAGGACATTTCCTACTCTTTGAAGGAGGCGGCTTAGAATGGTTTCTAGTGGAAAAAGAGTCAGTGGAGCATTGAGCAACCTGACGTAAAGCCTCCTTATCGAAAAGACTTTCCCCTGTACAAGGAGAATGAGCTAGTATAGTTTGTGCCCGTTTGTTCAAGTCTGAAGCCTCAAGCCAGGCTCTGCGATGTGCTGCAATGGCAGTAGCAGAGGATCTGCTAACGGACTCAAAAGAGTCTATAGAAGCACGAGACAGGAACCAGGATATATTCCGACTGTGATTAATGAGCAAGGAATAATCAGCAGCTTTGGGCTGTGGTAAAAAAGGGGTCAAGAGAGACAATTTCTCTGTGACTTCCTGGAGTGTTCGACTCATGTGAAAAATATATGAGAGAACTCTGGAAGCCAGCATAGAGTTTTGGAAGGCCTGACGGCCAAAAGCATCAAGTGTCCTTGAAGAACGACCTGGCGGAAAAGAAGAATGCTTCTTCTTGCTCTTAACTTTTCTCAGTGCTGATTCCACTACAAGGGAACGATGAGAAAGTTGAGGTTTTTGGAACCCTGGAGAGGGTGGCACTGGGTACCTAACCTCAAGGTCAGTAGAAACTTGAGGAAGTCGTAAGGGTGATTTCCATATCCTGAGAAGGAGATCCTGCAGAGCAGGATGTAAAGGAAATTGTATATTTTGCATTTGTGCCGGTGAGCCATGAGTAGGATCACAACCAGGGATAGAAATATTAAGAAAGGCTGCCATGTCCCGGAGAAAAGCCTGAAAAGACTGATCTCCTATGGGAAGTATTCCTGGATAGGCCAAAGAAAGAGCCTGAGTATCAGAGGACGGACAAGGTACTGCACCAATGCCAGGTATGGGTTCCAAACTAGGCATCGGTGCAAGAACAGGCATCAACATCGCTACTGATAAAGGACTAGCAGGTGAAGTAGCCATCGGGAACTGCTGTAGTGGTACCGAGATCATGAGGGAGTTATGGCTAGGATCTTCGGAACTACCTATTTGGAAACGACAGGAGTCGGTTCCGGGACGCGTCGATACGCAGTCCTCTAGACTCGATATCGATTCAAGACTCGGTATCGAAGAGAGCGAGGCTAGCGATGCATGTCTCGACAGTTCCGACGCCGGTGGTAGGATCGGCGATGCCGATAGCACTAAGGCAGCCTGGGTGACATCGATCGATACCGACGGTACCGAGGATACCCGATGAGCACCCATCCATACCGATGCCGATGCTAGGGTATCGGAACCGATCGACGCCGGTACCGTCCCAGAGCATGGCTGAGATTGAGGGAAGTCAATGCGGTGCGTATCGATCGGTCCCGAAGGTACCGAGGATGCCCGATGACGATCCCTGGTGAAGAGTAGAGTAGAGTACTCGACACCGGTGCCGATGCCGGAGGCTCGGTACCGCTCGAAGCGGATACCACCACCGCGCATGGCTCAGGCATGTTCTGTGAGGGGTGAGCCCCAGGAACATCCTGAAACCCCTTTAACGCTTTGGAGCCCGAAGACTCCCGCAGGGGTAATGCCAATGGGTTCTTGAGGGCAAGGCCGGAGCCGTCACCATACTGGGCATGGGACATACCACTCAAGCATTGGCTAGTCTTAACAGACTGTTTTTGGGTTACCTGATCCTGTGAAGATGAGAAACCGGGTACCCTCACTGCCAAAGCAAAAACGGTATCGAGGGAAACTCTAAATACTGAAGGTTTTCTCACAAGATTATCTCCTGACAAGTCAGGGGAAAAAGGGTCAGGACCCACACAGTTGAGACACCAACTACTGGTGTCTAAAAAGAAACAGGTGTTTCCACACCGGATGCACTTCTTAGGAAAAGAAGGCTCCATAATAAAAAAAAAGGCCTAGTAGGCCTAAGAGTTAAGGCAAAAAAAACTGAAGAAAAGTTTTTCAGACTTTAGCCCAAAAACCACCGGCGGTACCGGTGGTAGCGGGAAAAACAGTCGCGACCACAAGAAAACAAAAAATTAAAATAATTAAAGCAATTAAAAGAAAAGTTTCTGCGGTGACAGGAGGACGTCCTGCCGGCTCCGCGGAAAAACGAAAACTGAAGAGAGGCTGTGGAGAAGGCGGGAAGTCACTGCGCAGGCGCGAGGGATGCTGCCAAAAGCTTTCTGATTGAAAGCTGGGCAGCATTCCCGTGCAGGCTCCGTCGGTACCGACGTACCCATATGTGAAGACTCATTCCTGCTTGTTCCTGGAGATAAACTCTGTATATTCCTTCCACCTTTTCTTGATCTTCTCAGCATCATTCAACATAGAACCTTGAGCATCTTGTAACATTCCAATTCGAGGCTGGAACTTTTTCTTTAACTCTCGTAGCTTTTGCAAGTGTCATTGTAGTACTTTTCCTTGTCCTGTCTTGATGCACGTTGGAAATCTCTGTTTAGTTCTGCGATTGTCTTTCTTTCTCCTCTGGCTTTAGCTTCTCTGCGTTTCTGGGCAATTTTCAGAGTTTCTTCCGTCATCCATTTTAGCCATTTTTGCTTTTTCACCTTTTGTAGAGACTTCGCTTTCTTCCAACACAACCTTCTTGATGTCATTCCATAACTCTTCTGGAGCTCTGTCATTTGTATCTAAAGCAGCAAATCGATTTTGCAGGCAGTCTTTAAATTTCAGTGGCATATTCTCAAGGTCATATTTTGCTGCATTCATGAGTGGTTTGCTCTTTTTCAACTTTAGCTTGAGTTTGTATACTAGTAGTAGATGATCTGTACCACAGTCAGCTCCAGGTTTTGTCTTTGTTGATGTTATAGAGCTTTTCCATCGTTGACTTCCACAGATGTAGTCAATTTGATTTTTATACAATCCATTGGGTGAAGTCCATGTGTACAGTCGCCGCTTGTGTTGCTGGAAGAAGGTGTGAGATGAATAGATCATTGGTCTTGCAGACTTCTATCAGTCTTTCTCCAGCTTCATTTCTGTTGCCAAGTCCATATTTTCCAACTACTTTGCCTTCTTCTTTGTTGCCAACTTTTGCGTTCCAGTCACCCATGACTATCAGGATATCCTGTTTGCATGTTCTGTCAATTTCAGCTTGTACTTGTTCATAGAACTCTTCAATTTCATTCTCTTCTGCAGCTGTTGTTGGGGCATATACTTGAATTATAGCTGTGTTGATAGGCAATCCTCGTAGACGAATAGAGATTAAGCATTCGCTGACTGCACTGTATTTCATTACAGTTCTTGCAAGTTTCTTCTTTATTATAAATGCAACACCATTTCTTCTTTGTCTTTCATTTCCAGCATAGTAGACCATGTGATCATCTGATGCAAAGTGCCCCATGCCAGTCCATTTCAGTTCGCTGACACCCAACAGATCAAGTTGTACACGTTCCATTTCATTCTTGACCACCTCCAACTTCCCTTGGTTCATGCTTCGTACGTTCCATGTTCCAATGTGTAAGATATCTTTACAGCTTCTGACTCTCATTTCATGCACAGCTACATCAGCAGTCAGACTTCCCGAGGGCTTTGATCCAACCACATCATAAATGCTGGCTTTACTCTGAGAAGTCTTCAGCTCTTCCCCAGTAGCTAGTTGAGTGCCTTCCGACCTGAGGGTCTCATCTTCCAGCACCATAGCACAGTTTGTTTTGTTGTAACTATCCATTGGGTTTTCATGGCAAGATACAGAAGTAGATTGCCGAGCCTTTCTTCTGCACAGTTTAAGTTTGGTGTTGTTTGTGATGAGGAGAGCATGGCTGAGCCCATGCAAACAGAGAAAATTATAGATCTACCTTTAAGGAAGGAGACAGGCAGGATATTTGTAGCTTTCAAGGTGCAGGCAAAGGGAAAAAAAACATGCACTTGCTGAAGCTAAGCCACACCCAAGCTCTACTGATCTAAGGGCAGGCTTGGAGGATAATGAGACACCTGGGTAAGGGACAGTGCAGGTTAGGCAAAAGGCAGCATAATAAACCCAGATTAACACGTAAGAGTAGCACCAGCTGGAGAGAGGATTCCACGAGAGAGCAGCACACGAGGGAGCTGACTAGAAAGAGCACTGCAGACTTCCTTGGAGGGAGAAGCACCGGGGAAAGACCCAGAGAACTCACCAAAGAGGAGAACGGTGGAGATTTTCAGGGGGATTTCAGAGGTGAAATCAGCACCCAGAAAGAGAGCCAGGCTTGCAGGGAAAGCACAGTTACTTACCTGTAACAGGTGATCTCTGGGAACAGCAGGAATAAGTCTTCACATATGAGTCTTCACATATGGGTACGTCAGTACCGATGGAGCCTGCGCGGGAACGCTCCCCAGCTTCCCAAAAAGGAAAGCTTTTGGGAGCATCCCACAGCGCCTGCGCACTGCCTTCCCGCCTTTCCTAACCATCTCTCCTCAGTTCGAGTTTAAAGCTGAGACAATAGAGAGAGAGAGAGGAAAGGAAAGATAGAAAAAGAGATACAACTCCTAGGGGAGGTGGGAGGGTTGTGAAGACTTATTCCTGCTGTTCCCAGAGATCACCTGTTACAGGTAAGTAACTGTGCTATCTCCAGGAACAAGCAGGAATGAGTCTTCACATATGGGGACTCCCTAGCTAAGATGCCTGGGAGATCCCCAAGGATATGAGACCCTGGAGAGGGGTCTACCTCCTCCTATGGATCTCAGGCATCCATCCAGGGAAGGAGGGTAGGAGTTGTTTAAGAATGGAACAGGTGTTTGAGGACAGCCTGACCAAACAAGGCATCCCGGCGGGAGTCCTTGTCCAAGCAGTAATGGGCTGTGAAGGTATGAACCGAGGCCCAGGTGGCTGCTCGACAGATCTGGTCGATGGACATAGAATTTAGATGAGCCATAGAGGTGGCCATGGCCCTCACATTATGAGCTGTGACATGGCTCTCCAGAGAAAGGTTCTTACTCTGGTAGGCGAAAGAAATACACTGAGCAATCCAATTGGACAGTGTTCTCTTAGAGACTGGAAGTCCCAAATGAGAAGGATCAAAAGCAAAAAAAAGCTGGGAAGACTTTCTATGTTGCTGTGTCCTATGTAAGTAAAAAGCAAGAGCTCTTTTACAATCCAGAGTATGAAGATTCCTCTCTGCACTGGATGCATGAGGAGCTGGAAAAAAGACAGGTAAATATACTTCTTGATTAAGATGAAAAGGTGAGACCACTTTAGGCATAAAGTGTGGATTTGTCCTAAGGACTACCTTATGATGGAACCTTGTATAAGGTGGATTAGCCACTAATGCCTGCAGTTCACTGATGCGGCGAGCTGAAGTAACTGCAATGAGGAAAATAACCTTCCATGAAAGGAACTTCAAGGAGGTAGTGGCTAAGGGTTCAAAAGGTGGCTTCATGAGCTGACCAAGAACCAAATTTAAGTCCCATGCCACCGGAGGAGGCCTAATGGGAGGTTTAGTTAAAGTTAGGCCTCTCATGAATCTTGCAATGAGAGGATGAGAGGAAATAGGTTGTCCATTGATGGGCTTAAGGGATGCTGCAATAGCACTCAAATGGACTCTTACTGAATTTGTTTTAAGGCCTGCATTGGAAAGATGCAGGAGATAGTGCTAGAGAGTCAAGACCCTTTTCAGCACACCAAATGGAAAACCTTTTCCATTTAAAAGCATAAGAACGCCTGGTGGAAGGTTTTCTGGAAGCATGGAGGATATCCTTCACTTGTTGAGAAAGATTCCAGTCTTGAAGGTCTAGGCCTTCAGTAACCAAGCTCTGAGGTGTAGGGACTTGGGGTTTGGGTGCCACAAAGTCCCTTCCTCCTGGGACAGAAGGTCTGGAGCAGCTCCCAAGTCCAGAGAGGGGGCTTGGGAGAGATGTAGAAGTAGAGGGTACCACACTTGGCGTGGCCAGTGTGGAGCTATGAGGATCATAGATCCTTGATCCCTCTGGAGTTTGAACAGAGTCTTGGGAATCAAGGGAATGGGTGGAAATGCATACAGGAAGCCCTGACCCCAATGGAGGAGGAAGGCATCCTTGGCTTGAACTCCCTGACATGGAATTCCGGAACAGAACCGGGGAAGTTTGGCATTCCACAGACTTGCAAAGAGGTCTATGTCCGGGATTCCCCATTCTTGGAAGATTCTGAGTACCTGATCCATGTGCAGGGACCATTCGTGTGGAAGCAGAACTCGACTGAGTCTGTCTGCCCAAGAGCTTTGGACTCCTGGGAGGTATACTGCCAGGAGATGGATTTGATGCTCTCTGGTGAAGGCCCACAATCTTAAAGCTTCGTTGCAAAGCGACAGAGAGCCAGTTCCTCCTTGCTTGTTTATGTAAAACATGGCTACTTGATTGTCCGTATGAATGAGGACTGTCTTGTAGCTGAGGAGGGTATGAAAGACCTTGAGAGCTAGAAAAACTGCTCGAAGCTCCAAGTAGTTGATATGAAGGGAGGTCTCCTGTGGGGACCAAGTGCCTTGAGTGGAGAGGTCCTGTAGATGGGCTCCCCAACCTGTTTGGGAGGCATCTGTTGTGAGGGTTGCTTGGGGCAACAACTGTTGGAAGGGGGTCCCCAGCAACAAATTTTGAGTGGACATCCACCACTGGAGAGACCAAAAGAGACGTTTGGTGGTTGTTATTTGGTCTGAGAGAGCTCCTGAAGCTTGAGTCCATTGGGTGGACAAAGTCCATTGAGCTGCTCTCATGTGTAGGCAAGCATAGGGAACCACATGCACTGTGGAAGCCATGTGGCCTAGCAGTTGTAGCATCTCCCGGGCAGTTAAGTGGCTTTTTGACTGAATCTGGGAGGCTAACTGCACTAGACGTTGGCAACGGGCCTGAGGAAGGTAAGCCCTTGCAGTAGTGGTGTCCAACCAGGCCCCTATGAATTCTAGGGACTTAGTAGGGGTGAGCTGAGACTTTGGGAGGTTTACCAGAAGTCCCAGATACTGCAGAATGCGCCTTGTGCGGTCCAAGGAATTCTGGGCCTCTGACAGAGATGAAGGTCGAATGAGCCAGTCGTCCAGGTATGGGAAGACAAATATTCACAGAGTTCGTAGAAATGCAGCAACTATTGCCATGCATTTGGTGAACACTCTTGGGGCAGAGGCCAGACCGAAAGGAAGAACTCTGTATTGGTAATGTTTTCCTTGGAAAATAAACCGTAGGAATCTTCTGTGAGAGGGATGGATGAGGACATGGGTGTACGCATCCTTGAGATCTAGAGAACAAAGCCAATCCTGACTCTGAAGGTATGGAAGGAGAGTGCCCAGAGAAAGCATCTTGAACTTCTCCTTGCATAGAAATTTGTTCAATTCTCTGAGATCTAAGATGGGTCTGTATCCCCCTTTGGAATGAGAAAATAGGGGGAGTAGAACCCTGACCCTTGATGAAGAGGAACTTCTTCTATTGCCCCTTGGGCAAGAAGGGTAGTTACCTCTTGACCTAGAAGGTCGAGAAGAGATGTGGGAGAATTGGAGTGTCTCACCATGGTGTGGGGAGGAAGGTCTGAGAAATGAAGCTTGTAGCCCTCTCTTATGATGGAGAGGGTCCACTGCTCTGATGTTATTTGCTCCCATCTGGGAACAAAATGAGCCAACCTTCCTGGAATGGTGAGAGGCTCTGGCTGCTTTAGAACCAGAAAGGCTAAGTTCTCTAGTATCAAGTCAAAAACCCTGAGGAGGGTGAGCCTGCTGAGTTGCAGCAGCCCCTGTAGGCTTAGGCCTGGCCTGTTTAGGTTGCTGACGCTTAGTGGCAAAGCGACCTGTAGAAGATTGTTGGCCAGAAGTAGAAGGAAATCTGCCCTTTTTAAAGAAAGACTTTTTAAAAGGCTTTTTCTTGGCAGGAATGGAGGTTGACATTGAAAGTCTATCCAGAGCAGAGTTTTCTGCATCCATTTGAGTGGCTTTTATTTGCCATTCTTTGCCAAATAGGAAATCTTCCCTGTACAGGTGAAAACCTAAGCCATCTTGAACCCAGGGCTCTAAATCAGAAGCCTGGAGCCAAGCAATTCTGCGAGCAGCTATGGCAATGCCTGAGGTTCTGCTGGCACCTTCAAAGGAGTCAAAGGCTGCCCTGTTGGAAAACTTTGAAATGTCTTGGGTATGCTTAAGCCAAATGAGGAATTCCTCCCTTTTATCCTCTGGAAGAAAAGGGAGGAAAGTGTGCAGTTTTCGTGCAACTTCCTTTAGAAACATACCCATGTAAAGGCTATATGAGTTGATTCTGGCAATAAGCATACTGGCTTGGAAGATTTTCCTACCAAAGGCATCCAAGGTCCTGCATTCTCTTCCTGGAGGAGCAGAAGTGTGTCTCTTTGTACTCTTTATCCTCTTCATAGCTGACTGCACCACAATGGAATCGTGAGGAAGCTGAGTTTTCTGAAATCCAGGACAAGGAGGGACACGATACATAGTGTCCAATCTACGAGAATGAGGAGAGAGAGTGAGAGGAGTCTCCCATAGATCAATCATGTGTTCATAAAGAATCTCATGAATTGGTAAGGTGACTGCCTCTTTAGGAGCTCTAGAATAGCCTAAAATATCCAATTTTTTAGCTCTAGGCTCTGATTCAGAAGTTACTGAAATAGAAAGTCCTTTAGCTACTTCTCTTATGAAGTCTTGAAAGGACAAATCCTCTGGAGGAGACATTCTTCTTTTTGGAGAAGAAGGCTCTTCAGGAAGGGCTATGGATACTTCAGGAGACTCGTCTGATGTATCAGAATCATCAGAGGAATCGAAGTATCGCCTGTCAGGGTGCTCTTCTAACGCTTGATACGCGTATCGAGCAGTATCGACATCGGGCGTCCCCGGTACCGGATCGGTACCGGTAAGCAGCCCTGGACAAGGAACCGCTGCAGCCGGTATCCTGGTCGATGTTGATGCAGTCGGTACCGGTATCGGTGCTGGTACCGGAGCCGATACCGAGAACGGAGTTTGTTTCGGTACCAGCGGCGTCGCAGCTTGAATGAAGGCCGTAATAGCCTGCTGCATGGACAGAACATTGTGATCCATCGACGCCATGAATGCCTGGAAGTCGGTACCGGGAGATTGTGCCGGTACCCCAGAGCAATCTAACAGGTGATCGGTCGAGGCCGTGCCATCGATGTCAACCTGTAACCCCATAGGAGGAGCTTTGGAAGCCAGAGCTTCCTGCCGGGGTTGTTTGGCTGGCGCAGGATCCTCGAGGGCAAGCCCGGAGGCATCTCGATGCTTAGAGGGAGATCTACCCTTCGAGGACCTGCTAGGTTTATGTTTGGTTACCTGAGATCCATCAGGAGAAGAAGACCTGGAAGATGTCGATGCTACCGACGGTGCATCAGCGGGAAACAGCACATGGAGCTTGGCTGCTCGGTTCTGTAACCCCCGTTTAGACATTAGAGAGCAGGATGGACAATCCGGAATGGAGTGTTCAGGACCCAAACATTTAAGACACCATTCATGGGTATCTAACAGAAATAGTACCGCTACACTTAGTACATTTTTTAAACCCGGAGGCTGGTTTTTCCATGAGGGAAATTTTCTTGTAGGCCCTGAGGCCCAAGAAGAAAATACACTAAGTGAAGAGAAAATAGATTTTTTTTTTTTTTTTTAAAGAAAGAAAGAGAAAAAGACCGGCGGTACCGGTCCGGAGTCGGGGAAGGCAGACACGCGACCAAAGAAATAAAATAAAATAAAGAACTTCTTCAGCGGTGACAGGGCTCGACCTGCTGGCTCCGCGGCAAAGAAGAACTGAGGAGAGATGGTTAGGAAAGGCGGGAAGGCAGCGCGCAGGTGCTGTGGGATGCTCCCAAAAGCTTTCCTTTTTGGGAAGCTGGGGAGCTTTCCTGCACAGGCTCCATCGGTACCGACGTACCCATATGTGAAGACTCATATGTGAAGACTCATTCCTGCTTGTTCCTGGAGATACTGCAGCCAGGAGAGCTGTAGCTGAAAGAATTACAGACAAGGGGCAAGGTGCAGTTCCTCCAGTACGTGGACCAGTTAAAAAGATTCCAGTTCCCAGAAGGTGGGTGGATAAAAATATATCTAAGAGTGACCTAAGCCAGTTAGAGGCACTCTGGCGTTTGAGTCAGGAAAAGCACAGTTACTTACCTGTAACAGGTGATCTCTGGGAACAGCAGGAATAAGTCTTCACATATGGGTACGTCGGTACCGACGGAGCCTGCGCGGGAACGCTCCCCAGCGTCCAATAAGAAAGCTTTTGGGAGCATCCCAAAGCGCCTGCGTGCTGCCTTCCCGCCTTTCCCAACTGCCTCTCCTCAGTTGAGTTTCAAAGCTGAGACAAAGAGAGAGAGAGAGAAGGGAAAGAAGAGATATAGAGATACAACTCCTAGGGGAGGTGGGTGGGTTGTGAAGACTTATTCCTGCTGTTCCCAGAGATCACCTGTTACAGGTAAGTAACTGTGCAATCTCCAGGAACAAGTAGGAATGAGTCTTCACATATGGGGACTCCCAAGCTAGGATGCCTGGAGTCCCAGCATGTCATAGACTGGAACATGCTATACCTAATAACACCAGGCATCCTGAGGATGGAGGGTAGGAGTTGAAAAGAGAAAGGTGCTGTGGAAAACAGCTTAACCTAGCATAGGACTGCAGGCAAGGAGTCCATGTGTGGATGATAATTGTCATCAATGATATTGAAATGAAATATTGCAATATGGACCTCCCCTGACAGGATTTCACAGAAGTATTTATTTTATTTATTTAGCTGTATTTATATCCCGCTTTTCACCGGGTCAAAGCGGCGTTACATAGAGGGGTGGGGAAATTAAGTATAGGGCGGGGCCATCACCGAGGAGGCAACATTGATGATTTTGACATAGGACAGACTTTGGACATGGGACAAACTTTGTACATTGACAAGATAGTGTAGCTTTGATTCAGAGGTTCATGGTGGGCGAGAACAGTGGTTAGTGCGCTTTTCGGTGGGAGTCCTGATGAAGTATTCCTGGAAAAGGAAGGTTTTTAGCTGTTTTCTGAAGGATAGTAGGTCGGCATTGTTTCTGAGACAGCTTGGTAGGGAATTCCATAAGGATGGAGCATAAAGTTCAAAGGCTCGGTTGCAGGTCCATTGCGAGCATTTAGTTCTTTTGTGGGGGACTGTGAGGGAATTGCTGGAGGCTTGTCAGGTAGTTCTGCCGTGGGCTGGACGAGACAGTAGGGTGCGAAGCTGGGTGTTCTGTGTTTGATGGATGGCTTTGTGGGTGAGTAGGATGGCTTTGTATTTAGTCCTCGCTTCCAGGGGAAGTATGTGAAGGTCTTTGAGTATTGGGGTGATGTGGTCGGTTTTCTTTGCTCTCTGGATGATTCTTGCTGTGGTGTTCAGTGCTGTTCGGAGGGGGTTGGTCTGTGCGGCTGGAAGGCCATGGTAGATTATGTTGCAGTAGTCCAGTGGTTATATGGAGGTTGTATGGAAGTTCATGGGATCTACTGGGGAACCCAGTAGAGGAACCTTGAAGAGGACCTCACTGTAAAGTGGAGGTAATAAACCTGTAGGAAAAACAGTGGAGGTCAGAATCCTGAAAGGTAACAGGTAACCCCAGTAGAAAAACTGGGGTAGTACAAAAACGGTGGGCCTTCAGCGGAAGGCTCTATGACAAAAGCCAAACTCTTTTGGCGGCAGAGTGGCTCACTCTTAGGAGCAAAAAGAGGAAGGCTAACCGATTTGGACAAACAGGCACAGTCCTTGTGGGGAGAAAGGGTATGGGAACCCCTTGTATCCCAAAAAGAGAGGACAAATGCCTGAGACGTTAAAGCCTGTGATTAACTGAAGATCCGTGATGTCTCTCCTAACTGGGGTAAGCTAGGAGAGATATTGGAGCATGGAGAGCTTCAGAGGTACCTAAACCCTAAGGTTATGGTATAAAAGTTGTTGACTACCACAGGAGTGGTTGTGTGTGTAGAACCCCAAACCTGCTGGATAGCATAGGTATGGGTAAAACCCATCTGTCAGAATCATATAGCTATATGAGCATAGACAGTCAGATAGATAAGTATGTGGATACATATCTATCTATAATAAAATATCTCGACAGATACATATATATACCTATGCTATAGACATAAGAATATATCTATAGTGAGATATGGAAGGGCATAAAATACACACAAATGAAAGACATAGATGTCTGTAAGATGTATGCTATAGAAATGAAAATGTAGGCCTATATATGGGTGTCTGCAATTAAGCAGACAGAGATATGCCTACAGCATGGTATTCACATAGGATATGTGGAGAGGAAAGATTCATCTAACAAGGAGGTGGAACCTACTTGAGAAGATATATAGAGAATCTATTCCTCCTGGTTATGATCTGCAAGGATGCTAGCTAGTGAAATAACCAGGACGCTTACGTGAAAAACAGAGGATAATATCAGTCTGCAGCCAGCAAGTCCCAAGTCTTCCAGAACTCTAGCATGGTAAGTGGACAGAAGACACATAGAGATGAGATACCATGTTGACCTGCTTAAGGGCAAAAGGTATCATGCGTTCTTACCATGAGGATGAGCTGCAAGGATAAAGAGCATATCCCCGATTGGGAATACTATGGACCAAAGCAGGGAATTGGCAACTCCTTAAGCTTTCATGTAAGAGAAGGCCTATGTCCTTTATATCAAAAAGGAGATAGTAGAAGAAGGGAGAACCCTTCTAGTCATGGGAGACATGACTGAAAAGCCTTTTCCAACCATCTAGGATAGCTGTTGGAGAAAAACCCCCATGCTCTCTAGCAAGGGCCCATAGTGGAAAGCTTCTCTGTAGAATTGCAGAGAGCATGATGCAGGAGAATGAGGAGATAGAACTGGCTGCTGGAGAGCCAGTATCTCTGCCAACTATGCTGCCAAACCCAGGAGAATGGAGATGGCAGAAATAAGACAATCCAGAAAGCTTGTAGTGAGATAATCTCCAAGATAGATGAAAGCACTGACTTGGAGCCACTACTAAGACTAGACAGAATGTTAGGGGAGGACAAATCTGGCTGTTTGTGGACAAGAACCAGTGGTCAAAACATTAAGGCTCCTGCATAGGCAGCTGCTAGCAAGACAGCAGAAAGAATCTTACTGTTTAAAAACAGAAAAAACAGACGGAACAGGAGTAGAAAACTCTGGACATGTCTGATAAGCTGCCCCAAAGCAAGACTGAAAAAGAGAAGTTAACTCAGAGAGGAAAACTCCGCACTGGAAAGTGACAAAACTAGAGAGGCTGAAGAAAAAGCCCTCCAGTGAAGTAATACTGCTCTTACAGAGGAAAAAGCTTGGTAAGAGGGTGAAGAGAATGGAGCTGAAGAAGACTTACGAAGTAGTAAGTCTATAGAAAGGAAAAAATACATGCTGGCACAGGAAACTATCATTTGATAGTGGTTAGACCTCTTTCCCTAGCAGGAAGAAGAGGAGAAACCTTTGACCTATAGGCATGAACATCCTGACAGCTCATAGAAATATAGAAAAAATGGATGTCTTTTGGAAAGAGATCCATGTCTAGGGGTTAGAATGAAGCGGTGGATTGCTTCTATTGAGAAGAAGCAAACTGCAGATTCTAAACCCCAAGAGTCACAAGCATCTGATGATGATTGATCAGAAACCCTGCAGTTGCTGGGCTTGCTGAGCCTGGTGAGAGGCTAGATTCTTCAGACCAGGATGATGCTTCCCTTGTTTGGGAACATCTGTATGATGGGCAGGTGATGAATAAAACCTTCTCCTATGGGAAGAAAGTTTGGTTAGACATTTCCTACCTACTGGGACAGAAGGTGGTGTAGAACAACCCCTAGGAACAGGTAAATCAGTGGACAACTGAGTAACCTGACGTAAAGACTCCTTGTTGAAGAGATTTTCTCTAGTGCAAGGAGTATGTCCCAGTCTTTGTTGTGCCCATTTGTCACAAGTCTGAAGCTTGGAGCCAGGCTCTACGTCGTGCCCCTATAGCTATAGCAGAAGTCCTGCTAACAGACTCAAAAGAGTCTAGGGAAGCACGAGAAAGAAACCAAGAGATATTCTGGATATGCTTAAGCAGTGAGGAATAGTCTGCACTCTTGGAATCTGGAAGGAAAGGAGTCAAAAGATGTAATTTCTTTGTGACCTCCTCAAGAGATAGACTCATATAAAGATATATGAGAGAATTCTTGCAGAAAGCATAGATGTCTGGAAGGTTTGACGTCCAAAGGCATCTAGTGTCCTAGACTCACGACCTGGCGGATAAGAAGAGTGCTTTTTCTTACTCTTTACTTACCTCATTGCTGATTCCACTACTATGGAATGAGGAGGAAGTTGAGTCTTTTGAAACCCTGGAGAGGGGGGCACCTGATATAAGAGATCAGTTGCTCTGGAAGGTGGGGGTACCCGTAAAGGTGCTTCCCACAGACCTAGAAGGAGATCCTGCAAGGAATGATGAAAAGGAAGCATTATGTTCTCCTTTGCTTTGGTAGGAACAGAGCCTTGTGCAGGATCATGTCCAGGGATAGGAATGGCAAGTGATCTTGCTATTTCGAGGAGAAAACTCTGAAAAGAGGGATCTCCAACGGGAATCTCCTTTGGACAGGTTAGATCAGAAGAACTAGCCTGAGCACCGAAGGATCTATCCAAATATATAGGAATAGAAGATCCTGCACGGTGCAGGGTAGTATCCTTAAAGGATGGTCGCTGGTGCTGGCTGTCAGGAGCAGCATCCGTCAGTACCTCATTGTACATGCCAGGTATCGACTCCAAGAAGGGAGCGATCCTGTTGAAGCATGGCAGGAGCTGGCCACGATGCTACTGTGGATACCGGTACCGATGCCGACACCGGTACCGATGTCGGAGCCGAAGCTGACACAGACATCGGAGTAGCCATCGGTGACAGCTCAATCGGTACCAAGGTAACCGAAAACCTCCGGCATCCATCCTCGGTACCAAGCCTGTGGTACCGATCGGTGTCGGTACCAAGGCGTGCCGGTACCCAGTCTTCCAGACTAGAGATCGATTGCAAACTTGGTATCGAGGGCAATGAGCCTGATGAACAAAGCACAGCAGGCACCGACCACAAAGGTAATGTGGACATCGGTACCGACTTCGGTACCGTGTCTGATACCGGTGGATGAAGTCCAACCGGTGGCAACTCAAACAGCATCGGAGGAACCGAGAGTTGCGGATCCGAATCATCGGAACCGAGCCTTTGGTACTGAGGGGAGCCGGTACCAAGGTGAGTCGGTACCCCAATCCTCCAGACTGGAAATAGATTCCAGACTCGGCATCGAAGGAAGCGAGTCTATCGATGCACGTCTGGAGGGTACCGACGTCGGTGGTCGTATCGGTGTCGGTACCGATACCGGAAAGTCAGTCTGGGAAATATCCACCGGACCCGAAGGTACCGAGGACGCCAGATGACGATCCCTGGTGAGGAGTGTTTCATCCAACACCAGTGCCGGAGCCGGGGTATTGGTACCGTTCGAAGCGGATGCCACCACCGGACACGGCTCAGGTATGTTCTGTGAGGGGTGAACCCCAGGAACAACCTGAAACCCCTCATACGCTTTGGAGACCGAAGACTCCTGCCGGGGTTTTGAAGCCAGTGGGCCCTCGAGGGCAAGGCCGGAGCTGTCTACATGCTGTGCACGAGACCTACCACTCGAGGACTGGCTAGTCTTAACAGACTGTTTGTGGGTTACCTGATCCTGTGTAGAAGAAGAAAGGGACGGTGCCCTGAAGTTGGAGGGGAACCGGGTATCGAGGAAACCTCGATGTTGAAACCCTCTTCTCACCAAATTGTTGCCCAAAGGCCCCGGAGGAAAAAGGTCAGGACCCAAACAGGTTAGACACCGACTTTGAGGGTCTAAAAATAAAGTTATACTGCCACAGTTTGAACATTTCCTGGAGAAAGTGGCTGGCGGTTCCATGAAGGAAAAAGAGGAGGCCTAAAAGGCCTGAAAAACCGTGAGACACTATGAAGAAAAAATAGTCCTTGAAAAAGGAAAATTTCACAAGAAAAGAAAAGAAAACACCGGCGGTACCGGTGGCGTCGGGGAAGACAGCCACGGCCACAAGAAAGCTAAAGGAATAAAACAAGAATTTTCTGCAGTGACAGGAGGACGTCCTGCCGGCTCCGCGGAAAAACGAAAACTGAGGAGAGGCAGTTGGGAAAGGCGGGAAGGCAGCATGCAGGCACTGTGGGATGCTCCCAAAAGCTTTCTTATTGGACGCTGGGGAGCGTTCCCGCGCAGGCTCCGCCGGTACCAACGTACCCATATGTGAAGACTCATTCCTGCTTGTTCCTGGAGATAGAAACTTCTCACTCCAGGTGGAAACCCTTTTCCTAGTAAGAAGCCCCAGTGGAGGAGAATTCAGGAGCTCTTAAGAGAGTTTCAAGCAAGAAGCATTGCATGAAGGCTTAGAGCCAGACATACTGGTTGAAAACCCGGAGGAAATGCAGGTAGAATCTGTTGAACCTGATTCTGACTCAGAGGATTTATTAATGGACTGTTCATGGTGTAAAAAGACAGAATAGAAGCTTCTGGATAAAGGAAAAAGTCTGTAACTTGAAAACCACCAAAAGCAGTGAGTAAGACAGGGAGAATGATTCTAGCCTGAATTGCTAAGTACCCTGTTGAAGGGAGAAAAGACAATTACTTTGAATTGAAGAAAAGAAACTGTGTTTATTGCTGTATGTTTGGGAAACAGCTACGTATGTTGTGAAAGCCAGCTAAAGCAATTTCGCTGTTGGGTTTTTTGTGGGATTTTCCTAAGGATCATTTGTTTTGGAGAAGAATCCTGTTTTGTTTGAGCTATATGCTTTTTGAAAAGAAGGAAATAAATTCCTGTGTGTCTTTTGAAAAAACCCTCGGTTCTCAATACTATTGTTTTGTTTTTTTTAAGTGGTAGCACAACTACAAGTCCCAGCAGCCCAAGCTCTGGACGAGGACAAATTATTCTTTATTCAAAGACTAAATAGTGGCACCCCTATGCCTATAGGCCGTGGCCTAGGCTAGGGGCCCCCACATGTTGCCGTTGTCACAAAAATGTGATCCTCCGCCGTCAACACTATCCCATTCTGCTACTGCCCAGATGGGTGGTTTGTCTTGGTCTGGCACCTCAGCTGAGACCTGTCCATCTTGGAAGACCCTGCCAGTAGTTAAACTACCGATAGTTTAGCTCTCAGCATCACTGATGCATGCAAGCCCTCACAGCACGACAAGCTGCAAACCAAGTGAGAGAACATAGCTAAGCAGGCATAAAAATAAGGTAAAAGGAGGCAACTCCAAGAGGAGGAGGAGGGAGAGTTGTGAGGACTAATTCCTGCTGTCCCTGGAGAATACCATACAGGTGAGTAACTACGCTTTCTTCAGGAACAAGCAGGAAGTCAGTCCTCACATATGGGACTCCCTAGCTCCAGGCTGCCGGGAACCGAACCATACAAATATACACGGCCTAACCGGAGTTTAAATATGATACAACATACAAAACACAGACAACTTCACTAATTTAACCAAGTGTAGCAATTGAATTACGTTGCACTTAGACAAGCTAACAATATTGTGGTGACAAGGGAGCACAGACCTCAGACAAAACCCCAAGTAGTCAGTAATACTTCAAAACCGGAAATACCGGATATCAGTAAAACCAAGGGGAGAAAATAGCATCAACGGTCTGTGACCTACCCCCACCATCCATCAACAGTATTGAAAAGCTTATTAGTAAATACAATCCTGATGGGACAATAGCTCTTACAAATTCCAATTATAATAACAGAGACATAAGATAAGATATATATCAATAAGTTGCTAAATAATACATAATAACTAGTAACTAATACTTTAAACCTTCAATGGCAAACAAATAGCATATTATATATCTCTTAATAGCCACTGCTCAGATAACTCAAAAAGCTCAAAAAAGAGCAAAGAACCCATCAGTAGAAATAGCAATCCTCAGCTTCAAGATGGCAAAAGATGGCATAAGATGGCATTGATGGGTTGATATCTAATGCCATCTTATGCCATCTTTTGTCATCTTGAAGCTGAAGATTGCTATTTCTACTGATGGGTTCTTTGCTCTTTTTTGAGCTTTTTGAGTTATCTGAGCAGTGGCTATTAAGAGATATATAATATGCTATTTGTTTGCCATTGAAGGTTTAAAGTATTAGTTACTAGTTATTATGTATTATTTAGCAACTTATTGATATATATCTTATCTTATGTCTCTGTTATTATAATTGGAATTTGTAAGAGCTATTGTCCCATCAGGATTGTATTTACTAATAAGCTTTTCAATACTGTTGATGGATGGTGGGGGTAGGTCACAGACCGTTGATGCTATTTTCTCCCCTTGGTTTTACTGATATCCGGTATTTCCGGTTTTGAAGTATTACTGACTACTTGGGGTTTTGTCTGAGGTCTGTGCTCCCTTGTCACCACAGTATTGTTAGCTTGTCTAAGTGCAACGTAATTCAATTGCTACACTTGGTTAAATTAGTGGAGTTGTCTGTGTTTTGTATGGGGAACCGAACCATGACAGCACCAGCGGTGACTGACAGGGTAGCCATGAATTGCAGAAGATGAGTTCCCGATTGAGAAACTCTGCAAGACCCTAATGTCCAGAGGGCCCATCACTTCGGTAGCCTGAACACAGAAGGGTCGGAGGGCAGAGTTGCCTACACCCTGAATAGATTATAGAGCACCGCCTGGCCAAAGGTACTGTCCCGATGGGACTCACTATCCAGGCAGTAGTGAGCTGCAAATGTGTGAACTGAAGACCATGTGGCGGCCTTGCAGATTTCAGTCACCACACTGAGCGCAGGTTCACCACCAAAGTGGCAATTGCTCGCATGCAATGTGCTGGGATCCGGTGCTCCAGGGAGAGTCCAGCCCACTCATAGGCGAAGGCAATACAGTCTGCCATCCAAGTGGACAGAGCTTGCTTAGTCACTGGGATCCCCAGCCTACTGGGGTCGTATGAAACAAAAAGTTGAGAAGCTTTGTGGTGACCCACAGTCCGTGGAGTACAGTCTCCGCCCAACCAGCATGGGGCTGTGGGAAGATGGGGAGGACCACCTCCTGACTGAGGTGGAAAGGGGATACCACCTTTGTGCTCTGCCATCAGAGCTTGGAGCTCACTTACTCTGCGAGCAGGATGTGAGCCACCAGGAAGACAACCTTCCAGGAGAGATACTGCTGGTGGCAAGTGGCCAGAGGCTTGAACGGTGGTCTAGTGAGCTGCGAGAGCTCCATGTTAAGGTCCCACTCCACTGCTGGGGGGCAGATGTGGTGTTTAGAAAGTAAAAAGGCCCCAGAGGAATTGAGATCAGGGACTGAACCGAGAGGGTTTTCCCCTCGGTGGGGTGGTGGTGCACTGCAATTGTGGTGAGGTGCACTCTGAGCTGGACTTCAGTCTAGCCTGCGACAAATGGAGCAGGTCTGGAGTACTATTTGCATGGCGCAGGAAAAGGGGTTCTCCTGCCTCTCTGTGCACCACACTGAGTACCGGCGCCACTTAAAGGCATGTGCTTGTCTTGTGGAGGGCTTGCAGCAGGCCAAGACCTCCTCTACCTCTCATGGGAGGTTAAAGGGAGCCAGAGCTACCCTTTCAGCAGCCATGCAGTTAATGTCAAGGACCCCAAGATGGGGTGTAAGAGGGAGCCCTCCTCCTGAGACAGAAGGTCTGGAACCGGGAGTGCCACCAACAATTTGAGCAGTAGTGGGAACCAGGGCTGCCTGGGCCATCTGGGGGCGATTAGTATCAGTGATGCCCCCTCGCATTGGACCTTGAAGAGGGTCCTGGCAACCAGCGGGGTTGGCAGGAAGGCGTAGAGGTGGCCTTCTGTCCACAGGATTAGGAATTTATTTATTTAGCTGCATTTATATCCCGCTTTTCACCAGGTCAAAGCGGTTTAACAAAAAAGAGGGGGGGGGGAATGCATCCACCGCTACTCTCGACAGGTGCAGCTGCCGTGAGCAAAAGGGGGGCAGCTACGTGTTGCCCGGGTTGGCAAAGATGTCCATCAGGGGCAGCCTCCAGAGACGGAAGAGCCAAGAGGCTACTCTGGAGTTCAGACACCACTCAGGAGGCTGAAGGACTCTGCTCAACCCGTCTGCCAGGGCATTGTCCTGGTCCAGGAGGAAGACTGCCCGGAGGAGCATGCCGCTGCAAGTCACACAGGAGCAGAAGGCTACCACCTCCTGGCAGAGGGAATATGACCCCGTGCCCCCTTGCTTGTTGATATAGAACACTGCAACCTGGTTGCCTGCCTGGACTAGTACTGTCTGGTGCCACAACTGATAGCAGAAAGCCTGAAGGGCCAGGAAGATTGCCCTGAGTTCCAGGAGATTGATCTGTAGCAGAGATTCTGCCTGGGACCCGCAGCCCTGTGTGCAAAGATCCTCGCAATGGGCTTCCCAACCGAGGAGAGAGGCATACAAGGTCAGGACTCTCTGTGGGGGGGTGTCGGTAAGGGCATCCCAGCCTGGAGGTGGCAGGAGCACTGCCACTAATCGAGGGATTCTGCTAGCTAGCAGATTACTCTAACCCTATCTCATAGTCTGCCAGTGGCTTGGGTCCACTCAGAGTGTGGGCACCACTGAGCTGCCCGCATGTGTAAGCGGGCTAGTGGGGTCACAGACCGTGGAGGCCATGTGGCCCAGCAGGCGGAGGAGGTGGTGGGCCGGGACCAATTGCAGTCACTGCACTTGAGCTGCTAGCTCCTTGAGGTGCTTTGTCCTCTCTCTGGGCAGAAAGGCCTTGGCCTGCCGAGTGTCTAGCTTAGCCCTTATGAACTCCAAGCTTTGGGCTGGGGTCAGGTGAAACTTGGAGTGGTTGATGACAAACCCCAGTTACTGCAGTAAGAGGATAGCACACCTTGTGGCCTGGTGTACCTCTATAGCGGTGCTGCCTCTTATGAACCAGTCATCCAAGAAGGGGAAGACTAAAGCTCCTTGTAGACGGAGGTGGGTTGCAACCACTGCTAGGCATTTGGTGAACATCCTTGGTGAGGCCAGTCCAAAGGACAGCACCCTGTATTGGTAGTGCCCTCCTCCCCACCATGAACCTTACGTACTGCCTGTAGGAGGGATGGATTAGGATCTGTGTGTAAGCATCCTTTAGGTCCAAGGAGCAAATCTAGTCTCCCTGGTGGAGAGCATCTTGAACTTCTCCCTCACCAGAAATTTGTTCAAGTTTTGCAGGTCTAGGATGGGCCTGAGGCCTCCAGTCCTTTTTGGGACAAGAAAGTACCTGGAATAGAAGCCCTTGCCCCAAAGGTGCTTGGGTACCAGCTCTACTGCCTTGTCCTTGAGGAGACTTGTGAGCTCTGTGAGGAGCAAGGTATGGTGAAGAAGAGGCTCCCGTATTGCCAGTCTCCCTTTCATGGCCAAACTGATACAGAACATAGTTCAGATCCAGCTCCAGGATCATATCAACACCTTTGCCCCACTAGACAAACACCAATATGGCTTTTGCCCATACCATGGAGTAGAGGCACTCCTCTCTGTCCTGTCTGACTGACTCATACTTGGCATTGATGACACTAAACAGGTGTTTCTCCTCATATTTTTGGACATCACTGCAGCTTTTGATAGTATAAACCATCACATTATGCTCTCCAGATTGCAGCAAATAGGCATCAAGGATACAGTACTAAAATGGTTCTCCTCTTATCTAATGGTTCGAACACAAGTAAGAATAGAACACCACCTTTCTGATCCCTACAACCAAGAACAAGGACTGCCACAAGGTTCCACCCTCTTAGCCCTCTTTAATATTTATCTCCAGCCCATCTGCTCCATTTTCAAAAAATTCCAGGTAAACTATCATATATACGCAGATGATATAATGTTATATCTCCCATTCAACAGCTCTAACCCTACAATTCAACAAATTACAGATTGCTTTGCAGACATAACGGAATGGCTATTAGCCCACAACCTTAGGATCAACTTTAGTAAAACCGAAGCACTGTATGTAACAAGAAACCCGAACTTCACCCATCCAGTATCTATCAGGATCCAAGACACAAACACCAGTCAAAAACGAGGTAAAATACCTTGGTGTAATTCTTGACCGGACCCTCAATATGACATCACACGTAAAAAACAAAAATAAATTTCTATAAACTCAAAATGTTAAAACAACTCCGCCCATTCACTCCACAATCACGACTTCAAATCTGTCATCAATGCAATCATTACACCCCACTTTGATTTCTTCAACACAATCCTACAAGGCCTTACCAAACAAACCATAAGACAACTCCAAGAAGCACAACATGTTGCAGCAAGGATAATCACAAATACCAACCCAGCAGAACACATCACCCCAGTATTGTATGATCTGCACTGGCTCCCTATCCAGAGCCGCATAAACTATAAAATCCTTGTTACAGCTTTCAAACTAATCAACAATTTTGTCCCTTCTTACCTCTCCACCCTCATTATCAAAGAAACTCATTCCCGCATACAACGAGACATTAATAGAACCAAACTCACAATCCCATTAGATTTCAGGAAATCAAGAAAAATAAGCTATAAAGCATTCTCACACAATGCCCCTAACCTTTGGAACTCCCTCCCATACTACCTAGAGAAATAAATAACCTTTCCACCTTCCCCAAAAAAATTAAAACCCACCTATTTATCCTTCACTTTGGAATCCAAATTGTACCTAATAGTAATACCAACAACCATCCCACTAATTAAACATGCCACCAAAATGCATCCCTCCTCTAGCCAACCTATTCAAACCAATCTCCTTTTCTATTTTACAACAAAATTTGTATATAGTTTCATGTTAATGACTTCTCTCTGTTTAAAACAATGTTAATGTAAAGCGTAGTTGTTGTTGTTAAGTGCCGTCGAGTCGGAGTCAACTCATGGTGACCCTCTGGATAGCTATCCTAAATTGTGTTCGGTCTTCAGTCAGGCGACTCATTGTTGACAGACTGGTACCCGTAGCTGCTGTTATTGTATTGATCCATCTCATTGCTGGCCTTCCTCTTTTGCGTTGACCTTCTATCTTGCCAAGCATGATGTCTTTCTCTAATTATCTCTCTCTTCGCATGATGTGTCCAAAGTATGAAAGTCGAAGTCTTGTCATCTGAGCTTCTAAAGAAAGCTTAGGTTTGATCTCCTCCAGTACTCACTGGTTTGTTCTTCAGGCAGTCCATGGTATACACAGTATTCGCCGCCAGCCCCATAATGCAAAGGCATCAATTTTCTTCCTGTCCAGCTTTCACATCCATATGATGTTATTGAAAATACCATGGCTTGAACAAGTCGAATCTTATCTAGGTCATTCATAGCCATTCTGCCAAGAGCAATGCGTCGTCTGATTTCTTGACTGCTTGTTGCTTCTTTATTGATAGTTGATCCAAGTAGGTTAAAGTTGTTCACAATTTCGATTTCTTCTCCTTCAACAATGAACCTGTTGATTATGCCAGTTGTCATGATCTTTGTCTTCTTTACATTAAGGTGCAGGCCCATTTTGAGACTATGTTCTTTGACTGTGAGAAGCAAATGTTTCCGATCGTCTTCACTTTCGGCCAGTAATGTGGTATCAACAGCATAGCGAAGGTTGTTGATGAGTCTTCCACCAATCTTCACACCTCTGTTGTCTTCATACAATCCTGCTTCTCTGATGATTTGTTCTGCATATAAATTAAACAAGTAGGGGGAAAGTATGCAGCCTTGTCTTACACCTTTGCTTATTTTAAACCATTCTGTTTCTCCTTGTTCCGTTCGAACTGTTGTTTCTTGATCAATGTACAGATTGTGCAAGAGAACGATCAGGTGTTCTGGTATACCCATGCTTCTTAATGTGGCCCAGAGTTTCTCATGGTTTACACAGTCAAAAGCCTTGCTATAGTCGATGAAGCACAAATAGATATCCTTTTGGTATTCTTTAGTCTTTTCAAGGATCCATCTCACATCCGCAATGATGTCTCTCGTTCCTCGCCCTTTCCTGAACCCTGCTTGCACTTCAGGGAGTTCTTGTTCCAGGTATGGTTGTAGTCTCTTTTGAATAATCTTCAGTAGAATCTTGCTGGCATGTGGGATCAGAGCGATTGTGCGATAATTTCCACAGTCAGTTGGGTCACCTTTCTTTAGTATTGGTATAAACACAGATCTTTTCCAGTCAGTTGGCCATGATGTTGTCTTCCATATTTCTTGGCAGAGCCTTGTAAGTATGGTAACAGCTGCATCAGATTGCTGTAATACTTCTATGGGAATGCTATCAATGCCTGGTGCTTTGTTCTTTGATAAGGCTTTCAATGCTGCTTCAACTTCTTCTTTCATCACCAATGGTTCCCGATCATAAGGTACAGGTTGAAACGGCTGTTGGTCCACTTGATCTTTATCATATAAAAACTCTGTATATTCCTTCCACCTTTTCTTGATCTTCTCAGAATCATTCAACATTGAACCTTGAGCATCTTGTAACATTCCAATTCGAGGCTGGAACTTTTTCTTCAACTCTCGCAGCTTTAGGAAAGCCGATCTTGTTCTTCCTCTAATAGTTTCTGCTTCTATTTCCTTGCATGTGTCGTAGTACTTTTTCTTGTCCTGTCTTGCTGCACGTTGGAAATCTGTTGAGTTCTGTTATTGTCATTCTCTCCTCTGGCTTTAGCTTCTCTGCGTTTTTGGGCAATTTTCAGAGTTTCTTCTGTCATCCATTTTGGCCATTTTTGCTTTTTCACCTTTTGTAGAGACTTCTCGCTTTCTTCCAACACAGTCTTCTTGATGTCATTCCATAACTCTTCTGGAGCTCTGTCATTTGTATCTAAAGCAGCAAATCGATTTTGCAGGCAGGCAGTCTTTTAAATTCCAGTGGTATATTCTCAAGGTCATATTTTGCTGCATTCATGAGTGGTTTGCTCTTTTTCAACTTTAGCTTGAGTTTGCATACTAGTAGTTGATCTGTACCACAGTCAGCTCCAGGTTTTGTCTTTGTTGATGTTATAAAACTTTTCCATCATTGACTTTCACAGATGTAGTCAATGAATGATCAGCAGCAGAGAACTATGTACAGGAAAGCATAAACATAAGGCTGTCAAGTAGACGATGAACCTGCAAAGCCAATTATAAAAATCATAGCGACCCAAGGGTACCATAGCAGAAGAACAGAGCAATACAGTTGTAGGGGTGGGCCCTGGACTGATCTAGCAGGACTCTAGGAAATGACATTAACTGGTAAGTAAAATGTTACTTTCCATATTGTCCTGCTAGATCAGTCCAGACAAGTAGGATGTACCAAAGCCATCATCTTCTCGCCCAGTGGAGTTGTAGCAACTCACAAAATCCTTGAGTCAAGGCGGTGTCCGTTTTCGCGTGGACATCCAAGCAGTAATGTTTAACAAACTGGAAAGTGATACCCATGTTGCTCTGAACTTCTGAGCTTTGTTGCATCCATGAGGATGCCTGCATTAGGGTAGAATGGGCACGCAAAACCTCTGGAACAGACTGGTTCCATAACAGATAAGGAGGCCATTGCCTCAGCGTAAGCCAGCACCAGTGCCCTTAGCCACCATATCATCCTTGTGCAGCCCAGCAAACACAAAAAGACGGTCAGACTAATGAAAGGAATTCGTAACCTCCAAGTACTGGAGAACCACCCTCCGGAAATTCACAAGATGGAGATCCTTATCCCTCCCTCAACACTGTCCTTAGAGAAGGAAGAGGGCAGGCAGACCATCTGATTCATGTGAAAGGGAGAAAGCACCTTGGGCAAGGATGGCACAGGCTGAATGGAAATGGCTTCCTTTGAAAAGGACAGATAAGGATCTCGGCAAGACAGAGCCTGCAGCTCGGAAATCCGCTTTGCAGAACTAATTGTGACCAAGGAGACAGTCTTAAGCATCAAATCCTTCAAGTTGCAAGCTTCAACGGCTCAGAGGGTACTGCCATCAGGCCCCTGAGCACCTGACACAGATCCCAGGAAGGGATCACAGATCAGAGGAGAGGACGCAGATGCTGAACCCTGTGGAGAAAGCTCGAGACATCCAGGTGCAAGGCTAGAGACTTACCAGCCACCAGATCTCAGAAACAGGCCAAAGCTCCCATCTGAACTTTCAGGAAGCCAAGGGAAAGGCCCTTCTCCAACATCCAGTAGAAGGCCAACAGATGGCACCATGGCCACCTCAGGAGCCAACCGCTGAATGCTGCACCATCGTTAAAAGAGAGACACCAGATTTGCACATATGCTAGCTTAATAGACCTCCTTCGGGCTCCGAGCAGAGCAGAAACCACAGCTGGAGAATAGCCCTTATGCGCTAGCAAGCTCCTCTCAAGAGCCAAGTCAGAAGCCAGAAGGGAACCGGGTCCTCCAGGATGATTGGTCCCTGCTGCAACAGGCCCTGAAATGGAGGCAACTGAAAAAGAAGGCACCTGCAGAAGCCGGATCAGGTCTCCGTATCACGCTCTCCTCGGTCAATCTGGCACCATCAGAACAATTCTGCTCAGGTGGCATTCTATACACCAAATCACACGCCCCACCAGGGGCCATGGAGGAAACAAATACAGAGGGTGCCGAGTTGGCCAAGGTTGGGTCAGGGCATCGACACTCTCGGATCCCGCCTCCGTGTGGCAAGTGAAAATGCGGTAAACTTCAACACTGGAGCAGGATGCCATCAAATCCATTTCGGAGTGACCTCAGTGGCACAGAATCGACTGAGATGCCTTCTGAATCAACTCCCACTCTCCAGGATCCAGAGAGTGAGAGCTGAGGAAGTCTGCTTCCATAATGTCCATCCCGGCAATATGCTGAGCCGACAAGGCTAGAAGGTTCTTCTCTGCCCAGGCAAACAGGAGAGCCATCTGCTCCTTGGGCAAGCTCCTTGGAACAAGATTCAGGGGCCTTTGTCCACTCATGTGGGTTGCATTAGGTGTAGCATGTTATCCACGTCAATTCTCTGAGCCATTATATCCTACTTACGAGAATACAGTTCAACCTGGTATGGCAACGATTCCAGTTTACTGGACATGGCGGCATTCAAGAATACTACTTTGTCTTGTTCTTTAACTAAAACAATTCGTAAAGTTTTGGTGGGTGATGCGGTGCGGGTTTTTTATCCACCTACTCCTATCGCCATGGCTCTTCTTAACTGCCGTTCGATAAAGTCCAAGTTGGCTCTTATTTCTGACTTGCTGCTAACTCAAGCTACTGATGTTCTCTGTCTCACTGAAATGTGGTTACGTGATGGCGAGGAATCTTATTTTACCCAATGTTTGCCAATTAATTACTCAACTATTTCAGCCTCTAGACCAGTGATGGCTAACCTTTTTGAGCCCGAGTGCCCAAACTGCCGCACAAAACCAAAGAATTTCCTCAAAGTGCCAGCACGTCAATTAAAGCTCCATTTGCATAAGGTGCTTCATTTGCATAAATATTTGCATAATGTTACCATACACTAACTTTTAGTAAACATGCCTCTTAATGAGTATATGGATAAAGAAAGACTAAAAGGTTTCTACATTACTATAATCCAGTACCAACCGCCAGGCACATTAGGAACTACTACAAACGCTGCCCATTTAGAACCCATAGCAAACCCGCCGTATCCTAACAGCACTACCAGGACTCACAAAGCACCATACTCTACCTATCAAAAGGCAACACTGCAAATATTAAACCAATACATCTCAGAGAACAACAATACATGACCTACTGGGGAAAGAACAAGTGGCAATGTCAAATAGGAATTATATAAACAGAATACCTCAGCTCAGTTACACATGCAGAACAGACCATTACCAAACAAGGAATCACAATTTAGAAACAGGAAGACAATAATTAAACTGGGAACCCCAAAAGCCAAACTTGGAATATACAACAACACTGTAGAAATAAAACTATATATTAATTTCCTCTTGTACTAAACAAAGCGCAAAAATTAATGATGCACATTTCCCAGAGCTGACATATTCCAATTAATAAATTCAAAATAAAGAGATATTTTTCTACCTTTTGTGCATTTTTTTTCAGTTGCAATTGTTCCAGCCACTTTCTTCTGGTTTCTTCGTGTCTTCTGCTAACTCTCCATCTGCTGTCCATTTGTCCTTTCTTCTGTCTTCTTGGGTTTTTTTTCCATTCTCTCTCTACATCTGCTTTAACATACTAATCTTTCTCCTTTTGCTCTTTCCTCATTCCTATTTCATCTACTCAAAATTTACCCCTCCATCCTCAATCCCCACTTACTCTCCCAATACCCGGCCAAATGTAGATTTTTTATCCCTCCCACACAAAATATTTTTCCCCTCTCCATTTTACTCTCCCAGCCCCATCCCATTCTAATCCTCCCCCAACACCAGCTCCCTTCTAGTTCCAGCCTCACCCAGCATCCATTCCCTTCTAGTCCCTGCATCAGCCCATTTCCAGTCCTAGCAGCCCCCAACCCATTTCCAGTCCTAGCAACCCCCAACCCAATACCAGTCCTATCCCCCCCTCATCAACCCACTTCCAGTCCTAACCCCCCATCACCCCATTTTCAGTTTAAGCCCCCCCCCTATAACCCATTACCAGTCCTAACCCCCCATCAGCCCACTTCCAGTCCTAACCCCCCATCAGCCCACTTCCAGTCAGCCCCCCATAGCCCATTGCCAGTCCTAACCCCCCCCATCAGCCCACAGTCCATTACCAGTCCTAACCCCATCAGCCCACCTCAAGTCCTAACCCCTCCCCATCAGCCCATTTCTTGTCCCGGCCCCCCATAGCCCATTATCAGTCCTAAACCCCCCCATAGCCAATTACCAGTCCTAACCCCTTCAGACCACCTCCAGTGTTAACCCCCCATCAGCCCATTTCCATTCCTAACCCCACCCAACAGCCCACCTCAAGTCCTAACCCCTCCCCATCAGCAGTCCTAACCCCCCCTAGCCCATTAGCAGTCCTAACCCCCCCCCTAGCCCATTAGCAGTCCTAACCCCCCCCCTAGCCCATTAGCAGTCCTAACCCACCCCCCATGGCAAATTTAAAAAAAAAAAAAAAGCAGCTGGCTCTGGCTTCTGCCGCGGCAGCGGCAGAGGCAGAATGCAATGTCCCGTGGGGCCCCCTCCGCCCGCTAAGCCCCTCTGCAAGGGCTTTCAGATTCGCGAGGGAGAGCGTCTCCCTCGCGTCTCTGTTAAGCCCGCAGGGGCTAATGGGAAATTTCCCATCAGTCCCTCGCGTCTAAAGGGGCTGATGGGAAATTTCCCATTAGCCCCTGCGGGCTTAACAGAGACGCGAGGGAGACGCTGTCTCCCTCGCGAATCTGAAAGCCCTTGCAGAGGGGCTTAGCGGGCGGAGGGGGCCCCGCGGGACACTGCATGCTGCCGCGTCCGCGTCCGCGGCAGCAGCCAGAGCCCGCTTTTTCTTTTTCTGCGGACCTTCACACGTGCCAGCTGCAAGGCCTTCGCGTGCCACAGCTGGCACGCGTGCCATAGGTTCGCCATCGCTGCTCTAGACTATCAAAGAAGGGTGGGGGTGTGGTAATTCTTCAAAGATCTTCCATTGATGTCTCTGAAGTGGCCTATAACCAATGTTCTAACGTGGAATCTTTTGCTTAAACTCGGAATCTCGCCTAAATTTGCATCTGTTACTAATTTATTGTCCCCCTGTGCATGCTGCGTCATGTGGGACTCCATTCAGCAATTGATTCTAGATACTACATTACTGTATCCTAATCTCCTAATACTTAATATCCATTGTGATAGCCCGGTAACATTCAATGACAGTTTTTAGTACTTTTTTTTTTTTTTTTAATTAGATCATGGACTTTTACAGCATGTCCACGCTCCCACACATCTAGCAGGACATATCTTAGATCTTTTAACATTGCAGGATTCTGTGGTACAAGTTTATATCCCCAATATTTTCTTTCTTCCTTGGACTGATCATGCTCTCCTGCGCTATGCTTTATCTTTATCAGACCATGTTCATAGTTCATGGTCTTCGAAGAAGTAGTAACTATGTCTAGACATATTATTGCTAATACTCAGATAGCCAAAAAAAAAGTATCTGCTAATGGAAAAACTAACTTCTTTACACTTTCGGTTGATGACCAGGCTATTTCATGGGATATTACTTTGTGTTCAGCACTGGATATTGTGGCTCCATATAAGGAATCTATATATGGCCTGTACGTCGTTCTTTTAATTGGTTCCATGAAGATCTTCGCCTGCTTAGATGTCAAACTAGGGCTGCAGAAAGGAAATGGCGCAAGGATAGTCAGTCTTCGGCACTACTCCATTTCCAAAACACTTGTGCATACTATTGCTCTCAGAATACTCAGGCAAAAAAAGAAGTACTACTCCTCTATGACTGAGACTTCTTCCAATTCAAGTTGTGCTATTTTTGCAGTGGTAGATCAACTTGGATCCCAGAATTTATCGGACACCCGGCTTTCTTGGAAAGGGCCTTTTGCAGAAGAACTGGCCTCATTCTTTTCACAAAAGATACCACAATTGCAAGTAGCTCTTCCATCTCAACCCTCCTTTTCATTGCCTGATGCCCACAGTTCTACGGGTCATCCTCTTAATCACACTTGGTCTAACTTTACTCCTATCACTATATCAGATTTATTTTGATTGCTACAAGGCATCCGAACAACTACATGTCTGTTGAATCCAATTCCCTCTTCTTGGATATAGGCGCAATCCTTGGAACTTTTGCCTGTTTTGCTTGTGCTTCTTAATAATATTTGTTATTTTTATACCGCTCCTTCCCAAGATCAGGGGCAGTTTACAAAAGAACAATATTTCTTACATAGAACATGGTTTAACATGATTAGGTTGTAACAGCTTTAACTACGTACAAGATAGGATTGTTACTTAAGGAAATCATCTTACAAAACTATGTACAATTACAGCAGTCAGCATTGTTTACAGTTGGTGTGGTGAGGGTGTCATTGAGCGGGTGGTATTTGTGTTGGTAATAGCTTAAGGCTAGGGTTTGTACCCTCCATATGGAAAAAGGCTATAGTAAGACCTGTAATTAAAGACAGCCATGGAAATTTATTAGACCCAAAGAATTATCAGCCTATATCAAATTTAACTTTTGCATCTAAAGTTCTCAAGAAATTGGTACTCTGGCAACTTTCTTCACATGTGGAAGATGAAATTAGACTTACCTGCTAATTGTTGTTACTTGAGGAACTCCAGTCCAGTCCCGACCTCTGGGTTGTGAATCTCTTCCAGCAGCTTGGAGACCGAGCATGTCATCTTTTGATGACACCAGTATAAATACCGAAGGGACCGCCCACAAGCTCCAGTAACCTATTGACAAAGTAGACTCACAGGAGCAACAAATAAGTGGTTAAAACATAACCCGATCCATTCGACAACTTCAAACTTGCCTTAAAATCTAAATTACCCCACAGCGGAGAAGAAATTCGCCCTCCCCTAAAGAGGCTTACCTGTAGCCTGTTTGGATGACGGCATGCATGTATCACTGAGCCAGAAGCCAACCATCCTGTGGTCCGCTTTCAGGCCAGACTCCGCGCCACATCAGACCCTCAGGCTACTTCCTTAGACCAAGAAAAACCCACTTCAGGCCCTCTACAGACAAACAGCATGCAGGGAGGGAAGCAGGACTGGACTGGAGCTCCTCAAGGAACAACAATTAACAGGTAAGTCTAATTTCATCTTCTTTATCGTCCCTCCAGTCCAGTCCAGTCCCGACCTCTAGGATGTAACAGAGCAGTTAAATCAAATGGGAGGGCTTGCCAAAAATGGCCTGAAGCA
Organism: Ichthyophis bannanicus; assembly: GCA_033557465.1. Classification (NCBI taxonomy): domain Eukaryota; kingdom Metazoa; phylum Chordata; class Amphibia; order Gymnophiona; family Ichthyophiidae; genus Ichthyophis; species Ichthyophis bannanicus. The sequence continues at coordinate 58,034,452 of CM066036.1, forward strand.
CCGCTGGATCCAATCCCCAGCAATTCCTGCCACCTGGGCGACCAGGCTGTAATGCTTAGCAATGGTACGGAGCGAGGAACAGGTTGCCACCCTACAATTTTGAACTGGCGGCACCAGGCTGTACTCCTCCATCGAGGCCACATGAGCCCCTGTGGAAGGAACACACCATCCAATCGGCCCTGGCCTACTCCTCCTAATGTATGCCAACGCGATTGCTTCTCTGACCCGATCAGAAATAGCGGCCTTAGCCACCATCTCCAACCGTGCACGGCCCTCCAAATAGCCCGAATGGGCGCTCTGACTAGCTGCGAACCACAGTCCACCTCAAAATATGCCTCCAGACATCAAAGAGGCGCAGCTGTGGTCTGGCGAGCCAAACTCCGCGCCCACAAGGACTGGCAGGGGAATGGACTAGTACAAGAGAAAGTCAAACTATCTTGGCCAAAAATGGACTGCCCCAAACCCAGGCCCACATTCTCATCTGCAAGGAAAGAAATGGCACCTGGCAAAAGTGGGCTAGAAGCTCCGAAAAAGAAAACTGCTCGTAGAGCAGACAGCTACTAGAATCCCCCAACCTGAGGGTTAAGTCCTTTTGCAACACTGGCTACAATAGCTAAAAGGGGCTCTCTCACCAGCACCTCTAATACCAAATTGAGAACCCATAGCGGTACCACAGAGCTCCACTGGGGGCGCAGGAGGGCCACCTCCTTAGGAAACTTCTGACGTCTGGAAGCATCCCCAACGCCATCCACTGGACTCTTCTGTGATAGCCAGAAAACAGCCACCAGGCCCTCAATGAAAACCAGCCTGCCAGAACACTATGATACCTGAGTAAAGGCCGTGGAAGTCCGAGCTTTCCTAACTACACCACACCTTGAAGATGCACCAGGCCTGGACATAGGTGAGAGAGAGGAAGAGCTTTCCCTTGCCTTCTGCAAGGTTGAAATCACCGAGGCAGTTGAGCCATTCCTCTTCCATCACGCGCTCTTAAGAGCCATGTTGTAAGTGAGAAACGATCTACCTGTGGCCTGCGCCCCAGTCCCTGCAACCGTCGTTCCTCTTGAACTGGAAGACCCGCCAGAGGTCGCCCAAGGTTGGCAAGCCACAATAGTCTTGGCCAATCCGAACAAAATTACCGGGCTCCGATGAGCTCTGATCCTCTGTACGATGCGGCCTATTGGAGAGCACCACGGGAACCCAGAGAAGTCCTCTCGTGGACCACTTTGGTTACAAAAGACACAAAAAGAGAGCACCAACCTCGCAGAGAGTCCAAGACAAACAAAAGAGCGAGCAGGATAAGAGGTCACTAGCACTTTATTAATGAAACAACCCCAACGCGTTTCGGCAGGTGCCTTCATCAGGGGGCTAAAGGACTGCAAAGCCAAATAAAACCATATAATAAAACATAAAATACATAATAAAATAAATATGATTATAATAAACATACACAATGATGAATTTAACCATCCATATATAACCACAAGTAAAATATACTTACACGTTGTACTTCTAGTCATGCATATAAAGAAAGCGCATAAACAATGTGTGACCAATAGTACACTAGAAATAGCTGAAAAAAACAATAAACACGTTAAAATACAAGACTGCATACAATTGCACATTAAAAAATGGAGGAAAATGGGAGACCCAGACCAGAAACACCATGCTTTAAAAATATATATAAATAAATCATAACATTATCAACAAAACACCAAGAGAAAATAAAAAAATAATAATGATGATAATAATAAATATAAAATAAATGGATAAATATATAAATATAAAAATGCATAATAAAATTACAAACCAATTGTTTGAATACATCAATAAGAATAAAATTATAATTGATTAATAATAATAACTAGATATAAAAACATCTAAATAATAAATATTACATAAAATATAACAATGCATCAAACTAAAGATGAAGAACAAATAATCACATACTAAGAATGGAATATAAATAATGAAATATATATAAAAAAAATATATATAAAAAGTTCTTCATAACTACCATTGGTAAAATTTTTTATTAATCCAAGTGGAAGAGAGGGACGCTCGTACCTTAAGCATGAACATGAAAGGCCCACAGTATTGTTAAAAAAAATTTTAAAAACAAAGGAGAACTCAATATGAGCATAGAAAATCAGACTATATTTGAATAGATGTTTAAAGGGAGACAAAAGTGACATATCCTGCATACGGGCAGAACAGCCCACAACAATTGACCAGCTGTTGAGTAAAAAATAAAAAATAAAGCGTTATGCCATGCTAACCTAATGAAGAATTCCACCGTATTGGAAAAAGGAAATACAGAGCCGAAATCGAGGCATAATGGCTGCTCAGTTCCTTATGCCGGTCTGAAGGTTTGTGTCTCTTTATGTAAGGTCTTAATTCCCCTTTTTAAGTTGCTACCACAATGTTTTTTAGTTCATTTTTTGAGTGCAGTTCGGTATGAGTGAGTCAGATATGGTTTAGATTTTTCTACAAATTGTTTGTGCATATATGCTGTATTCTTTACTCTCTTCTGTATTTACCCAATGCACTCACATCGGGCTTCAATCGCTTGCCTCGATTTTGTCTCCCTTTTAAATGCACCGAATTCGATGGTTTAAGGTTTCTCCTTCCTCATTTAATAACGGACTGAATTCAACGGTTTCTTAATACTCCCTTCCCTCTTCCTTTTTTTAAATATTGAAATGCCATGTATCTTGATTTCATTTTTGTATGAGCATTTTTTGGCCACTTTTTTTCATATCCTCTGTGTTTAGCAGTTGGAAATAGGTTCACTATGTTTTTAAAGATAATGTAGGTTGGTTGTTTAAACATCTATTCAAATATAGTCTGATTTTCTATGCTCATATTGAGTTCTCCTTTGTTTTTAAAAAATTTTTTAACAATACTGTGGGCCTTTCATGTTCATGCTTAAGGTACGAGCGTCCCTCTCTTCCACTTGGATTAATAAAAAATTTTACCAATGGTAGTTATGAAGAACTTTTTATATATATTTTTTTATATATTTCATTATTTATATTCCATTCTTAGTATGTGATTATTTGTTCTTCATCTTTAGTTTGATGCAGTTATATTTTATGTAATATTTACTATTTAGATGTTTTTATATCTAGTTATTATTAATCAATTATAATTTTATTCTTATTGATGTATTCAAACAATTGGTTTGTAATTTTATTATGCATTTTTATATTTATATATTTATCCATTTATTTTATATTTATTATTATCATCATTATTATTTTTATTTTTTTTATTTTCTCTTGGTGTTTTGTTGATGTTACTGTTATGATTTATTTATATATATTTTTAAAGCATGGTGTTTCTGGTCTGGGTCTCCCATTTTCCTCCATTTTTTAATGTGCAATTGTATGCAGTCTTGTATTTTAACGCGTTTATTGTTTTTTCAGCTATTTCTAGTGTACTATTGGTCACACATTGTTTATCCGCTTTCTTTATATGCATGACTAGAAGTACAATGTGTAAGTATATTTTACTTGTGGTTATATATGGATGGTTAAATTCATCATTGTGTATGTTTATTATAATCATTATATTTATTATTTTATTATGTATTTTATGTTGTTTTATTATATGTTTTTATTTGGTTTTGCAGTCCTTTAGCCCCCTGATAAAGGCACCTGCCGAAACGCGTTGGGGTTGTTTCATTAATAAAGTGCTAGTGACCTCTTATCCTGCTCCCACTTTGGTTACAGACATCCAATCGCCTTGCCAGCTGAAGAAATGACTCCCTTTGTGGTCCCGAATGTTGCCAAAAGGTCCTTAACCGGAGTGCCACAGTGGCGCACTACCCGGGAAAACACCTCCATGCTAAGCACCCCGACTCAGACTGTCCCATCAATGACCACTGCCAAGAGCACCGCCAACCATGCCTGGGGGTGACATTTGGCCTAGTCCAACCGCCCTTCGGCCCATGCCTCCCTGGCAGTTGAAGCAGGCTACCATGCTCGCAATGGCCGAAAGGACTCTTACTGCCTTCCCCTGCAACCAGGACTGGAAGCTCCGGAGCGTCAGGGCCACTGCCCACAGCTTCAGCCTGTAGATCGAACAAGAAATCCGCTGCATAGTCCACAGCCCCTGGGCAAGGTTTCCTCCGTAATGGACTCCCCCGCCGGACAGACTGGTGTTGGCCATTCACGGAATCCACTGACGCAACTCGAGGGGCATATCACCTTCTGGACTGACTTGGTAAAGCCCCCCTTGGAGAGTTCATCTTGACCACGAGCGAGTAGAGGAACATTCGGAAGAAGGGATGCGTCTGGCGTGCCCTTACCAATGGTACAATTCCGAGAGTGGCTGCCATGGTCCCTAGGACCTGCAAGCAATGCCAGGACGTCTGATCCATCCTGCTCAGAAACTGTCGCCCCACTTTGCAATGCCCCCATGCTGGTCCAGCAGGAAGACTCCCCACGCGCACGAGTCAATTGTGCAACCCAGCACTAGAGGTTCTCAGCTGGGACCAAAACGGCTCTTGGCCACGATGACCACCCAGTCTAGGTTTTGAAGGAACTGTACCCCCCAGACCATGGCCCAATTGCTTTCAACCCTTGACTGTGCTTGAAACAGCCAGCCGTCGCAGTACTAGCACCATGACCTTGGTGAATGTACAAGGAGCCGTGGCGAAACTGAACAGTAACTCCTGAAATTGAAAGACCCATCGGCACTGCAAACCAGAAGAACTGCCTGGTGTTCGGGATGGATAGGGATGGGATAGTGAGACCCGGAGACGTGCAAACTCTCCGCTGCTCATTGCTACTGCAATGGAACGTAAAGTCCCCAAATGTTCATGCAATGTCTGCAGACCACTGTTCACGCCTTTGAGATTGAGTTTCAGGCAAAAATGCTCATCCTTAGGCACCATCAAAGAAAAGGAGTACCAACAGCAGCCAAATTGGACCCGAGGAACCAGAACCATGGCCCGTAGCCACGAAAGCCGCGTCAGAACGTCATGTGCCACCATGGCTTCTCCTCGTGCGTCGCAGGGGAAACTGAATGAAGGAATGGCTGACTGGGCACACCCACTCAAGGGCTTAGCCCTTCCGGAAGACCTTCAGGACACACTCTGGACAGACGTAATCCGGACCCAGGCAGAGGATAACTCCTGTAGCTGCCTGATGGGCTAAGCTACACCCCCACCTGGGCCCTCCCTTCCTTGGGTTTTCCTGGGTACCGGACATGGCGGTATCAAAGCTCCTGCCCGCTCCTCAAATACCTTGATCCCACTATTCCTCTCCAAACATCCATTTCCCTTTAAAGGGCAGCCTGCTGAGATGGAACTTGGAAGAGCCACCCGACCCCCTGAGATTGAGCCAAAAATAGCGACGAGCTGCTACCAAAGGGTCATGCTTTCTGGACAGCCCTCTAAAGAGATCATAGCAAGTATCAATGAGCTAGGCCACCCCTGACTCAAAATCCTTTTTCCTTTTTTTTTTTTTTTTCTTCTGGAAAGGGCACCGATATCAAAAGCCTGCTCCCACAGCGTACCCAACTTCCTGTCCTGGGCCTCCTTGAGCGCTGCACTACTGTTGACCAGTATAGCCATCTCTTTGGTAACTTCCAACACTGCCGCATCCACCTTAGGAGGCCAGAAAGAGACATGGCCCTGATTCGGCAGTGGGCACCAGTGAGTCATGATCCTCACGTCTGAGACCAGCTTCCGGCTTCTCCCACTCATCCTGCATCACTTGCCGAGCCACTCTATATACCGGGCAAACCTTCTGTGCCTTCGGAAATGCCTGCGCAGCGGGTCTTCCAATGTCTCCCCTTCCACAGGCAGAAGGTGGGACAGTTAAGGGCCTTCTATGACTCCCCAATATATCCCGGCAGAACCCCTCACAATCTGGGAATGCTCCTCTGTCGCAGAGACTCACCTCCCTCCAGCCCATCGCCCTTCAAATCCAATTCTGTCTAGATCATCCAACCGGAATCTCAGATAACAGGGATGCCTTGCCACTCCTCCAAGGGCCTAACCCTCTGTGCCATACCCGGACCGCCGACCTCTCAATATGCTGTCCTCTTCGCCCCGTGCCCCGGCGTTGCAGAAGCATCTGCTGCGCCCTGCTGGCGCATCCAGAATGCCCTATGAAGGAGTGGGGCAAAACTCCGGAGCAAAAACCACCCAAACTTCCCAGCAAACCCCCCCCCCCCCCCCGAGGTCAGATACGTGGAGGATCCGAGGAAGGCCCGGCGGCCCGGAGATGGCAGCGAAAGGTCCACTGAGGCCTGGGCTTATGGAGCTGGAGAGGGAGACTTGTTCTGTCTTACCTTATCCCACAGAACTTGCTCCAGTGAGGCGGCTTCTTGTGTGCACTCATAACTGATACCAGTCGCTGCAACCGCCCCCATCCTGGCCACACCATCTAGGCACTAATGCCGGGTCAGCCTGGTATGAGCCACCCCTGGACCCAGGGATCTTCTTTCCTCAAAATCTCTGCACCCAGAGAACAGGGCGACCGAAGGGAGAGCGGGAGGACTCCCTACTGCAATTACCTGCCCCAGAAAGAGACAGAAAACAAAGGAAAAGAAGGTCACGTGATGTGGTAAGCCTGGGTGGACGCTGATCGCCTGGGCTCCAGACCCCTTCCCCTGTATCGGTAAATTTGAGCCGTGATTTGGGGCCGTTAGACACGGAAAACATCCCGTAAGTGCTGAACGAAGCGGGGACAGCATTTATAAGAAGGGAAAAGTGGAGAGAATGGCGACCGCAGTGAAATCAAGCCGGCGGGAGAAGGAGCGGGCAGTGGGGCCGCAAAAGATGGCGGATTCTCCTCCAGCAGATGCTAATGCGGCGTCCCTGGCTTCCGTGGAGGAGATCTCAGCAGCAGTGTCGGGTGCCTTGTCGGGGCAGTTTGAAGCCCTCCATAGCAAGATGGACATGCTGCAGAACTCAATGAGTGCACTGGGCACACGAATGCAAGAGGCAGAAAACCGGATCATGCATGCTGAAGAGGAGGTACAAACGCTAACCCGGGAGCTGGGGAGGGTACAGGCCGCACTGAAAGCACACGAGGCCAAGCTGGATGATCTTGAAAACTGCTCCAGGCGAAACAATTTGAGATTGCTGGGCATTGCAGAATCGATCTTGGATAGAGACTTAAAGTCCTTTGTGGAAACCCTGGTGGCTTCTTTGATGGAAGGGGAAGGTGAGACGGGTCTGATTCCGCTGGAAAGGGTCCATAGAGTGGGAGCCAGACAAGCGAAGGACCATAGGGGCCCAGGGTGGTCCTGGCCAAATTTCTGCATTTCCCGCAAAAGGACAGAGTGCTAAGGGTGGCAAGAAGAAAAGGTATCATTGAAAAGGAGAATATGAAGATTCGCATAGCGCAGGACTCGCATAGCGCAGTTGTGATATGGGTTTAGTGTGGGTTGGGGGATTGTGTGAATATATCTGGGGGGGGGACTGCTGAAGGCGGGGGGAAGGTGGGAAAGGTGATAAGGAACATGAAGGTTGAGGGTTAGGGGTGAAAGGAAATGGGAGGAGGGCGAGGGGGAGGGGGGAACCGGGGCAGATCAAGTGTGACGAGCTAGGAAGTAGAAGATGGGGGAGCGGAGTAAGATGGTAGGGTTCCTGAAGGGAGGATGGGAGCGGGAGGAAGGGTTGGGGGAGGAGAAGGGAGGTGAGGGAACGAAGAGTGGGGTGGAGGGGAGACAACCGTAGTGTGATGCCAGGGGTAGAATCGGGGAGCCTACAAGCGAGAGAGGGGGGGGGGACTTCAGGCTGGGGAGGTTCACCCCTGTACTACTTGGAGAGCCGAGCAGACTGTAGTGAGTGGGAGCCCAATAACCTGAAGATTATTTCATGGAATGTGTGTGGGATAGGCAACCCTATTAAGCGTTATAAATTGCTGCGAGCCTTAGCTAGGCATGTGAGATTGCTATGCTACAGGAAACCCACCAGACAGCCGCTGAGCACTCTAAACTACAAAGGGAGTGGGTGGGGCAGGTGTTGGGAGCCCCAGCTAAGGGGAAAAAAAAGTGGTCAATTTGACAAATAAACGAGTTAGATTTGAATTGGAACAGGAGTATGCGGACCCTGATGGTAGGTATGTGTTGCTCTATGGGATGTTAGAGGGGAAGCCCATTGTACTGGGTAATCTATATAGCCCAAATGTCTTGGATAGAGAGTTGTATGCTCGTTTGGCTTCTCGTGTTGAGCAATTGCCGGACGCTCACCTGATCCTGGCCAGGGATCTTAACGGGGTGCTAGATATGGACCTAGATACAACTGGAGGGGTGGGGGGAAGAGCACGGATGCAAACTAGTAGGGCTCTACAGGCTTTGCGGTGCAGCTTGGGAAGGTAGACCCTTGGCGCCTGCTGCACCCAACGGAAAGGGAATTCACCCACCAGTCGCGAGCGCATGGATCGAGTGCTAGGATCGATTATATCTTGGTATCAGAGAGACCTTTTGCGCAGGTAGAAGAGGCGCAAATTGGCCCCATGTGGATTTCTGACCATGCACTGATATTGGTGGGTCTAGCATGGGGAAGTCCAGCCTCACAGACTAGAATCTGGCGATTCCCGATAGAGTTATATAAAGATACCGAATTTCACAAGTTTCTTAAACAGCAATGGGAGGAATTCATGTTTTACAATGAGCGTCACAGAGAAGACCCTGAGCTGCTCTGGGAGACCGCAAAGGCAGTTCTGCGTGGTAATGTTATTGAATATGTAGTGCGGAAGCGTAAAATGATAACGGCACGGATTGTGCAATTAGAAAAGCAGATGGTGAAAGACAGGAGGAGATACATAAGTGATCCTTGTGCGGCAAATAAGGGACGGCTTTGGGAGACTCAGACGAATCTTAATGAGCTCCTACACCAGAGGGCAAAGAAATCCCTTATGTATTTGGGAACTACTAACACCTAATCAAGTGTTAGTTCCGTCCCTACCCACCCCGACTCCAACCCACCCCTAGCGAATAGTCTTGCTTTATAGGGCACCTCCCCATTTGACAAAGCACATAGAATTGGACCAGCACATTTTAAATATAATTAAGGAGATTGAACTGCTTTTTCTCTGAAAGGACAGCTGGGAAACCGGCTGGTACTTGGTAGATCTCTCTCTTTTGCTTTAACAGATACCTAAGCTCCACGAACAGAACAATGGCTGGGAAAAATCGTATCGTTAAAGCTGCTGCCCCCATTACAGCTTCTGCTTCGGTCCAGACAGAAGTCCTAATGCCAGTTGAAGGACCGGTTCCATGTGCAGGGTGCCTGCATGCTGAAGCTCTGAGGAAACAAGTGGAGGAACTCAGAGAGGAGGTGGCGAGGCTGAGGAGCATTCAAGACAGTGAGAAGTACATTGATGAGATGCTTCTTGCAGCAACCAAGCTCTCCAGCAGAGGAGAAGATAGGTGCCAACACAATGTCGATGGTTGGACACAAGTCACCAGGGCCTGCAAAATCACCAATCCAACTTCTCCAGCCCTTGAAATGAAGAACCATTATGCAGCCCTGGAGGTGGAGGAGGTGAAAGCATCCCTGGAAAGGGAAGAACCAGAGCTCAAGTACCCCAAAGTTGCAGAATCAGTGACCACAAGGAAACGAAGGGTAGTGGTGGTTGGAGACTCTCTTCTGAGGGGTACTGAGGGGTCCATCTGCCGACCAGACTTAATGTCCAGAGAGGTATGCTGTTTCCCTGGTGCCAAAATCCAAGATGTTACGGAGAGTTTGCCGAGACTCATCAAGCCCACTGACTATTACCCAATGTTGCTAATCCATGTTGGAACAAATGATACTGCCAGGTATACCTTGGAACGTATCAAAAGTGACTTCATGGCTCTGGGACAGAGGGTGAAGCAGTTAGGTACACAGGTGGTGTTCTCTTCAATCCTCCCTGTTGAGGGTAAAGGCCAAGGCAGAGAGGCTCACATCCTGGAGATGAATGCATGGCTGTGTGGATGGTGTCAGAGAGCATTTTGGTTTCCTAGACCATAGAATGCTGTTCCAAGGGTTGCAGAGCAGAGATGGCATCCAACTGTCCAAGAAAGGTCAACGCGTCTTCAGTAGTAGTCTGGCTAATCTACTGAAGAGGGCTTTAAACTAGATTCATTGGGGATGGGTGAAGAAAGCCCCCAGGTAGGTGATACATTAAATAAATTTATGGAAATGGGTAACAGGGGTAACATATGGAAAGCAGTGTGTATAAATGCCCGTAGCATGGGAAATAAGATCCCTGATGTTGAAGCTTTGATGGGAGTGGCTGACTTGGATTTAGTGGCAGTTACAGAAACATGGTTCACAGAAAACCATGACTGGGATGTAACTATACCTGGCTATACTTTATTCAGAAAGGACAGGGTAGGAAGTAGGGGAGGAGGAGTGGCACTATATGTAAAAACTACTATTAAAGCTTTGGAATTACAGAGATTAAAAGGGAGAGGGGAGGCATTGTGGGTTAAACTAGAAAGAGGGAAAGAGAAATCAATTTACATTGGTGTGATATACAGACATCCCTCACAAGAGGAAGAGGTGGACAGAGAGTTAATTGAAGACATGCGCAGCATTGCTAGGAAAGGGGAAGTGCTACTGATAGGAGATTTCAATATGCCAGATGTTGATTGGCACATTCCTGCTGCAGTATCATCTAGAAGTAAGGAGATCCTGGATTCTCTACAGGGAGAACTATTCAGGCAATTGGTAACAGACACCACACGTGAAGGGGCCATACTGGACTTGGTGCTTACCAATGGTGAAAGTGTTTGATGTTGTAGTGGGAGAACATTTTGCATCCAGTGATCACCAGATGGTGTGGTTCAGTATTAGGACTAGGGCTGTTAGAATCCATTCAAAGGCGAGGATCTTAGACTTTATGAAGACTAACTTTGCGAAGATGGGCCAATACCTCAGGGAGTCGTTAGTGGGATGGGAACAGCTGAGGGATGTAAAAAAACTGGGAAAAACTGAAAGGGGATATTTTAAGGGCAACCAAACGTTTTGTTAAAATGGTAAATAAAGGTAAAAGGAAAAGGAGACCGCTATGGTTTTCGAAAGAAGTAGCTGAAAAAGTGAAGAAAAAGAGGGAGGCCTTCATGAAATACAACAGATCACGGAGAGAGGAAGACAAGCATCTGTATTTGGAAAAACTTAGAGAAGCTAGCAAAGTAGTCAAGAAGGCAAAGATTCAAAAGGAGGAGGAAATAGCCAATGCAATAAAATGGGGGGATAAGACATTTTTCAGATATATTAGTGAGAAGGGCAAGAGTGGTATTGTCGGACTGAAGGGTGCAAGGGAGGAATATGTAGAAGCTGATAAAGGATAAAGCGGAATTGCTTAACAAATATTTTTGTTCTGTGCTCACAGATGAAGAACCAGGAGCAGGACCTCAGAAAACACCCACAAATAGGAACAGAAGCAAAGGACATCTTGAACAATTTTCAAAAGACTGTGTTCGTGAGAAACTAGCTCAACTTAAAGTAGACAAAGCAATGGGACCGGATGGGATACACCCGAGAATACTGAGGGAACTTGGGGACGTTCTAGCAGCTCCACTGACTGACCTTTTCAGTGCCTCGGAGTCGGGAGTGGTGCCAAAGGACTGGAAAGAGGCTCATGTGGTCCCTTTACACAAAGGCGAAAGTAAGGATGTGGTTGGAAACTACAGGCCGGTTAGTTTAACTTCGGTGGTGAGTAAATTATTGGAAACGCTGCTGAAAGAGAAAATAGTGAGGTTTCTGGAGTCCAGCGGATTACAGGATCCGAGGCAGCATGGATTCACCAGAGGCAGGTCTTGTCAGACAAATCTGATTGATTTCTTTGACTGAGTGACCAGGGAGTTGGACCGAGGGAGAGCCCTAGATGTGGTGTATTTAAATTTCAGTAAAGCCTTTGACACTGTTCCTCACAGGCGACGTATAAACAAACTGAGCACCCTAGGGATGGACCCTAAAGTTACTGCTTGGGTTAGAAACTGGTTGGGTGGGAGACGACAAAGAGTACAAGTAAATGGAGCTCACTCTGAGGAGAAGGCTGTTATCAGTGGTGTGCCCCAGAGATCTGTCCTTGGTCCGATTCTTTTTAACATCTTTGTTAGTGATATAGCGGAAGGGCTTTCAGGTAAGGTTTGCCTCTTTGTGGATGATACCAAAATCTGCAATAGAGTAGACACCCAGGAAGGTGTAGATAACATGAGGAAGGATCTAGCTAAGCTTGAAGAATGGTCTAGAATTTGGCAGCTGGGATTTAATGTTAAAAAATGTAAGGTCATGCATTTGGGCTGCAGCAATCCAAGGGAGCAATATAGTATAGGGGGTGAAATACTTTTGTCCACTAAAGAAGAGCGGGACCTAGGCGTGGTTGTGTCTGATGATCTTAAAGTAGCTAAACAGGTAGAAAAGGCGACGGCAAAAGCTAGAAGGATGCTTAGGTGCATACGGAGAGGAATGGCTAGCAGAAAAAAAGGAGGTGATAATGCCTCTGTATAAGTCTTTGGTGCGACCTCATTTGGAGTATAGTGTGCAATTCTGGAGACCGCACCTTCAAAAGGATGTGAACAGGATGGAGTCGGTGCAGAGGGTGGCTACTAAAATGATTAGTGGTCTTCATTATAAAGCATATGAGGACAGACTGAAGGATCTCAATATGTACACCTTAGAGGAAAGGCGGGATAGAGGTGATATGATTGAGATGTTTAAATACCTCGTGGCATAAATGTTCAGAGAGAGAACCTCTTTCAATTGAAAGCAAGTTCTGTTACGAGGGGACATGGGATGAGGGTGAAGGGAGATAGATTCAGGAGTGATATGCAGAAATATTTCTTTACGGAAAGAGTAGTGGATCCGTGGAATAGTCTCCCAGTGGAGGTGGTAGAGATGAGGACAGTAACTGAATTCAAAAAAGCATGGGACAAACACAGAGGATCTCTAAAGGTAAAAAGGGGACTGTTGTAGTTGTTATGGAAGGACAGACTAGATAGGCCTTGTGGTCTTTTTCAGTCGTCATATTTCTATGTTTTCTATAAAAGTACACTGAGTGGTTACAGAGGGAGGATGACGAAGTAACATAGTAAATGATGGCAGATAAAGACCAGTATGGTCCATCTAGTCTGCCCAGTAAGATGGCAAGAGTAGGTGAACCCACCGCTCCGTGCAGGACACCCCTGTATGTTGAGAAATTAGTTAAAGTTTATTTTTGATTTTACCCTGTTGCTATAAAGGGATCCACTGTGTCTGTCCCATGCCATTTTGAATTCTGTCACTGTATTTAACCCCAACACTTCCATCAGGAGGGCATTCCAAGCATCCACCACCCTTTCAGTGACAAAGTATTTCCTGACATTGCCTTTCAATTTATCCCCTTGCAGCTTCATGTTATGCCCTCTAGTTTTACAGCTTCCCCATCTTTGGAAGAGGTTTGTTTGTTCATTATTTCTCTTTAAGTATTTAAAGGTCTGAATCATATTTCCCCTGTCCTCCTCTCCTCCAGAGTGTACATATTTAGGTATTCAAGTCTATTCTCATAAGGCTTCTGATGCAGGCTCCAAATCATTATGGTCGTCTTCCTCTGAACAGTTTCCAGTCTGTTTATATCATTTGCAAGATACGGTCTCCAAAACTAAACACAGTATTGCAAGTGAGGCCTCAACAGTGACTTATACAGTGGCATTAGTACCTCTTCCTTTCTGCTGGTAATTCCTTTTTGTATGCAACCCATCATCCTCCTAGCTTTTGCCACTGCCTTATCGCACTGTTTTGCCACCTTGAGATCCACAGAAATAATCACACCAAGGTCCTTCTCCTGGTCCGTGCACACCAACCTCTCGCCCCCTATCGCATACATTTACCCTGGATTTCTGATTCCCAAGTGCATGACACTGCACTTCTTCGCATTAAATCTTAACTGCCAAGCATTAGACCATTCTTCCAGCTTTTGTAGATCTTTCCTCATACGTTATCCACTCCCTCAGGGGAGTCCACTCTGCTGCATATTTTCGTGTCATCTGCAAAAAGACAGACTTTTCCATGCAGTCCTTCTGCAATATCACTCACAAATACATTGAACAGTGCCGGGCCCAGGATCGAACCCTGGGGCACCCTGCTAATCACCCTCCTTTCATCCAAGTGAGCTCCATTTATCATCACCTTCTGTCGTCTGTCAGTAAACCAATTTCTGATCCAGTTCACCACCTTGGGACCCATCCCCAGACTACTGAGTTTATTGATAAGCCTCCTATGAGGAACAGTATCAAAGGTTTTGCTAAAATCCAGGTAGATGACATCCATCAGGTGCCCCTGATCTATTTCTCTGGTCACCCAGTCAAAGAACTCAGATTTGTTTTGCAAGATCGTCCTTTGGTAAAACCATGTTGCCTCAGATCATGTAACCTGTTGGTTTTGAGAAAGTCCACTATTTTCTCTTTCAGAAGCACCTCCATTACTTTTCCTGCCACCGAGGTAAGGCTCACGGGCCTGTAGTTTATCACTTCTTCCCTGTCACCACTTTTGTGAAGAGGTACCACATCTGCCCTTCTCCAGTCCTGAGAAAGTACTCCTGTTTCCAAGGATCTGTTGAAAACATCCTTTAACGGCCCTGCAAGAACCTCTCTAAGCTCTTTCAGTATCCTGGGATGTATCCCATCCGATCCCATGGCCTTGTTCACTTTCCGTTTTGCAAGTTGTTCTAACACATCATCTTCTGTGAATGGTGTGGTATCTACTTCATTCCCATTTTATATCTGGGAGACACAGATGGTCCTTCTCCAGGATTTTCTTTAGTAAAAACAGAGCAGAAGTATTTGTTTAGCAATTTTGCTTTTTCAATGTCACTTTCCACAAATCCGTTCCCAGCACTTCTGAGTCCTGCAATTCCATCTCTGATTTCCCTCCTCTCCCGAATATACCTGAAGAATGTTTTGTCGCCACACTTCACATCTTTAGCCATCATTTCCTCTGCCTTTGATTTTGCTTTCCTTATTTCTCTTTTTGTCTTTTAGTTTAATCCTGTATTCCTTACTGTGTTCCTCTGTTTGCAAGCTTTTGAAATTTGAGAAAGCTGTGTTTTTTGCCTTTGAGCAGCCACTTCTTTGGAGAACCAAATAGGTTTCCTTCTCCACTTGTTTTTATTTACTTTCCTTACATATTTACATCTGTTGCCCCTTTTATTGCTACCTTTAGTTTAGCCCATTGCAATTCCACTTCCCTTATCCCCTTCCACCCTGCCAATTCCTCCTTCAGGTACTTGGCCATTTTACTGAAGTCAGTGTTTTTGAAGTTTAGGACTTTGAGCTTGCTATGATTGGACTGTACCTTTATCTTTATCTTTATTCGTAAGGCTTGATAGACCGCCCAAGCCATAGCGTCAGGGCGGTGTACAATACAAAAAATGCAAAGCTACTGAGAAATAAAGTTGGAAAAGAACACCAATAGCAACAGGACAGAGGACAGATAGAGAACAAAGGAGGTCCATAAAGTGGAAAGGAGGGTAGGGGATGGGAAAGACGGCGAGGAAGGGCTAGTAAAAAAAAATACTTGCGGGAAAGCTACGGAGGGTGGGGGGGGCACGGCCGGGGGCAGAGCACCATCGGCGGTGGGGAAGAGATCAAAAGCTTGACAGAAGAGATGGGTTTTGAGGAGAGCTTTGAAGCAGGGATAAGACAGTTCAGTGCAGAGAGAGAGGAAGAGAATTCCATAAAGCGGGGCCCTAGGAAGAAAAAAGCGGAGTGACGAGTGAGTTCCAGACGTGCGTGAGAAGGGGAGGGGAGAAAGACGATTGCCATGTGTTGAGCGAAGAAGGTTGAAGATGAATGATGTTCGCCAGATACTGAGGGGTGCTGGAGTGAAGAGCTCTATGTGTGATGGTGAGTAATTTGTAAATAAATCTGAACTTCACCGGAAGCCAGTGGAGGGTGAGAAGGCAGGGAGTGACATGTGAACGGGCGGGGGAGCAGGTAACGAGATGAGCAGCGGTATTTTGGACAAGTTGGAAACGACGAAGCTGAGAGAAAGGAAGACCAGCATAGATGGCGTTGCAATAATCCAGACGTGTGATAACCAGTGACAAGACCAGAGTGACAACAGATGAAGGGGGGAGAAACGAGCGAACAGCCCTTATTTGACGGAGGTGGAAGAAGGAGGAACGTACTACAGAGGAAATGTGTTGATGAAAGGAAAGAGAAGAGTCCAAAGTGACACCCAGATAACTAAGAGTCGAAACCAGGGGAATAGAACGAGAAGACATAGAAGGTGCCAGGGCGGGAGGGGAAAGTCCGAAGGAAAACCAGATTGCAGACGACTTAAGGGGGTTGGCATGAAGGAAGTTGAGATCGAACCATGAGGCGACAGAAGCTAGACAGAGATTAAGTGGAGCGAGATCAGGGGAGAAGGGAGAGGTATGATGAACCAGAAGAATATCGTCAGTGTATATGTAAACGGAGATACCAAATTGCTGAATGAGCAAGGCAAGTGGGGCCAGAAAAATGTTGAAAAGCAACGGGGCAAGGATAGACCCCTGGGGAAAACCACAGGTCGAGGGAAAAGGAAGAGAGGCAGAGGAGCCAAAGTGAACAGAAAAAGTGCAGGAAGACAGAAAGGAACGGAATCACTGCAGGACGGTGCCGTGAACACCGAAGTCAGACAGGCGGGTGAGAAGAGTGCGATGGTCGACTATGTCGAAAGCAGAAGAGAGATCCAAAGACACCACAAGAGAAAAAGTCACCACGATCGTGAGCATGGTGGAGTTCAGAGAGTAAAGCAATGAGGATAGTCTCTGTGCTGTGTCCAGGACGGAAGCCCGATTGACATGGGTGGAGTGCAAAGGTGGAGTCCAGGTGGGAAGAGTTGAGCAAAAACAAGCTTTTCAAGAATTTTAGAAAGAAAAAGGAGGTTAGTGACTGGTCGCCAGTTGGCGGGGATGACGGGGTCAAGGGAAGGTTTCTTCAAGAGAGGGCGGACGATGGCATGTTTCCAACTGGACGGGAAATGACCGGAGGTGAGGCTGGAGTTGAAAATAGAAAGAATGGATGGGGACAGCCCGAGATCCGAATTGAGTAGCCAGGATGAAGGCACGGGATCAAGAGGGCAGGTGGTCTGGTGAGCAGATTAAATCGCTCTGGTGAGCTCAGGAGAGGAGATAAGCGAGAAAGAGCGCCAAATGTGTGGAAGGGCGCGGGAAGGGGGTGGGGAAATGACAGCAGGGGAAGGAGGGGAGTCGGGAAGGGGAGAAGGGCAAGAGGGGAAGGAGGAGCGGAGGGAGAGGACTTTATCAGAGAAAAAGGATGCGAGGGTAGAGGGACTAGGGAGAGAGTGGGGGGGACAAGAGGGCGTGGAGGAGGTGGTGGAGGAGAGAGATCTGAGGACGTGGAACAGATGCCTAGAGGAGTTAGAAGAGGTATCAATGAGGTGAGAGTAGTATGAGCGCTTGGCCGAGGCTATCATGGAGCGATAGGAGAAATGTGCTTGGCGAAAGGCCGACTGAGAGGCTGCCGACTGGTGCTTCCTCCACAGGCGCTCTGTACCTTAGCTTTTATCTCAAACCACACCGTGTGATGATCGCTGCTGCTCATAGGGGCACCCACCCAGACATTCGACACGCTCTCACCATTGGTGAGCACTAAATCCAGCATTGAGCTTTCCCTGGTTGGTTCCATCACCATTTGTTTAAGTGACGCAACTTAGAAAGCATCCACAATTGTTTTGCTTCTTGCCAGATTCGCAGAAGGAGTACTCCAATCCACATCGGGTAGATTAAAGTCACCCAATATGGGCTGAAACTAATCAAGAGTATCAAAGGGAATTGTAAAAAATGAGGATGGGAGCACCGAAGGATCCAGGGGGGGGAGGAGGGGAGTAGAAGGGAATATTAAAATAAAAATGTACAGGTAAAGGGAGAGAAGCATATATTGTAAAGTAATGCAAAGTAAGGATAGAATGGTAATCAGGTAAATGTTGGGATGATGGATAGAGTTGGATGCAGGTTATGCCATTGTTTTTGTAAAGGAGATGAAAAATGATGTGTTACTATGTACTGTACCAAATAAAAATCAAAATTATAATAAAAGAGGAGGAGGAGGATGTATTCAAAACATAATAATCCCTTCTGAATTTCACAGAAGTAATCTTTCTACAAGCAATAGAGCTTCTCTTACTTTGCTCCTATTCTCTGGGACTCAGTCCCTGAAAAATTAAGATACATCACTAAATTTAAGTCAATATTGAAAACCCATCTTTTCTGCTCTGCTTTTAATCTCCCCTTATGTTGAGACTCACTGACCCCTCACTTCCTCTTTTGCCCCCTCATCTTCATGTCTCGCCCTACTTTCTCTTTTCTATCCATTTACAGCGTTCTTTTGCTTTCTCAGCACAATTTTTGATGTACTGTAAATCACTCAGATGCTCAAGTGTACAGCAGTATATTAAAAAGCAAAATAAAGACAAAGATCTCCAAATATTCCATAAGGAAGTCAAAATGTATCTTTTCTTGAACATTTTGGTAACCTAACAAACCAGTACATTTACCCTACCCAAATGTGAAATTACTGTGAACCTCCACATTAAACCCCTCACTATACTACACCCGGAGTGGAGGAGTAGCCTAGTGGTTAGAACACTGGCTTGGTAAGCAAGCAACCAGGGTTCGATTCCCACTAGCACTCCTTGTGGCCTTGGGCAAGTCACTTAACCCTCCATTGCCTCGGAAGAAAGGCCTGGCAATCTACTTCCAGTGACACTGCCAAGAAAACCCAGGAGCTTCTGGGTCGCCAGGAGTCAGGACTGACTCGAAGGCACACATTGCATTGCATTATACTACACCCTTAATAGAATCAGTTATTTCAAACCCATTAGTTAACTCAAGACTCCCTGGCAAATATGCAGACTAAGTTAGGCAATATCTGTAAATAATGTAAAATATGTTCTTTGTAAAAATGTTCTCTGTAAATATGTTACAAACAGCTCTCATGTCACATCCATGATTAAACTTTCATCTATCTGTTTCGATCTCTGGAAGGGGCAGTATATAAATGCTTTTAAATAAATAAAACAATAAATAAAATAAGACAGTCCCTGCTCATCAGAGCTTACAATCTATGGCAAGTTAAGTAGTGAACCAGAGAGAGAGGAGCATCAGGATCCAAAAGCAGCCTCGAGGAAGTGGGTCGTTAGGCTGGATTTAAAGAGGGCTAGAAAAGGATATCCCCCTTAGAGCTTTTTTAATGGGTTAGTGGAAGGGGCTGAACTTCCACTCTCAATGCACAGGAAAGGGGATCAGTGTGCTGCCCAAACCAGGGAGGATTCTAGGTATTTGCTCCTCATATTGCTCAGTTTTGCTATTGAATATAGGTGTGAAGCTTTGGGCAAGTATTTGTGCACCAAGGCTGATCATTTATTTGCTCTTCTTAACAGATGTGGACCAAACAGGTTTATTAGTGGGAGGCAGGCAGCTCATAATGTAAAAACGGGTGATAAATCTAATTTGGATAGCCTGCTTGGGAAAAATTCCAGCAATGATGCTTTCGGTGGATGTGGAGAAGGCATTTGACCACATCCACTGGGAGTACCTCTGGCATGTGTTAGGGAATTTGAGTTGGTTGCAGAGGATGTATAGTGCGCCGTGAGCAGGAGCGAAGGTTCTGATTTTTTCCCTTTAGAGAGACATATCTGTGAGGGCTGCCCTCTTTCACTGCTGCGTTTTGTGCTACCTATGGAGCCTTTGCTGCTCAAATTCATAACTCAGAGGAAGTATGAGGTATTATGATGGATGACGGTACAGCACAAAATGTCTGCCAGTGATGTACTTTTGTTATCCAACCCTCAGCAATCTGTGTTAGGTGCGATGGAGGGAATGAAGCGATTTGGTAGGATGTCTGGGTTCAAAGTTAATATGGTTAGAACAGATGCTTTAAATCTGACTATGCCAATTGAGCTTGAGGAAAATATTTGTAGGTTATATCCCTTTAAACAGGGTTCCTCTAACTTAATGTATTTAGGGGTAAGACTAAGGAATAAAAGACTAGGAATAAAAGACACCGTACACAAATGGTTTACCTCTTACTTAAATAACACAGGTACACTACCAAAAAACTGCCTCCAGTTTTGCAACTGATTCCTATAGATTTTGGGGTGCTGAATCCAGGAAAAATAGCCAAAATGTTCCATCACGTCACGTTTTCTTGCAAAATTAGATTTCTTACCCATATAAGGAATGTTCACATAATTTCTTTTTAGCCGACTGCAGTTTATTTTCTTGGCCCAAAATAGAGGTTGTAATGGTTAACTAACTAGAAACACTCCCTCATGATATTTTAGAGTGTTTTGTATTCATTTTATACATTAACAGGACAATTGGGAGGCGGGGGGCTAAATCCAGTACTCGCGCTGGCGCATGTTCTTTCCTGTTCGCCTCGCCTCGTTCGCTCGCTCAAACACGGTGGTTGCGACATGAACGTTCCTGTCAAATTTCAGTTTCTTGCAAGTTCATTATTACCTTTTGTTTGCTCAGTCGTAATCCAGCTTTATTCCGAAGTGGTTCACTACAGTTGTAGTTTGCAGTGCTGTGTATTTGTGATGGCTCACAGAGCCAGAGGTTGCGTCAACTCTCCGGACAGTTTTTGTTTTATTTGTGGGGAATATACCGTGAAAAAGCGGCAGAGGAACATTTCTGCATTTATTAAAAAAGTATATTTTGCCTATTTCGGTTTGAAGTTAGGCGATCAAGACAAACCGTGGGCTCCTCACAAAGTGTGCAAGACATGTGAGGAAGATCTACGCTTATGGATGAAAGGTAAAAAACAAGCATTTCGTTTCGGAATACCTATGATGTGGCGTGAACAAAGAGACCACAGCAGTGACTGCTATTTTTGCTCTTGCATTGTGAAGGGATACAACTTAAAAAATAAGAACGTAATAAGTTACCCCAACCTTCCCTCAGCAATTAGGCCTATGCCTCATAGCAACGAAGTACCTGTGCCTGAACCACCAAAATCTTTGGATCATATTTGTGTGGACGGTTCTGATCATGATGAGACTCATCAGATGGCTTTTCCCGATGAGTCCAGTACTTCCGAGTTTGAAACTGAACCAGATCCAAAACCTGAACTTTTCTCTCAAGCTGAATTGAATGATTTAGTCCGGGATTTAGGACTCCCAAAAGATGCTGCCCAACTGCTAGGTTCTCGGCTTAAACAGAAAAATCTATTGTCACCAGGAACAACTTTTTATTGGTACCGCAACCGCGAGACACAATTTTTGAAGTATTTCAGCAAAGAGGAAGATTTGGTATTTTGCAACGATATATACGGAGTGATGGAAAAGTTTAAACTCAAGTATGATCCTGCTGAATGGCGGCTGTTCATTGATTCGTCAAAAGACAGCATAAAAGGTATTCTTCTTCATAATGGCAACACATTCGCTTCAGTTCCTATTGCTCACTCTGTTATTCTCCAAGAAAAATACGAGAATTTGGCCCTGATTCTTCAGAAGATTCGTTATGATGAGCATAAGTGGATGATTTGTGGAGACTTTAAAAGTCTATCCATGCTATTAGGGCAGCAATCCGGTTTCACCAAATATCCCTGCTTCCTTTGCTTGTGGGATAGCCGGGCCTGCGACCTACACTGGGGGGAAAAAAGACTGGCCAATTCGGGAGTATTTGAGACCCGGTGAGAAAAATGTTCTTCATGAGAGCTTGGTACCTCGTGATAAAATTCTATTACCACCTCTCCACATTAAGTTGGGTCTCATTAAGCAATTCATCAAGTCCCTTCCAAAAGATGGTGAGTGCTTTCGGTACCTTTGCTCAAAGTTCCCCCGACTTTCTGAAGCAAAGCTAAAGGAAGGAGTGTTTGTTGGCCCTGATATAAGGAAACTCATTTCAGATGGAGCATTCGCTGAAACGATGTCTGAGAAGGAAAAAGAAGCCTGGGATTCCTTCAAGGATGTTGTTCTCAAATTCTTGGGGAACAGGCGAATGAGAACTATAAGGATATTGTTGCCAGGATGCTCAATGCCTTCAAAGAACAAGGCTGTAACATGAGCCTGAAAGTCCATTTCTTGCACTCCCATGTGAACTACTTTCCCGAAAACTTGGGGGCGTACAGTGAAGAACAAGGTGAAAGGTTTCACCAGGACATCAAGGACGCAGAGAGAAGGTACCAAGGAAGATGGACCACCACTATGATGGCTGATTTCTGCTGGTTGCTGCTGCGGGAAACCCCAGATGAAAAATATGCCAAGCAGCGCACCAAGAGAAGCATTCGGGGGAAGAAGAAACGGGCCCACCAGGAGATTGATTGACCCAAGAATGACTTTAAAATCTAAACTGTGTTGACAAATATCGTGTTTTTACTAAACTTTGAAATAAAAATTTGCTAGTTATTACCACAGTGTCGGATCTCATTTATTAGAATTTTATTTTCACACCATCGGGTGTTTGTCTTCATGTATTGCAATGGTGCGGTTTGCGTTTTCTATTCTTACATATATACCTGTACAACATTTTTTGCACATTTCTTTGCTTTGCTTTGTGTCTAACCTCGCTCTTATATGCTCAATGTTTGTGCACATGTATGTGGCTGTTTTAAGTGCAGACAATTTTGCTACCATCACAGTGTGTTTTGTTGACATTACTCTATTCTTATGTGCTGCCTTGTTACAATTTTCTTTATTCTTATTTGAATAACTACTAAACAATTAGTATAAAGAATTCATCCAAGAAACTTTTATCTCAATCGCACTCAATCTGAAAAGTTCACCTCAAACTGCTAACCCAATGTAGCAAAAAATCTGTACGTGATGGAGCAAATTGGTTACCAGATTTGGATTCAGCGCACCAAAAAACGTAAAAATCAATCGAAACATTAGAGGCAGTTTAAAAAAAAATTTTTTTAGTGTACCTGTGTAATCGAACACAAAATGTAAGAATCGGTAACCAAACATCAACCATATATAAACAAGAAATTGGTCTCCCACAAGGCTCCGCACTATCAGCCCTCCTGTTTAATATTTACATAAAACCTGTTTGTGACATCTTTAAAAAATTCGGAGTATACTATCATCTATATGCAGATATTATGATGTACATCCCTTTCACAATCCCTAATTTACCAATAAAACTACTATCAGACTGCTTCAACGAAATTACAAAATGGTTAAAAGCTCAAAACCTTCACATTAATCATTCAAAAACAGAAGCCCTAATTGTAACAAAAAATCAATCATATATCCCTCCAACCCACATAACATTACAAAACCATGACATTAAAATAAAAAAACGAAATAAGATACCTAGGTGTTATTCTAGATACCCATCTGACGATGACCACTCACATCAGAAACACCATAAAGAAAATATACTTTAAACTTAAAATCCTTAAACAATTACGCCCGTTAGTACACCAACCAGACTTCATTAATATAATCCAGGCTACAATAACACCACACTTTGATTTTGCCAACTTAATTCTTTTAGGTATAACGAAACAAAACATAAAAAGAATCCAATTAGCACAAAACGCAGCAGCCAGAATTATAATGAAAGCACACTCAATCCAGCATATAACACCAATACTAGCTTCCCTACACTGGTTGCCAATTCAAAGTAGGATAATATATAAAACCACAATAACTACTTATAAAGCTTTAAGCAATATGGCCCCTATCCCATTAAGCACACTAATTAGCATGGAATCACAAAAAACCGCGCACAGAAAAGGATACTCAAATAAACTAAATACTCCTAAGGATTTTATAAAAGCAAATAAATTAACTAACAAAAGAGCTTTTTCTCATGCCGCCCCATCTATTTGGAATTCCCTTCCGGAGGACCTACGAACTATAACTGAAATTATGGAACTCCGTAAAAAACTAAAAACCTACTTATTCTCCATGCACTACGGCAACATAGATAACCCCTCGATACACTCAGATAAAGGCTAAAAATCATGACACAGGAATACTATATCCAACAATTTAACAGACAATACACTATTATAAAAACACTATGATTCAATTCCAGAGGACCCACAACATGTATTTGTATATAGTTTATTGTACATACAGTAGTTACAAGTCAGTTTTGCTATTATGCATTAGTTCATACTGTTAACTTTTACTTTTATTGTTACAAAATGTTCAATGTTACAAAATGTTCGATGTAAAACTAAGCGTCTGCTTTGGATTGTTGTTTTATTGTGAACCGCAACTGAACCCTGGAAGTTGCGGGTTATAAATATATGTTAAATAAATAACTGAATTACCCCCCATTGTGGAAGACTGTAAATGGACAGATCGCATGCTGTCGTGGTTTGGATGAATAGTATGTGCTAACATTTTTCAGTTTATTTGGCAGCGGAGGATGCCACGAGAGACCAGAAGTGTCCTTTATCCTGGGAAAAAGAAGGGAGGGTTGTGGTTCCAAAGTTTTATTATTAGGCTGCACAGTTCCATAATATTGTGGATTGGAGGGGAGATGTGGCCGCAGGTGGCTGCAAATTGAGCCACCCTTTGTCCCTGGGGTCTTCTTGAGATATCTTTCCTGGGTGGGTAGGGGAAGGGATATTGGTCCCAAATTCCTTTGAAAGGGTTGTGTTAAGTTTGTGGCAGACAGTGGCAGGATCGTGAGGCTTGATGGGTAAATAGTCATTGCTAAGCCCCTCCATATTTTTGTACCACCACAACACACTGTGGGTCAGGTTGTATCAGAATGAATTACTTCCTATACCACGTCGGAACCTTTATCAGAAGATGAGGAGAGTCTTCTGAACCGGGGACTATCGTTTGTACCTACTCTTCAGTTTGATTTTTTTCAATTTCGTATTGATTTAGAGGGTCTTATTCGAAAATGTCATCTAAAGAATGTTTTCTATTAATACTGATTTGACGGCTCCTGTAGTTGCTACTGCATCAACACTTCAGGACAGTTTGTCAGATAGAAGAATAAAATTGCCTTTAAAATCACGCTGGACTCCGACGCCTCTCCATCCAGCGATTCAGATTTTTCGGGATCTTGTAGTACAAGATCTAGCCTGTTTAGTTAAAACTCATTCTCAAAAAAACACTCGTTTATCTCGGGCACAATATATCACTTTGCGGGAATTTCAAGGCAGGACAGACCTTGTGATTCGCCGCGCTGATAAAGGAGGGGCGATCGTAATACAAACCCGTGATTATTATATTACTGAAGCATATGCTCAACTTAATGATGGTGTCACCTATAAGAGATTAGTGGCGGACCCTAGTAAAGATCTTCAAATCCTGATAGGCGATATCACAATGGCAGCATTCAAGAAAAAATTGATTTTGAAGAAAGAGTATAATTTTTTGAATGTTCCTTCTCCACAATTGGCACGCTTCTATACAGTTCCAAAAATACATAAGGATGCTACACGACCCCCGGGTCGCCTGATTGTGTCAACTAAGGGCAGCGTATTGGAACCAGTGTCTGTCTATTTAGATTCATTTTTAAGACCATTGCTGGTGGATATCCCTTCTTACCTTCGGGATACGATGCATTTTCTTACCCTTTTGGGAAATTTGGCGGAATGGGCATCCTCACCAGAAATTCTGTTGGTAACACTAGACGTGCAATCTTTATATACTAGCATACCCCAAGCAGCGGCATGTGATATAGTACATTAAGCTTTGATGAATAGAGGGGATTTATCTCAAGATCTTTTGGTGTTTTTACAACAATTGACGGAATTGGCTCTCTATAAAAAAAATTTTCATGTTTGAGGGAAACATTTATCATCAACTACTAGGCGTTGCTATGGGCGCCACTTGCGCCCCTTCCGTTGCTAATCTCTATATGGGGGCTTTTGAACATAGTTGGTTGGAGTCTTCCCCATATTGCTCTCACATTAAAGCCTGGTATCGATATATTGATGACTTTTTTTGTTGTGGCAAGGGACGGAATCTACTTTACAATCTTTCGTCTCCTGGCTTAATCATTGTGATACATACATCAAGTTCACTTGTGAGTTTCACCAACAAACAATAACCTATTTAGATATTAAAGTTACCAGGGAGGAAAATCATTGGGGTACCACAGTTTATAAAAAAAATCAATAAACCGCAATACTTTTTTACATTTTGACAGCGCGCACCCCCCTCATTTGAAGAGAAGCTTACCTTTATCACAGTTCCTCAGATACCGTCGGAATTGTTCCGACGTGAATGAGTAAGATTTTGTCTAAAAAGTTGATTATTGATTTCTTAGAGCGCGGTTATCCACGAAATGTAGTATATCGGGCATATCAGCGTGCCTTATACAATAACAGAGAGCTTTTATTACTACCCCGACATCGGCATGATGAGCAAGAAAGTAATATTAATTTTGTTACAAAATATTCTCCACTAAGTTTTCATATCCAAAAAATTATTAGTAAACATAGTAGAATTTTGCGAGTGGTACCAGGACTGCAACATCAACATCTGAGATGCGTGTGGAAGAGAGGAAAGAATTTGAAAGAATATTTAAGCCCAACACAACTTAGACCACTACAGTCTCCTGAGACCAATGAAGAACAGAAAGGACACAGGAAGTGTGGCCATTGTACGATATGTGCTATCACTATTGAAAGATCGGATTTTTCATACAATGGATCACAGTATCGGTTGAGGTCAGTTACTACCTGTGACTCTACTTTTGTCGTTATGCTATCAGTTGCCCTTGTGGGCTTCTATATATTGGGAAAACCATCCGTGTCTTCAGGGTTCGTATTAAAGAACACCAAAGCAGACTACGTTGCAAGAGGATAGAAGCGCCGCTGGTTCAACATTGCCTGACGCAAGGCCATCAATTTGAGGAGCTTCGCTGTTGGTGTATTGAGGAAGTATTGTTTCCAGTTCAAGGCAGGACTCGGGATCAGTGGCTGCTCTATAGAGAGCAATGGTGGATCCACTCTCTGGCGACAGTACAACCAGGTGGTCTGAATCAAGAAATTGATTGGTCGGTTTGCCTATAGTTTTTGGAGGCTTGGACCAATCCCGCTAGAGAGCTTTAATTGCTGAATAACGTTTCCCTTTAATAAAGAGGTTCAGAAGAGCCTAAACCGCATGCGCGGCGTTTTTTGACAAGGTTTCATTCTGCGATGTAAGGACGATTTATAGAAACGTGGGCAGCATCACCAAACAGGTATTTAATGTTTTTACTGCCAGTCTCCTATACATATCATTGATGAGTATTCTTAACAGTAAGTGATCGTGTTCTTGGGTAAAGCAGCGAAGAATGAGTATCATCATCTAAGTTTCTTTGTTTTTTCAGATTTTAAATAATACATTCCTATATCCCCTGACGAACCGCTCATAGAGAAACGCGAGGCGCCAGAACTACCAGCGTTGGGATACCTGTGATAAAGTCATGATACACTAGAAAATGCTTGAAGGCTAAGCTGCCACAAGAAATGATACCCTAAGCTAAGTATTCTTGTGTACCTGACAATTCTTTTTTGGATATAATAATTTACAAAACAGCAGATCATTGATGTGAACCGGCACACTATTGAAGTTTCCTTGAAACGGGAGTGTGATGCCTGAGTTTATCTGAGATCACCTGGAAAATTCACTTTAAGATGTTATAACTCTTAAATTGGCTGAATGAATAGTTGTTCAGTATTGCTAAGCCCCTGACATACAAGAATTAATTAGACTTACCTGCTAATTGTTGTTCCTTAAGGAACTCTAGTCCAGTCCCGGAACCATAGGGTTTAGAATCTCCTCCAGTAGCCTTGGAGACTGAATGACATCACAGCTCTTCTCTCTCTGGTATAAATAGGCAAGGACCGCCCCCTTCCACCAGTACCTATTGACAAAGCAACTCAGCAGAGCAATAAATAAGTAGATAAAGAACAAGATAAACTAAATAAACTTTGGCTAGAATCTAAACCTATGCATATTCTAACCTTCTCTTCGACGAAGGACCTTGTAGAAATGCCAAAAACGTAGAAACAAAACCGCGCTTCTGCGGGGCTCCCATTGTGGCTCCACTCCGTGTCCTCCGGAACCCCACTCCTCTTCCGGAGACATCCTCTCCAATTTGACCCCTTTTACTAAGATACAACGGACAACAGCTTCAGGCTGCATACCCTGGGAGGGGTCCGGGACTGGACTAGAGTTCCTTAACGAACAACAATTAGCAGGTAAGTCTAATTAATTCTTCCTTTTCGTCCCTCTAGTCCAGTCCTGGAACCATAGAGGATGTAACAGAGCAGTGCACATCAACAGGAGGGACCAGAAAACCAAGCCTGAAGCACCACTGAGCCAAAACGAACGTCCTCCGCCGCCTGCACATCTAACCGATAGTGCTTCGAGAATGAATGCAACGATGATGAAGTCGCCGCTCTACAAATGTCCGAAACCAAACTGTACTCCGCCTACGACGCCGCTTGCGCCCTGGTCAAGTGCGCTCTGAGGCCTTCTGGAACTACCCTACCTTTTGAAAGGTAAGCCGACGCTATAGCTGCCTTTAACCATCTAGAAATGGACGCTTTCGCTGCCGCTTCACCCTTCTGCGGCCCCCCCGAAAGCCCCAAACAATCTGTCAGTCTTCTGAAATGGCTGCGTCCGCCGAAGATACGTCCGAAGAACCCGACGAACATCTAGGGGATGTAACCTGCCTTCCGATTTCTCCTCTTGCTGCTTAGAGAATACTGGAAGCGACACCACGTGATTGACATGAAAGGCCGAGACCACCTTCGGCTGAAAGTCCGGCACTGAGTGTAGCACGACCTTATCATATCGAAAACCACCAACACAGTATACGCTAAGCTGCGCACTCTCAGGAACCTCAAACCTCTTAAGCCCTGACTCCTTTCGCACTGTCTGTCAGGCCCTCACAACCCCTTCACTTGACTATTGTAACCTAATATATCAGGGCCTCCCCAAGAACTCTATTCAACCCCTCCAACTTGCCCAGAATACATTAGCGCGTCTCATAACAAACAGCCCTAGACGAGCTCATATTACACCAATTCTCTATGATCTCCACTGGCTCCCAATTCATCACCGAGTGAAATTCAAGGTCCTTACTCTAATACACAAAATTATTTCTAATGAGTCTGCTCCATGTCTCTCCCCTCTCCTTGCCTTCTCCAACACTACTAGAAAGCACCGCACTATCACTAATAATTTATTGTCTATACCCTCAACTAAAAAACACTGTAAACAATCCACTTGTGACAGGACCTTTTCCCTCTATGCTCCATCCCTTTGGAACTCCCTTCCGCATGAGCTGTGCAACTGTGTGAGCCACATTGAATTCCGGAAAAAGTTAAAGACCCATCTTTTCCTTGAGCATTTCTCTCTCCCACCCTAATACCAAACCTCTTACTTTCACCTCCCTGCCCTTATTCCATTAACCTTACAGTGCTCCCATCCGTAGCAGTCCACATACATATGTATATATGTAAATAGTTGATCACTGTTCACTGCAATTAACTGTATATTATAATTTAGTTCTTCATGTTGCTTACTCTGTATCCAGTTATTCGTTCCTTGTAAACAGTTGAAATATACTGCCTTTATTGTTATATGTAAACCGTCTTGATTCGTAGAAAGACGGTATATAAAATATGTTAAATAAATAAATAAATAAAAATAAATCATGGAAGACAGACAAATAAGGTGCCCTACAGGATAAAGCCTGTAACTCCGAAATCCTCCTTGCGGAACAAATAGCTACCAGAAATACCTTCTTTAACGCGAGATCCTTCAGGGTGGCAATGCTTAGCGGCTCAAAACGGTAGCTCAAGCAAAGCCTCCAATACCAGATTCAGCTTCCATGTTGGCACCGAACAGCGTACCAACGGACGAAGAAGCAAGACAGCTCTCAAACAGCCTAATGTCACTGTGAGATCCTACCGGCTGACAACAGGAAATCGCTGCCCACTGCACTCGCAAGGAACTGGCCGCCAATCCCTTCCGCACTCCATCCTGCAAAAAGGAAAGGACCTGCGAAATCGAAACCCTCAACGGTTGAATATTACGCTCCACACACCAAGCTGCAAAGATCCTCCAGATCCGGACATACACCAGCGAGGTGGAACACCTGCATGCCTTTAGCAAGGTAGAAATGACCGCCGCCAAATAACCCTTAGCTGTCATCCTAGCCCGTTCAAGAGCCAAGCCGTAAGCGAGAACCTACTCACCTAGGGCATGCGCAACGGACCCTGCCGTAGGAGCTCCTCCCGCTGCGGTAACTACCACGGATCGTCCACTAACAGCCATACCAAATCTGCATACCACGGCCTTCAGGGCAAATCGGGCGCGATCAGAATCACCCGACCACGATGTCTCCCAACGCGCTGCACCACCCTGCCCATGAGGGCCCAAGGTGGAAAAAACATAAAGGAGAACTCCCTCTGGCCACCTTTTCGCTAATGCATCTAGCCCCTCTGACATCTGTTCCCAGCGCCTGCTGAAAAACCTTGCTACCTGCGCTGACTCGAAGTTCGCTATGAGAGCCATTCCCGGAACTCCCCAGCGCCTCACCAGAAGAGCAAACACCCCCAGATGTAGCACCCACTCCTCGGGGTCTACTCTGCGACGACTGAGGAAATCCGCTTCGAGATTGTCTACGCTGGCCACATGTTGAGCCGCGAGAGCCTGGAGATTGTGTTCGGCCCACACCCACAGCTGACCCGCTTCGGCTTCCAGTGTAGCACTTCCTGTGCCCCCCTGCCGATTGATGTAGGCCACTGTTGTCGCATTGTCTGACAAGACTCGGACCCCTCCTGACCGAGAGTGTCCTGAAACTCCGGTAGCGCCAGAAACACTGCTCTCATCTCCAACCTGTTGATGGACTCGAAACGTCTCCTCCTGAGACCAACGACCCTGGGCAAACCTGCCTTCGCAATGAGCCCCCCCCAACCCAGGAGGCTCGCGTCTGTCGTGAGCAGTCCCCAGGACGGCGGTCCAGTGGCATGCCGGCTTCCATATTCTCCGTTCAACCACCATCGCAGCTCGTGACGCACATTCTGAGGGCAAACTAACCTCTGCGATGGGACCTCCGACTGATGTGACCAACGACAGAGAAGCGCCACCTGTAACGGCCGCACGTGCACTCGGGCCCTCGGAACCACTTCCATCGTGGCTGCCATTGTTCCCAACAACTGCAGGTACTGCCATGCTGTTGGAGCCGGACTCGAAAAGAAACGCCTGACGAGTTGTCGCAGACCTAGAGCCCGGGCCCTGGGCAGGAACACCTTCCCCTGCTTTGCTTCGAAGCGCGCCGCAAGGTACTGCAGGGATTGCGATGGTACCAACCTGCTCTTTGCAAAGTTGACTACCCAGCCCAGGTCTTCAAACATCTGGACCACCCGGGCCGTCGCTGCCGAGCTGTCCTCTCTCGACTTCGCTCGGATCAACCAATTGTCCAAATATGGGTGCACCAGTACTCCCTCTTTGCGGAGCGCCGCCACCACCACCACCACCATGACCTTGAGAAACGTCCGTGGCGCCGTTGCCAGCCCAAAGGGTAGTGCTTGAAATTGGAAATGTCCCATGGGTACCGCAAACCTCAGCCACTTCTGATGCTCTTGCCGAATCGGGATGTGCAGGTAAGCATCAGTGAGATCTGACGTCGTCAGGAACTCCCCAGTGCGGACCACTGCCAGCAAGGAACGCAAGGTCTCCATCCGAAAATGGGTAATTTGGAGACAACGGTTCACCCTTGTCAGAGCCAGGATCGGGCGAAATGTGCCCTCCTTCTTTGGCACTATGAAATAGATGGAGTAGCGACCGGAACCGCACTGCTTTGCGGGCACCGGCAGCACCGCCGCAAGCTGCAGCAGCCGCTGTAGCGTGTCCTGGACCGCCTGCCTGTGCCCAGGGCTGAGCAGGGAGAACGGACAAAGGAACCTATGACGGGTCGATGGAGTTCTAATACGTACCCCTCTCGCATGACCTCCAGGACCTACCAATCTGACTTAATTCGGACCCAGGCAGGGTAAAACTCCTGCAACCGACCTCCCTGGGAACTACCATCTCCTGAGCCTGCCTTATCTCATCGTGTCTGTTTTGTGGCCGAGGACTGGAAAGGAGCGAACCCCCAGCCTGCTCCCCTGAATCCTCGAAACCCCTGACCCCTAAGCGGGAACTTCCCCCGCTGGGACTGTCCAAAACGGGGAGAACGAAAACTACGAAAGTCTCTCGGGACCTCCCTGAATCCCGCATAACTGCGGCCCTGCTTCGGCTTGTCTTCTGGGAGACGTCCCCCCTGGGACTCCCCGAGGTCCTGGACCAACTTATCTAAATCCTCCCCAAATAAAAGCATACCCCCAAAGGGTAACTTGCTAAGCCGAGCCTTAGACGAACTGTCCGCCGACCAGGTTCTCAACCAGAGATACCTCCGAGCTGCTACTACGGAGACCATCCCCTTAGCCAAGCCGCGGAGGAGATCAGAATGAAAATCCGCCCAAGTACGCGGTTCCCGACTCCAGTCGCGTGGCATCTTCAAGCTGCCCTTCCAGATGGTCTCCTGCAACCTCTGGGACCATCTCAAACAGTCACGTGCCACTGAAGCCGGTCTGCATGGACAGCACACAAACATCGAACACCTGCTTCAACAGCGTGTCTAACCTCCTGTCCTGAACATCCTTCAGCGCTGCGGTCCCCCTCCATGGGAATTGTGGTTTTCTGAGTGACCGCCAATACCGCCGCAACTACCTTTGGAGAACGAAACAGCTCCCTATCGTGGTTCGCAAGCAGATAAAGGCGAGCCAACGCTCTAGCCCCCTTCAGGGCCGCCTCTGGCAAATCCCATTCTTCCTGTATCATATTCCGAAATACCCTATGGAGGGGAAACACTCTCTGGGATGTCCGCACCGCCTGCAACAGCGGATCTTCTAATGTCTCTTCCGCTGCTTCCTCGCTGGAAGGCAGGTTTAGTGTCTTTAGCGTCTCCGGAACCAGGGCTGGAAGCCCTTCACACCGAAAGACTGACTACCCAGCACTGCTGCTCCGAGTCAGGCAACTCTCTGTCTTCCAGCTCATCTTCCGAGAACTCTTCCCTTTTTGGCGTTCCCCTCGCTCAGGACATCAGCGAGGTAAGGCGCGGGACCCTCTGAAGTGGCCCTACACCTTTTAGCCACCGGAGCACCGTTCCCCGAACCGACCAGAGAGGCCGAGCGCTTCTGACTCTGGGGTCCGTGAGGAAGGGCCGACATCGCGGGCTGAAGGCAAAAGCCTGCTGCATCAAGGCAACGAAGTTCGGCGTAATCCCGGATGCCTCCCCCGCCTATCCCTGCTCCTGTGACCAGGCGGAGCCGCCGCCCGAGGAGGGCCCCGGCACTGGCTCCTCAGGATCTAGAGACGGAGATAACAGTGCCTCAGCGCCTGTACGAATAGCCTTCCGGCCTGCTAGGGGCTGTCCCGGCTAGCCGTCCATATGCTGCGCCTCTAGGGAGCAAGGGACACAGACTCCTGATTCCAGTACTGAACCTTTCCTCCTGCCGCACACTAGACAGCGTGGAATTGCAGGCATAGCAGCCGCCTCAAAGAACTGCTCTAAACCACCCCGGGAACTCCCCCTCCCCCCGCTGGCCTTGACCGCCAGCCCTGGAAGGAAGGGCTCTCTCCGGGTTGGAGCCCTGCAAAAAACAGCCTAGATACACCTGCTCAATATTTCAATAAGGGAAAAGCACAGCATAGCTTGTTTCCCTTTGAACTTCTCTTTTTTTTTTTTCCCCCCCCCCCAACAGGCCAACGCTCTGTAAGCGCTTGATGAGCCTATAGCAGGTCTGCAGCAAACGAGGCTTAAAACGCTTCCAAAAAGCCACTATAAAAAAACCCGCGGTTTTCAAAATGGCCGCCAGGACTTTTCCCACGCAGCAAAAAAGTGTCCGGAGGGCAAAGAACTCCTTTATGAGATCCCCCGCTGAGGCAGGGACTTCCCTCTCAACTCCCCTCCAAGGAACAAGTAAAAGAAAATTCAAAAAGAAAGAAAAAACGCCGTTAAAGTCAGCGAGACCTACTTACAGTTCCCTGCTTCAACCTGAGGTGCTGCAATGAGGCAGACACGCGCCGGAGCTCAGCCTGCTCGTGGCTTCGGCTCAGACCGTGCTCCCACCACCAATCTCACTGTCCCTTAGAGATGGTTGGGGCTAAGCCTTCCACCTGCTCCTCACCCTTGCTTGCGGGCTCGGGAGCAGGGAGGCTACTTCTGCTCTGTAAAGCTGCTCCTTCTCACCAAGGGGCAGCCCCCCCCCCCCCCACGAGAGGGAAAATTGAGGGAGAAAGGAGGAAGCAGGACTGGAGCCAGAGGGAAGAAAAAAGTGGCTATTTATTTTAGAAAGGCAACCAAACAAAAAACATCAAGAATTAGAAAAGGAAAACAAAGAAAAAATTCCTAGCTCTGACTATTTGTGCTGGGCCTATCCCTAGGCCCAGAATCTACTCAGCTGCTTGGAGACTGAAGTACTGGTGGAAGGGGGCGGTCCTTGCCTATTTATACCAGAGAGAAGAGCTGTGATGTCATTCAGTTTCCAAGGCTGCTGGAGGAGATTCTAAACTCTATGGTTCCGGGACTGGACTAGAGGGACGAAAAGGAATGCCTGTTTTCAGCCAGGTCTTCTGGACCCTCTACCGGCAATGGGAGGAGTTGGGGTTCAGCTCATTGGTGCAGTGCTGCTCGGATGGAGAGATTAAGTCATTCATGGAGTTTCAAGAGGAGTTTGGGGTGCCACAGAGGAACGTTTATGGATATTTACAAGTGTAGCATCTTCTGGGCTCCAGGAAATGAACAGGTGTAAGAGATGAGGGGCTTAAGGACTTTGAAATACTCTGTACACTGCAGCTAGAATGAAGATTGTTTCAGAGATATATAAGATATTGGTGGGAAAAGGGAAGGGAAAGGCAAGGCCAAATTCCAGAAAGCATGGGAGAAAGATCTGGGGCTAGCCTTGAGAATAAACAATGGGAGAAGATGTCTGAGTGGGAAAAGTATCAATTTCCAGCTTAATAGCAGAAAAGGTCTATAAATTATTATACAGGTGGTACCTCTCAGCAGTTCCTTTGCACAAAATGACTGATGTTTTCCCCAGTTTGTTGGAAAGGATGTGGAAGACAGGGGAATTGCCTCCATATGTGGTGGTTTTTGGAAGGAGGTGGACATTTATGTAAGGGGAATGATTAAACAACCACTGGAGTAGGACCAAGGGGTATTTTGTTAGGAATGAAGGGAGAGGGATGGTGTGAGGTACAGGATCAGTTAGTAGCTATGTGTGCAAATGGAGCAAGGTGTAAGATTACACTATATTAGAAGTTTGCTCAGGGTCCTAACTTTGTTGTCCTGGTGGATAAGAAAGAGTCCTACTTGTGGAGCGGTTTACAGCCCTGCTTTTAAATCGAATATCAAGGTGTGAAAAAGTCTGGGGTCCTTTTACTTCATGTGATGTACCTGATAATGAGCAATAATTGGGGTAGGAGGAAGGGGGAGTAGAGCAGGGTTTGTATTTTTGTATTCTTGTTCTCCTTTTTGTAAGTTTACATGTTGCATTTTCTTTAATGTAACATGCCTGGGTATCCCCAGATTATTAACATTTTACTAATTTCAAAATTCTAATAAAGAATAAATTTAAAAAAAAAAAGAAAAGAAAATTAGATACCTATACTTCACAAAAACAAACTGGGTTCTGGACAATGTTTAAAGAAGATAAACTGCAAAGAGGAAAAGAGACCCAAAACGTCTTCTCAAGATTCTGACAATCACTAGCCCATGGATTATAAGAAAGCTCTGTGAAATGGTCGTGAATGCATGGTGGCTCTCTTATCTGAGTACATGCACAGCAAAAGGCAAAGTTAATGTTACACTCACCTGCACATGATTGCACTGATGAATCTCTCAATTTGGGTTCAGTTGTTTCACTTTGGGGAGTCACCTCTCCGTTATCCATCTGTTCTGCTTTGACATGTGTGTGTTGCTCCAGGTGTGCTTCTGGATTACCATCAGTTTCTGCCATCTTCTCCTCCAGCTGGAGTGTCGATGGTTTTCCCCTGAGGTTGGGAGACACAGTTCCTAATGAAGTCCTCAACCTGGTTTTCCTTTCTGTGGTCAGACTTGGTTGTGGTGGATCTGCTGGCTTTCCGGAAGGTGCTAGGGCCACTTTTTCATCTGGGGAAGTGCTGCTATATTCAGCTACACCAGTAATTAGCGGACAAGACCTGTCCTTGATCTCAGGATGAGCAACAGAGGGGGATCCATCATGGTGTTCTTGGCCATACTCAGAGTCCATTTTCATCCTGGCCACCCCTTCAGTAGAAGCTGCATTCCCTAAGTCTTCTCTATGTGGAGAACCCGACACGGAGCTGGCACTCTGATTCTCTGTGGCTTTGGAAGAGTGTGCTTTGTACTGTATCCCAAGGCTTTCTGGCTTCTCTGGAGTCAATAAGTTGCCACTTGTCTCTACAACATCCATGACTTTGGGTTTATCAAGAATGCCCAACACACCTGGCTTTCCCAAGACCGTCAATCCAGGCTCTGCAATCACATGCTTTGGCTGCTCCCAGTCCGTCACTCTGGGTTCTAGAGGCTGGACATGCTGTGGAGAAGCTGTATGAGAAGCCAAAAGGTCTTCACCAAGCTCCATGTCTGTGGGAAGGTCACCACTCAGAGGCTTGTCAGTAAGGACAAGAGGGTCGAACAACTCACTGGAATCCATTGAGGAATATACTGCATCAACTGGTGAAACAAGAGAGAGATAAGATTCCATTAAGTGATGTAAAATGGCCTTAAATGAGAGTAGACTCAAATGGAACATGCTTAGCCAATGAGACTGTCCTGTCACGTCATGTCACACTTAGGCTGCAATGGCTAAATAAACCACTAGTGGAAACCACAAATTTAAATTCAAGAAAATGAAGCCAGCTTCAGGTGAACCTTTTACCTTGGGCCTCAGTAAACCAAAAGGAGTGCTCTAAATGGCTTCTAGAGCTTTCCCTTTGCTCCCTGAGAAGTCCTAGCTCACCATCTAACGTGCAGTATTTCCACGTGTGTGTGTGTGTGAGTAGCACTAAGTTGTTAAAATGTGGCCTGCACAAAGGAAGGCAGAAGCACAAGTGACATTTTTCAGATAACGTTTTCTTCTACTACCACTACTATTAATAACTTATATAGTGCTACAAGGCGTACACGGCGCTGCACAGACACATAGAAAGACGATCCCTGCTCGTCAGAGCTTACAATCTAATCAAGACACACAGTACAATAGTTGAGAACAGAGGTACAAACAGGGAAGGATAAGGAGAAACAAGGGATCAGGATCCAAAAGCAGCCTCAAAGAGGTGAGCCTTTAACATGGATATGAAAAGGGGAAGAGATGAAGCCTGACGTTTGTTCCAGGATGTCCAGCATTCTGCACACACATTTGTTATATACTGCCTTGATACCACTGAAAGGCAGTATATGCGAAATGTTAAATAAATATCTTATTTAGCCACTCCTGCAGTTACAAAGTTAAGCACTACTGCACTGATTAACGTCCCAACCCTTTTGCATGTATTGCATTAATGTGTCTAAGTAAGAACACAGCAGAGTTGCAAGGTGAACATTCATCAGATCAAGCAATCAGCCCAGCCAGAAACATAGCATGCCGCAAGGCACTAAAATCCCATCTGTTCATGGAGCACTTTGAAGACATAACCCCCAGGCGAATAGCAGGAGTGGTCAAACAGACAGACCCCCGCAACAGGCCAACTTCACAATGTAAATAACAAGCAGTTCCATGTACTATTGTACCACCTTTGTATATAGTTAACCATGATATCCTTTATCAGATAATCCTTCATTGTATTTAGTTTCCCCTATTTCGCCAAGTTATACTTCCTGTTAAATGTAATGACCAGACATATGTAAACTGTCGGATGTTTTCTGTTCAATGTAAACCGCGCTGATGTCTAATAGTGCGGTATATAAGAATTGTTAATAAATAAATAAATAATAGCATAAATCTCACACCCCACCAACAGTTAGCTATGTTCAGTCTATTGTTAGGAAGTTTGTAATCTAGCAATGTTTCCCACTCCCTCTTTTCCAGTTGAAGAACATGAACAACATGTACATCCTATGTTAGCATGTTAGTTCCTTGTTTCATGTAAAAAACTTACCATTTTTTGTAAATCGCTTTGATTTATTTTAGAGAAAAGCAGTACAGAAAAAGTCAAATAAAATATACGTGTAAAGTCTGAACGCAGATGGCTGAAGAGAATTTTGCAAACATTTTTAAAACCCAGTAACATGGTCATAACCAAAAAGTGTAAAAATGAGTCAGCCTAGTACTTCTCCCATGCAGGAGACCTAGAATGACTTTCAGGGCTCAGCTTCTGTTCCTCAAAACAACCAATTTGGGAAAAAGAGGACAGAGGTGAGAGGGACCCACACAATACACACTTCTGTCAAGCAGTTCTTCACCTCCCCCACAAGCATTTTCTGTTCCCTGCATCTACCTCATACTTTCCCAGCCCTGTCCTTCTCCCATCACTCCAACAAATCTATAAAATCATGACTTCAGTGAAACAAAGTCATTCACTCTTGTAAATAGTGCTAGAACTAGGGCAGTGCCATGGAAGCACACCTAAACAAGCAAGCTCATTATCAGGATGCCCAAAATAAATCTGCATAAACTGGGAAACCTGTGTATGCCAATTTCATATGCATATTCACTGTGAACATCCTAAATACCCTACACCACATTCAAACTAATTAATGACATCTCTCCCTCCTTCCTCAAATTCAGTCAAACAGACTTCAGGAACAGAAGGGAGAGTAACCAGAACATACTTGCCATACCTTCCTCAGTGCGTAAAACGAAACAAATAACCAGCAACAGGGCCTTTACTTTCATTGCACCTACTCTATGGAATTCATTACCAAACCCCATCAGGGCAATCAAAGATCTGCAGACCTTTAGGAAAGAACTGAAGACACTTCTTTTTACAGAATACTTTAATAATATTGACTAATGCATAATTGTTACCTCCGCTCATATGTAACCTACAAATATAAGTATATTGTTAAAAGCCTCCCTCTAACTTCTTGATCCAGGAAGTTGCTCTGTACATAGTTAATGACTTTTCACGTTTTCTTGTTCTTATGTATCTGTACATAGTTATACCATTATGGTTTGTAATAACTGTTACATGTATCTGGTTTGTTTAAATGTAAACCACCCCTGATCTCTGGAAGGTGCGGCATAGAAAAACTGTTTAAATAAATTAAAAAATAAATAAAATTAACTGGATGGATGTGCTTCCAGGAGAAACTTCACGAATAGGCTGTTTAACTTGTTACGAGGAAGACGTCAGCTGGCTTGAAAAGGGGTTTGGAAGCATTTCTGAAAGA
This sequence comes from Ichthyophis bannanicus, assembly GCA_033557465.1. Classification (NCBI taxonomy): domain Eukaryota; kingdom Metazoa; phylum Chordata; class Amphibia; order Gymnophiona; family Ichthyophiidae; genus Ichthyophis; species Ichthyophis bannanicus. The sequence continues at coordinate 58,073,751 of CM066036.1, forward strand.
GATGACCATAAACACTTATTAGCTAGGTAAGCTTCAAGGAACTTCACTACCTATCTCTGGGAATGAGCAACAAGAACATATGTGTTTGGGATGTGCCAGGTAGTTCTTAATGAAGACTGGCCACTGTCACAGACAGGATGCTAGACTCAATGATCCATGATGTGACCCAGCACAGCCTCAGACATGTGTGCATATGGTCCATACAACACACCCTGCCTCCTTTCATGCAGGCTTGCTACACAGGAAGAGGAAAACACAAGGACTGACACAGGGCCAGCCACAGCAACCAAGAAGTAGGGAAAGGAAGGAAAAAGTCACAGCTTTCTGCATCGACCTAATAGTGTTTCTTCAGTTGAAGCACACCATTGGATAGACAGAGTGGCGTGATCCTACGCAAACAGGAACCGGTCTGGATTGATCCCGCCATTGATGGAACCGAGCAGTCAGCAGCACGCTATGTATCTGCATTGCTAGCACCACACACTTGGGCCACTGGCGGTCACTGCATGGTAGCAGCTCCCTGGTGGCCCAATTCCCCCGCCCACAAGTGGTTTCCCACGATCCCTCAATGCTGTCAAACCACAGACAGGCAGGGGAGTCCCACCAGAACAGCACCAACATCTGGATGCTGTTTTTGGTCCACTTCACCAAATGCAGCCCATAGCAGGAAACAGTTCGCAGAAAATGACCTGATCCCACTACTGGGAAGAGGACTAACAGTGTATAACAGAACCTGTGAAAGGAGTAACAACCTGTACTAAGTTCAACACTGCATTTAAAAGACATTTTATCATGACTTTTAGGTCTCCCCCGGAAAATACTACATAGTAACACAGTATATGACGGCAGATGAAGACCAGTATGGTCCATCTAGTCTGCTCAGCAAGGCAGCAAGAGTAGTGCACTTGCTGCTCCATTCAGATCGCTCCTCTCCATGCCATTGTTTAGGGGTGTACCAACCGCTCCATGTAGGTCACCCCCATTTGTTGGGATATAAGACATAGTTAAGTTAATTTTGATTTTACCCTGTTGCTATAAAGGGATCCACTGTGTCTGTCCCATGCCATTTTGAATTCTGTCATAAAAACATAGGAACATAAGATATGCCATACTGGGTCAGACCAAGGTCCATCAAGCCCAGTATCCTGTTTCCAACAGTGGCCAATCTAGATCATACGTACCTAGCAGTTTCCCCAAAAGACACAGGTTCCACAATGCTTGTTTTGGGTCAAGCACTGATATCCTGTGTCCCTTCTTAATAATGGTTTATGGACCTTTCCTCCAGGAACTTGTCCAAACCTTTTTTAAACCCAGCTACACTAAAGCACAGTTACTTACCTGTAACAGGTGATCTCTGGGAACAGCAGGAATAAGTCTTCACATATGGGTATGTCGGTACCGACGGAGCCTGCGCGGGAACGCTCCCCAGCTTCCCAAAAAGGAAAGCTTTTGGGAGCATCCCACAGCGCCTGCGCGCTGCCTTCCCGCCTTTCCTAACCGCCTCTCCTCAGTTCGAGTTTTAAAGCTGAGACAAAAGAGAGAGAGAGGAAAGGAAAGACAGAGATACAACTCCTAGGGGAGGTGGGAGGGTTGTGAAGACTTATTCCTGCTGTTCCCAGAGATCACCTGTTACAGATAAGTAACTGTGCTATCTCCAGGAACAAGCAGGAATGAGTCTTCACATATGGGGACTCCCTAGCTAAGATGCCTGGGAGAACCCCAAGGATATGAGACCCTGGGAAGGGTTCTACCTCCTCCTATGGATCTCAGGCATCTATCCAGGGATGGAGGGTAGGAGTTGATTAAGAATGGAACAGGTGTTTGAGAACAGCCTGACCAAACAAGGCATCCCGGCGGGAGTCCTTGTCCAAGCAGTAGTGGGCTGTGAAGGTATGAACCGAGGCCCAGGTGGCTGCTCGACAGATCTGGTCGATGGACACAGAATTTAGATGAGCCATAGAGGCGGCCATGGCCCTCACATTATGAGCTGTGACATGGCTCTCCACAGAAAGGTTCTTACTCTGGTAGGCGAAAGAAATACACTGAGCAATCCAATTGGACAGTGTCCTCTTAGAGACTGGAAGTCCCAAATGAGAGGGATCAAAAGCAACAAAGAGCTGGGAAGACTTTCTATGTTGCTGTGTTCTTTGTAAGTAAAAGGCAAGAGCTCTTTTACAATCCAGAGTATGAAGATTCTTCTGTGCACTTGATGCATGAGCAGCTGGAAAAAAGACAGGTAAATATACCTCTTGATTAAGATGAAAAGGTGAGACCACTTTAGGCATAAAGTGTGGATTAGTCCTAAGAACTACCTTATCATGATGGAACCTTGTATAAAGTGGATTAGCCACTAAGGCCTACAGCTCACTGATGCGGCGAGCTGAGGTGACTGCAATGAGGAAAATAACCTTCCAGGAAAGAAATTTCAAGGAGATGGTGGCTAAGGGTTCAAAAGGAGGCTTCATAAGTTGATCAAGAACCAGATTTAAATCCCATGCCACCGGAGGAGGCCTAATGGGAGGTCTAGTTAAAGTTAGGCATCTCATGAATCTTGCAATAAGAGGATGAGAGGAAACAGGTTGTCCATTGACAGGCTTAAGGGATGCTGCAATAGCACTCAAATGGACCCTTACTGAATTTGTCTTAAGGCCTGCATCGGAAAGATGCAGGAGGTATTCCAATAGAGAATTCAAAGGTAGTGCTAGAGGGTCGAGACTCCTTTCAGCACACCAAATGGAAAATCTTTTCCATTTAAAAAGCATAGGAACGCCTAGTGGAAGGTTTTCTGGAAGCATGGAGGATATCCTTCACTTGTTGAGAAAGATTCCAGCTTTGAAGGTCTAGGCCAGCGATGGCGAACCTATGGCACGCGTGCCAGCTGTGGCACGCGAAGGCCTTGCAGCTGGCACGCGGGAAGGTCCGCCATCGAAAAAAAAAACAACAACCCTGTCTGCTGCCGTTGTCGGGGCCGCCGCGGCAGAATCGAGCGTGCCGCGGGGCCCCCCTGTACCCGGCACAGCCTCTCCTCCCTGTAGCAGCTCTCTCGTTGGAGCTGCAGTCAGACTCGCCGGCTTGCAGAGCGCGAAGGGAAGAGTTTCCCTTTCGCGACTCTGTTAAGCCCGCGGGGGCTGATGGGAACTTCCCATCAGCCCCCGCGGGCTTAACAGAGCAGCGAGGGAAAAACTCTTCCCTCGCGCTCTGCAAGCCGGCGCGTCTGACTTCAGCTCCAACGAGAGAGCTGCTACAGGGAGGAGAGGCTGTGCCAGGTACAGGGGGGCCCCGCGGCACGCTCGATTCTGCCGCGGCGGCCCCGACAACGGCGGCGGACCGGTTTTCTTTTTTTTTTAATTTTCCCTGGGCTGGGCTGGGCTGGGCTGGGGGTGGGGGGTGGGGGTGGGGGTTAGGAGTGGTGATGGGCTGGGCTGGGCTGGGCTGGGGGGCTTAGGAGTGGTGATGGGCTGGGCTGGGCTGGGGGGGGTTAGGAGTGGTGATTGGCTGGGCTGGGCTGGGGGGGGTTAGGAGTAGTGATGGGCTGGGCTGGGCTGGGGGGTGTTAGGAGTAGTGATGGGCTGGGGTGGGGGGGTTAGGAGTGGTGATGGGCACTGGGCTGGGGGGTTAGGAGTGGTGATGGACACTGGGCTGGCTGGGGGGGGTTAGGAGTGGTGATGGGCACTGGGCTGGCTGGGGGGGTTAGGAGTGGTGATGGGCGCTGGGCGGGGGGGGGGGGTAGGAGTGGTGATGGGCGCTGGGGGGGGTTAGGAGTGGTGATAGGCGCTGGGGGGGCTTAAACTAAAAATTGAGTGATGGGGGATTAGGACTGGGAGTGGGCTGATGGGGAGGTTAGGACTGGAAATGGGCTGGTGGGATTAGGACTGGGAGTGGGCTATGGGGGGCTAGGACTGGTAATGGGTTGGGGGGTTGCTAGGACTGGAAATGGGCTGAGTGGAAGGGGGCTTGAACTGCAAATAGCTGTTGGGGATGGGGCTTGGAATGGAAATGGGCTGAGGGGAAGTGGGGGGCTTGAACTGCAAATAGCTGATGGGGACGGGGCTTGGAATGGAAATGGGCTGAGGGGAAGTGGGGGGCTTGAAGAAGGGAATGGATGCTGGGTGAGACTGGAACTAGAAGGGAGCTGATGTTGGGGGAGGATTAGAATGGGATGGGGCTGGGAGAGTAAAATGGAGAGGGGAAAAATATTTTGTGTAGGAGGGATGAAAAATCTACAATTGGCCAGGTATTGGGAGAGTAATTGGGGATTGAGGATGGAGGGGTAAAATTTGTGTGGATGAAATAGGAATGAGGAAAGAGCAAAAGGAGAAAGATTAGTATGTTAAAGCAGATGTAGAGAGAGAGAGAATGGAAAAAAAACTAGAAGAGAGAAGAAAGGACAAATGGACAGCAGACGATGGAGAGTTAGCAGAAAACATGAAGAAACCAGAAGAAAATGGCTGGACCAATTGCAACTGAAAAAAAATGCACAAAAGGTAGAACGATATCTCTTTATTTTGAATTTATTAACTGGAATATGTCAGCTCTGGGAAATGTGCATCATTAACATCTGCGCTTTGTTTGGTACAAGAGGAAATTCCTATTTGACGTTGCCACTTGTTCTCTTTCCCCAGTATTCACTGAAATGTATTGGTTTAATATTTGCAGTGTTGCCTTTTGATAGGTAGGGTATGGTGCTTTGTGAGTCCTGGTAATGCTGTCAGGATACGGCGGGTTTGCTATGGGTTCTAAATGGGCAGCGTTTGTAGTAGTTCCTAATGTGCCTGGCGGTTGGCACTGGATTATAGTAATGTAGAAATCTTTTAGTCTTTCTTTATCCATACACTCATTAAGAGACATGTTTACTAAAAGTTAGTGTATGGTAACATTATGCAAATATTTATGCAAATAAGACCACTTATGCAAATGACGTGCTGGCACTTTGAGGAAATTCTTTGGTTTTGTGCGGCAGTTTGGGCACTCGGGCTCAAAAAGGTTAGCCATCACTGGTCTAGGCCTTCAGTAACCAAGCTCTGAGGTGAAGGGACTTGGGGTTTGGGTGCCACAAAGTCCCCTCCTCCTGGGACAGAAGGTCTGGAGCAGCTCCCAAGTCCAGAGAGGGGGCTTGGGAGAGATGCAGAAGTAGAGAGTACCACACTTGGCGTGGCCAGCATGGAGCTATGAGGATCATAGATCCTTGATCCCTCTGGAGTTTGAACAGAGTCTTGGAAATCAAGGGAATGGGTGGAAAGGCATACAGGAAACCCTGACCCCAGTGAAGGAGGAAGGCATCCTTGGCCTGAACTCCCTGACACGGAATTCTGGAACAGAACCGGGGAAGTTTGGCATTCCACGGACTTGCAAAGAGGTCTATGTCCGGGATTCCCCATTCTTGGAAGATTCTGAGTACCTGATCCATGTGCAGGGACCATTCGTGTGGGAGCAGAACTCGACTGAGTCTGTCTGCCCAAGAGTTTTGGATTCCTGGGAGGTATACTGCCAGGAGATGGATTTGATGCTCTCTGGCGAAGGCCCACAATCTTAAAGCTTCATTGCAAAGCGACAGAGAGCCAGTTCCTCCTTGCTTGTTTATGTAAAACATGGCTACTTGATTGTCCGTATGAATGAGGACTGTCTTGTAGCTGAGCAGGGTATGAAAGACCTTGAGAGCTAGAAAGACTGCTCGAAGCTCCAAGAGATTGATATGAAGAAAGGTCTCCTGTGGGGACCAAGTGCTTTGAGTGGAGAGGTCTTGTAGATGAGCTCCCCAACCTGTTTGGGAGGCATCTGTTGTGAGAGTTGCTTGGGGCAACAACTGTTGGAAGAGGGACCCCAGCAACAGATTCTGAGTGGACATCCACCACTGGAGAGACCAAAAGAGACATTTAGAGGTTGCTTTTGGTCTGAGAGAGCTCCTAATGCTTGAGTCCACTGGGTGGACAAAGTCCATTGGGCTGCTCTCATATGTAGGCGAGCATAGGGTACCACATGCACTGTGGAAGCCATGTGGCCTAGCAGTTGTAGCATCTCCCGGGCAGTCAAGTGGCTCTTTGACTGAACCTGAGAGGCTAACTGCACTAGGCGTAGGCAATGGGCCTGAGGAAGATAGGCCCTTGCAGTGGTAGTATCTAGCCAGGCCCCTATGAACTCTAGGGACTGAGTAGGGGTGAGCTGGGACTTTGGAAGGTTTACCACAAGTCCCAGATACTGTAGAATGCGCCTTGTGTAGTCCAGGGAAGTCTGGGCCTCTGACTGAGATGGAGCTCGGATGAGCCAGTCATCCAGGTATGGGAATACAAATATTCCCAGAGTGCGTAGAAATGCAGCTACTGTTGCCATGCATTTGGTGAACACTCTTGGGGCAGAGGCCAGACCAAACGGAAGCACCCTGTATTGATAATGTTCTCCTTGGAAAAGAAAACTGAGGAATCTTCTGTGAGATGGATGGATGAGGACATGTGTGTACACATCCTTGAGATCTAGAGAACAAAGCCAATACTGACTTTGAAGGTATGGAAGGAGAGTGCCCAGAGAAAGCATCTTGAACTTCTCCTTGCATAGAAATTTGTTCAATTCCCTGAGATCTAATATGGGTCTGTATCCCCCTGTCTTCTTTGGAATGAGAAAATAGGGGGAGTAAAACCCTGACCCTTGTTGAAGAAGGGGAATTTCTTCTATTGCCCCTTGGGCAAGAAGGGTAGCCACCTCTTGACCTAGAAGGTCGAGAAGAGATGTGGGAGAATTGAAATGTCTCACCATGTTGTGGGGAGGAAGGTCTGAGAAATGAAGTTTGTAGCCCTCTCTTATGATGGAGAGGGTCCACTGCTCTGATGTAATCTGCTCCCATCTGGGAGCAAAATGAGCTAACCTTCCCGGAATGGTGAGAGGTTCTGGCTGTTTTAAAGCCAGAAAGGCTAAGTTCTCTAGCATCAAGTCAAAAACCCTTAGGAGGTTGGGTCTGCTGAGTTGCAGCAGCCCCTGTAGTCTTAGGCCTGGCCTGTTTAGGTTGCTGACGCTTAGTAGCAAAGCGACCTGTAGAGGATTGTTGGCCAGAAGTAGAAGGGAATCTGCCCTTTTTGAAAAAAGACTTCTTGAAGGGTTTTTTCTTGGCAGGAATGGAGGTTGACTTTGAAAGTCTATCCAGAGCAGAATTTTCTGCATCCATTAGAGTGGCTTTTATTTGCCATTCTTTTCCAAACAGGTTTTCACCTGTACGGGGAAGATTTCCTAATCCATCTTGGACCCAGGGTTCTAAATCAGAAGCTTGGAGCCAAGCAATTCTGCGAGCAGCTATGGCAATACCAGAAGCTCTGCTGGCACCTTCAAAGGAATCAAAGGCTGCCCTGTTGGAAAACTTTGAAATGTCTTGAGTATGCTTAAGCCAAATGAGGAATTCATCCCTTTTATCTGGTAGAAAAGGGAGGAAAGTGTGCAGTTTATCTGCAACCTCCTTTAGAAAACATACCCATGTAAAGACTATAGGAGTTGATTCTGGCAACAAGCATACTGGCTTGGAAGATTTTTCTACCAAAAGCATCCAAGGTCTTGCATTCTCTTCCTGGAGGAGTAGAAGAGTGTCTCTTTGTACTCTTTATCCTCTTCATAGCTGACTGCACCACAATGGAATGGTGAGGAAGCTGTGTTTTATGAAAACCAGGACAGGGAGGGACAATACATAGTGTCCAATCTGCGAGAATGAGGAGAGATAGTGAGAGGAGTCTCCCATAAATTAATCATGTGTTCATAAAGAATCTCATGAATTGGTAAGGTGACTGCCTCTTTAGGAGCCTTAGAATAACCCAAAATATCTAATTTTTTTGCTCTAGGCTCTGATTCAGAGGATACTGAAATAAAGACCTTTAGCTACTTCTCTTATGAAGTCTTGAAAGGACAAGTCCTCTGTAGGAGACCTTCTTTTTGGAGAAGGCAGCTCTTCAGGAAGGGTTATAGATACTTCAGCAGACTCCTCTGATGTATCAGTATCACCAGAGGAATCAAAGTACCGTCTGTCAGGGTGCTCTTCTAACGCTCGGTACACGTATCGAGCAGTATCGACATTGGGCGTCATCGGAACCGGATCGGTACCGATGAGCAGCCCTGGAAAGGAACCGCTGCAGTCGGTATCCTGGTTGATGCCGATGCAGTCGGTACCGGTATCGGCGCTGGTGCCGGTACCCGAATCGATACAGACAACGGAGTTTGTTGTGGTATCAACGGCGTCACAGCTTGGATGAAGGCACTGATAGCCTGCTGCATGGACAACATTCTGATCCATCGACGCCATGAATGCCTGGAACTCGGTACCGGAAGGTTGTGCCGGTACCCCAGAGCATTCTAACAGGTGATCGGTCGAGGCCGTGCCATCGATGTCAACCTGTAACCCCATAGGTGGAGCTTTGGAAGCCGGAGCTTCCCGCCGGGGTTGTTTTGCCGGTGCAGGATCCTCAAGGGCAAGCCCGGAGGCATCTCGATGCTTAGAGGGAGATCTACCCTTCGAGGACCGGCTGGATTTATGTTTGGTTACCTGAGATCCATTGGGGGAAGAAGCAGCCCTGGAAGACGTCGATGCCACCGAAGCTGCGTCAGCGGGAAACAGCACATGGAGCTTAGCTGCTCGGTTCTGTAAACCCCGTTTAGACATCAGAGAGCAGGACGGACAATCCGAAATGGAGTGTTCAGGACCCAAACATTTAAGACACCATTCATGGGTGTCTGTAACAGAAATAGTACCGCTGCACTTAGTGCATTTCTTAAACCCGGAGGCTGGTTTTTCCATAAGGAAAATTTCTTGTGAGGCCTAAGGCCCAAAGAGAAAAATACACTAAGTGAGGGAAAAATATATAGTTTGTTTGTTGTTTTTTTTTAAAGGAAAGAAAAGACCGTCGGTACCGGTCCGGAGTCGGCAGACACGCGACCAAAGAAAGAAAATAAAATAAAGAACTTCTTCAGCGGTGACAGGGCTCGACCTGCTGGCTCCACGGCAAAGAAGAACTGAGGAGAGGCGGTTAGGAAAGGCGGGAAGGCAGCGCGCAGGCGCTGTGGGATGCTCCCAAAAGCTTTCTTTTTTGGGAAGCTGGGGAGCGTTCCCGCGCAGGCTCCGTCGATACAGACGTACCCATATGTGAAGACTCATTCCTGCTTGTTCCTGGAGATCAGCCTTTACTACATCCTCCGGTAACAAATTCCAGAGTTTGATTACACGTTGAGTGAAAAAATATTTTCTCTTATTTGTCTTAAATAGTTTACCCTGTAGCTTCGTTGCATGTCCCCTAGTCTTTCTATATTCTAAAAATGTAAACAATCGATCTACGTTTACCCGTTCCACTCCGTTCATTAATTTATAGACTTCTATCATATCTCCCCTCAGCCGTCTCTTTTCCAGGTTAAAGAGCCCTAACCTTTTTAGCCTTTCTTCTTAGTGGTATCCTTCCATCCCCTTTACCATTTTGGTGACTCTTCTCTGAACCTTTTCTAATAACGCTATATCCTTTCTAAGATACGGCGACCAGAACTGCACACAATATTCAAGGTGCAGTTGCACCATGGAACGATACAGAGGCATTATAATATCCTTTGTTTTATTTTCCATTCCTTTCCTTATGATACCTAGCATTCTATTTGCTCTCTTGACTGCCGCTGCACACTGGGCCGAGGGTTTTAACATGTTGTCCACAATGACGCCTAAATCTTTTTCCTGGGTGGTGGTTCCTAATATAGAACCTTGCATCGTGTAACCATAATTTGGGTTCTTCTTCCCTAGATGCATAACTTTGCACTTGTCCACATTAAATTTTATCTGCCATTTGGATGCCCAGTCTTCCAATCTATCAAGATCCTCTTGCAATTTTCCACAATCCTCATGGGTTTTAAACAACTTTAAATAGTTTTGTGTCATCTGCAAATTTGATAACCTCACTCGTTATTCTCTTTTGCAGGTCATTTATGAATATGTCAAAAAGCAGCAGACCCACACAGATCCTTGCGGTACACCACTATTCACCTTTATCCACTGGGAAAATTGGCCATTTAGCCCTACCCTCTGCTTTCTATCTTTTAACCAGTTCCTGATCCACAATAGTACACTGCCTCCTATCCCATGACTCTTTGCCAAATGTCTCTGATGAGGGACCTTGTCAAAGGCTTTCTGAAAGTCCAGATACACTATCAACCGACTCACCTTTCTCTGTCTACCTGTTTATTCACACCTTCAAAAAAACATAACAGATTATTAAGTCAAGATCTTCCTTGTCTAAAGCTATGTTGGCTGACTCCCATTAAGCCATGACTATCTACATGTTCAGCAATTTTGTTCTTTATGATGGTTTCTACCATTTTTCCTGGTACTGACATCAGGCTCACCGGTCTGTAGTTTCCCAGAACACCCCTGAAACCCTTTCTAAAAATTGGCATTACGTTGGCGATCCTCCAATCTTCAGGTATTACAGATGATTTTAATGATAGTTTGCAGACCTGCTATTAGTAATCTGTAATCTCATATTTCAGTTCTTTCGACACCCTTGAATGTATATCATCCGGCCCTGGTAATTTGCTACTCTTCAGTTTATCAAATAGTTGTAATACATCTTCCCAATGTATTGATTTTCCTTCAATTCTTCCGCACCTTTAAATACCACTTTAGTTATGGGTAACATCGCTACATCTTCCTCAGTAAAGCACAGTTTCTTACCTGTAACAGGTGATCTCTGGGAACAGCAGGAATAAGTCTTCACATATGGGTATCACATATGCTCCCAAAAGCTTTCCTTTTGGACTCTGGGGAGCGTTCCCGCGCAGGCTCCGTCGGTACCGACGATACCCATATGTGAAGACTCATTCCTGCTTGTTCCTGGAGATAGACCGAAGCAAAGAATTCAGTCTCTCTGCTATCGCCTTGTTGCCTCTTAGTGCCCCTTTAGCCCCTCTCATCTAATGGACCAACTGACTCTCTCACAGGTTTTTTGCTACGAATGTACTTGAAAAAGTCTATTTCGCGTTTTTTGCTTCCGCAGCAAGCTTCTTCTCAAATTCTCCCTTTGCCTGCATTATCAATGTCTTGCATTTAACTTGCCAATGCTTGTGTTTCCAATTTTCGTCATTTGGCTGTTTTTTCTATTTCCTGAAAGATGCTTTTTTTTGGCAACAGCTTCTCTGACCTAACCTTTAAACCACGCTGGCAGTTTTTTGGACCTCCCTCCACTTTTCTGAAAGCGTGGAATACAGCTGGTCTGGGCTTCCAAGATAGTATATTTTTCAACACCACCCAAGCTTGATGTAAGTCTTTAACCTATGCAACGGCTCCTTTTAGTTTTTCCTTAACTATTGTACTCATTTTATCATAGTCTCCCTTTCGAAAGTTAAAAGGTAGTACTGTGGATTTCCTTACCATCCCTCCTCCATTAATTAAATCAAACGCGATCATGCTATGATCACTATTGCCAAGTGGCCCCAACACCCTTATCTCTTGCACTAGATCTGGTGTTCTACTAAGGACTAGGTCTAATATGGCTTCCCCTCTGGTCGGTTCATGAACCAGCTGCTCCAAGAAGCAGTCATTTATTTCATCTAGGAACTTTATCTCCCTAGCATGTCCTGCCGTGACACTGACCCAGTTGATACCGGGGTAATTGAAATCACCCATTATTATGACTGTGCTGTAACTTTTGTTAGCTTCTTTGATTTCTTTGAGCATTTCATCATCCATTTGATCATTCTGGCCAGGCGGTCGATAGTAGCCCCGCCCCCGCCCCCACCCCCCGCCCCCGCCCCCACCCCCACCCCCCCACCATCGCCTTCCCCTTTTTACATGGAAGTTTAATCCATAGAGATTCTACAGCAAATTTTGTTTTCTGCAAAACTTTAATCCTTTCTGACTCAATGCCCTCTAACAGAGTGCAACCCCTCCACCAATTTAATCAGCTCTATTGTTACGATATAGTTTGTACCCAGATATCGGTGTCCCACTGGTTGTCCTCCTTCCACCATTTCTCTGAGATTCCAATCATATCTAACCTCTCATTTAGTGCTATATATTCTAACTCTCACATCTTATTTTTTAGACTTTTAGCATTTGCATACAAGCATTTTAGATACTGTATTCTATTCATAGCAAAATCTGGCTATTGGTAGGCATTGGTAATTTGGAATCTTTAAGCTCTGTCTGCTCCATACTCAAGGGCATTTGGAACCTCTCTGCTTTTGGTACTATCCTCTAAGGATATATTCTTCTGAACCATACACTCTTGGGCGACTGTCGGCTTTCCCCTATTATTTATTTTATTTTATTTATTTAAAGTTTCTTATATACCGCACTATTCAGCATCAGCGCAGTTTACATTGAACAATACAATCTCAGTACATTTGAAACACGTATGAGTTACAGATAACAGGACAAAAAACTTGGGTAACAGGGGTAACTATTTACAATACATAACAATTGACTATTTACATAAAATCAACTGACAGCGAGAATAGAATGTACAGATGTAATTACATCAAAATTTCTTAGTTCTAGGGGGTATGTCTTATGGAGTGCTTATGCTTATGCCTATGAATGTGTGTTATGACATATTAGGTAGCATTACGGTGGCTGGAAGTACTCAGTGAATAGGTAGTGCTTGATAGCCTTTTTGAACTGCTTCATGTCTCGTATTGCTCTATTATCTGGATGGAGTTTATTCCAACATCTAGGCGCATACGATTTAAATGCTCTGTTAATCCTTGATTGGGACCAATTTGTGGATTCACTCGGAATGACTAGGGTGTTTTCAGCAAGTGGTCTCCTGGATCTTGTCCTAGGAGTTTGACTGATGAGGTCTGAAGTCGTTGCTGGCGATATTTTATTTAAGGCCTTGAATGTGATGAGGAGAGCTTTATAGCTAATTCTACATTCTATAGGGAGCCAGTGAAGGTCCCTAAGGATTGGCGTGATATGGTCTCTCTTTGATGCTCCAACTAGGATGCGGGCCGCAGCATTCATTGCTAGTTGCAGGGGGTTAATGGTGTTCTTTGGAAGACCATATAATACAATATTCGCATAGTCAAAGTGTGGAGTGACTATTGCTTGAAATATTGAACGGAAGTCGTTGTATTCTAGCATGGGTCTTAGGTGGCGTAAGGTTTTTATCTTGAAGTAAATCCTTTTTACCGTACTTTTTATGTGGGCAGTAAAATCCAGTCGTTGATCAAGGATCACACCTAGGTAACGAATTGTATACTTGATTGGGAGCTCAGCGTCCCGTACCTTGAGATATGCAGGGGGGGAGAAGAGCTTGTTTCTTGTGACCACTAAAACTTCAGTCTTTTTGAAGTTGATTCGCATGTTTTGATCTAAAAGCCAATCTGCTATTGCATTGAAACAGTTGGTTAAATTAGTGTAATTTGGACTCGTATATAAGCACATCGTCAGCGTAAATGAGGCAGGAAACATTAAAGGATTTGGTGATTTGGCAAATTGGCTGCATATATATATTGAAGAGGAGCGCCGATAGGGAGGAGCCTTGTGGAACCCCTTGTGTTTGGAGGAATGGTTCTGATGTTTTGGAGTCGATGCGAACATGTTGCCAACGATCTTCGAGGTATGATTTACACCAGTTCCATGCTAGGCCTTGTATACCCTTTTCATAGAGTCGCAAAAGTAGTATCTTATGGTCTACTGAATCAAACGCCGCGGATATATCGAGGAAGATCATTGCGACGCCAGACTTTATGTTGTTGATCCCGCAGATGAGCGTGTTGATTAAGGAGGTCATGAGAGTCTAGACTCCATGCATTCCCCTAAATCCATGTTGGCACGGATCCAGAGGGGAGGATGTGTCAATATATTGCTGAATTTGGCGTTGTGTCTCTTTCTCCAGTATTTTGGCAAGAAGCGGGATGCTGGAGATTGGACGGTATGATTCTTCCTTCTTCGGGTCAATCTGGTCGTTCTTTAATAGGGGACGTATTGAAGTTTGCTTGAGTGCAGCTGGGAAAGTTCCAGAGGAGTAGGAGAGGTTTGCAATTTTGGCTATGTATGGACTGAGCTCCGAGCACATTGATTTGATCCAGTGCGCTGGGCATGGGTCGTTAGCTGCGGTAGTGGTATTCAAGGTAGCAATTAGTTCTTTAATGGTTTTAGACGATGGAGGTGAGATACTGAGGGAGTGGTGCCTGAGACTGCGTGGATTGAGGGGATGCTTGTGATGAGTCCGAAACTGTTCTGGTTAATTTGGATTGGATGTAATTCACATACTGTTGTGGATGGATATATTCTTGCTGCTGCGGTGAAGGCTCCTTGGATAGTGATTTAACTAAATTGAATAGCTCGCGTGGTTTGTTTAGTGAACGACTAAGCAATTTTGCATGATGTTCCTTCCTTTTGGACCACATTAGTTCACGGTGACTTTTGAGGTGCGCCAAGTATTCACATGGATGATGTTTTCATGAGAGCGTCTCCACTTTCTTTCCAGTCTTCTCAGTTGGAGCAGCGACGCTCGAATATCGAGAGAGAACCAGGGGGCATTATCTAGTTTAAAAGCTGCTCTATCTCCTTTTTAAAGGTTAATGCCAGCAGCCTGGTTCCATCCAGGTTAAGATGAAGCCCATCCCTTCGGAAGAGCCCTTCCTTTCCCCAGAATGTTCCCCAGTTCCTAACAAATCCAAAACCCTCATCCTTGCACCATTGTCTCATCCATGCATTGAGACGCCTTTTCGGTCCTGCGCGTGGAACGGGAAGCATTTCGGATAACGCTACCCTGGAAGTTCTGGATTACAACTTCCTATCTAAAAGCCTATATTTAGCCTCCAGAACCTCACTACCACATTTTCCTATGTCATTGGTACCGACATGTACCAAGACAGCAGACTCCTCCCCAGCACTATCTAAGACCTTATCTAGGTGGCGCGTGAGGTCTGCTACCTTCACACCTGGCACGCATGTTACCAAGCAATCCTCACATCCACCAGCCACCCAGCTATCTACATGCCTAATGATCGAATCACCAACTATAACGGCTGTCCTAACCCTTCCCTCATGGGCACATGGCCCTGGAGAAACTTCCTCGGTGCACAAGGGTTTTACATCACCTGGAGGACAGGTCCTAGTTACAGGATTACATCCTGCCACACCAGGGTGATGCTCTCCTGTCATGTGACCTCTCTCCTCCATGCAACAGGGATGCTGCCAGACTGGAGGTGGGACTTTAGGACTATATCCCTATAGGTCTCGTCTATGTACCTCTGTCTTTCTTATGTCTTTCAAGTCTGCTACTCTAGCCTCTAGAGAACGGGCTCGTTCCCTGAGAGCAAAGAGCTCCTTGCACCTAGTGCACACGTAAGATCTCTCACCAACTGGGAGAAAATCATACATGTGACACTCAATGCAAAATACTGGAAAGCCCCCTTTCTCGCTGCTGGACTGCAGTCTGCATCTTAAAGTTCTTTACTTACTAAGGGTTGCTGTGGATACGTATACTAATAAAAGTGTACCTAATACGTTTAGTATACCTTGTTCACCTGAAGCTTAATTAATCTCAGGTCCTTAATGTATGACTGATTTGGATAAAGAGCTGCACCTGAGAGCAGCTCCTTTCCTTTAAGATGTGTAAGTACCTATTAAAGCTATGATTATCCCAGGGGTGGGTGGGTGGGTGTTGGGGAGGGAAGAAACAAAATTTGCTGTAGAATCTCTATGGATTGAAGTTCCATGTAAAAAGGGGAAGGCGATGGCAGTGGGGGTGTACTATCGTCCGCCTGGCCAGAATGAACAAATGGATGATGAAATGCTCAAAGAAATCAAGGAAGCTAGCAAAAGTTACAGTGCAGTAATAATAATGGGTGATTTCAATTACCCCGGCATCGACTGGGTCAGTGTCACAACAGGACATGCTAGGGAGATAAAGTTCCTAGATGAAATAAATGACTGCTTCTTGGAGCAGCTGGTTCATGAACCGACCAGAGTGGAAGCACTATTAGACCTAGTCCTTAGTGGAACACCAGATGTAGTGCAAGAGATAAGGGTGTTGGGGCCACTTGGCAATAGTGATCATAGCATGATCGCCTTTGATTTAATTAGTGGAGGAGGGATAGTAAGGAAATCCACAGTACTACCCTTTAACTTTCGAAAGGGAGACTATGATAGAATGAGGAAAACAGTTAAGAAAAAACTAAAAGGAGCAGTTGCAAAGGTTAAAGACGTACATCAAGCTTGGGTGTTGTTGAAAAATACTATCTTGGAAGCCCAGACCAGCTGTATTCCACGCTTTAAGAAAAGTGGAAGGAAGTCCAAAAAATTGCCAGCATGGTTTAAAGCTGAGGTCATAAGAACATAAGAAATGCCATACTGGGTCAGACCGAGGTCCATCAAGCCCAGTATCCTGTTTCCAACAGTGGCCAATCTAGGTCATACGTACCTAGCAGTTTCCCCAAAAGACACAGGTTCTGCAGTGCTTGTACTAGGCCAAGCATTGATATCCTGGGTCCCTTTTTAATAGTGGTTTATGGACCTTTCCTCCAGGAACTTGTCCAAACCTTTTTTAAACCCAGCTATACTAACAGCCCTTACTACATCCTCCGGTAACAGATTCCAGAGTTTGATTACACGTTGAGAGAAGAAATATTTTCTCCTATTTGTCTTAAATAGTTTACCCTGTAGCTTCATTACATGCCCCCTAGTCCTTCTATATTCTGATAGCGTAAACAATTTATCCACGTTTATCCGTTCCACTCCATTCATTAATTTATACACCTCTATCATATCTCCCCTCAGCCGCCTCTTTTCTAGGTTAAAGAGCCCTAACCTTTTTAGCCTCTCTTCATAGGAGTAGCCTTCCATCCCCTTCACCAATTTGGTGGCTCTTCTCTGTACTTTTTCTAATAACTCTATGTCCTTTTTAAGATACGGTGATCAGAATTGCACACAATATTCAAGGTGCGGTCGTACCATGGAGCGATACAGAGGCATTATAATATCCTTTGTTTTATTCTCCATCCCTTTCCTTATGATACCTAGCATTCTATTTGCTTTCTTGGCCGCCGCTGCACACTGGGCGGAGGGTTTTAACATGTTATCCACGATGACTCCTAAATCTTTTTCCTGGGTGGTGGTTTCTAATGTGGAGCCTTGCATCTTGTAACTATAGTGTGGGTTGTTCTTTCCTAGGTGCATAACTTTGCACTTGTCCACATTAAATTTCATCTGCCATTTGGATGCCCAGTCTTCCAATTTATCCAGATCCTCCTGCAGTTTTCCACAATCCTCTTGGGTTTTAACAACTTTAAACAGTTTTGTGTCATCTGCAAATTTGATTACCTCACTAGTTATTCCCTTTTCCAGGTCATTTATGAATATGTCAAAAAGCAGCGGACCCAGTACAGATCCCTGGGGTACTCCACTATTCACCTTTTCCATTGGGAATATTGGCCATTTAGCCCTACCCTCTGCTTTCTATCTTTTAACCAGTTCCCGATCCACAATAGTACACTGCCTCCTATCCCATGACTTTTTAGCTTCGCCAAAAGTCTCTGATGGGGGACCTTGTCAAAAGCTTTCTGAAAGTCCAGATACACTATATCAACCGACTCACCTTTGTCTACCTGTTTATGCACACCTTCAAAAAAACAGATCAGATTAGTAAGACAAGATCTTCCTTGTCTAAAGCCATGTTGGCTGTCTCCCATTAGGCCATGACTATCTACATGCTGTGTAATTTTGTTCTTTATGATGGCTTCTACCATTTTCCCTGGTACTGACGTCAGGCTCACCGGTCTGTAATTTCCCGGGTCACCCCTGGAACCCTTTTTAAAAATTGGTGTTATGTTGGCGACCCTCCAATCTTCAGGTATTACAGATGATTTTAATGAAAGTTCACAGATTACCAATAACAGGTCTGCAATCTCATATTTCAGTTCTTTCAACACTCTGGGATGTATACCATCCGGTCCAGGTGATTTGCTACTATTCAGTTTATCAAATAGTTGTAATATATCTTCCCGGTGTAGCGATATTTCTCTCAATTCCTCTGCAGTATCACCTTTAAATACCACTTCAGTCTTGGGTAACACCCCTACATCTTCCTCAGTAAAGACCGAAGCAAAGAATTCATTCAGTCTCTCTGCTATAGCCTTGTCTCCTCTTACTGCCCCTTTTACCCCTCTATCATCTAATGGTCCAATTGACTCTCTCACAGGCCTTTTGCTACGAATGTACTTGAAAAAGTCTTTATTTCGTGTTTTTGCTTCCGTAGCAAGTTTCTTCTCAAATTCCCGCTTTGCCTGCCTTATCAATGCTTTGCATTTAACTTGCCAGTGCTTGTGCTGTTTCCAGTTTTCATCATTTGGCTCTTTTTTCCATTTTCTGAAGGTTGCTCTTTTGGCAGCAACAGCCTCTCTGACCTCACCTTTAAACCATGCTGGCAGCTTTTTGGACTTTCTTCCACTTTTCTTAATGCGTGGAATACAGCTGGTCTGGGCTTCGAGGATAGTATTTTTAAATAACACCCAAGCTTGCTGTAAGTCTTTAACCTTTGGAACTGCTCCTTTTAGTTTTTTCCGAACTATATTCCTCATTCTATCATAGTCACCCTTTTGAAAGTTAAAAGGTAGTACTGTGGATTCCTTTACTATCTGTCCTCCACTGATTAAATCAAACATGATCATACTATGATCACTATTGCCAAGTGGTCCCAACACCCTTATTTCTTGCACCAGATCTGGCGTTCCACTAAGGACTAGGTCCAGTATGGCTTCCCCTCTGGTCGGTTCATGAACCAGCTGCTCCAAGAAGCAGTCATTTATTTCATCTAGAAACTTTATCTCTTTAGCTTGTCCTGCTGTGACACTGTCCCAGTCGATACCGGGGTAATTGAAATCACCCATTATTACTACTCTGTTGTGGCTTTTGTTAGCTTCCTTGATTTCTTTGAGCATTTCATCATCCATTTGTTCATTCTGGCCAGGTGGTCGATAGTATACTCCCACTGCCATCACCTTCCCCTTCATAAATGGAATTTCAATCCATAGAGATTCTACAGCATATTTTGTTCCCTGCAAAACTTTAATCCTTTCTGACTCAATGCCCTCTCTAACATAGAGCGCAACCCCTCCACCAATTTGTTCAGCTCTATCATTACGATATAGTTTGTATCCAGGTATCACAGTGTCCCACTGGTTATCCTCCTTCCACCATGTCTCTGAGAGTGCAATCATATCTAACCTCTCATTTAATGCTATATATTCTAATTCTCCCATCTTATTGTTTAGACTCCTAGCATTGGCATACAAGCATCTTAGAGACTGTATTTTATTAATATTAATCTGGCTATTGGTAGGCATGGGTAATTGGGAATCTTTATGCTCTGTCTGCTCCTTACTCAAGGGCATTTGGGCTACTATACTCCCTTTTGGAACCTCACTGCTTTTGGTAGTATCCTTCAAGGATACCTTTGTCCGAACCGTGCGCTCCTGGGTGACTGTCGGCTTTCCCCTATTTTCTAGTTTAAAAGCTTATCTATCTTTTTTAAAGGTTAATGCCAGCAGTCTGGTCCCATCCTGATTAAGGTGAAGCCCATCCCTTCGGAAGAGCCCCCCCTTTCCCCAGAATGTTCCCCAGTTCCTAACAAATCCAAAACCCTCATCCTTGCACCATTGTCTCATCCACGCATTGAGACTCCGGAGCTCTGCCTGTCTTTTGGGTCCTGCACGTGGAACAGGAAGCATTTCGGAGAACGCTATCCTGGAAGTTCTGGATTTCAACTTCCTACCTAAAAGCTAAAATTTAGCCTCCAGAACTTCCCTACCACATTTTCCTATGTCATTGGTACCAACATGTACCAAGACAGCAGACTCCCCCCCAGCACTATCTATGATCCTATCTAGGCGGTGCGTGAGATCTGCTACCTTCGCACCAGGCAGGCATGTTACCAGGCGATCCTCACGTCCACCAGCCACCCAGCTATCTACATTCCTAATGATTGAATCACCAACTATAACAGCTGTCCTGACCCTCCCCTCATGGGGACATGGCCCTGGAGAAACGTCCTCGGTGCGAGAGGGTTTTACATCACCTGGAGGACAGGTCCTAGTTACAGGATCACTTCCTGCCACACCAGGGTGATGCTCTCCTGTCACGTGACCTCTCTCCTTCATGGCAACAGGGATGCTGCCAGACTGGAGGTGGGACTTCAGGACTATATCCCTGTAGGTCTCGTCCATGTACTTCTCTGTCTTTCTTATGTCTTCCAGGTCTGCTACTCTAGCCTCTAGAGAACGGACTCGTTCCCTGAGAGCAAAGAGCTCCCTGCACTTAGTGCATATGTAGGACCTCTCACCAACTGGGAGATAATCATACATGTGACACTCGATGCAAAAGACTGGAGAACCCCCATCTCGTTGCTGGACCTCTGACTGCATCTTAGT
The DNA here is from genome assembly GCA_033557465.1 of Ichthyophis bannanicus. Lineage (NCBI taxonomy): Eukaryota > Metazoa > Chordata > Amphibia > Gymnophiona > Ichthyophiidae > Ichthyophis > Ichthyophis bannanicus. The sequence goes on from CM066036.1 coordinate 58,094,130, forward strand.
TTAAAGCTTGTGTTTAGGTCTTTTAAATCGGTATATAATAAGGATTGGTGTAGATGCTTATACTAATAAAAGTGTATCTAATACCCCTAATACACCCTGTGTACCTGAAGCTAATTAATCACAGGTCCTCTGTGTATGACTGATTTGGATTAAGAGCTGCACCTGAGAGCAGCCCCTTTCCTCTAAGATGTCCAAGTACCTATAAAACTACAATTTCCCCAGGGGTGGGTGGGTGCTGGGGAGGGAGGGGGGGAGATAAGTCCTATTAAAGAGGGCAGTTACAAGGTACCCTGTCCTGAACCCTCAGCAGGGGGATGGGGGTACCACACAAAGCCCAGTTGAGAGAGGCAAGGTAAGAACAGCTGAGAAGGCTGAAACTTGCACACCACTAAGACAAACACTAAATAATTAAAACAAACAACAGTTAGACAAACAGTAAATAATTAAATAAACAGCTAGAACTCACAGTAAGATGTCCCAGGAGGCAAAAATCCACTCACTAGCAGAGCTCTGTAAAAGTTCAGCCTTTCTCTGATCAGAGAAAAGCAAACTAAAACAGCCTATGCACACGTGGAGAAAACAGGAACAAGGTTACAGGATACCTCAGGGGGAGGGGGTCAGGGGGAGGAGTCACTCAGGCAGGCAAGGACAGGAAAAAGCTTAAACAAACAGCAGGCTCTGGGGAGAGAGATTAATTCAAAATGGCTACCACACACACAGGGGGAGGAGTCACTCAGGCAGGCAAGGACAGGAAAAGCTGAACAAACAGCAGGCTCTGGGGAGAGAGATTAATTCAAAATGGCTACCACACAAGGCCCAGTTAATTGAGAGAGGCAAGGTAAGTACAGCTGAGAAGGCTGAAACTTGCACACCACTAAGACAAACACTAAATAATTAAAACAAACAACAGTTAGACAAACAGTAAATAATTAAATAAACAGCTAGAACTCACAGTAAGATGTCCCAGGAGGCAAAAATCCACTCACTAGCAGAGCTCTGTAAAAGTTCAGCCTTTCTCTGATCAGAGAAAAGCAAACTAAAACAGCCTATCTCAGAGAAAAGCAAACTAAAACAGGTCAGAGAGGGTGTTGTTGCCAAAAAAGCATCTTTCAAGAAATGGAAAAAAGAGCCAAATGATGAAACCTGGAAACAGCACAAGCACTGGCAAGTCAAATGCAAGGCATTGATAAGGCAGGCAAAGAGAGAATTTGAGAAGAAGCTTGCTGCGGAAGCAAAAACGCGAAATAAAGACCTTTTCAAGTACATTCGTAGCAAAAAACCCGTGAGAGAGTCAGTTGGTCCATTAGATGATAAAGGGGTTAAAGGAGCACTAAGAGGCGACAAGGCGATAGCGGAGAGACTGAATGAATTCTTTGCTTCGGTCTTTACTGAGGAAGATGTAGGGATGTTACCCACGACTGAAGTGGTATTTAAAGGTGTGGAAGAATTGAAGGAAATATCGATACATCGGGAAGATGTCATACAACTATTAGATAAACTGAAGAGTAGCAAATCACCTGGGCCGGATGGTATACATCCAAGGGTGTTGAAAGAACTGAAATTTGAGATTGCAGACCTGCTATCAGTAATCTGTGAACTATCATTAAAATCATCTCTAATACCTGAGGATTGGAGGATCGCCAATGTAACACCAATTTTTAAAAAGGGTTCGAGGGGTGATCCGGGAAACTACAGACCGGTGAGCCTGACATCAGTACCGGGAAAAATGGTAGAAACCATCATAAAGAATAAAATTACTCAGCATATAGATAGTCATGACCTAATGGGAGACAGCCAACATGGCTTTAGACAAGGAAGATCTTGTCTTACTAATCTGTTATGTTTTTTTGAAGGAGTGAATAAACAGGTGGACAAAGGTGAGTCGGTTGATATTGTGTATCTGGACTTTCAGAAAGCCTTTGACAAGGTCCCTCATGAGAGACTTTTGGCAAAACTAAAGAGTCATGGGATAGGAGGCAGTGTACTACTGTGGATCAGGAACTGGTTAAAAGATAGAAAGCAGAGGGTAGGGCTAAATGGCCAATTTTCCCAATGGAGAAAGGTGAATAGTGGTGTACCCCAGGGATCTGTGCTGGGTCCGCTGCTTTTTGACATATTCATAAATGACCTGGAAAGTGGAATAACGAGTGAGGTTATCAAATTTGCTGATGACACAAAACTATTTAAAGTTGTTAAAACCCAGGAGGATTGTGGAAAATTGCAAGAGGATCTTGATAAATTGAAAGACTGGGCATCAAAATGGCAGATGAAATTTAATGTGGAGAAGTGCAAGGTTATGCACCTAGGGAAGAACAACCCAAACTATGGTTACACGATGCAAGGTTCCACATTAGGAATCACCACCCAAGAAAAAGATTTAGGCGTCCTTGTGGATACCATGTTAAAACCCTCGGCCCAGTGTGCAGCGGCGGCCAAGAGAGCAAATAGAATGCTAGGTATGATAAGGAAAGGAATGGAAAATAAAACAAAAGATATTATAATGCCTCTATATCGTTCCATGGTGAGACTGCACCTTGAATATTGTGTGCAATTCTGGTCGCCATATCTCAAAAAGGATATAGCAATTTTAGAAAAGGTTCAGAGAAGAGCCACCAAAATGGTAAAGGGGATGGAAGGCTACTCCTATGAAGAAAGGCTAAAAAGGTTGGGGCTCTTTAACCTGGAAAAGAGACGGCTGAGGGGAGATATGATAGAAGTCTATAAATTAATGAACGGAGTGGAACGGGTAAACGTAGATCGATTGTTTACCTTATCAGAATATAGAAAGACTAGGGGACATGCAATGAAGCTACAGGGTAAACTATTTAAGACTAATAAAAGAAAATATTTTTTCACTCAACGTGTAATCAAACTCTGGAATTTGTTACCAGAGGATGTAGTAAAGGCTGTTAGTGTAGCTGGGTTTAAAAAAGGTTTGGACAAGTTCCTGGAGGAAAGGTCCATAAACCATTATTAAGAAGGGACCCAGGATACCAATGCTTGAACCAATACAAGCATTGTGGAACCTGTGTCCCTTGGGGAAACTGCTAGGTACGTATGACCTAGATTGGCCACTGTTGGAAACAGAATACTGGGCTTGATGGACCTTGGTCTGACCCAGTATGGCATATCTTATGTTCTTATGTTCTAAGGAGGGAAATAAGACTTGTCAGACGGGTGCCTGGGTGAGAATGTTCACAGTCTTGGCAAAGGCATATATTAATATGATTTGCAAGGTATTGTGGGAAATGTAGTCCATTCACACCAGACACAGCCGTTCACAATAATTAGTTGTGCTTGAGTGTAAAGCCAATAAGATATTTATGTGGTTATTTCTCCCAACACAGATATGCTTGGTAGCACATAAAACAGGATACTTGCTTTCAGTGTTAAACTTAGAAAAACAAAATCAGGAAAACAGCTGAACTTGTCAGGCAATCAAATCAAAAGAATAAAGACCTGGTTGGTAACAAACTGGTCTTTTCTGTAGGCTCTAGCTAATATTTTCTTAGCAGTGCATCAAACAACAAGCGAAACCCACAAAAGTAGGGAAAAACTGTTCTTTTCAGGTTAACTTCTTATATCTTCACACAGACTCAGAAGTGATTTCCTCAGAGCTCACAAGCAATTAGGTAAGGCTCAATTGCTAGCAGTTACCCAGCTGAAACCCCTTAGCTGGCTTGCTTTCTACTGCGTGGCTCAAATCCTACTCAGGAGCTTTTCTGAGAAGATTAAAGAACAAGTTTGTATTTCTTTGTGATGGTTGTTGTACTTTGTAACAGTAAATTACCAAAGGAGTTTAGACAGAGAGCAATCCATGTATTCACAGCCTGTGTCTATAACCTCTCCCCCTTCTTCAACAATCATGGGTTCAATATCATGGATTGGCACAGAGGAATTTCTCAATGGAGCACTCTCAGGAGAATACTTGTTTCCCTGCTGTCTTTCAAGGGTATAGCTAGGGCATAGATCAGTGTTCATACCTGAGCTTCCATTGCTGTTAGAGTTCCTCTCTAAATAGCCTGGCCAGTATGTAGTCCAGTTCTTATGTCCAGCCTTCCAATCCAGATCCCTGGACACTGGATCTCTCTTCACATACCTTCTGGTACGGGTCCTGGGTCCCTTCCAAGTGCAGCCGTCTCCCTCACAGGTACCGTCTGGAGATTCCTAGCCCTGCAGCACCACTCCTCTGGTTTTCCCCAGTCCAATGGTGTATGCTGGCCTTTTGAATGTCTCCCAGTATACGTAACTGCTCTGGACTCCTTTAGACCTCCCAAATGCTTTTCTCTTCTTTCTTCCAAAGGGTTTCTTGCCCTCTCTGTCCGTCCGCTCTGGCTTCTGCTTCTGATGATCCTCCGGATGATGATGATGATGTCCAAGATCATGAAGATGTCCAAGCTGATGATGATTCTCTGTAGAATAAACTCTACCTTTATTCTGCTTAGATGAGTGCTCCACCCTAGCACAGCACAGCTGTACTGAATCAGGCCCTGCCCTTTGAGATGAGTGCTTGGGGATTACCTCATAGCCCTCCTGATTGAACACACGTTTCCCCACTTCAGCTCCTCTAATGGCTGTTGGAAACCTGGTGCATTCTGGGACTGGTAGTCTTTTATGGGAAAATTCTGATTTTTTATTTCTACCAGAACTGACAGGTTGCTTGTTCAGAGTCACTTCACCTTTTCTATAGCTCCTTCCTGAGCTATGATAAGCTTCCTTATCAGACATTTTTTAAAATAAGAGGGCTGCTACTCAGTACCCTGTCCTGTGCTTCTGAGGTAAGCTGTGACCAACCTCCTGGGTGATTAACAGTCCTTGCTTGGACAGGAGTCTTTCAAAATGGCCTTTTGACCTGCCACCTAGCTTTAACACCTATTTAAAAAGTTTTACAGGTCTCTTGCCCCCTAGGTAGAAGGCCTCTTTGTAAAGGTCTCTAGAAGACTTTATTGCTCAAAGAATACAGACCCTGTTTTGCCTTTTAGGCTAAGATATATTCTGATTTGATTTAAATTAAAGCTCTTTGCTGCAGCTAGGCTCTGACTTAGTATTAATTTTAAACTACAAGCTCTCTGCTGGGTTCTAAATTTAACCAGAAAGCTCTCTTCTGTATTTTAAATTTAAACTTAAATGGCTGCTCCTAGGTCTTGACTGATTTAACAAAGACCCTGGGTTCACAGATTAATCAGCTTTAATCCAAAGAATTCCCTTCAGAAAAATTCCCAGAAGTATACACTCACTGTATTTGCCCCCACCACTTCCATCGGGAGGGCATTCCAAGCATCCACCACCCTTTCAGTGAAAAAGCATTTCCTGACATTGTCTTTCAGTTTACCCCCTTGCAGCTTTATGTTATGCCCTCTAGTGTTACAGCTTCCCCGTCTTTGGAAGAGGTTTGTTTGTTCATTAATGCTTTAGGTATTTAAAAGTCTGAATCATATCTTCCCTGTCCCACAGTGCAGATATTTAGGTCTGCAGGTCTCTTCTCATAAATCTTCTGATGCAGGCTCCAAATCATTTTGCTCACCTTCCTCTGAACAGTTTCCAGTCTTTTTATATTTTGCGAGATATGATCACCAAAAATGAACACAATATTCAAAGTGAGGCCTCACCAGCGACTTGTACAGTGGCATTAGTACCTCTTCTTTTCTCCTGGTAATTCCTCTCTGTATGTAACCCAACATCCTTCTAGATTTTGCCACCACGTTTTTACACTGTTTCGCCACCTTGAGATCCTAAGAAATCAGAGATCCTTTTCCTGGTCCGTGCACACCAATGTCTCGCCCCCTATCACGCACAATTCCCTTGGATTTCTGCTTCCTAAGTGCATGACACTGCACTTCTTCACATTACATTACCAAGCATTAGGTCATTCTTCAAGCTTTTGTAAATTTATTTATTTATTTATTTCTTCCTTCTATACTTCCCCTTCCAGTGATCAAGGGCGGTTTACATGGAACAAGTTAACAAATTAAGTATACTTCCGTATACATTACATTGAAACAGAAAGAAACTTTCCAACTTTTTACATATAATAACAGGTGTAGAAATAAAAACTGTCCAAACTATTTACATAAGTTATTTACAAGTTGTTCTATACAAATGTGTTACAGAGTAATCGTACAATGTGTTACAGAATAATGGTGTGCCATGTGTAGGTGGTGGAATTTATTTCCATTATTATCATAGGTTTTGTGTGTGTGAAGGGGGACTGTGTGGGGTTATTTAATTGTGGTTTTGGGGGTTCTGAGTTGGTGTGTCTGTGGATGTTGTAGGACAGAGCATGGGGGGTAGGGAATTTGGAAATATTCGGAGAATAGGTATGTTTTAAGTTCCTTCCGAAATTGGGAGAGGTCTTTTATGGTGCGGAGGTCTAGTGGGAGATCATTCCATAGCATGGGGGCAGTGAACGTGAAGGCTCTGTCACTTGAGGATTTTTTGGTCTTCGTGAATGATTTTGGCATATCAAGTGAGTGGGCTGCATTTTGTCTGCGAGCTCTTGATTCGGATGGGGTCTGTAGTAGTGTTGATAGATGTGATGGGGCGATGTCATTTAGGACCTTGAAGGTTGTTAGGAGAATTTTGTATCTGATACGGCTGTTTATAGGGAGCCAATGTAGTTCTAGGAGTATAGGGGTCACATGGTCTGTTATACGAGCTTTAGTAAATCTTACCTCATGTTCTCCAATCCCTCAAGGGAATCCACTCTGTTGCAAATTTTCATGTCATCTGCAAAAAGACAGACTTTTCCATTCATTCCTTCAGCAATATCACTCACAAATTCACTGAACAGTACCAGTCCCAGGACCGAACCCTAGGGAACACCGCTAATCATCTTCCTTTCATCCGAGTGAGTTCCGTTTACCATCACCTTCTATTGTCTGTCAGTCAACCAATTTCTGATCCAGTTCACCACCTTGGGACCCATCCCTAGGCTGTTCAGTTATTGATAAGCCTCTTATGAGGAACAGTATCAAAGGCTTTGCTGAAATGCAGGTAGATGACATCCATCGTATGCCCTTGATCTAGTTCTTTGGTGAAAGAACTCAGATTTATTTGGAAAGATCATACTTTGGTAAAAACATGTTGCCTTCGATCATGCAACCTGTTGGTTTTGAGAAAGTCCACTTCTCTCTTTCAGGAGCACCTCCATTAATTTTCCCGCCACCGAGGTAAGGCTTACTGGCCTCTAGTTTGCCACTTCTTCCCTGTTACCACTTTAGTGAAGAGGTACCACAGCAGCCCTTCTCCAGTCCTGTGGAACTTCTCCTGTTTCTAAGGCTCTATTAAAAACATCCTTTAACGGCCCTGCAAAAACCTCTGAGCTCTTTCAATATCCTGGGATTTATTTATTTATTTATTTATTTTATTTATTTATTTATTTAACAGTTCTTCTATACCGCTCTATTTTAGATCAGAGCGGTTTACATTCAACATCAACCATACAACACAGGAACCCTGAGTTGTATTTACAATAAACAGGAGATCAACTTGGAAGTAACTGGGGGGAACTATGTACATTGTATAACATGTATTTATTTATTTATTACATTCTCTTATATACCGCGCTATTCTGCATCAGTGCGGTTTACATCGAACAAACTGAAATTACATTGAACAGGGCATTATAACTTGTAGATAACTATTTTACAGGGAACATGGGCTATGGAGGGTTAAGTGGCTTGCCCAAGACCACAAGGAGCACCTGTGGGACTAGAAACCCCAGTCCTTCCGGCCCAAGGTTGCTGTCCTCTAGTGGGATTTGAACCCCTGACCTTCCGGCCTGAAGTACCTTGCCCCAACCACTAGGCCACTCCTCCACTCCTGGCTCCAGGGATGTATCCCTTCCGGTCCCATGGCCTTGCCCACTTTCAGTTTTGCAAGTTGTTCTAACACATCATCTTCTGTGAATGGTGTGGTATCGACTCCATTCCCATTTTTATATTTAGGAATCAAAGGTTCCTCTATTTGCGAGCTTCTGAATTTTGTGAAAGCTGTGCTTTTGCCTTTACTTGTGCAGCCACCTCTTTGAAGAACCAAGTAGGTTTCCTTTTCCTCTTGTTCTTATTTACTTTCCTTACATATGTATCTGTTGCCCTTTTTATTGCCACTTTTAGTTTAGCCCATTACAATTCCACTTCCCTTATCCCCTCCCACCCTGCCAACTCCTCCTTCAGGTACTTGGCCATTTTACTGAAGTCAGTGTTTTTAAAATCTAGGACTTTGCGCTTGCTGTGATTGGACTGCACCTTGGCTTTTATCTCAAACCATACCGTGTGATGATCGCTGCTGCTCAAATTGGCACCCACCCAGACATTCAACATGCTATCTCTGTTGATGAGCGCTAAATCCAGCATCGAACTTTCCCCGATAGGTACCATCACCATTTCTTTAACACATCTTGGAAGGCATCCACAATTTTTTTACTTCTTTCCAGATTTGCAGAAGGAATATTCCAATCCACATTGAGTAAATTAAAGTCACCCAATATGATCACTTTCCCCTTCGTGGCTATCTTTACAATATTTATAGTCAATTCGCTATTTCTTCGGTTTGAATTGGAGGCCTGTAGATTACACCAGTATGGATGTTAGTGCCATCTCCTCCTTCCAACACAATCCATAGCGCTGCTTCTTTTCCCCACGTCCCCTACATTTCAGTAACTTTAATATTGCTTTTAACATATAGGGCTACTCCTCCTCCTTTTCTACCCTCTGTCTCTTCTAAATAGATTATAGCCAACTATGGTTATATCCCATTCATGTGAGACTCGTTAAACCATGTTTGTGTAATGGCCACAATGTCCAAGTCCATTTCCACCATTAAGCTTCCAGGTCAGGAACTTTGTTGACAGGCTTTGAGCATTTGTGCTCATTGCTTTCCAGTATTTGTTGACTGGCTTGTCTATTTTGCATGGATTTTGTTCTACACGCCTCTTCCCACTTGTCATTGATGTGTGGTTTAAAAGTGTGACTATTTCCAAAGTTATTATGCTTCTGCAGCGAGTGACATCCTGAACTTGTCCTTCCCCATCCGTCACCCCCTTAACCTAATTTAAATACCTATCCACATGCTGCCTGAATTTTTCACTCTGGATCCTTTTCCCTGCGACAGAGAGATGTAGTCCATCAGCACAGTATAGCCTCTTGTTGATCCATCTGTTTCCCCAGTTGCCTATATATCTGAATCCTTCTTGTTTGCACCAGATTTGGAGCCATGTTTTAAAGTTGTTTATGTGATGCAGCCTTTTTGCCCCCTTACCATGAATAGATAACACTGTAGCATTCTCAGAAGTTCTAACAATGGATTTGAGTTTCTCTCCCAGCGTCTGGAAGTCCCTTTGAACTGCAGAGACACTGTTTCTAGCCAGGTCATTTGTACCCAAGTGGATGACATCAATTTTGGAGTGCTCACTTTCTGCACTAACTACACCAACAATTTGGTTTGTATTCCTGCTGGCTGAAGAGCCTGGGAGGCATTTGACCATCTTCTCTTTGAACTGTGTTCCAAGTTGGTGCCTCTGATGATGGAATCTCCAAGTAGTAGTAGTATTCTGTTTTGTGATTTTTTTTCTTCATATGCATTTGTTTTACTTAGACAGTTTTGTATACCACCTTATCCTTCAAAGTGGTCCAACACAATTTGGGGATATATTTAACACAAGGGGATATGAGAGACGTGCACTAATACTTACAGGGAACATGGGCAATGGGGGGTTAAGTGGGTTGCTTAAGACCACAAGGAGCACCTGTGGGACTAGAAACCCCATTTGGTGCATTATCAGTAGATTGGAATTGACTCTCTCATTTAAGGACACTTCAGTTTCCATAGATTGGGCATCCTCATTATCCAAGGCAGAGAAGGCACTATGAAGGGATCTCTTGATGTATAGGGTGTCTCTGCGTTACAGGTTGCAACCTACCAAAGCCCACTGTAAGCTACTGAACACACTTACAATACCTGAATAAAATGCTTGACAATTCAACACTTCTTAGACTGTCTTTTTCTCATAGAAACTTGGCTCAGAGAGGGAGAGGACTCTGTTCTAAACCCCTGCCTCTCCCAGGGCATGCAGAATCACCAATCCAACTCCTCCAGCCCTTGAACTGAGTAGCCATTATGCAGTCCTGAAAATGGAGAAGGTGAAAGGATCACAGGAAAGGGAAGAACCAGAGATCAAGCACCCCAAAGATGCAGAATCATTGACCACAAGGAAGCGAAGGGTTCTGGTAATTGATGACTCTTTTGAAGGGTACCGAGGTGTCCATCTGTCAACCAGACATGATATCCAGAGAGGTATGCTGTGCCAGGTGCCAAAATCCGAGATGTTACGGAGAGTTTGCTGAGACTCATCAAGCCAACTGACTATTACCCAATGTTGCTCATCCATGTTGGCACAAATGATACTGCTAAGCATGCCTCTGAGCGTATCAAAAGTGACTTTGTGGCTCTGCGACAGAGGGTGAAGCAGCTAGATGCGCAGATGGTATTCTCTTCAATCCTCCCTGTTGAGGGTAAAGGCTGAAACAGAGAAGCTCGCATCCTGGAGATAAAAGCATGCTGCATGGATGGTATCATCAAGAGTGTTTTGGTTTCCTGGACCTTGGGATGATGTTCCAAGGGCTGCAGAGATGGCGTCCATCTGTCCAAGAAAAGTCGACATGTCTTCAGTAGCAGACTGGCTAACCTACTGAAGAGGGCTTTAAATTAGATTTGTTGAGGATGTATTAAGAAAGCCTTCAATAAATGAACCATTAAAAACCTCTATAGAAATGGGTAAAACGGGCAACATCTAGAAAGCAGTATGTATAAATGCTTGTAGTATGGGAAATAAGGTCCCAGATGTTAAGGCTTTAATGGAAGAGGCAGACTTGGATTTATTTGCAGTAACAGAGACATGGTTCACGGACAACCATGACTGGGATGTAATTATACCAGGCTATACTTTTTTACAGAAAGGACAGGGTAGGAAGAAGGGGAGGTGGAGTGGCCCTAAATGTTAAAAAAATATTAAAGCTATAGAATTACGGGGCTTAAAAGGGGGAGAGGAGGCACTGTGGGATAAAGTAGAAAGAGGGATAGAGAAATCCATTTACATTGACGTGATATAGAGACCTCACTCACAGGGAGAAGCAGACAGATTTAATAGAAGACATACGCAACATTGCCAGGAAAGGGGAAGTGCGACTGATTGGCACATTCCTGCTGCTGTATCATCTAGAAGTAAGCAGATCCTGTATTCTCTACAGGGAGAACTATTCAGGCAACTGGTAACAGAACCCAAACGTGAAGGGGCCATACTGGACTTGGTGCTTACCAATGGGGAAAGTGTTTCTGCTGTTGTAGTGGGAGATCATCTCGCATCCCAGGATAACCAGATGGTGTGGTTCAGTATTAGGACTAGGGCTGATAAAATCCATTCAAAGGTGAGGGTCTTAAACCTTAGGAAAACCAACTTTTCCAAGATGGACCAATACCTCAAAGAGTCATTAGCGGGATGGGAACAGCTGGGAGATGTAGAAAAAAAAAGTGGACAAAACTAAAAGGAGATATTTTAAGGGCAACCAATCTTTTTTTAGAAAGGTAAATAACGTAAAAGGAAAAGGAGGCCGCTATGGTTCTCAAAAGAAGTAAATGAAAAGGTGAAAAAAAAAGAATGAGACCTTCATGTAATATAAGAGATCACAGGGAGAGGAAGACAGGCATCTATATTTGGAAAAAAACTTAGAGAAGCTAGCAAAGTAGTCAGGAAAGCAAAGACACAAAAAGAAGAAGAAATAACCAATGCAATAAAATGGGGGGGGGGGGGATAAGACCTTTTTCAGATATGTTAGTGAGAGGAGGAAGGACAAAAATAGAATTGTCATTCTCAAGGGTGAAGGGGAGGAATATGTAGAAGCTGATGAGGATAAAGTGGAATTGCTTAACAAATATTTCTGTTCTGTGTTCACAGATGAAGGGCCGGGAGTAGGACCTCAGAAAACACCCAGAAATAGGAACAGAAGCGATGGGGATCTCGAAAGATTTTCAGAAGACTGTTCGTGAGGAACTAGCTAAAACTAAAAGTAGACAAAACAATGGGACTGGATGGGATACATCCAAGAATACTGAAGGAACTGGGGGACATTCTAGCAGCTCCACTAACTGACCTTTTCAATGCCTCTTTGGAGTCTAGAGTGGCACCAGAGGACTGGAGAAAGACACATGTGATCCTTTACACAAAAGTGAACATAAGGATGACATTGAGAACTATACGCCGGTTAGTTTAACCTCTATGGTGAGTTAACTATTGGAAACACTGCTGAAAGAGAAAATAGTGAGGTTTCTGAGTCCAATGGATTGCAGGATCCGAGGCAGCATGGGTTTACCAGAGGTAGGTCTTGTCAGACAAATCCGATTGATTTCTTTGATTGTGTGACCAGGGAGTTGGACAGAGGGAGAGTTCTAGATGTGGTGCACTTCGATTTTAGTAAAGCCTTTGACACTGTCCCACACAGGCGACTTATAAACAAACTGAGCACCCCAGGGATGGACCCTAAAGTTACTGATTGGGTTAGAAATTGGTTGAATGGGAGGAGTGGCCTAGTGGTTGGGGCAAGGTACTACAGGCCGGAAGGTCGGTGGTTCAAATCCCACTAGAGGACAGCAACCTTGGGCCGGAAGGACTGGGGTTTCTAGTCCCACAGGTGCTCCTTGTGGTCTTGGGCAAGCCACTTAACCCTCCATAGCCCATGTTCCCTGTAAGTATTAGTGTATGTCTCATATCCCCTCGTGTGAAATGTATCCCCCAACCGCTTTGACCCGGTGAAAAGCGGGATATAAATGCAGCTAAATAAATAAATAAATACAGGAAAATGGAGCTCACTCAGGAGAAGGAAGTCCCAAGTGGTGTCCCGCAAGGATCTGTCCTTCATCAGATTCTTTAACATCTTTGTTAGGGATAGTGTGCAAGGGCTGTTGAGTAAGGTTTGCCTGTTTGCAGATTATACCAAACTCTGCAATAAAGAAGACATCCAGGAAGGAGAAGATAACAAGGGGAGGAATTTAGCTAAGCTTGTAGAAGGTGAAATTAGACTTACCTGCTAATTGTTGTTCCTTGAGGAACTCCAGTCCAGTCCCAGAACCTCTGGGGTTTAGCACCTCCTCCAGCAGCTTTGGAGACTGAGCATGTCATCTCTTTTGATGACACTGGCATAAGCAGGCAAGGACCACCTCTCCACTCAAGTACCTATTGACAAAGCAGATTCACCAGAGCAACAAATAAGTAGCTAGTATAAATCAAAACCACTTCTATTCATATATTTATTTATTAAAACACAATTCAGTTTAAACCGAAATCTTAACTTAAAAACTCTAACTTTCCCCGAAAGGAAAACTATGTAGTAGTATATCTCTGCATCGGTATGCCCCCATCTTTCCACTTAAGGACAGCGAACCTATTCGTATCCCCACCTGTAATCCAATGGACTGCTCTTCCAAGAAACGGAACCTTTATCTTAATCTCAGCGAACCCGCTTCAGGCTGCAATCCAAAATAGGAACCAAGGGAAGGCTCCAGGACTGGACTGGAGTTCCTCAAGGAACAATTAGCAGGTAAGGCTAATTTCACTCTTTTCATCCCTCCAGTCCAGTCCCGGAATCTCTGGGGATGTAACAGAGCAGTAAATATCAACAGGAGGGACCTGCTAGACCAGCCTGAAGCACCACTGATCCAAACCGGACATCTCCCGCCACCTGCAAATCCAGACGGTAATGCTTGACAAAGGAATTCAAAGATGACTAAGTCGCTGCCCTGCAAATAACCACGGCCAGCACCAAACTAAATTCTGCTCAGGAAGCAGCCTGCACTCTAGTCGAGTGCGCCCTCAGCCCTTCTGGCACCGCCTTCCCTTTCAAAATATAAGTTGCTGCAATAGCCTCTTTGAGCCACCTGGAAATCAAATACTTAGCCGCAGCTTCTCCTCTCCTAGGACCTCCAAATAACACAAACAACTTGTGCAACTTACGGAAGGACGCTGTACCGCGAAGATACTTTGAATGTCCAGCGAACATCCAAGAGACGCAACTTCCCCCCAGCTGCAGTCCTCTCATTTTCATTGAACACCAGCAACGAAACCACCTGGTTGACATGGAACACGGAAACCACCTTAGGCAGGAAAGCAGGTACCAGGCGCAAAACCACCTTCTGAAAAGGCTCCTTACAAGACAAAGCCTGCAAATCCGAAATCCTATGCACCGAACAAATGGCCACCAAAAACACCGCTTTTAAAGTCAGGTCTTTCAACAAAGCCTTACCCAAAGGCTCTCTAACCAACGCTTCCAGCACCAAATTCAGATCCCAAGAAAGAACAGTCATCCTGCGCGGCGGCTGAATGAGCAACACCGTCCTTGGAAACCTTTTAATATCCGCATGCGCCCCCAACGCTTTACCTTGAATCTTTCCCCGATAACAAGAAAGCGCTGCTAACTGAACTCTTAAAGAACTAGCTGCCGGACCCTTTTCAAAACCATCCTGCAGGAACGAAAGAATCTGCGAAATAGAAGCCGAGGAAGGATGCACCTGTTTGTCTGCACCCCACGCTTCAAAAAAATGCGCCAGACTATCACATACGCCAACGAAGTAGACCGCCGTCTGGCCTTCAGCAACGTGGAAATAACCACGGCTGAGTATCCCCTGGCTCTCATCCGTGCCCTTTCAAGAGCCAAGCCGTAAGCAAGAACTGACTCACCTGTGACATGCGAAGCGGCCCCTGATTCAACAGATCCTCCCGTGACGGAAGCCACCACGGACTGTCCACCAGAAGCCAAACCAGATCCGCATACCATGGTCTTCTTGGCCAATCCGGTGCAATGAGAATCACCAGGCCTTGGTGCCTCTCTATGCGCTGAACCACGCGCCCTATTAGAGCCCAAGGCGGAAAGACATATACGAGACCTTCCACTGGCCACCTCTGCATCAGAGCATCTAGGTCTTCTGACATCCTCTCTCGTCTTCTGCTGTAAAACCGAGAGGCTTTTGCCGACTCTAACTTTGCCATCAGATCCATAATCGGTGTCCCCCAGCACCTCATAATCATCGCAAACACGTCCGGGCGGAGCACCCACTCTCCTGGATCCACCTTGAATCGACTCAAAAAAAAAATCTGCCTCTACATTGTCCACTCCTGCCACATGCTGAGCCAACAGAGCGAGCAGGTTTTGCTCAGCCCAATCCAACAGCAGACCTGCCTCTGCTTCCAAGGCCGCACTTCCTGTGCCGCCCTGACAATTGATGTAGGCCACTGTGGTTGCATTGTCAGACAGCACCCATAAGAACATAAGACATGCCATACTGGGTCAGACCGAGGTCCATCAAGCCCAGTATCCTGTTTCCAACAGTGGCCAATCTAGGTTATACGTACCTAGCAATATCCCCAAAGACACAGGTTCCACAATGCTTGTACTGGGTCAAGCATTGATATCCTGGGTCCCTTTTTAATAGTGGTTTATGGACCTTTCCTCCAGGAACTTGTCCAAACCTTTTTTAAACCCAGCTATACTAACAGCCCTTACTACATCCTCCGGTAACAGATTCCAGAGTTTGATTACACGTTGAGTGAAAAAATATTTTCTCTTATTTGTCTTAAATAGTTTACCCTGTAGCTTCATTACATGTCCCTTAGTCTTTCTATACTCTGATAGCGTAAACAATTGATCCACGTTTATCCGTTCCACTCCATTCATTAATTTACCGCTGCCTGCCGCAACCACAGCTGAAACGCTTGGAAAGCTAAGGCTACTGCCCTCATTTCTAGCCGGTTGATGGACCACTCCTTTTCTACCGCCGTCCACTGACCCTGTGCCAAACATCCTTCAAAATGCACTCCCCAGCCTGTTAGACTGGCATCCATTGTCAATGGTCTCCAGGCTGGAGCCTCCAATGGCATTCCCTTCTCCAGGTGCCCTGGAAGCAACCACCATTGTAGCTCTCGGCTCACCTCCGGTGGACAAGGAAGCTGTTGAGACAGCGAGTCTGTTTGATGCGACCATCTCCGGAGCAGAGCCCTCTGCAAAGGCCTCATCTGAGCCCTTGCCCATGGAACTAGCTCGAGGGTGGCCACCATTGTCCCGAGCAACTGTAGATACTGCCATGCTGTGGGAGCCCTCTCGCCCAGAAACCTGCGCACGAGCGTCCTCAGCCCCTGTGCTTGAAGATCCGGAAGAAAGATTCTCCCCTGGGCCGTATCGAACCAAGCCCCCAGATATTCTAAACTCTGCAACGGCATCAGCCTGTTTTTGGTTAAGTTGACCACCCAACCCAGGCTCTGAAGCAACTGCACCACCCGGGCCATGGCTGATTCGCTCTCGCTCCTTGACTTTGCACGAATTAACCAATCGTCCAAATAGGGGTGAACTAACACTCCTTCCTTGCGGAGAGCCGCTGCCACCACTACCATTATCTTGGTGAAGGTCCGTGACACCGTGGCCAGCCCAAACGGCAACGCTCTGAACTGAAAATGCCCCATGGGTACCGCAAACCAAAAGAACTGTTGATGCCCCTGCCAAATTGGGATGTGCAGATAAGCCTCTGTCAGGTCAAGGGACATGAGAAACTCTCCTTCCCTGACTGCTACAATCACCGAGTGCAGGGTCTCCATATGGAAATGAGACACTCTGAGACACTGGTTTACCCTTTTTAAATCCAAAATGGGTCGAAAAACTCAGTCTTTCTTTGGAACCACGAAATATATGGAGTACCGACCGCAACCATACTGCTCTGGCGGCACCGGCACTACTGCCTTGAGCTTGAGAAGTCTGTCTAAAGTTTCCTGAACTGCAACACGCTTTAACCACGCCTTGCAAGGGGACTGAACAAATGAGTCTAATCACTGGCCGTTGGAACTCTAGAGCATATCCGTCTCAAATGACTTTCAACACACATTGGTCCGACGTGATTTGGACCCAGGCAGGATAAAAGTCCCATAGCCGCCCTCCTACAAGTTCGCCTCCCACCTGAGTCCCCCCCCTCATCTCATTGTGCTTTTCTAAGGTTCAAGAACGAGGTCACCGCAAAACCTCTGCCCGCCCCTCGAAAACCTTGAAATCCTTGGCTCCTAGATGGAAACCTGTCCTGCTGAAACTGACCAAAACGAGGCAAACAAAACCTTTGAAATTCTCTCTGTGACCCCTTGGGAAGCGGATTATGTCTGCTTTGCTTCAGCTTATCTTCAGGCAAGCGCCCCCCTTGGATTCCCCAAGGTCCTTGACTAGTTTGTCAAAATCTTCTCCAAACAGAAGCTTCCCTCTAAAGGGCAGCTTGCTCAAGCAAGCCTTTGAACTGTCCGCTGACCAGTTGCACAACCACAAATATCGCCGAGCAGCCACAACCAACGCCATACTCTTCGAAAGCCCCGATAAGATCATAATGAATGTCTGCCAGATTGGAGTCAGGGGCCACCTAACGGGCTACCTCTTCGATCTGTTCTACCATCTGATCACCCTGCAGCCTCTGTGCCCAACGCAGACAGGCTCTAGCTACCCATGCCCCAGAGATAGAAGCCTGCATCAAGAGGGCGCTGATGTCAAAAACCTGCTTTAACAACGTATCCAATTTCCTATCTTAACTATCCTTGAGAGCGGCGCTACCCTCGACCGGAATCGTCATCTTCTTGGTAACAGCCGACACCGCTGCATTGACCCTTGGCGAGCGAAATAGATCCCTATCTTTATCTTTATTGGTTCATTTAATATACCGCTCTTTACCGGTGGCATCAGAGCGGTGTACAATAACAAAATATATGAGCTGCTGAAAAGGAAAAGGAACGCCATAAGGAATTAAGAAAAGGATAGAGTGTAGAGGAAGAGTAAAGCAACAGACAGAACAAGCAGAGTGCACGGCAACAGGAATTGGTACATCTAGAATTAGCGAGGCGGGGGAAAAAGGGGGATGGAGGGAGGAGGAAGATTGAAAGCAGTGCAGAAGAGGTGGGTCTTCAATCTGGCCTTAAAGGTTTTGTAAGACGGCTCCAAACGGAGGGCGGGGGGAGCGAGTTCCAGAGTCGGGGGCCCAAAAAGAAAAATGCTGAGGAACGGGTAGACTCCAAGTGGGCTTGTGATGGGGAGGGAAGGGACATACGATTCAAGTGAACAGACCTAAGAGAACGGTGAGCTGAGTGAAGATGTATTAAATTGGCGAGATAAAGGGGGATACCAGTGTGGATGGTTCTGTGCACGTATATGAGTACTTTGAATTGTATACGATAGACCAAGGGAAGCCAGTGAAGATAATTCAGAATGGGGGTGATATTTTCGAAACGGGAGGCGTGAGTGAGAATAAGTGCAGCTGTGTGGTGGACAAGTTGTAGTCTGCGCAACTGGGTTTGAGGAAGGCCAGCCAGCACAACACTGCAGTAGTCCAAATGAGATACTACCAGGGACAGTATCAATGTGGTCAAAGAGAAAACTGATATGAAGGGGCGGACGGTGCGAAGTTGTCGTAGGGTGTGAAAGGACTGTTGTATGACAGAGGAAATATGTTCTCTGAAAGACAGGGAGGAGTCCAGAATGACTCCTAGATAGCGCAGGGAAGAAACTACTGGCCAGGGGGGAGCAGAACAAGATGGGGGCGAGAGAGGGAGTCGGGGCACCGGAGGTGAACCAAATGGCAGATGTTTTAGAGGGATTCACATGCAAAAAATTAGCGGAGAACCAGGACACCGAGGCTAAGCAGGAGTTGAGGGGGGCGAGATCCGGGATAGAGGGGTCTGTATGGTGGAGAAGAATAATATCATCAGCATAATAGTGGGCAGAGATGCTGTGCTGCTGAACTAAAAGTGCAAGGGGGGCCATGAAAACACTGAACAGGAGAGGGGCAAGGACAGAACCCTGAGGGACACCGCATGGGAGAGAGGTGGGAAGTGAAGAGGAGAGACCCGTGGAAACAGAAAAAGATCTAATGGAGAGGAATGAATGAAACCAAGAGAGAACAGTACCAGAGAGCCCAGCGTCATGTAAACGTGCTAGAAGTGTACAGTGATCCACAAGGTCGAAAGCAGCAGATAAGTCTAGGGAAATGGCGATGGAGATGTGGCCTTGATCATGAGCGGTACGCACTTCATTAAGAAAGGAAAGCAGAATAGATTCAGTGCTGTGATTGGGACGGAAACCAGATTGGCAGGGGTGAAGTGTTAGGGAAGCCTCGAGGTGAGAAGAGAGTTGAGCATAGACCAGTTTTTCAAGAATCTTTGAAAGGAAGGGAAGATTGGAAATAGGGCGCCAATTGGCAGGGGAGGATGGGTCAAGAGAGTCTTTTTTTAGAATGGGACGGATAATGGCATGCTTCCAGACAGCAGGGAAAGAACCAGAAGAAAGACTAGAGTTAATAATGGAGAGAATGTAGGGGGAGAGGGCCAGGAAGGAGTCCAATAACCAATGGGAAGGGATGGGATCTGAAACGCAAGTGGTCTTTCAAATTGAAGAATATACCCGGGAGAGGTCTGACATAGTCATGGGATGGAATGAGGACCAATTGTGAGAGAGAGAGGGGGAGTGAGAGGAGGGGGGAGGAGGAGAGGGAGGAGGGGGGAGGAGGAGAGGGAGGAGGGGGGGAGGGGCAGGAGGGAAAAAGTGAACGAAGATTTTGGATTTTGGTAGCAAAGTGTGAGGCAAGAAGAACAGGGTCAGGGAATGAGAGGCAGAGAGAGAACGAAGGACTGAATAGAGCTGATGGGTGGAGTTGGCTGATGAAGAGATGCGGGAAGAGAAATAATCCAGTTTAGCAGAATGAAGTAGGGATCGGTAGTGGGAATGGCAGTGTTGAAAGTGTGCTAGGGAGACAGAGGATGGGTGCTTGCGCCAGCGCGGCTCAGCACAGCGCAAATAGGAGCGGTGAAGAAAGAGACCTGAGTGAAACCAAGGGTAGTGATAACGGCGGGAAGGGGATCTGACAAGGGATAGAGATGGGCAATCGCCCTAGACCCCTTAAGGCCCGCCTCGGGCAGATTCCATTCCTCCTGAATGATGTCCCGCACCACTGTGTATTGGAAATACCCTTTGAGTTGTACGGACGGCCTGTAACAATGGGTCTTCTAAGGTGTCCACTGCTGCCGGAACAGCAGAAGGCATGTTCAGAGCCTTGAGTGTTTCAGCAATCAACGCTGGCAACTCTTCCCGTCTAAACACTCTGACTACTCTAGCCTGCTGCTCCGGGTCCGCCAACTCACCTTCCTCTAACTCCAACAAATCCCCATTGAGATCACCTTCTGCAGACTCCAAGCCCTCTAAAGGCATTGGCCTCTCCAGCCCGTCGTCCAATACTCTTCTCTTCTTTGAAGGGGCACTGCTAGCTCCCGCTGTAATGGGGGTTCCTGGCCACTTATCTCCCTGTTCCCCTGAGGAAGAGGCAACCGCTCCCGGCTGTATCAAAGCGAAAGCCTGATGAAGCAATAGAAAGAAATCAGGAGGGAACATAGACGGTCCCACCGCCTGACCCTGCACTTGCAGAGGCGCCAGCCCTGGTGCCGAGGATGGCCCAACTATCGGCTCCGGGGGAGATACCCTGAGAGACAATCTTTTGCCCCTCCGCCTCCTCTTCCCGTGCCTGCTTCATTAAGGCAGCCTCCTGCGTGCAACCTCTACAAACCCCCAAATCAGAAACTGTCCCTTGTCTAGTGCCACAAACTAAACACTGTAGTCTAGAAGGCATTATAGCCCAGCAGCTATACTATGCAGCCACGAAAACCAAAACACCAACGAAGAAACTAGCAATTACTCAAGTCTTTTCAGCCGTGCACAGCCATGCCCCAGAAAATAAAAAGTTGGGGGGTTTTCCAAACACTGCCCGAACCTCAACAGGGCGCTCCCCACATACACTCCCCCCCCCCCAGCCCTGCCCCGCCTAAACGGGGCTTCTAAACCCTTTGGGCAACTGTAAAAACTTGGCGGGATACTCAGCAACTTCTCTGCCGGAAGTCAACGCCAGCCGCACTTCCTGCAATAACACCAAGCAGCACGGCCTGCAAGCTCGACCTCCGGCCTGCCCACCGCACCTGAAGCACATGAAGCTCCGACATCCCAGAACACCCACCAAAGCCTGCTGCATCCCAAAAACTACTGTCCGTCTCTTGCCTTTCGCCTCGATCCCACTCCTGTGCTCAGCCTTAAACACGGCTTCGGCACAGGAGAGGAGAGGCGCGGCGCTGCCGCAGAATCGATCAAGGTCACTTTCCTCCGCTCTGGACACCCGGACAAGGCAGGTTCACCGTCTGTTGTGCCTTCCACCTGCTCCTCACCGGTTAAGGTGGGATCGGGAGCAGGGAGGCTAACCCCTCCGGAACCCTGAACGACTACCCAGTAAAGGTAGTGCAGGGGGAGGGGGGGTGCTGCAAAAAAACACCACACAACCGGCTTAAAGGAAGACAAAAAGGAGGAAAACCAGCCCTTCTACAGCCCTACAACCCTTTAGGACTCAACTCCTCTTGCCTAACAACCTAAATTCTCCTCAGTTGTTGCCCCGTGAGCCCTACCACAGGCTCACCACCTCTCCAGCTGCTTGGAGATTGAGACTACTGAAGTGGAGAAGTGGTCCTTGCCTACTTATACCAGTGTCATCGAAAGAGATGACATGCTCAGTCTCCAAAGCTACTGGAGGAGATGCTAAACCCCAGAGGTTCTGGGACTGGACTGGAGGGACGAAAAGGAATGGTCAATAATTTTGCAGCTTGGATTTAATGCTAAAAAATGCAGGTCAAGCACTTGGGCTACAAAAATCCAAGGGAGCAGGTATAGTATAGGGGGTGAAGGACTACTGTCCACGAAAGATGAGCAGGACCTGGGCGTGATTGTTTCTGATGATCTTAAAGCGACTAAACAGATAGAAAAGGTGACTGCGAAAGCCAGAAGGATGTCTATAAATTGATGAATGGAAGACTTACCTGCACCTCTGGGTGGTGTACCTCTTCAAGCAGCTTTGAGACTGAGCATGTCATCTTTTAATGACCCCCTGTACTTATGCAGCTGGCACCGCCAACCAGCCCCAGTAACCTATTGGCAAAGTACGCTCACAGGAGCAACAAATAAGTAGTTAAGCCAGAAAACCAATATGTATCTAAATAAAAAACTCACCCCCTTCCCCCTCTCTCGAGGAAGGAATCCCTTTCTCTCCTTTGAACGGGAATGCTTACCTGTGGAATACCTGGGTAACGCCCTCCTGCACGGAGCGCAAGACTGACAGCTCTCCCAGTCCACCCCATAAACGCCGCTCCCGGCATCCTCCTTAGCACCCCCTGACCCTTGTCAGCACCAGACAATGAGCTGCCTAGGAGGAAGCACTGAAAGCTTCTCCCTAAGAACCCCCAAGGGTGGGATCTAGGTTTGGACTGGAGTTCCTCAAGGAACCCCAACAAACAGGTAAATCTAATTTCTTTTTCCTTATTATCCCTCCAGTCCAGTCTCACACCTCTGGGACGTAAAAGCAGTTGAATTAACAGGAGGGACCAGCAACACCAGCCTGAAGCACTGCTGCACCAAACCATGCGTCTCCCGCTGCCTGTAAATCCAGGTGATAATTCTTTGCAAAAGTCTGAAGAGAAGACCACGTTGTGGCCTTACAAAATGTCCACCGGCAGTATCAAGCTATACTGCCCATGAGGCCGCCTGAGCTCTCATGGAATGTGCACACAATCCCGTCGGCACGACTCTACCCTTCAAGATATAAGCAGATGCAATCGCTTCTCTAATCCATCTGGAAATGGAGGCTTTGGCCACCGCCTCGCCTTTGCGCAGCCTCACAAATAGCACAAACAACCGATCTGATTTCTGAAAGGACGCAGTCTTTTTTAAACATCTCAGGATCCTTCTGACATCCAATAGGCACAACTGCGGAATAGCGGAGCCCATCCCTGTTAGGGTCAGCAGGGCAAGAAGGAAGGTACTGGCCAAAGGACCTCTTTCTCCCAAGAAAAGGAAATAAGGGCTCCTGACACGATAAGGCCTGAAGCTCCGAGATCATGCGCGCTGAGCAAATCGCCACCAGGAAGACAGATTTCAATGTCAAAATCCTTCAGTGACGCCCGACCCAACAGCTCAAAGGGTTCGCTGGTAAGTGCCGCCAGCACCAGATTAAGAACCCATGGCAGTACTACCACCCTCAAAAAGCATAGCACGTCTGGGGTGCATACCCAACATCCCCCCTTGAACCTTCCCACAATAACAGGAAATTGCTGCCAGCTGCACATGCAAGGAACTCGTGGCAAGGCCCTTGTCAAAACCGTCCTGCAGGAAGGATAAAATCTCCAGCACAGATGCCCTGGATGGGAGAGACCGCCTGAACATAAGAACATAAGATATGCCATACTGGGTCAGACCAAGGTCCATCAAGCCCAGTATTCTGTTTCCAACAGTGGCCAATCTAGGTCATATGTACCTAGCAGTTTCCCCAAGAGACACACGTTCCACAATGCTTGTACTGGGTCAAGCATTGATATCTTCGGTCACTTCTTAATAATGGTTTATGGACCTTTCCTCCAGGAACTTGTCCAAACCTTTTTTAAACCCAGCTACACTAACAGCCTTTACTACATCCTCCGGTAACAAATTCCAGAGTTTGATTACACGTTGAGTGAAAAAATATTTTCTTTTATTAGTCTTAAATAGTTTACCCTGTAGCTTCATTGCATGTCCCCTAGTCTTTCTATATTCTGATAAGGTAAACAATCGATCTACGTTTACCCGTTCCACTCCGTTCATTAATTTATAGACTTCTATCATATCTCCCCTCAGCCATCTCTTTTCCAGTTTAAAGAGCCCTAATCTTTTTAGCCTTTCTTCATAGGAGTATCCTTCCATCCCCTTTACCATTTTGGTGGCTCTTCTCTGTACCTTTTCTAAAATCGCTATATCCTTTTTAAGATACAGTGACCAGAATTGCACACAATATTCAAGGTGCGGTCTCACCATGGAATGATAGAGGCATTATAATATCTTTTGTTTTATTTTCCATTCCTTTCCTTTTCATACCTAGCATTCTATTTGCTCTCTTGGCCGCCGCTGCACACTGGGCCGAGGGTTTTAACATGGTATCCACAATGACGCCTAAATCTTTTTCCTGAGTGGTGGTTCCTAATGTGGAACCTTGCATCGTGTAACCATAGTTTGGGTTGTTCTTCCCTAGGTGCATAACCTTGCACTTGTCCACATTAAATTTCATCTGCCATTTTGATGCCCAGTCTTCCAATTTATCAAGATCCTCTTGCAATTTTTCACAATCCTCTTGGGTTTTAACAACTTTAAATAGTTTTGTGTCATCTGCAAATTTGATAACCTCACTCGTTATTCCACTTTCCAGGTCATTTATTAATATGTCAAAAAGCAGCGGACCCAGCACAGATCCCTGGGATACACCACTATTCACCTTTCTCCATTGGGAAAACTGGCCATTTAGCCCTACCCTCTGCTTTCTATCTTTTAACCAGTTCATTATCCATAATAGTACACTGCCTCCTATCCCATGACTCTTTAGTTTTGCCAAAAGTCTCTGATGAGGGACCTTGTCAAAGGCTTTCTGAAAGTCCAGATACACAATATCAACCGACTCACCTTTGTCCACCTGTTTATTCACTCCTTCAAAAAAACATAACAGATTAGTAAGACAAGATCTTCCTTGTCTAAAGCCATGTTGGCTGTCTCCCATTAGGTTGTGACTATCTACATGCTGAGTAATTTTATTCTTTATGATGGTTTCTACCATTTTTTCCCGGTACTGACGTCAGGCTCACCGGTCTGTAGTTTCCCGGATCACCCCTGGAACCCTTTTTAAAAATTGGTGTTACATTGGCGATCCTCCAATCTTCAGGTATTAGAGATGATTTTAATGATAGTTCACAGATTACTGATAGCAGGTCTGCAATCTCATATTTCAGTTCTTTCAACACCCTTGGATGTATACCATCCAGCCCAGATGATTTGCTACTCTTCAGTTTATCTAATAGTTGTAAGACATCTTCCCGATGTATCGATATTTCCTTCAATTCGTCTGCACCTTTAAATACCACTTCAGTCATGGGTAACAATCCTACATCTTCCTCAGTAAAGACCGAAGCAAAGAATTCATTCAGTCTCTCCGCTATCGCCTTGCCGCCTCTTAGTGCTCTTTTAACCCCTTTATCATCTAATGGACCAACTGACTCTCTCACAGGTTTTTTTGCTACAAATGTACTTGAAAAGGTCTTTATTTCGCGTTTTTGCTTCCGCAGCAAGCTTCTTCTCAAATTCTCTCTTTGCCTGCCTTATCAATGCCTTGCATTTGACTTGCCAGTGCTTGTGCTGTTTGCAGGTTTCGTCGTTTGGCTCTTTTTTCCATTTCCTGAAAGATGCTTTTTGGCAACAGCCTCTCTGACCTCACCTTTAAACCATGCTGGCAGTTTTTTGGACTTCCTTCCACTTTTCTTAAAGCGTGGAATACAGCTGGTCTGGGCTTCCAAGATAGTATTTTTCAACACCCAAGCTTGATGTACGTCTTTAACCTTCGCAACTGCTCCTTTTAGTTTTTTCTTAACTGTTTTCCTCATTTTATCATAGTCTCCCTTTCGAAAGTTAAAAGGTAGTACTGTGGATTTCCTTACTATCCCTCCTCCACTAATTAAATCAAAGGCGATCATGCTATGATCACTATTGCCAAGTGGCCCCAACACCCTTATCTCTTGCACTAGATCTGGTGTTTCACTAAGGACTAGGTCTAATATGGCTTCCCCTCTGGTCGGTTCATGAACCAGCTGCTCCAAGAAGCAGTCATTTATTTCATCTAGGAACTTTATCTCCCTAACATGTCCTGACGTGACACTGACCCAGTCGATACCGGGGTAATTGAAATCACCCATTATGACTGCGCTGTAACTTTTGTTAGCTTCCTTGATTTCTTTGAGCATTTCATCATCCATTTGGTCATTCTGGCCAGGCGCTCGATAGTACACCCCCACTGCCATCTCCTTCCCCCTTTTATATGGAATTTCAATCCATATAGATTCTACAGCAGATTATGTTTCCTGCAAAACTTTAATCCTTTCTGAGTCAATGCCCTCTCTAACAGAGCGCAACCCCTCCACCAATTTGATCAGCTCTATCATTACGATATAGTTTGTACCCAGGTATCACTGTGTCCCACTGGTTGTCCTCCTTCCACCATGTCTCTGATATTCCAATCATAGCTAACCTTTCATTTAGTGCTATATATTCTGTCCCTACATCACACCTCAAAAACACGCCACACTCTGATGTCTGGCATATATCCTTTTCTGAGCCTTCAGTAAGGTAGCTATCACCGGCCCTGAATAACCTTTTCGCCTCAACGTTGCCCTTTCAAGAGCCATGCCGTAAGTGAGAATCAATCCACCTGAGGCATGCACACTGGCCCTTGGCCAAAAGGTCCTCACGGGCCAGAAGCCGCCACAGCCTGCCTGCCAGAATCCTCAACAGATCAGCATACCACAGCCGCCTTGGCCAATCCAGGGCTATCAAAATGACAAACAACCTGTGCGCCTCTATCTGCTGTACCACACGGCCCATGAGCATCCACAGAGGTCACACAGAGGTGTTCCCCCCTCAGGCCACCTCTGCACAAGGGCTTCCAGACCCTCTGACATCCTCTCCTTTCTCCTGCTGAAAAAAAAAAAAAAAAAAAAAGACTCATCTTGGCCAACTGGAACATCACCATGAAGTCCATGACTGTGGTGCCTCATCAACGCACCACCTGCTCGAACACCTCCTGGTTGAGCGTCCACTCACCCGGGTCCACAAGCACCCAGCTGAAGTAGTCCGTCACATTGTCGACTCCCACGATGTGTGCCGCCGATAAGGCCTGGAGATGACTTTCCGCCCAAACGAACAGCCCCTCAATTTCTTCCTCTAAGGCTGCACTGGCAGTTGCTGTATGCTACAGTGGTCACATTGTCTGACAGGACCCAAACCGCCTTCCCGTGCAACCAGGCCCCAAAGCTCTGAAGCGTCAGGACCACCGCTCATATTTCTAGCCTGCTGATGGACCAAAGGGCCTCCTGCAAGCTCCATTGTCCTTGAGCAAAGCATCCCTTGCAATGAGCCCCCCAATCGTTTAGGTTGGCATCTATCATCAGCAGGATCCACGTTGGTGACTCAAGGGGCATGCCCCCCTCCAGACTTCCCAGACGCAACCACTAGTACAGGGCCCTCCTGGTCCGCCCAGGACATGGGAGTTGTTCAGACGAAGGCTGACTGATGGGACCACTGCCTCAGGAGAGCTCTCTGCAACGGATGCATATGCGCTCTCGCCCACGGAACCCACTCGAGCGTGGCTGTCATGGTCCCAGTACCTGCAGATAAAAGCCAGATCGATGGCTGCGACATCTGCAAAAACTGGTGCACCAGCCGCCGCAGCCCCTGCCCCTGCATGTGCTGCTCCGACACAAAGACCTTTCCCATGCTGGTGTCGAAACATGCTCCCAAATATTCCAGCCCCTGAGATGGCACCAAATAGCTCTTGGCCAGGTTTACCACCCATCCAAGATTTTCTAGGAACTGTATCATGCTCTCCATTACTTTTTCGCTCTCGCTTCTGGACTTTGCCCAGATAAGACAATCATTGAGATACGGGTGTACGAGAATTCCTTCCTTGCACAGCACCGCCGCTACTACCACCATCATCTTGGTGAAGGTGCAAGGAGCCGTTGCAAGACCTAAAGGCAATGCCCGAAACGGAAAATGTCCCATCAGCACCACAAAAACAGAGAAACTGCTGATGTTCTGACCAAATGGAAATGTGGAGATATGCTTCCGTGAGGTCAAGAGACGTCAAGAAATACCCGGCTCTTACTGCAATTATGATGGACCGCAAAGTTTCTATGTGAAAGTGCGGCACCCGCAGATAGCAGTTCACGCCCTTGAGATTGAGGATCAGTCAAATGGACCTTCCTTTTTGGGCACCATGAAATAAATGGAGTACCAACCAGTCGTATTGGTCCCAGAGCACCGGCACCACTGCCCTTAGGCTTGTCAAGGTTGCTTTTACTGCCGCTGCCTTGCCTAGTGAAAAAAAAAAAAGAAGAAGAGTGGCACACTGGATATGCCCACTTGAGGGTATAGCCCTCTTGGATTACCTCCAAGACCCATCAGTCTGAAGTAATCTGGACCTAGGGGGTGTTGAACTACCTAAGACGGCTTCCCACGGGAGGCAGCCCCACCTGGGCCCACCTCGCTTCATTGGGCCTGTCTCTGGCAGATTCCACTCCTCTTGGATCATTTGCTCGACCACTCTGTGTGCCGGGAAAACCTCCTTTTTCGGTTTCTGTACTGCATGAAGCAGAGTGTCCCCCAAAGTATCATCTTCAGCCGGTACCCCCGTCGGCATATTAAAGGCCTTCAAGGACTCTGCGATGAGCGCCATCAACTCTTCCTGATGGAACAACCCGCGATTGGTCTTCCTAATCCTGGATCTCTCCTTCCTCAATTCTTCCCCCTGGAACTCTAGTTCAGTGTCCAAGTCTTCACCATCCAGACCCTCAGATAGCAGAGAGTGCGCCTGATCCTCCTCTGACAGCCGAGCCCTCTTGGAGGTTGCTACCTCCGTATCACTCTCCTTGTCCGCTGCTCTCTTCGTACCAAGGTCCTGCGCAGGGGGCCTGCTCCCCACCCCTTGTTGGCGCATGCAAAAGGCCTTGTGCAACAGTAGCACAAATTCAGGTGAAAAGTCTTCTGGCAATCCTACCTCTCCCTGATTCTGAGAGGTGGAGGGTCCATGAATGGCCACAGAGCAAGAGGCCTACACTAACGCAGAGAGTATGGCCCCCTCTACCCCCTGGGCCTCTTCCACCAAGGAAGATGAGCTTGCCTGCTTCTTATTTAGGTCTTTCTCCAAAGACGTGGCCTCCTGCTGGCATCCCAGACAGATGCCTTTGTCTGAACTGTCCCCTGCCTGGTCCTGCAGACCAAGCATTGAGGTCTGGCTGGCATGGCGCTCAGGGTCGCAACCTGCCCCTGGCATAAACCCCCAGAGGGGGGAGAATAAAGCCCCAAGCCCAGACAAATAAATCCAAAGCAGCTCCTCACATAAAATAAAACAAACTGTCAACCTGAATTGAAATGAATTTTTAAAGAAGGCTCCTAAATCAAAATAAAACAAAGAAACCAAACTACAGGCAGGAAACAGTGAACCGGTTCCTCTACCTCGATCTAGGAGGAAAGTGCAAAAATGCCATGTCCTACTTCCCCCTTCTTACACACTCCATAGGGAAAGAAAAGGAGCCATGAGAAAAACAGGCCTGCTCCCGTGATGCCGTGGCCTACTGCCACATGGTCACAGGCCACGCCACACTCATGTCCTGCCCCTCCCTGCGTCCTCCCAGCTGTCCGGATCTCAAACTTACAACTCTGGAGTCACCTGCCGCATGCCGGAACAGCCCCAACCTTATCTCTGTGTCCTGGAGTATCTGCACATGGTGTCTGCTTCCCCTCGTGCTCAGCCTCTCTGCACAGGCTTCGGCTCTGAGGAGGCTGCACCAGGAAGCTGTCTCCTGCGCTCTGCTGCACACATGAATGCTCCTCACCCGATGACTGGTTTGGGAGCAGTCTGCTGGCCCAGCAATGAGTAGGTCCCCCACCAGCCTTCCCTGCACACCCGGGGTTCCCTTCTTTTTGTCTTGCTACTGATATTTATTTTTTTTATTTATTTACATTCTCTTATATACCGCGCTATTCTGCATCAGTGCGGTTTACATTGAACAAACTGACATTACATTGAACAGGGTATTATAACTTGGAGATAACTATTTTACAGGGAACATGGGCTATGGAGGGTTAAGTGGCTTGCCCAAGACCACAAGGAGCACCTGTGGGACTAGAAACCCCAGTCCTTCCGGCCCAAGGTTGCTGTCCTCTAAGTGATATCATTTGCAGTCTTTCAAGCCCTCCTGGTTTTTTTTTTTGCCTGCTAAATAAAAATCAAAACGAAATGGAGTCCTGCTAGTACAGGAAGATAAGGAAAATAAAAACCTATCCGCTTAGTTGTCCCTCAGTAAGTCCAGCATCCTCCGCCGCATGGAGACTGAGCATTCTGGGGCTGGTAGGCAGTGCCAAATAAACAAGAGAAAATATATCCTGAGCTCAGAACGGAGAAACAATCAAAAAACCCCTATTTACTTAGCTAGAGCCAAGAAAATATACACAAACATAACAATACTATTATCCTGACTTATGTAAAAAGGTCTCCAATTGAGAGGAATCAAAAAAAGTAAAGGAATTACCCTGAAAAGAGATAAGACATTTGCAAGGATATTTAAGTAAGAAGGAGGCTCCCATTGCGATAACACGAGGGCGCAACGCAAGGAAAGCCTTCCTCTTCAATTGAGTACTACGACAAACATCTGGAAACATTTGTATCACCTGACCAAAAAACCTTTCATGACAATGTTTAAAATAGGCCTGAAAAATCCTATCCTTATCCTTCTCTAAAGAAAAAGATACTAACAATGTAGCTCGAATAGGAATCTCCTCTACTGAAGTCTCAAGATATGCGGATAGATCCAAACTCTGGACAAACAATCCATTTCCCCCGCAACAACATTGCCTGCCTCAGATTCCAGAACCGGACTTCCTTTGATCCCGGAGGGTAAATAATATAATTTAGACAAAAGAATAGAATCCGGCTCCGAAATTTTCAAAACATTTTTCAAATATTTAACAAACAAAATATTCGGAGAGAGGAAACGAGTGCGGGGGAAATTTAATAAACGAAGGTTTTTCATACATAAAGCATTCTCTAGCATTTCATCCCAACGGTGTAACAATGAATCCTGAACAGAAGACATCAGGACCCCTTGAATCGATGAAATTTGACCCGTTAATTTCATTTCCTGAGACTCAAGAGCAACTATTCTATCCTGATGTTCAGTGGGGAGGAGTAGCCTAGTGGTTGGGGCAAGGTACTTCAGGCCGGAAGGTCGGAGGTTCAAATCCCACTAGAGGACAGCAACCTTGGGCTGGAAGGACTGGGGTTTCTAGTCCCACAGATACTCCTTGTGGTCTTGGGCAAGCCACTTAACCCTCCATAGCCCATGTTCCCTGTAAGTATTAGTGTATGTGTCTCATATCCCCGCGTGTTAAATGTATCCCCCAATTGTGTTGTGACCGCTTTGATTGAAGGATAAGGCGGTATACAAAAACGGTCTAAATAAATAAAATAAATAAATAAAAATAAGCATGGCTACAGTCTCAGTAGTAAATTTAGATAACTTCAATAAAGAAGATTTCAACGTTAATTCAGTTCTCGAAACAATCTGCCAGATATCCAAAAGTGATACTTCCATAGGAGGCTTAAGTTCTTCAGGAATATACGAATATTCAAAAGGGTGTGGTATGGAAGCTTTAGAGGTATTCAAAGTCAAAAAAGAGTCAGGAAGTTCAACAGAAATAGGGAGATTACCCCCATCGATAACACAAGGGGAAATCTTACCCTTTATTGGAGACTCCTCGCAGGGTGCGGTACAAACCCTACGCGGAAGAGGAGAAACATCAGAAGGGCCGGGACTCAAAGAAACAGAGGAGTCAGACATCTCAACGGCAGGGGGAGGAACCACGGACTTAAAATGACTGTCCAAGGGACCAACCACCTTAACCGATTTACCTGCAGACATAGAGGATACAAAAGCTTTCTTCTTCCTTTTCCCCATCTATGATGACAAAGAGCCCGGACCTCACAGCTCCTCTGTGTCCCGCGGTTGGGGCTGGATCTTATAGCCCGCTCTGGTCACGTGGTCCCAGGTGCACACCGGCACGGCACAGAAGGCTCCACTCACGGCTCAGGTAAATGCTGTAATAAGGAAGGCACACACAATGGAAGCCGCGGTTGGGGCTGGATCTTATAGCCCACTCTGGTCACGTGGTCCCAGGTGCACACCGGCACGGCACAGAAGGCTCCACTCACGGCTCAGGTAAATGCTGTAATAAGGAAGGCACACACCATGCAGCTAGGTTTTGAATAGACTGAAGGGGAGAGAGGTGGTTCAGCGGGAGACCAGTGAGAAGAATGTTGGAATAATCTAAGCAAGAGCTGATGAGAGAGCGAATAAGGGTCTTGGTAGTGTGTTTAGAAAAGAAGGAATGAATTTTGCTGATGTTACAGATACATGACAGCAGAAAAAGACCACATGGTCTACCTAGTCTGCCCTTCCATCAGGCCCCTTTTTTCCTTTAGAGATCCTGTGTTTGTCCCATGCTTTTTTGAATTCAGATACTGTCCTCATTTCTACCACCTCCAATGGGAGACTATTCCATGCATCTACCACTCTTTCCATAAAGAAATATTTCCGCATATTACTCCTGAGTCTATCCCCTTTCACCCTCATCCTATGTCCCCTCATAGCAGAGCTTGCTTTCAATCGGAAGAAACTCTCCTGTGCATTCATGCCATGGAGGTATTTAAATATCTATCATATCTCCCTTATCCTGCCTTTCCTCTAATGTAGTCCAACTGAAAAGCACTTCACCACGTTATGCGAAACAACCCAGTATATGATACGTGGTGATCAAAACAAGGATACTTTATTAATTATTCTAAACCTGAAAGCCCGACACAGGCCGTGTTTCGTATTACCACTTCATCAGGGGATCACAGGTTTGCTGCAAAACACAAATACATAACCCTATAATACATCTATATTAAAAATAAAATGAAAAATACAAATTATAACTAAATATAAAATTTAAAACCAATAAAAAGTTAAAAAGTTAAAAAATTAAAAATTAATCGTAATGATCAATTGTTAATACAAATATTATAAAACCAATAAGAAAATAAATATAATAAATTAAATACCTATAAGAATTAGTAGACAGGGTGTGTGGTATCATTTAAAAAAGACATGCATAGGACAACTATATAAAAGCCTTACATACCCAAATTGAATGTAATAAATAAAAAATTATAAAAAACATATATAATATAAATATAATACAAATATAGAGCCTTCGCTATGTGTAACCACTGCATGCAAAAGCATACGGAGCAGGAAGTGAGGAAGTAGAGTAACTAGCTACATTCGTATTGACCATAATTGTGAGACCAGGCTTATAAAAGAATCTCATTGTGCATTATCACAATATCATGTATTTTCCATACCCTTATCTACGTGCTGATGTGCACTATAGACACGTGGACTCTTCTCCACGGATGAGTCTATACTTGTTCTCTATGGAAGATAGGGAAATAAAATCTATAATAAAATTCTCAGACATGTGATATTACCTAAGAACCTATCTGTCTATATGAGACTATTATTAAAAACATGCCATACCCTTCTCTATGTGTAACTCATCAACGTTGAATTGTTGCCTTGTCATTAGAGTTGAATCTATATGAAGAATTAAAACGTCAAACTTATTGTTAAATTGTATCAAATATATAATGTTGGCTTTAGTCTAAAACGATCACCTCTCAATCTGAAACCTACTTTAAAGGAAACTTCACATTTGTTAATGATAAAATGTTTTAAAAAAGGTTTTAAAAAAAGGGGGGTTCTATTTTAAGATAAACTGTTGCATCTAGAGGAACCACCATGTTTTAAAAATGGAAATTACACTAACCTGGTAATTGTAGTTCCTGGAGGGTCCAGTTTAGTCCTCCAACATCGGGTAGTGCCCCTCCTCCTGCAGCCGGGAGACTGGACCAATCAAATCTTCTGTAGTATATATGCAGCCGGAGCTCCCAGAAGTCCCCAGTGTACTAGTAACAAAGCATACTTAACGAAGCAACACATTAGATTAATATACAAAATGACCTAATTAAAGAACAATTTGTTCCCCCCCAAGGAATATTCAACCCCCTCCCCAAACGAGGAAGTCAGAACACTGCATTGCGCTGGCAACGACGCCTCAGGAATCAAAACACCGCTCCCCACCAGAAGTTCAGGAGCTGCCTGAACCCCCGAGACAGGGAAGAGCCTCTGCAAAAAAATACGGCTGCCACAGAGGGACCGAACGGCAAGAGGAACCGTCTTAATATCAACCGTTCGGAAAGGCGCGCCGCACCACATTAGCAGATAGTCGGGAGGGAAGGAGGACTAAACTGGACCCTCCAGGAACTACAATTACCAGGTTAGTGTAATTTCCATTTCCTGTTCGGTAATCCAGTTTAGTCCTCCAACATCGGGATGTAACAGAGCAGTTAAGACCGGGCGGGACCTTGCCATCCAGCGCGCAGAACCGCCAAACCAAAACAGGAATCCCGAGCCGCTGACACATCTAAGCGATAGTGTCTACTGAAAGCATGCAGAGACGACCAAGTGGCCGCCCTGCAGATATCTGCCGGCGGAACCAGGCTATACTCCGCCCAAGAGGTCGCCTGAGCCCTAGTGGAATGAGCCCTCAGACCCTCCGGAACAGACCGCTGTTGCAACAGATACGCGGACGCGATCGCCTCTTTGAGCCATCTAGCAATGGAGGCTTTAGCTGCCGCTTCCCCTTTACGCGCACCCCCGAAGAGCACGAAAAGCCGGTCAGATTTCCGAAAAGACTTGGTAACCTTTAAATAACGATGGAGCGTACGACCCACATCGAGCCGGAGAAGACCTTTGTCCGTTGACCCGACAGATTGCGAAGAAAGCACTGGAAGAAACACTGCCTGATTCATGTGAAAGGGAGACACCACCTTTGGCAGAAAGGAAGGAACCGGACGGAGAACGATCCGATCCGCGGAAAAAGACAAGAAAGGCTCTCGACAGGACAATGCATGCAGATCTGAAATGCGCCGTGCCGAACAGATGGCTACAAGAAAAACCGCCTTCAGCGTGAGATCTTTCAGAGACGCCCTGCGCAGGGGCTCAAAAGGTTCACGAACCAGGGCCCTCAGAACTAAATTCAAGTCCCAAGGAGGAACGAAAACTCTGCGGGAGGGCCGCAAATGAAAAACAGCCGTAAGGAATCGGCGTACATCCGGATGAGCCCCGAGCAGACGACCCAAAACCTTGCCGCGGTAACACGAGATAGCCGCCAGCTGGACTTTTAGGGAACTAGCCGCAAGGCCCTTATCGAAACCATCCTGAAGAAAACTTAAAACGACGGGCACGGAAACCGTCGCCGCCCGGACTCCCCGCCGGGAGCACCAGTCTTCAAAAATCCTCCAAATCCGAACGTAAGTAAGAGAAGTGGACGTTTTCCTCGCCCGCAGAAGGGTAGAAATCACCGCGGGGGAGTAGCCCTTCCTTTTCAGCCGAGCCCTCTCAATGGCCAAACCGTAAGCGAGAATTGATCCACTTGGGGCATCCGCAAGGGACCCTGAAGAAGAAGATCCGGTAGAGCGGGCAGGAGCCAAGGAACGCCGTCGCGCAACCGGACCAGATCGGCATACCAGGGCCTCCGGGGCCAATCCGGGGCCACCAGTAACACGCGACCCCGGTGGCTCTCGATACGTTGTACGACCCGGCCGATCAGAGCCCACGGAGGAAAGACAAAGAAGACCGGACGTGGGCCACGGCTGAATGAGAGCGTCGAGCCCCTCGGACATGCGCTCCCTTCGCCTGCTGAAGAAGCGCCCTGTCTTGGCTGATTGAAAGGTCGCCATGAGATCCATGATGGGTGGACCCCACCGCCGGACGATTTGTGCGTAAACCTGTGGGTTTAGCTCCCATTCTCCGGGGTCCACCCGCACTCTGCTGAGAAAATCGGCCTGGACATTGTCTACGCCCGCAATGTGAGCCGCCGAGATCGCTGGAAGGCGAGTTTGCACCCAGTTGAACAAGGCCGCCGCTTCTGCCTCCAGGGCCACACTGCCGGTAACCCCCTTGGCGATTGATGTAAGCTACAGTGGACGCATTGTCCGACAGGACTCTCACCGGCCGTCCGAGAACCAGGGTCTCCAGGTCCACCAGGGCTAGCCGGACTGCCCGCAATTCGAGACGGTTGATCGACCAAGAGGCCTCCAGGGGAGACCATTCCACCTGAGCAAAGCGGAACTCGCAGTGAGCCCCCCAGCCGGTTAAGCTCGCATCCGTCGTGAACGGAACCCACAGAGGAGGCTCCAAGGGAATCCCTCGCGACAGGTTCTCGGCGGAGAGCCACCACCGGAGGGATCGGCAAACCGTCTTTGGGCAAGGCAACCTCTTGTTCAACGAGTCGAACTGGTTGGACCAACGTCGCAGAAGAGCACTCTGCAGCGGACGCATGTGGAAGCGCGCCCAAGGCACCACCTCCAAGGTCGCCGCCATCGTGCCGAGGAGCTGCAGGTACCACCACGCCGACGGAGCTGGCATCCCCCGGAAGAGACGGACCAGAGCCCGCAACGCCAGCACGCGTCGCTCCGGAAGGCACACCAAGCCCCTTGCTGTGTCGAAGCGGACTCCCAGATACTCGAGATCCTGTGTCGGAGACAGACAACTCTTGCATTCGTTCACCACCCATCCGAGGGACCGAAGGAGATCCACCACCCTGCTCGTGACTTGCACACACTCCCGACTGGACTTCGCTCGAATCAACCAGTCGTCGAGATATGGATGGACCAGGATGCCCTCCTTGCGCAACGCCGCCGCGACTACAACCATCACCTTTGTGAAGGTGCGGGGAGCCGTGGCGAGTCCGAACGGCATGGCCCGGAAATGAAAATGG
This sequence comes from Ichthyophis bannanicus, assembly GCA_033557465.1. Taxonomy (NCBI): domain Eukaryota; kingdom Metazoa; phylum Chordata; class Amphibia; order Gymnophiona; family Ichthyophiidae; genus Ichthyophis; species Ichthyophis bannanicus. The sequence goes on from CM066036.1 coordinate 58,130,723, forward strand.
CCCCACGGGAGCGCAAAGCGGAGAAACCGTTGATGGGAGGGCCGGATGGGAATGTGTAAATAGGCCTCTGTAAGATCGAGGGATGTCAAAAATTCCCCTTGACGCACCGCTACGATGACTGACCGCAGGGTCTCCATGCGAAAGTGCGGTACTCTGAGAGCGCGATTCACGCCTTTGAGATCCAAGATCGGACGAAGGGAACCGCCCTTTTTTGGGAACCACAAAATAGATGGAGTAGCGACCTGCGCCTCTTTCCAAAGGCGGGACCGGAACCACGGCCCCCAGAGAGAGAAGCCGATCCAGGGTCACGCGGATGTCCCGCGCCTTTTGAGCTCCCTTGCTGGGAGACAGAACAAACGAATCCGGAAGTGGGTGCGCAAACTCTAGGGCATAACCTTCTTCTATAATCTGCAGCACCCACCGATCTGACGTAATTTGGGCCCAAGAAGGAAGAAAGTCGCGCAAACGACCCCCGATGACCGGGTCTTCCTCTAGAGCCCGCCTCGTTTCATTGTGGCTTGCGATTAAAGGAAGAGGCCGAGGAAGAGGCGGCTCCGGAGAAGCCCCTTCCCGCTCCTCTGAAACCACGAAACCCTTGATGACGGGTTCCAAAACGGCCGCGCTGCGAAGTCCACAGCCGGGAAGAACGAAATCTGCGCGCATCCCGAAACTGGCCGCGCGCTGAGGTGGACGACCTATTAAGCTTAGGCTTATCCTCTGGAAGCCGACCACCCTTCGACTCACCGAGATCCTTCACCAACTTATCCAGAGCCTCACCAAATAACAACCTGCCCTTAAAGGGTAGTTTACTGAGGCGAGACTTGGAAGAACCGTCGGCCGCCCAATTGCGCAACCAGATGGACCGTCGTGCCGCTACCATGGAGGCCATGCTATTAGCTAGGGAGCGTATTAAATCATAACACAGATCCGCCAAGTAGGCCGATCCCGACTCCACTCTGGTAACGTCCAACAGCCCCTGTTGGTCCATACCGGACCCCGAGCGCAGGTGCTGCGACCATCGCAAACAAGCTCGAGCTACCCACGCCCCACATATAGAAGCTTGTAACGATAAGGCGTTGGTCTCGAAGGCTTGCTTCAACAAATTATCAACCTTTTTGTCCTGAACATCCCTCAGGGCCGCGGCCCCTTCAACCGGGATGGTGGTTTTCTTAGTCACTGCCGAAACGGCAGCATCCACCCGTGGAGACTTAAACAAGTCCCTGTCCTTGTCGGCAAGGGGGTAAAGACGATTCATGGTCCGAATCCCTTTCAAAGCGGATTCCCGGTTGCTCCCATTCCGCATGGATCATCTGCTCAACTACTCGGTGCACAGGAAAAACTACCTGGGCATCCCTGACCGCCTGAATGAGAGGATCCTCGAGACCCTCCTCCTCCAGCGGCCGCACCGCAGAGAGGTTAAGTGCTTGGAGAGACTCCGTGACCAAAGGTACCAGCTCGTCCCTTTGAAACACCCGAATGATGCGAGCCTGATCTTCCGGTTCTGGAAGCTCTCCGTCTTCTAATTCCTCCGCCTCAATATCCGGATCCCCCTCAGCCTCGGAATCCGGGAGGCAAAGGGCGTTCTGATCCTGGTCCCCCAACCTGGGCCGCTTGACAGCGGGTTGGGAAGACCGCTGAACCCCCCCTGCGGAAGCTGGGGGGAGAGAGGCGGGCCAAGCCTCCGGCAAATGACCAGACCGGCTTAAGCGGAAGGCCTGATGCCTGAGAAGAACAAAATCCGGGGAAAAGTCTATAGGCGACGCCACCATAGCCGCCTGCTGGAGCTCAGGGACCGACGTATTAGACGCCGGGCCCAGACCAGAAGGAAGGATGCTCGGTGAAGGGACACTGTCCCCCGAAAGAGAAGGGTCCCCAGGCACATGCTGTTCCTTAATTTCAATAGGCAGCTCCAGTTCTGAAGAAACTGCAGCACAGCTCTTACAGATTCCAGAGTCAGTCATTGTACCTCTGCGGGAGCCACAAATTACACACTGAGGTTTGGCAGCCATGCCAAGGCCACCTGCCCTCAGGGAAAAATAAGGGAACAGGAACAGGGAAGCCCACACCAAGGGGACTAACCTTATTCAATTCAGCACAGTATTAAATTTAAAACCCCTTTTTTTTTTTTTTTTTTTTTTTTACAGTAAACAAAATACTCCCCAGAATCCTAGGGGTGCCCTGAGCAAAATCGCAAGAAAAGAAACCCCAAAAACACCAGGGGAACCTGTGCGCAAGTGTTAAAAAGTGCCCTTAAAAAGCACACTTTAGAAATCCAAAATGGCCGCCGCACTTTTTCACCCGCGGTAAAAAACGGCACGAAAATACAAAGGTACCCAAATAATATGGAAAAGAAAGAAAACGACCCTCTAATAAAGGGCAAGCGAAAAAAGGCAGGAAAAAGTGCAATTTGGAAGCCAGGGGAGCCGACAGAGCCTCTGCCCAAGCAAAGAACAGAGAGCTGAAAGCTTAAAACAAGGAAAATTCCTACCAGCTCTGGGAACAGCAAGGAACTCAGCCCACTTCTCCAAGTGACAGGCAATGTTGCAGCCGGTATGGCTCTTCCCCGAACAGCCTTGGGGAGAGCTCAACCCAGGCTTCAGAGATTCCCAGGCAGGAAGGCAGGAGCCCAAGGCAGTCTGGCTTTCCCCAGAAAGTCCCCTGTGTCTTTTTTTTTTTTTTTAAAGATACAGCTACCTAGCAAAGGAAATAGAACATAAAGGACCAGAAATAAACCCCAAAAGAACTAACTAACTAGTGTTGCTCCTTCAAGTGTCACTTAGCGTGCCCAGCAGGGGCACAGAAGTCCTCCAGCTGCAGGGAGACTGGACACACTGGGGACTTCTGGGAGCTCCGGCTGCATATATACTACAGAAGATTTGATTGGTCCAGTCTCCCGGCTGCAGGAGGAGGGGCACTACCCGATGTTGGAGGACTAAACTGGATTACCGAACAGGAATTACTCTATTTGTATGTTAGTCTATGGGTCCTTCTGCAATATATTAAGGCAGCTTCATGCTACGAAGGTTCATTTTAATGTTTGCTGAATCTTAATGGATCTATAGAGAATCGTCATAATAGAATGTATCTGGAATAAATGCTGGGCATTTGGTATACTGCGCTTATAAATGGATTGCAAACTTTGTCATCTTATGCTACCTGACATTTAATCAGTGCAATGTTGTCATTTACATCTTGAAGGCGCGTGTAATTTGATACGTTATTTTCATAGCTTCACAAGTTTCAAATTTATAAATTGTCCATTTTGTACATACTACCAAATTCAGCTATCTTAATTTCTTATCATGTCATCATCCACTGATCTGCCTTGATTCTTACGAACTCTATCTTTTCTATTTATATATCTTAAAGCTTCAAACCTTTGTATTTGCGCCACCGGTCACGACGTCCGCGGGAGAACTGTCATCACCTTTGCTATGGAAATTGTTTGCCGCTTGAGACGCCCGCACCTGCGCTGTAGTTAACCGCGGGAAAAATGACGTATTCCAAATCATTACGTCGGTGTTAGCTAGGGAAGCTTAACAAACATGAAACAGTCTTAGTTCTTCAGACGCTTCTAATTTCCCCCAAGTAGCCTTGTGCTTAGCGCGATGATATTCACTTGTTTGAATAGATGTTATACTCTCGCAGGGCCATCGATTTTAACACATCTAATCTTCTAAGTGGGGAATCGTCTTCATTTCCTTATTAAATTATGCCCTTTTGTGAACTAGCTATAGTTAACTCTCTACATTAATGAGAATTAGAAATAGAAAAATTCCATATTAATCGGGGATAGTTATACCTACATAATTAATTCATCATTAAAAATAAGTATAAAATATAAATAATAAAAATTAAATAATAAAAATGAATATAAATGAAAATCAAAAATTAAATTTGAATCAAATTATGTGAGCTAGATTAAAAATATTAATGTGATTTAAAATTAATCAAATAATAAAATTGAAAATTAAAATTCTATTGCTTGATTAAAATGATTAAACATAAATCAATATAAATATTAATACAAATTGAAGTAATACTACTAGAGCTAAAATTAACTGAATTATAAATAATGTTGCCAGTAAACTAAATATGATAATCATAAATAGTACACACAATATTGATTCAAACTCACATCAGTCAAGTGAAACTACCTAAATAAATAAAACATAATACTAAATAAAATAAAAGTAATATAAAAAATATATATAATATAAATAAATAAAAATATATAAAAATATATCTAAAATTATTAAAAATTAAAAATTAAAAAATTAACACAATTGATACAAAATTGTTAAAAAATGATAAAAAAAATTTTTAACCGGTCCATCTAATCTTTGTACAAACTCATCTGTTGTCACCTTTCCTTAAGAGATATTGATTATAAAAATACTGATAGATCTCGTTCCATGTTTAAACCATGTGGAGCCAGGGACCCTAATAGAAAAATATACCTCTGTTCCAACCGCTGTAGCATCTTATCATTATCTCCTCCTCTCCAGTTCAGTTTAGCTTTTTTTAATCACAAAAAACTTCAAATCAATAACTCTGTTTCATTTCTTGCCAGTGTTCTACAAGTGGCTTCTCCAGATTACCCCTCTTGATGCTACTTTTGTGTTCAATAATGCGTGTTCTTACGCTCCTAATAGTCTTCCCTACGTATATCTTGTTACAGGGGCACATAATGACATACACTACATGGGATGATTCGCAGTTTGAAAAATCATCTATCCTGAATGTTTGTTGTGTAACAGGGGTGTGAATAGCCAAATAGATGGGTCTATTATCAGCAAAAAATCCTCTTGGATCCCTCCTCCCCATACAGATCCTGTCATAGAGACATTTGAAAGAATAGGCTCTATATTTGTATTATATTTATATTATATATGTTTTTTATAATTTTTTATTATTAATTACATTCAATTTGGGTATGTAAGGCTTTTATATAGTTGTCCTATGCATGTCTTTTTTAAATGATACCACATACCCTGTCTACTAATTCTTATAGGTATTTAATTAATTTATTATATTTATTTTCTTATTGGTTTTATAATATTTGTATTAACAATTGATCATTACGATTAATTTTTAATCTTTTAATTTTTTAACTTTTTATTGGTTTTAAATTTTATGTTTAGTTATAATTTGTATTTTTCATTTTATTTTTAATATAGATGTATTATAGGGTTATGTATTTGTGTTTTGCAGCAAACCTGTGATCCCCTGATGAAGTGGTAATACGAAACACAGCCTGTGTCGGGCTTTCAGGTTTAGAATAATAATTAATAAAGTATCCTTGTTTTGATCACCACGTTTCCTCTAATGTATACATATTAAGATCTTTAAGTCTGTCCTCATATGCTTCATAACAAAGATCACTAAACATTTCGGTAGCCACCATCTGCACCAACTACAACCTGTTTATATCCTTTTGAAGGTGTGGTCTCCAGAATTGCACACAATACTCCAAATGAGGTTGCACCAGAGACCTATAGTCATTATCACTTCCCTTTTTCTGCTGGCCATTCCTCTCCCTGTACACACAAGCATCCTTCTGGCTTTTGCAGTCACTTTTTCTACCTGTTTAGCTACTTTAAGATCAGACACAATTACTTCGGCTCCTACATTGTACCGCTCCTTTGGATTTTTGCAGCCCAAATGCATGACCCTGCATTTTTTAGCATTAAATTTCAGTTGCCCAATTCTAGACAATTCAAGCTTAGCTAGATCCCTCCTCAAGTTATCTACTCCTTTCTGAGTGTCTATACTATTGCAGATTTTGGTATCATCTGCAAAAAAGCAAACCTTACCCAACAGCCCTTCCGCTACATCAATAAAAAATGTTAAAAAGAATTGGACCAAGGACAGATCTTTGCAGCACACCACTGGTAACCTCCTCCTCAGAGTGAGCTCCAATTACTTTACCCTTTGTCACCTCCCACACAACCAATTTCTAGCCCAATCAGTAACTTTAAGGTGGATCCCTAGGGTGCTCAGTTTGTTTATAAGTCACCTGTGTGGAACGGTGTCAAAGTCTTTACTGAAATCTAACACACCACCATCTAGGGCTCTCCCTCGGTCCACCTCCCTGGTCACCTAGTCAAAGAAATCTATCAGATTTGTCTGACAAGCCCTGCCTCTGGTGAATCCATGCTGCCTTGGATCCTTCCAGCCTTTGGACTACAGAAACCTCACTATTCTCTTCTTTAGTAGTCTTTCCAAAAATTTACTAACCACAGAGATTAGACTAAGCGGCCTGTAGTTCTCAATGTCATCCTTACGTTCACTATTGTGTAAAGAGACCACATGTGCCTCTCTCCAGTCTTCTGGCACCACTCCAGACTCCAAAGAGGCATTGAAAAGGTCAGACAGTGGAGCCACTAGAACATCCCCAAGTTCCCTCAGTATTATTGGATATATCCCATCTGGACCCAAGGCTTTGTCTACTTTTAGTTTAGCTAGTTCCTACATTTGCCATTCTGAAGATTGGGCCCCAGGTTTTTCAGTCTGATTTCATATGGCTTCTGCTAGCCTCTCTATGCTTCTGAGTGTATGGGCACTGCCTGTAATTCGTTACTCCATACTTACAGACTCCGCAATACTCTGCTATTCCCCTACCCTATTGGGTGCTTTGGATTACAAAACACTATCACATTGATGCAGAAAGTTGCGAGTTAGAACGCTGCCCTAAGGTTCAGTACACAGCGTTCCAACACAGGCACTAAAAAGTCATTTTACTCCCGAAGCAGTAAATTAAAGGCATGCAATTTATTGCTGTCAGAAAGACACAGCACACACTACAGCAGTAAGATGCATACATTTGCTACGTCAAAAGTAAACATCACCCTTCCTGTTAGTGGGTGAACGGGGGATTAGCTCACGCACTGATAGAGAGATAAACCACACCACATAAAGCTCTCCCTCTGAACAACCACACTGGTGGCCTAACTGGACCCTCTCATTCTCCCCCCCCCCCCCCGCCAACCCAAACCATCCTCCCAGTGCCACCACCAGCCCCCCAACCCCAAAGCATATCTTTGGTGATTCAAGTGGACCCTCTCACTCCCTCCCCCAACCCAAACCATCATGCTGCTGCTACCCCACACCCTGGGCCCCTGATCCCAACCCCATCTTAACTGACTACAGTGGCTCAAGGAAAGTGGGTCTCCTCCAGTTCCTCTGCACCACATCTCCTAAGGTGAGAAGCAGGAGTGACGCTCACTCGCTCCTGCCTCTGTGCCATCTTGAAAGTAGGGGTGCTTGAGCGCACACAAAACATGATCCATGCAGGGTCTAGTGTCACCATTTTTAAGACGGCAGCACAGTCAGGGATCCAGACTCCGAAGCACCCAATATGGGGGGAGGGGGAAGGGGGGAATGAGACTGCAGCACTGGCACCATGGTTTGTGTTGTGGGAGGGGGGGATGTGAAAGCCCATTTAGGTCACAAATTATATGCTTGGAGGTTGGGGGTAGGAGCACCAGGTAGATGGTTTGGGTCAGTTGGGTGAGGGAGGGGAGTGAGAATCCACTTGGGTCACAAATGATATGCTTGGGGGTGAAGAAGTGGGAGGATCTGGTGAGCTGAGGTGACGTGCTGCACCTCTGCTCTGTAGATGCATCTTTACGTCAGCCACAGCGCTGAAAAAAAGAGCAATAAAATGTGCTAGATCTTACTATACAGCGATACACGTCTGCTGGCTACCCTTTAATGCAATGGCTTTAGGAGGATTTTCCTGCATTAGAGAGAAATGTTAACACAGGAAAATCAAATGCAAACTGTTACATTAAGGCGTAGTGCAGCTTGCTGCATTGGCTGCATCTGGTTTATTTCCACATTTCTCCAAGTCATTTGGATGCATCCAGCAATCCTCAATCCCCAGCCTCCACCTCCTTCCCCTCATTTAACACCAGCTCTTCTTCTCCACCACACCACACCACACCACACCCCTTCCCCAAAGCCTACTTCTCCCCCATCAAACTCCTTGTACCTCTTGCCCTCAGCCTTTTGCTGTCCCCTAAACGCTGCCCCTAATACTGCCCCATGTCATTTCTTCCCCCATCATTCCCAGTACTTCTCCAGACCCCCTAGTCTATGCCCTACCCTCTCCCCAAATCTTTCCAGGTACTTCCCTGTCCCCATGCCACCATCCCTACCACTACTAATCACATGTGTAGCGCTACACAGCACTGTAAAGCTTTTGCCTATTTTCTGCCTAATAGAAATCAAAACCAAACCCACTCCCTGTGCTTTTGGCAAGTTAATTATCCCTCCACTGCTTCAGGAACAGGGGCAGGAAACTACCCTGCTGCAGTCTCAGCAATGCCCTTAACCTCAACCCTCATAACTCTCCCCACCTGACCCCTGTCAGCACTGATCAGAGGGGAAATGTCTTCTCTCTTCCTATTAACTCTTAAGAACATAAGATATGCCATACTGGATCTGACCAAGATCCACCAAGCCCAGTACCCTCTTAACAGTGGCAATCCAGGTCACAAGTATCTAGCAGTCTCCCAAAAAGACACAGGTTCTCTGTACCTTCTCTAATAATGCTATATCCTATTTAAGATACAGTGACCAGAATTGCACACAATATTCAAGGTGCGGTCTCACCATGGAACAATACAGAGACATTATAATATCCTTTGTTTTGTTTCCATTCCTTTCCTTATGATACCTAGCATTCTATTTGCTTTATTGGCTGGCACTACACTCTGTGCTTAGGGTTTCAAAGTGTCATCTATGCTGATGCCTAAATCTTTTTCTTGGGTGGTGGTTCCTAATGTGGAGCCTTGCATCGTGTAACAATAGTTTGGGTCATTCTTTCCGAGGTGCATAACTTTACACTTGTCCACATTAAATTTCATCTGCCATTTGAATGTCCAGTCTTCCAATTCATCAAAATCCTCTTGCAATTTTTCACAATCTTCTTGTGTTTTAACAACTTCGAATAATTTTGTGTCATCTGCAAATTTGATTACCTCACTCGTTATTCCCATCTCCAGGTCATTTACACAGATCCCTGTGGTACTCCACCATTTACTTTTCTCCATTGAAAAAATTGGCCATTTAGCCCTACCTTCTGCTTTCTATCTTTTAACAAGTTCCTGATCCACAATAGTACACTGCCTCCTATCCATGATTTTTTAATTTTGCCAAGAGTCTCTCATGAGGGACCTTGTCAAAGACTTTCTGAAAATCCAGATACACTACATCAACCGGCTCACCTTTGTCTCCCTGTTCATTCACACCTTCAAAAACATAACAGATTAGTAAGACAACCGCTGCTGGTCGCTGGAAGTAGCGGGATATAAAAGTGTACACTAAATAAATAAATAAAATAAATAAAGGCCCTCCTTGGCTAAAGCCGTGTTGGCTTTCTCTCATTAAACCATGACTATCTACATGTTCAGTAATTTTGCTCTTCATAATGGTTTCGACCATTTTATTTATTTATTTACATTCTCTTACATACCGCGCTATTCTGCATCAGTGCGGTTTACATTGAACAAACTGAAATTATATTGAACAGGGCATTATAACTTGGAGATAACTATTTTACAGGGAACATGGGCTATGGCGGGTTAAGTGGCTTGCCCAAGACCACAAGGAGCACCTGTGGGACTAGAAACCCCAGTCCTTCCGGCCCAAGGTTGCTGTCCTCTAGTGGGATTTGAACCCCCGACCTTCCGGCCTGAAGTACCTTGCCCCAACCACTAGGCCACTCCTCCACTCCAAGTACTGCCATCAGGCTCACTGGTCTGGACTTTCCCAGGTCACCCCTGGAACCCTTTTTAAAAGCTTTTGTTACATTGGCCATTCGACAATCTTCAAGTATTATAGATTTTAATTATAGTTCACAGATTACTAATAGTAGGTCTGCAATCTCATATTTTAGTTCAACATCCTTGGATGTATACCATCCAGTCCAGGCGATTTGCTATTCTAGATGATCAAATAGTTGTAATACATCTTCCAAGTTTATCGATATTTCTTTCAATTTTTCCGATGCATCATCTTTAAATATATTTCAGTCATGGGTAACTTCCCTACATCTTCTTCAGTAAAGACTGAAGCAAAGAATTCATTCAGTCTCTTCACTATAGCCTTGTCCCCTCTTGGTGCCCCTTTTACCCCTCTATCATCTAATGGCCCAACTGACTGTCTCAGGTTTTTTGTTACTAATGTACTTGGAAAAGTATTTATTACGCGTTTTTGCTTCCACGCCAATCTTTTTTTCAAATGCTCTCTTTGCCTGCCTGATCAATGCCTTGCATCTAACTTGCCAGTGCCTTTGTCGTTTCCCTTTTTTCATCATTTGGCTCCTTTCCCCCCCCCCCCCCCCCCCCCCCCCCCCCCCCCCCCATTTCCTGAAAGATGCTTTTTTTTGGCTACAACAGCCTCTGACCTCACCTTTAAACCATGCTGGCAGTTTTTTGGACTTCCCTCCACTTTTTTTAAAATGTGGAATACAACTGGTCTGAGCTTCCAAGATAGTATTTTCAAACAACTCCCATGCTTGATGTAAATCTTTAACCTTTGCAGCTGCTCCTTTTAGTTTTTTCTTAACTATTTTCCTTATTTTATCATAGTCTCTCTTTTGAAACTTAAAAGGTAGCACTGTGGATTTCCATGCTGTCCTTCCTCCATTTATTAAATCAAACACAATTATGCTTTAATCACTATTGCCAAGTGGCCCTTATCTCTTGCACCAGTTTTGTGTTCCACTAAGGAGTAGGTCCAAATTGACTTCCCCTCGTCTGTTCATGAACCAGAAGAAGCAGTCATTTATTTCATCTAGAAACTTTATCTCCCTAGCATGTCCTGCCATGACACTGACCCAGTCAATACCAGGGTAATTGAAATCACCCATTATTAATGTTGTAACTTTTGTTAGCTTCCCTGATTTTTGAGCATGTCATCATCCATTTGTTCATTCTGGCCAGGCGGTTGATAGTACACCCCCCCTCTGCCATCGCCTTTCCCTTTTTATATGGAATTTCTATCCATAGATTCTACAGCAAATTTTGTTTCCTGCAAAACTTTAATCCTGTGGAACTCAATGCCCTCTCTAACAGAGCGCAACCCCTCCACCAATTTAATCGGCTCTATCACTGCGAAGACTTTTCAGAGTAAAGCCAGCATTTATGATGTGGTTGGATCAAAGCCCTCGGGACGTCTGACTGCTGATGTAGCTGCGCATGAAATGAGAGTCAGAAGCTGTGAAGATGTCTTACGCATTGGAAAATGGAATGTACGAAGCATGAACCAAGGGAAGTTGGAGGTGGTCAAGAATGAAATGGAACGTGTACAACTTGATCTGTTGGGTGTCAGCGAACTGAAGTGGACTGGCATGGGGCACTTTGCATCAGATGATCACATGGACTACTATGCTGGAAATGAAAGACAAAGAAGAAATGGTGTTGCATTTATAATAAAGAAGAAACTTGCAGGAACTGTAATGAAATACAATGCAGTCAGCGAACGCTTAATCTCTATTCGTCTACGAGGATTGCCTATCAACACAACTATAATTCAAGTATATGCCCCAACAACAGCTGCAGAAGAGAATGAAATTGAAGAGTTCTATGAACAAGTACAAGCTGAATTTGACAGAACATGCAAACAGGATATCCTGATAGTCATGGGTGACTGGAACGCAAAGGTTGGCAACAAAGAAGAAGGCAAAGTAGTTGGAAAATATGGACTTGGCAACAGAAATGAAGCTGGAGAAAGACTGATAGAATTCTGCAAGACCAATGATCTATTCATCTCAAACACCTTCTTCCAGCAACACAAGCGGCGACTGTACACATGGACTTCACCCAATGGATTGTATAAAAATCAAATTGCTACATCTGTGGAAGTCAACGATGGAAAAGCTCTGTAACATCAACAAAGACAAAACCTGGAGTTGACTGTGGTACAGATCATCAACTACTAGTATGCAAACTCAAGCTAAAGTTGAAGAAGAGCAAACCACTCATGAATGCAGCAAAATATGACCTTGAGAATATACCACTGGAATTTAAAGACTGCCTGCAAAATCGATTTGCTGCTTTAGATACAAATGACAGAGCTCCGGAAGAGTTATGGAATGACATCAAGAACGTTGTGTTGGAAGAAAGCGAGACGTCTCTACAAAAGGTGAAAAAACAAAAACGGCCAAACTGGATGACGGAAGAAACTCTGAAAATTTCCCAGAAACGCAGAGAAGCTAAAGCCAGAGGAGAAAGAAAGACAATCGCAGAACTCAGAGATTTCCAACGTGCAGCAAGACAGGACAAGGAAAAGTACTACAATGACACTTGCAAGGAAATAGAAGCAGAAACTATTAGAGGAAGAACAAGATCGGCTTTCCTAAAGCTACGAGAGTTAAAGAAAAAGTTCCAGACTCAAATTGGAATGTTACAAGATGCTCAAGGTTCTATGTTGAATGATGCTGAGAAGATCAAGAAAAGGTGGAAGGAATATACAGAGTTTTTATATGATAAAGATCAAGTGGACCAACAGCCGTTTCAACCTATACCTTATGATCGGGAACCATTGGTGATGAAAGAAGAAGTTGAAGCAGCATTGGAAGCCTTATCAAAGAACAAAACAGGCACTGATAGCATTCCCATAGACGTATTGCAGCAATCTGATGCAGCTGTTACCGTACTCACAAGGCTCTGCCAAGAAATATGTAGGACATCATCATGGCCAACTGACTGGAAAAGATCTGTGTTTATACCAATACTAAAGAAAGGTGATCCAACTGACTGTGGAAATTATCGCACAATCGCTCTGATCCCACATGCCAGCAAGATTCTACTGAAGATTATTCAAAAGAGACTACAACCATACCTGGAACAAGAACTACCTGAAGTGCAAGCAGGGTTCAGGAAAGGGCGAGGAACGAGAGACATCATTGCAGATGTGAGATGGATCCTTGAAAAGACTAAAGAATACCAAAAGGATATCAATTTGTGCTTTATCGACTATAGCAAGGCTTTTGACTGTGTAAACCATGAGAAACTCTGGACCACATTAAGAAGCATGGGTATACCCAAACACCTGATCGTTCTCTTGCGCAATCTATACATTGATCACGAAGCAACAGTTCGAACGGAACAAGGAGAAACAGAATGGTTTAAAATAAGCAAAGGTGTAAGACAAGGCTGCATACTTTCCCCCTACCTGTTTAATTTATATGCAGAACAAATCATCAGAGAAGCAGGATTGTATGAAGACAACAGAGGTGTGAAGATTGGTGGAAGACTCATCAACAACCTTCGCTATGCTGATGATACCACATTACTGGCTGAAAGTGAAGATGATCTGAAACATTTGCTTCTCACAATCAATGAATATAGTCTCAAAATGGGCCTGCACCTTAATATAAAGAAGACAAAGATCATGACAACTGGCATAATCAACAGGTTCATCGTTGAAGGAGAAGAAAATGAAATTGTGAACAACTTTAACCTACTTGGATCAACTATCAATAAAGAAGCAACAAGCAGTCAAGAAATCAGACGACGCATTGCTCTTGGCAGAATGGCTATGAAAGACCTAGATAAGATTCTCAAGAGCAGAGATGTCTCTCTCCATACAAAGATTGAAGGACTGGAAAGGGGGGCTGTTACTTCTGGAGAGAAATCTGAAATTGTGAGTATATACTTCTGGGAATTTTTCTGAAAGGAATTTTTTTTCTTTTAAAGCTAATTAATCTGTGAACCCACTATTTTTTTTTGTTAAATCAGTCAGGGCCTAGTAGCAACAGTTTAAGATTCAATTTAAAAACACAGAAGAGAACTTTCTGGTTACCTTTCATACCCAGTAGACAGCTGTAGTTTAAATTTCATAGTCACTCAGGGCCTAGCATCAGCAAAGTACTTTTAGTTTCAAATTAAAACACAGAAGAGAGCTTTCTGGTTAAATTTAGAATCCAGCAGAGAGCTTGTAGTTTAAATTTCATAATAGGTTAGAGCCTAGTAGCAGCAAAGAGCTATAATTTAAATCAAATCAGAATATAGCTTAGCACAAGAGGCAAAACAAGGTCAATTCTCCTTGAGCAGCATATAAAGTCTTCTAGAGACCTTTACAAAGAGGCCTTCTACCTAGTGGGCAAGCAACCTGTGAAGCTTTTTCAATAGGTGTTAACACCAGCTGGCAGTTCAAAAGGTCATTTTGAAAGACTCCTTCTATCCAAGCAAGGACTGTTAATTACCCAGGAAGTAGGTCACTGCTTACATCATCAGCACAAGCATAAATAGCTCAACCAGAGCTCTGTGACCCTGTCTTGAAGGACTGGAAAGGGGGGCTGTTACTTCTGGAGAGAAATCTGAAATTGTGAGTATATACTTCTGGGAATTTTTCTGAAAGGAATTTTTTTTCTTTTAAAGCTAATTAATCTGTGAACCCACTATTTTTTTTGTTAAATCAGTCAGGGCCTAGTAGCAACAGTTTAAGATTCAATTTAAAAACACAGAAGAGAACTTTCTGGTTACCTTTCATACCCAGTAGACAGCTGTAGTTTAAATTTCATAGCCACTCAGGGCCTAGCATCAGCAAAGTACTTTTAGTTTCAAATTAAAACACAGAAGAGAGCTTTCTGGTTAAATTTAGAATCCAGCAGAGAGCTTGTAGTTTAAATTTCATAATAGGTTAGAGCCTAGTAGCAGCAAAGAGCTATAATTTAAATCAAATCAGAATATAGTTTTCCTCAGCAGCACAGGACAAGGTACTGTGTAGCAGCCCTTTTTTAATAAGTGTTATATCCCTCCCTCCCTCCCCACACCCACCCTCCCCTGGGAAAATCACAGCTTTATAGGTACTTGCACAACTTAAAAGACAGGAGGTGCTCTCAGGTGAAGCTCATTACCCAAATCAGTCATACACCAAGGACCGGAGATTAATTAAGCTTCAGGTGAACAAGGTATATTAAACTTCTTAGGTACAGTTTTAGTGGTATAAATATCCATTGCACCCTTTAGTACATATAGAACTTAAAGATCTAAACACAAACTTAAAACTAAGATGCAGACAGCAGTCCAGCAGCGGGATGTGGGCTTTCCAGTCTTTTGCATTGAGTGTCACATGTATGATTTTCTCCCAGCTGGTGAGAGGTCTTACGTGTGCACTAGGTGCAAGGAGCTCTCTGCTCTCAGGGAACGAGTCCGTTCTCTAGAGGCTAGAGTAGCAGACTTGGAAAACATAAGACAGACAGAGAGGTACATAGACGAGACCTACAGGGATATAGTCCTGAAGTCCCACCTCCAGTCTGGCAGCATCCCTGTTGCCATGGAGGAGAGAGGTCACGTGACAGGAGAGCATCACCCTGGTGTGGCAGGAAGTGATCCTGTAACTAGGACCTGTCCTCCAGGTGATGTAAACCCCTCTCGCACCGAGGAGGTTTCTCCAGGGCCAAGTGCCCATGCGGGAAGGGTTAGGACAGCAGTTATAGTTGGTGATTCGATCATTAGGCATGTAGATAGCTGGGTGGCTGGTGGACGTGAGGATCGCCTGGTAACATGCCTGCCTGGTGCGAAGGTAGCGGACCTCACACGCCACCTAGATAAGGTCTTAGATAGTGCTGGGGAGGAGTCTGCTGTCTTGGTACATGTTGGTACCAATGACATAGGAAAATGTGGTAGGGAGGTTCTGGAAGCTAAATTTAGGCTTTTAGGTAGGAAGTTGAAATCCAGAACTTCCAGGGTAGCGTTCTCCGAAATGCTTCCCGTTCCACGCGCAGGACCCAATAGGCAGGCAGAGCTCCGGAGTCTCAATGCGTGGATGAGACAATGGTGCAGAGATGAGGGGTTCGGATTTGTTAAGAACTGGGGAACATTCTGGGGAAAGGAGGGGCTCTTCCGAAGGGATGGGCTTCACCTTAACCGGGATGGAACCAGGCTGCTGGCATTAACCTTTAAAAAGGAGATAGAGCAGCTTTTAAACTAGATAATAGGGGAAAGCCGACAGTCGCCCAAGAGCGCATGGTTCGGAAGAATGTATCCTTGAAGGATACTACAAAAAGCAGAGAGGTTCCAAAAAAGAGTAAAGTAGCCCAAATGCCCTCGCATATGGAGCAGACAGAACTTAAAGATCCCAAATTACCCATGTCTACCAATAGCCAAATTAATATGAATAAAATACAGTCTCTAAAATGCTTGTATGCAAATGCTAGAAGTCTACAAAACAAGATGGGAGAGTTAGAATATATAGCACTAAACGAGAGGTTAGATATGATTGGAATATCAGAGACATGGTGGAAGGAGGACAACCAGTGGGACACTGTGATACCTGGGTACAAACTATATCGAAATGATAGAGCTGATCAAATTGGTGGAGGGGTTGCGCTCTATGTTAGAGAGGGCATTGAGTCAGAAAGGATTAAAGTTTTGCAAGAAACAAAATTTGCTGTAGAATCTCTATGGATTGAAATTCCATGTAGAAAGGGGAAGGCGATGGCAGTGGGGGTGTACTATCGTCCGCCTGGCCAGAATGAACAAATGGATGATGAAATGCTCAAAGAAATCAAGGAAGCTAGCAAACGTTACAGTGCAGTAATAATAATGGGTGATTTCAATTACCCCGGCATCGACTGGGTCAGTGTCACAACAGGACATGCTAGGGAGATAAAGTTCCTAGATAACATAAATGACTGCTTCTTGGAGCAGCTGGTTCATGAACCGACCAGAGGGGAAGCAATATTAGACCTAGTCCTTAGTGGAACACCAGATGTAGTGCAAGAGATAAGGGTGTTGGGGCCACTTGGCAATAGTGATCATAGCATGATCGCCTTTGATTTAATTAGTGGAGGAGGGATAGTAAGGAAATCCACAGTACTACCCTTTAACTTTCGAAAGGGAGACTATGATAGAATGAGGAAAACAGTTAAGAAAAAACTAAAAGGAGCAGTTGCAAAGGTTAAAGACGTACATCAAGCTTGGGTGTTGTTGAAAAATACTATCTTGGAAGCCCAGACCAGCTGTATTCCACGCTTTAAGAAAAGTGGAAGGAAGTCCAAAAAATTGCCAGCATGGTTTAAAGCTGAGGTCAGAGAGGCTGTTGTTGCCAAAAAAGCATCTTTCAAGAAATGGAAAAAAGAGCCAAATGATGAAACCTGGAAACAGCACAAGCACTGGCAAGTCAAATGCAAGGCATTGATAAGGCAGGCAAAGAGAGAATTTGAGAAGAAGCTTGCTGCGGAAGCAAAAACGCGAAATAAAGACCTTTTCAAGTACATTCGTAGCAAAAACCCGTGAGAGAGTCAGTTGGTCCATTAGATGATAAAGGGGTTAAAGGAGCACTAAGAGGCGACAAGGCGATAGCGGAGAGACTGAATGAATTCTTTGCTTCGGTCTTTACTGAGGAAGATGTAGGGATGTTACCCACGACTGAAGTGGTATTTAAAGGTGTGGAAGAATTGAAGGAAATATCGATACATCGGGAAGATGTCCTACAACTATTAGATAAACTGAAGAGTAGCAAATCACCTGGGCCGGATGGTATACATCCAAGGGTGTTGAAAGAACTGAAATATGAGATTGCAGACCTGCTATCAGTAATCTGTGAACTATCATTAAAATCATCTCTAATACCTGAGGATTGGAGGATCGCCAATGTAACACCAATTTTTAAAAAGGGTTCGAGGGGTGATCCGGGAAACTACAGACCGGTGAGCCTGACATCAGTACCGGGGAAAAATGGTAGAAACCATCATAAAGAATAAAATTACTCAGCATATAGATAGTCATGACCTAATGGGAGACAGCCAACATGGCTTTAGACAAGGAAGATCTTGTCTTACTAATCTGTTATGTTTTTTTGAAGGAGTGAATAAACAGGTGGACAAAGGTGAGTCGGTTGATATTGTGTATCTGGACTTTCAGAAAGCCTTTGACAAGGTCCCTCATGAGAGACTTTTGGCAAAACTAAAGAGTCATGGGATAGGAGGCAGTGTACTACTGTGGATCAGGAACTGGTTAAAAGATAGAAAGCAGAGGGTAGGGCTAAATGGCCAATTTTCCCAATGGAGAAAGGTGAATAGTGGTGTACCCCAGGGATCTGTGCTGGGTCCGCTGCTTTTTGACATATTCATAAATGACCTGGAAAGTGGAATAACGAGTGAGGTTATCAAATTTGCTGATGACACAAAACTATTTAAAGTTGTTAAAACCCAGGAGGATTGTGGAAAATTGCAAGAGGATCTTGATAAATTGGAAGACTGGGCATCAAAATGGCAGATGAAATTTAATGTGGACAAGTGCAAGGTTATGCACCTAGGGAAGAACAACCCAAACTATGGTTACACGATGCAAGGTTCCACATTAGGAACCACCACCCAAGAAAAAGATTTAGGCGTCCTTGTGGATACCATGTTAAAACCCTCGGCCCAGTGTGCAGCGGCGGCCAAGAGAGCAAATAGAATGCTAGGTATGATAAGGAAAGGAATGGAAAATAAAACAAAAGATATTATAATGCCTCTATATCGTTCCATGGTGAGACCGCACCTTGAATATTGTGTGCAATTCTGGTCGCCATATCTTAAAAAGGATATAGCAATTTTAGAAAAGGTTCAGAGAAGAGCCACCAAAATGGTAAAGGGGATGGAAGGCTACTCCTATGAAGAAAGGCTAAAAAGGTTGGGGCTCTTTAACCTGGAAAAGAGACGGCTGAGGGGAGATATGATAGAAGTCTATAAATTAATGAACGGAGTGGAACGGGTAAACGTAGATCGATTGTTTACCTTATCAGAATATAGAAAGACTAGGGGACATGCAATGAAGCTACAGGGTAAACTATTTAAGACTAATAAAAGAAAATATTTTTTCACTCAACGTGTAATCAAACTATGGAATTTGTTACCGGAGGATGTAGTAAAGGCTGTTAGTGTAGCTGGGTTTAAAAAAGGTTTGGACAAGTTCCTGGAGGAAAGGTCCATAAACCATTATTAAGAAGGGACCCAGGATATCAATGCTTGAACCAAAACAAGCATTGTGGAACCTGTGTCCCTTGGGGAAACTGCTAGGTACGTATGACCTAGATTGGCCACTGTTGGAAACAGAATACTGGGCTTGATGGACCTTGGTCTGACCCAGTATGGCATATCTTATGTTCTTATATGTTCTTATGATTTGACTTGTTCAAGCCATATTTTCAATAACATCATATGGATGTGAAAGCTGGACAGTGAAAAAGACAGATAGGAAGAAAATTGATGCCTTTGAATTATGGTGTTGGCAGCGAATACTGTGTATACCATGGACTGCCCGAAGAACAAACCAGTCGGTACTAGAGGAGATCAAACCTAAGCTTTCTTTAGAAGCTCAGATAACAAGACTTCGACTTTCATACTTTGGACACATCATGCGAAGAGAGAAATCATTAGAGAAAGACATTATGCTTGGCAAGATAGAAGGTCAACGCAAAAGAGGAAGGCCAGCAACGAGATGGATCGATACAATAACAGCAGCTACGGGTACCAGTCTGTCAACAATGAGCCGCCTGACTGAAGACCGAACACAATTTAGGACAGCTATCCAGAGGGTCGCCATGAGTCGACTCCAACTCGACGGCACTTAACAACATCACTGCGATATAATTTGTATCCGGGTATCAGTTTCCCACTGGTTGTCCTCCTTCCACCATGTCTATGAGATTCCAATCATATCTAACCTCTCATTTAGTGCTATATATTCTAACTCTCCCATCTTATTTTTTAGACTTCCAGCATTTGCATACAGGCAATTTAGAGGCAGTATTTTATTACAGTCTCCTAGTGGAGGTGGTAGATATGAGGACAGTATCTGAATTCAAAGAAGCATGGGACAAACACAGAGGATCTCTAAAGGAAAAAAGGGGACTGTTGTAGTGATTGATATGGAAGGACAGAGTAGATAGGTCATGTGGTCTTTTTCTGCCATCATGTTCTATGTTTCTATTGATATTGATCTGGCTATCGGTAGGCAGGGGTAATTTGGAATATTTTAAGCTCTGTCTGCTCTGTACTTAAGGGCATTTGGGGTTCTTTTGTCTTTATTGGATGCCCTAACTTCAGTCTTTTGCTAGTATCCCTCAAGGATACATCCTTCCGAACCATGCACTCTTGGGCAACTTCTCTGCTTTCCCCTATTATCTAGTTAAAGAGCTGCTCTCTCTCCTTTTTAAAGGTTAATGCCATCAGCCTAGTTCCATCCCAGTTAAAGTGGAGCCCATCCCTTAAGAACATTCTGGGGAAAACAAGGGTTTTTTCCGAACAAATCCAAAACCCTCTTCCTTGCATCATCATCTCATCCACACATTGAGACTCTGGAGCTCTGCCTGCCTTTTGGTTCCTGCGTGTTGAACGGGAAGCATGTCAGAGAATGCTACCCTGGAAGTTCTGGATTTCGACTTCCTACCTAAAAAAGCCTAAATTTAGCCTCCAGAACCTCCCTACCACACTTTCCTATGCCAGTGGTACAGACGTACCAAGACAGCAGACTCTTCCCCAGCACTATCTAAGATCTTGTCTAGGTGGCGCGTGAGGTCCGCTTCCTTCGCACCAGGTAGGCATGTTACCAGGCGATCCTCATGTCCACCAGCCACCCAGCTATCTACATGCCTAATGATCGAATCACTAACTATATCGACTGTCCTAACCCTTCCCCTCATGGGCACATGGTCCTGGAGAAACCTCCTCTTCTCCTTACCCTAGTCTCTCTACCTGCTCTTCCCCTCATCGCTGCGGCTTTGCATCCGCCCTGACCCTTATCACTGTACAGCCTTTCACCACACTGTCCAAGACTTCTGCTTTTTCACTCCCTCTGCCTCCAGCTCTTCTCTTAGGGCACTGCCGCCATCTCCTCCTCCTCCTCTCCCTGACCTTTGTGCTTCTTCTCCCTTCTATCCTCTATATAACAGCACAGCAACCTTCCACCCCTACTTCATCACTCTCCCCACCTTGCCTCAGTATCAGTCTACCTCGTCAGCAACCAGCTTCCAGGCCCCCCTACAACCCTTCAATGTTCCCAGCTGTTCTCCAAACTCTGAAATCTTGCTTCTAACAGCATATACCAGTCCCCCCAGTGTTGTCTCCCTTCCCTTGACACCAATCTCAACTCTCCTCCTAATTCTACCCATAAACCATGTCTCTCTCAACCATTGCCCCTGTCCACCTAAATATTATTACTACTAAACATTTGTAAAGCGCTACAAGACATATGCAGTGCTGTACATATAGACAGAAGACACAGTCCCTGCTCATCAAAGCTTACAGTCCAATTAAGATGAAAAAACATTGCAAAACTGGGGACTAGAGTATGGCAAATATTCACTCCCTAGTTTTTCTCCTGATCTTTGCTTCTACCCCTTTCCTCAGCTTTTTTCCCCCCCTTACTTCCATCTTACCCAAGCTCTTCATCTAATGCTATGTGCATCACCTCAGCCCTTGCCTCTTGGCTTAAAATGTATGCTCCTAAATTTAAGGCTGCCATTCATTTGCCTGGATTTATTAGCCAAATTTAGGTGTCCAGCGCTGAAAATCAGTGCTAAGCTCCTAACATGCAATGAAGCTACAGGGTAAACTATTTAAGACTAATAAAAGAAAATATTTTTTCACTCAACGTGTAATCAAACTCTGGAATTTGTTACCGGAGGATGTAGTAAAGGCTGTTAGTGTAGCTGGGTTTAAAAAAGGTTTGGACAAGTTCCTGGAGGAAAGGTCCATAAACCATTATTAAGAAGGGACCCAGGATATCAATGCTTGAACCAATACAAGCATTGTGGAACCTGTGTCCCTTGGGGAAACTGCTAGGTACGTATGACCTAGATTGGCCACTGTTGGAAACAGAATACTGGGCTTGATGGACCTTGGTCTGACCCAGTATGGCATATCTTATGATCTTATGATCTTATGAACTTTTTCCCCACCCTTAATCAGTCCCTCTTCAGGTCCACTTTTTATACTGCTAAATTCAGAAGTTTAGAGAAAATTTAAGAATATACTTAGGCACTCAGCTCTAGTACATTTTTAAAGAGGCCAATTTAGGAGCATAACTCCTTTGACTATCAGGCCCCATGATGTTATCTTGCTCCCCCTTCAGTTTTTTGCAAGCTTTCTTCAGTTCTAGTTATGATACTTGCTCCTTGCCATTACTCAGTTATTTGCCAAACTATACCCGGCTCCCTTCCTTCTTCCCCCATCCTTAGTTCCTTTAGTCCTTCCCTCTCAGGTTCAGCGCAAGGGTACTGGACACCCCAAGCAAACCTGCAGCCTAAAGTCCTGTACCAAAATTTTGATAATTAAATTCAACAATCATGCGAACACCACCGCTCTTGCAACAAGCCTGCAAAAGTAACTATCTACTCCGCAATAGTAAATTGCACTTTGTATTTATGTGTGTGCTGCTTGCCCGGCCAGGATCTGCCCCTGTGAAGCTGTCACCCTAGGCCACTGCCTGGTCTCACCTGATGGAAGTGCCAGCCCCACTCCCCCTCCTCATCTCTGC
Organism: Ichthyophis bannanicus; assembly: GCA_033557465.1. Lineage (NCBI taxonomy): Eukaryota > Metazoa > Chordata > Amphibia > Gymnophiona > Ichthyophiidae > Ichthyophis > Ichthyophis bannanicus. The sequence continues at coordinate 58,153,204 of CM066036.1, forward strand.
CCCATCCCTCTTCCAATCCCATGCCAGTGTCCCCCACTTCCTCTACCCTCGTCTCCACTGCTCCCTGCCCCCACCCCCACCCCCACCCCCACCCTTCTCTACCCCTACCCCTGTACCCCAACCCCTGTACCCCCCTCCCCATCTCAACCCTGTACCCCAACCCCCCATCTCAACCCTGTACCCCAACCCCCCTCCCCATCTCAACCCTGTACCCCAACTCCACCCACCCCCTTAACCCTGTACCCCAACCCTCCCCTCCCCCACCCTGTACCCCAATCCTATCCCTCACCCGTTCCTTCTGCTGCCCGATCCCCTACGCCTCCCTGTCCCCGTGTCCCTACCCTAGTGCCCCCCCGGTCTCCCGCTCCGTTCTCCCCGGCCGTCTCCTCACACGCAGCCGCCGGGCCCTCGGGCTGCCGCTCGGCGGACATGTTGGGGGCAGGTTCCCCGCCCCGGAGAGCGGCAGTGGCGCTGCGCTCGGTACCTGCGCGTGCTGTGGCGGCGGCCGTGGCCCGGACTCGCTCCGTCCCTCCCTCGCTGGCGGCGGCGCGCGCGGCCCCTTTAAATCGCCGCCGCTCGGCCTCCGCTCGGCCTGCCAGGGGGCGGGGACGCGCCGGCAGCGCCTCCGCCGATTGGTCGCTGGAGCGCAGCCTGCGGGCGCGGGCTCGCGAGGCGCCCTGTCCCCCCCGCGCGAGACTCGAAGCCGGGCGGCGACCTGCAAAAGGCGGAGCGGAAGCGAGGATGGCGCGCAGGATCCGGGTGCGCCGCCCCCCCCACGCCCTGCACGGCTCGCGGCCGGATAAAGACTGAGGGTGTCCGCGCGCGCGACCTCCCCCCCTCCTCTCCCCACAGCATCCGGGTCCTGCGCCCTCGGCTGAGCCCCAGGGTCCCACCATGTGCTCGCTGCACCGGGGCCTGCGGCCCATCCCGCTGGGAGCCAGCACCGGGCTTTCTGCCGCCCTAGGCAGTCCCATGTTGCCGCCCTGCGCTGCACCGCCGCCAGACCCCCTCCAGCATCTCACCTGGCTACTTCCAGGCCCAAGGAGCCCATGTGCAGGGGGCAGGGGGTCACCAGGCCACCTAGTGGCTGAGCCAGCACACGACATGCAGGGGGCAGGGGGTCACCAGGCCACCTAGTGGCTGAGCCAGCACACGACATGCAGGGTGCAGCATGTGCACCAGTCACTGGCACCGGTGGCCTACCAAGGCTGAGCAGTGGGCGCTGGCTGGGAGGGGGGTGCACCCCCACCGGGCCCACACTAATGAGGCACTGCGGCAAACTTACCTTAAAGATGGGCACTTGCCTATAACTCTGTGCCCACCAAAGTCTCGCTATTCAGCCGATAACCACATAGTCACTGGCTTGTCCTAACTCTACCCGGTTTGCCTATCTTAACTATGCAATGCTATCCACTTAGTGGCTCAATAGCCATCATGGTAAGCGGCAAAACTGGATAGTGCTCGCTGGATGCCAGATATGCTTCAGCACTGAATATCCATTTTCATTTTTTACTGCACCAGGCGTGCTCTTTAGCAGCTCGGAATATCGACCCCACAGGCTTTTTGATAAACTAAATTATCCAGAAGAAAAAATAAAGTGGCACTGATGCAATTAATAAATATAATAATTTAATAAAACCATAAAATTATAAACTTGATAAAAACATGAAATAAAACTAAAAAATCAATAAAATCCAGCATAGCCATTTTTCCACATATCGTCTGCATCACAGAAAACTAGTGTATGTGAAATATCTTTAAAGTGATAATTCAAATAAGCTCTTTTATATCTACATGTCTTTAGAAAATGATCATTGGAATATAGACATAGCACATGTAAAGCTGTTAAAACCACTATATAACGCATCAACTGTTTTGCTGTTTGATATTTCTAATAAATAATGTTACATATTTCCCTGATGCAGACAGTGTGTCGAAACACAGCCATGTTGGGTTTTATTGATTTTTTTCAGTTTTATAATCTCATGTTTTTATCAATTTTATAATTTTGTTTTCTTATTTTTTTTAATAGTAAATGTTGTTTTCCTCTTCGTCTCTCCGGGCCAGTCCAGGCTACTGTCTTACAGTCCTCAGCAGCTGGATAGGACGTGGCTAACTGGCTCCGGCGTGCTGAAGAGGAATTTCGGCCTAAGTATTGGTTTTTTTTGTTTCTTTTTTGTCTGACAGAGTAGCCCTAGCTGGGTTGCCACGGTCAGCAATAAAGGGTATTGACTGCACAAAGGAAATTGATATACCGGTTCTTGAAGCTGGAGGTAGAGCCTGCCTCACATTTCAGCTTCATAGTCATACCCGGAGGGGAGGAGAAACAGCGGATCTGGGAGCCCCAGGTTGCAGCCTTCTGTCCCCACTGCCTGCTCTGAATTCTCCGCGAGCAGCGGGTGCAGGATTGGAGCCTTATCATATTGTTGATTTTTCAGGTAAGAGCAGTCCGGTTAGCGCGAGGGACAGGCCAGGTCGTCGAGGTTTAGAGACGGCGGGGCAGATTCTCTGTCTTTCAGGCTTATTAGTTCCCGGCGCATGTTGGCCATGCCGACGGTTTGTGCACAGTGCGGGAGTCGACGGGGGCTGTCGGGTCCTGGAATCTGTCGGACTTGTTTTCGGGCCGGTAGTTCAGTTGAGCGGCTTTTAGGGGGTCCGATGGATCTTAAACTGCCTTCAACAGCGTCCTCTGAGGTGCTTTCAGACGCGGAGTTTAAGGCGGGAACGGCGGCCATCTTGGCTCCTGCCTCCGCTTCTCCCGCGGTTGCTGACAAGCCAGTCAAACGGAAACAAAAATCAAAGAGGCTTTCCCCGCAGGTAGTAGAGGTGCAGGGGACTTCTCCTGAGGCTCAGGGGAGTTTGCAATCTGTGTTTTCTCCCGATTTCATTTTATCCTTGCATAGGGCTTATCTGTTGAAACTGCAGCAAAGCCTGGACAAGTCTGCTCTGCCAAACAGGGACAGTAGCCTTCAGGGGGCGGCCTCAGCAGCAGATCCTGGAGAAGGCTCCTCAACTCAAAAAACTTTGAGAGCGGACCCTGAGTTTTTCAAGGGGCAGCTGGCAGGACCCCAGGAGATGGAAGAGGGAGAGCTTCTTTCTGAGGAGGTCTTGGATGCCTGGACATTGGGCAAGATTGAGGAAGGAGAACTTGTACCGGGTGAGGACCCTAATATTTTTAGGGTTTTTTGTAAGGAGGAGCTCGGGGCGCTGATTGCACAGTCTCTAGCGGCTTTAAACATTACCTTGCCTGTGGTGCAGGAGGAGCCGTTAGAGGATCCTCTGTTACAGGGCTTTAAACCAGAACAGCGCTGTTTCCCCATTCATAGGGTTATTAGGCAGATGATAGATTCCGAATGGGAATGTCCTGAGGCCTCCCTACGGGGGAGCCGAGCAATGGGACGCTTATTCCCGGTTCCTCAGGAGGACAAGGACCTGCTGCGTATGCCTAAAGTAGATGCACTCATAGCGGCTGTGACAAAAAAGACTACCATCCCAGTGGAAGGTGGTGCGGCCCTAAAAGACCTTCAGGACCGCAAGTTGGAAGCACTGTTGAAGCAAGCGTTCGACTCTAGTGCCTTAGCGCTGCAGGCGTCTATTTGTGGAGCTTATGTCTCTCGAGCCTCCATCAGATGGTTGCAGGGGGACTCGGTTGCCGACAAGGAGGCTGGCACGTGCATGGAAGGCGCTAGGCTTGAGTCGGCAGCGGCATATCTGGCGGACGCTTTTTATGATTTGGTGCGGATTTCCGCAAAGTCCATGGCGTCGGTGATTGCGGCACGAAGATTCCTCTGGCTGCGCGATTGGTCGGCGGACGCATCTTCTAAGACGCAACTTAGCAAGCTCCCATACAAGGGTAAGCTACTCTTTGGGGAAGCGCTTGAAAAAATTGTCAAGGATTTGGGGGATTCCAAGGGGGGACGTCTCCCAGAGGATCGCCCGAAAGGCCCCCGGCCCGGGGCACTTGCCAGGGGGCAGGGTAGAGATTCGCGCAGGTTCCGGGGGTCTCGGTTTGTGCCTTATCAGAGAGGACGTTCGCCAGCCCGCAGGCAGTCCTTTCGAGGGGCGAGGGGATTCGGCAGAGGATATTTTTCTTCCCTTCAGTCCGCCTCCAAAAAGCCCCAATGAAGGGCGGCCGGCTCAGGCGGAGATCCCAGTGGGGGGCCGTCTACAGAATTTCCTTTCCGTCTGGGCCGACATTACAACAGACCAATGGGTCTTAGAGATAATCAGCAAGGGTTATGCGCTAGAGTTTGCTCAGCCTCTGAAGGATGTCTTCCTCAGGTCTCCCTGCGGATCTCCGGAGAAGCGGGTGGCCGTGAACGACACACTGCAACGTTTGCTGCGGCTGCAGGCAGTAGTACCTGTTCCCGAAGACCAATACGGATTAGGTCGATACTCGATTTATTTCCTAGTTCCCAAAAAAGAAGGGTCTTTTCGCCCCATTCTGGATCTCAAGCACGTAAACAGCTTCCGTATGGAAACCCTGCGATTCGTCATTCAGGCGGTGAGACCCGGAGAATTCTTAACATCTATAGACTTGACGGAGGCCTATCTTCATATCCCTATTCGGCCAGATCATTGCAAATTCCTGCGGTTTGCCATACCCATGGGTCATTTTCAGTTCAGGGCATTGCCTTTCGGGCTAGCTACAGCTACGCGGACATTCACCAAAGTGATGGTGGTGGTAGCGGCAGCCTTGAGGAAAGAAGGGATTCAGGTCCATCCCTACCTGGATGATTGGTTGATTCGAGCGGGATCTCGGTCGGAGTCCGTTTCGGCGACCAACCGGGTGGTTCAGTTTTTGGAGAGTCTTGGTTGGGTGATCAATCAGTCCAAGAGTCATCTCACTCCGCAGCGGCGCCTGACCTATCTGGGAGCCTTATTCGATACCGCACAGGGGTCAGTCTTTCTGCCAGAAGACAGGGTGCAGAAGATTTGGAGGCAGGTGAGAGCCTTCTTGGGTGTCAGAGCTCCCACAGCGTGGAGGTACTATCTGAATACTGCAGAGATGGTCTATAAGATACTCAGCAGTACTCTGCAGATAGTGCGACTGAATATCAGTGGATAGCCTCAGCCAGTGCCGCTCACCTGGGTAGCAGCACCTGGTATCCGGATAAGTGCTTTTGAATCACGGGTCCTTAATTCATATTCTTTGAAACCACTTTCCAGGCTCCAAGCAGACCAGAAAACAAATTATATAAATACAATACAAATTACATTTTTAAAAAACCCAGACAAAATGAAAAGCAGAATACAAGTTTCCCCATCTACATCCCTAAAGCCGAGTCATACCCTAAACCCTGGGCCGGTAATGATACCGAAGTGGCTCAATCTGGATCTGACAGAAGCAGTAAACTAGGAATTTTTAACCTGGAAGTCAGTACAGATGGGTGTTCATTTGAAATGTTGCCATTTACTACGCTCTTTGATTTTAACCCGCAACAACTAAGACTGTTGCAAGGGTATTGAGCGCACTGAGTCAGTACTTCAGGCCCTATTCAAATCCAGGCTACAGACTCACCTCTTTGAGACTACTTTCGCATCCTGATCCCTTAGTCTCCTGTTCATCTCATATGTCTTTCATTACCATTTCCCTAAATATATCCTAGTCCCCAGTTGTTGTGTTGTCTGTCCAGACTAGACTGTAAGCTCTTATAAGCAAGGACTGTCTCTTACATGTATATGTACAGCGTTATGTATGCCTTGTAGTGCTACAAAAATGTACTACTAACCCTAGGCAAACCCTCAGAATTCTACAGTTATGATCATCCCAACACCACCCTCCCCACGATAATCCTGTAAAAATGCACAATGGGCATCTTACTTTTAAATATTAAACTGCGTTTTGTATGTCTGTGCATGCCTGCTCTCCCTGCAAGTAAAAGGATGGGCAGATAACTCAGAACCTGTTTTATTGTGACTGCAGATGCTCTAAGCTTACTGCATGGAAGTAAGGCCTGGCAATCTACTTCCAGTTACACCTTGCCAAGAAAGTCCAGCAGATAGTCACAATATGGTCAACAGACGGATCGATATTGACTTGATGGCACATGAAAACTATGCATTTAATAATACTCTCTTGGAAGCCCAGACCAGCTGTATTCCATGCTTTAAGAAAAGTGGAAGAAAGTCCAAAACAACTGCCAGCATGGTTTAAAGGTGAGGTCAGAGAGGCTGTTGTTGCCAAAAAGCATCTTTCAGGAAATGGAAAAAAAAGAGCCAAATCACGAAAACTGTAAACAACATAAGCACTTGGAAATTAGATGCAAGGCATTGATAAGGCAGGCGAAGAGAGAATCTGAGAAGAAGCTTGCTGTGGAAGCAAAAACGCGTAATAAAGACTTTTTCAAGTACATTCCTAGCAAAAAAACTGTGAGAGAGTCAGTTGGACCATTAGATGATAGGGGGTAAAAGGGGCTCTAAGAGGGGACAAGGCCATAGCAGAGAGACCGAATAAATTCTGTGCTTTGATCTTTACTGAGGAAGATGTAGGGATCTTACTCATGACTGAAATGGTATTTAAAGGTGATGCTGCAGAAGAATTGAAAGAAATATCAATACTCTGGGAGGATGTATTACAACTATTTGATAAACTGAAGAGTAGCAAATCACCTGGACCAGATGGTATACAAGGGAAAGAACTGAAATATGAGATTGCAGACCTACTATTAGTAACCTGTGAACTATCATTAAAATCATTGGTAATACCTGAAGATTGGAGGATGGCCAATGTAACGTCAATTACTGAATATGTAGATAGTCATGACTTAATGGGAGACAGCCAACATGGCTTTGGCCAAGTAAAATCTTGTCTTGCTAATCTGTTATATTTTTCTGAAGGTGTGAATAAACAGGTAAACAAAGGTCAGTCGGTTTATATAATGTATCTGAATTTTCAGAATGCCTTTGACAAGGTCCTCCATAAGAGACTCTTGGCAAAATTAAAAAGTCATGGGATAGGAAGCAGTGTACTATTGTGGATCAGGAACTGGTTAAAAGATAGAAAGCAGAGGGTAGGGCTAAATGGCCAATTTTCCCAATGGAGAAAGGTGAATAGTGGTGTACCCCAGGGATCTGTGCTGGGTCCGCTGCTTTTTAACATATTCGTAAATGACCTGGAAATGGGAATAATGAGTGAGGTAATCAAATTTGCAGATGACACAAAATTATTCAAAGTTGTTAAAGCCCATGAGGATAGTGAAAAATTGCAAGAGGACCTTGATAAAATTGGAAGACTGGACGTTCAAATGGCAGATGAAATTTAATGTGGACACGAGCGAAATTATGCACCTAAGAAAGAACAACCCAAACTATGGTTACACGATGCAAGGTTCCACATTAGGAACCGCCACCTAGGAAAAAGATTTAGGCGTCATCGTGGATAACATATTCAAACCCTCCACTCAGTGTGCAGCGGCGGCAGCCAAGAAAGCAAATAGAATGCTAGGAATTATAAGGAAAGGAATGGAAAATAAAACAAAGGATATTATAATGCCTCTGTATTGTTCCATGGTGCAACCGCACCTTGAATATTGTGTGCAATTCTGGTCGCCGTATCTTAAACAGGACATAGCATTGTTAGAAAAGGTACAGAGAAGAGCCACCAAAATGGTAAAGGGGATGGAAGGATACACCTATGAAGAAAGGCTAAAAAGGTTAGGGCTCTTCAACCTGGAAAAGAGTCGGCTGAGGGGAGATATTTATTTATTTATTTATTTTATTTAACATTTGCTTCTATACCGCGCTATTAAAATCAGCGCGGTGTACATCAAACAAGCATACTACAATGTATACAAACAACATTGAGTTTACAAAGAACAGGAAATTGAACATGGGAAGGAAACCAGGGGAACTAATATGATATGATATGATAGAGGTCTATAAATTAATGGAGTGGAATGGGTAAACGTAGATTGATTTATGCCATCAAAATATAGAAAGATTAGGGGACATGCGATGAAGCTACAGTGTTACCTATTTAAGACTAATGAGAGGGCCACATGATGACGCAGAGCTGAGAGGGTGCCTCGCTGCAGAGCTCCAGTTTTTCAGGCTAAATCCCCTTTTTCAAGGTTCACATTGTGCTCCCTAATATCTGAAGACGACGGGGAAAGAAGTGCAGAAAGGGGGAGATAGATCCAAAGTAGAAGGTCTGGATGGTATGCCCCCGAGAACACTGAAATCTACCAACGAGCGCAGCACCAAAATGGCGGTGGAGCAGCCGACACAGATTGTAGTACTGCATTACGAGGCGATGAGAGAAATTATCCTCTCCCTAACAGCAGTTCTGGATGAGAGGCTCTCTCGCTTACACACATCCTTTGAGGAGCTAAAGAGCAGCTTAGAAGCCCAAGCAGCACGTGTGCAACAAGTGGAAACGCAGGTAGAGCACACTGAGGGCCGAGTGGAGGCCTTGGAGCAGAGGGTGCAACATCTCGAGGAAGGAAGACAAGCACTCCTCAATCAGCTGGATGATCAAGAAAACGGGGGGAGAAGGAACAATATAAGAATCACTGGGCTCCCAGAAATGCTGAAAGAGACAGAGATCTGGGACATGGTGGAGGAGTGGCTTCCGAAGCAGCTGGGCTTGCAGGTGAGCAATACCCGCATGAAAGTAGAGTGGCTACATTGGGTCAGCCCGTGCAGGGAGCAAATGGCAAGGTCGCGACCAATAATTGCATGCATATTGAACTTCGCGGAGAAGGATAAATTAATGAAAAGTTGCAGAGCCTAGAAGCAAGCAGAATATAACTTCATATATTCAATCCCCCAAGTAACAGAGGTAGAGCAATTAAGATTAAGATGTTACGTCACCTAAGACCAATGCTGGCACATGAAGACTACCGGACAGTATTCCAAGCCCTGTTAATTCCACACCTCGACTATGCGAACATCATTCTGTACAGGCTCCCCAAAAGTTCCCTTAACCCGTTGCAGCTTGCGATGAATGCCGCGGCATGTGTCCTCTGTGGAGTATGTGATAAGGAAGCTTATCATAGCTCAGGTAGGAGCTATAGAAAAGATGATGTGACTCTGAACAAGCAACCTGTCAGTTCTGGTAGAATTGAGAAAACAGAGTTTTCACATAAAAGACTACCAGTCCCAGAATGCACCAGCTTTCCAGCAGCCATGAGAGGGGCTGAAGTGAGAGAATGTGTGTGCAATCAAGAGAGCTATGAGGTAATCCCTAAGCACTCATCTCAAAGGGCAGGGCTTGATTCAACACAGCTGCGCTGTGTTAGGGAGCAGCACACATTAGGAAAGAATAAGAATAGAGATTATTCTTCAGGAAACAGTTTCAGCTACAGAGGGAGGAAGAGATACAGAGACAGCAACGGCTACAAGCACCAGTATCACCTGGAGAAACAGAAGCCAAGCCAAGCAGATAGAGAGAGAAGGAAACTCTCTGGAAGGAAGAGAAGAAAGGCCATTGGAAGGTCTGGGAGATTCCAAGGCAGTACTCATACTGGGAGGTATTCCAAAAGCCAGCAGAGTCCATTGGACTGGATTCAGCCAGAGGAATGGAGTGGCAGAGATAGGAATCACCAGTGGCTACCTGGAAGAGAGAAGACTGCATGTGGAAGGGACTTTCAGACCAAGGCCAGAAGGTATGTGAGAGAAGATCCAGTGTCCAGGGATCAAGATTGGAAGGCTGGACATCAGAATTGGATTACATATTGGCTAGGCTATACAGAGAGGAATAATGATAGCAGGAGAGGCTCAGGTATGAACACTGATCCAGACCCTATCTATAATAGAGAATGGCAGCAAGGGAATAAGCATTCTCATGATAGTGCCTTAATGAAAGACTCATCTGTGCCAATGTATGATATTGACCCTATGATTGTTGATGCAGGGGGTAATACAGCAGATGAAACTATTTACATGGACTGTTCTTTATCTAAATGCTATTGCTAGTTTTCTATGAGCAAACACATCAGCCATCACAAAGAAACCTAACTTTGTTCTTTATTTCCACTGCAAACAGCTCTTAAAGCAGGATTTGGGCTCACACAGTAGCAGCCAGCCAGCTAAAGGCTTTCAGCTGGTCCATGGATAGTAATTAGGGCTGCACCTGATTGTGTGTGTGAGCAAGGGAGAATCACTGCTGAGATCAGCGTGGAAAATAAGCAGAAGTTAACCTAACCAGCAAAGTTTATTCTTTTCGTTGTGCCTTTGTATTTGGTAATTATTTGCTAAGAAAACATTAGCTAATTGCCTGACAAGCTGAAGGTTGTTTTCTGGTTTACTTTGTGACCTTTTTGTTATCCATTTAAACACTGCAAGCAAGTAACCTCATTTATAGTGCTATCAAGCATACATGTGCTGGGTGAATTAAACCCCATCAATAAAAGAAGTATTTTATTGATCTTACCACTTGGTTTCACAACTCAAATTATTGTCATCAGCTGTGTTTGGGAGTGAATGAACTACAATACCCACAATACCTTGCAAGAATCATATGAATATATGCATCGTCAAGATTGTGTAAGTTCTCACCCTAGGCAGCCGTCTGACAAGTATCAAGAAGAGACCATATAACCCCTACCTTAAAGGACCTTCACTGGCTACCAATAAAATGCAGAATCACCTACAAGGCACTACTCCTTACGTTTAAAGCCATCAATGGTATATCCCCCTCATCCCTCACTGCACTCATTACCCACACCCCCGAAAATAGGTCAAGAAGGTCAATAGGCGCCAACACACTAGTAATCCCGATTGAAGTGACGAAATGCACGCAAACAACCAGAAGCAGAGCATTCTCCTTCTACGCTCCAAGGTGTTGGAATAATCTCCCGTCCAATATCAGATCAATCAAAGATCTCACACAATTCAGGAAAGCCATTAAACATCATTTATTCCTATTATACTTCTCGCAATCCAACTGCACCCCTACAGCTTGTACTAACACAACCACCCAACAGCATTAATAATGTAAAAGTGACACTAGTAATCTGTCATTGTTCAGATGTAAATAGTTCAATGTTATTAATCCAAGTTATTATGTCCTGTTCGATGTAAGCACAAGGCACCTCCCCCTGTCCTGTGCAAAATTGTTAACTGTAAACCGCACTGATGTCAAACAGCGCGGTATAGAAAAGCTAAAAATAAAATAAATAAATATAAAGGTTTTAAAATTTTGTTGTTTAATGATAACTCAGCTCGAGTTGCCGAACAGCACAGAACAATGGCACCCTATTGCTCCCAGTTGGCCGCACGTGGGATACGATTTGCATTGCAATATCCAGCAAGAGTGTGTCTGAGTTATAATAACCAGATGCAAGGTTTTGAAACACCAGAGGCTCTTAAGAACTTTGTGAGCAGCTTGGAAGGCAATGGATCAAAGTAAGCAAAAAGACTGTAAATGAAAGACTTTGAAATTGGCCGTGACGCTGATGAATGAGATCCTCTCTTCCCCTATAATCATAAATGAAATTACTCTTGGTAGGAAGGGGAAAAGGAAATACAGAAAGAGATACTTCGCAACAAGTTCTGCAGAGGGGAAAGTGGGAGATACAAGACTTTGGGATTAATACAGCACAGGCTGAGAGACACAGTGCAAATACGGGAAAAAGGGACTTTTACTTCTCCACCACCTCCGAATCTTGACTTTTAACCAGGCTGAGAGAGGCCATGCATCGAGAGAGAGTCTCTACATCAGAAGTCATATGAAGCCTGTAGAGCAACATCTGGGCGATGGTGGGTAAACTGTGATGCCCTGATAGTGGAACTATCAAGCCCAGTGGGCACAAGATCCCCATTAAACTCAGTTGATAAAGATGTTTGTAAGGATGTGGCTGGAGAGAAGGTGGGGGGAGGTTGAGGACAAGACCATCAAGAGAGGAAGGGTACAGGGTGAAAAAGGGGGAGAAAGCATAAATGAAAGCAAAGGGCGGAAAGAGGAGTGGAGATGTGGATGTATGGAGTCGGGAGCGTGAGTGGCAGACCCATAGAGTAGAGGGTTGGGATGACGGGCCGGGTAGAGCGATGGAGGGGGGGGAAGAAGGGGCACAAAGGGGGGAGGGTTGCGAGAATAGGTAGAGGGACAGGAAGGGGAAGGGAGGAACGGGAGGGAGGGGAAAGGAATGGAGGAAGACTGCTACACAAGAACACGCATTGTATAGTGGAGGCACATGGGGTCGAGGCGAAGGGGGGCCCATTCGATTGGGAAACAGAAACCCCTGAATTTAGGAGAACAGAAACACGGCATAAAGCTGAAGGTCATCACTTTAAATGTGGATGGAATAAATTCCCCAGTCAAGCGTACTAAGCTGCTTAACTATTTTAGAAAGTAGGGAGCAGACATGATCTTTATACAGGAAATATACCTAACAGCAATTGAGTACGCGAAGCTATTGAGGGGCTGGGTAGAAGATATAGGCCATTCTTCCTACAATGGAAGACAGAGAGGGGTGGCTGCACTTGTTCATCGTAGGATACCCTTTACACACCATAAAAGCATAGGTGACTCAGAGGGTAGATTTCATATTATGAGCGGGGAATTAGCAGGAAGAAGGGGTGGCTCTATATAACATATATGCGTCCAGTATTTACTGCCACGATTTCTTTGCCACATTGAGTTCCAGATTACTTAAGGCTATCATTTGATAGTGGGAGGCGATTTTAACCTCCCTAGGGACCCAACAATTGATTGTAAGCCAGCAAGAGGGGGGACAACCCAAGCACAGCGACGGGGGGCCAGCTTCCTGATGAGGGAACTGGGGTTCATAGATGTGTGGCGGGTGTTGCACCCAGAGGAAAGGGCTTTTATGTTCTACTCCCACCCCCATAATAGTTATGCCCAGCTAGACTATTTGCTGGTGTCGAAGCAGACATTCAGGGACATAGAAACAGCCAAGATCGAAGACACTGCCCTATCGGACCATGCGGCTGTGTGACTAGTACTCAGGCCACAGACAGATAGGTGAGGGCAGAGAGGAGAGATGTGGAGAATGAACCCTGCTGAGGGTTCAGGACAGGGTACCTTGTAACTGCCCTCTTTAATAGGACTTATCTCCCTCCCTCCCTCCCCAGCACCCACCCACCCCTGGGGTAATTGTAGTTTTATAGGCACTTGCACATCGTAGAGGAAAGGGGCTGCTCTCAGGTGCAGCTCGTTATCCAAATCAGTCATACACGGAGGACCTGAGATTAATTAAGCTTCAGGTACAGAAGGTGTATTAGGGGTATTAGATACACTTTTATTGGTATAAGCATCTACACCAATCCTTATTATATACAGAATTTAAAAGATCTAAACACAAGCTTTAAACTAAGATGCAGACAGAGGTCCAGCAGCAAGATGGGGGTTCTCCGGTCTTTTGCATTGAGTGTCACATGTATGATTTTCTCCCAGTTGGTGAGAGGTCTTACGTATGCACTAAGTGCAAAGAACTCTTTGCTCTCAGGGAACAAGTCCGTTCTCTAGAGGCTAGAGTAGCAGACCTGGAAGACATAAGAAAGACAGAGAAGTACATGGACGTGACCTACAGGGATATAGTCCTGAAGTCCCACCCCCAGTCTGGCAGCATCCCTGTTGCCATGGAGGAGAGAGGTCACGTGACAGGAGAGCATCACCCTGGTGTGGCAGGAAGTGATCCTGTAACTAGGACCTGTCCTCCAGGTGATGTAAAACCCTCTTGCACCAAGGGCGTTTCTCCAGGGCCATGTGCCCATGAGGGGAGGGTCAGGACAGCTGTTATAGTTGGTGATTCAATCATCAGGAATGTAGATAGCTGGGTGGCTGGTGGACGTGAGGATCGCCTGGTAACATGCCTGCCTGGTGCGAAGGTAGCAGACCTCACGCACCGCCTAGATAGGATCGTAGATAGTGCTGGGGAGGAGTCTGCTGTCTTGGTACATGTTGGTACCAATGACATAGGAAAATGTGGTAGGGAAGTTCTGGAGGCTAAATTTAAGCTTTTAGGTAGGAAGTTGAAATCCAGAACTTCCAGGATAGCGTTCTCCGAAATGCTACCTGTTCCACGTGCAGGACCCAAAAGACAGGCAGAGCTCCGGAGTCTCAATGCGTGGATGAGACAATGGTGCAAGGATGAGGGTTTTGGATTTGTTAGGAACTGGGGAACATTCTGGGGAAAGGGGGGGCTCTTCCGAAGGGATGGGCTTCACCTTAATCAGGATGGGACCAGACTGCTGGCATTAACCTTTAAAAAAGAGATAGAGAAGCTTTTAAACTAGAAAATAGGGGAAAGCCGACAGTCACCCAGGAGCGCATGGTTCGGACAAAGGTATCCTTGAAGGATACTACCAAAAGCAGTGAGGTTCCAAAAGGGAGTATAGTAGCCCAAATGCCCTTGCGTAAGGAGCAGACAGAGCATAAAGATTCCGAATTACCCCTGCCTACCAATAGCCAGATTAATATGAATAAAATACAGTCTTTAAAATGCTTGTATGCCAATGCTAGAAGTCTAAACAATAAGATGGGAGAGTTAGAATATATAGCACTAAATGAGAGGTTAGATATGATTGCACTCTCAGAGACATGGTGGAAGGAGGATAACCAGTGGGACACTGTGATACCTGGATACAAACTATATCGTAATGATAGAGCTGATCAAATTGGTGGAGGGGTTGCGCTCTATGTTAGAGAGGGCATTGAGTCAGAAAGGAGTAAAGTTTTGCAGGGAACAAAATTTGCTGTAGAATCTCTATGGATTGAAATTCCATTTATGAAGGGGAAGGTGATGGCAGTGGGAGTATACTACCGACCGCCTGGCCAGAATGCACAAATGGATGATGAAATGCTCAAAGAAATCAAGGAAGCTAACAAAAGTCACAACAGAGTAGTAATAATGGGTGATTTCAATTACCCCGGTATCGACTGGGTCAGTGTCACGCCAGGACAAGCTAAAGAGATAAAGTTTCTAGATGGAATAAATGACTGCTTCTTGGAGCAGCTGGTTCATGAACCGACCAGAGGGGAAGCCATACTGGACCTAATCCTTAGTGGAACGCCAGATCTGGTGCAAGAAATAAGGGTGTTGGGACCACTTGGCAATAGTGATCATAGTATGATCATGTTTGATTTAATTAGTGGAGGACAGATAGTAAAGGAATCCACAGTACTACCTTTTAACTTTCAAAAGGGAGACTATGATAGAATGAGGAATATAGTTAGGAAAAAACTAAAAGGAAAGGTTCCAAAGGTTAAAGACTTACAGCAAGCTTGGGTGTTATTTAAAAATACTATCCTCGAAGCCCAGACCAGCTGTATTCCACGCATTAAGAAGAGTGGAAGAAAGTCCAAAAAACTGCCAGCATGGTTTAAAGGTGAGGTCAGAGAGGCTGTTGCTGCCAAAAATCAACCTTCAGGAAATGGAAAAAAGAGCCAAATGATGAAAACTGGAAACAGCACAAGCACTGGCAAGTTAAATGCAAAGCATTGATAAAGCAGGCAAAGCGGGAATTTGAGAAGAAACTTGCTACGGAAGCAAAAACACGAAATAAAGACTTTTTCAAGTACATT
Source organism: Ichthyophis bannanicus (assembly GCA_033557465.1). Taxonomy (NCBI): domain Eukaryota; kingdom Metazoa; phylum Chordata; class Amphibia; order Gymnophiona; family Ichthyophiidae; genus Ichthyophis; species Ichthyophis bannanicus. The sequence goes on from CM066036.1 coordinate 58,168,694, forward strand.
CGTAGCAAAAGGCCTGTGAGAGAGTCAATTGGACCATTAGATGATAGAGGGGTAAAAGGGGCAGTAAGAGGAGACAAGGCTATAGCGGAGAGACTGAATGAATTCTTTGCTTCGGTCTTTACTGAGGAAGATGTAGGGATGTTACCCAAGACTGAAGTGGTATTTAAAGGTGATACTGCAGAGGAATTGAGAGAAATATCACTACACCGGGAAGATATATTACAACTATTTGATAAACTGAATAGTAGCAAATCACCTGGACCGGATGGTATACATCCCAGAGTGTTGAAAGAACTGAAATATGAGATTGCAGACCTGCTATTGGTAATCTGTGAACTTTCATTAAAATCATCTGTAATACCTGAAGATTGGAGGGTCGCCAACGTAACACCAATTTTTAAAAAGGGTTCCAGGGGTGACCCAGGAAATTACAGACCGGTGAGCCTGACGTCAGTACCAGGGAAAATGGTAGAAACCATCATAAAGAACAAAATTACACAACATGTAGATAGTCATGGCCTAATGGGAGACAGCCAACATGGCTTTAGACAAGGAAGATCTTGTCTTACTAATCTGATATGTTTTTTTGAAGGTGTGCATAAACAGGTAGACAAAGGTGAGTCGGTTGATATAGTGTATCTGGACTTCCAGAAAGCTTTTGACAAGGTCCCCCATCAGAGACTTTTGGCGAAGCTAAAAAGTCATGGGATAGGAGGCAGTGTACTATTGTGGATCGGGAACTGGTTAAAAGATAGAAAGCAGAGGGTAGGGCTAAATGGCCAATATTCCCAATGGAAAAAAGTGAATAGTGGAGTACCCCAGGGATCTGTACTGGGTCCGCTACTTTTTGACATATTCATAAATGACCTGGAAAAGGGAATAACTAGTGAGGTTATCAAATATGCAGATGACACAAAACTGTTTAAAGTTGTTAAAACCCAAGAGGATTGTGGAAAACTGCAGGAGGATCTGGATAAATTGGAAGACTGGGCATCCAAATGGCAGATGAAATTTAATGTGGACAAATGCAAAGTTATGCACCTAGGAAAGAACAACCCACACTATAGTTACAAGATGCAAGGCTCCACATTAGAAACCACCACCCAGGAAAAGGATTTAGGAGTCATCGTGGATAACATGTTAAAACCCTCCGCCCAGTGTGCAGCGGCGGCCAGGAAAGCAAATAGAATGCTAGGTATCATAAGGAAAGGGATGGAGAATAAAACAAAGGATATTATAATGCCTCTGTATCGCTCCATGGTACGACCGCACCTTGAATATTGTGTGCAATTCTGGTCACCGTATCTTAAAAAGGACATAGCGTTATTAGAAAAAGTACAGAGAAGAGCCACCAAATTGGTGAAGGGGATGGAAGGCTACTCCTATGAAGAGAGGCTAAAAAGGTTAGGGCTCTTTAACCTGGAAAAGAGACGGCTGAGGGGAGATATGATAGAGGTCTATAAATTAATGAATGGAGTGGAACGGATAAACGTGGATCAATTGTTTACGCTATCAGAATATAGAAAGACTAGGGGACATGTAATGAAGCTACAGGGTAAACTATTTAAGGCAAATAAGAGAAAATATTTTTTCACTCAACGTGTAATCAAACTCTGGAATCTGTTACCGGAGGATGTAGTAAGGGCTGTTAGTATAGCTGCGTTTAAAAAAGGTTTGGACAAGTTCCTGGAGGAAAGGTCCATAAACCACTATTAAAAAGGGACCCAGGATATCAATGCTTGACCCGGTACAAGCATTGTGGAACCTGTGTCTTTTGGGGATATTGCTAGGTACGTATGACCTAGATTGGCCACTGTTGGAAACAGGATACTGGGCTTGATGGACCTCGGTCTGACCCAGTATGGCATGTCTTATGTTCTTAACCCCACACTTTACAAGGATAAGGTATTTGCTGAGCACCTACGTGTAGCTTGAAAGCAATATTGTCATGAACACGGAATGATAGCATGGATCCTAGGATCCTTTGGGAGGCTGCAAAGGCTACCATGCGGGGAGTAATCATAGCATACACAGCTAGGAAGAGTAGGACCCAAGATGCACGAATATTGGAGCTCTCCACACAGTGCAGGCGTCTAGGAGAAAACACACTGTGACGTAGAAGCCCACACAGAACCTAGGCAAATAGATAGAAAGGAGGAATTTACCTTTGAAACTGTTAGTCAGCATATACAGCTGATGAGAAACAGGGAAATAGAGGAGCAGAGCTGACACACCCTAGCTCTGACGTAACAGCAAGCTCAGAGCTTGATTACACTCGTCTGGGCAAGAAAGCCGGGCCAGCCTGCAGGGAACGGAGAGATAAAAGCCGGAGGGTAGCTCCAGCAAGGGAGTGCTGTGATTCCCCAGAGAGAAGGGGGTGCTGTGATTCCCCAGAGAGAAGGAAGTGCTGTGATTCCCCAGAGAGAAGGGGGTGATGTGATTCCCCAGAGGGAAGGGAATGCTGTGATTCCCCAGAGAGAAAGGAGTGCTGGGATTCCTCAGAGAGAAGCAGTGGGCGTGCCAGAGAAGCAGGAAGCAGCAGATGAGAAGCCTCAGAGAAACGTGGCTGGAAAAGCACACGAACTACAGGCAGCTGGAGGTCCTGTGAGAAACCAGGTTGCAGCTCAGAGAGAGAAGCCAGGACAGCAGAAGGAAGGAAGGCACACCCTGTGGCTAGGAACCTACCTGGACCAAGAGAGCAGGGAGTCTCCCAGACCTCACTGCCAGAGGAGAGGCTTCAGCATTCATACAGGTGGGAGCCTAGCACTATAATAAGGAAAGTCAGAAGTTCTGTTCGGAACAGAGGGCCAGGACACTGCTCAACACAAGAAGTGTCAGCAGAAAGTTATAAAGGAGTTCCTGATAACTGGCGGGAACAAAAGGAGAGCCAGGGAAGAAACACTACAGCTACAGGTACTTTTAAACCTCACTGTATGGAACTGTGTTCTTATGAGATACCCAAGTTCTCAGCGAGGGTTTTTTCCAGAGACAGCAGTAAAGGTCTGAAGCCAAACCCCACACACACTGAATGTGAGGATATGCAATGGGAGTGTAGCCCTAGTGAACCTGAATATGCTCCTATGGATTGTACGCTATGCCTTGCAGCAACATTGAGTCTTTATGCTAAGTTTTGTATATAGCAAAGAAAAAGAAGATATTTTTCTTTCAGAAGAAGCTGTTTGTTTTCCATGTTTTGTTTTGCACTTAAAAATCCTTTGGGAAGGGGAATAAATTCCTTGTTATGTTTTGCCTTGAACACTCGACTTACGACTATTATTTGCTAACAGAAGATATCAGGGTAACCCCAACCTTCGCACCCTAGGCGAAGGCCTGGCACCCGTTTACAAGTGGCGTAGTTTTGAGGATTTTTGGATTGTTGTGCGTGTGGAATACAACTGGAAAACGGCAGAACTGTGTTCCGGAGGAGCAGCCTGGATATTCGCTGGCAGTATCGGCCAGAGGGTCCCGGACCAGTGCAAAGACACCTTCTCAAAACCTGAATCTACGCCTGGCTCAGGTAAAACGTATTTGGGCATAGGTGGTGCGGGATTCGTAAGAGAAGGAGTGCTGAGGACACACTCAGAAAGCCAGGCTCTGAAAACACTTGTTGTGCCGCACTTGGTGGGTTTTTCTGTTCTGTTTCTCTACAGAGGAAAACACGGAGATGGATCCCCACGAAGTCCTGCGATGGATGAGTTTGCAGTTCGAGAAGCAAAGGGAAATGTCGCAGCTGGTGAAAGAACAGGCCGTTGCAGCCTTGCAGGCTCAGCAGAAGCCCATGGTGGACTTAATAGCGTCCTTACTGGAGGACCAGAGGGCAGCCGCGAAAACACGACAAGAACATGCCTGTGTGGTAGGACCACAGAACTGTGGAGTTTTATCTTTTGGACAACTGACGGTTGAGGACAATGTAGATGACTTCATAGAGGCATTTGAGTGAGTAGCCCTACATGTGGGATGGCCGGTAGAGCAATGGGCAGTCAGGCTTGCTACATCCCTGACGGGAGAGGCCTTAGCGGCCTATAAAGCCATGCCCGCTGCTCTTGCGACCAATTATGACGAACTTAAAAAAGCTGTTCGTGATAGATTAGGTCTAACACCAATGATGTACAGGAGGATGCTAAGAACTACTAAGCTGAGACCAGGTGAAACACCTAAGGCTTTGTGCCAAAGGGTGCGGAACTTAGCATGGAAATGGCTCGCTCCTGGGGGAAAGACCCTCAAGTCCGTTGTAGATGCCATTGTGTTAGAACAGTATATGGAAGCAGTTCCTACAGAAATAAGGTCCTTTTTGATTTTGCAAAATTGCCAGACCGCCTTTAGTACTCCAATTTTTTTGTTCCAGTTTCGTAGGATGCCTTTCGGCTTACATGGGGCAGCAGCGACGTGCCAGAGGCTGATCGACCAGGTTTTAAGGCCCCACTATGAGTACGTGGTGGCGTATATGGATGACATCATTGTACATAGTACCAGCTGGGCACAACATTTGCCCAGGGTAGAAGCCGTTTTAAGAGCCATGAGACGGGCAGGGCTGACGCTAAACCCAGGAAAGTGCCTGTTTGCAGGAGAAGAAGTAAAATACCTGGGACATATGGTCGGGAAAGGAATGGTCAGGCCCTTGCTGAGCAAAATAGAGAGCGTAAAGAATTTTCCCAGACCAACAAACAAGAAGCAACTAAGGAGTTTCTTGGGCCTCATAGGCTATTATTGCCGGTTTATTCCCCGTTTTGCAGAGGAGAGCGCCAGGTTCACAGATATGTTAAAGAAGAATGCTCCGAACAACATAAAATGGACAACGGAGGCTGAGAAGGCGTTTATACTGCTGAAGGGGAAGCTGTGCAAAGCCCCGGGGCTGCGCGGTGTGGATTTTGGACGACCTTTCGTGGTCCAAACAGATGCCTCGGAGACAGGATTGGGAGCGGTCCTCTCTCAAGAGTTTGAAGGCACTGAACATCCCGTGATATATCTCAGTAGAAAGCTGTCCAAGGCGGAGGGTAACTACTCCACATTAGAGAAAGAATGTTTGGCCATTAAGTGGGCAGTAGAGGCCCTTAGGTTTTACCTCACTGGGCGTAAGTTTGTATTGATCACGGATCACGCTCCCCTGAAGTGGTTGAGCAACATGAAGAACCATAACGCTCGTCTGACTCGGTGGCACTTGGCGTTACAGGCCTTTAATTTTACAGTGCAGCACAGAGCGGGCAGATTGCATCTTAATGCGGATGCATTATCACGGATTACGAGCTGTGAGAATGTGGATTCACCAGCCCGTAATATCTTAAGGGGGGGGGGGATATGTGATGTAGAAGCTGTCGTGAGGGCTACCCTGGTGGCTAGTAGAGGTCAGGGCAGGTCAGACACAAAAATTATAAAGTTGAGATTGGCAAGTATTCCAAAGGCCCAATTGACTTTTGGTCCTAGTAGTTTCCTTGATACCAATCTTCAATGAAAACAACTGCTCAGAGTGGTGGGAAAAATAAAGGCTTTTTATTTCCCTTCTTCGCAATGGTTCAAATGATTGGAATACAACTATAAAGCAAAATGTCCTTACTTCAGGTGAGGAAAAGAAAAACTCAGGTTTAAAGCAAAAACTGTTACTTTCACAGGACTGGTGCTATTTACACAAAACAAGAATGTTCAATTCAGCAAGTCACACAGCTCACAAGCCTGGCAGGGATTCTAGGTTTCCTGTAACACAGTATGTACAATCCATTTCTGGATCTGAAACATCCCCTGCTAGTTTCACTTGCATTGGCTCCTCTTCTGAAGCCTCTGAATCTGAGTCCCTGGTTTCAGGTAAAATATATTCAGGCTTTTTATACAGCTCCTGTATCACTTCCCAATGTTCTGGGCTAAGCCTAGGGTGTCGGCTATGTGCTGTTTTATACTGAAAGGCTTCCTCTTTATTCAGAGGTTTTATAGTAGCTCTATATAAACATTTTTCATTCAGAACTTTCTTCTTAGGTAAACATTTTCCATACCTTGTATCGTAGGAACCTTCAGACAAACGGTTTTCTTCTACTGCCTGTCTTTCCCATACAGCAGCTTTCTGAAATCTTTTTCCAGGAAAGTATGGTTTATCTTGTGAGGTTGGAGTCCCTTCTCCAAGTGAAGGTCTGGGCCTGTACCGGCTTGGCTTCTGGCTTAGGTTCTCCAGCTGTCTCTCATTTGACTTTAGACTACAGTTGCAGCAATGCTTTCGCCTCTCTGGACAAACAGCTCTCACTCTTGTTTGAGCTGAGACCTTCCCAGGTCCTTCATCAGCGCCAGGGAAATCCCTTCCACTCGGGGTGGTTTGCTAGCGGTAGAGTAATCAGGTTTCCATTCTAACCTCTTTCTCTCTGCGCTGCAAGTGATCCTTCCCTTGCTTCTGCTGGACTTGCCTCCTTGGCCTGCTTCTCTTTCTCCACTGCTGCTCTTCTCTCTCTCCTTCCTGCCGACCACCTTCCTGACGAACTGTCTCCTGCCGAACTCCTTCCTGCCGAACTGTCTCCAGTCTTCCACATTCTCCTTAAGAAGCACGCTTGCCTTCGAGGATTGGAAGCTGGCTGGCATTACCTTGTGACCAGCGGGGCGGGGCTCCTCAGTGTCTCTGAAGTCGCTCTGGCTCCCTCTAGCTGGTTCCTCCGAATAATGCAGCTTGTGCACGTTTTTTTCTCCGTTTAAAACATTTTATTTTCTTTCAAGAGGGTCTGCTGCATGACAAAGCCCACACAGAACCTAGGCAAATAGATAGAAAGGAGGAATTTACCTTTGAAACTGTTAGTCAGTCAGCATATACAGCTCATGAGAAACAGGGAAAGAGAGGAGCAGAGCTGACACACCCTAGCTCTGACGTAACAGCAAGCTTAGAGCTTGATTACACTCACCTGGGCAAGAAAGCCGGGCCAGCCTGCAGGGAACAGAGAGATAAAAGCCGGAGGGTAGCTCCAGCAAGGGAGTGTTGTGATTCCCCAGAGAGAAGGGGGTGCTGTGATTCTTCAGAGAGAAGGAAGTGCTGTGATTCCCCAGAGAGAAGGGGGTTCTGTGATTCCCCAGAAAGAAGGGAGTGCTGTGATTCCCCAGAGAGAAAGGAGTGCTGGGATTCCTCAGAGAGAAGCAGTGGGCGTGCCAGAGAAGCAGGAAGCAGCAGATGAGAAGCCTCAGAGAAACGTGGCTGGAAAAGCACACGAACTACAGGCAACTGGAGGTCCTGTGAGGAAGCAGGTTGCAGCTCATAGAGAGAAGCCAGGGCAGCAGAAGGAAGGAAGGCACACCCTATGGCTAGGAACCTACCTGGACCAAGAGAGCAGGGAGTCTCCCAGACCTCACTGCCAGAGGAGAGGCTTCAGCATTCATACAGGTGGGAGCCTAGCACTGTAATAAGGAAAGCCAGAAGTTATGTTCGGAACAGAGGGCCAGGGCACTGCTCAACACAAGAAGTGTCAGCAGAAAGTTATAAAGGAGTTCCTGATAACTGGAGGGAACAAAAGGAGAGCCGGGGAAGAAACACTACAGCTACAGGTACTTTTAAACCTCACTGTATGGAACTGTGTTCTTATGAGATACCCAAGATCTCAGCGAGGGGTTTTTCCAGAGACGGCAGTAAAGGTCTGAAACCAAACCCCACACACACTGAATGTGAGGGTATAGAAACATGATGACAGAAAAAGACCACATGGCCTATCCAGTCTGTCCTTCCATACCAACAACTACAACAGTCCCCTTTTTACCTTTAGAGATCCTCTGTGTGGTCCCATGCTTTTTTGAATTCAGTTACTGTCCTCATCTCTACCACCTCCACTGGGAGACTATTCCATGGATCCACTACTCTTTCCGTAAAGAAATATTTCCGCATATCACTCCTGAATCTATCTCCCTTCACCCTCATCCCATGTCCCCTCGTAGCAGAACTTGCTTTCAATTGAAAGAGGCTCTCTCCCTGAACATTTATGCCTCGGAGGTATTTAAACATCTCAATCATATCACCTCTATCCCGCCTTTCCTCTAAGGTGTACATATTAAGATCCTTAAGTCTGTCCTCATATGCTTTATAATGAAGCCCACTAACCATTTTAGTAGCCACTCTCTGCACCATCCTGTTCACATCCTTTTGAAGGTGCGGTCTCCAGAATTGCACACTATACTCCAAATGAGGTCGCACCAAAGACTTATACAGAGGCATTATCACCTCCTTTTTTCTGCTAGCCATTCCTCTCTGTATGCACCCAAGCATCCTTCTAGCTTTTGCCGTCGCCTTTTCTACCTGTTTAGCTACTTTAAGATCATCAGACACAACCACGCCTAGGTCCCGCTCTTCTTTAGTGGACAAAAGTACTTCACCTCCTATACTGTATTGCTCCCTTGGATTGCTGCAGCCCAAATGCACAACCTTACATTTTTTAACATTAAATCCCAGCTGCCAAATTCTAGATCATTCTTCAAGCTTAACTAGATCCCTCCTCATGTTATCTACACCTTCCTGGGTGTCTACTCTATTGCAGATTTTGGTATCATCCGCAAAGAGGCAAACCTTACCCGACAGCCCTTCCGCTATATCACTATATGCAATGGGAGTGTAGCCCTAGTGAACCTGAATATGCTCCTATGGATTGTACGCTATGCCTTGCAGACAACATTGAGTCTTTATGCTAAGTTTTGTATATAGCAAAGAAAAAGAAGATATTTTTCTTTCAGAAGAAGCTGTTTGTTTTCCATGTTTTGTTTTGCACTTAAAAATCCTTTGGGAAGGGGAATAAATTCCTTGTTATGTTTTGCCTTGAACACTTGACTTACGACTATTATTTGCTAACAGAAGATATCAGGGTAACCCCAACCTTCGCACCCTAGGTGAAGGCCTGGCACCCGTTTACAACACTCAACAATGGAAAAGGGCAGATAGGGATGAATATATGAAGTTGAAGAAAGAGATTAATACACTGCTAGACAAATGGGTGGTGCGAGACATTAGGATGTAGAAATACCAACTTCATCATTGGGGGAATAAATGCGGTAGGATGTTGGCTTATCTGGTCAGCCCGTCGAAGCGAAAGACATTGATTCAGAAGATTAGAAGCCCTCAGGGAATAATAGTGAATAAAGAGGAGATAAGCCAGCAGTTCCACCAGTTCTACAGCACCCTGTATGAAAAGGGGCCGGAGGAGGTGGATAAAAGGGAGGAATTCTTCTGAGGGCTAACAATCCCCCAAGTAAGAGAGGTAGAGCAACAGGCCCTGGATGCAGCCTTCAGCGAACGGGAGGTCCTAGCGGCTGTAAAGAGTTTAAAACTGGCCAAGGCCCCGGGCCCTGATGGGCTAGGGGCTGAGTTTTACAAAATCTTAGGAGAATAGATGGTCAAACCCTTTAGGATACAATGTGCAAAGGCATTAGAGAGAGGAGAGATGGGGAGGGGGGCAACAAAATCAAGCAATGATAGTAGTACCCCCCAAGCCCGGATGGGATACTACATTGGTGGGTTCATACTGACCCATATCGCTTCTTAATCAGGATATCAAGCTTATAGCAGCTATACTGGTGAAACATCTGGCGGGGATGATACCAAGCTTAGTACATCCTGACCAGGTGGGATTTGTGCAGGGGAGATACACCTCCACTAACCTCGTGAAGATATTGGCCATGCTTCAGGCCGGGAAGGGACGAAAGGGGGACAATATAATAGCAAGTTTAGATGTGGAAAAAGCATTTGATAATGTAGCCTGGGAGTATTTGTTCTGGATAGTGGAACGCTTTCGCATCAAGGGCTCTTTTTTTGATTGGGTAAGAACTCTTTACAACGGGCCCAAGGCAAAGATTTTGATCAATGGAAGGCTGTCGGATAGCTTTACGCTGCAAAGAGGGATGCGACAAAGATGTCCGCTGTTGCTTCTCTAATTTGTATTGTCCTTAGAGCCACTAGCTATCAAGATAAGTGAAACAACTGAATGGCAGGATATTAAATTAGGGAAGGCGACGTATAAGATCAACTTATTCGCGGATGATGTGTTACTATTCATCAGTGACACTAAAACGGCCCTGCCAAAAGTGATGAACAGAGTTACACACTTCGGGTCCTTTGCTGGACTATGATGGTATTTACTCCATGCCTAAATAAATAGGAGGAAGAAGAATTCCCACTAGAGTGGGCGAAAGATATAATGAAATATTTAGGAATCCATTTCGCTGCAAACTTGGGGACCCTGTACCGCAAGAATGTATCAGAACGACTGTTGCAAATGAAGGATTGGTGTGAAAGGTGGAGGACCCTCCCACTCTCGCTGCTAGGAAGGGTAGCATTGATAAAGATGTCAGTATTACTGCGACTAATATACTGTGATACAGTGGCCAGCACAGAACCCATGGATACAGGAGAAAAGGAAGAGCTTACCTTACAGTCACCTGGGCAGAAAGCATATTCAGGTTATAAGGAGCCAGAGAATAGTAGAGCAAACTTTCCCTACACTGGGTGTGACGCAGTAGAAAGCCAGAAAGCTAATCACGTCCACCTGGGCAAGGAAGCATGTACAACATGAAGGAGCCAGGAGGATAAAAGTGGCTGGGAAATCCCAGTAGAGGAGGGTGCCGCAGAGGGAGGTGCAGCCAAGGGAGGTGCAGCAAAGGGAAGAGCAGCTGACACAGAGAGAGCTGGAAGTGCTCGTGCACAAGTCTCCCAAGCCAGAGGGGGCATCGTTCCGAGGAGAGTGAGTAAGCAGCTGGAGGGCAGAGGTCACAAACAGGAGAGCTTGCTGGGTCCAGGAAGCACCGGCTGGGTCCCGACAGCAAGTAGCAGTAGAAGGGAAACCTTTCCTGGAAGTAATTACAGCCCAGACCAGACAACTGCTGAGTGGAACTCTCGGGGAAAAGCAGGCTACAGCCCAAATAAAGGAGCCTGGTTTACAGAGGAAGGAGTGGAAGCCAGCCACCCCAGAAGCAGAGCTAAGTACACCAATTTCTCTAGAGGGCAAGAGGTGGGCTCGGCTAGGAAAGTAAAAGCTAATACTTGGAAGGATAATCCTTGGTGGAGAGAAAGGGGAAGCCTCAGAGAAACAGGCTTCAGTACAGGTCTCCAGGACCCTCCTTATGCAGAACAGTTTCCTGCCTTAAGAACTGCTGCCTCTCAAGAGAGTTGTGTAAATAATAGCTGTGGTGAATGTTACCCATTTACAATTTCTGACGGTGAGCAAATGCAATGGGAAAACACTGACCAGGACATTGATTCCAGTGCTATGGATTGCACGCTATGTATCTCAGATGAGATTACGTCTCTTTGTTAAATTAAGGAAGCAAGAGCCTTGTTATACCTGTTTGGAAAAGGTGCATTTTATTTTGCTGTGAAGAAACAGTTTGTTTAAGTTCTTTGTTGCTGTATGAGAAAAACAGAAATCCACAAGGGAAGGGGAATAAAACCTCATCATTATATTTTGCCTTTAACACACGGCTACAGACTATTCTTTATAAAGGCAACCCGCACCTCACGCCCCTAGGCAACCGCCTAATAGGGACGGTGGTAGCAGTACCTTGACAATACCCACTGTAAATGATACCATTGTGGGTGAAGGGGAAAGAGGAAAAGTTATATCGTAGGGTGATAACATCTTTCTTATGGAAAGGGCGACCGTCTCATATTAGTTTTAATAAATTAGCGAGCGGTTGGGAATGGGGGGGGACTGAACTTGCCAGATCTTAGGCAATACAATGTCACAATGCTGATGCGCTGGATCCGCGAGGGTCATGTGGGAGGAAACCAGTATGCACCATTGGGCCTACTGGATGATAGCTGCACCCCCTACAAGTTTTTCAGCTTATTGCAGGTGACCCAGCAATGGTGCAGAAGGACTACTCAGTTCCCCGGTGTCCTGGAGCCAATGTAGCAGGCTTGGCAGTGGTGGCGTAGGCAAATCGGGGGCGTAATGGGGAAGTCCCCATTCGAGATGCTCACGGGAAATCCAGAAATTATACCGAGTGTGGAAAGTGCGGCATTTAAGGAATGGGACCAGAGGGGATGCAGGTATGTGGGTCACCTTTTATTTATTTATTTATTTATTTAGCAAGCATTTGTAGCCCGCTCCTTCCAGCGATCAGAAGCGGGTAGGATTACTATTGTGAAACTGCCGAATCAAGGCAGGTACAAATTTTGTTTACATACAGATTGTCAGAAAAGCACATCATACAGAGTTAACACTTCTTAGCTATAGGGGAGTTCATTTACATATATACATAAATACATATATACAGGATAATCTTCTTGGACTGTCGAATCAAGGCAGGTACAAATTTTGCTTACATACAGATTGTCAGAAAAGCACATCATACAGAGTTAACACTTCTTAGCTATGGGGGAGTTCATTTACAGATATACATAAATACATATATACAGGATAATCTTCTTGGACACAGTGGTCAGGGGCTGCTCCATCTGTGGGTTTAGTTCAGGTTGAAATGTGATTGGAAAATGTGCGTTTTGAGTTTCTTTCTGAAGTCTAGAAGGTCATTGCTAGCTCGTAGTTCTGGTGGGAGTTGGTTCCACAGTGTTGGCGCCACATATGAGAAAGCCCTGTGGCTGGTGTTAGTTTTGGCAGATCTTATATCTGTTGGAGTGTGAAGGATGTTGGAATTGTGGGTTCTTCTGTTTCGGGTAGGAGGTTGCAATCTTACTAGGTTGTTGAGGAAGGAAGGTGCTAAGTTGTGGATGAGTTTGAAGGTGGTTGTTAGTATTTTGTATTTTGTGCGAGCTGTTATGGGTAGCCAGTGTAATTGAATTAGCACTGGTGTGATGTGGTCACTTAGATTTTTCTTCATTATGACCCTGGCAGCTACATTTTGTGCCATTTGTAATATGTTTAGGGTTTTTTTAGGTAAACCTTGTAGGATGGCGTTGCAGTAGTCAAAATGTGGCATGATGAGTGCTTGGGCCACTGTTCTGAAGTCTTGGGGATCAATAATATTCCGAATGGGTTGGAGCACTCTAAGCTTGTGGAAAACTGCTCTGTTGGTCTTTCGGAGGTGTTTTTCCATCTTTAGGTCACAGTCAAATGTGACTCCTAGATACTTTATTTCTTTTTTTGTTTGGTAAGTGTTGTTACATAGTGTTATTGATGTGGGAGGGTCAAAATTCGGTTCTTTGGAGATATACATAACTTCTGGTTTTATGTGAAAAAATGACATGCTACTGAGTTGTAACCAGTCTTGCATCTCTCCGATACATGTCTCCAGTGGGTTGTAGTCTGGGTTTTTAGTGTCTAGTTGTGTGTATAGCATGATATCATCGGCATAGATGTGGTAATTAATTTCGTGCCGTGAGAAAATTTTGCATAGTGGCTGCATATATATGTTAAACAGAAGTGCTGAGAGAGCAGAGCCTTGGGGGATTACCTGTGTTTGTGAGAAAGATTCTGCTTTTTCTCCGTTGAATTGAACCTGTTGTGTTCGATTTGAGATGTAGGATGAGAACCATTTTAGTGGGGTTCCTGTTATTCCTATTGATTTTATCCTATTTATGAGGGTCCCATGATTAACTGTATCAAAGGCAGCTAAGATGTCAATGAATACAAGAATGTACATTTTCTTTTTGTTTTCAAGGCCCTTTAGGAGGTTGTTAAGTAGAACTAGTAACAGGGTTTCAACTCCATGATGTTGCCTGAAGCCATATTGCTGGTCATCAAGAGGAGCACTGTCAGTCAGATGGTCTTGGAGTTGTAGAAGGACCGTTTTTTCTATGATCTTTGCCAGGAATGAGATACTTGATATGGGACGGTAGGAGGCTGGGTCTTCTCCGTTGAGTGTAGTGTTTTTTAGGATTGGTCTAATGACTGATTTCTTTAGTTCTGAGGCCATGATTCCTTGTTGTAGGGATAGGTTAACTATGTGTGCTATGTGAGGTGCTATGTCTTGTTTCACTGCCTTGATCCAGGATGCAGGACAGGGATCTAGTGGGGAGGTGGTGCTTTTCAGGCTTGTGACAATGGCTGTGATTTGCTGGGTTCCTATTTTGTGGAAGTGCTCCCATAACTGGTTTTGCGTTGTGTTGTTCTCACTTCTGATTTGTGGTGTTGGTGGGGGGGGTGGAGGACCAGGGGCCGTCAGTTTGGTCGCGTAGTGGTTTGCCAGTGTTTGGACCTTGATGGATTTGTTGAGGTTGGCATTTTGGTCGGTTTTGGTTAGTGATTTGACTAGTTCAAATAACTCTCGTGGGCGATTGATTGCCTTGTTTAGGATGTTGGTGTGATGTAATTTTTTTGCATTGTTCACGTCGTCTTTGTATTTTGCGAGATGGGCCATGTATTTAGTTTTGAGATCGGAGGATTTGGTTTGTCTCCATTTTCTCTCTATTTTACGGAGCTCCCTTTTTGATTTTATTAGAGTTCCTGTGTACCAGGGTTCCGAGTTGATCTTATGTGGGTTTGATGTGTGTTTCAAAGTTGGGTTAGATGTATTTTGGATGTGTGTGTTCCATCTGTTAGTTAGTTCGTCTAGGTCTGTGGAATCTAGGTTTATGTGGGATGCAATGGTGCTTATGAGGTGTTCCTCGTTGAGTTTGCTGAATTTCCTAATGGGGTTGGTCATTCTCATCTCCTTTGAGTTTTTGGGTTGGCACTGTAGTTTAAGTTCACAGTTGATTTGGTGGTGGTCTGACCATGGTACTTGAGTTATGTTTATTATAGGTGGTTCATTGCTTTGTTGTGGATTTCTGGGTATGAAAATCATATCTAGGATGTTTCCTCTATCGTGTGTGGGGTTGCTTATTATTTGTTGGAAACCCAATTGGTCGATGGCTTCATAGAAGGAGTCCGTGTGGGACGGAGGAATTGATGCTAGGTTCAAATCTCCGAGGATGATCTGGAATTTTTTGCTTTGTGTGGATGTGATGGTTTCTAGTGCTGTGGCTAGTGTTTTGTGCTGTGGTGAGGGAGGTCGATAGATTAGGCAGATGGATTAGAATTAGGAGGAAATGTGCTTCCCTCCTTTGAGCAACTTAAAACGCGATGGGGAGTCCCCAGTAAACACCTGATGGTATATTTGCAATGCCAATATCCAAATACACAAAACACCTCTCAGTAAACCACTAGTTATTCCAACTTTAAGCTACAAACCAGAATAAGGGTATAAAGTCTTCACTACGAATCTAAACAATGGGCTCTCGCCGGACCTCAGGACTTATACACCCCCCATGTGGCGAGTTTATCACCATAGGGTTATGGTGGACACTTACATCATAGGTCCTGAGCCTCACCAATTATATAATTATAACACCAAATAACCTCACACAATAAACCATTCACAAACTTTCCCAATATTAGAACTACACAGGGATCCACCAGTCATTCAAATCAGTATACCAATAATCCCAATCATTCACAATCATTCACATACACAAACCACACACATTATAAAAAAGTGTCCAGTAACGCTCTAGAAAGCAGAAAGCAACAGCAGCAAAATACCCTCTGAATTAAATCCGAATTCTATTCATACAGAAGATATAAAGGGGATACGCTCAGTATCGATGTCCGCAATAGAATGCTGTAAAAGGAAATAAGCGAAAATACATCAGATAAGATTTAGAATTCTCCAACAAACAGAGAGTAAGCTGTTACTTATCTGCTACGAGTCAGATATCATCACTCCATGGCTCTAAACGAGCAGCCGCAAAGGTCACCAAACAACGTTCTGTTCAACGAAAGCCTCCGTTTCGCCACCAGGCTTCATCAGGAACCAGGCCCGGCAATCTACTTCTGTATCTTGCCATGAAAACCCAATGGATAGTTACAACAAAACAAATTGTGCTATGGTGCTGGAAGATGAGACCCCCAGGTCGGAAGGCACTCAACTAGCTACTGGGGAAGAGCTGAAGACTTTTCAGAGTAAAGCCAGCATTTATGATGTGGTTGGATCAAAGCCCTCGGGAAGTCTGACTGCTGATGTAGCTGCGCATGAAATGAGAGTCAGAAGCTGTAAAGATGTCTTACACATTGGAACATGGAACGTACGAAGCATGAACCAAGGGAAGTTGGAGGTGGTCAAGAATGAAATGGAACGTGTACAACTTGATCTGTTGGGTGTCAGCGAACTGAAATGGACTGGCATCGGGCACTTTGCATCAGATGATCACATGGTCTACTATGCTGGAAATGAAAGACAAAGAAGAAATGGTGTTGCATTTATAATAAAGAAGAAACTTGCAAGAACTGTAATGAAATACAATGCAGTCAGCGAACGCTTAATCTCTATTCGTCTACGAGGATTGCCTATCAACACAACTATAATTCAAGTATATGCCCCAACAACAGCTGCAGAAGAGAATGAAATTGAAGAGTTCTATGAACAAGTACAAGCTGAAATTGACAGAACATGCAAACAGGATATCCTGATAGTCATGGGTGACTGGAACGCAAAAGTTGGCAACAAAGAAGAAGGCAAAGTAGTTGGAAAATATGGACTTGGCAACAGAAATGAAGCTGGAGAAAGACTGATGGAATTCTGCAAGACCAATGATCTATTCATCTCAAACACCTTCTTCCAGCAACACAAGCGGCGACTGTACACATGGACTTCACCCAATGGATTGTATAAAAATCAAATTGACTACATCTGTGGAAGTCAACGATGGAAAAGCTCTGTAACATCAACAAAGACAAAACCTGGAGCTGACTGTGGTACAGATAATCAACTACTAGTATGCAAACTCAAGCTAAAGTTGAAAAAGAGCAAACCACTCATGAATGCAGCAAAATATGACCTTGAGAATATACCACTGGAATTTAAAGACTGCCTGCAAAATCGATTTGCTGCTTTAGATACAAATGACAGAGCTCCGGAAGAGTTATGGAATGACTTCAAGAAGGTTGTGTTGGAAGAAAGTGAGAAGTCTTTACAAAAGGTGAAAAAGCAAAAACGGCCAAAATGGATGACGGAAGAAACTCTGAAAATTGCCCAGAAACGCAGAGAAGCTAAAGCCAGAGGAGAAAGAAAGACAGTCGCAGAACTCAACAGAGATTTCCAACTTACAGCAAGACAGGACAAGGAAAAGTACTACAATGACACTTGCAAGAAAATAGAAGCAGAAACTATTAGAGGAAGAACAAGATTGGCTTTCCTAAAGCTACGAGAGTTAAAGAAAAAGTTCCAGCCTCGAATTGGAATGTTACAAGATGCTCAAGGTTCCATGTTGAATGATGCTGAGAAGATCAAGAAAAGGTGGAAGGAATATACAGAGTTTTTATATGATAAAGATCAAGTGGACCAACAGCCGTTTCAACCTGTACCTTATGATCGGGAACCATTGGTGATGAAAGAAGAAGTTGAAGCAGCATTGAAAGCCTTATCAAAGAACAAAGCACCAGGCATTGATAGCATTCCCATAGAAGTATTACAGCTGTTACCATACTTACAAGAAATATGGAAGACAACATCATGGCCGACTGACTGGAAAAGATCTGTGTTTATACCAATACTAAAGAAAGGTGATCCAACTGACTGTGGAAATTATCGAACAATCGCTCTGATCCCACATGCCAGCAAGATTCTACTGAAGATTATTCAAAAGAGACTATAACCATACCTGGAATAAGAACTACCTGAAGTGCAAGCAGGGTTCAGGAAAGGGCGAGGAACGAGAGACATCATTGCAGATGTGAGATGGATCCTTGAAAAGACTAAAGAATACCAAAAGGATATCTATTTGTGTTTTATCGACTATAGCAAGGCTTTTGACTGTGTAAACCATGAGAAACTCTGGGCCACATTAAGAAGCATGGTATACCAGAACACCTGATCGTTCTCTTGCGCAATCTGTACATTGATCAAGAAGTAACAGTTCGAACGGAACAAGGAGAAACAGAATGGTTTAAAATAAGCAAAGGTGTAAGACAAGGCTTGTCAGACGGCTGCCTGGGTGAGAATCTTCACAGTCTTGACAAGTGCATATATCTATATGATTTGCAAGGTATTGTGGGCAATGTAGTTCATTCACACCAGACACAGCTGCTGACAATAATTTAGTTGTGCTCTTGGGTAAAGCCAATAAGATATTTATTTATGGGGTTATTTCTCCCAACACAGATATGCTTGGTAGCACATAAAATCAGGTAACTTGCTTTCAGTGTTAACTTGGAAAAACAAAGTCAAAATCAGGAAAACAACAAATGAAAAGCCACAAAGCAAGAAACAAACTGTTCTTTTCAGATTAACTTCTGATTACTTCCCACATAGATTCAAAAGTGATTCTCTTCCTAGCTCACAAGCAATTAGGTAAGGCTTAATTGCTTGCAGTTATCCAGCTGAAACCCCTTTAGCTGGCTTGCTTTCTACTGTGTGGGTCAAATCCTGCTTCAGGAGCTTTTCTGAGTAGATTAAAGAACAAATTTGTATTTCTTTGTGATGGTTGCTGTACTTTATAACAGAAAGTTACCAACGGAGTTTAGATAGAGAGCAGTCCATATAAATAGGATCTTCATCTGCAATCATACCCCCATCTTCAACAAGCATAGGTTCAATATCAGGGATTGGCACAGATGAATCTCTCAATGGAGCACTTTCAGGAGAATACTTGTTTCCCTGCTGTCTTTCAAGGTTATAGCTAGGGCATAGATCAGTGTTCATACCTGAGCTTCCATTGCTGCTAGAGTTCCTCTCTATATAGCCTGGCCAGTATGTAGTCGAGTTCTTATGTCCAGCCTTCCAATCCAGATCCCTGGACACTGGATCTCTCTTCACATACCTTCTGGCACGGGTCTTAGGGTCCCTTCCACGTGCAAGCCGTCTCCCTCACAGGTAGCCTCTGGTGATTCCTAGCTCTGCAGCACCATTCCTCTGGCTTTCCCCAGTCCAATGGTGTTTGCTGGCCCTTGGAATACCTCCCAGTATACGTACTGCTTTGGACTCTTCTAGACCTCTCAAAGGCTTTTCTCCTCTTTCTTCCAGAGGGTCTCTTTCCCTCTCTGTCCGTCCGGTTTGGCTTCTGCTTCTGATGATCCTTCAGATGAAACTGATGATCAAACTCAAGCTGATTCTCAGGATAAGGAGGACAATGAGGACAATTCTCTGGATATCCAAGGTGATCATGAAGATGGTCATCTGTAGAATAAACTCTACTCTTATTCTGCTTAGATGAGTGCTCCTCCCTAACACAGCGCAGCTGTGCTGAATCAGGCCCTGCCCTTTGAGATGAGTGCTTAGGGATTACCTCATAGCCCTCCTGATTGAACACACGTTTCCCCACTTCAGCTCCTCTAATGGCTGTTGGAAACCTGGTGCATTCTGGGACTGGTAGTCTTTTATGGCAAAATTCTGTTTTCTTATTTCTACCAGAACTGACAGGTTGCTTGTTCAGAGTCACTTCACCTTTTCTATAGCTCCTTCCTGAGCTATGATAAGCTTCCTTATCACAGGCTGCATACTTTCCCCCTACCTGTTTAATTTATATGCAGAACAAATCATCAGAGAAGCAGGATTGTATGAAGACAACAGAGGTGTGAAGATTGGTGGAAGACTCATCAACAACCTTCGCTATGCTGATGATACTACATTACTGGCTGAAAGTGAAGATGATCTGAAACATTTGCTTCTCACAATCAAAGAACATAGTCTCAAAATGGGCCTGCACCTTAATGTAAAGAAGACAAAGATCATGACAACTGGCATAATCAACAGGTTCATCGTTGAAGGAGAAGAAATTGAAATCGTGAACAACTTTAACCTACTTGGATCAACTACACAGGTACACTACCAAAAAACTGCCTCCAGTTTTGCAACTGATTCCTATAGATTTTGGGGTGCTGAATCCAGGAAAAATAGCCAAAATGTTCCATCACGTCACGTTTTCTTGCAAAATTAGATTTCTTACCCATATAAGGAATGTTCACATAATTTCTTTTTAGCCGACTGCAGTTTATTTTCTTGGCCCAAAATAGAGGTTGTAATGGTTAACTAACTAGAAACACTCCCTCATGATATTTTAGAGTGTTTTGTATTCATTTTATACATTAACAGGACAATTGGGAGGCGGGGGGCTAAATCCAGTACTCGCGCTGGCGCATGTTCTTTCCTGTTCGCCTCGCCTTGTTCGCTCGCTCAAACACGGTGGTTGCGACATGAACGTTCCTGTCAAATTTCAGTTTCTTGCAAGTTCATTATTACCTTTTGTTTGCTCAGTCGTAATCCAGCTTTATTCCGAAGTGGTTCACTACAGTTGTAGTTTGCAGTGCTGTGTATTTGTGATGGCTCACAGAGCCAGAGGTTGCGTCAACTCTCCGGACAGTTTTTGTTTTATTTGTGGGGAATATACCGTGAAAAAGCGGCAGAGGAACATTTCTGCATTTATTAAAAAAGTATATTTCGCCTATTTCGGTTTGAAGTTAGGCGATCAAGACAAACCGTGGGCTCCTCACAAAGTGTGCAAGACATGTGAGGAAGATCTACGCTTATGGATGAAAGGTAAAAAACAAGCATTTCGTTTCGGAATACCTATGATGTGGCGTGAACAAAGAGACCACAGCAGTGACTGCTATTTTTGCTCTTGCATTGTGAAGGGATACAACTTAAAAAATAAGAACGTAATAAGTTACCCCAACCTTCCCTCAGCAATTAGGCCTATGCCTCATAGCAACGAAGTACCTGTGCCTGAACCACCAAAATCTTTGGATCATATTTGTGTGGACGGTTCTGATCATGATGAGACTCATCAGATGGCTTTTTCCCGATGAGTCCAGTACTTCCGAGTTTGAAACTGAACCAGATCGGAAACCTGAACTTTTCTCTCAAGCTGAATTGAATGATTTAGTCCGGGATTTAGGACTCCCAAAAGATGCTGCCCAACTGCTAGGTTCTCGGCTTAAACAGAAAAATCTATTGTCACCAGGAACAACTTTTTATTGGTACCGCAACCGCGAGACACAATTTTTGAAGTATTTCAGCAAAGAGGAAGATTTGGTATTTTGCAACGATATATACGGAGTGATGGAAAAGTTTAAACTCAAGTATGATCCTGCTGAATGGCGGCTGTTCATTGATTCGTCAAAAGACAGCATAAAAGGTGTTCTTCTTCATAATGGCAACACATTCGCTTCAGTTCCTATTGCTCACTCTGTTATTCTCCAAGAAAAATACGAGAATTTGGCCCTGATTCTTCAGAAGATTCGTTATAATGAGCATAAGTGGATGATTTGTGGAGACTTTAAAATTCTATCCATGCTATTAGGGCAGCAATCCGGTTTCACCAAATATCCCTGCTTCCTTTGCTTGTGGGATAGCCGGGCCCGCGACCTACACTGGGGGAAAAAAGACTGGCCAATTCGGGAGTATTTGAGACCCGGTGAGAAAAATGTTCTTCATGAGAGCTTGGTACCTCGTGATAAAATTCTATTACCACCTCTCCACATTAAGTTGGGTCTCATTAAGCAATTCATCAAGTCCCTTCCAAAAGATGGTGAGTGCTTTCGGTACCTTTGCTCAAAGTTCCCCCGACTTTCTGAAGCAAAGCTAAAGGAAGGAGTGTTTGTTGGCCCTGATATAAGGAAACTCATTTCAGATGGAGCATTCGCTGAAACGATGTCTGAGAAGGAAAAAGAAGCCTGGGATTCCTTCAAGGATGTTGTTCTCAAATTCTTGGGGAACAGGCGGGATGAGAACTATAAGGATATTGTTGCCAGGATGCTCAATGCCTTCAAAGAACAAGGCTGTAACATGAGCCTGAAAGTCCATTTCTTGCACTCCCATGTGAACTACTTTCCCGACAACTTGGGGGCGTACAGTGAAGAACAAGGTGAAAGGTTTCACCAGGACATCAAGGACGCAGAGAGAAGGTACCAAGGAAGATGGAACACCACTATGATGGCTGATTTCTGCTGGTTGCTGCTGCTGCCGGAAACCCCAGATGAAAAATACGCCAAGCAGCGCACCAAGAGAAGCATTCGGGGGAAGAAGAAACGGGCCCACCAGGAGATTGATTGACCCAAGAATGACTTTAAAATCTAAACTGTGTTGACAAATGAAGAAACCAGTCGGTACTAGAGGAGATCAAACCTAAGCTTTCTTTAGAAGCTCAGATGACAAGACTTCGACTTTCATACTTTGGACACATCATGTGAAGAGAGAGATCATTAGAGAAAGACATCATGCTTGGCAAGATAGAAGGTCAACGCAAAAGAGGAAGGCCAGCAATGAGATGGATCGATACAATAACAGCAGCTACGGGTACCAGTCTGTCAACAATGAGCCTCCTGACTGAAGACCGAACAGAATTTAGGATAGCTATCCAGAGAGTCGCCATGAGTCGACTCCGACTCGACAGCACTTAACAACAACAAAAGGGCCCAATTCCATAGTGTACGTCCTGGCCCTCTGTACATCCGGTTGGAGCCGGACACAAAGGTAGTCGTGATTCTGATCCACGGGGCACATATAGGCCTTGCCCGGCTGACTCAGTCAGGACTTTTAAATGGAGCCGTGGCACCATGGCATCTAGTTGTCATGGCACCGCGGCTCCATTTAAAAGCCGAGATCCCCGGCTGCCAGCTCCCAAAGTGTTTTCCCCACAGACTGACCCCTGTTCTGGCCTCCCAGGGCTAGGGTCAAGCTGCGGGGAATGCCCTCTGCCTCCTGCCGCCCCATCCTACCAGCCCTGGTCCTGCTGTTTCTGCCGCATCAGGGAAGTTATTCCACCTCAAAGGTGGAATAACTTCCCCATTCAACATTAGATTCGGCCCTGTACATCCGAGGCCAGCGACCGCCCACTGCCCGCCCTAACACTGCCCCTGATCCGCCCCTTTCCCGCCCCCATCTAACGTCCCCGTACAATGCGCGGGAAAGGAGGACAGGGCTGGAAAAGGGCCCAAATAGCCACTATTCGTGGCTCAGAATGACCCCAGTAGTGTATATAATACAACGTTATATACTGCGGTGGCGAAAGCACATTTGAGCCCCGAGAATTAGGTGAAATAAAAACATTTACCTTTCAGCAGAGAGATAGCTCTGAGAGCAGAGAGGGTCAAACTACAGCAAAAGGGAAAAAACTACATTCAGTTGCTGAGTGCAGGCCACACCCAAGCTCCAAGGCAACCAGGGAAAGTAATGGGAAACACCTGGGGGGAGGTATGGAAGGGATAGTGCAGCCACTCTCTTTAAAACCCCAGGGAACAGAGGAAAGAGGGCAGTCTAGGAGAGCAGAGCACCCGAGAAAAGCAGAAAGAAAGGAGCACCAGACCTCCTGGGAAACAGAGGGGAGTGAGTCCAGTGAGGAGGAGGAAGAAAGAACCTTCAGGAAGCTTGAAGGGAAGAAATCTTCCAGGGACAGCCTCAGAGGGAATTCCCAAAGGTCTCAGCATACGGGAAGCCACAGTCCAGGTGGATGCCAGTGCTATAGAAGTGCAGCTGGGTCTGGAGACGGGAAAGCTTTACCAGGGAAAGTTGTTGACCAGGAGCAAGGTACAAAGGCTGTGTTACAGAAATCTGCCAGGAAGTTACTGGCTCTGAAAAGGTCTGTGCATAAAACTTTTACTGAGAGGAATTTAAAACTGTTAGAGTCTCTGAATCATTTACTACCAGATAAGGATCAGTACAGCTCTGCTAGGATCCCTGAGGGTAGAAGCAGCTCACGCTGGAGGGCACTCTTAGAGTTGTTAAAAGAGGTTAACCCTTCACCTGCTCAAGCTGAGGAAAGCCAGGAGACAAAAGAACAGGAATATGAAGCCATGCAAACAGACCCTTACTCTTCTGACCAAGAATCCATAGAATCTTGTATGGATTGCTCTTTTTCTAAGAAGGCAGTATAAGGGCAGTTCTGAGTTTTAAAGAGAGGGAAAACCAGGACTGGATTGGCTGGACAACAAGTACTTTAATTGCTGCAAAGGTTTGTGAAAGTCAGCTGTGTTAAAGTGAACCAGTAACATTTAAAGCTGTGATTTGAATGTTAACCTTTTGGTCAAGAAGCATTTCTTAAGTTTAAAGGCTGGACACTTTTGAATGAAGCAGACACCAGGCTCAGAAGTGAGCAAGAATCTTTTATGCTTTATTGTAAAACACGGAGACTGAAAAGAAACACATGTCTATGGTTATTAACTGCCAGAAACAGTGCTATCTTTAAGTTCCTGTGAACGCTTTGTTATGAAACTTCTTTTGTGTTGGAGAAGCATCCTATCTTTTGTTTAACATGCGTTGAGCTACCAAATGCTCTGTTTGGGGGAAGTAAAATAAATTCCTGTGATTTTTGCCTTACAAACCCTCGGACTCAATTATTATACACAACTACATTTCCCAGAAGCCAAGGCTCTGGATCCTCTTGATAGCAAGGGACAACATAAGGCACGCTGCTACTTCCAGGCAACCGCCTAGGCGGTAGTGGGCTCCACAATACAAACTTGATATTAAACATTATGTTCAACAGCTATTTACAATTGTGGGTCTGTTTTTATAGTGCCATGTTGGAAGGGATGTAGTGGGACCAAATGTTCAGTGAATAGGTGGGTTTTCTACTGTTTGCAGAAGGCGTAAAGACTGGTAATGGTTCTTAGGGTGTTAGGCAGGGCGTTCCATATGGAGGGAGTATAGAGTTCGAAAGCTTTGCGGCATGTTTGAAGGTTGTATTTAGTTTTGGATTGTGGTATGCTAAGTTTGTTGATTGTGGTATGCCTTTGTGGTCTGTTTATAGAGGGTTTCTGTAACAGGGGTTGGAGGCTAGTTTTTTGGTGGGAGTGAAGAGCTTTGTGAGTGAGGAGGATGCATTTATATTTGATTTTATTGGTAAGGGGTAGCCAGTGTTATTGTATTAGGAAGGGGGTAATGTGTTCATATTTGGCAGCTCCTTGGATGGTATGAGCAGCTGTGTGTAGTGTGGTTTGAAGAGGGAGAAGTGTGGATTGAGGCAGATCCTGGTAGATACTGTTGCAGTAATCTGCATGGGAAAGAGTATTTAACCAGTTTTCTATACTGCCTTATTCTTCAATCAAAGCGGTTTACATTATGTAATCACTACAAACAGGTACTAGATACATTTCCTTGTCCTCAAAGGACTCACAATCTGTGTACCTGAGGCAACAGAGGGTTAAGTGGCTTGCCCAAAGCGTGCCTATAGGACTAGAATCCCAGTCCCTCTGGCCTGAGATTACTGTCCCCAGGTGGGACTTGAACCCCTGGCCCTCCGGCCTGAGGTACCATGTCCTAACTACTAAGCCACACCTCCCTGTAAGTGCTTGAAATGCTGATCTAAAATCTGTTGGTTTGAGGAGGGGACGGAGTTGTTGTAGGGTCTTTGTTTTGAAATAGATTGTTCTGGCTGTCAGCACCCCAAGTGAATACAAACACACACGCAAGGACACAACAGACAGAGCACTCTCCATGGCTGCTCCAACAATATGGAACAAGCTACCGGACGATTTGAGGGCAACTATAGACCTCAAGGACTTCAGAAAACAGCTGAAAACCATGCTGTTCATAGAACACTATGGACACATCACATAAACTAAGTAACTGTATAGCAGCACACGTTACCGCCTAACACTAAATGTATATAAAATGTTTTTAGCACCACTGTATAGCACACATTGTACATAGCTCAAACCAATCTAGCACACAATACAACACACACCCAACTAAATTTCCACCCTCACTGCATGTATAACACACTCACACTACCAGATTGTTTGCTGTGATACCACCTTGATTATTATGATAAGGCGGTTTAGAAATACTGTTAAATAAATAAATAAATTGCTGCTTGGGTTTTGAAGGAGAGTTGCTGTCGATAATGAGTCCGAGGTATTTCAGCTCTGTTTTTACATTTATCTGGATGTTGTTTAATGTTATACTGGTTGGGGGTGTGAAGGAGGTATCTCTTGTGATGAACATAGCCTCAGTCTTTTTGAAATTGATTGTTAGGTTATTTGTTGAGAGCCAGTGGTGACTTCTATGAAACAGTCTTGAATTCTTGTGTAATCGGGTTGCTTGAAGTGGAGTGGGCAGCAAAGCATAATATCGTCAACATATAGGTGAAAGTGGATGTTGTGTTTTTTGATAATAGAGCATAGGGGTTGTAGGTATAGGTTGAATAGGGGTGCAGATAGGTTTGAACCTTGGGGTATCCTTGTGTTTGTTGGTAAGGTTTGGAAATGTTTGAACACATCTTTATTTGCTGTTTTTTGTCTGTGAGGTATGACTGGAACCATTTGAGAACGATGTGTTGAATTCCAAATAGTTGTAATCTTTGAAGTAACATATCATGGTTGACTGTATCAAACGCCACCGAGATGTCTAGGAATATCAGGAGGTAGGTTTGTGTGCGGTCTTGCATGCCTTTAGTTAGAGTGTTAATGAGATAAGTCATTAGCATTTCTACTCCATGCATCGGGCAGAAACCATGCTGTTGGGGAATGAGTAGGTGGTTTTCATCAATATGATTTTGGAGCTGGAGCTATACGGGTTTCTCGATGACTTTAGCCAGGAATGGAAGGCTGGCGATGGGTCGGTATGATGCAGTCTGATGAGTCGAGACTTGGTTTCTTCAGGGTAGGATGGATAGATGAGATCTTGAGACTGTTTGGCATTGTTGAAGTGCTTTGTTTGTTATCTTGGCTAGAACTGGGCTAAATTTGTTTTTTGCTGCTTTGACCAGTTGACTGGGCATAGGTCAAGTGAGGTGGAGGTGTTTAGTTTAGTTAGTATGTGTTCGATATCTTTGTTATTGACTGTTTGAAATGTGAGCCAGCAATTGTTGTTAGGCATAGTAGGGTGTGATAAGCTGTGGTTCTGAGTGCTTTATTCCATTTATCCATCAATATTGCAGTGTCTGACATATCAGTGGTTAGGTGTGGCAATATGTCCTCGAGAAAGTGTCCTTGTTGAAATGTCTGAGGCGTCGTGTTGCTTGTTGGTGATCTGTCTGAGTTGTTGTTCGTAGTGGTAGAGTGAAGGTGATGAGGCTATGGTTGGACCATGGCATGGGATAGATTTTTAATGATGGGGGGCTGGTATGGATTGGGAGGATGGGGGTAAAGATTAAATTCAGGGTGTTGCCTTTTTGTGAGTGGGGGATGTCGCTATTTGGGTGAGGTCCAATGATTCCATGGCTGTGAGGAATGTGTTTGCTGTTATTGTTGGTAAGGAGAAGTTGAAGTCTCCAAGGATGAAAATTCTTTCTTGATTTTGGTGCGTTCAATGATGTTTTCAATTATGGTACAAGTCATTTGACGAGAGGGCAGGTGTTCAGTAGCTGAGGATGATGGTTAAATAGTTGTTTGTGATGGTGATTGAGTCGATTTTGTCGGTGCTTCTGATTGATAGAGGACGGAAATGTAGGTGGGATTTGGTTAGTAGTACCCCTCCTCCTCTTCTATTGTTTCTTGCAGTGGAATAGTGAATAGCTTCCTGCTTTTTTTTTTGTATTTATGCAAATTTTACTACAATCAAGAATTAACAATACCTCCTGTACAAGAAACAGAGCAAAACAGAAGAAAAATATACAATCCAGAATAAAAACAAACAGAAAACAAGAAAATAAAACAAATCTGTTAGCTCACCCTAGCCCACAAGAGGGGAAGAGACCAAGAAGAAAAATAAGTTTATACAACGAAAGAAAAGGGTTATAGCACTACCCAGACATACCATACACCTACACCTCACCAGGTGGAGAATCAATAGACGCTTCCAAACGCCAGGCATTAATGAAAGCAACCAGCTGGGATGGCTCATAAAAAATATATGACACTGAATGGTATTTAACCAAACACTTACAAGGATGTTTCAAAAAGAAGAGCCCTCCCAACTGGAGAATCCCAGGGCGAAGTAGTAAAAATTCCCTATGACACTTCTGGGTATCCCTAGAAAGGTCAGGATACATCTGGATCAGCATTCCCTTAAAAAGTAAATGTAGTTTCCTAAAGAATAATTTTAAAAGCCACTCTTTATCAGATAACAAAGCAAAAGTAACCACTAGCGTAGAAGAAACTGGGGTCTCCTCAATAGATGACTCTAATAAAACAGTAATATTTAAAGCATGAACAGATCGGTCCGCAATTACAGCAAGAGAAACAGACTTTTTCCCAATTGCCAAATAAAACAGTCTTACAATAGGAGGAATTAACTCTGATGAAACCGTGAGAGTCTCCATCAAATATGCTTTAAACATATCCCTCAGAGTTATCATTGAGACTCTTGGAAAGTTACTAAACCTCAAGTTGTTAGCTCAAGATAAGTTCTCCAACAGTTCAGTTTTAACCTCAAAAGAGTTCAAGTTCTTTACAAAAAGTGAAGACTGTTCTTCCAAAACTCCAACTCTAGACTGAATTGTGGATAATTCAGATTGTAAACCAGTTACTTTAGTTGAGACCATTTCCACCCCTGCTGCATTACTCTGTACCTTCACTGCCAAGGAAGAAACCTGTGGTAAAATTGCAGCACCAAGAGAAACAATTGCCTGCCAAATTGATTCAAGAGTGAAACTTTCAGGTCTATCCAATGAAAAGGAAGTGGTTTGGGAATCAAAACCTGAGATTTCTCTCATTTCAGCTGGCGCTGGAACAGTGCCCATTGTAGCAGCAGCTCCAACTGCTGCTACTCCTCCAACTGGACCCGGCTGAGAGGAAGTGTCCTGAGGGGCAGGGGTCCTGAGGGAACACACCACCGCCACACTGAATCCTCCCCGCTCCTGCAAGGGACCACACCAAGGAAACTCCTCCTGCTGCTGACCACCTTCAAGCTGCTGATGCTGACACACCACATCCAAAGCCGGATGTAGGTCGGGGGAGAAAGAACAACTACCCGAAGCAGACGCCGAGACCTCTGTCTCCGGTGTCACAGCAGCCGGGATTACTTCCCCTGCAGCAGCTGGGAATCGGGATGGCCTTAGCACGAAGGAATCCAAAGGACCTGAAGAAAACGGCATAGAGGTATCAGGGATTAATGGCGAATCCACAAGTCCCTTTCCCTTACGCTTTCGACCCATATCACAGAGACCAACTCGCTAATCTGTAACCGACGCCATCTCTGTAGCCTTCTGCTTTGATTTGATTGATGATGGCATAGTCGGTGTCTGTGAGCCATGTTTCGGTTATACCTAATCAGGGTCATTCTGAACCACAAATAAGCTGTTTGCACGGACAAGGTGGACGTGTTCGGTACTTATTTTATTTATTTATTTATTTTATTTGCACATATTTATATACCGCCCCTTCATCAGGGGTAGTTTACATCATAACAATTTAAACTTTTACAAAGAACGGTATTTGTGAACGTTATACAAAGAACAGTGTAGATGAGATAAGACCTCATAGTATTTACATAGAGTGGTACTTAGTGGTACAACTTCTATTTACAGAGCTATGTACAGGTGACATTCATTTAAGTATGAGGGTCAAATGATATCAGGAATTAAAACAACGGATTCAGATCAGAGGCTGTTGTGGGAAGGGGAGGGGGGGAGGACGGTGGGGAGGCTAATAAGGGAAGGAGGGAGGGAGAAAGGCTGGGAGGATGGCGGACCTTATTTATTTATTTATTTATTTATTTATTTAACAATGATTTATATACCGCATCTTCCATAGATCAGTTGCGGTTCACAATGAACAACAATTAACAAATCAGAGTTTGTTTTACATATAACATCGTAAACGAAAAGCAATAAGATAAATATACAACCAGAACAGTTGCTGGTTGTATATTATGAGTTGCTGGTCTTGGGGTTGGTAAAATGTTCTATAAATAGGTGTGTTTTTAATTGTTTACGGAATGAATTCAGGTCTCTAATCCCTCTTAGCACTTCGGGGAGGGCGTTCTACTGCGATGGTGCTACACTATGTATGTATATGCCCTAATGCTGGTAGATTGTTTGGTGTTGCATATTGTATGGGGTACTTTTAGAATGCTTTGGTTGGGGGTTCTTCTGAGTCTGGTGGGTGCTTGTGTTTGGATGAGTGTTGAGAGGTGGGAGGGTGCTAAGTTATGAACCGATTTGAATGTGGTCATTAGAATTTTGTATCTTACTCTTGATGCAATTGGAAGCCAGTGTGGCACAAAAAGAATAGGTGTAATGTGTTCAGAGAGTCATGTTTTCATTATGATTCTGGTCGTGACGTTTTGGGCCATTTATAATATGTTTAATGTTTTTTTGGGTATTCCTTGCAGGAGTCTATTGCAGTAGTCAAAGTGAGGTGTTATGAGAGCTTGAACTACTGTTCTGAAGTCAGACAGCTCAATGAGGTTTTTCAGGGGTTGTATTATCCTTAATTTATAGAATATGGCTCTGTTTAGGAGTTTTAAGTGGGGTTCCATGCTGAGAGTTCTATCCAGTGTGACTCCAAGATATTTAACTTCATGTTTAACTGGAAAATGATTGTTCTTTAAGTAAATTGTTAATGGAGGGTTGAATTCTGTATTTTTTATATGAACATCACTTCTGTTTTTTAAAATTGATACTCATATTGTTTTCATGTAGCCAGGTTTGAGTTTCTTTCAGGCAGGCTGCTATTTTATCGAAAGTTGGATTACTTATGTCCAATTGGGTGTACAACATAATGTCATCAGCATATATGTGATAGTTTATTTTATCTTTTTTGAATATTGAGCAGATTGGTTTTATGTACAAGTTAAACAGGATGGCAGACAGTGCAGACCCTTGGAGTATTCCCTGGGTTTGAGGGAACATAGCTGACGTTTTGTTTTCAATTTGGGCGTATTGTACGCGGTCCTTTATGTATGATGTGAACCATTTGAGAGTGTGTCCTTTTATGCCTATGGAGTCAAGTCTTGTGATAAGGGTCTTGAGATTAACATTGTCAAACGCCGCAGTTATATCCAGGAAAATGAGGATGAATGCTTTTTTGGCGTTCTCCATTACCTGGATGATATTGTCAAACAGGACTTCAGATGTGATTCCGACAACAAGCAATTGTACACGTACAAATGAGTTGTATGTGTCATTTTGGACATGGGTGGGATGGTGCGGAACGTGGGCGTGCAGGGGAGGAGAGTGGGCGTGCCCTGCTATGAAAACGTCTAAATCGTATTCTATCGGAAACATGTATGTCCATCATAGACGTATACCTTAGACCTGTTAGGACGTGGAATAACAGCGTATGTCTGTGAAAGTAATAAAATGTTTAAATAAAGCAGATAGCATAGCTGGGATTTGGAAAAGGCTTTGGAAAAGTTCCTGGGGGAAAGTCCATAAGGTAGACATGGAGAAAAAACACCTCTGACCTGGAGGTAAGCAATGTAGCATGTTGCTATGTTTTGGGGATGCTATATTGGCCACTTCTGGAACTAATAATAGGCTAGATGGACCTCTGATCTGAATCAGTATGGTAATTCCTATGCCCTTATGTACAGAGTATGCAGACTGAAGGTGAATAAAGAGTAATAGGTGTACAGATGATAGCCAGAAACATAGAGGGACCAAAAGAAGGGAAAGAAATGTCACTGTATACAGCCGAACCTAGTATACCGCTCTGTGCCCCATCACATCCCAACAAGAGGTGTGACAGTGACACCACCTGTGTGCCTGCTGTAGCAGGGTGCACAGGATGCAGATGTACGGTGATGCACAAAGGAGGGACATGTATAAGGTGCATGAGAAACGACAGGCAGTCCAGGGAAACAGGACCAAAAATACATATGCCCACAGTGACGGAGGCAGCCACATGTGCTGCCTCGGTGCCCATGAGTGTGCTGTAATTGATGAGCAGCTCCTCAGTGAGGAGGGCCTGCTCCCCTTCCGTGAGGTTCCTCTGTCACGACGACACCTTTGCAGCCATTTGCATATGGAAGCGCCTGTATTGATGTCTGGTTTGCAGTCAGTAGTATGGCATTCCCAGAGGCGTGTCCACGCCAGAGTTACATGTTTTATAGTGGTTAGACATACAACGATGTAAACGTCTATCTTCTCAGAATACCGAACACGTTTGTACGTTCAGACGCACGTGTTCATACATCTTTCGCGTTACACGTCTGAGCTTGATAGGGTTCCACATGTTTTTCTTTTCCCGTGTTCAATGAGTCTTGGACATTGGGGTATATATCCCGTTATGGAAATAGTTTCTTTTGGGCTTGTGATAAGGAAGCTTATCATAGTTTAGGAGGGAGCTATAAAAGAGGTGAATTGGCTTTGAACAAGCAACCTGTCTTTGCTGGTAGAAATAATAAAACAGAATGTTTTCATAAAAGACTACCAGTCCCAGAATGCACCAGGTTTCAAACAGCCTCTAGAAGAGCTGAAGTGGGGAAACGTGTGTTCAATCAGGAGAGCTATGAGGTAATCCCCAATCACTCATCTCCAAGGGCAGGGCTTGATTCAGCACACCTGGGCTGTGCTAGGGTGGAGTGTCCCTCTAAGCACGTTAAAAGTAATAGATTTTCTACACAGAGACAGAACAGAAAGAACAGGCAGAACAGAGAGAACCAGGAGAGCAGACAGAAAGAAGAGAGAGGACTACAACAGCAGAAGCAACGTGGAAGGAAGAAGAGAAAGACATCTTGGAGGTCTAAAGAAGGAGCCCACAGCAGTACGTGTGTTAGGAGTGATTCCAGAGGCAAGTATACTCCATTGGACTGGAGGAAGCCAGAGGATTGGGGTTATAGAGCCAGGAACTCCCAAACGGCACCTTTGAGAGAGATGGCTGCATTTGGAAGGGGCCCTAAGACCGGTGCAAGAAGGTATGTGAAGAGAGACCCAGTGTCCAGGGATCTTGATTGGAAGGCTGGACATAAAAGCTGGACTACTTACTGGCCAGGATACCAGGAGAGGAAACCTAACAGCAAAGGAAGCTCAGGTATGAACTTTGATCTATGCCCTAGCTCTTCTCCAGGAAGACAGCAGGGAAACAAATATTATTCTGAGAATGATCAATTAAAGAATTCCTCTGAGCCAGACCCTGATATTGATTCCATGATATTTGAGGAAGAAGGAGATATAACAAATGATCAGTTGGAATACATGGATTGCTCTCTGTCTAGGCTGCTGTTTTAAAGTACTTTCTCACTAATACAACCACCACCAAAAGGAACTGTAACTTGTTCTTTTATCTACCCAGAAAAGTCTCTGCAAGGAAGCTTTAGGGTAGGATTGAGCCACGTAGAGAGAGTGAACCAGCAAAGGGGTTTGCAGCTGGCTAATTATTGGTGATTGAGCCAGGCACAAGTGCACGTGAGCTCTGGAAGGAAACTTTTCTTTTTTTTTTGTGTGTGTGAATAGAAGAAAGTTATCCTTGATAAAGAACAGGTTTTTTGTTACTTTTGGGTTTTGTTTTTGCCTTTTGAAGCACTGCTAAGAATGTCATTAGCAGGAGCCATCAAAAAGACCTTTTCTGTTTCCCATCAAGGTCTTTATTGATTTATTGCTTAAGAAGTTCAGTTACCTTATATTATGTTTTGTTTTTCCTGAGTACAATACTGGAAGCAAGTGTCCTTTTGTGTTACCAAGTAAATCTGTGTGGGAGAATAAACCCCATGAATAAAATCTGTTTTTCTTTGCTTACACTCGAGCATCACAACTCATTATTTTGTGCACTGCTGATTCTGGTATAAGTGAACTACATTCCCCACAATCCTTTACAAGTCATAATATATTTTGCCTTTGCCAAGACTGTGGACATTCACGACCAGCGCCCCCGTTTACAGGCTCTAGGCAAATGACATCATGATATTTCTCACCAAATAACTATTATTTAACTGAACATCTCTTAGTGCCTATGTTCATGATGTCTTCATTTGGCTCATCTGTCGCTAAATATACAAAACTCAGAAGTACTGGTTGTTATTCTGTTTCATTAGTGTTACCTAAACATCTAATGGCAAATAATTACATAGTTCACATCCATAGGGCCACCAAAATGACCCTGATGTGCAGCTCAAGGCATAACATTTATGTATTTATTTATTTCTTAGTTCTTAGATACCGCTTTGTCTTGGTAATCAGAGTAGTTTACAGATAACATTCTAACTACTGCACAAGGCAGTCTACAAGGAACAATTATAGAACAGTTTACAAGGAATAAGTATGTAACAATTGTACAATTAACAAACAATGACATTCAATAGAAATTTAACAATAACAAAGAAGTATAGAAATATAGAAACATAGAAATATGACAACAGAAAAAGACCAGATGGCCTATCTAGTCTGTCCTTCCATATCAACCACTACAACAGGAGGTATTAACATTAGTGGTCTGAGTGATATTCTGGAGTTATGTGAGTCAGGTGCAGGGAGACAGGAAGTGGTTGATGAGTGTGGTTAAGTGTTGATAAGGAAATGTATGAGATCTATGGTGGCTGATCACATTCATAGTAGTCTATAAAGATGAATGTTTTGAGACGTTTTCTGAATTGACTTAAGTTTTTGATTTCTCTTAGAGTGTTAGGAAGACTATTCCATAGAGTAGGGGCATAGAGTGAGAATGCCCTATTGGTTGTAGATTGGTTAAGTTTTCTGACACTAATAAGAACATAAGATAAGAACATAAGGTATGCCATACTGGGTCAGACCAAGGTCCATCAAGCCCAGTATTCTGTTTCCAACAGTGGCCAATCTAGGTCATACGTACTGTGACAACGCACCGCCTAGCCTGTGGCGTAAGCAGGCCAAGGGGATGTGAGCCACACAGTGGGGTGAGTTTAAAAGAGTCCTTGTTAGTGCTGAAGCCTTCCTACTGTAGTTGTGGAGTGAGTGACGACAGCCAAGGTTGGGTTTCCAAAGTAAGTAATGCTTTATTCATGCATAAGGTATTTGCACAAAGTATAGCAAAGGACACCGTACAGGACTTACTCCCCTGCCACAGAAGTATAATGGTAACCTTCTGTACCAAATAAAAGTTCAAGTGTTTATATAGCTTCTCCTGATACTTCTCAGGGACACATAAAATATTTACAAACTTTCATCATTCTTCCAGCTTCATTACTACAACAGGGCTTCAATCTTCTAGTATTGCTTTCTCAGTATCTACTGGTAATAAAGAATCTTTCTCCTGTTGTACTTCTTTCTAGTGTCAAACAGCTTCCCATAGAAATGGCAATCTCCACAACTCTGGCTTATTAATGACTGCCTTCTTGTGTAGGAGCAGTTTCTCTATATTGCCTTCTATTCACAGCTGTACCACATGAAGCTTTGATTCATTCCATTCACTAGAACGCTGCTGTCTCTCATGCAAGTTCTAGAACATTGGCTTAAGGCTTCTCAGCACTCAATCATCAATTAGGAATACTTATATTTCTTCACTCTATCATACAAATCCTTAGGTAGCTGCTTTGTAAGATCCCTCAGCTCTGCCTGGTCTTCAAAGGCTCCTCTTAGCTCTCTGCACGGTTGCTGCCAATTAGCTTCTTGCTGGCAAGCAGGTGTGTGCTCTTCTGAACTAGAGCTTAGCTCACGCTGTCTATCGTAGGGCAATGTTTGCAGCTTTCTAACAGGGATTTTTCTATAGCCCCTCTTCCCTCTATTAACTTCAGGTTTATATTCAGGGCCTGATTTATCCCTGCCTCCTTTAGGAAGCAGTCTATTGTCAGTTCCTATAGACTGACTTCTTTCAAAGCTATTTACTTTACAAGGCTTAGAAGAGTTTGCTCTGACCTGGTTTTTGCAGCGTCTGCCTCTGGGGAACTCCCCTGACTCCAAGTCAGTATTCCAGGCTTCTGAATCCAGTTCTGGGTCACCTCCAAGGTTTTCTCTCTCATGGAGCTGAGGTCTGCCTGTGTCTCTCCCTGGACCACTTGCAGGAACTCTCCCTTCCCTGGGTCTCTCCTTAGTTCCTCTGGGCTCAGCCTTTCTGCTTGCACTGCTCTGTAACCAGTTCTTCTTCTCCAGGCCTTGCTCCTCGAGGGCTTGCTGCTCCAGTGCTTGCTCCTCGAGCCCCTTCTGCCTACTAACTGCTGCTTCCTGGTTATGAGTGCAGAGTGGCCCAATCCGGTCTGACTCCTCCCACCTCCCTGATTGGCTATGTCTCTGGGTTAGCCTAGAGCTAGGGTGTGGTTCTTTCCCTGCTCTTCTCTGCAGAGAATGTTTGTGAGCAGGAAACTTAACCCCTTCCTGTCCTGCCTCTCCAAGCATCTGAGGTGACAGAAAGTGATTTAAACCCATTTTCTCCTGTTTCTGGGGCTCTGCCTTGTCACATAACCCCCCATTTAAGATATTCCGGGCTGGTTGAATAAATGCAGAACAGCACGGAATCTTACTCTGGTGATCAGGACTAGCAGTTGTATCCTTTCTTATAGCTAACTGAGGTAAAGCTGTACGCTCATGCCATAACCTCAAAACATTCACGGGGAAATTATACAGTTTCCCTCCTCTAGTTTCCACCGTATAAGTGGCTGGTCCTACCTGTTGGACAACCCGGCAGGGTCCTTTCCAGGTAGTTTTCTTCGGGTGATGACCCGGTACCATTACTACGACCTTTTCGCCGACCTCTAATTGTTGAGGTTGAGTGGGATGGTCATAATATTTTCTTTGCCTAACTTGGCTGGCTGCCATATTGTCTTCCGCTATCTGAGACATGTGTTGTAACTCGCCCCTAGATTCCCTTGGAAACTGGGGTTCTACGCATTCCCTGGAGGGAGCCGGCAAAACCCTATGTGTGGGCTCTAAGCCTAGCCTCCATCCTTCCTCGCTATCCTTAGCTATTAATAGCTTCCCTCTTTTTGCAGGCTTAGGGCCTTTGGCCCTACACTCCTCTAGCTGGGGTCCCAGATCCATCTCTGTTTCCTCCTCCCCTTCGGGGTCTGTCAAGCCCATCAACACGGCTCGGCCAGTAGACCCGAACCCACGTGAGCCTCTCACGGTGGTGTTCAATTCCGTGACCTCTTCTACTGAGGGAAAACCCACCCTTTCCATGATAAGCTGGGCTATCCTATCTCCTACTGTCACCTTGAACTCCTTCTGTGAAAAATTGAGAAGTAAAACCTTAATCACACCCCTAAAATCTGGGTCTATAACCCCTGCACCCACATCAATGTTGTCCTTCACAGCTAAGCCTGACCGTGGGGCGATTCGCCCATAACAACCTGGCGGAATTTCCAACTGTATACCGGTCTCTATTAAGGCTCTACCCTGTCGAGGGACTATAGTGTCCTCTGCACTATAGAGGTCGAAACCTGCAGCATTCTCTGTGGCTCTTTTAGGAATCCTTGCATTAGGGGTGACCCTACAACATTTCAAAACAAATGTGTTTTTCTTATTGGGAGGGTCTTGAACAGAGATTCTCTCCCTAGCTGTCTTCTCTTGAGGTTTCGCAAATAATGGGGCTGGAATCATCCCTAGCCTGGGTTGGCTTCTCTGAGGGGTGGTTACTAGTTTTTCCCCATGCTCCTTCCTTCCAGGGTCCTTTTCTACCCTAGGGTGTTCAGGGTGTTTGGCCTCTGCAGTAGCCGCTAAACCTTTAGCTAGGCCCTTTCGAAATTGCGGCCAATCCCTGCCTAATACAATAGGATGGGGCAACCTTGGTACCACCGCTACTGGGATGTCCTTACTTAAACCCATTCCCTTTACTGTTACTGTGTGCCTTGGGTATGTTGTAGCAGCACCATGCACACATCGAATCTTAATTTTATCCTCAGGGTGCTCTTTATCACTCCCACTCTGAGGTCCTATCTCCTTCCATAGACTTTCCGAGACCATAGACTGGTCTGCGCCTGAATCTAACAAGGCTTCAACCGGGATATTATTTACTGTGACCATCAGCAAGAATCCCTCCCCAACCTCCTTGGACTGGGTGGTGATTAGTGCTAGCCTAGTGCTACAATTCCTCCTGAGGTGTCCCTTTTGACCACAGGCAAAACACTTTCGCTCATTCATACCAGGGCTAAACAAAGGCCTAGATGAAGACTCACCCATCTGTACTCCTCCCCTCATTCCTCGTTCCCTCAAGACTGTATTTTCTGGAACACCTTTCCTCCTCTGACCTAAGGCCTGCGCCTCTAGGAACCGGTCAGCAAGGGCAACGGCGTCCTTAGTATTGTGGCAGTCTTGGAGGGTTAGGAAGGACTGTACTTCCCGGGGTAGTGCTTCTAGGAATTGTTCAAGTATAATATCATCTATTACTGTGTCTATGCTCTTACCTTGTGGAGATAGCCATTTGTATGCCAAAGCCTTTATCCTATGGCATAAGGCCTGTGGTGTCTCGCCTGGGGTTAACCTGCACCCTCTTAAAAGTCGGCGATACACCACGGGTGTTAGGCCTAATCTGTCTCGTATTGCTTCAACGACAGCTCCATAATCGTTGGCTAGAGCACTGGGCATTTCCTTGTAGGCCGTGAGAGCCTCTCCCGTGAGGGATGGAGCCAATCGGATAACCCAGTGTTCTTTGGGCCATCTGCTCATGGTTGCTATGCGCTCAAACACTGCGAGGTGGTCATCAATATTAGCGTCCTTAGACCACTGGCCTAATAATAACATTCCCTGTCCAAGCATTCCAAGTCCTGTGGCAGTTCCTAGCGAACTGGTCACATTTTGTAGAGTCTCCGACGTCCGCTTCTGCTCTTTCATCCAGGATCCTAGCATGTCCAACACAGGCTGCTGCTGGGCTCGTATCATCGCCGCCATCTTCTCTTGGGTCCGCACTGATCTTGCCTCCTGCTCCTGGAATCTCTCCGCAACCCAATCCATCAAGGTTGCGGCCTCCATTTTGATGTACCTGTAGGGAATAGAAAAAGAAACACCAAGTGCGGTACCACCACAAAAGCACCTTCCTTTGCTCCCAGATTAGCTCTGCCAGATTACCACCCCCTTGTAGCAGTGTCCTAAGATGACCCTCTTAGCTACGGGTTACCTGCTACAAGTGGAGTATCTCGCTTGTCAGCAGTATGGTAGCCTTAATAACAGGAACTCTGGTCCTCCTCAGCTGAAACTTGTAATCTGCAGCACTGGTAAGCTCTTCAGGTATCTTGGTGAAAAAACTTTTTTTTTTTTTCAAAGTGTCCACTCTTCCGAACTTTACTGGTATCTGTGGTTAATCACTTCTTCTGTGCAAGGCAGCAAATTTTTATAATCCGAAACAACTACGCCAAAACTCCACCCCCCTCTATGTGACAACGCACCGCCTAGCCTGTGGCGTAAGCAGGCCAAGGGGATGTGAGCCACACAGTGGGGTGAGTTTAAAAGAGTCCTTGTTAGTGCTGAAGCCTTCCTACTGTAGTTGTGGAGTGAGTGACGACAGCCAAGGTTGGGTTTCCAAAGTAAGTAATGCTTTATTCATGCATAAGGTATTTGCACAAAGTATAGCAAAGGACACCGTACAGGACTTACTCCCCGCCACAGAAGTATAATGGTAACCTTCTGTACCAAATAAAAGTTCAAGTGTTTATATAGCTTCTCCTGATACTTCTCAGGGACACATAAAATATTTACAAACTTTCATCATTCTTCCAGCTTCATTACTACAACAGGGCTTCAATCTTCTAGTATTGCTTTCTCAGTATCTACTGGTAATAAAGAATCTTTCTCCTGTTGTACTTCTTTCTAGTGTCAAACAGCTTCCCATAGAAATGGCAATCTCCACAACTCTGGCTTATTAATGACTGCCTTCTTGTGTAGGAG
Organism: Ichthyophis bannanicus; assembly: GCA_033557465.1. Taxonomy (NCBI): domain Eukaryota; kingdom Metazoa; phylum Chordata; class Amphibia; order Gymnophiona; family Ichthyophiidae; genus Ichthyophis; species Ichthyophis bannanicus. The sequence continues at coordinate 58,208,169 of CM066036.1, forward strand.
CAGTTTCTCTATATTGCCTTCTATTCACAGCTGTACCACATGAAGCTTTGATTCATTCCATTCACTAGAACGCTGCTGTATCTCATGCAAGTTCTAGAACATTGGCTTAAGGCTTCTCAGCACTCAATCATCAATTAGGAATACTTATATTTCTTCACTCTATCATACAAATCCTTAGGTAGCTGCTTTGTAAGATCCCTCAGCTCTGCCTGGTCTTCAAAGGCTCCTCTTAGCTCTCTGCACGGTTGCTGCCAATTAGCTTCTTGCTGGCAAGCAGGTGTGTGCTCTTCTGAACTAGAGCTTAGCTCACGCTGTCTATCGTAGGGCAATGTTTGCAGCTTTCTAACAGGGATTTTTCTATAGCCCCTCTTCCCTCTATTAACTTCAGGTTTATATTCAGGGCCTGATTTATCCCTGCCTCCTTTAGGAAGCAGTCTATTGTCAGTTCCTATAGACTGACTTCTTTCAAAGCTATTTACTTTACAAGGCTTAGAAGAGTTTGCTCTGACCTGGTTTTTGCAGCGTCTGCCTCTGGGGAACTCCCCTGACTCCAAGTCAGTATTCCAGGCTTCTGAATCCAGTTCTGGGTCACCTCCAAGGTTTTCTCTCTCATGGAGCTGAGGTCTGCCTGTGTCTCTCCCTGGACCACTTGCAGGAACTCTCCCTTCCCTGGGTCTCTCCTTAGTTCCTCTGGGCTCAGCCTTTCTGCTTGCACTGCTCTGTAACCAGTTCTTCTTCTCCAGGCCTTGCTCCTCGAGGGCTTGCTGCTCCAGTGCTTGCTCCTCGAGCCCTTCTGCCTACTAACTGCTGCTTCCTGGTTATGAGTGCAGAGTGGCCCAATCCGGTCTGACTCCTCCCACCTCCCTGATTGGCTATGTCTCTGGGTTAGCCTAGAGCTAGGGTGTGGTTCTTTCCCTGCTCTTCTCTGCAGAGAATGTTTGTGAGCAGGAAACTTAACCCCTTCCTGTCCTGCCTCTCCAAGCATCTGAGGTGACAGAAAGTGATTTAAACCCATTTTCTCCTGTTTCTGGGGCTCTGCCTTGTCACAGTACCTAGCAGTTTCCCCAACGGACACAGGTTCCACAATGCTTGTATTGGTTCAAGCATTGATATCCTGGGTCCCTTCTTAATAATGGTTTATGGACCTTTCCTCCAGGAACTTGTCCAAACCTTTTTTAAACCCAGCTACACTAACAGCCTTTACTACATCCTCCGGTAACAAATTCCAGAGTTTGATTACACGTTGAGTGAAAAAATATTTTCTTTTATTAGTCTTAAATAGTTTACCCTGTAGCTTCATTGCATATCCCCTAGTCTTTCTATATTCTGATAAGGTAAACAATCGATCTACATTTACCTGTTCCACTCCGTTCATTAATTTATAGACTTCTATCATATCTCCCCTCAGCGTCTCTTTTCCAGGTTAAAGAGCCCTAACCTTTTTAGCCTTTCTTCATAGGAGTATCCTTCCATCCCCTTTACCATTTTGGTGGCTCTTCTCTGAACCTTTTCTAAAATCGCTATATCCTTTTTAAGATACGGCGACCAGAATTGCACACAATATTCAAGGTGCGGTCTCACCATGGAACGATATAGAGGCATTATAATATCTTTTGTTTTATTTTCCATTCCTTTCCTTATCATACCTAGCATTCTATTTGCTCTCTTGGCCGCTGCTGCACACTGGGCAGAGGGTTTTAACATGGTATCCACAATGACGCCTAAATCTTTTTCCTGAGTGGTGGTTCGTAATGTGGAACCTTGCATCATGTAACCATAGTTTGGGTTGTTCTTCCCTAGGTGCATAACCTTGCACTTGTCCACATTAAATTTCATCTGCCATTTTGATGCCCAGTCTTCCAATTTATCAAGATCCTCTTGCAATTTTCCACAATCCTCTTGGGTTTTAACAACTTTAAATAGTTTTGTGTCATCTGCAAATTTGATAACCTCACTCGTTATTCCACTTTCCAGGTCATTTATGAATATGTCAAAAAGCAGTGGACCCAGCACAGATCCCTGGGGTACACCACTATTTACCTTTCTCCATTGGGAAAATTGGCCATTTAGCCCTACCCTCTGCTTTCTATCTTTTAACCAGTTCCTGATCCACAATAGTACACTGCCTCCTATCCCATGACTCTTTAGTTTTGCCAAAAGTCTCTGATGAGGGACCTTGTCAAAGGCTTTCTGAAAGTCCAGATACACAATATCAACCAACTCACCTTTGTCCACCTGATTATTCATTCCTTCAAAAAAACATAACAGATTAGTAAGACAAGATCTTCCTTGTCTAAAGCCATGTTGGCTGTCTCCCATTAGGTCATGACTATCTACATGCTGAGTTATATTATTCTTTATGATGGTTTCTACCATTTTTCCCGGTACTGATGTCAGGCTCACCGGTCTGTAGTTTCCCAGATCACCCCTGGAACCCTTTTTAAAAATTGGTGTTACATTGGTGATCCTCCAATCTTCAGGTATTAGAGATGATTTTAATGATAGTTCACAGATTACTAATAGCAGGTCTGCAATCTCGTATTTCAGTTCTTTCAACACTCTTGGATGTATACCATCCGGCCCAGGTGATTTGCTACTCTTCAGTTTATCTAATAGTTGTAATACATCTTCCCGATGTATCGATATTTCCTTCAATTCTTCCGCACCTTTAAATACCACTTTAGTCATGGGTAACATCCCTACATCTTCCTCAGTAAAGACTGAAGCAAAGAATTCATTCAATCTCTCTGCTATCGCCTTGTCGCCTCTTAGTGCTCCTTTAACCCCTTTATCATCTAATGGACCAACTGACTCTCTCACAGGTTTTTTGCTACGAATGTACTTGAAAAGGTCTTTACTTCGCGTTTTTGCTTCCGCAGCAAGCTTCTTCTCAAATTCTCCCTTTGCCTGCCTTATCAATGCCTTGCATTTGACTTGCCAGTGCTTGTGCTGTTTCCAGGTTTCGTCATTTGGCTCTTTTTTCCATTTCCTGAAAGATGCTTTTTTTGGCAACAACAGCCTCTCTGACCTCACCTTTAAACCATGCTGGCAGTTTTTTGGACTTCCTTCCACTTTTCTTAAAGCATGGAATACAGCTGGTCTGGGCTTCCAAGATAGTATTTTTCAACAACACCCAAGCTTGATGTACGTCTTTAACCTTTGCAACTGCTCCTTTTAGTTTTTTCTTAACTGTTTTCCTCATTTTGTCATAGTTTCCCTTTCGAAAGTTAAAGATATGCCATACTGGGTCAGACCAAGATCCATCAAGCCCAGTATCCTGTTTCAAACAGTGGCCAATCTAGGTCATAAGTACCTAGCAGTCTCCCCAAAAGACACAGGTTCCTCAATGCTTGTATTGGATCAAGCAGTGATATCCCAGGTCACTTTTATTTCAAATCATTTTTATTAATATTTTAGCACATAAGAAGTCAGAACAGCAATAAGAAGGACATAAACACAAACAATGACCCTTCTCCATTTAACATAGGCAAGGAAAGATGGTCGAAAGTAACTGAAGTACTGTACTGAGGGACCCGCAACCTAGACAGCATTAATAAATACAAAGAAATTGAGAATACAAGCCCCCAGAAATAAAAAAGAAACATAAGCAATGGGGTCCAAGCCCTGAGATACCCCGAGGCTAAAACAAGCCTCAAGGCAAAGCAGTCACCAAGAAAATCCTTCTTAAACAGTGCTAAAGCTAACCCAACCCCCCCCCAACCCCCCCTCCACCCTAACAAGAATCTATCGCAGACATTCAATAGACCCAACAGTAGGAACAGCAATGACATTGGTGGGAAACTACAGTGGTGGGACTACATCAAGGATCATGGAAGAAAGACATCAGGTAGAAAGAGAGCATATCACATAGTAGAAGTCATATAGCAGAGGGAACATAACCCACAGCCACAAAACAGACCACAGCCTCACATCTTCAGAGCAGGCTACTGCAGGAAACACGGGTACCGAGCTATATCATTGTTGCTTAAACCTCTCCAAAGAAGCAAGGAACCCCCATTAAACATTTAACATACCACCCCGCTCCCTAGGGGACAAATGAGAAATCATGGGGGACCATATTTCCAAAAACCCCTCCCAACTTTTACCCCCTCTTTGTTGCGCGGTGTCAGACGGCTGCCTGGGTGAGAATCTTCACAGTCTTGGCAATGCATATATCTATATGATTTTGCAAGGTATTGTGGGCAATGTAGTTCATTCACACCAGACACAGCTGCTGACAATAATTTAGTTGTGCTCTTGGGTAAAGCCAATAAGATATTTATTTATGGGGTTATTTCTCCCAACACAGATATGCTTGGTAGCACATAAAATCAGGTAACTTGCTTTCAGTGTTAACTTGGAAAAACAAAGTCAAAATCAGGAAAACAACAAATGAAAAGCCACAAAGCAAGAAACAAACTGTTCTTTTCAGATTAACTTCTGATTACTTCCCACACAGATTCAGAAGTGATTCTCTCCTAGCTCACAAGCAATTAGGTGAGGCTCGATTGCTAGCAGTTACCAGCTGAAACCCCTTAGCTGGCTTGCTTTCTACTGTGTGGGTCAAATCCTGCTTCAGGAGCTTTTCTGAGTAGATTAAAGAACAAATTTGTATTTCTTTGTGATGGTTGCTGTACTTTATAACAGAAAGTTACCAACGGAGTTTAGATAGAGAGCAGTCCATATAAACAGGATCTTCATCTGCTATTATTCCCCCTTTTTCAACAAGCATGGGTTCAATATCATGGATTGGCACAGATGAATCTCTCAATGGAGCACTTTCAGGAGAATACTTGTTTCCCTGCTGTCTTTCAAGGTTATAGCTAGGGCATAGATCAGTGTTCATACCTGAGCTTCCATTGCTGTTAGAGTTCCTCTCTATATAGCCTGGCCAGTATGTAGTCCAGTTCTTATGTCCAGCCTTCCAATCCAGATCCCTGGACACTGGATCTCTCTTCACATACCTTCTGGCATAGGTCTTAGGGTCCCTTCCACGTGCAGCCGTCTCCCTCACAGGTAGCGTCTGGTGATTCCTAGCTCTGCAGCACCATTCCTCTGGCTTTCCCCAGTCCAATGGTGTATGCTGGCCCTTGAAATGCCTCCCAGTATACGTACTGCTTTGGACTCTTCTAGACCTCTCAAAGGCTTTTCTCCTCTTTCTTCCAGAGGGTCTCTTTCCCTCTCTGTCCGTCCGGTTTGGCTTCTGCTTCTGATGATCCTTCAGATGAAACTGATGATCCTTCTCTGGATATCCAAGGTGATCATGAAGATGCTCATCTGTAGAATAAACTCTACTCTTATTCTGCTTGGATGAGTGCTCCTCCCTAACACAGCGCAGCTGTGCTGAATCAGGCCCTGCCCTTTGAGATGAGTGCTTAGGGATTACCTCATAGCCCTCCTGATTGAACACACGTTTCCCCACTTCAGCTCCTCTAATGGCTGTTGGAAACCTGGTGCATTCTGGGACTGGTAGTCTTTTATGGCAAAATTCTGTTTTCTTATTTCTACCAGAACTGACAGGTTGCTTGTTCAGAGTCACTTCACCTTTTCTATAGCTCCTTCCTGAGCTATGATAAGCTTCCTTATCACAGCGGTCAACTTTTCCATACACATCAGGTCAATCATAGAGTTCTCCCAAAACGCCAGGCAAGGAGGGGAGGTAGACACCCATTGCGACAACAGGACCTTTTTAACCAACAAAAAACCACGCTCAAGCAGCGCTCTGTGCCAAAGAGGGAAATGCTCAAAGCCCAAACCCCAATTATGAAACAGACAGACCTCTCTCTGCATGGCACACCCCAACCCCGTCCACCCCCGCAACTTAGCACAAACTTGTATCCACACGTCTCGCACCCTTGGGCATCCCCAAAACTTATGTGTAAGGGTGCCCACTCCTCGCCCACACCACGCACAAGTGGCAGACAACTGCAGGCCAACCTGTTAGGCCCATTTGTCACTAGTATATGCTCGCCACAAGAATTTATACTGCATCTCCTGCAAATACACCCACACCGGTCCCTTCGATATCCTCTCAAAGGCCGCCTGCAGTATCTCCGCCGTCATTTCCTCCACCCCATCTCTCCGCCACCGACAGGCAATTTCTGTGAGAAACACAGTTCCTCCCGACGGCCGAAGCACCCGTCTAGACATCTCCTCCAACTTCTCCAGAATTACGCGTGGGGACCCGGAAGCTAACCAAGCTCCCTCCCGCGCAGTAACTGCTGCCATATAGTATCTAACTTGCAAGTATCCATAAAAACCATGCTGACGAATATGGTATCGACGCTGCACTTGTTGAAAACTATCCAAAACCCCGTCCGCACGGGAATATAAGTCTCCTAGACAAACAAGCCCCCTTCCAGCCCAGTCACAGAATACATTCCGCTGTGTAAACCCGGGGCCAAAATCAGGATTACCCACCAAAGGCAACAAAAGTGACTGACGCCAATCCCAACCAAATCTCTGACAAAGCACTTTCCAAGCGGCGTGCAAGGCCCCCAAGTAACTCCCGCCCACTCCAGCCCTTATCGCCGGGGGCAGCTGACCTGCATGCAGGATATATAAACTATGATACGGAGCTGTTGCTTCTGCCAACTGCCGGACCGGGGCGCACCCCCCATCCCCCTCCACCAGTGCCCTAATATGTCGGGCTAGATACCGTAGATTATAATTGCGTAGTGAAGGCATCTCCAAACCCCCCTCCGCTCTCCTACTCAGTAAAGCCCTCAGGGGTATCCGGGCCCTACGGCCTCCCCATAAAAACCCACATAGATAACCTTCTAAGCGCTTCCAATCTCTATCCAGAATCCATAAAGGTAACATACGTAACACGTATAACCATCTAGGAAACTCCACCATAACAAACAGCGCGATCCACCCCTTCAAAGACAGAGGCAAACTTCGCCAGCCCATCAAAGTTTTAATACTTCTGGCTATCAGACCGGGTACATTAGCACGGTAAAGATTTTCAGGCCGAGCAGGCAGTTGTATCCCCAAATATTTAATCTCCCCTTCTGCCCATACCAACGGAAACGCCCCTTCCCACCCAGGCCGCACCTTACCCCCAACATCCAAAACTACCGACTTCATGGTGTTAACTTTTAACCCCGAAAATCCCCCATATTCCTGTATCAACCGAAGCGCATGATCTAAAGACACGGGTAATTTCGTAAGACAGAGTAACATGTCATCGGCAAAAGCGCTAACTTTTAGATATTCCCCTCCCATTCGTATACCAGCAATTTCAGGATCACTCTGCAGGGCCCGTAATAGCGGTTCCAAGGCAAGCACAAAAAGCATTGGGGACAAAGGGCAACCTTGTCGAGTGCCTCTTTCCAACACAAAAGGGTCCGAGAAGACACCATTAGAGCCCACTCGAGCCATAGGCTGTGCATACAGCGCTTGAACCCACTGCACAAAACTCCCTTGCAATCCAAAGGCAGACAGAATATCCCACATATAAACCCAGGTCCCTTTTAATAATGGTTTCTGGACCTTTCCTCCAGGAACTTGTCCAAACCTTTTTTAAACCCAGCTACACTAACAGCCTTTACTACATCCTCCGGTATCAAATTCCAGAGTTTGATTACACTTTGATTGAAAAAATATTTTCTCTTATTAGTCTTAAATAGGTTACCCTGTAGCTTTATTGCATGTCCCCTAGTCTTTTTATAGGAGTGGATAGCATGTTTTCAGGTTGTCTCTTTTTGTTCGTGTGTGTTGTTGAATGTTTAGCAGTGTGCTGAGGTATGTTGGAGCTATTGTCTATTGTTTTGAAAATGATCATGAGAGCTTTGAATTTGATTCTTTGAGGTATCGGGAGCCAGTGGAGCTGAAACAGTATGGGTGTTATGTGATCAGATTTATCGGCTCTTATAATTATGCATGCAATCATGTTTTGAGCAAGTTGTAGGAGCTTTAGGGCTTTCTTTGGGAGACCATGGAGTATGCTGTTACTGTAGTTGAAATGGGGGCTTATAAGCGCCTGGGCTACAGAATGGAAGTTCGTGGGGAAGAGTAGTGGTCTCAGATGCTGAATCATTCTGGTTTTATTATAAAGTGCACAAATAGACATGTGAATGTGTTTGGTGAAATCCAGGTATATCCCAGGTATTTTATTTCATTTATTATCTTGTGAGGCATTGTTTACATGTTGTGAACTAGGGGATTTGAATGTTTTATTCCTAGTAATAATGAGTACCTCTGTTTTCTACAAGTTAACTATGAAGTTAACTTAGTTGAGCTATTCAGAGACGTTGTTGAAACAGTTGGTAATCTTTGTGTAGTTAGGCTCTTTGGTGTCAAAGGTTGTGAATAGCATTATATCGTCTGCATAAATTCTGTAGTCTATGTCGTGTGATTGGATGATATTGCAGATAGGCTGTAGATATATATTAAACCAAAGTGCAGATTATGCAGATCCCTGGGGGACACCGTGAGGTTGAATGAAAGAGTTAGGTTGTTTTAGAAGCAAATCTGTTGGTTAGACAAGTAGTCTTGAAACCATTGTAGAGTAGTACCACCTATGCCCAGGTGTTTTAGGCGGTTGGTCAGGATGTTGTGATTTACAGAGTCAAATGCGGAAGATATATCTAGGAAGATGAGGATGAAAGCATTTGTCATGTTGTTGATTCCTGGGGCCTATCTAAATGAGCTGAGGGAGAGAACAGGATGGTGGGCCTGCTCAGAGACAAACTACGAGTCAGGCTGAGGGCAGGGGGAAGTGGGGGCCATGTGCAAAGGTCAGGGGTTGAATCATGAGACTATAAAGCAGGGCCATGTACAGAGAATACAGTCTCTCAATGGTAGGGCTGGCCCTGGGGCCAGCAGTAAACATTAGGCCCATGTGGCATAAAAGATCTGAGAATCCCACCCAGACATTTACTATTGAGAGGCTCCATAAAGGTTGTACAAAAAAGTCCCCAAAACCAGTGACAGCAGAAGGCCCATCCTTAGTGACATGACAGGTGCCTTATCCAGTATGGAGCTGATTTTTTGCAATATATCCACCTTTACACTGCCACTGACACGGCAGGTATATGGGGTCCATGATGTGACTGCGATAGTATGTATGCCGGGGCCTCTGCCCCAGATGAGGACCTTCATAGACACGCACTTTGTGTGATGTAGGATGCCTGTGCCACTATGACTAGGGGGTGGGTGGCAGGGCTGGGCAGCTGCGGGCACACCCCATTGGCACAATTCCATTCCGGCCATCACAGCCCTCTGTGTGCCCTGTTAGAAATGGACACACAGAGGGAGCCACAATTCTGATCCTGCGGGGCAGCCCTCGCAAACAGGCCTGTATGTGCATGCCAGGTCCACAAAGTGGCCTGGCTTGCATGTACAGGCCTTCCCCAGCTAAATTAGTCTTGCCTGTACAATGGAGCTGTGGCGCCATTGTATCCAGTTGCAATGACACTGCTGCTCCATTGTATGACCACGATCCCCCGGCACCAGCGCCTGAGACCCTTTACCCACAGCCTGCCCCCTTGATCCTGCCTCTCTAGGCTGGGGATAGGATGCGGAGTAGGCTCTCTGTCCCCACCTACTGCTTTACAGCCCCAGGCCTGCGGTCCATTGCCGCATCAGGGAACCTATTCCACCTCAGAGGTGGAAGGCATTCCCTGTCTATGCTGTTGGCCCCAGACGTACAGGGCCAGCATTGAAATTGGCCCTGTATATCCGGGGTCAGCAAACACCCATGACCCACCTTAATGTTGCCCCCATCCACCCTCTGCCGCCCTGTCCACCTTCCCCATACATCATGTGGGGACGTTAGACTGGATCGGGAGAGGGTGTGGATAGCGGGGATAGAAATCCCAATGTGCCGTCCATTCCCATTATTCGTTGCATGGACTGGGCCTGCATGTGTACACATCTTGGTCCACCATGCTGTGAGCCGTTCAGCCACTGCAGGCAATCACCATCCACCCATCCCCTTCCTCCCTTTCTGCCACTACCTGCCCTCTGGCCCCAGCTGACCTGGGACAACATCCGTATCAGCCCTGTCTGTCCAGGGCCACAGGCCATCCACTGCCCACCTTTCTCCATCACAACCCCAACCCTTTCCCACCCTTGGCTAGCCTCTTGATACGGCCACCATATACATATCGAGAGGTTCGTCAGGGTCAGCAGAGGTAGCTGGTTGGCAAGGATGGATGTCCACATGGGACCCCCATCCCCACTATTCAGGCCTCAGACTGACCCCCTATGCAGATATACACATGGACACAGTGTTTCAAGTTATTTTTTATTGGTACTATTTACATATGTGGATACATACCAGGGGACCTCATTGCGATGACCTGCCTGCTCTGCCACCCCCTGCCCCCTCTCATCCCCTCCCCCTACCTCCTGTCCCCTCCCATCCCCTCCCTCCACCCCTGCCCCCTCCCATCCCCTCCCCCACCTCCTGTCCCCTCCCATCCCCTCCCCCCATGCTCCCCCCTCCTCCACCCACTGGGTGGTCCCTGGGTGGGGTGGCCCTCTCGCCTCCGGGGACTCCTCCTCCTTCTCCCCATGCTCCTCAGGACCACCCATCCAGGGTACCCTGCCTCCCACCCTGAGGTGCCCTGGCCAGCCTCCATAGCACTGTCCAGCCCCTCCCTTCAGGGGATTGGGGCACCTCCATGAGGTCCAGGGTGACCACCTCATCCCCACTCTCCCCTGATGGGGAGGTGCTGGACAGTACTATGGGGCTGGGTGTAATTGGGCGATCCAATGTGGTGGTGGCGGGGTTCCATGCTACAGCTGGTGCTGGCTGCTCCTCCTCCCTCTCCTCAGTTGCCATATCACCATGGGCCGCTTCTTTCTCCTCCTCCTCCTCCTCCTTTTCCTTCTCCTCCTCCGCCACAGGAAGGACTGTCCTCAACTGGGATGACTGTGGAAGGGATGCAGAGAGGTGGCTGTTAGTTTCAGTGGGCGGGAGTGTCTGGCTGCCATGTCCCCATTGTTAGATGCCTCCCCATGCTCTGTCTGCTGTTGCCCCTGCGATGCCCAGCCACTCCAGCCCTGTGCCATGTTGCATGTTATGGCCCCATTCCTGTGCCATTCCCCCACACTCACCTCACTCCCGCTGCAGCTGCTGCTGGATATGCATAAGGAGCCACGGTCGATTTCTCCATATAGCACGGAAGCACACCCTGTACGCCTCCGTCTCCCGCAGGTTATATAGAACAGGTGTGATGTGTTCTGTTATATGAGCCTTCCAGGCTATATGTGCTGCAACATGCTGGGCCATCTGGAGTTGGTTTAGGGCTTGTTTAGATGTCCCTTGTAGGATACTGTTGCAGAAGTCAAAATGTTACCTGAAGGTAGCAATGGCTAAACAGTAGGTTTATACAGTTACCTGAGGGCGGCAATTGTTACCGTAGGTTTATACAGTCACTTGAGGGTATCAGTGTTAAACAGTAGGTTTGTACAGTTATATGAGGGTAGAAAGACTAAACATAGGTTTATACAGTTACCCGTATGATATCTTTGTGGGTGTGAGTGGAGTGGTTTAGGGTTTGAGAGTGTCCTGCTCTTCTGATTGTTTGTATCTTGTTGCTGCTTAACCAGTTTGATGTGTGCTGTGGTGTTGGTTTCTGCTGTTGGTATATTTTGGAGGCTCGGTAGTAGTTTCCAGTTACAGCATGTCAGGTTGAAGTCGTGGCGGCTGCATTTCTTTGTTTGTTTAGTTCCCTCGGTCCCTGCCTAAGGGCCTCGCCAAAGAGCCCGTTGGCGAGGCCCTTAGGTGCAGGCCCGTCAGGCTCGGGTGCTCTTGATGTGCTCTTTTTTAAATGGAGAGGCTGCCGGGCTGGTTGGTGATGCCCGTGGGGAGATGGGACTGCTCGCTTAGAGCTGTATTTTCCACTCAATAAATATTTTAAATTACCTACGCATTGGCCCCTAAACTTTCATCCAAGGTAGCTGAAGAAAGGCTATCTCCAGAGCTAGATGACACAGAGCCAGCCTGGGCCTGAGTGCCATCTTGACTTGTAAGGCATTCCTCCATTGTTTTTGCCTCTATGTCTTTGCAATTTTTGAAGTCTGTGGGGGCACCTTCCTGGGGCTTTTTTGCTTCAATCTCTTCTATATTCTACATTATTAATTGTGTGCAGCAGAAATCTGGAATAAGGATCTAATAAAGGATTCTCCTCCCCACATAGAGAAGAACAGCAAGACACATCATGCCACTCACTGGGGCATCACATAATGCCCCAGACTAGTACTTTTGCTTGATAAGTGCTATAGCAGACTGAAACAAGGTTAGAAGGACTTTGAAAGTAGAAAGTCAGCAAGGGCATGGGATTTTAGCCTAAGGTGTTCAACAGAGGGAGCATAGGAATATAGGAAGTGGTTTTTGGAGATCAGCCAAGGTATAGTAGCCGTCAAAGGACTTAGGGGTATGTTTACTAAAGTGCGTTAATCGTGATTAACGCGCGTTGTACGATGTTAACGGTCGTAAGTGCAGTATACTGCGCGTAAGCACGCGCGACCGACCGTTAATGTCATACTACGCGCGTTAACCGTGGTTAACGATCGTAAAGCCCCACGGCGCGTTAAAACAGCGCAGAAGGTGGAGAGTGGGCGGAGAGAAGGGGTCAATGGGCGGAGAGTGGGCGGGGAGAGGCCAACGCACTGATTTCCAGAGCTGAATTCCAACGCGAATGAAAACCTGCCGTTAAAGCCGTTTAAAGGCAAGAGAAACCATTTCCGTCAGCAATGTACAGGAAAACCGGGGAAACCCACCAAACGTGAGCAGTGTGATACATGTGCACAGAACAGAAAATCACATAAAACGTTACAAATGCCCACAAGAAACATGTAACAAAGCATAATGCAGCTGTGCCACAGTGATAGCAATGGGCAAAAAGGAACAACAGTCCATGGCAAGCACCAAATAAAAATGAAAGATGTGTGGAAGTGTCAACGCTCCGCAGACCCTTTCAGAGACCATCTCATTGTAATGGAGCTGTCCTGGGAGTGTTGTGTAATGTTGCCCAATGATATCATGTTTGCCCAGCTTGGTCAGGGGTGTGTGCCCCTTTCATGAGTTCGTTTCAGAGGCATATGTGCACCTTTGTCTGCATACAAGGTAAATGAGGCCACAGTAAACCTGTTGCAGAGCAGGGTTGCAGACTCATCAGGCAGGTTTAACTAACTCAAGGGACTGCACTGTCGCCGTGGCCACAGTGTGGTACAACAGACACAGCCAGTGTTTGTAAGACCAGAGGGTCACAGGTTCAAATCCCAGCTGGGGCTCCTGCCAACCCAGTCCCCATAGTCTCACCCACCATTAAACATTGATAGTAAAGACCCCCCTTGTTTGCAGAGAACAGACGCATGGCCTATATTTTACCACACCAAACACAGACACCAGAAACAGGCACATTACCTAAAGCTGAGTTCCGCAAATGCAGTCCTGGAGGGACCCACACCATACCGGCCTCATGCTGCCCCTAACAAAGATGCCTGTGCTGCATATCTATGCACCGCCCCCATGGTATGCAGATGCAGCTCATGCATATGTATGAGGGACAGCGTGAAAACCCGAACAGTGTTTGGAACAGCAGGACTGGAGTCGTGGAACTCTGCTGTAAAGCAGCAGCCAACAGGGCCAGACACCCACCCATAGGCCCAATTGGCCAATGCCTCCTGGAGAGGCAAGACATTGGGCCCTGCCTGTATCCCCCAATACTAGCATTTGCATACCGTAGCAATGCCACCCTACACCTGTGTATATGGTTCAGAGTTCTCAAACGTTCCCTATGACAACTGGCATATACCAATTCCTACGTTAAGCACAGCTCGCTCAGTGAGCTCCACCATAACAATCATTTCGATGTCTGCGTTGTTTGCTGCAGGTCTGGACTCTGACAGTGTTCACCACCCTTGTGAGTGAACCCCCAACAGCCCTGTGTACCATATCCATGCCTGTACTATGTCCATCACTAGTGTGGTGGCTATGGCTGATGCCCACCTCTATAGTAGCACAATGCTGGAATAGGTGTGGGGGGGGGGAGGGGCTGTCTGTCTATCCAGTGTGTGGTGGCTGCAAACACCTTCCACAGTCCACGCTGCCAGCAATGTTGCCGCTATTGGGCTGCCCATGTGCATAATGAGGAGCAAAGTACCATGGGTATAGGCCGGACAGAGTGGCCTGGCCAGGGTGCATCTGCACAGGGTATAGGGCAGTGACAGGCAAATTGTAGTGGCCGGGCACCACCTACCCAGACAGGGTGACCTCAGTATATCCTGCTGAAAGCTCACTCTCACCCTGACTGTGCAGTGACCACAGCATGGCTAGGCACTACCATGGTGCTATATAGTATTTCTCTCATGTGATAAATATGGGTCTCCTTTTGGGGCCCAGTCACTGATGTATCTGCTTGATGTGTATGCTGGCATCCCAGTTCTGGGTGCAGGCAGCTCCACTGGGCACTAGCAGCCTGTTTGCAGCTGGTAGGTGATGTGATGGAGTGGCTTGTAGGGTGTGTTGGCATGCACCAGGAGAATATCAGATAGTGGTGGGGAGCAGCATACTATATCCTGGCCTAATGTCTGTTTGCTATTGTGTTATGGATGTGTACAGAGCTGCATTGACTGCCCTGTGGGGTGTCTGCCCCTCAGCAGGACTAGGGTTAATGTTCCCCTCCACTGCCACCTTTTCAGGGAGGTAGAATGTGCATCTTTTGATAGGTGACCCTGTTTGACGCCCTGGGGGAGGTGGGTGGTGGTGCATGGGGCTACACCTGCCTGAAACAGACAGAAATGTCCAAGGTGGTCCTGCAGAAAATACCTATCTCACACAGTAACACTGCTTTGGACCCGCGCCATGGACCTTCTCAGCCATGGACGTTGCTGTGGACCTAGTGCTGGATGCCCCACCGCAACCTCAGGGTGAGCACAGTACCCGCACAATGTGACGGTGTCCAGCTACTCTGTGCCAGTACAACACATGGTAAGTACCTCCTATCAGGCCAAGATGCCGTGGGGGTGCACATGGTCAGTTCCCTCTACCAGGCCCAGCTGCTGTGGGGGTGCATTCCACATGGTGTGTATGTGTGGACAGCTGATTTGCATGTGCAGTGCATCATGGGTGTGACTGTCACATTCCAACCCTCTGAAACCACAGTACGAGCTCACAGCCTCTGATAAACTATGGCGCATCACACGTACATCTGGTAGCATAATGCATAGGTGCAAGACACCCTACAGAGTCTGTAATATATGAAATGCCTACACTGGTAAAACCCACACGTACCCATGCACGATGCTACGCGCGCAGGTACGCACGTAACTACGCACGTACCAACGTACGCGGCTAGGCTCCCATACGCAATGTACCGAAAATAAACGCCTCCTCATTCCCCCTGTAATTTACAGGCTAATGCCTGGGACAGCCGTCTACGTTACACACACTGGGCACTCGAACCCATGCTGCCTGTATCAGCGGTCAATACCGTAACCAGTGTGCTACAGCTCTGTGTTAGTGCTCTGTGTCTGTACATATTCCTACGAGTTACGCCCCCAGCAACGCACGTGGCTACACCCCCAGCAACGCACGTGGCCACGCCCCCAGCAACGCACGTGGCTACGCCCCCAGCAACGCACGTGGCTGCGCAGCAAAGGCAGTTGGAAGAAATGGCATCCATGTCAAGGAAGCCTGCCTTCAGTCAGAGGGACATCTACCTCCTCACAGAGCTCTTCTGCCTCCGCCAGCAGAGGCTCTTCCCGGGCTCATCCAGGAGGCAGAACCTGGGAAGGGTCAGGAGGGCCTGGGAGCGCCTAGCCCATAGGTTTAACAGGAGCGCAGACTATCCACATGAGGTAAGTGCATGGGGACAAGTACCCCAAATGATGAGACAAAACAAAACACACCCAGTAACCTCAGCACAAATACACAATGCACTGACAGGGAATAGCAGGTGCTGACACATCCTGCGGCTAGCAAAGTCTGCCACACACCCCAGAAAAAGACACCCCTGCCCCAAGGGGGTAGCTGCAACCATGGCAGAGGTTCACCACAGATCACAGAGGTGTGGTATAGGGTGCCTTTGCAGGGCAGGGATGTCCCCCATCCACAAGACACCCCAGTCCCACCTCTCAGGCCAACAGGAATGGAAGGGGGTCTGCACCATGTCTATTTTAACCAACACATTTGCAAAGTACATCCGCCGATGCTGCAAGCCCCAAATGAGGGCATCTCCCCTCCACCCTGCCCACTGTCTGCTGGTGCCGTGTGTGATCACAAATCACAAACCCCAGCTCCAAGCAGATATAGGCCCCACATGAGGGCATCTCCCCTCCACCCTGCCCACTGTCTGCTGGTGCCCTGTGTGATCACAAAACACAAACCCCAGCTCCAAGCAGATATAGGCCCCACATGAGGGCATCTCCACTCCACCCTGCCCACTGTCTGCTGGTGCCCTGTGTGATCACAAAACACAAACCCCAGCTCCAAGCAGATATAGGCCCCACATGGGGCATCTCCACTCCACCCTGCCCACTGTCTGCTGGTGCCCTGTGTGATCACAAAACACAAACCCCAGCTCCAAGCAGATATAGGCCCATGAGGGCATCTCCCCTCCACCCTGCCCACTGTCTGCTGGTGCCTTCTGTGATCACAAAACACAAACCTCAGCTCCAAGCAGATATAGGCCCCACATGAGGGCATCTCCCCTCCACCCTGCCCACTGTCTGCTGGTGCCCTGTGTGATCACAAAACACAAACCCCAGCTCCAAGCAGATATAGGCCCCACATGAGGGCATCTCCCCTCCACCCTGCCCACTGTCTGCTGGTGCCTTCTGTGATCACAAAACACAAACCTCAGCTCCAAGCAGATATAGGCCCCACATGAGGGCATCTCCCCTCCACCCTGCCCACTGTCTGCTGGTGCCCTGTGTGATCACAAAACACAAACCCCAGCTCCAAGCAGATATAGGCCCCACATGAGGGCATCTCCCCTCCACCCTGCCCACTGTCTGCTGGTGCCCTGTGTGATCACAAAACACAAACCCCAGCTCCAAGCAGATATAGGCCCCACATGAGGGCATCTCCCCTCCACCCTGCCCACTGTCTGCTGGTGCCCTGTGTGACCACAAAACACAAACCCCAGCTCCAAGCAGATATAGGCCCCACATGAGGGCATCTCCCCTCCACCCTGCCCACTGTCTGCTGGTGTCCTGTGTGATCACAAAACACAAACCCCAGCTCCAAGCAGATATAGGCCCCACATGAGGGCATCTCCCCTCCACCCTGCCCACTGTCTGCTGGTGCCCTGTGTGATCACCAGAGGGCAAACCTCAGCTCCTGGGATGCAGGCCCCAAAAGGGGTCCCCTGCAGCAACCCGGTGCCCTTGGAAAAAGGCCCTGTATGGGATCACAGAACAGAAACCGCAGGCTAAGGGGATTTCAGCGAGCACTGTAGGTGACAACCTCACACCCCAACAGTGGCTGATTGGCACATGCATATGCGTGTAGGTGGCAAACAAAGCTGTGATGTGTCATGTACGTGGGGCGCACATACAGGGCACATGGTGCACCGACCTGGGTGGCGTGTGTGTGTGGCCCACACATGGGGCTGTCACACGTGAACGCAAGAGGGCATGAGTGCCTCACCCAATAGGGGCAGGCGCTTGTTGTATGAAGTGAGAGTGTTAGATGCAGAGGCAGGGAACCCACACGTGTCCCCACGGTAGCTAAGGGCAATGTTCGGTGTCACCCATACAGGTGGAGGACCTTAGAAAGAAGGCAAGGGAGCTGAGGGCCAAGTACCCCAGGTTCGTTGCCAGGGTGCAGCGCGAGAGGATGGCACAGCAGAATGGTGAGTACCGGGACATGGCCTTGTAGGGGAACGAGTGGTGGAACCACAGGTCCACAGTGACATGGGAAGAGGATGTTCCCCCAAGGGATGACATGTGTTATCTCTCCCACAGCTGATGCATGTGCAGCCAACGAGGAGGAGGGTCCGGAGGAGCCGGCAGACGTTGTGGGCCTGGAGGAAGACCACGAACACAGCGATGATGAGGACGGCGGACAAGAGAGGGATGCAGAGGATGTGCTCGCATCACCACGCCCCGACGAGGGACAGGAGGGGGATGAGGATGGGGGCCAGATGGGAGGGGATGTGGGGGATGCAGCAGAAATGGGGAATGATGTTGTGGAGGTTGGGGAGCAGGATAAGGAGGGGGGGGAGATGTGAGTGTAAGGGGAGGGGAAAGGGAGGAGGTGGGTGGCAGGGAGAGGGAGGGGGAGGCGGGGGGGGGAGGGGGATGGGGTTGTGAGGAGGATGTTGGAGGCAGGGGGGAGGGAGGGGATGTACAGCGGAGGGGGTGGGGTGGGGGCCGGTCAACAATGGCACGCTCCGCCACAGGGCACTGGGGGCACCAGCCACCTGCCCCATGAGCAGGGCACGGCAGGCCCTCTGGACGTGTGCCTGCCACACATGGCCGCAGGCAGGTCTGCTGTCCATGCAGCCACACAGACACGGGGGGATGTGTGTCTGTGCGGCTGCATGTGCGGTCTGCGCCTTGCCGCGGCTGTACGTGCCCAGGCACAGGCCCAGAGGCAGTTCGCCCTGATCCAGGGGCAGGTGCTGGCGACCCTGTCCATGGTGGCTGAACGTCTGCGTGAGCGGGATGACCGCCCTGCCCGTGCCGCCGACGGTCAGCCACCATCCAACAGGGGTCCCCAGGGTGTGTAATGTGTGGTGACACATGGCACACCCACCCTGTGACGGACCGTGCCATTGAATGTCCACCACATTGGCCACAGGGATGGGGGCGGACAATGCAATATGCAGTGGCATGCGTGGTTGGCCATGCCGGTCATCAACTGCCAGCATGGGCCATGATAGCCAGATGTCACGTGGCTGTAACAATGTAAATAATGTAAATATGTTTTACACACATACATTATAACTGTTGGATTTAATCATATGTACCTGGTGGTCAGATGTCCCTCATTGCCTGGTGACAGTGGTGTACGAGTGATGGGTGTGGCAGTGGGCACTATTGGAGCCAAGGGTGGATGTCGAACAGGTAAGGTATGTGGCGTGGGCACCCCCCACAGACATGTCACAGCTACGTTGCTGTGTGGGTGGCCCACCAAGAGGGGTGGGGACTGGCATGCATGACTGACGTGCAACAGCATGTGTGTTGGTAGGTGCGTGGCAGACAGCACAGAGTGACAATGGGACATATGGCGGGGGGTAGTGGATGGCCTGTGTATCCTATCCAGCCTTGTCCCATATTGGTGGCCTGTGGTGGCAAGGGAAGGGCGGCTGAGGTGTATACGTACCGGTGGGGTTAGGGGGGAAACACAGAGGGTGCACCACAGGGGTTCCTGTAGCTGGCGCATGAGGGGGGAGGGGAAGGTGAGCGGTATGGCGAGGTATGACTGTAGTGCCTGGCAAATGTTGTCGGTGTGGAAAGCACGTGTACCAACATGCAAGGTGGTAATGGGGAACGGTACAGAATGGGTCAATTATCTGCTATGGGACGTAGGACCACACTGCCGTATGTTGGTATGGGTGTACTGGCTGTGCACAGGGGGTGCAAGAGCATATCGTCAGTGGAGTGCATTGGTCCAGTGTTGGTACCACCCATAGGGGTGTAGTGGTCAGGGCGTGGCCACAGTAGAGGGTAGGGACAGGGCCCTAGCGGGATAATGCCCAGGAGGGTGGCACAGTGTTGCGTGACTGTGGCTGTTGAGGGGCGCAGTGCGGATGGTGCGACCGATGACAGTTGCTGGATGTAGCTCCAGGGGAACAATGTGTTAGTAGGATGTGCCATGATGGGGGCCCACGGGGTGTAGGTGTATATGGAGGCCACTGGTGCACAGGGGACGGGTAGCCATTACAGGGGGGGGGTGATCCTAGGGTGGTGACAGATGCATGGCTGTGCTCGGGGGGCCACAGTGGTAATGTGTGACGTGTGTGACTGGTTGGATGTCTGCAGGAGCTTGTAAACCTGAGTACGTCACACGTACAGTGTACATACTGTGCTTGATGAGCACGCTGTGAGCGGCAAATGTGGCTCCCCATGCAGGACATACAGTGCACCCACACTGGCACAGAGACCAATGGTGGCTGAGGACTCAATAGGGTATTGGCCCATGGGGTCCCTGGGCACCCACGGCACATTGCACGCCACCACGACATGGCATTGATAGACCAGCATTGCAGCCTCTGTGATTGGCAGCATACCCATGGTGGACATGGCTGTAGGGTTTGGGGACAGTGGTGAATGACATCTTGGGGTTCGCGATGTCACCTTCCCACGGGGCTGGGGGTGGGGTGGGGTGGGGTTGTGATTGTCATGCAAAAAATGAGACAGGAAGCACATGTCACCATCATTGGCCAGCTGTGTGGCCCTTTATTTAGACCTCCCCCTGCCACCCCTTGGACGTCCCCGCCCACCCCTTGGCGGTTGCCACCCCCCTGCTGCTGTTGCTGCTGCACGCGGTGGTGGCCCCTGTGGCTGCTGTACAGGAGGGCTTCCTGCCCCCCTCCCTGCTGCCATATGTTCCTGTGCGGCAGCCATTCTCTCACATGCCGCGGCCATGCGGTCCGCACGTCCCAGGAGGGCCGACATGGTATGCTGGAGGCGTCTCTGCACACGCAGTTGGCACCGTTGTGTCTGGGCCACCGTGCGCAAGGCATGCCGTATACCTGTGGGGAGAGGACATAGTACAATGTGAGCTGTGGGAAACAGCGACACTTGCTCGGGTCCATATCTACCATAGCAGGATAGGACACTCACCCTCAGCATCTCTGTGGGCTGCGTCAGAGTGGGCCTGCATCTGTGCAATGACATCTACCACAGCAGCCAGTGCCTCATTCCTCTGTTGCCCCCGCACATCCACAGGCACGTCCCCAGTGTCCTCTGCATTGATTGGTGCGCCAACATCCGTTATGTCGGGGACGTCCATTTCCCAATCACCAAGGGGTGCATCCTCGCTCTCCACGCACACATTGCTGGACTCCGCACCAGTGTCAACGGGGCTTGGTGGGGCCATGTCTGCCACCGCGTGTGGCTCCTCCTCCTGGTCGATGGCACGGGGATCACCTGGATGCCACAGGGATACATACATCAGAGGGTGCTCTTTGCTGTCTGCCCACCCCATCACATACCCCCTGAGGCAACCGTGGGTTACTGATCCACGTGTGTCTGAGCCATGGCTGTAGTGGCACCCCACTACGTTTGTGCACTCCCCAGGCAGGTGCCCCCTGTGGTCTGCCCCCTGAGGCCCCCCCACACCTCTGGGTGTTGACGCAAACCCCAGCCAAGGCCATCGTCACTCTCAACCTGACTCCACTCAGCATGTCCCAAGAGGGTGAAGTGTGTCGTCGCGTAGGCCATCCCCTTACACGTGTGGCCCTAGTGGTCCTGCCAGGCCAGCCATGTGTGGCATGCAACATGTCGTCACCCTCTGCTGTCATTGTGGGGCGTACACCCATGCACGGTATCACATTCACTGCATATTACCACCCACTGCCACCCATACACAGGCCCCCCACCACCCATCGTGGCTCCTGAATGGCTGGTCACACTGTGTCTCATTTGTCCCCCTCATGCAGGACAGCCACTTACTGCCCCCCCTCTTTCTAGTCTTGCACCATGTGACCGTGCTACATTCCCACTTTGGTCTGCATTCCCCCCTTACCTGCTTGTGGGTGGGCCGTGTCCAATGCTGCAGGGAGTCCGTGCACATACATTGTCCCAAGCCGATCAGCCAGGTGTCTCTCCAGCTCACTAAGGTTTGGCACATATGCTGGTCCCCCTCCAGTGCCTTGGGCCCCTCGTCGCTCACGTACCAGCTCGGCCCTCACATGCCTTTTGATATCACAGTATCTTTTTCTGAGATTTTCAACATCGCGTTGTGGTCCCCCAGCTGCTGCAACCGCTGCCTGGACCTCTGACCACGCCCTTGCCCGCATGGCAATGGTGAGTGTGGCACTCTGCCGCCCAAAAAGGAGGTCGTAGCGCTCAAGTACATTGGCCAGCAGGAGGTCATTCTCCTGCTGGCTGAAGCGTACGGCTCGGCACCGTGTTTAATCCGGGACAGGGACCCTGGCCTGGCGTGGCCTGCCACCTCTATGCCCACCTGGAGCCTGATGAATCCCAGATGGTCCTGCAACCACCTCCTGTGGAGATGTGGCTGGTGAAGCTGGATGTGTGGGCTGGTCCTGGGGATGTCCCTGGTCCTGTGTCTGTGCAATATCCATACTGTTCAGTATGTTTCTGCAAGGGGGTTAGCCATACAGTGCCAAGCCTATATATAGGTTATCATGGGGTGTGGTTCGCAGGGCGTTGGGTACCCGCTGAGCCACGTGTGCCATGAGGCGCGTTCCGTCGCGCATTTCTACGCGCCATGCTACGCGCCGGAAGTGACATCATATGTGTGCGTGTAGGCAGTACTGGAGAATTCACGGATCCCTCCTACACATCCCTTCTACGGCAGTTTCGTTCTGTGTAATGCTGGTGCACATGTACCCTCCTTTGGTAAGGTTATGTTTATCTGCGCCGTAGTGGTAGCGTAGGCTGATGCAGCACTACGTGAGATGTACGCGACCGCACTCTGACGTTGCACGCGGTGTTACGCGCGTCGCAATGCGTCTCCCATTGCCTGCTTATGGGCACATGCATTTTATGTCACCCCTGCATTGGCGTCTGGGTGTGGCTTAAGGTGTGATACGCAGTTTATATACACCCTGCGACATCGCTCGGACTCACCTACATAAATGTGATACGTGGATGATTGTCCTCGGCTGCATTATGTGAACGATGCGCGGAGCAGCGCACGCTGCACTTTCATACAGGTACATCGTCTAATTACTGGAATCTGGAACATTCTGTTTCCCCAGGTGAGTGGCAATCATGTGGTGTCCATCCCCACCCACACCACTATTTCTAGCCCTGCTACCCTCCTAACTGTGTCTATCATGGCTCAAACTGCGCATGCAGGTGGTGCAGTGGTTGCATTGGTTGAGCTGGCAGACCTGCTTTTCCAGGAGGAGGGAGATGTTGTTCCTGGGGCTGGTGCCCTGGGCATAGGTGCACTGCCACTGCAACTCAGGCCTGCAGCTGTGGGGCCTGCACAGGAGGGTGTGGTTGACCAACAGCGCCATAGGCGTGCTGAGGTACAACAACGCCTGCGGCATCTCTACAGGCCCAGGGTCTTGCTCCAGGACCTGCGAGAGGGCCAGGTATTCTCCCTCTACCGGCTGGACACAGGGGCCATTAGGGAGCTCTATCAGGACCTCAGACCTGACCTTGAGCCCCTGACTGCCCGGTCACATGCTATACCGGGTATGACCAAGCTCCTGGCTGCCCTACATTTCTTTGCCTCTGGCTGTTTCCAATCCTCGGTGGCAGCAGTGGGTGGGATGAGTAGGCCCACCTTCTCCCGCTGTCTCCACCAGGTACTGCGTGCCATGGTCAGCCGGGTTGGGAATTACATAGCAATTCCCAACGGTAGGCAACAGTGGGCGGCCCTGGCACAGGCATTCCATAGGATTGCTGGGATCCCACACGTGATGGGCGCTATAGATTGCACACATGTTGCCCTTGTCCCGCCACGCGACAGGGAGGTTGTGTACCACAACCGCAAACACTTCCATTCCCTCAATGTGCAGGTTGTCTGTGATGCAGGTATGCGTATCCTGAATGTGGTTCCGCGGTTCCCAGGGTCTGCCCATGACTCCTATATCCTGCAGAACTCGGCAGTGTTTGACCAGTTTGAGACTGGTCAGTTTGGTGACTACGTCCTGCTGGGTGGGTATTCCGCGTATTTGACATGCGCCCACTGTAGGTGGGTGTATCTGCTGCATTGTCACCATTCTCCACTGGTTGACTGACATTGGAGCGGTATTTCTGGGAGTGCACTGTTGGGTGTGGCTCACAACCTCATGCCATGTCACTGGTGTCCTGGTCCTAGACATATGTTTCGTCACAAACATCTCTCTGTCTAAGATGTGTGTTGGTTTGCTGGCACATGTGTGTCCCAGCAGGCCAGTGTGGTGTCTGTTTCTCCGTGCCCTTGCCCTCTTTTACAGGATGAACTGTGTACATGTGCGACCGGGCTGCATATGTTGTGTCCCCCCCATGCCTGTGAGCTACACATGCATCCTAGCCATGGCCTGCAAATCCGTCCACGGGCATACTGCACTGGCAGTTGTGCCCATGTCTCCCAGTGGTGTCAGTCACTTGGCTAGCCCATCTTTTGCATGGATGTCGGTGAGGCAGCCTGGTGGGGGGGGGGGGCCTAGACCCACCCTCATGGGCCTCATTCTGTGTGCGCAGCCTAATCTTTCTGGCCATGCTTTGGGCTCGCCAGGGGATGTGCTGGTGCCCATTTAACTATCACACGTGTCTGCTGCATGTCTGGGCACCATCTTCGGTGTCCCCTTTCACCACCGCCGTTTGCTTCCCCCACACCACCCACGCAATGTATCCCTGTGGCTGGTGCTGTGTATGCGACAGGTCTGGGCAGCCACCTACTTGCACACCTGTGCCTCCCTGCACCCCCGGTTGCTATTTGACAATGTCCAGCACCTTGCCTCACACCTCCCGCAACTGCTTTTGGTGAACCAGTTCTTGCACATGTCATGTGTCACGGTTACATGGGTGTGCACTGCCACTATCAGCATGTCATGGTCATTTGCCACTGGCCTTGACAGCCTCTGCTGCGCTACCACTGTGTGCACTTCATTTGCCTCATATGTGTGTGCATGGCCTCTCGGCTGTCCAGTTCTGAATCGCTACGTCTGTCATTCCATTATTGGCTCAGCACGCATGTGAATTTGCACCATTGTTTTCTGCAGGTGATGCAGGATATGGGTGTCGCACCTGGCTGCTCACCCCTGTGCGTCTCCCCCGGACAGGTGCAGAGCTACGGTACAATGAGGCCCATGCCTCCAGTCGCTCAGTGATTGAGCGCACCTTTGGCGTCCTCAAAAGTCCCTTCAGGTGTCTGGATAGGACTGGCGGGGCCTTACAGTACGAACCGCTGACTGTGGCAAGGATCATCATAGCCTGTTGCATCCTCCACAACATTGCTCTCAGGCACAATGTTCCTGTCGAAATTAATGAGGATCTCGGCCTGGATCCTATGTGCCCTCCTGCACCTGGCCATGGTGACACACATGCGGGGATGGCAGCCAGGCAGCATCTAATCGAGGAGATCTTTACCTGTAAGTTATGGGTGTGCTGGGGATGTGTCTCTGGGTTAGCCATGTGTTAGGTGGTGTGAGGATTGTGCAGCACTGCCATCTGATGCCTCCATATCTCTGTCCTGTTCTTGGCTCCACAGGATGAGCTTCTGTGTTCCAGGCCCACCCGGATTGCCTTATAATGCTGCATGAGGCTGTGCTGCATGTGGGGGGTGTGTGTTCATATATGCAGCCTTCTTGTTGGCTCGGGTGAGTTGCAGGGTAGTGGGAATTGCATGGCAGTCGTCACATCTGGTCACATATATGTTGTATTCTCTCCACTGCTCCTATGGTGCTGCACATGTATTTGGACCACTGCTCCTTCACCCTTCGCTTCCATAGGTCACAGAGGTGGCCTTTACCTGTTCACATCTTGGGGGTCTGCATGTTGTATCTTGCACACATCTTGTGCGGCTGTGTGTGTACTCTTGCACAGGTCAGTGTATAATCGGTTGCTAGGTTGATCAGCCACTGGCAATGGGTCATTTGACAGATATGTGCCACTCATGCATGTGATGTGCTGTGTGTCTACATTTGACGTTCAGTGTTGGGGGGCAGAACATCTGGGCTTCGTGCATGCGTACTTTATCTCACTGTGTATGTTCCTGATTATTAGTGACCTGTCCACATGGCCATTCCTTATGCACCACCCTGCCTATGTGTGTTGTAGGGATGTGTTTGGCCCCCTCTCCAATTGGGTTCCATCATCCATTTGTTACCTTCCGCTGTTGGGCGACTGTACATTGTGCACAGGTATCATATATGTTCCTCAGATGGGTCACAGTTTTGATGGTGATGCAATGTACATCAACATTGTGTTTCCGCAGGACACACTGCACTGTGGACATGTTCCTCTCACAGCTACCCATGCAGACGTCGTGATGTCCGCCATGCATCGGTGTCTGGATCTGCTATTGGGGCTCTGTGTGCTTTTGGCTGACAGTAACATTCCCATTCAGGCCACTGGTGTACCTTTCAGGTGGCCCTCGCCTTCCATCCTCTGGGACATACACCGCCTGCTTATTCTGCATTTTGCCTATTGCTCTCAGCCTTTCGTTAGTTGTTATCTAGGTATGCCACCGCTGCTGCACATGCTCTTGGCCCCTGCGGTGTATGCGTGTCATGTGCATGTACATGATCATATTGGGATGGTGCCGTGGTCTTCACTGTCATCTACTTCTGTGGTCCATGTGAAGTGTGCTCAGTGTTGTGGCCACATCATGTGGTGCTATCTATGCATTCTGTGTGTGGCTGTTTTTATGTGTGTGTCTCCTTTCTGTCCCCCAGGTGTCGTGGGTGTGTGTCAGTTCCTTACCTGATATCTGCATCTTTTCACACAGGACACAGGCAACAATGTTGGACTGGTTGGTGATTGACATGCTCCTCTTTTAGTCCAGTGGCCCTTTCCACAGCCCATCCAAATGGGCCTCCATTGGGCTATCCAATTCCACCCCTCATGTGTCACTTCCCTGATCACTTGCATGTTGTTTACAGTACATTTTATCTCCTGCTGTGTGTGTGTGTGTGTGTGTGTGTACCTGTTAATTTGTGTCTTCCATCCCACCTGTGGACTGTGTTGTGGGCTGTGGACCCCCCCCCTCCACATGTGTACTGCATTTTGCCTACGCTCTGTGGTTCTATCTCCTGACATGCAGCTGTGGTCTTTGATGTTGGCATGATGTGGTCCTGTCTGCATCCATTTCTGTGTGCCTCAGTGTGTTTTTCAGGTCAGCTCTTTTCTCCAGTGCTTTCCATGAGAGTGGTCATAGCTTTGCACTCTTTCTGTTCCTCTTTTCCTGTGTCTTTCCCACGCTGATGCTTGTTGTCGCTGTAACACTGGTCTCCTGGCTTCTGCTACCTGTCTGGTCATTTTAGCGTGAGCACATTTGCTGTCCATCCTTTGGTCCATGTATTTGCATTATGGTGTGGTGAGGTGTCATGTATGCTGCTGTGGACTGTTGCCCCGTATCCTACCCTGCTACCATTGTCTACATAGCATCTCCTTTTGCTTGTTGGTCCTGTGCCTGCTCTGCATGTCCTGCTCACCTCTCTGGCCACCTCACCCTCCACTGGGGGGCACCTATTCTCCTCACCTGCCACACACCTTTTTTCCGGTACACCAGGGTGCCAAGACCCTTTGCTGTGATGCTGTTGCTCCCGGCATGTTTGTCTGCGCTGCTGCCATACACGTGTGATGCTGTCATGTTTGAGGGTCCCTTAACTCCCTGCTTGCCATCCAACAGTCAACTGTTCATTGTCGTTACTGTGGGCTGTAGGTGGTATTTGTGCTACATCTGTCTCTGTTCCACACAGGTCCTGCAGGCCCTCCAGGCACACCTTGTAGCCTCTAGGGCACATTGACCTTTGCAAACATACCATTTGTGATGCAACGTGCCATATTGTTCAATGGGCCACAGTTCTGTCAGCACTCTCCTATCCCGATTTACCACATATTTGGGTTCACTTTGGAATCCTGTCTTCACACTGTACTGGTACACCATTTCAGCTTGTTCTTGGCCACACTGTTGGCCTACTGTCATTTGGTGATCTATGGCAGTGGCGCACATATTCCTCTCTCCCTTCCGGCCCAGGCGCTGTGGGGGCGCCTACCCCCTCCTATGGTCATCTCTGGACTGCTGCTGGGCATCTGCAGTGCACCATGGGTACTGTTGCATACTCCCATATCCTTAGCACCCCAGCAGGCACCTTGGGTGACGACATGGCGCCCCTCGGTGCACAGGCAGGGGGTTTGGTTTCAGGTGTTACGGACATCTTCATTTTCTTGCGCACAATAACCATAGTATGTTTGTTCTTGCATTTGCTTTTGCCAGTGACATTCCATGTTGCAAAGCGGTCTGTGATGTTATTGGGCCTTCTATATTTGGTAATGATCATGACCTTGGTCTTGATTGTGTTTGCCATATGCCCTTCTTTGCTGAGACCTTGCTTTGTTTCTTTGTCAGGCAGCCCTTGCATGTACATGGTGCAACTTCTGTGAGTTTGGTTCGGGTGCTTGGGTCATCTGTCAGTTTTGCTCCAGGGGCTGGCCACCTCATTATTGTGACTTTGTTATGTGCACTGGCAATATAAGCATAGAGTTGCTTCCATGCTTGGGGGTGGGGCCCTGGGTCATGGGTTTTAACACACAGTGGTTCATTGTGAGCACCTTGGGGGGCGTATTCTTATCTTGCTTTATATTGGTGCTAACAACAGCAACACCCTCACACTGCAGACTCCGCACAATGACTCCTCATGGTCCCTGTAACATGCCCTATGTGGTGCTTTGTGAAAAGCCCTATAGGGTGCTGTGCCAGACAGTGAACATTAGCCTTTGTCCTCTGGTGTGGCTTTCATGGGGTTACCCTATGTGACACCTTCAAGTTACATCCCTGTGGGTGGGTGTTTGCCAGCACAACTTGTTGGACATACAAACCAGACTACCTATGATATTACCGATCTAGTGTAGGAGTCATGACGCACACCCATCCACAGATACGCCAACCTTGCAGGGATACATCCACTTGGTACAGGGCCCATAGTTGTGGCACACAAAGCATGTCCTGGTGCTGTTTGATGCTGCATTCCAATGGCAAGGCAATTGGGTTGTCCCCTGCATTGTTTCTGGTACAGTTTGACGTTGTCTTTCCTTTATTACATGATTTGTGTATATCTTTACCTTTGTACATTTCACACACCCGGTTCTTGCTGCAGATTCACAGTGTTTTCTACCTTTGGGTGCTGCACCTCTCATGATTACACGGACATTCCCAACGAGGGGTGGTGGGCATATTTTCCTCCCTCTCATGTTCTTTCTGTCCGACCAAAATATGGGGTTCTCAATGGTTTAGACAGGGGGCTGACTGGTTCAACATATGTGTGACTACTGTTTGCGGAGGGTACTGCTGCAGGCAGCCTTGGTCTTTGGGCACACAGGGTGGATTGAACTCACAGACCCTGCACCACCAGGCAGTTTCTTACCCATTGTGCTAATGATCAGTCTGCCTTCACTGACACATTTCCTAGCTTCTTCTGGGGCACCCTGTTGGGATACTGTCTGTTACTACTATGTGCAGTGATGTACCATAGTAGTACCATACCAGGGAGCTATGTACCATACCACCGTACCATACCAGGGAGCTATGTGGGTACGTACCCCTTCTTGTGTTCATCTGTGGACTGCTGGTCTGCATGTGCAGTGCACCATGGGGATCCCTGCTTTGGTACAGATCCAGGCCACAACAACGGACAGTTGTGTGGTATCCTGCTGCCCTTCAGTGGACAGCCAGGGGGTGGTTACCAGCTATGGGGCTGCAGGCCAGTGGGTCACTCATTGCCTGTGGAGCCAGTAGTCATGGGTTCAGACCCACAATGGACACCTTTTATAGGGGTGTCTGCCGCATTATATGTTTTACATACGCAGGACTGCTACCAGCGACAGCCTCTCAAGCGTGCTATTACCATACTGAGCGTCATAGGGTGCACCATGTGTCACCTTCTCTGGCTCCCTTTATGTTCCCTTATGGACTGCTCTATGGGGGACATTTTGATGTGCCTCAGTGGACACTCCACTTTATAGTGTGGCCTATGTTGTGCGTTATGGGGTGCCTTCTGCAGCAACTTTGGGTACACCACTGTGTGGTTGTGTTTGCTAGCAACCTTACAGCACATACAATAAAAAGAAAAAGGGCCCCTCACTCACTATATGATGTGTGGGTGTTTGCTAGCGCCCCTACAGAAACTCAGCAACATAGACATGCCCCCTCGCTCACTGTATCATGTACAGGGTGCTGCATGAGCCTGCCTTCTGCATCTAGCACCCTGGGGAATCGAACCCATTATGCTTGTATCAGCAGTCACTGCAGTAACCATTGTGCTACAGCTCTGTATGGGTCAGGTATGTATGCTAGCAACCCTACAACACATATACATGCCCCCACACTCACTATATAATGTGTGGTTGTGTTTACTTGCACCCCAGAAGGCAGGTGAACATAGACATGCCCCCTCACTCACTAGATAATGTGTGGGTGTGTTTGCTTGCACCCCTCCAAAATGATGACAAATATATGCCCCCTCCCTCACTGTATCATGTACAGGATGCTGCATCAGCCAGCCTTCTGCATCTGGCACCCTGGGGACTCGAACCCATGCTGGCCGTATCAGCAGTCACTGCAGTAACCATTGTGCTACAGCTCTGTATGGGTTAGGTATGTATGCTAGCAACCCTACAACACATACAAGACATATACATGCCCCCACACTCACTATATAATGTGTGGTTGTGTTTACTTGCACCCCAGAGGGCAGGTGAACATAGACATGCCCCCTCACTCACTAGATAATGTGTGGGTGTGTTTGCTTGCACCCCTACAATACAGACGCAACATATACATGCCCCCTCACGCACTAGATAACGTGTGGGTGTGTTTGCTTGCGCCCCAAAAGGAAAATTGGCATATACCTGCCCCCTCACTCACTATCTAATGTGTGGGTGTGTTTGCTTGCACCCCTCCAAAATGACGACAAATATATGCCCCCTCCCTCACTGTATCATGTACAGGATGCTGCATCAGCCAGCCTTCTGCATCTGGCACCCTGGGGACTCGAACCCATGCTGGCCGTATCAGCAGTCACTGCAGTAACCATTGTGCTACAGCTCTGTATGGGTCAGGTATGTATGCTAGCAACCCTACAACACATACAAGACATATACATGCCCCCACACTCACTATATAATGTGTGGTTGTGTTTACTTGCACCCCAGAGGGCAGGTGAACATAGACATGTCCCCTCACTCACTAGATAATGTGTGGGTGTGTTTGCTTGCACCCCTACAACACAGACGCAACATATACATGCCCCCTCACGCACTAGATAACGTGTGGGTGTGTTTGCTTGCGCCCCAAAAGGAAAATTGGCATATACCTGTCCCCTCACTCACTATCTAATGTGTGTGTGTGTTTGCTTGCACCCCTCCAAAATGACGACAAATATATGCCCCCTCCCTCACTGTATCATGTACAGGATGCTGCATCAGCCAGCCTTCTGCATCTGGCACCCTGGGGACTCGAACCCATGCTGCCCGTATCAGCAGTCACTGCAGTAACCATTGTGCTACAGCTCTGTATGGGTTAGGTATGTCTGTGTGGCTTCTTATGCTTAACGCGCGGTGCCTCCTCTAATGCGCCACGTATCGCTCGTTAGTTCTGTAATGCGCGTTAGGTCTTCCGCTGTCCTGCCTATCTCCTTATTTGGGGGTTTGTCTTATTAATGCGGATACTAACGCGAACTGCACTAACGCGATTTAGTAAACATACCCCTTAGAATAGTAGGAACAAGAGCATCCAAAACAGAGGAGAATATAGTGATAAAGAAAGAAACTGCCTTATTGACAGACTCAGAGACTCAGTGGATGAGAGGGGAGATGAGATAATGGTGGAGAGAGTGGGAGGTTCAATAGTCTGAAAATTCCCAACCGTTTTGGTGGAGATTGGTTGAATCTGTTTTGGGGGGTGTTTAAGAGTGAAAATTAGCAGATGATGGTCAGATAGGGGAAGAACAGAGTAAAGGAGTTTGAGGGTGAGCAGATAGAGAAAAAGACAAGGTTGAGGTTGTGGTCATGTTGATAAGTAGGGTCTCCTACCTAGAGAGGTAGTGAAGTAAATAAGCAGATGGAGTGGACTTCAACAAAAGAAAAGGCATGAGACTAAGTTGGCAGAAGGGGTTGAAAATGGTAAAAGAGAAAAGAGCAATCCAACACCACTGCTATGGCCAACCAGAAGCCCAGACCACATGTATTCCATGCTTTAAGAAATGCGGAAGGAAGGCTAAAAATTGCCACTGTGGTTTAAAGGTGAGGTCAGAAAGGCTGTTGCTGCCAAAAAACATCTTTCAGGAAATGGAATAAGGAGCCAAATGACGAAAATGGGAAACAACATTATTTATTTATTTAACATTTCTTATATACCGCGCTATTTGTCATCAGTGCGGTTTACATTAAAACACTTGGTTATTTGAGTATGACCTTCATTTACATATAACAGGACTTTAACTTGGAGGTAACTGGGGAAAACTATATACATTTCTAACAATTTACATGTTGGTATTCAATTTGTTGTAGTTCTTGCAATCAGATAGCAGAGGTTAGGAATTGTGAGGGTGGGGGAGGGTGAAGGGGGGAATATCTAGATGTGTAAAATGCATGAGAAAAAGGTGATGTTTGAGGGCTTTTCTAAACTGCCTAAGGTCCCTGATTGCTCTAATGCTGGGAGGGAGTTTGTTCCAACACCTGGGGGTGAAGTTCACAAATGCCCTATTGATGGTTGTCTTGTTAAGCTTTGTAGAATCACTTGGTATAAATAGCATGTCTGCAGATAGTGATCTCCTAGATCTGTTGTTTGCGTTGTGTGTGACTAGGTCAGAGATTGATGAAGGTGAAATTTTGTTAAAGGCTTTGAATGTAATGAGGAGGGCCTTATATAGGATTCTACAGCTTATTGGAAGCCAATGGAGTTCTTTTAGAATGGGGGAGATATGGTCACTCCTAGAGGCTCCGAAAAGGACACGGGCTGCTGCGTTCATAGCTAACTGTAAAGGGTTGAGGGTAATCTTTGGGAAGCCATGCAGTATTATGTTAGCATAATCGAAGTGGGGTGTGAATAGCACTTGGAAGATGGTGCGGAAGTCATCGGGCTCCATCATAGGTCTCAAGTGCCTCAGGGTTTTGATCTTGAAGTAGATAGCTTTTACAGTGCATTTTATGTGTTCCTTGAAGTCCAGCTGCTGATCGAGTATCACTCCAAGATAGCGTATATTGGCTTTGACTGGGAGTTCTGCATCTCTAACTTTCAGAGTTGGGGGAGGCGAGAAAGATTTATTTCTTGTGATTATTAGGACTTCTGTTTTTTTGAAATTTATACGGAGATTCTGATTGAGTAGCCAGTCCGTTACTGTGTTGAAGCAGTTGATTAACACTGTATAGTCCGGGCATGTGACAGTTATAGGTGTAAATAGCAGCACATCGTCTGCGTACATGAGGCAAGATATGCCGAAAGAGCGGGTAATGTCACAGATTGTTTGCATGTAGATATTAAAGAGCAGAGTAGACAGGGAGGAGCCTTGGGGTACACCCTGTTTCTATTGAAAGGGCTCGGACGTGGTGTTGCCAATGCGGACTTGTTGCCATCTACCTTCAAGGTAGTATTTGCACCAGTCCCATGCTTGGTCATGGATTCCCTTCTCGTAAAGCCGCCTCAGGAGCTGCGCGTGGTCAACGGAGTCAAACGCAGCCGCTATATCAAGGAAGATTAGCGCAAAGCCCTTCTTGACACTGTCTATGCCATTGATAAGTGTATTGGTTAATGTCGTTAGGAGAGTTTCTACACCGTGGGCTTCTCTGAATTCATGTTGACATGTGTCTAGTAGGGAGGATGAGTCAATATTTATTTATTTTTATTTATTTATTTATTTAGCTGTATTTATATCCCGCTTTTCACCGGGTCAAAGCGGTCAATTGGGGGATACATTTAACACAAGGGGATATGAGACACATACACTAATACTTACGGGGAACATGGGCAATGGAGGGTTAAGTGGCTTGCCCAAGACCACAAGGAGTACCTATAGGACTAGAAATCCCAGTCCCTCCGGTCTGAGATTGCTGTCCCCAGGTGAGACTTGAACCCCCAGCCCTCCGGCCTGAAGTACCTTGTCCTAACCACTAGACCACTCCTCCCTCAATATGCTGTTGAATCTGTCTCTGGGTCAATTTCTCGAGAATTTTAGCTAGTAATGGGATACTAGAGATTGGTCAGTAAGAATCCTCTTTCTTCGGGTCAAGCTGGTTGTTTTTTAGTAGTGGACGAATGGATGTGTGCTTGAGAGCATCTGGGAAGACTCCGGTTGCAAAGGACAACTTCGCGATGTTAGCTATGAAAGGGCTGAGTTCTGTGCGCATAGACCTGATCCAGTGAGCTGGGCAAGGGTCAGTTGGCGCAGTCGTAATGTTGATAGCGGCGATAGTATCATCAATGGTCTTTGCAGAGGGAGGTGAGAGTTTGTTGATTGGAAACTGCACGTGTGAAGTTTGGGAGGGTTCTTGCGATGTTGCAGTAGTTATTTTTATTGCTTTGGATTGAATGTAGTTCGCATACGCCTGAGGATGAATAAATTCTTGTTGAGGTGGAGATGGTTGGTTGGTAAATGATTTTACTAAGTTGAATAGTTCTCTTGGCTTATTTAGTGAGCGGTTGAGGATCTCAGCGTGGAATTCTTTCCTCTTGACCCAAGTTGATTCGCGATGGAGTTTCAAATATTCTAAATAGGTGAGTTGGTTGGAGGTACTATGGGTACTTCTCCATTTTCTCTCTAGTTTTCTGAGGTGGAGAATGTAGCTCGGGGGAGAACCATGGAGCAGATTGCTTTTTAGCGGTTCGGTTGTCAGGTGATACATTCTTGTTGATGGCCGGCTGTTGAGCATATAGGGAGAGGGTATCATTCCAATTGGTAACCATTTCGTTGAGGTTGACTGTTGGTCGAGCAAGCTTTGGGAGAGCGAGATTCATGATCAACTCTCTGTCTAGCTGCTTGAAGCGGGCAGCTCTTGAGATCTCCTTTGTGTTTGAGCGGACTCCTGTGGTTTGTTGTGCTGGTATCTAAAATGTTATCAGGTTATGGTCTGACCAGGGAACAGGAGTGATAGAGAGTTCAATTTGTCTTATCTTAGTCGTATCTGTAGGAGGGACGAAGATTAGGTCCAGGAGGTTCCCTCGTTGATGGGAGGGATCATCTACCACTTGCTTGTAGTTAAGGTTGGACATTGCATCTAGGAAGGTTTTGGCTAGGGCAGGTTGGGTAGAAGCAAGATTAAAGTCTCCCAGCAGCCAGTTCGTTTTGGAAGGGTCTTCAGGATTGCAGGCTAAGTCAATGATGTCTGAGAGCTCCTCTGATTCAGCACCTGGTGACCTATAAATGAGGTTGATAGTATTGAATTTGTTGGTAATAGTTAGCGTGTTCAAGTGCTGTGTGCTCTTGGTTAAGTTCGTCCGATATTGTAGCGCTGTTTTTGCAAGTACAAGGACACCTCCACCTCTTCTGTTTTCCCTGTTACAGGTGTATATCGAGAAGTTAGGTGGTGTGAGGTGGTTTAAAATGACGTTGTCAGTGTCTGAAAGCCAAGTTTCCGTGACCATTAGAATATCTAGATTGTGTTTGGCTATTAGGTCTGTGATTACTGGCCATTTATTTCGGGCCGAGCGGGTGTTGATGAGTGCACACTTAAGGTCTTGCTGAGGCTTTACTTCTTTGTCTCTTGTGGAGGTTGTGAGATCTAAGGATACATAAAGTAGATATGACCGTATTCTATGATAGGGGTTAGGAGGTAGATGGTATTGGTTGTTGCAGTGTTTCCTGCTTGTACTGAGGATTTGTTGGATGGAGTTGTAGCCATTTGCGAACGCAGCGGTGTCATGGAACGTGATGGCTAATGTGTAGATTACGGCAAGAGTAAATAATGAGGCGGCCATTTATGTAGGTATATTGGGTTAGCTCTAAGACAGTGAGTATTGTTTTGGGGTAGAAGGTGCGTTTGTGGTAGGGAAAGGGGTGGGGGTGCACAGATTATATAGACAAATCAGGTTACACAGATTATTTTATTTAACATTTCTTATATACCGCGCTATTAAGATCAGTGCGGTGTACATTGAACAAAATATACAACAATGTATGCAAGTAACATTGAGTTTACATAGAACATGGGAATATATAACATGGATTAACAGGTAAAACTATGTACAGTCAACATCATATATGTATATGTTATATGAATAGACAAATCTGGTTACAGATTATAGGTGAGCAATTCGGTTTACAGATGCAGCTAGGCTCCCGTAATTGAATCTGGGTTACAGGGAAGCTAATCTGTTACACAGTTGCACAGAGAAACTAATTTGTTATACAATTAAACTATATTAAGGGAAGGCTAAAATGATGTACAAATCAAATCAGATATTAGAGTGGAATAAACTTTCTGTGAGCAGGTGACATTTGAGAATGACTTACAATTTCTGGTGCAGCAGGCATGGAGTGCATAAGCAGGAGTGGAGGAGTGGCCTAGTGGTTGGGGCAAGGTACTTCAGGCCGGAAGGTCGGGGGTTCAAATCCCACTAGAGGACAGCAACTTTGGGCCGGAAGGACTAGGGTTTCTAGTCCCACAGGTGCTCCTTGTGGTCTTGGGCAAGCCACTTAACCCTCCATAGCCCATGTTCCCTGTAAAATAGTTCTCTGTGTGCTGTGCTTTCCTGTCTAATCAATGTGTTTATACCTCAAAAATTTCCTGTCATGATTTGACAATTTCCAATCTGTAATCAAACCGCTGCTGATCGCTGGAAGTAGCGGTATACAAATGTATACTAAATAAATAAATAAATAAATAAGCACTGGCAAGTTAGATGCAAGGCATTGATAAGGCAGGCAAAGAGAGAATTTGAAGAAATGCTTGCCAGGGAAGCAAAAATGCATAATGAAAATATTTTCAAGTACATTCATAACAAAAATCCTGTGAGAGAGTCAGTCGGACCATTAGATGATAGAGGGCTAAAAGGGGCACTAAGAGGGGAAATGGCCATAGCAGAGAGACTGAATGAATTTTTTGCTTCAGTCTTTACTGAAGAAGATGTAGGGAAGTTACCCATGCCTGAAATGGTATTTAAAGGTGATATATCGAAAGAACTGAAAGAAATATTGTAATGGGGAAGAGACGTCCTTTGCCATGCAAACAGAGGAACTTGAGAGAAGTAGGTCTGTTGCTGACAGGAAGGCAAAGCACAGGACTCCCAGTTGCCAGGAGCAACATAAACAAACCCAGCCACGAGTACAGCAGCCCCGCCCAGCTAGCAAACAATCCCCATCTCCTGAGCCCAATAGTTTTCACCTGAGAGGGGGAAGGGCTAGATTAGCTCCAAACCAGACATATAAGAAACGCTCATTAGAGTTTCAGTGGGAAGGGCAGCAAAGGAAGCAAGAGAAGCACGGGAAGCAAAGAGCAGGAGGAGCAGAGGAACTGGAGAACAAGAGAGAGAGAGAGAAAGCTTGGACAGACCCAGCTGGGAAAGCTGAGTGAGCTGAAGTCTGAGACTCAGAAGCAACGTATGTTTCAGTGTGGAAGGAAGCATGAAAGAAAGTACGTGAGTGACTCAGAGGATTGTGATTCTGAGAGTGATAGAGAAATACAGGAAGTAACCAGCAGGAATAACTGGAGGAGCAGGGCCCAAAAACCCTGTGGCAAGAACTCCAGGCCATTGTCCTATTGGGAAGACACACAGAGGGAAACGTTACCGGTAAAGCTATCTGGGAAGCACTTGCAAGCTCCAGGGAGTGAAAGGTATTCAGTGGAGGACATTTGCATGTCAGAAGAAGAGGTGGAAAAGCCTAAGTACAAAGGAAAACCTCTGAGGTTTAAACCCCTTCCTGACTAAGCTGTGCACGGACTTTCCCCTGTCTCTAAGCCAGAAGGTAGGCTGTCTAATTACTATAAGGATAAAAGTGGTTATAAGAAGTTCTCTTATAGAAACCCTAAAGGGTGTGACTCTCCTCTCTGCTATTCTAAGATATATGGTAATACTGAACCCTATCTCAAGGAGGGCTTGATAGAGAAGCCTCAGGAACAGATAGAGGGTGGAAGTTTGGAAACGTTGTATACCAAGCAGAAGTTGTACTTACCAGAGAATCAGCATGAGTCAATGCTGATTGATCCTCAGGAAGAAGAAATATCAGATAACCAAATGGACTGTACTTTAATGGTTACAGATGATATAATTTCTCTGTGCTGAGCCAGGTGATGTGAAAGCTGTTTAAACTGGCAGTTGAAGAGCACAGGATTTTCCTTGCTTATACAAAGTGACTGTATGCTGTAAATACCGTGGAACTTTGGATTTAAGTTGAGAAGCTGTTATTATTTCCTTTCTTATTTTGTGCCAGAGTGTATGGCTTTTTGTCCTGAGTTATTTTGTGTTTGAATCCGCCCCGGGAGGGGAATTAAAAGCCTGTCATTGCCTGTACCACTCGCACCACAACTGCATCTTATTGAAAAGGGAAAAATACTACAACTCCCAGGAGGCAATGCCAGCCTAAAGCATTGCTCCAGTATTTCAATAAAGAGTCCCCAGGCCGTCTATCCCGCATGCCTAAGCTGCGGGCCGACTACTGGTGACAATATCGATAAACCAGAAAGATCTATTACAAATATTTGATAAACTGAAGAGTAGTAATCACCTGGAACGGATGGTATACATCCAAAGGTGTTGAAAGAACTGAAAGATGAGATTGCAATTAGTACCTGAAGATTGGAGAATGGCCAATGTAATGCAATTTTTAAAAAGGGTTCCAGCGGGAATCCAGGAAATTATATACCGGTGAACCTGACATCAGTACAGGACAAAAAGGTAGAAACTATTATAAAGAATAAAATTACTGATCATGTATATAGTGTCATGAGGCTGGAGCCACAGAAGGTGCAGGCTTAGAAAAAAACCCTGTCTTTCAGAGAGCTGTGGATGTGCAGAAGATGCAATTACCTCGCAGCACAGCTAAAGGGGGCAGGAGTAAGCCTACAGAGGCTGAGTCAACGTGCCCAGCCACTGATTGTATGAGTGTTAACCAGCTGCACCTGAAGGCAAGCCCGGGAGTTTCAAAGGTAAAATGCCTTTATAAAGGAAAGACAGCCAGAGGGTGGGCAAGGTGTGCAAGGAGTGGAGGAGGAATCCATTCGGAGGGAACTCAGCCGGCAGCAGTTCAGCCAGAAGGAAGGAGGAGTGTGGAGAAAGAGAGAGTCCACACGGAGCAAGCCCAGAGGGACAGAATCCAGACGGATAGAGTCCAGAGGGGCAGAGCACAGAGAGACGGAGTCCAGAGAGAGACTGCCAGGAGAAGCAGTTTGGCTGGAAGGGGTGACACTCCCAGCCCAAGTAACGTACAATGCCTGGCATACGCAGATGACATCCTCCTATACATGCCGTTCAAAATTGACCAACCAGTGTTCTCCCCAATAATCAATTGTTTTGGAGCAGTAGCTGAATGGCTGCTGACACAAAACCTACGAATCAATCACAGCAAAACTGACGTTCTTTTTGTTACAAGGAATCGTAAGTTCATACTTCCTCCATCGCTACTGGTCAACAACATAGAATTGAAGTCCAAACCCACAATCCGATATCTCGGCATCACACTGGACCAGCACCTGGATATGACAACGCACGTGAAGAATGTGACAAAGACTATATATCATAAGATCAGAACACTACGCCACCTCCGCCCCCTACTTGATTATACTGACTACCGATCAACCTTCCAGGCATTAGTCCTCCCACACCTAGATTTTGCGAACATCATCCTCCATGGGATCTCTCAATCAACTTTAAATCCGCTTCGCCTGGCTATGAATGCAGCTGCAAGAGTCCTCTCTGGGTCACCAAGATCTGCACACATAACGCCTATCATGAAAGATCTGCACTGGCTACCTCTACAAGCCAGACTCCACTATAAGTCACTAGTACTTACTTTCAAAGCCTTGAATAACTGCCCACCTACACCAATCAGCAAGCTAATTCACAGCACCCTCGAAAATAGAAACAGGAGGCCTACTGCCATGAACACCTTAATAGTTCCTAGGATGATGACATCGTGTATTAAGGCTACTTCAAACAGAGCTTTCTCAATATTCGCTCCTCTAAACTGGAATACACTTCCCCATGAAATCCGTGGCATCAAAAGCCTAATACTATTCCAAAAAGCCTTGAAACACCATCTGTTCACAAAATGTTACCCAGAAGTCATCCCGGACACTCACACATCTAGCAAGCTTCCCACATACCCCAGACACCTTAGCACCCTAATACAACCAGAAAATGGTTAGCCCACACGATAACCATTTACCTCCATTTACCTGCACCATCCACATGAAATCACTTACAATATACAAATGAGTTTAGAATATTGCATATAGTTAAAGTATATAGTTTAAAGTTAAACTGTACATAGTTATCCCGGTTATCCCTTGTGTTATTTTCCCTGTTCTTTGTAAACTCAATGTTGCCTGTATGCATTGTAGTATGTTTTGTTCATTGTACACCGTGCTGATTTTAATAGCGCGGTATAGAAGAAATGTTAAATAAATAAAATAAAATAAATAAATAAAACGCAACTGGATCAAGCAGCACGACAAGAATAATAACAGCTGAAAGAGGAGCACAGAAAGCCAAGGAGCATTGCTTTGAGAGAAACCTACATTCACCGGAGTACCCTGGATCAGGATTAGAAGGTACCAGAAGGAGAGGTTCCTATAACAAAGCTACCTTTACACAGAAGCACAGAGGTTGGGAATCCTCACCAGGTTTTCCTGGGCTTCAGGAAGGCAAAGCACTGCACAAGGAAACCTGTCTCCAGAGAGAAGTACGTGAGAGAGAAAGCTCTGGGTGTAGCAGCTGCAGGAAGCCAAGGTATGGTGGCTCTTTACTTTTAAAAGAAAGCCTTGCTCCTAGAAGCTCTGATAAAGCAGACGCTCAGTATATGAGAAGAGGGAACAAAGCAGAGCTTTTCAAAACAATACCTAAGGGCTTAACAGGACAGTCTTACTGGAGGCAAAGAAACAGAGACAGACCCTGTAAAGTTGTAGCCACAAGGGAAAGCTCTTATTCAGAGGGAGAAGCCAGTGACGCAGAGTCCATGGAAATAGAGTTTGAGAATACTATTCCCATCCCTCAAGAGGAATCTATGGATTGTAGCTTTTTTTTTTTTAATAACTTTATTTTCGATTATCAAACACACAACTCCATACAAATCAAAAGAACAGACAAAAAACAGTACATAATAACAAGGACCACAAAGCCCGAACCCCCCCCCGCCCCTCCCCCCTCCCCCAAGGTACGCAATCGCAATGGTTACATTCGATAACGAAAACAACATACAGGGCAAAGTAAGATCAACACAGTTCAAAGCATAAAGATTATTGAGACCAAAACCGTTACCTCTAAAATTTTGCAGCCTGCACAAAATCATTAAACAATCTCCACTTAGAACAGTTGGAGCTGACACAAGATGCACCCTTCCGAGGCATTTGCTCATATTTGCTATACAAACAAACATGATTCCACCATTCCTGCACATGTAAGTTTGATGTACATTTCCAGTTACGCGTGATCAAATGAATTGCCAGCCCCACCATGAAATCTAAAAGAAAATGACCATCTCTATGTAGAGAAGGAAGTCTAGCTATAGACCGCAGGGCGATAACCTGCCAAGTAAGGGGTTCCTGGAATAGAAGAATACCTTGTATCCACTGGAAATAAAGCTTAGGCGACAAGCCAAACTCCTGTTGTAGCTCATTAAATATTTTGGTGGAACCCTTTATAAAGAAGGACTATCTTCCTATTCTTATGTCTTAGTGAACCCTTGCGGTAAAAGGGGAAATAAAAACCTTATTACCCTTCACTCTTGGCCTATATAATTCTGTTCTTACAAGGAGCTAAAACTCCAAGGACCAAACTGCACTGGGCCTTAAAGAGCCATTGCTCCTTTAAAATAATATAAATGCGCAGCGTGCCTTTACAGCCATTGGCCACTGGGGGCACCTGACGACAATAGTCATGGTTTAAAGGGAGAAAGCCAACATAGATTTAGCCAAGTAAAGTCTTGTCTTACTAATCTGTTATATTTTTTTGAAAGTGTGAATAAACAGGTAGACCAAGGTGAGACGATTTATATAGTGTACCTAGATTTTCAAAAAGCCTTTGACAAGGTCCGTCATGAAAAACTCAGCCAAATGAAAAAGTCATGGGATTGGAGGCAGTGTAATACTGTGGATCAGGAACTGGTTAAAAGATAAAAAGCAGAGAGTATTTATTTATTTATTTTATTTAACTGTATTTATATCCTGCTTTTCACCGGGTCAAAGCGGCTTAACATTGAAGGGCGGGGGACAGTGATCAATTCTAGGGTGGGGGGGTCTGTCACCAGGGGGCCAACATTAATGATCTGAACAAACATTAAGGACAAACAGTGGACATGAGACTCTTAGTAGATAGATCTGAGGGCATGTTATGAGGTCTGGAGGAGTATTTAGTGATGGATGTTTGTTTCTGGTCTGAGGTATTCCTGGAACAGGATGGTTTTTAATTGTTTCCTGAATGTTGAGGGATCTCCGTTGTTTCTGATTTGACTTGGTAGAGAGTTCCAGAGGGATGGTGCGTACAGTTCGAAGGCTCTGTTGCAGGTCCGTTGATTGTATCTAGTTCATTCGTGGGGAATGGTGAGGGTGTTGTTGGTGGTTTGTCTGGTTGTTCTGTTGTGGGTGGGTTGGGGCAGTAAAGTTTGGAGCTGGGAGATCTGCGTTTGATAGAGGGCTTTGTGGATAAGTAGGGCAGATTTGTATTTGATTCTTGCTTCGAGAGGAAGTATGTGCAGTTCTCTCAGGACTGGGGTGATGTGATCTTGTTTTTTTGCTTTCTGGATAATTCTTGCTGTGGTATTTAAGGCTGTTCGTAGTGGGTTGGTGTGGGTGGCGGGCAGTCCGTGGTAAATTATATTGCAGTAGTCCAGGTGGGGGAGCGTCATAGCTTGCATAACTGTCCTGAAGTCCTGTGGGTCAATAAGGGGCCTTAGGCGTTGTACTGTTTTAACCTTGTGGAATATTATTCTGGTAGTTTTTTTGACCTGTTGTTTGAGTGTGATCGTTTGGTCTATGATGACTCCTAGGTATTTTTTGTGTGGTTGGATTTGTATTTGTGTGGCTCCTAAGTTGTGGTGCATAGGTGGGGTGAAGTTTGGGTCTTTGGTTACTATGAGGGCTTCTGTTTTTTTATGTTGATGGATAGGTTGTTCCTTTGTAGCCTTCTGGAGACTTCTATGAAGCAGTCTGATAGGTGGTTGTTCATCGGGTTGGTGGTTGTGATTGGTCCATAGAGCATTATGTCATCTGCACAGATGTGGTAGTTGAGTAGGGTTAAATGGCTACTTTTCTCGATGGAGAAAGGTGAATAGTGGTGTACCCCAGGGATCTGTGCTGGGCCCGCTGCTTTTTAACATCTTCATAAATGACCTGAAAATGGGAATAATGAGTGAGGTGATCAAATTTGCAGATGACACAAAATTATTTAAAGCTGTTAAAACCAAAGAGGATTATGAAAAATTGCAAGAGGACCTTGACAAATTGGAAAACTGTACGTTCCAAGGGCATATTAAATTTTATTTATTTATTTATTTACAGCAATACTTGATATACCGCTAGGGCCGAGGCATAAAAGTGGTTTACAATAACCAAAAAAGCTGCAAAGAAAGAAAGGAAAAGAACGCCAATATATGACAGGAAAGGAAGAGTACAGTAAAAAGCAGGAGAGACAGAGAAAACAGAAGGAGCGACACACGTACACGGACACCAGAAGAAATAGAAGGCTAACACAGGTAGAGGGAACAGGAGGGAACAACACAAATATAAAAGGAGAGGTCACACATACAAGGGAGAGGATACACAAAAGTTAAGAAACTAACAGAAAAGGGAGGACAGCAAGGGTGAGATAGAAAAGAACAACTGAAAGAGATGGGTCTTCAGGGCCACCTTGTACCTGGGGAATGACACTTCAGAGCGAAGGGTTAGAGGGAGGGAGTTCCATAATGCTGGGGCCAGAAAGAAGAAGGCACCCTGACGAGTGCGTTCCAGATGTGCCTGGGAGACAGAGGGAACAACAAGCCGGTGAGTGTGCATGGAACGAAGGAGCCAGGGAGGGTGATGGAAGTGGATAAGATCAGCTAAGTAGTGAGGAGTGGAGATATGTATAACTTTGGGTGCCATGATAAGGAGTTTATATTGGATATGGTATGGAATGGGAAGCCAGTGCAGTTGAGCTAGCAGGGGGTAGACATGATCAAAACGGGAGGAATGTGTGAGGATGCATGCGGCGGTGTTCTGAAGAATCTGTAATCTGTGGAGGTGGTATTATGGAAGGCCAGCGAGAACTACATTGCAGTAGTCAATCCATGAAATAACTAGGTTCAGTATAGATAGCATCTCAGGGGAAAGGACAAATTCAAAGTTATGTACCTAGGAAAGAACAACCCAAACTACGGTTACAAGATGCAAGATTACACATTAGGAACCACCACTCAGGATAAAGATTTAGATGTCATCATGGATAATATGTTGAACCCTCCACCCAGTGTGCAGTGGTGGCCAAGAAAGCAAATAGAATACTAAGAATCATAAGGAAAAGAATGGAAAATAAAACCAAGGA
Source organism: Ichthyophis bannanicus (assembly GCA_033557465.1). Classification (NCBI taxonomy): domain Eukaryota; kingdom Metazoa; phylum Chordata; class Amphibia; order Gymnophiona; family Ichthyophiidae; genus Ichthyophis; species Ichthyophis bannanicus. Next base: position 58,252,648 of record CM066036.1, read on the forward strand.
TATTATAATGCCTCTGTAATATTCCATGGTGCGACCGCACCTTGAATATTGTGTGCAATTCTGGTCGCCATATCTTAAGAAGGATAAAGCAAAATTAGAAAAGATACAGAGAAGAGCCACCAAAATGGTAAAGGGGATGGAAGGATATGCCTATAAGAAAATACTTAGAAGGTTTGAGCTTTTCAACTTGCCAGAGACGGCTGAGGGGAGATATGATAGAGGTCTTTAAATTAATGAACGGAATAGAACAGGTAAACATAGATTGGTTGTTTATGCCATCAAAAAGTAGAAAGACTAGGGAACAATATATAACCTATATAAGAATAATAAAAGAAAATATTTTTTCAGTGTATGCGTAATAAAATCGGAATTCGTTACCAGAGGATATAGTAAAAGCTGTTAGTGTAGCTGGGTTTAAAAACGATTTGGACAAGTTCCTGGAGGAAAGGTCTGTAAACCATTATTAAAGAGGACCCAGGAAATCCACTGCTTGCCCCCAGACAAGCATCGTGGAACCTGTATACCTTTTTGGGAACCTGCCAGGTGCTTGTGACCTGGATTGGCCACTGTTGGAAAACAGGATACTCGGCTTGTTGGTCCTTGGTCGGACCCAGTATGGCATCTCTTATGTTCTTCAAAGGTGTTTTCCAACTATTATCACAGTTCTTGGAGGACAACAATGTTTTGTTTTCAACACAGTCAGGCTTTGGCCATGGTTATAGCACTGAGGCAGCATTATTGTCAATGCCGGATGAAATTTATGGTATCTGGGAGAGTGGTCAGGATGTTGTGCTTATCCAGTTGGATTTAAGCAGAGCATTTGATCTGATTGATCAAGGCATCATGATTCAGAGATTGCAAGAAATTCGGGTAGTGGAAGTAGCACATAAAGGGCCCGATATTGCATTGGGCAGGATATGCACCGTAGCGACGCAGAGCCTGCCCGCTGACACTTAACACTGACTATTCCGTGCTGCAGCGATGGCATTGAATGTCCAGCATTGCTGCCCTGGAGCCAGCAGAGTTAACTGCGTACCGGCGATATTGCACCACTACCCCGTTAGCATCCACAGCTAATACTAGGCGAGCCAAAAACTGGCCTAATTTTAGCTGTGCATCACTAACCAAGTAGCGGTGCAATATCGTTGCTACTTGGTTAGCAGCATTCTCTGCCTCCACTCCACCCCAGAATGCCCCCAACACGCCCTGATGCTAACCGCAGAGCATCAGTACTAAGGGGTATGTTTACTAAGTGGCGGTAATGTCGCATGTGTAATGTTAGCGCGTGTTAATGTTACACATGCGACATTACCGTGCGGTACAGGGCGGGCTAATGTTACATTTGGTGTGTCACGAGGTGACGCCAGCAGTGCCTATAGAAGTAAACAAAAGTGAGGAAAAGAGCAGAGAAAGTGACAGCTCAGCTTCACAAATGAGAGAGGGTTGCCAAGAGCAACCAGAGAAAACACTTGCACATGGTGTTAGGGAACGCCCAAGCAGTAACGGAGCTCAGAGCTCATTAGAAAATGGGGAGCAGCTGCAAGGGGGCGGAGCCCAAGCTAACACTGAGCAGGATATAGTAAGGACTCAGTCACTAACAGAGGGTGTGGCCGAGAGCTCAGAGGGGGTGTCCGAGAGCTCAGAAAGGTTGTCCGAGAGGTTGGAAGTCCAGGAGAGCTTGGAGGTTAAGGAGGTCGTGGAAGTCTTGGAGGTCTCAGAAAGCTCAGAGAAGGCTGATAGCCTGGGAGGCTTGGAAAGCAGAGAGAAGCCAGATAGCTCAGGAGGCTCAGACGAAAGCCCAGAAAGCACAGGTGGGAGAATCAAGGAGAGCATAGTGGAATGCTCAGACCAGAGCTTAAGTGAAAGCTCTGAAAATATCCCAGAGGGAAGCCACGAGAGCTTAAGTGAAAGCTCTGGAAATATCCCAGAGGGAAGCCACGAGAGCTAAAGTGAAAGCTCTGGAACTATCTCAGAGGGAAGCCACGAGAGCTTAAGTGAAAGCTCTGGAAATATCTCAGAGGGAAACCACGAGAGCTTAAGTGAAAGCTCTGGAACTATCCCAGAGGGAAGCCACGAGAGCTTAAGTGAAAGCTCTGGAAATATCTCAGAGGGAAGCCACGAGAGCAGAGGTGAAAGAATTCAGCAGAGAACGTAGGTGGAAGCTGTGAGGACAGTGCCAAGGAAAAACTCCACAGAGGCAGAGGTGAGTGATTTGCAGAGAGGCTGTGGGAAACAGCAAGGCAAATCCTATCAATACCCTGAGGAGTATTGCAATAAGGCAATAAGGAAGGGCAGTCCTACAGCTAAGTTCACAGATAAGCAGTTTGACTACAAACAAACAGAAAGGAAGAATTCTTACCTTGAGGCATATTCCCCTGAGAGAGATAGACGCTGTGAGAGAAAGAAACCAGAACGGGGCTATCCACGTTATGGAAAACAGGAAGCTCCCAGAGGTGAAGTGAGACGTATTATACCTAAGAGGTGGGACTTAGAACACCCAGATTACCTAAGCTCGTATGAGGAGTTGTGCAGAGCTCAGGAGGAGAAAGAACGGGGCTATCCACGTAACAGAAAACAGGAAGCTCCCAGAGGTAAAGTGAGACGTAATATACCTAAGAGCTGGGACGTCGCCTACCTAGTAGAACACCCAGACTTTCTAAACTGCAGGTAACCTGCATCCAAGCTGTGTTTATTCTGTGTGCTGAAGCAGCTAAAGAGTTAATTGGAGAAACAGCTGAAGAGTTTCATGTGAGTGAAAAACTGTTTCCTTTTGCTTGTGCTGTTAATTTGAATGCTGAAGAAAGCTTACATTTTTGTCACAGTATTTTCCTTTGTTTAAATGTCAGACGGATGGTCTGTTTAACCCTTTTTGTTCCATGTTTTTGAATCCTCCGGGACGGGGAATAAATCTTATGTTTACCTTACACTCAGCCTCAACTACACTTATTGGGTTAAGGTACTACAACGGGGACCAGAAGGCTTAGCTACTGCCTTCCCGGGGCGTAACCACCAATAAATCATTGCCCCATTAAGCAGCTCAAGCACCTCTCAGCCTCTGGGCCGGCTAGTGGGTCACAGGTGTTAAGCGCTGTGATGCTGCAGACCCTCTGAGAAGAGAAGAAAATGTTTTAAACGCAGGAAAAGTCAAGCACAAGCTGCAATATTATGAGGAACCTGATAGGGGGAGCAAGAGGGACCTCCGAGGAACTGAGGAACCACACCTCCTAGGTCATGAGGTAATGCCAGCCAGCTTCCAATCAAGGAAGAGAGGAGTACCTCTTAAAGAGAGTCTGGAAGACTGGAGGCCAGAACAGCCAGGAGGAGAACAGCCAGGAGGAGGACGGCCAGGGGAAGCAGGGCGGCCAGGAGGAGAACGGCCAGAACCGGCAGAACGGCCAGGAGAACCAGCAGAACCAGCAGGATGGGCAGGACATCTGAATGAATGGGCAAGATATCCAGAAGAAGCAGTAACCCCTGGACAAGGGTTTCGCAGGAGGCAGCAGCAGCCGCAGTGGCTTGAGGAAAGAAGCAACCGTGGAGAAGGTGGGATAGCTCCATCCAGAGTGAGTGCTTTTCGTCCAGAGAGGCAAAGGCGTGGCTGTGACTGTGGTCTAAAGCCAACAGAAGGACGGTTGGAGAACTTAAGGCCTATTGCTCAGTCCAGGCAGGATCCCAGCCGGAGCAGGCCTCAAACCTCACCGGGAGTAGACAAGCCAAGGAGAAAAGGTAACCCATGTTTAACTGAAAGCAGGTTGCAGACTGCTGGTGTATGGGGAGGACAGGGAGCAGAGGAATACTGTCAGTGTGAAACTGCCTATGAGATAAGTTGCAAGAAACACGTACCGAATGAGAGACTTGTTAATGACAAAGCTTTGCATGAGGCTAAGGTAAAACACTTGCAAAAGGAAGACAGTTCCCAGTATAGGAGGGCGCAGGACCGACGCCCTACATTCAGCCCTGAGCATTGGGAGGTTGTACAGAGGATATATAAAAAGCCTGATTACAATTTGCCAGCAAGTACTGACTTGGTTTCAGAGGCTTCAGAAGAGGAACCGATGCAGGTGGAATTTGCTTCAGATACCGAGATGGACTGTAGTTATTGTAAGACAGGAAGCCTGGAGTCCTTGCTTAGCACATAAGCTCTATCTTGGGGAATAGAGACTGTTTGTTTTGATACACCATTTATTGTGAAGATAACAGCTTTGCTTTAATGTCATGTTTTACTTTTTCTTTAACCTGAAGTAAGGAACTTGTGTTGATGTTTTTGTCCAAGCATATGAACCTTTTTGCAAGAAAGGGAAATAAATGCCTTTGTTTCCCTCCACTCGGACCTTTGTATTCTTTGGGATTTTGGTCACAAAGGAAGCTACCAGGGCTGCAAGTCCCTGGGCCCTGTAAGACATTAGCCAAACCCAACCTCATATGTTTTTATGTCCAACCTACCTCAGTCCATTACGCTGCCAAGGTAGGCCCTGTGACAGCGCACTATGGGCGGAGAAGGGGTGAAGAGAAGGGGTCAATGGGCGGGGAGTGGGTGGGAAACAGGCCATGCTACATTAACACCATCATCTAAACACCAGGAACATTACCACCATTCAAAACCAGGTGGTAAGGGTGCACAGTGAGGACAGAGAGCCTATTTAAACGTATGCAATGTGCTGCACAGACAGGTGAGCCCAAGAAAGTGATAGTAGTGCACCATTTGCAACAACAGCACAGTGCCCAGGTATGAAAAGGCACTGTTATGATGGTGCAAATGGTGCATAGTAGGGTGCAGGTGGAACATGCAGTGGTTGCTGCGGTTGCACAGTGCGGACCAGGCGGCTGCCGAGGTGGCACATATGAACAGAAGACTGGCAAATATATAATACAGCGTCTGATGAAGGTCCAAAATGCCCAGTATCCTGTGATCATCACTGTATGAGCTATGGCACATGTGCCTCATAGGTACCCCCTCCCCCTCAAAAAAAAACATGGGACACAATGCCCGCAAAGGGATATGCAGTGCAAAGCTGGGACCCTCCCCAGGGACCCTCCCCAGGAACCTGATAAAAATATACAGGAAAACCATGACACTGGCAGCTTGTACTACAAATGCAGGTAATGGAGTGTAGGGTGTGACGATGTGTGCAAAGACAACATATGTTCACATAGTTGTCCACAGCCGCTGCAGTGCATGTCCCCAACTCACATAGCAGTCAGATGCTACAGACAATTCAAAAATGAATACCTCAGGCACTGCAGACAACATTCCCAATATCTCAAACCCCACACCACACAGCTGTGCCGTACGCATGTAAATCTGAGATAACACTGCCATGTGGTGATAGAGACCCTGGAGAGGCTGATTGATGGTGTGTAGTGATCTGTTCCTCACCAACTATGGCTCTGGCCCACATGGAGGCTATGCCTAGCTAACCGTCTACCTGCATGTTCTGAGGCCTGGGCCCATGCACAACCACACTGATGGTACATGCTCACGTCAGCATCGTGTGGGGGGTAAGACGGTAGTGAGTGTCACCTGCATGCAGCTGACAACAGCTCTGCCCATGTCCACTATGCCATATACAATACAATATCTGCCAAAGCTCATCTGAAGGACTACAAAAGGGGACAGCTACTTCTGGAGAGAGATCTGTAATTGTAAGTATTACTTCTGGGAATTTTTCTAAATCTTGGGGGAAAAGGAATTCTTTAGATTAAAGCTTATTAATCTGTGAACCCAGTGTATTTGTTAAATCAGTCAGGGCCTAGTAGCAGCAAAGAGTTTCAGTTTAAATTTAAAACACAGAAGAGAGACTTCTGGTTAGATTTAGATTGGTCACAGATTACCTTAGAAGCACAGGACATGGTACTGTGTAGCAGCCAGCTTTTAATAGGTCTTCTTTCCCTCCCTCCCTCCCCACCCACCCACCCCTGGAACAATCGTAGCTTTATAGGTGCTTAAACCTCTTAAAGGAAAGGAGGTGCCTTATTCACTCTCAAGTGCAGCTGTTTATTCTCATCAGCATACATTAAGGACCTGAGATTAATTCGATTTCAGGTGTACAAAGTACATGAAACGTATTATTTATTTATTTATAGCTTTTCTATACCGCGCTCTTTAAAATCAGTATGGTTTACAAGTAACATTTAAATGTACCATGCAGGAGGTAACCTGCATTGTATTTACATTGAACGGGTATTGTAACTTGGAATAGAACTGGGGTAACTATTGTCACTCGGTTGCCGGTGACACAACGATTATACGCCACTAGGTAGCGCTGTTAAAGAACAAAGAGTCCAAGTGTAGGGTAATAAAGGCTTTTATTCCCCGTTTAAAGCAAGGTTCAACTAAGAGATATCTTAGATAACAGAAACAGTCCTTTGTTTCAAAAGGTACCAATATTCACTGGCTAGTTAACTGTTACTTCACAGTTTAAAGCAGGTTTTCTTCAAAGTAATATTCAGTATAATAAACATCAAATTATATTTCATTTATTCTTCTGTGGAGCATACACACTCTGGAGGATAGGCAGTGCACCAATCACATTCCATTTCCTCAGGCAAAGGTGAGAGAATAGTGCTGGGAGAATCCACTTCCATCAATTCCTCTCCCCTATACTGATTCAAAGGGCTTCCACTGTCCCTCTCTATTTCAGCATGGTAATCTACCACTTGGGAGTTTGGCTTCACATAACCAGGGACTCTTAAGGCTGGCGGTAGTTTAGTGAACCAATCTGCACTCTTGTTTCCCTTAGGAGGAATCCTTCTTTTAGCATAGCTTTTAGCAGTACAATCATTACAGTTAATGTTCAATGCCTCATACCTGGGCTCACTGAGTAAAAACGTCCGTTGCTTATAAAAATGCTTTTCCCTCTGAATAGGTGAAACTGGGCAATGATCCTCTAGAGATAAGCTTCTGTCAGAACCTCCCTCTCTGGTTCTTAGCTTTCTTCTCTCTATGTTACAAACAGGCAGAGTATAGGAACTAGGCGCGGCAGAGCCTCTCACCTTGGAGCAACTTCCACCAAACTCCCCTTGCACAACAGGTCCAGTTTGGGCTTTCTGGCTTCCCACCTTGTGAGGTCTGTTTCTCCTCCAGCTTCCAGCTTGGCTTCTTTCACAGCAATCAGGCTTATGTCCTTGATAGCCTCCAGGCTTCTCGGCTGTTTCTCCTTCTAGTCCAGCTCCAGTTCCTTCTTCCTCTTTCTCCTCCTTCCTCAGCTCCTGCTGCTTCATATGCTCATTCCACTGCCTTCTCTTCCACTGCTGCTTATACCACTGCTGTCCAGAAGCATTCTGCTCTGGCTTATAAAGTGAACCGTTACTGCTGACTTCCTGGTTCCCTTTCAGCTGCTGGTCATCAGTGAGCTTAGGTTCATTAAGACCAATATGTCTGTTCCTGCTCCCTCTAGCTGTGCCTGGAGGTAACTGCACATCTAGTTTTTCTAAAACAGGATTTCTTTTATTAAAACCAACTTTATTAGTGCCCGCATCATGACACATCCCCCCTCTTAAAATATTACGGGCTGAATGACCCTCATTACAGCACGTAATCCTAGACATGGCGTCAGCATTCTCATGCAGCTTCCCTGCTCTGTGTTGCACTTGAAATTCATACGGTTGTAATGCCATGTACCATCTAGTTAGTCTGCTATTATTGTTGCGCATCTGGCTCAACCACTTGAGCGGGGCATGGTCGGTGATGAGGGTAAACCTCCTTCCCATAAGGTAGAACTTCAAAGCTTCAACCGCCCACCTGATAGCTAAGCACTCACGCTCAATCGTCGAGTACTTCTTCTCGGCTGGTGACAGTTTTCTGCTTAAAAACATGACGGGGTGTTCAGCTCCCTCCTGCATTTGTGAAAGGACTGCTCCTAGGCCGATTTCTGATGCGTCTGTTTGGAGTAAAAATGGCTGATGAAAATCCACCCCTCTTAGAATGGGAGCTCTACATAGTTTCTCTTTCAATGTTTTGAAGGCGGTCTCTGCCCCAGCTGTCCAGGCTAGCGTGTTTGGGGCATTTTTCCGCAACATCTCTGTGAAGATGGCGCTTTCTTCAGCGAAATGTGGGATGAAGCGCCTATAGTACCCTATGAGCCCTAAAAAGCTCCTTAGCTGCTTTTTGTTCTGGGGTGCGGGGAAACTGCGCACGCTTTCAATTTTGTCTAATAAAGGACGGACAGTACCTCTGCCTACTACATGTCCTAAGTATTTAACTTCGCCCGCTGCAAACATGTATTTTCCTGGATTCAAAGTTAAACCAGCTTGCCGCATCGCATTTAAGACTGCTTTTATTTGGACTAAATGCTGGTTCCACGTAGTGCTATGGATAACTATGTCATCCATGTAAGCTGTTGCATACTCTTGATGAGGTCGTAAGACTATATCCATAAGTCTCTGACAGGTCGCCGCGGCTCCATGTAGCCCGAAAGGCATGCGTCGAAACTGAAACAGGCCAACTGGTGTTGTAAAGGCTGTTTTTGGACGTGCCTCTCTGGTCAGGGGAACCTGCCAGTAGCCTTTCGTCATATCTAGTGTGGTGAGATATTTAGCTTGACCCAGCCGGTCTAGAAGCTCTTCTATGCGTGGCATCGGATACGCATCGAAGGTCGAAATGTCATTGACCTGTCGGAAGTCAATGCAAAAACGCATTGTTCCATCTGGCTTAGGGACGAGGACAATAGGGCTGGACCAAGGGCTTCGGGACTCTTCTATCACTCCCATCTCCACCATATCGTGTACTTGCGCGATGACCTCTTGTCGTTTGGCTTCGGGCAAACGATATGGTCTTTGCCGGACAATTTTTCCAGGAGGAGTGAGGATTTCGTGCGCAACCAAGTTCGTCTCGCCAGGCACGGATGTCAACACATCATTAAACTTCGCCAACAGGCTGAACAGTTGGTGCTACTGCACTATCGAGAGTTCTTCACCCACTCGTAACTCCGGACTGGCTTTACAGTCGGACAACAATGGGCCCAAATCTTCCTCTATTGGCTTTTCCCCTACAGCTACCAAGCTTCTCATCTCGGTCTTCCCCGTGGAGCCAAATCCTCCGCTCCCTCGGCTGGTGGGGCTTATCATGGACACTTCCTCTAGAGGCGGGAAGCCCACTCGCTCACATATGAGCTGAGCTATTCTCTCTCCAGCTTTTACTTCAAAATCTTCCTTCGAAAAATTAAACAACAGGACTTTTATTATCCCTCTGTAGTCGGGGTCTACTACCCCAGCGCCAACATCAATAAAATATTTGAGGGCCAATCCTGAGCGGGGCGCAATCCTACCGTAACATCCCGGTGGAATTTCTACTTGGATGTCGGTGCTAACGAGCGCCTTGCCTCCCTTAGGGACTAGGTCATTTTCCGCACTGTATAAGTCATACCCTGCGGCCTGTAGAGTGGCTCGACAGGGGCTTCGAGCTTCCGGTGAGGTTTTGCAAAATTTTAAAACAAATTTTTTTTCTGCTTCCTCTGGTATCTTCCGGTTTTGGCTCTTACCTTTCCCTAAAAGGGGACTGGGGACCACCCTACCCTTAAAAGGAGTATTTTGGGACACGAGAACTTCTCGTGGGTTCAAACCTTTTTCTAGGCCCTTCTCGAATTGTGGCCAGTCTCTACCAAGGACCAGCTCTTTGGGCAATCTAGGGACTACTGCTATGAGCATAATTTTTTCTATTCCCAGACCTTTGACCAGCAATTTGTACACAGGATACAAGGTAGCAGCACCATGTACACACTTAATCCTTACATGGCCTTCTGGACGGTCTGGGGCGGACGCAGCTTGCTCTTGAATGGTAGACCAGAGCTTGCGCGAAATCATTGTCTGGTCCGCACCAGAGTCCAGCAAGGCTTTTGCAGCTACCCCTTGCACCGTGACATTCAGTACAAAACCTTCTGACAATAAATGATTATGCTCCCCCATGAGAGCAGTACGTACCCTACATTCATTCATGACATGTCCTAACTTTCCACAGTTAAAACATCTCTTAACAAGACTTTTCTCTGCCTTTTTATCACCCTTTACATTAGATGTTTTAGCCTGGTAGAGACTTCCTGAGACTGGGTTGAATGTCGCTATGGCTGTCTTAGCTACCCCCTCCATAGGCTAATTAATTCGGCCTCCAAATACCTCTCGGTCAAGGCAACCGCCTCCATAGTTGAGCGACAATTCTGGAGAATAAGGAAGCTCTTTATTTTACCAGGCACTGCAGTCATGAATTGCTCGAGAACAATCATGTCGATCAATGAACCTACGGATCTTTCACTGGGCCTTAGCCACTTTTCAGCCAAGCGCCTCAGCCGGTGACCCAATGACTTAGGCGTTTCACCTACTTCAAGTCGTGCTGCACGTAGCCTGCGGTTATAGGTAAGTGGGGTCAAGCCCAGGCGCTCCCTGATGGCTTTTGTCACTTCGCTATAGTCTGCAGCTAACGCAGCAGGCATTGCCCTGTAGGCTGACAGTGCCTCTCCCGTAAGGGACACTGCCAGTCGGATGGACCATTGGTCCTCTGGCCAACCCACTGAAAGGGCAATTCTTTCAAATGCCTCCAGAAATTCATCTGGATCATCCTTTTCCCCCAACTTCCCAAAAGTCAGAGAGTCACAGGATCCCAGTCCTACCAGACCATGGCTCAGTCCTGAGCTCTGTTTTATGAGTCCAGCGGCTGCTTCCTGTGTCTTCTGTTGATGGCTCATCCAGGTCTCCAGCATCTGCAGGACTGGCTTTTGCTGCTCCTGCATCGCCAGGATAGCACGCTGCTGTGTCTGCGTAGCCAGTTCAGCCTGCTTACTGAATTGTGAGGCCATCCAATCCAATATGTCGCGTTGCTCCATCGCGATGATCCCTGAATAGAAACAAAGAAAGAAAAAAAACCCAAGTGCGGCTGTACAACACTCAGCCCTACACTTCCTTGTGTTTTTTTTTTTTTTTTTCCAAACTGACAGACACTTGTATCCCCACAAGTTAGGCCCTTCTACCCATTACCTGGTAGAAGTGTAGACTCAGGCTCTCAGCAACGGTGGTGTGACTCCGCGTCGTAGCACCTTCCAGGAACTCGCCTTCCGTTCCTGAATTTTGCTGCTGTCCGGTCCACGTTTTGTTTTCCAAGTCCGATCCGGTTCTTTTCAAAAGTCCAGTCCGGGTTTTCCTTTCTGGCACTCCGGTCCAGGTTTTCTTTGACTCCGGTCCGGTTTTTTTTTGTTTTGTTTTTTATACTCCGGTCCGGGTTTTCTTTGACTCCGGTCCGGTTTTTCTGATTTTTTTTTTTTCTTCAAGATGAACACTGGCAATTTTATTTCTATATTTCTTTGCTGTATCTCTTAGGCTTATATGCAAAATCCTGCCAACTACGCCATTTATGTCACTCGGTTGCCGGTGACACAACGATTATACGCCACTAGGTAGCGCTGTTAAAGAACAAAGAGTCCAAGTGTAGGGTAATAAAGGCTTTTATTCCCCGTTTAAAGCAAGGTTCAACTAAGAGATATTTTAGATAACAGAAACAGTCCTTTGTTTCAAAAGGTACCAATATTCACTGGCTAGTTAACTGTTACTTCACAGTTTAAAGCAGGTTTTCTTCAAAGTAATATTCAGTATAATAAACATCAAATTATATTTCATTTATTCTTCTGTGGAGCATACACACTCTGGAGGATAGGCAGTGCACCAATCACATTCCATTTCCTCAGGCAAAGGTGAGGGAATAGTGCTGGGAGAATCCACTTCCATCAATTCCTCTCCCCTATACTGATTCAAAGGGCTTCCACTGTCCCTCTCTATTTCAGCATGGTAATCTACCACTTGGGAGTTTGGCTTCACATAACCAGGGACTCTTAAGGCTGGCGGTAGTTTAGTGAACCAATCTGCACTCTTGTTTCCCTTAGGAGGAATCCTTCTTTTAGCATAGCTTTTAGCAGTACAATCATTACAGTTAATGTTCAATGCCTCATACCTGGGCTCACTGAGTAAAAACGTCCGTTGCTTATAAAAATGCTTTTCCCTCTGAATAGGTGAAACTGGGCAATGATCCTCTAGAGATAAGCTTCTGTCAGAACCTCCCTCTCTGGTTCTTAGCTTTCTTCTCTCTATGTTACAAACAGGCAGAGTATAGGAACTAGGCGCGGCAGAGCCTCTCACCTTGGAGCAACTTCCACCAAACTCCCCTTGCACAACAGGTCCAGTTTGGGCTTTCTGGCTTCCCACCTTGTGAGGTCTGTTTCTCCTCCAGCTTCCAGCTTGGCTTCTTTCACAGCAATCAGGCTTATGTCCTTGATAGCCTCCAGGCTTCTCGGCTGTTTCTCCTTCTAGTCCAGCTCCAGTTCCTTCTTCCTCTTTCTCCTCCTTCCTCAGCTCCTGCTGCTTCATATGCTCATTCCACTGCCTTCTCTTCCACTGCTGCTTATACCACTGCTGTCCAGAAGCATTCTGCTCTGGCTTATAAAGTGAACCGTTACTGCTGACTTCCTGGTTCCCTTTCAGCTGCTGGTCATCAGTGAGCTTAGGTTCATTAAGACCAATATGTCTGTTCCTGCTCCCTCTAGCTGTGCCTGGAGGTAACTGCACATCTAGTTTTTCTAAAACAGGATTTCTTTTCTTAAAACCAACTTTATTAGTGCCCGCATCATGACACTATATACAGGCTGAGCAATGTGTTGCTGAATTGTTATAGCGACATGGCATGCTCTAATAACTATATACAGGATTGTCAATTATTTACAATTAGACAACTGGGCTGATGATTGCGATTGCCTCAACACGATTAGGGCATGCTGGTGCTGTTGTCAAGGTGTGTGGGGGTATGGTGGGTGGTGTTGTATTGCTGGAGTGTGAGTAATGTTGGAGAAAAAGATGGTGTTTTAGCGCTTTCCTGAATTGGGTGAGGTCAGTGATCACTCAGATAGTGGTTGTGAGGTCATTCCAGCATGTAGGTGCGTAGAACACAAAAGCTCTGTTCTTTGTTGCCTGGGAGCATTTTGTTATTTCTTTGGGGATTGCTAGTGTATTGGTAGCGAATGTCCTTCTGGATCTGTTTGGGGGGGGGGGGGTGGAGAAGGTCCATTAGAGAGGTGGGCGAACTTCTGCTGATGGCTTTGAAGGTCAGCAGTACTACTTTGTAGGAGAGCCGGCAGTTGATCAGAAGCCAGTGTAGGTCTTTTAAGATTGGGGTTATGTGGTCTCTCCTGGAGGCCCCGTATAGGAAGCGGTCAGCAGCGTTCATTGCTAGCTGTAGAGGGTTCAGTGTGTTCTTGGGGAGTCTATGCAGGATTGCGTTGCCGTAATCGAAGTGGGGGGTTACGAGTGCTTGGAAAATTGTTCGGAAGTCATCTGACTGCAGCAAGGGTCGGAGATGCCGAATTGTTCGTATCTTATGGTAGATGGCCTTGATGGTGTTGCTTATGTGCGCTTTCATGTCGAGGTGCTGGTCTAGCGTGACGCCTAGGTAGCAGATGGTGGGCCTGGCTGGGACTCGGCGTCTCTCCCCTTTAGTGATGTGGAAGGGGTGAAGGATTGATTTCTTGTGATGAATAGTACATCCGTCTTTTTGAAATTGATTCTGAGACACTGTGAGAGAAGCCAGTCGGTGGCAGCATTGAAGCATCTCGCTAATGTCGAGAAGTCAGGTTGGTCGATGCAGAATGGAGTGAAAAGCAGTACATCATCCGCATATATCAGGCAGGAGATATTAAAGGAGCGGATGATTGTACAGATGGGCTTCATATATATATTGAACAGGAGAGCAGAGAGTGAGGAGCCTTGGGGGACAGCTTGTCTTTGTTGAAAAGGCTCTGAGGTCGTGGAGCCCATTCGTACCTGTTGCCATCTGTCTGTTAGGTATGACTTGCACCAGCTCCAGGCTGAACCATGGATTCCCTTCTCATGGAGACATGTCAGGAGCAGCTCATGGTTGACGGAGTTGAACGCGGAAGCAATGTCCATGAAGATAAGAGCGTAACCATGTCTGAAGTTGTCTATCCCTGTGATTAAGGTACTGAGTAGAGTGGTGAGTAGCGTCTCGACACCATGAGATTCTCTGAAGCTGTGCTGGCATGGGTCAAGAGGGGCAGCGGTGTCGATGTGATACTGGATTTGGCATTGGAAGACCTTCTCAATTATCTTGGCTAGTAGGGGGATGCTTGAGAATGGTTGATAGGATTCCACCTTCTGGGGGTCCTGTTTGTTGAGTTTTAGAAGGGGCCAGATTGACATCTGTTTTAGGCTTGATGGGAAGATACCTGTTGAGAAAGACAAGTCCATGATCTTGGTTAGGATTGGGCTGAGTTCTACACACAGCGATCCTATCCAGAATGCTGGGCAGGGGTCGTTTGAAGCTGTGGTGGTGTTGATGGCCGCGATGGTATCCTTGATGCATCTCTCAGATGGTGGTGTGAGTGAGGCGAGCGGCGTTAGAAGGTGTGGGTTGTGATCAGGTGTGGGCTTCGTGGCAGCATTGGTATGGCTGGTTTTGGCTTGTAGGTAGTCTGCGAATTCCTGAGGGTGTAGTAGAATTGGTTGGGAGGGCGAAGCTTCTTTTGTCAGGGTCTTCACTATGTTGAAGGGGTCCTTAGGTTTATTTAGAGAGCGTCACAGGAGTTCAGAGTGATGTTCTTTCATTTTTGCTAAGATTGCTTCTCGGTGTACTTTTAAGTGGGAGGTATAGGCTGTCTGGTCAACTGGGGACTGGGAGCGTCGCCATCTTCTTTCTAACTTCCTGAGGAGAAGTAGTGAGGTCCGTAGTTCCGCGGAGAACCAATGTGCAGATTTCCTTCTTCTTGGAGGCTTGTCTGAGGTAGGTAGGTGTGTGTAGGAGCTCAGGCTGTTGTTCCATGTGGCTATCATAGCGTCCAGCTTGGGCGAAGTCAGCTTGAGATGTGGAAGGACTTAGGTATTAGGTATAGTTTTATTAGTATAAGTATCCCCAGCAACCCTTAGTAAGTAAAGAACTTAAATATCTAAACACAACCTTAAAGCGAAGATGCAGACAGCAGTCCAGAAGCGAGATGGGGGCTTTCCAGCCTTGTGCATTGAATGTCACATGTATGATTTTCTCCCAGTTGGTGAGGGGTCTTAAGTGTGCACAAGGTGCAAGGAGCTCTTTGCTCTCAGGGAACGAGTCCAATCTCTGGAGGCAAGAGTAGCAGACTTGGAAGACATAAGGAAGACAGAGAGGTACATAGATGAGACCTACAGGGATATAGTCCTGAAGTCCCACCTCCAGTCTGGCAGCATCCCTATTGCCATGGAGGAGAGAGGTCATGTGATAGAAGAGCATCACCCTGGTGTGGCAGGAAGTGATCCTATAGCTAGGAACTGTCCTCCAGGTGATGTAAAACCCTCTCACACCATGGATGTTTCTCCAGGGCCAAGTGCTCATGAGGGAAGGGTTAGGACAGCCATTGTAGTTGGTGATTTGATCATTAGGCATGTAGATAGCTGGGTGGCTGGTGGACGTGAGGACAGCTTGGTAACATGCCTGCCTGGTGCGAAGGTAGCAGACCTCACGCGCCACCTAGATAAGGTCTTAATAGTGCTGGGGAGGAGTCTGCTGTCTTGGTACATGTCGGTACCAATGACATAGGAAAATGTGGTAGTGAGGTTCTGGAGGCTAAATTTAGGCTTTTAGGTAGGAAGTTGAAATCCAGAACTTCCAGGGTAGCTTTCTCTGAAATACTTCCTGTTCCATGCACAGGACCCAAAAGGCAGGCAGAGCTCTGGAGTCTCAGTGCGTGGATGAGACAATGGTGCAAGGATGAGGATTTTGGATTTCTTAGGAACTGGGGAACATTCTGGGGAAAGGAGGGGCTCTTCCAAAGGGATGGGCTTCACCTTAACTGGGATGGAACCAGGCTGCTGGCATTAACCTTTAAAAAGGAGATAGAGCAGCTTTTAAACTAGATAATAGGGGAGAGCTGACAGTCGCCCAAGAGCGCATGGTTCGGAACAATTTATCCTTGAAGGATACTACCAAAAAAATGAAGTTAGGGCACATCAACAGAGAGGTTCCAATAAAGACAAAGGTAGCCCAAATGCCCTTGAGTACAGAGCAGACAGAGCTTAGATTCCAAATTACCCCTGCCTACCGATAACCAGATTAATATGAATAAAATACAGTCTCTAACATGCTTGTATGCAAATGCTAGAAGTCTAAAAAATAAGATGGGAGAGTTAGAATATATAGCACTAAATGAGAAGTTAGATATGATTGGTTGCTCAGAGACATGGTGGAAGGAGGACAACCAGTGGGACAATGTGATAGCTGAGTACAAACTATATCATAATGATAGAGCTGATCAAATTGGTGGAGGGGTTGGGCTCTGTTAGAGAGGGCATTGAGTCACAAAGGATTAAAGTTCTACAGGAAAGAAAATTCGCTGTAGAATCTCTATGGATTGAAATTCCATGTAAAAAGGGGAAGGCGATGGCAGTGGGGTTGTACTATCGACCGCCTGGCCAGAATGAACAAATGGATGATGAAATGCTCAAAGAAATCAGGGAAGCCAACAAACGTTACAGAACGGTAATGGGTGATTTCAGTTACCCTGGTATTGACTGAGTCGGTGTCACGGCAGGACATGCTAGGGAGATAAAGTTTCTAGATGAAATAAATGACTGCTTCTTGAAGCAGCTGGTTCATGAACCGACCAGAGGGGAAGCCATTTTGGACTTAGTCCTTAGTGGAACACCAGATCTAGTGCAAGAGATAAGGGTTTTGGGGTCGCTTGGCAATAGTGATCATAGCATGATCACGTTTGATTTAATTAATGGAGGAGGGATGGTAAGGAAATCCACATTACTATCTTTTAACTTTCGAAAGGAAGACTATGATAAAAAGAGGAAAATAGCTATGAAAAAACTAAAAGGAGTAGTTGCAAAGGTTAAAGACTTACATCAAGCTTGGGTGTTTTTTAAAAATACTATCTTGGAAGCCCAGACCAGCTGTATTCCACACTTTAAGAAAAGTGGATGGAAGTCCAAAAAACTGCTAGCATGGTTTAAAGGTGAGGTTAGAGAGGCTGTTGTTGCCAAAAAAGCATCTTTCAGGAAATGGAAAAAAGAGCCAAATGACAAAAACTGGAAACAGCAAAAGCACTGGCAAGTTAAATGCAAGGCATTGATAAGGTAGGCAAAGAGAAAATTTGAGAAGAAACTTGCTGTGGAAACAAAAATGCATAATAAAGACTTTTTCAAGTACATTCATAGCAAAAAACCTGTGAGAGAGTCAGTTGGACCAGTAGATGATAGAGGGGTAAAAGGGGCAGTAAGAGGGAACAAGGCTATAGCAGAAATATTGAATGAATTCTTTGCTTTGGTCTTTACTGAGGAAGATGTAGGGATGTTACCCATGACTGAATTGGTATTTAAAGGTGATACTGCAGAAGAATTTAAAGAAATATCGCTACACCGGGAAGATGTATTACAACTATTTGATAACTGAAAAGTAGCAAATCACCTGGACCAGAAGGTATACATTCAAGGGTGTTGAAAGAACTGAATTATGAGATTGCAGACCTGCTATTAGTAATCTGTGAACTATCATTAAAATCATCTGTAATACCTGAAGACTGGAGGATTGCCAATGTAACTCCAATTTTTAAAAAGGGTTCCAGGGCTGATCCAGGAAGTTACAGACGGGTGAGCCTGACGTCAGATCTTGTCTTACTAATCTGTTATGTTTTTTTGAAGGTGTGAATAAACAGGTAGACAAAGGTGAGTCAGTTGATATAGTGTATCTGGACTTTCAGAAAGCCTTTGACAAGGTCCCTTATCAGAGACATTTGGCAAAACTAAAAAGTCATGGCATAGGAGGCGATATACTATTGTGGATCAGGAACTGGTTAAATGATAGAAAGCAGAGGGTAGGGCTAAATGGCCAATTTTCCCAATGGAAAAAGGTGAATAGTGGAGTACCCCAGGGATCTGTGCTGGGTCCGCTGCTTTTTGACATAGAGAGAAGAGCCACCAAAATGGTAAAGGGGATGGAAGGATACTCCTATGAAGAGAGGCTAAAAAGGTTAGGGCTCTTCAACCTGGAAAAGAGACGGCTGAGGGGAGATATGATAGAGGTCTAGAAATTAATGAATGGAGTGGAACGGGTAAATGTAGATCGATGGTTTATGTCATCAGAAAAGCACAGTTACTTACCTGTAACAGGTGATCTCTGGGAACAGCAGGAATAAGTCTTCACATATGGGTACGTGCTCCCCAGCGTCCAAGCAGAAAGCATTTGGGAGCATCCCTCAGCGCCTGCGTGCTGCCTTCCCGCCTTTCCAACTGTCTCTCCTCAGTTGAGTTTTATAGCTGAGACAAAAAGAGAGAAAGAGGAAAGGAAGATAGATAGAGAGATACAACTCCTAGGGGAGGTGGGTGGGTTGTGAAGACTTATTCCTGCTGTTCCCAGAGATCACCAGTTACAGGTAAGTAACTGTGCTATCTCCAGGAACAAGCAGGAATGAGTCTTCACATATGGGGACTCCCAAGCTAAGATGCCTGGAGCCCTGGCATGTTGAGGATTGGAACATGCTACACCTCATATGGCCAGGCATCCTGAGGATAGAGGGTAGGAGTTGAGAAGAGAGGAGCTGTAGGAAAACAGCAAACCTAAGGACTACAGGTAAGGAGTCCTTGTATGTATGATAATTATCATGAAAAATATTGACTGAACAATCACAATATAGACCTCACCTACTGGATTGCAGGAAGTAGAGAGGCTGACGGAGTCTACTGGAGATCCAGTAGAGGAATCTTCAAGGTGACCTCACTGAAGTGAAGGCGAAGATCCAAATCTGGAATCGACAGGTGACCCAGGTGTCAACTGGGGTAGTACAAAAACGTCAGGTCTTTAGTGGAAGCTTTATGGAAAAAGCTGGAAACTCTTTTGGATACAGTTAGTAACATTTAGGAACAAAAGAGGAAGACTGACAGATTTGAACAACTAGCCCAGTCCTGGAGGGAAGAAGGGGTATGGAAAAAAGCCCATATTCCCAAGGAGGACAGATGTCTGAAGGGCTGAAACTTCAGGTCTACTGAAGATCCACCCTGTCTTTCCTATCTGTTGAGAGATAGGAAAGATAGTGAAGTATGGAGCTTCAGGGATACCTAGACCTAGGGTTAAAGTAGGAGCTGTCAGTACCACAGTAGTGGTTGTGTGCATAATACCCCAGACATACTGAGGGACAGTATGAAGATATGCAAGCCTACTGTCTGGAACCTATAGGAAGGTGAAACCCCTTATAAGCATAGAGATAAGTATGTAAATACATATCTACCTATAAGGAAGCATCTCGACAGAGACACATATATATAATGATATATATATAGATATATGTTTATATATATATATATATATATATATATATATATATATACAGGGGTATATATATATATATATATATTGTGATGCAGCAGACCAGCAGGGCATTGAAGAAAATGTTTTAAACTTGAAAAAAGACGTGCACAAGCTGCAGTATTTGCAGGAGCCTGATAGGGGGAGCAAGAGGGACCTCTGGAAGACCGAGGATCCACGCCCTACAGGGTGTAACCTAAAACCAGCCAGCCTCCAATCCAGGAAGACAGGAACTCCTTTTAAAGGAAGTCAGGAAGACTGGAGGGAGAACAGGAGGAGCAGGGAGTACAGGAGGAGCAGGAGGAGAAGTAGGAGCAGTGAGAGCTCTGGAAGAAGTGCTGTGCCGAGCAGAAGTAACTGGACAGGCAGAAGTAGCCTTAAAACCAGAAGCAGCAGAGAAGGCCGCAGAGAAGCTGCAGAACCTTCAGAAGCCGAAGGAGCGGCAGGAGCTGCAGAAGCTACAGACACTGCTGGAGTGCAGGAAAGAGGTACAAGCCAAAGGAACCTGAATGGACAGAGACTACAGAACGGTCCAAGAGATTCAGGTACGCAAAAGCTGCATTGTGATTGCTGTGGGCAGAACCCAAGCCATATTGCTGGAGCAAGGCAGAATCTCCCTAGGAGTAGGCCACAAGCCTCATCCTCAGGAAAGGAGCAAGAGTTACAAGGTAAACCATATTGTATTGGAAACAGCCTATGGAAAGGGCAAGAGACAGAAGCTCCCTGTACATGTCCCACTGCTCAAAAGAAAAGGTATGAAAAGTTTTATTGAATAAGAAACTTTTAAGTAAGCCAGGTTTGCAGGAAGTGTATGTAAACCCTGGGAAGAAAGAAAGATATCCACACTGTAAAAATGCTCATAGCCGACGCCCCACGCTAAACTCCAGACACTGGGAGGTCATACAGCATTTGAGTGAGAAACCTGACTATAGCTTGCCGGGAACTATTGACTATATCTCAGATACTGTGCAGGAGGAACCGATGCAAGTGGAAGAGGTAGAATCCCTTTCAGAGGAAGAAATGGATTGCAGCTATTGCACCACGGGAAGCGTGGAATGCTTATGTAACCACTGAGCACTAAAACCGGTGTAAATAGAAATGCTTGTTTTGTAACTTTTCTGTGAAAAGAACAGTTTTTGTTTTGAACCTGAGTTGTGATTTCTATAACCTGATGTAAGGACATTTTCTGTTGATGTTTGAAGCCGATCCTTTGAACCTTTTGTGCAAACCAGGGGAAATAAAGCCTTATTTTTCCCTACACTCGAAGACCTTTTGTTCTCTGGGTATTTTGGTAATACAGGACGCTACCAAGGCTATACAACCTTGGGCCCTAGAAAGAATAACATACCAAACCCAACTTTACTTTTCTTTATGTCCGACCTGCCTTGACCACCATCAACCGCCAGGGCGGCGTTGTGACAATATATGTCTATAGTGAGATCTGGAGGGGCATAAAATATGCACACGCAGCTTACAGACATATGTATCTATAGAGAAGTATATAGAGATATATACATACATGTATATAGATGTCTAAAAATAAATGTCTGCAACTAAGCAGATAGAGATATGCCCATAAGAACATTCACATGGAGATGTGAAGGAAAAAGATTCATCTAATAACAAGAAGGTGGAACCTACTTGAGAAGATATATAGAGAATCTATTCCCCCTGGTTAAGATGGTGCAGGAATGCTATCCAGTGGAATAACCAGGATGGTTGCATGAAAAACAGAGGAGAATATCAGTCTGTAAACAGCAAGTCCTGAGTCCTATAGAACTCTCGCATGGTAAATGGACAGAAAACGCATAGGAGGAGATACCAGGTTGACCCACTTGAGGAACAAGGGGGGGGGGGGTTATCATGCGTTGTTTAATTAAATATGTGCTGTCCATGAAGGATTAGGATACCATGAGGACAAGCTGCAAGGAAAAAGAGCATATTTCCTGTAGAAAATGGGTAACTCTTTAGACTGTCATATAGAGAAGGCTTATGTCCTTTATTAAAAGGAAATAGAAGGGTGTAAAGAACCCCTACAGTCATGAGGAATGACTGAGTAAGCCTTTTTCAACCATATAGGATAGTAATTAGAGGAAAAAATCCCCATGCTCTCTAGCAAGGGCCCATAGTGGAAAGCTTCTCAGTAGGATTGCAGAGAGCACTATGCAGGAGAATTGGGAAATAAAAGTGGCTGTTGGAGGAAACCAGCTGCCACCTCGGTTATGCTGCCAACTCCAGAGATTTGGAGATGACAGAAAAGAAGCGATAAGGATTATCCAAGATAGATGAGCACTATCTTGGAAGCACTACTAAGGCCAGAGAAAAGAAGTGGAAGACAAGACTGGAACTCGTAGAAAAGTACCAGTAGTCCAATCACTGGAACTCCTGCATGGGCAGCTGCTGAATAGAACAGCAGAGAGAATATTTCTGTTTGTAACAGAGAGAACAGACAGAACAAGAGGAGAAAATCCTGAACATGTCTGATGAGCTGCCCAATGACGCAGGGAGGTTACTCCAAAGAAACTCTACACTGGAAAGGAAAGGAAGACTAAAAGGCTAAGAAAGCCTTCCAGTTGTATGGTACCACTCGTACAGGGGAAGCCCTGGAAATGAGGGTAAAGAAAAATAGGAGCTTAAGGAGACTTGCTATATGGTAAGTCTGTAGAAGGAAAAAATTCATGGTGGTACAGGGAAACTATCATGAGATATTTGGCAAACCTCTCTTCATGGTAGGAAGAGGAGGAAAACCCTGTGACCCACAGACATGATCTCCTGACAGCTCAGCCTACCTAAGAGCAAGTGGATGTCCTGGACCAAGAATCCATGTGTAGAGTTTTAAATGAAAAAACAGTGAAAAAACTTCTGCTGAGGAAGAAGTGAACTGTATGTTATAAGAGATCAATTAGAACCCCATTGAGGGTTAATTTTTCCTGGCTTGAGTTGGATTCTTCAGACCAGGGTGAGGTTTCCCTTGTTTGGGAACATCTGTATGAGGGGCAGGAGAAGAATAAAACCTTCTTCTTTTAGGGAAAGAAGGTTTGGTAGGGCATTTCTTTACCCAGTGGGGAAGGAGAAGGCTTAGCCTCAGAGACAGGGAAGTCAGTGGAGCAGTGAGCAACCAGACGTTAAAGACACCTTATTGAAGAGGTTTTCTCCAGTACAAGGAGTTATTACCCAGTCTTTGTTGTGCCCATATGTTTAAGTCTGAAGCTTGGAGCCCAGGCTCTACGTCGTGCCCCTATGGCTATAGCAGAGGTCCTGCTAACAGACTCAAAAGAGTCTAGAGAAGCACGAGTAAGAAACCAAGAGATATTTTGACTATGACTAAGTAGTGAGGAATAGTCTGCAGTCTTGGGCTCTGAAAGAAAGGGAGTTAAAAGAGCCACCGATTTGTAACCTCCTGAAGGGATAGACTCATATAAAAAATATATGAGGGAATCCTTGTTGATAGCACAGATGTCTGGAAGGTTTGACGTCCAAAGGCATCTAGTGTTCTAGACTCACGACCTTGTGGGTAAGAAGAGTGATTCTTCTTACGTTTCACCTTCATCATTGCTGATTCTACCACAATAGAATGATGGGGAAGTTGAGTCTTTTGAAACCCAGGAGAAGTGGCACCTGATACAAAAGATCAGTTGCTGTAGAAGGTGAGGAAACCATCAAAGGTGATTTCCATATTTTCAGAAGAAGATCCTGCAAAGAATGATGTAACGGAAGCATTATATTTTCCTTTTCCCCAGAAGAGCCCTGTGTAGGATCATAGGCAGGGATAGGAATAGCAAGGAATGTTGCCATGTCAAGGAGAAAATTCTGAAAAGAAGGATCTCCAATGGGAACCATCCCTGGACAGGCTAGACTTGAAAGGAGTAGCCCCGGCACAGGAGGATGTACTTGTCCGGTGCAGGAAAAGGATCCTTATGGAATGAAACTACTGGTACCAACGGGTTTTATGACCTGAATCTGTTCGGTACTGCATGTCCTGCCAGGTATCGATCATAAACTAGGGTATTAGGAGCGGAGCGACCCACTGCGTGGTTGGGATGGAAAAAATGCATGGAAAAGGAGCTGGGTTTCCGAGTGTTACGTGCCGGTACCGGCGGGTAATCCGATACCGATACTTGGAAGCTGAGCCGTAATCGGACAGGCGGATCAGCGTACCAAAATTCGTAAGAGGGGCAGTCATCAGAGGCGGCGCAAAGCTCCGGGGTACCCGAGGGTACCCGATCAGGGAAAACTCTTGGTGAGCATCCTCTGTACCGCCGCAACGTGAATCGGGGTAAAGCGTTCGGTTTCCGAGACACGTCGGTACGCAGTCTCTCACAGACTAGATATCGATTCCAGACGACTCGGCACTTGCAGGGAAGCCGAGGTCTATCGATGCACTGTGGCTAGCGGATACGCCGGACGTCGGGTGGTCGTAATCATCGGGTTGCTGCCGATTACTGGAGAAAGTCAACTCTGGGACGTAATCGAACGGTCCCGAAGTCCGGAGATGATAAGCCAGATGCACGATCTCTGGTGGACGGAGGTGAGCGCTCAACTACCTAGTGCCGGATGACCTGGTACTCGGTAGGTTAACGCTCGAACCCCTCGGGGATGCCACCACCGAGCATGGCTCAGGTATGTTCGCGTCGTGTAGGGGGGCGTGAAGCCCCAAGGGGGGGAACAACCTGAAAAACCCCCTGAAAAGGTTCTTTGGAGACCGAAGACTCCCGCGGGAGGGTTTTTTGGTTAAAGCCAATAGTGGTCTTGGGGAGGGCAAGGCCGGACCGTCATCATGCGTTGGCATGAGGACCTACCACTCAGAGGATTTGGCTAGTCGTCTTTAAACAGGACCCGGTTTGGGGGGGTTTACCCTGATCCTGTAGAGGAATGAAATGGTCGGTTGCCCTGACATTGAGATTGGAAGGGAACTGGCGGCGGGGATCGAGGGAGACTCGAACAAGGAAAATCTCCTTATCATAACATTGTAGGCTAATGGCTACGGAGGAAAAGGATCAGGAACCAAACAGGTTAGACACCACAGTTATTGGAGTCTAAAAAGAGAAATACTGGGTATTTTCCCATGTTAAGGCACTTCTTAGCGAGAAGAAGGCTCCATGCTGGAGAAGGCGTTACAGGCCCAAAAATTTAAGGACCGGAAGAAACTGCAGGGAAAAAAAATCCCTGCAGTTTGCAGGAAACAATGAAAAGAAAATAAAAAAAACCCACTCGGGCGTCGGTACGGGGATGGCGGGGGGGGAAACAGCCTGCGACCACAGAAAAAAAGAGAATAAGAAAAGAGAATTTAAAGAATTAAGAAAAGAGGCACGTTTTCTGTCGGGGTGTGAAAGCTGGTTTCTCCCTTGTTCCACCCCCCCCCAAGAGGACGTCCTTCCTGCCGGCTCTCTGTCGGAAAAACGAAAAAGGAAAAAAACGAAAATACTGAGGGGTACTTTTGGGGGAGAGACCAGTTGGGACAAGGCTGGGGCTAAGGCACAGCACCGAAGGAGCTGAGGGGTGCTACAAAAGCTTTCTGATTGGACGCTGGGGAGGTTTCCCGCGCAGGCTCCGTCGGTACCGACGTACCCTATATGTGAAGACTCATTCCTGCTTGTTACTGGAGATGAGTAGTGATCACCTGTAACAGGGGGTTCTCCAGGAGCAGCAGGAATCAGTCCTCATCATATGGGGGGTGACGTCGGCGCCGACCGGAAAAGCCCCCGTGTGGAGCATTTCCCCAGCTTTCAACACGAAAGCATTCTTGGGGATATGCAAGAGGCGCATCGCGCTGTCCCCTTCCCGCCCAAGGGTGCCATCTTGCTCAGGTTGATGACATAGCTTGTGAATGGCCCAAATGTTTCCCGAGCCCTTAGAAAGTAGGAAAAGGCACATTTTTTACCTTGAGGGAGAGTAAGCCAGGAGGCGGGGCGATGTGTGAAACAAAAAATGTTCGTGAACAGGAAAAAAAACTCATCTAGTGCCTAGCTACAAGCCAAGCCCTAGCTCAGGAACAAAGCTGTAGGGTTAATGAAGGTCAGCTGAGGAAGCAGAACGTGGTTACTGCTCAAAAAAACCGTGCAGGGAGAGTCCCTAGGGGAGATTACAAAAGGAAGAGGGCAGTAAACAGGAGATATGCTAGTGCTGATGCTTATGCTAATGCTCATGATCAGAACACTCACACCTGATCAGGGATCCGGACGGCTGATTGCAGAGGCTGAGGTTGCGGGGCAGCATCACAGGCGGGAAGGGAGGTCCCAGGGGAGGATGCTACCGAGACTCCTCAGAACACAGCAGAAGTCCTAACGTGCTGGATAGGAGGAAGGAGCTCCCGGGCAGCTAGAGTGAAAGGTATTTCCCAGGACAGCCCAGGTGAGGGAGGAAGGAGCTGCTGAGACAGACTTCTAAGAGAAAAGACCAGCCTCAGAGGGACACTGTAGCATCTGCTGGAACACTCAGGGGAAGAGAGAAAAAAAAAAACCATAAGCCAGGGAGGAATCCAGAAGGCAGGAGAGCTGACTTTGGAGCATGAGGCAGGAGATTTCCTTCCCTGAGAGAGACTTAAATGAGGACAATTGTACTGCAAGCCAAAAGGCTTGGTGAAAGCTTATCTGGCGTACAAGGAGAACCGGAGTAACCCTGTGTCCAACAGCAAGTTTAAGCCAGCTGCAGACAATTAAGCCAGTTAATGGAGAGATCGAGAGAAGTGCCAGTATATGATGAGAATTCTAGAGGCAAAGGAAAGTCTTGCTGGAAGAAAAATTCGTGAGCTGTTAGAAAGGGCAGAGCCTGGGTTTACCCGGAGAAGTTTTTTTAAACCACGATACACAAGAGTCAGATATTGAGGAAATGGAGACAGGAAAGTGATCCTTCTGATATTGACTCTGAATGTTCTGCAATGGAATGTGCTCTGGGTCACAAGGACAAGTTAAGTGGTTGAGCACTATAGAGTGTGAAGCTCAAACAACTGCATTAGCCAGTAAAGGAAAAGAACCAGGCTGGACAGTGTTTTAAAGTCCTGTTTTGCTTTTAGAACTGTTTCCTGGAATGAAGCCAGAAAGTTTGTTTGAATGTTGGGGGAAGTTTCAAGAAGAGCAAACTAGCAGTTATGGTAAAGCTTAGAAGAAGTAATGAAGCCTGAGTTTTGGGAATTCTGGAAGTGACAGAAGCTAATTGTGTTTAGGAGAAGAGAATCCTCACTTTTTTCTTTCTTCTTGCCTTTTGCGCTGAGTTTTCTAAAAGCCTCTGTATGGAGAAGTGAAGTAAAAATCAATAAAATTTCCTGTGTTAGACCTTAAGCCTCTCGGACTTCAAATTATTTGAAACCCACAACTACAGAAAGAGTGCTCGTCCTACTTTAGGCAACCGCCTAGGGTGGCAACAAGGTGGCGACAAGCTAAAAGACAGCAAAAATAGCAAAAATAAAGCATAGGACTACAACTCCAAGGGGAGGAGGGAGGGTTGTGAGGACTGATTCCTGCTGCTCCTGGAGAACACCTGTTAGAGGTGAGTAACTACTCTTTCTCCAGGACCAAGCAGGAAGTCAGTCCTCACATATGGGACTCCCCAGCTTAAGGCTACCGGAGACCGCAAGCTGAACAATGCGCTCCCTCTAGAGCCCCAGCATGCAAGAAAAGAATCTTCTCTGATAACGCCCCCGAATGGTAGCCCAACACCAG